>CM077468.1:0-1200000 GCA_039654755.1 Calcarius lapponicus | reverse complement strand
GGCTTCCATTGGCCTCCAAAAGCTTGTTTTCATTGCAAAAAACATGGCAATGTTTTTGTCAGGAGCAGCAATGCTCCTGACATGCTCTTCACAATTCCAAAGAACTTTCTGGGACCTTTCCTTTCACAAAAAGGGAAGTTCCCATAATGGATGCTGAGGGATGAACCCTCTCCAATAACTGATTGGAAATGTTTGTGAAAGTTCCTTTCAGAAGCCCATCTCCCTCCTCTTTGTCGTGGGGTTTCTGTCTTTTTGCCTTGTTAATTACAGGGATGTTATTTAAGGCAAGGTTCTGCCAGAGTCCTGATTTCTGTCCAGGTTTAAAGATCTATTTTCTTTTTGTCTACAGCTAGTGGTGTCAGAGTATGGACATTTAAATTACATCATTTAAAGCAGCTCAGAAGTCCTCTCTTGAAATCATTCGGAGTAGGAATGGTGATACCAAGTAGGGGAATGTGTAATGGGAAAACTGAAAGTGGTTTAACTCCGTCTTTAGTTGTGGTCTGTCACTCAAATGAAATAATATTTTGCTGTCCCTCCCCATCCTTTTTTAATTTTCTTTGAACCTTGAAGAATTATTTCTGAAATATGAACATCATTGTACAAAATACTCAGGAATATCACTGTGTAAGAAAGTAAAACTTAATGCAGTGCAATTCCCCTGTTTGCAGTTATTGGCAGTTATTCTGTTGTAGTCTGAGCAAATGCAAATTTTACATCCATTAACAGGCAAAAAAAAAAAGCCAGTAGCTAAGAAGTGAGCAGGAAAATGAAGGCAGGATCTTAGCTGAGGTTTGGTTTTTTTTTTTTTTTGTTGTTTTTTTTTTTTTAGAAATACAAAGAATAAAATCAATTCTCTTTCCGTGAGTCTACTTTTGCTGCTGAATTTTCCATGGAAAGTGGGGGTGAGTACCTGACTGAATTTCATTGTGGGTAACAAAGCAGTGGAGGTGCATGAGATTCCTGTCAATTGAGAAATGTGCTTTCTTCAGTCAGAGTTCCCAGGATGAGGTTTTTTTCTGATTGCCTTGGAGACAATTAATTCTGGTAAATGGCATCCCTTGTTTCAGTTTGTTGTGTTATGCAGTGAATTAAAGAGGGCCCCTTTCAGACAGCTCAGTGCAAAAATCTGATCTAGAAAAGGCAATCAGGGGTTGCCTTTGAGGGTGCTGTGATATTTTCTTCCTCACAGGGTCATTTTTGACTGCTGCTGTACAGTAAAATGGCTAATTCTGTGTAATTCACTGGCATGATTTTTTTTTTGTTCCTTTGCTCACTCCTTGCTACAAGTGAAAAAGAGTGAAAAAGTTTTTTACAAGAGTTAAAAACTCTAATTGTTTTTCTTTTAAATTGTTGAGCCAAGAATCACTCCGGCCCTTCAAGGCATAACTTGTCCAACCCAGAGGCTTGGTTAGCTGTTAACTTTTTCCTCAAACAATGCAATCATAGTTGGCTTTGGGAGCTGCCATTTCCAAATTTTGCCATGCAAAATCAGTTACCTTTCACATAATAGAATCATATACATGGAGCATTGGGTGATTCTGAGGTATTAATCCAGAATTATGTAATCCAGAGAACTGGTTCATCAACATCCAAAAGGAGCAATAAATACCAAGAATGTTAAGGTGAGGTTCTTCCTCACAGTTAAAGGAGTTGTGTCTAATGTGATTGCTGAATCTGGGATCCATTGCAGCATAACCTGGTTTCATATTTTGCATTGTTTGACAGTCCCCTGATTGTATATCATCTGTACCACTTGGGAAGCTTCAGAGCATGATTTCCCACAGTGTCAGACACCTTGTTTTTTGTTTTTTTTTTCTTGTTTTTCTTTTCAATAGTAATAGCAAGAAGAAATTATTAGACATGACCCATATAACTCTCCAACACTCAGTGCAGATTATTTCTGGAGAGCTCTCAGCATCAAAGGCTATTTTTTTCTGGTACTTAGTCTCTAGAAGAAAAGATTAAATGTGTTCTATTTGCTATTGCTTTCTGCATTGCATTCTCTTGCTCCATTTTTTTTTTGGTTTTTTTTTTTTTTTGGCCATGACTTCTAATGTTGCCAGGCATTGGGAATTTTATGGAAGCAGTAATTAAAAATATTTCTAATCATTAACTTTTCCACTATTTCCATTCAATTCCCCCACATTTATCCAAGGAACTAGAAAAGAAAATGTTATAAGAAACAAAAAAATAGAAATTAATAGAAAAAAAAAAACCAAAACCCCAGAAAATAGAAATTTATAAAGAAAATAACTGCAGGGACATGAGCAAACATAAAAATGCCAGTGGTCTGTGCAACTTCCATTCACATGCCAAGCTGTGGGTCAGGCCATCATCCTGGAAAGGTTTGATTGGAATACCTGATTTTAGTGTAATTATAATAATTATTAGGAATTATACCATTCCTGATTGGTCCTCAAGATACACTGAATTTTCAGGTTGTGTGTGGAGTGATGAATGTTGTGTCAGTCAAGCCTTTTTCCACCTCACTGGTGAAACCTCCCTGGATTTCAGTGATGATACCTTTAAATGAGAAATCCTGTAATAAGAATAAATATTTCACATAGGTTTGGAGGTGTCTGTTTATACGTAATTCAATCATTTATAATCAGGCTTCTTCCTTTTGAGCTCCAACCACATAACAAAACATTCTGTATTCCTCTGATTTATTCTCATTTCTCATTCCTGGATGGTTTTCTTTTAATGGATATACTATTAATCTTTATCAATTACTATAACCTCTGTTAGATGCATGATTCTAAGCAGACAAGAATTCCAAAGAACAAACCTAATTGCTTGGACATGCAGGATTGAATTATTTACTTCAAAAGTGATTGCTCTGAACGAAACCTTTCCATTACTTCTGATTGTCGTTTTTTAATTGATACATCAATACTTGATGTTAGAAGATTTAAAACCAAGCCTTACTCTTCAGAGGCACGTGCCCAATGCCAAAATGGAAACATTAGACATATTTGCTGTCATTTTTTGGTTCACCACAAAAATTAGAAGACAAGGAGGACAGAGGAAGCTTTCATTAATGGTATGAACCCACGAGCTGAATTTATTCTGCTGCTATTGAGCATTGATTTTTAAATTGCTCTGTGTTCCACACAGTGCTGAATAATCTGGGTATAAGAAAAGAGACTGCAAAACTAAAGAGGGAAAAGAGGCATATGTAAAAAAAAAAAAAACCCAAAAAATCTACTGTGTTTTGGAATTTCAAAGGTTCCAGTAAGTAAGGAGGAGAGTAAATCACAATTTTTGCCAATTCAGTAGCTGCTGAGCCAAATTGTAGTAGGAATTTCCTTTCCAAGAGCTACAAGGTTTCCTAGTTTTGTAAATTTAAATTTTTTTTGTCTCTCACTGCATATATATCAGTGGGAAGGAATTGCAAATCAAGTGAATAATTGAAGTTGTAAGTATGAATCCACATCACTGCTATCCAGCACAAATGGAATTTGGAAATGCTTGGAGGCCAACATTTACAATGTCTGGTTTGGAGTCCATGAAATAAATAATCAGGATTAAAATCAGGTGAGTTCAGCACTTGTTACTTCTTTCTTACTTGTAGTGAAGCAACAATCTGAGAATAAATCAGATGTATATAGAATGTTTTATTATGTGAGTTCAAAAGGAAGAAGCCTGATTATAAATGTTCAGCTTAAATATAAACAGGCACCTCCAAGCCTATGTGAAATATTAATTTTTATTACAGGTTTTCTCATTTAAAGGTATTATCACTGAAATCCTGGGAGGTTTTACCAGTGAAGTGGAAAAAGGCTTGACTGACACAGCACAGCCTGAAAATTCCATGTATTTTGAGGACAGATTAGGAATGATATAATTTATTTTATTTTTGATTTTACCAGTTGTTTATAGATCATATACATCCAAACTATGGAGCCCTTTATCTTTAAAATTAAATGATTTTTTTTCCAGTTTCAGCATTAGTCATCTCTTAGGTTGTCTTTCATGTGAAATGAAAATATAGGACAAAAATAGTATTACCTTACATAAGAAATTGTCCTTTTATAGTGGAGTTTAAGAGCTATGTAGGCTTTGTGCTGGCATTTATTCTTGGGCTAAATTTCATAATGCACAAGTCATTCTTTCACTCTGATTAGTTCACAGGCACCTAAGTATGGGAGAAATCACTTCTCTTGCCACTTATTTGTGTGAATAAATGCAAATACCTGCAATTACACCCCCCCATGGTTTTGAATTTCAATCATCTTAGGAATTCATGTCACTAAAAATGAAATGCCTGAATCTTTGTAGAGAGAAAAGCCAAAAAGAATTTGTGTATCCCCAGAAGGTTCCAGTGGATATCAGAGTGAATATACTTCATTCTTTTGTAGCGGCATTTTCTTATAACCTGGTTGATTTTGGAGTTTTTTAAACACTGAGCCACTGTGATGGGGAAAAAAAAGGATACCATGGCTCTAAAATAATGTGAAATATATATATATATATATGTGAAATATATATATATATATATACACATTCTGAACATCTATCAAAACACTAAAAACCAGTTTTTTGAGCTTAAAGAGTTTGTGACATCTGACAGGCTGAATTGAAAGGATTAAGGTGTAGAGGAATAGAGGCAGCATGAGAGAGACAACTTTGATTTATTCATTACTTTGTAAGTGAAGTAAGCAAGCAAGTTTTAAGTAATAAATAAACAATTTCTATTTTAAAAAGAAGATTAAATGCTTGGTTTTATTGAGGATTTGCTCCTGCTACCTACCTCTCCAGTGAAATTGTTAATCTTTTCTACATTGGCTTTGCTGTGGAAAGTAATGAGTGCTCAGTTCATCTCAGGGGACAGAGATCCCCAAGCTGGGGTCCATTTTTGGATGTGCCCTTTTTTGATGTGTTTTGTGCCAATCCAGTGTGATTCCTGCTTCTGCTGACTCAATTTAGGCCTTAGCAGTGCTGTGACTGCTGGCAAGAAATCTGGAGGTATTTACCAATTTGTGTGCCCATTTTTACTGGTTGCTCCTCAAACAGTTGTGTCTTGATGTGAGAGTTCAGCTGGAATGTTTCACTTAGTCCTTTGGAAACAGCCTGCAACTCACTTTGTTATTGGTTTTTGGGCTGATTGAAATGATCCCAGATTTTCCTGAGTTTGCTGTGCTGCTGTCTTTGCCTTTACAGGGTCATTTCTTTATTTATTGGCAATGTAGACATCATTACTTCCCTTTTTTTCAAAGATCTTGGAGTATTTTATAAAGAGCTCCTCAGGTTTGTGTTGCAAAGCTTCTGAAGAAAGGCTGTACAGCCATTGTGGAATTTTCTGAAAAATCCCTTTGCCAGGATTCCTTCTCCTGGGAAGTTGAGAATTCTCAGGGGAAAATGTAAATAATAATTATCTGATTGCTTCTCCTGTGTTTTGCTGCTTTGGAATGTGGTAGGTGATTCTTTCATTGGTTCCATGTGAATTGTTTTAACTTAATGACCAATCCCAGCCCAGCTGTGTCAGGACTCTGGTCAGTCAGGAGTTTTTATCATCATTCTTTTCTAGCCTTGTGTCTGTATCCTTGCTTCTATTCTTTAGTATAGTTTTAGTCTATCTGTATAGTTTCAGTATATAATTTCTTATGGTAGTAATTCATATAATAGAATTAATATATAATATAGATTAAATTATATATAAAATATAATATATATATCAGCCTTCTGAGAACTTGGAGTCAAATTCTCATCTCTCACCTCGTTCTGGGGACTCTCACAACACCACCACACAACGTTGTACAGTAAGCTGTGGCTGTAAACAGAAATAAGTGGTTTCTGCAGAGCTGGACTTGGTGCTCACCTAGGTGATGTAGCAATCGGATTTTATCTTTATTGAATTGCTCACCTTGAAAATAACCTAAATTGGTGTTCCACTCACAGACAAACAAAACAATGAGAGCACTTTGAATTATAATCTCTAGCTGAACCCTTACTTCCTTTTATATCTTGTGATGATGTGTAGTCTATTACCAGAACATATTGTCTAACACTGATGCAGTAATTCATCTACAGATAAAAAACACGTTAAATTCAACTTGTGAGTACCATGTAATTGCATTTTTTCCATGATACATTTATGAAAGTGGATTCAGCATCACTGTAGTAGTGATATAATATATAATAAGTATATTATAAGATTTTAATATAATATATAATTATTTTATATAACCATTCTATAATATATAATGTATAATATATAATGTATAATATATTATACATTTATATATATAATATATATTTATATGCATTTATATATAATATCCTATAATTGTATATTATATAATTATAACATATATTATTATAGCTATAATATATTATATTTATATTATATATAATAATATATAATGATGTATTCATCACTGTAGTGATGAATTAAACACTTTAACAGAATAAATTTACTTAGAATTTACTGTTAGAAATACAGATTTGTACAACCCAGTTCAGTAAGTCAGCTTTAGCACATCTGCAGCCACTATACATTTTCCCAAATTAATTTGTAATATGTGGATTTTCTGTGGCTACAAACTAAGTTCTTTTGTAAAAAAAAAAAAAAAAAGGCTTATTGTTGCTTTTTTTTACATCCCAGAAGGGTGTTACATAATCTCAAAGGAAATAGCATTTAATATGCTTTATTAAAATTTAGAATTCTCAGGCTAACAGGAAAAATCTGCTAATGACAGGGCAGCTTGTATATTCTAATGTTGCCTAATTACTGTTCATACTGTTGTTTGGTATGTCCCTTTTCTCTTCCAGCTCTGTTGCATCCACCTGGGATTGTTTTTGTGTTACATTGCCCTTGTGAGCCCTCTGTGGTGTGATCCATCATTTTCCATTTCCCTTCCAGTGCCTGATGGTCCAAGTAGGCAGTGAGATGGTGCAGTATGAAATGTTTTATTTTGTTATTGCATGAAGAATTCTGAAATCTCCTTGCTTGTTTAAAGCTTGCATGTGTTCTGTCATTTCAATTCACGTAAATGGCAGTGGGCCCGGAGGGGGACCCAGTCAGACACTGATATTAGTCTAGAAACAAATAGATCACAAAAAACCATTCCTACGTGAGACTTTTTGTGTCCAGTGGGCTCTATGAGAACTGTCTGCACTATCACAGGGTGGCAGGAAAAAAGCACTTATGTATGGGACAAAAGAGAGAAAATGTTATTGGAGAAAGGAGCATTTTCCCAGAGCAGGAATGCTCACAAGGCATTGATGTGGAAATGGAAACGTTTTTCTTTCTCAAAGAACAATTTGGCATATTTTTTGCTCTCTTAGGACACATCTCTTGAGTGCTTTGGAATATTCTGAACGTGTTTTCACCTTTCGTATGAGGAAAAAGCTCCCCCTGAACCCAAAGGCTTCTCTGCTTCTCTTAATCTGAATGCAGTGAAGATTTTGGTGCTAAGGTAGCATGTGAATTTTGGGTTGTTTTACAGCTCTTATTGGGTAAACAGGAATAACAGGTGTCTTTTTACACTTTAATCCACTCAAGGTGTGATTCTGTTCTGCCATGGCAGGAATTAGGACTGATGGTGCATTGTTGTTGCACTCATTTTTTCCTCTGGGACTCTGCCTCTGAACAAGAATGCAAACCTTTCTATTATTTTATCCCAATCCATGTGCTCTGAACTCTCCCTGCTGGTCCCTCCTGTTTGTGAGAGATGAAAAGCTGAATAAGAAGCATTAAGACAGTTCTGTATTCAGTAGACAGAGTGAAGATTTGCCCTTATATTCATTTAGCACTTCTAGATTTTCTCTGGTGAATCAGGAAGACTAATTCCTGTAACTTCCTGGTACTAGGGATAAATACCATTATTTATTATATTTAAATATCATAAATATTATATTTAAATTAATAATTACGAAGTAAATTCTCCAGAATTTACTGGAGAAAATCCAGAAAGTCTCCAGAAACCTGCAAGCTTGAACTGCTTCTCAACAAATAATACATAAATAAGAGGACTTTCCTAGGAGGAAACACATAAATTTATATGGCTTTTGTTACACAAGACATGGCATGGTTCACTGTGATGAACTCATGCCACCAAAATTCTGGATAGAATAGATCAAAAATCATCTTTCTCTTGGATTGTGCAGTGTTAGTCACTGATGGTAAGCACAGGGGTAACTTTGGGACTGATTAAGATCAAGACAGAATCAATTGAATATAAAAAAATAGTGAATAGACTGTAAAAAGAAAATTAAAAAAAATAGATTAAAAACTGACTTAGCCACTCATCAGTAGCAACACATCCACATTATGATAAGCTGCTTCTCTTCTGTGTGTTTTGCTTTGGGGCACCCCACGAAAATACCACACTGCAGTGAGTATGTTCTACCCCAGGTGGTTTCTCCATGTTTTCTGATTCTAAAGAAAAAAAAAATCTATTGTTCATTAAATAATTTATAGTACATTGCATTTTCCCATATGGGGCACATACACAAAAATGGCTTGAGCTACAACCTTTGAAAGCCAACACCAGAGGCTGAGTTGGTAATTTTAATGAAGCTGGGAATGCCCTCACAGCTCAGTCTGGTCATTATTTCACAGAAACACTTCAGTGCATTCAGACTTTGGCAGCTTGCTTTTGTGAGATTAGAAGCTGAGGAGAGCTGCTAATCCTGTTTTTCTGCTCACAGTCATAAATTATGACTGGGTAAAGTCCCATCCTGTTCATATTCCTGTTGTGGTTCACATTTTGGGCTCCCCCCTCAGGAGCTGGAGAAGGTGAATGGCTCAAGGCTGGGGCAGTGCCAGAGATGAGAGTTCTCTGTGAGGTCTGTGTGGTTACCCCTCCCTTCAGGACTGCAGAAATCCACTTGGCTTCTCTCTGAGGCCATTTCCTCACATCCAGGTGAGGTTTGACAGGATGCTTTCACCTCAGAGCAATGTTGTAAAGGCAAGGATCTGCAGTTTTTGGGGGGTTACAATGGGGGTATCTTCTATGCCTTTTCATGCCAACGGTTCTTGTGTAAAATCTTTCCATTCTCAGTGCAAGACCATTACACTTGATTATTTCCAGTCTCCTGTTGTAGGTGCTTGCCTTGTGAGTGTGCTGTGGGGTCCCCAGGATGAGGTGAGAGATGAGAATTTGACTCCAAGTTCTCAGAAGGCTGATTTATTATTTTATCGTATTTTATATTATGTTCAAAGAAATTATACACTAAAACTATACTAAAGAAAGAGGATACATCAGAAGGCTTAACAAGAATGAACAATAAAAACTCATGACTGACTCCTCAGAGTCCAACACCCTGATGGTGATTGGTCATTAATTAAAAACAATTCACATGGAACCAATCAAAGATGCGCCTGTTGGTAAATGCTCTCCAGACCACATTCCCAACAATCAGATAATTATTGTTCTCATCCCTCTCTGAGGCGTCTCAGCTTCCCAGGAGAAAATCCTGGGCAAAGAGGATTTTTCAGAAAATATCATGGTGACATTGTGAGCATCCTGTGAGGGGCAAGGAATAGATTTGTGCTTTGTGGGCAAAATACACACCCACCCATACGCAGAGTTTTCATGTGTGCCCCAACTTCTGCTCCACTGCAAGGAGTGTCTTGTATTTCTTAAGAAATATTGGTAGAAAGTCTTTACTGTGAAAAGCTAATTTGGTCATGAAAAATAGCTCTAGGAAGGTGCATTTCATTTTTAGAAATTATGTTCTTCTAAATTTTGTGGGTTTATGATTATTTTTTCATTATAGCACAGTATTCTAGGTAATCAGAAAAATAGTGAAGGAGGATGTCTGTATTAATCATTTCACAGAATACATCCCTTTCTGAAACTGCTCTGAGTTTTGCATTTGTGACTCACTAAAAGTAAGTCTTTTAAACAACAGTGGGAGTTACAGTGATGCAGAGACTTCAGAACTGGAATTTGATTTTTTCCCAATCTTTGTAAAATCAGAACGATATCCCTGATATCCCTGATCCTTATGCCACTACATAAGGAAGCTACAATCTGTCTTCTGAACCCATTTTTGTCTCTAGCATGCTTCCTTAATTCTTGTCTTTCAAAGACTAAAACAAACAAGAATTCTGGAGATTCCACTATTAATATTGTAGAAATTATCCTTGAATAATATGTTCATTTGAGCTAAGATGTGCTTCTTGTGGCCCCAGCTAAGTCCTAATGGTGCCTGATGATTGTGCTTGTGTTGATTATAATTGTATTGCCAGTTGCTGCCAGGTTGCACTAAGTGCATCACTAAAAAACAAATTTCTGTTCATTTACTGTTGTCTTTGGCTCAGACTCAAAATTTCTGCTGATTTCATTTTTTTTTTCTCCAGTCTTACTTGGCCCAGGCATTTCTCATTTAATGCATGCAGAGTTATCCATAGCAAATTCCCTTCTCCCAGTTGAAGTTCTCAATACTTCCTCTTTGGAATCATTGCTCTCTCTCCCTTTTCCCCTCAGCAGCCAATCTGTATTTTCATTCCTTGTGTTCATGACCGCGGTCAGAATTCATTTCTGTGACATCTTGATCAATGTTTTTTTAAAAAAAGATTCACCACATTGTATTTTTACTGTGGCACTTCAGGCTTTTTGGTTTAGTCTGTCCAGCTATATTTTACTTCCTGATTTTACTTCCCAATGATTTGCTATTTTTTTGCAATAAGTTTATTTTGCAGATATAAGAGATCTCAAGAGTATCCTTAGAGTCAGTATGAGCTCCATCAGACAAAGGTTTCCTCTGTGTTCATCTGCTTTGGTTATATGGAATTATTTCTAGGTACCTCTCATTGAGGGCCACTGGAATGCCCAAGATAATTGGAGCAGCTCCTTATTCCAGGTAAGTTAACCATAAGGAGTTTAGAAAAAAAAAAGAAAATGAATTTGGTGTTACTCTTTGAGTGTCACACATGGCTGTTGTACTGCTAAGAGGGTAATAGGATCTTTGGTTTTAATTAAAAAGGTGTTACCTGTGCTTGGCATGACTTGTCAGGCCAAAACAGAGCAATCAAAGAGGCCACAGGAGCCAAACTTGAGATTTCCAGCGTTTCCCACATATCAAACACAGCATCTGTGGAACCCTAGTTATGGGGGATATGGAATGAAGATTTATCACTAAAAGCAGATTTACTGCGAGGCTGACCTCAGGGGAGGAACAATTTCTTGTAACTGAGGAAGAATTTGAGGATGACAGGTAAGAGTGGAAAGAGTCCAACCCCTACACGACTCACATCCCTGGGGAATTACATTTTCCCTGAGAGATGAAAAGAGAGTTCAATTATGAAAATTAGGCGGTGGGCAGAATAGTTAAGTGCTGGTCATTTTAGAAAAGAAAAAAAAAAACTTACTAAAATAACTGTATAATTATGCAGTACAGCAGCCTCTTTCCCTACTTGCAAAGTGAAAATCGCAGCACATGTATTAAGGAAGAATTTCTTGCCAGGACTTTCTGATTCATGTCATTGGAAAAACAGGGCACTTGTGTTTGCATTCAGTGCCTCATTTGGAAGAGGTTGTTTCCAAATCCTGCCCTTTGGGCTGTGTTTGGCATTGCTCTACCATAAAATTCACAGAACTTTTTTCTACAGACTCTTTAATGAATGGACTCCAGCCTGGGAAACAATTCTCACTTGTGCCGGAATAGTCAGGTACAGAGAATTACACCTGAAAGCCGTTCAGAGCCCTTGGTACTGATCCTAATTGTCAGTAAATACTGAGAATTATTTTGTGGCTTTTACTGATTTTAAATTCTGGCTTACAGGCTACTGAGAGGTCTTTGTATTTTGGATTTTAACAGTAACTTATCACTTCCTTTCAGCAAGATGCATTTTGTTTACCTTGTTGAACCAGGGCATAAAAAGTGTTGAAATGCCACAAACAAAATGTGTAAATCTCAATAGAATGCATTAAGGGGTGGCATAAATAGATTTATTTATTTTTACTTTATTATTATTATTATTTCTTCATTATTAATATTTATATTTTGGTATTTTTATTATTATTATTTATTTTTATTTTATTATTTATTTTAATATTCTATTTCTTTTAAGGCTGGCTTTCTTGTCACCTGTAAACAAAAATTCAGCCTTTAATGTGTGTGATAAATCTTTAGCCGGTTGGCATTTTGATTGTTATAGTCAGAGTATAATCACTTCTCTGTGAACTTTGCAATTATCTGCCTTGTTGGTTTGGCTATTTTAAGAAGGAAAGCTGATATGAAAGCCAATTATGAGTTCCCTTGATAATGGACATTGTTATGCCAGAATTTTTTGCACTGCTTTGACAGGACGCATTGTTAACACAAAGGAAGTTCTAGAACTGCCTGAAACCCTCTGATCTGTCAGACATTTTCTCAAATGTAAAATAACATACGTTTGGAACTCCTACTCTGCAGAACCCAGACTTTATAAATAACCCCATGAAGCTGTGCTTGCTCACTTGTCTCTCTGCCTAAAGAAGGTCCTACAGATGGTGAATGGACTCTGACATAAATGAGCAATGCAAAAAGTCCTTTTCTTTATTTGTGGATTAAACGGGAAATTTGTTTTGAATGTATTCAGAGAAAGCTTTTGTCACCTTCCCATCATTAAAATGCTAATTCCTACCTTTATTATTCCAGGTGTATTCTGGGCTGCTTTAGCCACCTTTAGATTGATATTTCAGTTAAATCTTGTCTTTCCCTTTGCCAACAAAGGAAAGAGCAAATTAGGAATTTATGTTTCACAGAAAGAATTTGTATTCTTTTGGTTTTAAATTACAGTTGGAACCCGTTTCCACTTCTTTATATATGTGTGAAAGAAAGTAAGGATTATTGAAGGATGGATTTATTTTTATGACTTAGGTTTATTCTTCCATAGATGATTGAGGTCCCATTTTCTGTCATGTAAAAACCTTGAGGATGCACAAAGAAAACCCTCAGATGGCTGAGAATCGTGTGGAGATGCCCCTGCAGATGTGTGCAGATGTGCTCTGCACATGCATGGGAAGCAGAAATGTACCTGTGCAGAAAAGACATTTCTTGAAACAGTGAAACTTTTCTTTATGTAAATCACTTTGCACCAGCAAGGTGTGACTCTAGAATTCAGCTCCAAGTGTAATGCACACATATCTACATTTTTCAGATGCCCCAGCTGAGCCAGCATTGTTTATTATGCAATTTTATTATTATACAATCATATAGGGTATGTATAATATATATATAGTATAATAATATATTGTATATAATATTACATATGCATATAATATGTATATATAATATATATAATGATATATTATTATACAATAGTATTATATTTCATAAAGCATCCATTTTTTCAGAACAAACATTGTAGGTCACCTACAACGCCTTCCATTGGAAGAGTGCTGAATTAGTAAATCTTGTGGTTTTGATAATTGTTTGCCCTGATAAATAATAATATCTATATGTTCAAATTGTAATTATGAAGAGATCCTGAAGACTGAGCTGAGCTTTGTGTTAGAGAGATTCACTTGGGTCCCTCTTTACTTGGTAGAGAAATTTTGCTTAAAATGGAGCTTGAACGTATTGAACTGGATGGATGTGGGCAGATTTTGAGCTCCTGATGTTAATGAGTCACAAGAAAATCAGCTTGTAAATATAAAGTAGCTTCATTTTCTTTGCTTAGCTTCAGTGCTCTCAGCATTGGTGAAGGCAGCTCTCTTACTGAGGCGCTAAGGGAGTTGTGCAAGCATGTTGTTGTTCACCCCAGGATACAGGAAATAACTGCAGAACCTTCTCACCTAACAGGGGCTACAGAGACACAGAAGTGCCCAGAAATATAACTGAATGCTTTTTTCCTTGTTTGACTGTGGCTGAAGAGACAACCTGTGTCTCTAGAGCACTCTCATCAGCACTACACTCAAATTTTCCTTCTCTGGGTCAGGGTAAGTGTCTGGAAAAACTTAGCATTCCTCATTTTTGTTCAGGAAAGGAAAAAATAAGAGATATCACATTCTAAAATTTCCCCAGGAATATCTGAATTTGACTTCCTGAAGTGAGCATGGCAGAAAGGATGAAAAGCCTGTCCAGGTGAGCTTTCTCCTGTACTAGATTTTTATACATTAGTTCTCTTGGCTTTTGCCTTATTAAAGCTTCCAATGACCATCCCTGAACAGGAGTTTTCCTCGTGAAGGCCATCTTAACCAGAAGGAGGTCTAGTCCTGTTTCTAGTATTGATTGATTTATTTTACAGCTATAATTAACTAAATTAATATATTACTAATTTATGAATTAATTTGCTACTATTTACTGTAGTATTATGACAGTATTACGAATATGTAATTTACTACTAATTTATTAATTAATTTACTACTATTAATTTATAATGAAAATCACTTTACCTGAAAGTGGGTGTTCAGCAGATTAGAAGGATCACGACAGAGCAGCCTGTGAGTACGGTGGGGTGTTGTTGTTGTTATTGTTTTGGGAATGGTGCAATACAACAGTTTCACTCCCAAGTTATTGTTTCTACTTGTGGGCTACGCTGTCAGTGTGGGCAATATTCAGTGATCATTCCGTTTCAGGGTGTGCTGGGATGCTGCTGAGTGAAGTGGGGTGAATGTTGAGCTCACAGCCCCTGCAGAGGAGGATTTCACACCTGGCACACCCTGTGAGAGGCTCTGTGCTCATAAGGAGAGCATTGTTTAGTGCTGGTTTATTTTGTTTATTATTTATTGTTTAGATTGGGGTAAGGGGATCTGTGAGCCCCGCACAGAGGGATTTAGTGTTCTTCTTGAGCTCCCCAGAAACCTCACCAAATTCTTTGGCATTAGGCTCTGTTAGTTAATGGGTTTGGAGAAGTACATTGACAAAAATCAAGTTCAACTCTGTTCCTGTTGGCTTTAGGGGAGAGGTCGGTGGCTCATTGTTTAATGTGCCTTTTCTAGAGAGCCACATGGAGAATGTGGTGAGCCATTCCTAAACACAGAGCAGGCTATTGAAGGCTCCATTTCCATCTAATTAGCTACACAGGCCTAGTCTTGAACAAGTCACTGAAGCTTTTGACTTCAATAGAGGAAAGGAATTAATCCATGTTAGCCTGAGAGATCTGAAGCACCTGGACCATTAGGTCCACTTAAAACTCTGAATTTAACAACACACTTCAGTAAGACTTTCAACCTTGGGCTTACATGCCAAGATTAACTCTTGGGCTGTAATTTCCACCTTCTAATTCCTGACACAGGTATGATGCCCAGTTTTTTAAAGTAGCTAAGTTTAATGCAGTTCTCAGGATCTCATAAAAATGATAACTGTATTCAGCTACTACAAATGGTTTGGCTTTTGATCTCTCTATGAAAACTCCTGTCCCTGCTCGTGTTCAACAAGAGTTAAGCGATGCCCAGGGGCACATAACAACACAGTGAGAGAGCCCACACTGACAAGGGGCAGGAAATTTGCTCTGCAGCTGAGAACCACAAGAGTTCTCTAAATTTAGAGGCTGATAGGGAGGCTTTACTGACCTGGGACAGGAATAGGGTAGATCCTGAGCTAATATTAACTGGGGGTTTTCCAGGGGTTCCTCTGCTGTGGTGTTTTGTGGCAGGAAGGAAATGATGAATCTGACTCCATGTTCTTAGAAGGCTAATTTATTATTTCATGCCATATTATTATGCCATATTATTATGCCATATTATTATGCCATATTATTATTATGCCATATTATTATTATGCCATATTATTATTATGCCATATTATTATTATGCCATATTATTATTATGCCATATTATTATTATGCCATATTATTATTATGCCATATTATTATTATGCCATATTATTATTATGCCATATTTTTATTATGCCATATTTTTATTATGCCATATTATTATTATGCCATATTTTTATTATGCCATATTTTTATTATGCCATATTTTTATGCTATATTAATTATTATGCTATATTAATTATTATGCTATATTATTATGCTATACTATAGAATAGAGAAAGGACAGAAACAGAAGATAATAATGAAAGGCAAAAGATAATAAGGAAAAACTTGTGACTTTCCAGAGCCCCGACACAGCTGGAACGTGATCGGCCAAAGAGTCAAAACAATTCACATGAAACCAATCAAACAATGACCAGTTGGTAGACAATGTTCAAACCACATTCCAAAGCAGCAAAACCCAGGAGAAGCAAATCAGATAATTTTCGTTTTCACTTTTCTCTGAGGCTTCTCAGCTTCCCAGGAGAAGAAATTCCGGTGAAGGGATTTTTCAGAAAATATCACAGTGACACTTCAGCCACCAGGCTACAAAAGAACATCAGCTCTCTATGGGTTATTTCTGATTTGCATATGCAAATTATTTATTGGGATGACTTCTTACCCTAATGAGGCTATGACAGCAAATATTTCCCAGCTTTGCCTGCCTTGTGCACAGCCAGACAAAGGGTGCAAATCCTCCCTCCCCTGCCTGTGGCAGCTCTGTGTGAACGTGAGGGAAGGCAGCCTGTGAATTCCAGAACACCATTTCCTCTTCCCTCTGGAGAAAGGGCTGGATGCTTCATCCAATATACAGAATTTAATATTTCCTTGCATTAACTGCACCTCAGCCCTCCCAAGCATTACTGTAAATGATCCTCAATGTTCTGAAGTGCAGGTCTTCTTCAAAAGGCTAATTTTAAAAGTATTTTTAGTAACTCAATTTCTGCATCAGTGTTAAGGCAATTTTTATATTGCCTTTGTGCTACCTATTTTAACTTCTTGTTTCCTAGCTAGTCCCTGGAGCCCAGACCAATGGTAATACTCTAGAAAGGGCACTCCCATTCTGGAAATGCTTTCCTCAGTAAATGTCACACTGAAAAGCCCCATAACTATTGGTTTACCGTGTAGCATACCAAAATAAATGCTGTTATAGGATTTTTTTCTACACTGTTTGCTAGTTCAAAATTGGCCACAAGAATATTTATTTCATTTAATAATCTTAATAATTGACTTTTTCTCCAACTTTGTATGGAAGTTAAGTATTGCACCCTGCTAAAGTTGGTTAATTCTATGTGCTGATTCAAGCTGGGAACAGCTTTTTCTCTGTCACCTCTGTGCTTAATGCACCCCTGAGATCATCCAAAAATATCTCCAAAATAGAGAGGTTTAATAAACTAGAGGAAAGTATAATTTACTGGAGAACAGTTTGTTTGGATCAATACACATGGCACTTAAAACTTCCAGACATCCATCTCCCATGTGAATCTCTTTTTGAAGCCATTAGGAATAGGATTGAATACGTTCTCATTTTTGTCAACATAGTCCTCCTTATTTAAAACTTCTTGTATTTTCTCAGATACTCAAGGCTGGTTAGAAATGCACACACATTCCTCCAGAGTTTGTGATTGGATATTGTGGAAAACAAGTGGGATCAGACTTTTGCCTGGTTATCTGAATACTCTGACACAGTTCTGCTGCATGTCACCAACTCAGACCCAGCAGAAGGAGTTTCCTCTTAAAACATGGAGCAATTTTCTGCATCCTTATTACATCAGGAGAAGAATGATCCTTCAGAGCAAGGGTGGCATGAAAGCATCACCTCTCACCCACCTTTGAACATCAAAGGGAAATGCCTGTGCTCCTTCCTCTGTTGATCTGCTGCATGTTATGAGGTCTGGTGGCTGCTTCTCTCCTCCCCACTCTCATCTGGAGTCTCCCCTGGCTGTTCTGTGTTTGTCAGCAGGGTGACAAAATGATGCCAGAGCAGACTAAGCTGGCTCTGACCCAGAGATTCATCTGGAAGCTACATCTGGCTGCCATCAGCTTGTGAACCAAGACACCTGTGCACCTTCTGCAGTTACAGCCCTGAATCTTTAGCAGGAAATGCTCTAGTCCAGCGAATTTATGTTTATCATCTAATTTATGGGTAACAATCAGTGTAAGTAGAGCCTTCTGGTATGGTTTGGAGTGCTACAACTACAATGGTGCATCCCTGCTTTTAGTCTGATGCTACAGCTCCCTCATCCAAGTCTTCCATTCATATCCTTTTAAACAGGAATCATGAAAACATTTACTAAAAATTTACCATCATCTGTCTTCTAGAACTTCATAGAAATATCCTTTTTTACCTACAAATATGTATGTAAGCTATGTTTGATGCCATACTTAACATCTGAATTTGCTTTCTTTACATGCTTCTTCACATAACCTCTTGCTACTGCACATTCCTGGGGCATGAGATGGCTGAATTTCCAGCTAACAACTATTACATATTTTAACAAGAATAGTTTTGAGATATTTTGACAATATCTTGTCATACAGATGTCTCTGTACAGTTGTTCCTCAAGTCATGGTTAACTTCATAATGCAAATTTACATTAATTCCTCTCGTACTGTCTGATTTTTCTCCAGAATATTCCTTATAAAATCCCAGGGAGAAATAAATCTACTATGCCCTCAATGTTTTCTGATCTGGACAAAAATATATGCAAACAGAGATTTTTAACAACATCTGATATTTTCAAGTTTTGTAATCATTGCACTTTCTGTCAGCATAGTTGGAAAATTGGGTATTCAGAATAATACATTTATTCTTAAATGCAGGAATAGAGCTAATCCAATGACATGGTAATTTAAATAATTCTGTGAAACTAATTCATCTCCTTCATGATTTAATTAAAATAACAGTTTCCAGACTGCAGATCCACCCTTCTCACTACTCCCTGGCATATCTGTAACAAGGCACAGTGCGTGATCCAGGCTCTTCCATTTCAGCTAAAACCAATTTATTAGGGAAAAAAAAAAAAAGGTGATAAATAACTCCTGTTATACCAGATAGAAAAAGGATGTCAGCATTATGATTGATGTGCCTGTGGGTATCTTGGAAATCTGGCTCCTCATTTAGAAACTTTCTCTCCAGACTATCCTTATTTTTTTTTTCCTGCTATTGTCGTTTTTCAGAATAGACTTGAGATGAGTCCCTGTCTGCTCAGAATGAATGGAGAAATATTCAGGTCCAAAAATAGAACATATGTGGTATATTTTTATCCTGTTTTCTGAGTAAATCCATACTCTGGTATGAGAAATCACTCTCCAAGTAAAAATACCATCAGTTTTTACTGCTGTTCATCCTAAACTCAGTGGTGAATGGCCATGGTTTTGCAAACCTTCCCGAGAAAATATGAAAGGGCTGCTGTTCTCTGGAGCATCAGCTTCCTTGGGTTAGCCTGCTGAAGCACAAGGAATGAACAGATGTGCTTTTCATACAGGTTCTGTGGAAGAACTGACTGAGGATAAGGCTGTATTTTAGTCTGCCAAGTCTCTCATTAAATACTGCCAGTCATATTCAAAAGAAGAGTACTTGAGCCAGATTCTTTGACAGGGGAGTCTTACAGAGCCTAGTTAGTAAAATATGAATAAAATATGAACTTCCTGAAGTGATACAACCGCTGGGAGACAAAACTTAGTTGTGGAGGCAAGAATTCATTGCTGCTTTGGTGCCTCAGGGGTCTCTAGCACTGTAAACAGTGAGAGGAGGTGGAAATGCAAGTTCTGAATCATGTTTCAGAAATGCTGTAGTGACCACAGCCTTTTTACCTGGTTATCCTGAGTTCCCATTGCTAGAACATTTTGCTTGTTTAGAAAGGAGCCCTTGATCTCACAGGGAGGATCTTACAGATGGATGTGTTGCCTTGAGAAGTAAATAGAAATAACAGTGAAGCAAGCATAGAAAAGAGCAGGAGAGCAAAAAGAGAAGGTTGAAAGTGATGTAGAATAATTCATGGTCTGGAAGTGCAGTCAGTACTGAGCTGTAGTTCAGTTCTATTCACTGCGGAGATTACAGCAGGGAGGTGAGGGCTGGACTGAGGCCAGACCCTGCCAGTGTGAATTGCAGCATAAATTAATATTGGGCACAGAAACCTAAATGAAGCTTTGTAAACCTCATGTTCCCTTTGCATG
This sequence comes from Calcarius lapponicus, assembly GCA_039654755.1. Lineage (NCBI taxonomy): Eukaryota > Metazoa > Chordata > Aves > Passeriformes > Fringillidae > Calcarius > Calcarius lapponicus. The sequence goes on along the minus strand of CM077468.1, from coordinate 1,180,124 downwards.
GAAAGGTATTAGATGGTTGTGCATTTTTTCATAGCTAAGCAGTGATGCATATTTCTCACCTACATCGCTGTGAAATGGGACAAATCTGTGTGGCAGCGTACCTTAGAGATCCTTCACTAAAATACAACATTTCTATCAAAGATAGTGATGTGTGGGGATTCTCTCTTTGTTCTACCAATAATATTATCCCTTATTGATGGGAAGGAGCAGAGGAAATGTAATAGCTCTTAAATAAACATTGCTCTTTGAGCACTGTGAAAATACAAAGCTGAATGAAATGAGTCACGGTATTCATCTGCAAATACTTAAAGCTTGTTTTTTGCTTTTAAATCAGTTAAAAATTGGATCAAGTAAGACCTCTGAGCTAGATTGAATTGCATGTGGTTACGTGATCCCTATTACATTAGAATGGATTTTAAAAGGCACAAAAGGTATTTTGCTTTTCCCATTGTCAGTTACGTGTGTATAGAATCATACACCACAGTTTATTTACCTCTGCTCAAGAACATGCTTTAGCTATTAAAACCAGAAAGAAGAACAGTGCTCAAAAAGGAGTATCAGAGTGATTGGTCTGTTTCTACTTGTCTTTTTCACTCAGATGTCCACTGAATTTTTCATTTTAACAGTCACGAGATAATGACAAGACAATGCATCTGAGATTTTGAAAGAGAAATAAAAGAGAAATAAGCCATTACATTTTGCCCCAAGTCCTTGAAACATCTCAAAAAAGAAATAAAAGGGTGTTCAAATCCTACTGATAAAAAGCTACAAAAGATTTGTTAGAGAATGAAGGGACTGAACCCTGAAAATGCCCCTAGAATTCAACTTTACTGATGAAGGAGTGAGTCTAGGTGCTCCTAATGATCCAATAAGTTTACCTATGATAACTCTGGTATTTTTATGGCTTCATACATGTCCTTGTGCTGAAGTGGTGGCAGTGTTTTGATCCATGACTTTGGTATGCTCCTGCGCCAGGTTACAGAAGAATCTGGGTTTTGGTATTGGAAATGAATTTATAGATGTTTTTAACTGCATCCAAAAGCACCCAAATTTTGGACTGCTTTTGTGCTGAGAGAAGACATCATATTTTAACGGCGTTTGGGATGACATTAGTGATTTATCTATGTTGTTCACTTGATATTGGCTATGGAACCTGAAGTATTGTGATGGTTGAAAAAACCAGTTAGCTCTAGGTGCTACTTATGTGTTTCACAGTACTGTTGGCAAGACTTGGCGCCTGGCATCCAGCGTGTCTATCTGGCTGATCCCCCATGCTCCCCTACACAGTCACAGGTCATCCACTGACCTGAGTGGGACCAAGGGAATGGGCAGTAACCGGTGTAGGCAGCAGAGACAGACGGATCATGACCCACAGGGATAACGTGGGTTGTGCTGCTGGGGATCTAAAGGCAAATAGTCACCAGGTTCTCTTGGTTTCTCTGTGGAGGAGGACCTCGGCAATGAAAGAAACGCCCAACCCGCTTGCTGTGCATGCTGGATTTGCCTCCAGCTGCAAACACCTTGAGGCAAAGTGTCCGGTGTGAGCGCTGCTTTTGGTTTCTCCTCGATTCAGACTTTTTTTTCCCTTGAGGGGAAGCAGGAGTGTCCACAGTAGAGTTGGAGGTGCAGTGTCAAATATGGCCAGGCTGCGTTTTCACAGCCATCCCTTGCAGAGGGTGGAATGTGCCACAGCTGCAATTCTCCAGGTGCAAAAGGAGCAGGCAGTCTATGCCCTGCTCGCGCTGCAGCTGGGAGAGGCAATTCGTTGCAGCCATTTGAGGCGTTAACTCTGCCAAACGTACCCTCTAGCCATGAACTAGGGCCGGCTTTCTGTTCAGGTGCAGAATTGGGGCTGGGAGTCGCTTTGGCTTCATTTGCGAGACGGCTGCAGGAGCGGAGGGGACGCCGGCTCGCCCTGCCGGGGGGCTCGGGGCCGGGCGCGGCAGCGGCGCGCAGCTGCGGCCGCCTCTTCTCTCCTCCTGGCAAATCTGATCCGGGCTTGGCTTTGCGATCTGTTGGCGTCCATTGGAACCGGGAGCCGAGCGACCCTCGACCCGAGCGATTCGCTTCCCTCAGGGCACGCCCAGGGGAGCAGAGGCCGTGCTTGGCAGCATCGCTCCGGGCGGACAGCGCGGGCGTAGCGACCCCGATAACGCGGGAGGCGAGGCGGGGGCAGCCGCCGTGCCGCTCGGGGCCGTGCCGCTCGGGGCCGTGCCGCTCGGGGCCGTGCCGCTCGGAGCCGTGCCGAGCCGTGCGCGGCGCAGTGCGGGCGGCGGCCGCCAGGGGCCGGCGGCGGGCCGGGAGCGGCGGCTGCGGCGGGCGGCGGCTGCGGAGCAACAGGGCCGGCTCGGAGCGCCGGGGGCGCGGTGCCGCGGGCTGGCCCCGTTCCCACCTCCCGGCTCCCGGCACGCTCGGCCGCCAGCAGCGCCCGCCCGCCATCCGAGCTCCGCTCTCCGCGCTCCGGCCGGCGGCTCCTCGGCCGCGTCCCCCCGGGCTGGGACCGCCCAACAAGTGGATGGAGCGGGCGGCAGCCGGCTGAGCCCCGGACGCGGCGGAGGCAGGCGCCGCTCGCAGCCAGCCCCGCGCACGGATTTATTTATTGACAGACCTGCCGCCAGAGCCCGGCTCGCGGAGAGCGGCGATCGCGCCTGCCCCTGCACACGGCAAGCGCACACGGCAAGCACACGCACAGCGCCTTCGTTTTCCCCGTGGGGACGAGAGCGTCGCTCGTTGTTGCCTTGCGGCCAATGCCGGGGCTGCGGCGGTGCCCGGTGCGCCCAGCCCCAGCTCGCTGCCCCGGCGCCCGGCTGGAAGGGACAGAAATAAGTGGCCAACCTGTGGTGCGCACTGACCGCAGGCACCTGCGAGTGTGGGTCAGCCGGCGCAGCCCCTCGGCGCCGCTGTCGCCCGGTCCCTGCACCGGCGGGAACAGCGCTGCTATTTCTCTGCCTGGGATCAGTAAGTATACGGCGTTTTTGGGGTCTTCTTCTGCATGGCACGTAGGTACGGTTTCAAAAACAGCGTCATTTGATAGTTCCTGTTCACCTTCTCTGTGTATTAATAGATGTGGCTATAGATGAGGCTTCTGTTTCAAAGGGGGTGTGAGGGGCTTTGTATTTTTTGGTGTGTGTGTTTGCATGTAGATGTTGCTTCAGTGCACCTGCAGTTGTTTTCTTGACATATCACGGTGTTTTCACTTGGCTGAGCATTGTACGTGCCCGTTTCTAAATTAAATCCAGCGAGATGTTCATTGTGATCGAAACACGATTCTGCTGTAGATTAAAATGTAACGTTCCCGCACCTGATCCTGCAAATACAACAGAAGCTCTTTGTCTAGATACATTTATTCTTTAATGTTTCGTGGGGATATATGTAGGTGTATCTCTTACATATGTGCTTAAAGACCCGAATGCATTGTGTGTTGCAGTATTTTTATTAGTGTTTATGTGTGTTGGTGTTTCAGGAGCATGCATATGTTTGTGTATGGATGCAAGTGCCTATATGGGTGGGGATTTTGTATCTGTCTCTATAAATATGTGACATACCCACCCACATCCTTACCCACGGAGTCGTTCAAAATCTCTGTGCATGTGATGTGGGTGTGTGTGTAATGTAGAAGTGTGAATAGTGTGGGCAGGAGAAGATTTGAATGCCATGGTAATAGATGACACAGTTTCATTTGATCGGTGTGACCTTTTAGGAAAACAATCCAATCTTTTCCCTTTTTGTTTTGTTTATTTTTGTGTGTTTGTGCATGTGCCTCAGGTTAAGTGCTTCTTCTGCATGACCATAACCAAAGGGTGACCCATCCACTCCCTTGTGTCCTATGGGGACCTCAGAGCCAGTTTCTCAGTCTTCATCTCCTCCTCCTCCTCCTCCTCCTCCACCGCCTTCTCCTCCTCTTACCGCTGCTGCTGATGCCCTGGGTGCTGCTCCCAGGTTTGAGACATTGTTGACAGGCTGAAGAAAGGATTTGCAAAGACCTCCTCACTGTGTAAATGAAGTGATGGCTGGAATTAACTTCAGCTCTCCAAGAAATGACATTAAACAGTAAGTGTGCTAGGCCAAAGCATTACCAGAACAAATAATGAGTAAAGAGACTATTTGCATTTGGTTTCAATGATGAGCTAAAACCATCTGTGGAGAACAGGTACCCTTTGGTTTGCATATTTTTTTTTTTTCCCCCTTGAGGAATGCAGCCTTTATAGCCTGCGAGGCAGTCATGATTCTGCTCAGGTACAGCTGTGATGGCTGCAGGAGATAAATGAAAATAAAGGGGCTTGGTGGATGGGAGAACAAGGTCTCAGCTGTTCTCCGGCCCAATCTGAGAATTTCATCTTTTCTCATTAACAAAGCAGTAGTTTGTGTCAAACCTTCAGAGAACGGGAAGATGTGGCTCTGTGGTTTTCCAAGGTGCAGATTCAGTGCTCCAGCCACGTTGCCCCGCTCGATGCGCAGGTGACCGCCCTCCGAACACAGATGGCTTTGAACTTCCCGGCTGCCAAAGTCACGCTGTAAATAGCGCAAAACCTCGCCGGGGCAAGCGCCCGCCAACCAAAACCAGACCGGCAGGATGGAGGTGGCCATGGTGAGCGCCGACAGCTCCGGCTGCAACACCCACATGCCCTACGGATACGCGGCCCAGGCGCGGGCCCGCGAGCGGGAGCGCCTGGCCCAGTCCCGGGCGGCGGCGGCGGCGGCCGTGGCGGCGGCCACGGCGGCCGTGGAAGGTGGGGCGGCGGGCGGAGGGGGGCCCTACCACCACTACCACCAGGAGCAGGCCCGCGGGGCCTCCTCCTCGCGAGGCCCGCCCCGCCGGCAGAGCGGCAAGAGGAGGAAGAAGGGCAAGAAGAGGAGCCACCACCTGGGCAGCCGGGAGTGCGGGGCCTCCTTCCCCTGCTCCGAGCTGCTGCCGCTCAGCGGTTCCGAGGAGAGGATACTGAAGGACTTGAGTGAGGAGGAAGAGGAGGACGAAGACGAGGACGAGGACGACGAGGAGGAAGGGAAGCTCTACTACAGCGATGACTATGGGGAGGATGAGTTTTCCTACTCGGACCAGCCGCCCGATGACGGGGGAGGCCCCGGGGGTTACGGCTCCGTGCGCTACAGCGAGTACGAGTGCTGCGAGCGCGTGGTGATCAACGTGTCGGGGCTGCGCTTCGAGACCCAGCTGAAGACCTTGGCTCAGTTCCCGGAGACGCTGCTGGGGGACCCAGCCAAGCGGGGCAGGTACTTTGATCCGCTCAGGAACGAGTACTTCTTTGACAGGAACCGGCCCAGCTTTGACGCCATCCTGTACTACTACCAGAGCGGCGGGCGGCTGAAGAGGCCTGTCAACGTGCCCTTCGACATCTTCTCTGAGGAGGTGAAGTTCTACCAGCTTGGGGAGGAGGCCATGCTCAAGTTCAGGGAGGATGAAGGTTTTGTCAAGGAGGAAGAGGAAAAGGTTTTGCCGGAGAATGAGTTTAAGAGGCAGGTGTGGCTGCTGTTTGAGTATCCGGAAAGCTCCAGTCCAGCCAGAGGCATCGCCATTGTCTCCGTCTTGGTCATCTTGATCTCCATCGTCATCTTTTGTCTGGAGACTTTACCAGAGTTCAGAGATGACAAGGAATTCGTCATGTCCCTGAGCTTAGGGAAGGGGCTTTCCAACGAGTCTCTCCGCCTGGACGCCGGGGAGCACACCATCTTCAATGACCCTTTTTTCATTGTAGAGACCGTGTGCATCATCTGGTTCTCCTTTGAGTTTACAGTGCGCTGCTTCGCGTGTCCCAGCAAAGCACACTTCTTCAAGAACGTCATGAACATCATAGACATTGTGTCCATCTTGCCTTACTTCATCACCCTGGGCACGGACCTGGCGCAGGAGCAGGGCAGCCAGCAGGCCATGTCCTTTGCCATCCTGAGGATCATCCGTCTGGTCAGGGTGTTTCGCATCTTCAAGCTCTCCAGGCACTCCAAGGGTTTGCAGATCCTGGGTCACACGCTCAGGGCCAGCATGAGGGAACTTGGCCTCCTCATCTTCTTCCTTTTTATCGGAGTCATTTTGTTTTCCAGTGCTGTTTACTTTGCAGAAGCTGACGAGCCTGCCACCCATTTTCAAAGCATCCCAGATGCCTTTTGGTGGGCCGTAGTGACCATGACTACGGTCGGTTATGGGGACATGAAACCCATAACCGTGGGTGGGAAGATAGTCGGGTCCCTGTGTGCCATTGCAGGAGTGTTAACCATTGCTTTACCAGTGCCAGTGATTGTCTCCAATTTTAACTATTTCTACCACAGAGAAACTGAGAACGAAGAGCACACGCAGATGATGCAAAATGCTGTCAGTTGCCCTTACCTCCCTACAAATTTACTGAAGAAATTTAGGAGCGCATCATCCTCGTCCACAGAGGATAAATCAGAGTATTTGGAGATGGAAGAAGGAGTTAAAGAATCTCTTTGTGTAAAGGAGACTAAAAGTCAGGACACGGGGAATAGCAGTGAGTCAGAGAAGAAAAACTGTGTAAATTCAAATTCTGTGGAAACTGATGTGTAGTTTTGAGCATTTCCAAATATATTTATGCATTAAAGAGTGCAGTGAAAATAACGAAATATGCAAACAAGAGTCTGCAGCATACAGTAGTATGCCATTTAATGGTTAAATACAAATAAAAAGCATTGCTGAACATGTATTACATATCAAGTAAGTGGTACAACTTGAGGAAAGAATTGCTAGATCTGATAAATTTTCAGACTTTATATTTTTATTAGAATGCAAGTGTTTTGCACATGAGGCTGAAAAACTTATTAAAACCAAGTCAGTTTTAAAGTGGGTGCATGAACTGTCGACATCACTAATAACAGCTCTGTGGTAAAAGTTGGCATTCAGAGGTATTTACTATGTAAGAAACAATGAAGTTTGGTAGTCATTTATCTATTTATCAGTGCTTTAATAGCAGCTACCATGAATCATTGGATACCATAGTCATTGTTTTTCAAATGGTAAATTTATTGTAAAAAGATATTCTACAGAAGATAGATCTAAATTTTTTTTTTTTTTTTGAAATCTATAATGCTTGTTTTTAACTGGAAATTTACTTTGGAAAGGCTGTTGACCCTCCAGAAATTGTTTATTTTTATAACTCTCTTTGGAGGCATTGCAGCATTTGTTGTCTAATAATGAAAGAAATGAAGTAAGAGAATTGTTAAACCTGGTCTGACTGCAAGGGCAAAATGACTGGAATGCTTTTTTGCACTACTTTATATGCTGGAGATATATTGAAAGAGACTTCATACTGTGAATGTTTACTAATGTAATAGTTCAATGACAATCATTGGGAGAGTGAATTCTGCATCATATTTTATTGTTTCTTCTTTCTCTGTGATGCCGATGGCAAAACAGCTGACATGACATCAATTCCATACACTTTTTAATTATGAATATCTGTGATCTGGAAAAGGATTGTGAAGTAAAATTTTCTAATCAAAATTATTTGAAATCGGTGTTTTCTACTGATGCCCTCAAGAAATACCAACCTAATTTATATATTTTTTTTCTTTTTCTGCTTAATTTAGCATTCAGAGTCTATGATTAGAACATGCACTTTGTCAGTATTGAGGAAATTTGGTGTATGGGAGGAGCAGGTAGAAATAATAAGATACTCAGTTGTTACAGTGCTGACAATTGAGGATTGCTGACTTTTAATAATGTGCTATTATTGGTGCTGCATTTCCCCTTGATTACAGCTTTCACCCATGTATATTTGAAGCAACGTTTAAGATCTAAACCAGGCATTTTGGGTTTCAAAAGAAACACATTGGGTCCCATGGAGTCCTTGTGAAAGCATTCCATGGTTTCTCTTCACTGATTTTCAGGCCAGCTATGTTTTGCTATGTGTCAAAACCTCCCACTGCCCTTCCTAGGAGGTTCAGGTAGGTAAAGATTAGCTGGCCTGCAGTATATTCCGGAGTCCAGAATGAGATAGGTAAGATATTGCTGCATACAACATAAATAATAGATTCAGAACAAGGCTTTTTCAGACTTGCCATTACCCGAGGGAAGGCACAATTAATCCGTCGCTGTTTTTGAAGAGGCACTGTGGAACATTCCAGATTATAAAACTTGAACCAAATTGGCATATGCACTTTAAGGTCTGGGACAGGCTGGTATGGAAGGAAAAAGGACTTATCAACACCACAGAATGACAGTAGTTTGCAATGTTCATTTAAAGCTGAGTGGAGATGGAGGGTTTTTTGCAGGGAGAACTTGTTGGTGACTGACTTACAGCAACAGCAGATGCACTCTGAATGGGGCGTCCGTGATATCACACATGGTAAGCCTTGTTTGCTGAATCCAGTGGCACCAAACAGAGCTGCAGACACAGGCTTCTCTTTAATGGTTGGGTTTTGCCTTCATAGTTTTTCTGTGAGTCTCTTCGAAAAGTTTCTCTGCTTGTCTTCTTTTGCATTGCAGAAAAATAAAAAAAAAGACAACACACAAAAGATTGCGTTGTGCTGAGCCCTGCTTCAAAACGTGCGTTTAAGTGTCTGATTCCTGATTTAAAAACACTGAGCAGGCTTCACTATATTTTTGATGTGAAGCATTAAAAAGAGCTCCTTTTTATTGTGGTGGTGTCAATTCCAGCTGTGCTTTGAATGAAGTGACTCGGTGATTTTATACATAGGCATTTGCCAAAATTTAATGTTACCTTTCACTCCAGCTGACCCGAGTTCAATGTGCTAAATACTTTTTGTCTACGGGGGCAATATCAGCAGTGAGGATGAGTGTTCTGCAAAACCTCTAACTGGAAGTATTTCTTTCACAGATAGCAGTTAATGGCCTAAAGGGCACGAGGGTTCTCTTGCTGAATGGCTTGGTCCTAGTTCTGTCTGACACCAGAGAGAATTTAGTGCCTGGGACCGTGGCAACAAGCTAGGAGTGAAAGAAACACTGAGCAGGTACATAAAGAACTTAGGGAAAATAAATTGTACGTGTTTGCAGCATTGACTGGTTGGAAGGGGAGGTGGCTCGTGAGAGGTGGGATTTCAGAGCTCTGATGGAAAGGAGAAAACTCTTTCAATCACTCTGAAAATGCATTCATGCTGTAGCCAGGGAGCTCAGCATGAGGGGAGTGCTTTAATAAACAGCTGAGACCAGATGCTGGCAAACTCCTGTTCAGGAGTGCAAGAAGATGCAGTTTGTTGCATCATCAATTTCATTTACAGTTCTGTTCTTCATTACAGTCTCTGCTGGTTTTGTCTTCTATAGGTAACACAAAAGAAGAGTGATTGCTATTAATATCAAACTGGTTTTTTGCTCTTGTTTCCTTGATACATGACTGTCTGAAAAAAAAGTAATCTTAACTTCTTCAAGCCCTCAGCTGTTAATTTAAACAAGTGTGCAGTGTCCCTGCTGGGCTGTTTTCAGAGCAGGACCTTGCTCTCAGAAGGAGAAGCTCTGACTGTGGGGGCTCCTGGCAGTTGGCACAGCAACATTCTGGGTGTGTCCTCAGGTAATGCTGGAGCCTCCTGCCCTGAATAAACACTTGGTCACGATAAATAAGAGCTATAGAGCTCAGTGCTAGGTTGTGCTGTCAGCATTCTCAATCACAGAAAGAATTGTGCATTGCAGAGTGGAAGCAAATAGCTCTACTTGGGTTTATAATTTGATTTTTCAGCTATCTGTTGGTCCAGTTACAATATAATGATATAATTTTATCATACCAAAGTCCTATCACTAACATGCTAAAACCCAAAGATACCAAGTGCTTTAAATAGAAATTTGAGTTAAGTATTACTTTGGTTGAAATTTTGTGCCAGAGAAACACTTTAATGGAGCTGTTAGGGCTCCAAATTACTGCTCCTGCTTCTGTCAGACCTTTCCTAGTGATACTGACACCTGTCAGAAAAATAATTTTATTGTGACTTGGGCATTTTACACGTTTAAATTCTAGTGGTGAAATGCATTCCTGATGTAGCTGATGTGAATGGATTTACACTGCGGATCATTTTAGTTCTACTAATGTAGTTCAAATGATTTCACATTGACATACATTTCAGCTAAAAATAATGCAAAATGAGATATTTCAGGTTTGCTTGCAGTGGTGAAAAAATTTGGAGGAGTTCCATTAGAATCCGTGGAAAGACAGCAGCACCAAATCTGATTTCAAATATAGTCTGATAGTTAACTGTGTGCTGGCATTTATTTAAAGAATTTCCTAGGTATTTTTATAGTGCTCTTAAGTGCCAAGGCCAGACACATAAGGAGAGAGTTTTGCAAGCTGAGGCATTGGATTTAATGGCTGACTTCAGAGATCCATATTTTTTTTTCTTTATTACTTTTCTGATGTTACATTGGTTCCTTGAAAACATCAGCCTGGATGCTGAACTTTATGCTAGAAGAAATGTTGTGTAACCCAGTTAGAGTCAAGGATTTTAGTGCTCAGTTAAGATTTCTGGAGTGATTCCACAAGTGGCTACTTCCATTTGATGGAAAATACAGTTTGTTGGTATTTGAAGGAAAATATAATTTGTTTGTATTTGAAGGAAAATTCTTCTGCCCTCATAGGTTTTCGTGTGTAGAATCCACCTCTGTGATGTTCATGTAATGCAGAATAAATCTGGGAGATCCAGGGGATAAAAATCCCCAATGTGATCATGATTACATCTAATTCATGGAAATAGTGTCCATGGTGTTTGGGGATACTGGTAGGCATCCTTGTGGTCATAAAAACTGGGATTTGAGGATGTTTTCAGCCTGTGAAGCTTTGGAATGTGAAAATGGTTTTCATAGTACTGGTGTGGAAAGAGTTTGGGATCAGGCCATAACCTTGAAGAAAGGGTGTTAGAGTGGAACTCCTGACATGGAACATTGCTGTCAAGTTTGCTGTCAGGTGTTGAGAGTCATTTGACTTGGGATTTGAAAATTCAGTGCTCAGCTGCCCAAGAACATGAGGTACTTCATATTTGCATAAGTGTAGGATAAATGTGCTATGGGAAACCAGCTAAATATCAGAAAGTCTGTTCCATTTGTAGCTAGTTCCTGAAAAGTCTTTCTTGCACAGCATTGAAAAATGAAATCTGTCTTTCTGGCCATCCTGGATGCATAAAACTCATTCTGAATACCAAATAATTTTTAGCATAATCTTTAAATTTATAGATAATCCTCGAATTAAATATAATTTATCCATTTTGTTGCTGGCTTCCTCTATTTTTTACTGGTTCTTTATTACTTTTTACTGTCATTGCAGCCAGTTATAAATACTTTAAATCTATTAAATATATTTAAATTTATTTAAATTTAATAAATATTTTTAAAAATTTAATTAATCTATATGAGACAGTAAGAAATAAAAGCAAGTATTAAAACCTCCCCAACTATGGCATCCAGTTATGTATTTTTCTTATCTTTAAATAATCTAAATAACAGAATAACTTCAGTAGACATGGGGCAGGATATAGACTTTCTTCCTGCTATAACTGAATGATCAAATGCTTCAGATTTTGCAGGGAATAAGATCTAGTTGACAGATTTATCATATTTTTGCACCTCCATTTGAAACAAATACTTACAGAGAAGTTGGCACTTTTGTAAAAATTTGCATCTTTAATTTCCACGGGGACCATCTAATGTGGACAAAGTGATTGGCAGATTAATTCTGGGTTAAAGTGCATAAATGTTTTGTACCTGAAACTTGGGGACATATTCCACAAATCCCTGCCATGCTTACTGTGTGTTCAGAATTCCACATTCTGAAGGAAAAATCATTAAAGCGTTATGTACTGAGATGGTTGAATTAATTCTTCTTTTTAATCCTTTTCTGTACAATTATAATGTGCCTTGAGCCCTTTTTCTGCAACAGGCCCTTTGGAAAAGAAAGACATAACCATGAAAGAAGGCCAGAAGAGAAAGCTTACATCACACGTAAAGAGCTCATAACACACACACTGATTGAGGGAAAGTAAGTAAAAAAACTCCTTTTATTTCCTCCATTTGTGCATTTATGATTCTGGATTGGTTTGAATCTGCCCAAGAAGGAAGAAGTAAAACCACTTTTCTGTCTGAGAGTGTGCTCTGTCCCACAGGGTCTGAGGAAAGGGGCTCTGCACTCCATTGCATTGACCTGAGGAATTATTCAATAGTCAGACACCCCCATGTGCAACAGAGCTTCTGCAGGAGCAGGGCTGGAGCCCTTTCCCCTTCCACATCTCTTCTTTCCACTGACACCACTAATTATTATTATATTATCACAATATTATTTTCCCCACCCAGCACTGGTTGCTGATGCTTCTCACATGTCCAAAATGGCTACAGACATTTCAACTTTGTTTTTTCTTTTTCTCTTCTCTTTGATGGAATTGTAGACAACATTTATATTTGAATCCCAATCTCAGCCCAGGAGCACAAACCTCGTGGGCTGCAGAGAGAAAAACAAGCAGGGTGGGACTGCAGGGGCTAAAGCTGGGATGGGACAATGAACTGCAAGGTGCAAATGGAGCAGAACTGATCCCAGGGAGAGACCCCGGCAGCGCTCGTGCATTTTGGGGCCATTTTGGTTCATCTTGGGTGCAGCCCTGGCTGGGCTCTGGTGCTGCCCAAGGTGGGTCCATGGAGGAGATGCTTTGAACCAATCCCTCCTTTATTCTGTAACTCTGTCCAGCCCTTGTTCTAGGGCAGCTTGCACAAGGCATCACTCCTACCACAAGTATCCTGTTGAATGCAAAATTTGGATTATTTCCTTGGTAATACCATGCAGCCTTCCCAGACAGGGAGGCCTCAAAGATTCCAGTTTGCCACTTCTAAGCTGTAAGGGGTCTCACAGCTGCATTCACAAAATGTGCTTTTCAATACCTGAATCCCATTCATTTCATAAGGAGCTGTGAAATGCTTCCTGAATTGAGGAACAATTGATTTTCTTTAGGTCAGAAAAATACACTCTGGTGGAGGAGGTTTTCCAGATGTTGCACAAAAGAGTGTAGGAAGGGACAGAACATATTCAAGAGAGATTTTGGTCTCTGTTTTTAATGTCTTGCCCCAATGTTCCTGGGGCATTTTTGTTCAGAGTAGGGGAGGAGGATGGATGGAGTCAGTGAGGTATGTCAAAGGCATCTTTAGTTTTAGATACATGCTTTTCTTCTGTTCTTAGCAGTCAGAATAAAGTAAGTTTGGGTGTATTTTGTTGTGGTTGGGTTGTTTTGTATGTTTATTTTGTTTTATTTATTTAACATTATTGTTATTAGTTACTTAGTCCTAACACTTATTATAAAGGGATGATATATGCTGAATCTGGAGCTACCCTCCTGGGCATGAATGGTAGCTTTCCATTCAGAAAACCAACAGTGTCACTGCTGTCCTTTGGGTTTGAGGTGTGCTGCCTTGGGCTCCAACGCCTTGCAGCGTTTCTTGTGTCAATAGTGGGCAGTACCTGGCCCTGCCATGTAGGAGAAAATTCCTTTTGCCTGTTTGTGTTTCTGTTGGTGTGATTTTGGTGCGGGATTTTGCAGCAGAGGAGGGATGCTGCCATGATGTGCTTTGGAAAGAAAGCCAATCACACGCATGGGGAGACTGCATTCCCCTCTTTGCTGTGCCCTGTGCCATCGGAGGGCTCTGCTGGGTGCACTGTGCATCCCACCTCGTTCCTGTCCCCCTGAGACCAGGGCAGCTTTGGTTTTCCATCAGAGCCCGTGAGATCTGGCCTTGTGGTGCATGAATGAACTTGCATTGCTGCCTGCTGTTGTGTCCCTGCTGGCACAGCTCTGTGATGGATTCAGGGTGTCATTCAGTGCCAGCCTCTCCCTGCACAGTGCAGCCTGAATGAATGAATGCAGAAACCTGCAGAGGGCTGTGGCTACTGATGGAAGGTGTGTGGGCACAGAGTTTGTGATGGTTGGGGCTGTGGCTGATCCCTGATTGTCTCCAGCTGTGCAGCACAGGTGAATGCCATTGAAGGTGAGGAGCCAGGGAGTGCCCAGGGTGCTGAGCAATCCCACGGGGAGCAGAGGGCTCACAGGTGCTGTGCATCAACAGGAGGGCATAAAAGGCTGAAGGACAAAGATGAGCAGCCATTTGCAGCTCCTGAAGAGACGAGCTGTTCCTCTGCATGGGCTGAAGCCTTCTGGAATTGTGTGCTGACACTCTGGGTATCGTGGCTGTCTCCTCTGTGACAAAGGTACCTCTTATATTTTTTATCCAAAACTATATTGATGTTACAAGCTACACATTCCCCACACTGTGTATTTCAGGTTAAACACCTTCTGTTTCATTAGTGGGTCTGTACTTTAAAGATGCCCTCAACTTGCCCTGAATTCCTCAGGAATTTAAGAATTTACTTTTCAGGTCTCAAGCATGAGGGAAGATGATCCCTCTTTGCATTCAAAATGGCAAGGCATTATTTTAAAGCAGATATCTTGCATATTTTCAGGTTAAGAAGCTAAGGAATAATATTTTTCTGTTAAAGTCTTTCTTAAATATTAGCTGCAGATACACGAGAAGAAAAATATGGTTTGATCACAGGGAAACATTGAATTAAAAATATTTTCTATTTCTTAAAGGGCATAATTGTATTTTATTCTGTGCCAGAAGACAAGCTCAGATAAATGTTACTTTAGCAAGAATCTATCCTATTGCAGAGAGTGCAGTAGAGGAATTGTATGGCAATTGATACTCCAGCATTTATTTCTGTGTGTTTATTTCTGTTAGCTATTTGTAAGCAATGTTATTTATTCAGCACTCCTAGGTCTCAAAATTAAGGACAAAAATGTTATAAGGCTCTGAGTAAATGAGAGGAACAAAGTTGAATTCTTCTGAGGATCTGCAAGAAGAAATTGTTTTTTTGGTGCCTTTTTTTTATGAACATCTCCTCTAATACATGATAGGATTATTTCATAAGTTGGAAGGTAAAACTGTTTTTGTGTGGCTAGTGAAATATTTTCTGTTTCTCAGAGTCTAATGGAGGATAAGCATTTTTATGTCTTTGAAATATGTAGAAAATGTGAGAAAGTAGAAATTGTAATAATTTGCTGCTCTTTGACCTATTTTACAAGACAATGTTGCCAGAGTTGATTGGTGATACTGAACAACTCAGTTCCTAAGCCAGATGCAGTGGCTGTAAGCAGATTTACTTTAGAATTCCTGCAGAAAAAGTGCTTTTTAAATGGTTTCATTTTTGGGCACCCAGAAATAAGGGCATTCAGACCACTAGCTACTTCTGAAAATTTCTGATGCTTTGACTGATTGACGTTTTTTGAGAGGAGAGAACAAACCACGTTTCAGCTATTCTTTTGGTTTCTGTGCTATTCTGTATTTTGATCTATACCTAATAGAAGCAAGCAGGGAACCCACAGGGTTTCCAAGCACAGTCCTGCTTGCACTGCCAAATGAAACAACAGATGTGATTTAACAGGTTCCCCTAATTAGCCAGGCGTCTTCCATTATAGGATTGCCCAAAGAAATGCTCCTAATCCTTCTGACCTCTGCTCTATGCTGTAAAAGGTTCTCCTGATGCCAGAAGAGCAATGGCAATTTGAGGTGGTGAAAGAAATGTGTTTGTCTGGCTGCTTTCCCAGGGCTGGGAAAGGCAGGAGCTGAGTGGGATCCCACAGGGCTGGGACCTCAGCGGTGTCCTACAGCATGGGCAGGGTGAGGGGGGCTCCAGGTGGGGCTGGGCAGGGCCATTTTGGGTTCAATGGGCTCCAGGTGGGGCTGGGCAGGACCATTCTGGGTTTAATGGGCTCCAGGTGGGGCTGGGCAGGACCATTCTGTGTTCAATGGGCTCCAGATGAGGCTGGGCAGGGTCATTCTGGGTTCAATGGGCTCCAGGTGAGGCTGGGCAGTGCCATTCTGGGTTCAATGGGCTGGGCAGGGTCATTCTGGGTTCAATGGGCTCCAGATGAGGCTGGGCAGGGTCATTCTGGGTTCAATGGGCTCCAGATGAGGCTGGGCAGGGTCATTCTGGGTTCAATGGGCTGGGCAGGACCATTCTGTTTTCAATGGGCTCCAGGTGGGGCTGGGCAGGGTCATTCTGTGTTCAATGGGCTGCAGATGAGGCTGAGCAGGACCATTCTGGGTTTAATCAGCTCCAGATGAGGCTGGGCAGGGTCATTCTGTGTTCAATGGGCTGGGCAGGGCCATCCCAGCCACTTTGAGCCCCTGCATCGACCACAGCGAGTAGCTCTGCTCTGCTGAGATGCTGTTGTACCTCCAGCCTTGTGTTGCTCCGTCCAAAACTGCAACTGTGCATTTTTCAGAGCTGTAAGTACCGAGCCGTTGTTAAGCTTTTTGCTGCTCTTGGTTTTTGGTTCCTGATCCGTGTCTAGGTCTTGTTTCCTCAGTGTTTTACTGCTGCCAATGCATCTACAGTTATTTCTCCTAAGTTGTGGTACCACTTGCTTTTATCAGACAGCTTCCTGAACATTTTCATGGATTTTCAAGAGCAAGGCTGTTTTTTGGCTGTTAGATGTATGGGTTCCAAAGAAGGTGCTGGGAAGTAACTAATGATGTTCTGCTTTGGGCTGACATCCAGAAAGGTGCTACAGCATGATGTGTAGTATTTCCTAATCTTTTAATTAAGATGATTTGTGGGGTTTTTTTGCTGTTCCTACAGCAGTGTCATTGTTGGAGCTGGAGCAGATGTTGGTATTAAGCAAACACAGCAAATGCCTGCATCTCTAAATGTATGTCTTGTACGTATTAAAGTATCTGAGCTCTGTACCATCACTTTATAGTGGTTGAAATATGTGAAGGGGTGTCTGAAAATTAGCCTGGTGTGAACTAAATTACTGTAAAAAAACAAAATTCTGTAGTGATGCCTTGCCTTGGTGTGTGTGCTGAAGGTGGGAGGTGAGCCCACGTGGCCTGTGCTGAAGTTCTGACAGTGGAATGTGTTGTTAAAACGGGGGATTGGACCTGGAATGCCAGAGTGGTTTTTCCCAATGTTTATGCACACAGATAGGAAGCAGAATGTCCAAGCTGTTTTCATGGTATGGCACCACCCGTGCCTGCAGACTGAAACATGATGCATTTTCAGGAGCCTTTTTCTGTGATGAGCACTTGGGTTTTGTGGCTCTCTGGTGCTAATGAGTCCAAGCAGATTCAGGAACTGAATCCAAATGACAGAAAACTTCATGAATTCAGTGAGCAAAGAGGTTTTTGTTGTTAATTTCAGTAACTGCTGGTAAGGATGTTATGTTAATAAGGGAGGTTGAGCACTGCATCCAAAGGCAGGTTATTGCATCCTCTCTAGCCTTCAACCTGTTGTATCTTGAGCCTTCCTCTTTCTAGGGACTGGTATTTCTTTCCATTGTCAAGGATTAAAGTTTTTTTTCCCCATCTGGAGCTGTTTCTTTTAAGGAGGCAGCTCATGTCCTGTGGACTGCAGATCTTGGTGTGTCAGTGGTGCTCAGCCCTTGGATGGGAGAAGTCCCACTTCCAGGGAATGGAAAAGCTGCTCTGGGATGCCCTTTGGCGGTGAGAAAAAGCAAAACCAGCAGCTGTCTGGAGCAGGAGATTGCAGAAAAGCTCCATCCCTGAGGTGTTCTGAGCAGCCTGGTCTGGTGGTGATGCCCACCCAAGGCAGGGGGGTTGGAGCTGGATGGTCTGCAGTGCCCCTTCCAAGCCAGACCCTCCTGTGATGGCAGGTTTTATACCACTCGATGCACTAAGGACTTGGTAGAGTTAATAACATAGTTTCCAAAAGCATTTTATCAGGTAGTTCAACCCTGAAGTTTGGTTTAAACTACACAGTAAAATAGGTCAGGTGGTCAGAAAACTCAGGGAGTAACGGGATATCAAATGACATGTTGGTGAATGCACAGAAGAGTGAAGGGCATTACAAAATAATGATTATCTCCTAAACAAAGCCACACAAAAATTTGCATTTACATTACAGGCATTTCCTAATTCTCTGTGCCTGGGGCTCGAATTCCTCATTTCCGAATTCTCTGTGCCTGTGTGCTGTTGCCCTGCTGCAGGTCTGTGAGTAGCAGCAGCTGTAGTTTTTCCCATTGATAATGAGTTTCACACACTTGGGAAAAGTGCTTTTAAATCCCAGGATTAAGGGGAGCTGGGCAGGAATTACTTTGCCTCTGCAATTACCCACAGTGTTTCTGATTGTGGAGCAGCTGTACTTTGTTCTTTCTGAAAGTTCAGACATCTCTTTTTCTGCTGGATTTACAGAGAGTGCTCTTGCCTGAAACCACTTGAGGTGGATCATGATCTTTATTTTTACTAGATGTTGTTGCTCAAATAAGTATTTAGGACAGAAATGTTCAAAATGGTGTTGTCATCCCCACTCCATACAGGCTTTCCATGCTAAAAAAAGAGAAATCTAGGCAGTTATTCAGCTGCTTAAATGATATTGTATATGCACAGGCCCCAAGCAGGGCATGGCATTCTGCAGGATGAAGATGTCTGTCTATGAAGGCATCAAAACCTGCAGTATTTGGCACAACCTGAACCCGAAAAATCAGAACCAGAGATGTGTAGGATTCTTGTTTTTGAGTTTGGCCTCATTTCTGTTCCTGCCCCTGGTTTGAATTTTGGGCTACATTAAGGTAACCTTTGTGTCTGGGAGAAAGAGGTGGTCAGTAATGGAGAAGTTACAGGGGGTGATTTAATGTGCATAATGAAATGGGTGAAATGGGGATGTCAGTGTGGCACAGCACATGGCACAGTGCTCTGGTATTTGAGCCAGTTCTGAACAAATTTGCTCAGGATTTGGAACAGCCCTGCCTAGAGCACAGGGAGGGGTATTTGTGTGATCACTGAACATTCCTCTTGATTTAATGCAAGCAAAGAATAGAGATTTATTTTTAGAGTCCAGTGCAACTCTCTTCGAACCCTCCACCTTTAAATTAATTTTCATTTGGATTCACTTTTTGTTTTCTTGCTGTTGCTGAGAGTGTTGCAAACAAGGTTCTGTTCCCAATTCCAGAAGGGAACAGAATTTGCTCCACAGACATTATTCTGCAGGATAATGTACAGCACAGCTCAGGGGCAGATTTATTAGGACTGTGCATATAGAAAATGCCTTTTAAGCAAGGGAGAATTTGGGCTGCTCAGTCAGGTCTTTGAATGATAAATGGATTTACTCAAGAGCAGCCATCTGCCTGCATTTGACATGACCCGAGTTCCATTTTGTGTGGACACAAGGAGCTGAAGGAAATTGAGCTTTGCCAATCTTGGCAAATTGTGTCTAATTGAACCCTGACTTGTTTTGTGTTCTGGAGAGCTGATACAGTTGATATTGTAGGATGATTGGGTTTTGTTGATGTGAGGCTGCTTGTTGTGAGAAGGAACATCGTGGTCCTGTTCCGCTGCGAGTTTTTGTTTTACGAAAATATTTTTGTATCTTTCGTATCAGATGTGATATTATTTCCCCACCAGATGTCACGCAAACAAGCCCTAATTATGCACATATTCAGTGTACTGGAGCTCGGGGAACCTGCTCAATGGCTGACTAATATTGCTTGCAGAGTGCTGCACTTGTATAAATACAGCATTTACTTGTTCCAAGCCACCTACAGTTACTTCTGCTTGAGATTTATATAACCAGTAATATTGTATGTTTTCAGCCTATACAAAGGAGGTATTGTATTAAATGAAGAAAGAGCTTCTTTTTAATGCTGTAGTTAAGGCTCTGTGGTTTCTCATCTTTCTTACTTTCTAACTACTTTTGCTCTTGTTAAATTCATGGTGCATTTTCCCATTTATTTTATAAATGAAGAGTTTGTATTTAGAGCTTTATTTCCTACAAGTAAGTGATCTGATCTTCATTTTGAGATGTCAGTGTTTTGATGTGATGTTTCAGTACGTTGCAATTCACTGAAAACTTCTTGGTGGACTGGCCTTTATCAACGTAAAACATTAAATGGTGCTGTACGTCAAATTATGAAAAAATAGTGATTTAGATAATATCCAGGAGGTTCCATTCAAAATCTCTTTCTCTTGCTGTTATCTAAAGAATAGTGTGTATTATGTACAATCTTTGAAGAGGATGTGTCCCTCTGGCTGCCCTGGAGGACTCGAGACCCTGGCAGGGGGCTCAGAGACCTTGGCACAGAGTCACAACCACCTGTGCCTTTGATTTTAGCCCATGGAAACAATGACCAACTTTGGGTGAGGAGTTACAAGCCACAGGGGTTTGAGTAGAATGACAGTGAATTAATCACAGGGTGGAAAAGCAGAATTTTGGGGGTTTAGAATGGGGGTTCAAGAGGCAAGATGGAGGGATCTGGGTGTGTCCTGTCCTTCTCCTTCTTTGCCTCCATCTTCTGCTGTGCTGGTGGCACTTCTGGATTGGTTTAGAGTAGAGACAGACTGTCTAACATAGGTGATAGGTATTGGAAAATGATTGTAAATAAAGTACAGGTAGTTTTTAGTATAAAAAGATAACACTGCACTGAGGGCAGTCGGTGTGCCACAAGCCAACCTGCTGGACAGACCCCAGTGGGTCAGAAAGACAATATATTAGATAAGAGAAAATAAATAACTTGAGAACCAGAGCTGAGGAATCTCAACTTGTTCTTCAGTCCCAGGGCTGGGAAAAAGAGACTTTCTAACACCTCGGGGTCATCTCGATGCCAGAGGCCTCATCAGATGTGGAACTACTTTTAAATTTCCTGGGCCCAGAATAGCCACGAGTGACAAAGCCATGCATTTGTGCCAGGGCTCTGGTGCTCCTTGCAGCCAGCCTTGCAGCAGCTGTGCCAGGAGCTGCTGAGGCACTCAGAAGGTGCCCTGAGCAGCTCTGGCTGCCCCTGGATCCCTCCAAGTGGCCAAGTCCAGGCTGGATGGGGCTCTGGGCAGGCTCTGCTGGAAGGTGTCCCTGCCCATGGCAGGGGGTGGAACAGAATGAGCTTAGGGGTGAATGGGGGATGGAATGGAATGGAGTGAGCTTTGGGGTGAATGGGTGATGGATGGAATGAGCTTTGGGGTGAATGGGTGATGGATGGAATGAGCTTTGGGGTGAATGGGTGATGGATGCAATAAGCTTTGGGGTGAATGGGGGATGGAACAAAATGAGCTTTGGGGTGAATGGGTGATGGAACAAAATGAGCTTTGGGGTGAATGGGTGATGGATGGAATGAGCTTTGGGGTGAATGGATGGAATGAGCTTTGGGGTGAATGGATGGAATGAGCTTTGGGGTGAATGGGTGGTGGACGGAATGAGCTTTGGGGTGAATGGGTGATGGACAAAATGAGCTTTGGGGTGAATGGGTGATGGAACAAAGTGAGCTTTGGGGTGAATGGGTGATGGATGGAATGAGCCTTGGGGTGAATGGGTGATGGATGGGATGAGCTTTGGGGTGAATGGGTGATGGGACAAAATGAGCTTTAGGGTCCCTTCCAACCCAAACCATTTCTGTGAGTCTATGGGTTTCTCTGTGAGCGCAGGGGAGTCCTGCAGGCAGGAGCTCTGCAGAACCTGCTCTGCCTGTTGCTCCCAAATCCACTCCTCCTCTCGCTGCTTTCTGCTGCAGAGACTCTGGGCTGGAGGAAGAGGCAATGCTGGGAGAACAGGCAGCCTCCTCTTAGGTGTGACCAAAGGATAAAGGGATTTTTTGGCCATGTCACAGCCAGGAATGTGAGGCAGCAATGTGAATTGTCCCAAAAGGACTCCAGTAGGTAACTGGCAGGCATTTGCATGAGAAAAGGAAGCAAAAAGGAAAATCCAGGCTCCGTGAATGATGATCCAGATGTGTCATCCTCCCTTTTCCTTCAGCCAGAGCTTTCTCTTCTGTCACTGACATATTTTATGAAAATCCTTTTGCTAGGATATTTCTCCTGAGAAGCCTCAGAAAAGAAATGTAAGCAATGCCTATCTGATGGCTGTGGAATGTGGTCTGGAGGTGGTTTACCAACAGGTGCCTCTTTGATTGGTCTCATGTGGATTGTTTCTACTTGATGACCAATCACAGGTCCAGCTGTGTTGGGACTCTGGTCGGTCACGGGTTTTTTATTATCATAATTCCTTTCTAGCTTTCTGACGTCTCCTTTCTCTATTCTTTTAGTGTAGTTTTAGTATAGAATTTTCTTTTAATATAATATATGTAATAAAATAATGAATCAGCCTTGTGAAGCATGGAGCCAAGATTCTCATCTTTTCCCTCGTCCTGGGGACCCTCAAACACCACCCAATCCAAAATGATTATTGGTTGCAGCCAGCCCTGTTCCTGGAGGGATGATCTGTTCCCATCTGCACCCCAGTGCATTTTTAGCAGAGTTGCCCTTGGCAGCCCAGAGGTGACCATGGCAGAGGCATTGCTGCAGGTCAGGGCTTCTCCTGATCCTGGCCTGGCACAGGGAGAGGCAATACTCCCTTTCTTTCACTAACAGGAATGAGTGGGATATCACTCTTCTTAAGTATATGTGACCTAATAAGAAAACTCAGTAACTAACCATGGAAGAGTAATTTTAGCTGAGAACAAATTACATTGGGTATATTTAGTTTCTTTGACTTTAAACCTGTGAGAATACCATGGTTAATCTTTATTCAGGTGTCTCTTACTTAACTGCACAGCAAAATCTCTAGTCAAAGGATTTATATAGATTCAAGAGCAGTTGTGAAATGCTATCCAAGATGAATAGCTCAAATTGGACTTGGAAAATGATTGTGATATAAAAATGAATCCAGTGTCTTGCTAATTTTTTCCTAGCTAGAAAGCATCTTTCTACTCTTGTTATAGTAAATTTTTTTTCTGCTTCTCATGCTATGGTGCCATTCTTGAGAGGACTCCAAAGAAATAAATACACAAGAAAAATTACATTACTGAGAAGTGAGGGGAAAAAAATCCCATGAGGTTTTGGTATTTTTGTTGTTGCAGTATTTGTAATTTTGTTTTAAATACTTGGCCTAAAATAACTGACAAAATAATTCTAATTATGAAAAACATTATCAAGCTGTAGTACATTGTGATTAGTGTGATCAGTCACTAATGTGTTCTGCTTGAGAAGTGATGATGCAAGATGGCTTAAATGTGTAGCTCATTATTATTATGGATGGTTTCTAAATTTACTGAATTGCTTCACCCAGTGCTGCAAAATAGAAAATTGTATTCCCAATAATACTGTTTTGTACTGAAGTTTATCTAGTTATAAGAATTTACAAGTCAAAGTAATTTGCAGAAGGAAAGAGTTGCTGTTTTTAAGCAGAAAATCAATAAGAATAATAGCTGTTAATGCAGTTTTCTATTAAATAGATTAAAACAGCCTAAAATGTAGAGACAAACAGTAAAAAATAAATAAAAATACAAACGGTCAGTAATAAAAAAACCCACTAATTTTTAATGCAGTTTTGACTTAATATTTAGTTATTTTTATCATTGTTAGAGTAATCACCAGTTGATAATAAGGGATAGTTTACAGTTGGTCAGTCTCAGTCAGAACTTCTTCTTTGCCTCTCTGGAAATTTAGTTCCATTTAACAGAAGTGGTGCTGCAGCACTTGATGCTGGATTTTGGGTTAGTTTGTGTGTGTAAAATATCTTCTGAAAATAGTTTTCTGTTATGTTTGTATATTTCCATGCATCATGGAGATGGCTTTAGTCACTGTCTGTCATAACATGCACTTTGGAAGACTCTTTATTTAAAACAAAAAACATCTGTGCATTAACATTGATTCATGGAAATGTGGAGTGCAGCTTGTCATCCAACCCTTGTTATGTGGTATCTTTTTATAAAAAAAAAAGTATTAATACAATAGGAATCAATTGTGGTGGTGTTCACAGGGGTCCCGGGATGAGGGAAGAGATGAGAATCTTGACTCCGTGTTTCAGAAGGCTGGTTTGTTATTTTATGATATATATTAGATTAAAAGAAAATGATATATTAAAAGTATAGTAAAAGAATAGAAGAAAGGATTTCATCAGAAAGCTTGAAAGGAATAGAATAGGAAGGAATGATAATAAAACTTTGTGACTGACCAGAGAGTCCGAGCCAGCTGACTGTGATTGGCCATGAATTAGAAACAACCCCATGAGACCAATCCCAGATGCACCTGTTGCATCCCACAGCAGCAGATAACCATTGGTTACATTTCGTTTTTGAGGCCTCTCAGCTTCTCAGGAGAAAAGATCCTAGCAAAAGGGTTTTTCCTAAAATGTGTCTGTGACATTCAATAGGCTTTATTTCTGCACACGTGTAGAGTAAGGAATACCTGTCGCTGTCTGTGGGGTGGAGCTGGCAGCATAAGGAAGGCTGACCCAGAAACAAGAAATTCAGACAGTGAACTTGCTGCAAAGTGCTGCTGAAGTACCCTTGTGAGAGGAAATGCACAATGAGTGGTACAGGAGCAATTCACTGTGGTGAGCCACAGAGCCACCTCTGCTCTGCAATGTGTGCAGGCTGGAGAGGGGAGCAGTTCAGAGCGCTGCTAGAGCACAATGGCTCCTGATGGTTTTTGGTTGGTTAAGAACCACTTTAATAAGTTTGTTTTGTGCAGGTACCTGCCTTAAATTATTGCTGAGTCTGGGTTAGGCAATACAGGCTCAACAGAAGTTGTTTTTATTTTTTGAATGGAACTGTGTCATCTTTGGACTATTGGTTTAAATATGGCATTCTCTGCATTTACAGTAAGAAATGTTATCATTTTGTAAGCTATGAGAGCCTGGATTTTATTAATTATACATTCTTTATGTTATTATTGCAAACACCTTTGAGCTCTATCAGTCATTTCCTTGAGTGAGACCTTAATGCTGAGGACTAGTTCATGTAGGGCTGGACGTTGCTGGGAAATTGCAGAGTCTTCCTCTTTTCTGCACCTTTTAATTCCATTTGGTGAGCTGTTCTGTCACTGTCATATTTTCTGAAAAATCCCTTCGTCAGGATTTCTTCTCCTGGGAAGCTGAGAAGCCTCAGAGAAAAATGAAAACAATATTATCTCATTTTTATCTCCTGTGTTTTGTTGCTTTGGAATGTGGTTGGAGAATGTTTATCCAACATGGGAATTGTTTTTACTTAATGACCAATCATCATCAGCTGTGTCAGACTGAGGAGTCAGTCACGAGTTTTTCATTAGTATCTTGTTTAAGCCTTCTGTAAGTATCCTTTCTCTGTCCTTTTATAGTTTAGTATTGCGTTCTTTAGTATAATAAGTACATAAAATAATAAATCAGCCTTCTAAGCGCATGGAGTCAGGTTCTCAATTCCTCCCTCATCCACACTGCTCTTCCCAAACTAAGCCAGACTTTGTTGGCATCCCGATGCTGGCCTGCTCCAAGAAGCAGTGGCTGTCCCTTGGCTCTCTGTGTTTGAATGACCAGGGAGTGCCAGCCTTCTCTGTGCCATCCTTCCCTGCAGCAATCACGCTAATTATGGCTTTTCAGGACACTGGCAGCTCGAGGCTGGGCAGCTTCCAATGCTCTCAACAGCACCGTGGGCTGTTGAAAATGAAAGTTTGCCCTGTCTGGTATTCCAAAATGCCATTTGGCACTGCTGGGCTCCACGTGAGGAGGCACATTCGTGGCTTCTCCCGGTTTACTCCAGCCCTGCACCCAGGTGCTTCCCCAGGGTGGCTGTGGCAGCCAGAAAAGGCAGTTGAGGAAAAAATTCAACTTTAAAAGTTTCCCCCAGGTTTGAAGATCAAAGGGTGTTTTGGAAGGAAGTCCGGTGATTCAGCAAAACCTTTTAAATTCAGAAGAATGTTTTGAGGCTCACAGTTGTAGCCTGTGACACTGCAGAGAGTTAGTGTTGAGTTGTTATTCCTAAATTAATCCAAAAGTAAATGAGAAAAATGAGGATTTTTCTCGCCAACTCAGTAAAAGTTAAGGAGAGATCAGTTTTAAGTGCTGCTGCTCGTGTTCGTGTCTAAGGTGGTAAAAATAGGATGTTGAAGAGTGTCAGAGGACAACTTCTAAATTTAGACCAAAAGTGGAAAATATTCAGGAAATTCTTGGGTAGAAGATTAGTGACGTAGTAGGATGGGTGAAAGAATGAATGAATGCTTGCAATACTAATTTACAACAGAAAGATGGATTTTAGAATTATTTATATGAGCTCCCTGAGCTCATTTAAAATTGATGAGCAAAGATTTCAGTAATTGAAAAGAGCTAAGAGCAGTGCTGGAGCATGACTCGAGAATAAAGAAAAAGGTGTGCAGAATTGAAGAATGAATAAAAATACAGAGTAAACTGGTGGAGAACTGGTGAATTTGGACCAAAGTACCAGTGAAGGAGCCACAAAACATAGATGGAGCTGGAAGATGTGAAGTCTTTGGCTTTTCAGTTTCCCAGGCACGTGAATTGTTTGTCACCTGAACTTGAACTCCTCTCTTGCCTCTCCTGCTTCATCTTTGACATCTTTCTGTATGTGCTCCAGTGGCTTTTTGGAGATGGATGCTGTTTACTGCACAGTCTGGCAGAAATCTGGTTGTAATTTATGGGATGAAATTTTTCATTTATTCCTTACAAACACCTTGCAGGTTCTCCCTTGGGAATGTCTCAGGGGCGTGGCTGCAGCTGGGGCAATATGCCACCAAAAAAAATGACAATATTTACAATACTTACCTGAATCTTTAGGCATTCTTTGATGGTTTGCCCCCTTGATTTCCCTGGCAAGGTTGATACTCCCTTTTAAAATAACCTTTTCTTTTGGCTTGATTGTTTTTAAGAGGTGCAATGGCGTTTTGGTTTTTTGTTTTTATGCTGCAGGAGCACAGTGAAGTGGGTATAGCTTCCAGAACTCACAGAACTGGGCCCAGCTAGTTTATGTCTGCCTCTAAGGTCCTGTCCTTTCCTTCTTAGGCGCACTCTGTTCCTTTGGGGACAAATTCTGCTCTCTGCAGAGGCTCTACATGTGTAACTGAAAGCAGAGTTTTTTCATTTGTGTCAACTGTGCTTAGATTTTATAAACATCAGCTTCAGCACTTATTCTAGCTGCTTTGAAGCAATCACCATACATTTGCTTTTGAAAAAGGCCATCCTGTCCAGAAAATGCCAACATTTTTTTTTTGTTCTATGGTTGCTTGTTGTCAGTGTTTTTACCCAGCTATCTATAAATACTTTTGGTTTTGAAGGCACCTTCAGCCCAGTGTTAAATCATGTCATGGCTGATGGTACCCACTGATTGTTATTTATTGTTGTCTACCAGGTCCAATAACTCTTTTTTTTTTTCCCTGGTCTGTCTGCAGTGCTGTTGTTGTTTATATGGGAGCTGTAAAATGGCTAAAAAATCCTGGCTGGTTTTGGTGTGGCGGCTGGTAATGTCCAGTCCCAGTGGGTGCGTGTTGGGGTCAGTGAGAACATGCTGTTCCCAGATTTCTGTGCTGTTCCCAGATTTCTGTGCTCTCCCCAGCTCTCTGAAGGACACGAGCTTGGCTCTGTGCCTGTTGGGTGCAGTTTGAGGTTTTGCTGTCGGTGCTGAGGAGCTGAGCTCTCGCACCTGCTGCGAATCTCGCTGTTCTCAGCCTGTCTTTCTAGGGAGAATTGCATCCCCTGGGTACTTGAAAGCGTTATTCTGGCAGGAAAAATTGTGCTGGATAGCACAGCATTCCATTTTATTAAGCCAGATGAATTGCTGTTTAGCAGAGCCCTTCTGATAAGGGATCACAGCCCTGAAATATCAGCTGGCATAATTGTGCAATTCTCTGTTTAATTGAGTGGAGTTAAATGAGTTCATACTGGCCTACCTGGGGTAAGGATCAAGCAAAGACTGAGTGTGTCATAATGAGCCAAAGAAAAATTAATCTGAGAGCCAGGATTTCTACCCTTTGTGTCTTGGAAGAGACCAACATGATGTTACATAGAGATTCAGCTTCTGGTTTTTCTGGTTTAAACTTCAGCAGTTTCAGCACTGTCTGATTTTTAAGATTTTTTTTTTTAAACTTCAGCATGAGTTTCTGCACCATCCTGCCCGACCACAAATGCTGTGGTTATGTAAAACTTTCAGATGCCTAATTTTTATTCAGGTGATGTGATTATGTGGGTTTTTGGATCTAATAAATCCATGTAAATGCTGCAGCTGTCCAAGAAGAAATTGTGGTTCTACAAGAGCACTGACATAACAGTATTATTACACAAGATGTGTTGCAGCATTATGTGCAGTGAAAACAAATAAAAATCCCTTAAGCAGCAACAGGTGTTTGAGTCTAGCACAGAAAACATAATCATTAATGGTTTTTTCCTTTCTTCTCATTTGAGATGCAGAAATTGTTCCCTGAGAATGTGGTGGTGATGGGGATTTCTTGCTGTTTATTTTAATAATATCCTCTGTAGCACCAGTAGATAGTACCTCTAATGTTAATAATTTTCCAGCTCTTTTCTGGTTTCTCATTCTTCAGTTCAGGTTTAGGTTAGCCTGGTTTATGTTGCAGTTGGGAAAAGCCAAGAGTGTGCATTTAATGAGTGATAACAGCTCATCTCTCAGTCATAAACAGGTAAACTATCTTGGTTTTGCTGCATTAATACATTTCAGGAGCATTTCTATTAAAGAGTGAAGTTGTAATTCTGGTTAAATGGGATGCCAGATGTGAAACACGAGGTGTGGGTATTGTCCATTTGAGTGGTGAATAAGTGACTTTATGCAATGGAGAAATGCTTTCCAAGTAAGCCATGCTGAAATGGGTCACATGTGAAAGAAACAACAACTTAAATGTGGTGTGCTGTAGATTCTTTCCCAGCTATCTAAAATTTAACTGTGCAGAGCCTGCAGCTACCTGCAAATCTCAGGGGTCAGGGCAGTGTAGTGTGTGTGAGCAGCCACCTTTGGGAATTGTCTGTGTCTGAGTATCTTCAGTGCCTGGGAAAGCCTGAGATGTGATTTAGTGCTGGATTGAGTGCTGCACCTACTGCTCGAGCCCAACTGTGTCAACAACTCTGACAGGACCCCACATTTCCCTGCAGAAGGCTGCACACATTTCCTCACAGCTTCTTGCAGCACCTACCATAATGACAGTGTAGATAGCGATGCCACTGCTCTTGGGGAGTTTTCATGGAGGTGTTAGGGGTTGGTGTCAGCAGGGCAGCCCCTTCACCCTCAGTGCCAGCCTGCCAGGTCGCTGTGGTGAGGAGAATTCTCACAGCTTGGCAAGGGAGCTGTGCTGGGCTTGCTCCGTGTGGGGCGTGCAAAGCCTTCAGCAAGGCTGCTCCGCTGGGAAATGCTCCTGCCTGGGAGGGAAGGGTGGGAAATGTGTGGGAGCACTGCCCGAAGCCTCTCAGGGAGTAAAAATGCCCTTAAGCCCATGCTGAGGAAGATCTCAGGAAAATTTGGCTGCAGAGAGCTGGCCTGCCACCTCTGAGAATTCTCAGAATGACTGGGTTGGAAGGGACCTTACAGATCATGGAGCCCAACCCATCCCCAACAGCTCAACCAAGCCCTGGCACCCAGTGCCACATCCAGGCTTTGTTAAACACACCCAGGGATGGGGACTCCAACACCTCCTTGGGAATTCCCAGAATTATCACAGAATTCTCAGAATGACTGGGTTGGAAGGGACCTTACAGATCATGGAGCCCAACCCATCCCCAACAGCTCAACCAAGCCCTGGCACCCAGTGCCACATCCAGGCTTTGTTAAACACACCCAGGGATGGGGACTCCAACACCTCCTTGGGAATTCCCAGAATTATCACAGAATTCTCAGAATGACTGGGTTGGAAGGGACCTTACAGATCATGGAGCCCAACCCATCCCCAACAGCTCAACCAAGCCCTGGCACCCAGTGCCACATCCAGGCTTTGTTAAACACACCCAGGGATGGTGACTGCACCACCTCCCTGGGCAGCCATTCCAGAACTTTCACTCTTTCTGTGAAAAACTTCCTAATATCCAACCTAAATTTCCCTTGATGCAGCTTGAGGCTTGAGACAAAATGATCAGGGGTGCCACTGAGGAGGTCACTGTTTGGTGGAGCTGATTGCAGTCGTGGCATGGGTTGCTAAAACAGACCCTTTTTGTACTTCAAGCTGGGTTGTATTTCAAGGTATTTCATTATTTTGTGCTTCAGGATGCGTTCTGAGTGGTTCTAGTGTGGCCTGAAGGGAGCCGTGCAGCGAGTTCAGGCATGGCTGGTCATGCAGTGCTCAGCAGAATCTGGAAGGCAGGAAGCCACTTCCAGGGTGTGAAGCTAAACTAACGCTCAAAAATAAATGTGACTGTTTTCAAGGTCAGCTTTTTTAAACTTCACAGTCTGCAATGTCAAGCACTTCATACAAACTAAAAGGAAAAAAAAGACCTTGGTGTTTAAGAACAAAAAAGCAATACATTTTCATAGCCAGCTATGGATTATTCTCCCCACTAATTTACAAGTGTGGTATGCAAGTTTAATTCTAGGCTGTGCTTGCACACAGCCCCTGTCCTAGCAATTTCATGTGCAGTTTATTTTGGGGCACAGTGTTCCTCACCATATTAGCTAGCTGTCTGCAATAGCCATGGCAAAGCAAGCAAGCTGTGCTCTGGGAGATGTGATGTGGCATGACTGCCACAGTGTAAAGCAGAATTTCTGTATCCAGCAAGGAGCCCATAAAAAAAGACAGCAGCTATGGAGGAGCAAGTAACAGAAAGCTGTGCTTCAAACTTGGACTCACCAGTCAGGAAGAAATAAACCAGGGATGGCAGGTAGAAAGGAAATACTGTGTGTGCAACAAGAGGGAGAGCACAGCCTTTTCATATTTAAAGAAATAGGAGGTTTAAATTTTTACCACTGGTGGGGTTTTTTGTGTTTTTACCACTATTTGCAAATTTTTGTTGTGGCTAAGAAGCAGGTATTCAGCTCTTTGTCTGATGTGAGATAGAGCATGGTGCTTGTTGTCTGCTGGTGCTCCTGAACAGCTTGGAACAGCAGCACTGGGAAGGGAGATTTGTCCTCAGCTGTCTCAAAGTGATGTAACCATCAAAGACAAATTAGGGCAGCAGATTTAACTGCTTTAATGAGGAATGCCATGCCAAGAACTTTCAACAGTCTAGTTGTCCATGGGCAGTGCCTGTATTTTCTAGCAGCATAGACAATACATGCAGAATTCAGACCAGGTTTTGCTTTTATTTCCACTGGAGAGCAGCTTGGTGGAATTGATTGACTCAGAACATGCCCACATCTCAATGTGCACTGGATTGTATTTCGCTTTATGCAAATCAAGGCAGATCAGTGCAAGCTTTTGTCTCTGTGTCCCTGAGCCAGGTTTGTGTCCTTGTCACCAGGAGCAGAGCAGTGACTGCTCCAGGCTGGTGCTGCACAGCATTTCACCCTTCAGTGCAGTGCCCAGCAGCCTCAGACACGATTTGGTGTGCAGCTTTTCAAACAGCCACATGGCAAACTGGCATTGCCTTGTTATCAATGAAGGCAAATCAATACTGCATTTCAGTGCATCTCTCCTGGTAACTTAGGTTAAAAAAAACCAAAACTTTAAAACCCCTTTTTCTCTTTTTCTAAAAAAATTCTTATTTGTTCCTGCATGAAACATCCTGCTACTGCATCCATACATAAGACCAAATTAATATAAGCTGCCCTGGCTGATTAAAAGAAAGTGGAAAAAAACTTCAATCAAATCAGTTCAGTTAGAGGCCTAAATTAAGGATGTCCATTGAGTGAAAAATGTTCTTTTCTCTCTACAACTGCCACTTCCAGAAGCTTTCTGTATCTCAGCAGCTCAGTGGTCTGGAATGACTTGGTGAAAGCAGCCAGTTCTAGAGATCAGGATTAAGTTAATGAAATAGTGGACTGAACATAATCCCCTACTTAAACTCAATTGTGCCTCTGGATTCTGCTTGCTTGAGAGCTCTTAACTCTGGATCTGCTGGCAGGGATGAAATAAATTGTGTAACTACTATTTCAGTGGACCAGCACTAATTCACTTCCCTGGACAGTGTTTTGTTGTTTTCATTAATAAAATTTCTAAGTGAAATGAGTAAATTTTTAAAATTAATTAAATTTTATCATTAATTATAATTGATAATTAATAAATTCTATAATTCTTAACAGTTAATTGTTTAATAAATAAAGAATTATTTACACAATAAGATTTAGTAGTCATCAGTGTTAATAGTACCTTAACAATGAGAAATCAGCATCACCTTTACTGTTGTGCCTGGCTGTTTTCATGAATGTAATTCTTATGTTCTTATTCCTATTTCACTCACTTCATGCTGGAAGAATAGAGGTAAACTCTGGAAATTTCAATAAGCTGGTCTCCTTTTTTAAATTTAGAGTGACTTTGCAAATTTAACCCTGCTTTTGCCAATAAAAGGGATTTTTGTGGAGTGGCTTTTCAAATTTAACCCTGCTTTTGCCAATAAAAGGGATTTTTGTAGCCTTGCTTTTTAGCTTTCCAATGAAGTTAAAGCTTCCTCACTAGGCAGGCTGGAATGTGTTTGGAGCAGCTTGCCAGCAGATTTTCATTTGCTGCTTTTGCCACCTTGAGGGGGAACATCTTTCTGACGTGCCCAGAACATTTCAGACATCAAATTCTTCATTCAAGCAAGCAGCAGGCTAATTTGAAGAGGAGCACCATATCTCTCAGTAAAAGTTGGAGAGGCTAAGGAGATGTGGGCTGGAGGAATCTGTCCATCCATCAGGCCACATGCTTCAAAGATGGCTGTGAAGGGAGCAATGTTTTTGTTGGTTTTATAGTTGATGGAATGACAAGGATGTCAGCATAGCAGAGAGTAACCACTTCTGCCAAGAACAGCCTCACTCTGATCTGAGTCTTTGCTTGATGATGTTTAGAAAGTGACAGGATAACTAAATATTCAGTTCTGGCTGAATTTTAGCTACCATGGCTGAAAATGGGTATGTAACTCTTTTTTTTTTTTTTCTGGAAAAAATCCAAACCAAACAGGTTGGGGTCTGTTAGATTTTCTGAGACAACTTTGTCCATTCAGCATGGCTGAAATGTGGCTTTTGGGAGTCTGGGGAGATCTGTCAGCCTCCAGGTTCTTTGTACTCAAGGTTAAAATTCTACCCCCTTATTTCTGAAAATTCTACCCCCTTATTTCTGAAAATTCCCCCCTTATTTCTGAAATTTCTACCCTTATCTCTTATTTCTGAAAATTCTACCCTTATTTCTGAAAATTCTACCCTTATTTCTTATTCAAATTCTACCCTTATTTCTTATTAAAATTCTACCCTTATTTCTTATTCAAATTCTACCCTTATTTCTGAAAATTCTACCCTTTATTTCTTTCCATCAGATTGCAGTTACCTGTAGGATTAAATTCGAGTAGCTGCAGGCAAAGGTTAAGTTCTTGGGGGTTTATTGTTTGTGTGAAATGCATCTTCTCTGAGTTTTGTTTGTAGTTACTCTTTTCCTCAATCTCTGTACAGCTTGAAGGGAAAAGAAATTTTTACCACTCAGGATCTGCATGCTCTAACAGAGAAAAGCTTTCAGAAAAAACTCTGGGTAAATTTGAGCCAGCCTGTGTCTGGAAGGATGCAGTGCTAAAAGTGCTGCACAGAGTGTGGATTTGACAAAGAAAATTCTTCTTGAAGCCTTTGGTCCCTCCTGAGGCTGTGCTGGAATTGAGCTTTACAGAGCAGACTCTGTGAAATCAGAACCTGCAACAGTTTTGTTTAACAGTTATTTCTAATGAAAACAAGGTTTCTTTCAGTCAAAAATACTTTAGAAACCAGTTTGCAATTCAGTGGATATAATTTATTGGGTTTAAGTGTCATTTCTTGGCTTTGGTATTGAGTTGTAAAAGAGGAAGATCAATGGTTGTAGTAAAACTTATGTTACAGGAACAATTGGTGGATAATTAATTGTTATTTGGTGATTCTCTTTAGTCTTTGACCAGACTCAGCTTTTCTCTAAAAAATGGACTCAGAGAGACTTTGCTGCAAAGTTTGGTGTTTTTTCACTCTCCTGTGTCTCAAAAATACCAGAAGGAAATATCACTGCACTTTCTGAAGTACCTCTGCTTTAAAGAAAGAGACCTCAACGATGAAAGAACACTTATATAATGTGTTAAGCAATTCAGTAATAAGAAAATGTCAAGTCAATGACAGTTTAATATCCTTTTTGTTACTGTAATGTTTGCAGAATTCCCCCTCTGAATCATGCAGTGAAATGGTACAGATTGAGTTAATTCTTAATAAATTATTAAATTTTCGTATTCCAAAATCATGTGAGAAATGGGAAGCAGATCACAGTACACAGTAAATCTCTGGAGGTCAGACCATTTTAAATACACCTTATGATAAAGGCCAACTTAATTTTTTGAAGATGAACTGAAAAAGACCAAAATAATTTTTTTTTCTTCTGCTAAAATGGAAAGGAACAAACTGTCAGTTTTGACAATTTCAATATCAGGAGTTCTGTATTTGAATAACTTTCTTATTGAGAATAGTTGAGAAGTACTGCAAGTGTAGTCCAAAGTGCTTAGGGCTGCTTGGACTGGGAGGTGTGGGAATAAGTTCTCAGTTTAAGAGCTAAAGGGCCTGGAGAGAGATTGATCCATTGTTTGATGTTTAGAAAGTGGCAGGATAAGTGAATATTTTTAAAATAAACTCTCTTTTGGCAGAAGGGCTCAGTGGTACTCCCGAGCAAAGTCAAGGTTGAAGTTTCAGAAGAACTAGTGCTGTACAACCCATTTCTGAGCAAGACAGAGAAGAAGTGAAATGTGTCAGCAGACGCATTTATTTGTTTGGAACTCAACCTTGGGATCGAGCCTCACTTCTAAAAAGTAATTGAGAGGCAGATGCATTGCAGAAAATGTCACACAAAAAAGGCATGTCTCATCCTACATCTCTTTTTCCCATTTTTCTCTTGTTTTTGTTTTTCTGCTGCCAATCTTTCTATCTGAAATCAGGCAGTTCAACACTTTCTATTCCACTCACTGCCATTTTCTGGCACTTGACTGAGTTCTTAAACTTTGCTGATAATTGTCTGTCAGCCTGGCACAACATTTTACAGAATTAATTGCATTCTCAACAATAACAGGCAGTTTGACTCACATAGCATCACGCTGTCACCACTTCATGTTAATAATCTGCCAGGAATCCATGTCAATAATTCAGTTCCAGGAATATGGATGCTTTTACCACTGAATATTTTTGCCTTAGACTGGTTTCAGCTCCTTTTCTTTGGTGTTTTTCTCTCTGCTGTAGGGCTTTCCCCACAGTACACCAGCTCCTTTTGTTAAAAACTAATTTCATATCTACCTAAAGAATTGCAGGAATGTTGGTGGTTTGGGGAGGTTTGGATTATTGATGGTTGCTGTAGGCACCTACAGCTATTGAGCACAACCCAGCTTAATGTGCTCTACAGTATTTACTGCAGGATGGATGAATAATTTATACAACTGTGATTTTTTTTTCTGGTTTTTTTAGTGTTTTGTACCCTTAGGAGAGCAGCTGAATATTTACAGTGTTATTTTGAATGTTGTGATTATTTTCTGTAGTACGTGAATGTTTTGGAGAATGTACCAAGCAAACAAAAAGAGCAGCTCCAGTTTTATTATATGAAAAGTTTCATTTTTCAAAGAAAGGTTTGGCTCATGGCAGTGTGGTGGGAAAATAGAAGTAGCTTAATTGGAAGAGTGGTGGGTTTAGTGTTGGTTCATTATTAGTGCATTTGCTTTTTGTTGTCAGGTAGGATTAGGAGAAAGGTTTAAAATTTTAAAAGGGTATAAAGAAAAGGTTAATAATAATAATAAAAGAGTAACATAAATAAGACTTTTTTTATATTTATTGTTTATATTTCAATAAGTATATTTACTTTTAGAATAAAACTTTTAGAGTAATTTTCTTCTCCTTACATTTTTTTTTTCTTATTGACAATGTAAAGAAACAAAATTTCAGTTTTTAGTTAGTTTACTATTTCTAGGATAGTCTTTTCTTAGTTTACTTAGGGAGAGAAGTTCTTTTTGTCAATGTTATGGAGACTTTATAAGGGAAAAAACCTAGTTTTCTTGTGTTTTATTTTTTACAAATAGTAATTTGTTGGGGAAATTTGTAATTGTGAAGTTTTTTAAAAACTTTTTTACACTTTAATAGCAGACAAAGCTGTTGCTGTGCACGGGTGTTGTGAGTGAGGAAGGAGGAGAATGGGAGAAGCAGAACGAGGTCTGTGTGTGTAGGTGGATGTGCCAGTGCCTCACGGGATGCTCATCCAGGCTGAAGGGATGGGATATTCTTGCACCAGTGCAGCAGCAGCTCTGTGGAGGCACAGGAGGGAGTCCAGCAACAGGGGGCTCAGTCAGGTTTGGCCCCCCTGAAATGTCAGGCAGGAATCTCTGAGATTTTATGGAGCCTGAAAGGGACCGCAGGGGGATACATCCTCTTTTGGCCTCCTACAGACCTGACTGCATTGGGGTGAGCTGGTGTGTGGTGGGCTGCAGGAACCATAACAACAGGGTTGATTCTCAATCCCTCTCAGTCCGTTCTGGGTGGGAAGATTGCCTTTTTTTGGACAGAATTCCCCATCACATCATTTGGAGGCTGCAATGAGAACCCAACAAAATCAGCTTGCTGCATCATTTGTCATGATGCAAAAAGCTAAATGGATCAGCCATTAATTTGCAATACAACTATTTTACCATAAAGTGATGTTATGTACCAATTTGGTATGTAATATTATGAAATATTTCAAACATTTATTTCAAACGTAAAGTACAAAATATTTCAAACGTTTTCCTGAAAAGTCAGGTCAGACAAAATGTTTTAGTGCCATGGAAACATCCTAAATCAAACATGACAAATATATAGATACTTAAAAAATGATACAGCACACAAGAACCATGTGGTGTCCTGTTCATTGGTTTTTGGATGCCAGGAGCAGCAGATGCATAAGTGGGTCCAGCGATGGTTTGGAGCCAGAAATAGGTTTGAGTAGTGTGCTCTCTGTGCTTCTTGCAGTTCTTTTTCAGGAGACAATGTTGTATCCAAGTTGTTTGTGCTGCTTCCCTTGTAAGGTATTTTTCCTTTAGGAAGGATTTTTCCTATTAGGAAAGATTTTGAACTTCATTTGACACTGTACCAGTTCAAGGAGAAATGTTCAGGTTTTAGTTTTGCTGTTCATGAGAGGAAAAAAATCAGGTTTCACTTTTCTCTTCCAGCTAATGCAGAAATTTTTCCCTGCTTGGGTAGAAGGTGGGTTAAGCTAATGTCTAGAGAAGCATCTGATGCAGGAAAAGGGCTGGCATTCCAGTGAAACTTGTCACTGATGCATGCATGCAATAAGTGACAAGAAACAATATGTGGCATTTAGGGTGATCTTTAGAACCATTAAAGCATTAAGCCTCTAACTAATCTGAAAGTTTCTTAGAGCTCAAAAAGGTGATGTGTTGTAGTTGAGGCAGACTAGGAAGCAACACTCCAGTTTCAGAAGGCTTCACACTGTTTTTATTACAGCATGTGTGCTTTTTATAAGTTCTTACCAAACTCATAAATTTGCACTTTACTCATTGGTCATGGGAGACAAACAAAGTGCTCATTGGAATAGGCACTTGCCGGTTCTCTTATTTAACATTTTCTTTCTTGGTTTCTGTGTCAATGACCTTGGTAGGAAATTCTTTCAGGGGTAGACATGGATCCTCTTATTGTGACAGTGTTCACAGGGGTTCCGGGATGAGGGAAGAGACGAAGGACCTGACTTCATGTTTCAGAAGGTTTGATTAATGTAATATCTGTCATATTATTTTATGATATATATTACATTAAAACTATACTAAAAGAATAGAAGAAAAGGTTTCATCAGAAGGCTTAGCTAAGAATAGAAAAGAATGATAACAAAAGTTTGTGGCTCGGGCTCTGTGTCCAAGCTAGCTGGGCTGTGATTGGCCATTAATTACAAACAACTACATGAGACCAATCCCAGATCCACTTTTTGCATCCCACAGCAGCAGATAACCATTGTTTACATTTTGTTCCTGAGGCCTCTCAGCTTCTCAGGAGGAAAAATCCTAAGGAAAGGATTTTTCATGACAAGATGCCTGTGACATCTTATCAGTCTTCTC
This sequence comes from Calcarius lapponicus, assembly GCA_039654755.1. Lineage (NCBI taxonomy): Eukaryota > Metazoa > Chordata > Aves > Passeriformes > Fringillidae > Calcarius > Calcarius lapponicus. Next base: position 1,142,268 of record CM077468.1, on the reverse strand, counting down.
TCTGGCTCACAGAAGTCACTGTAAAACCTCTTCCACAGTGAAGCTTCCCAGGACCACCCCAGAAATATAATGGCTTAACTTACACGTATTGATACCAATATCCTACTAAATATAAAATCTGAGCACTTCAAGTGAAGCAGAGGAGCCTCCTCGTGTGAGATTACCCTTCAGAGCATCCTACACCAAGTGCAGGCACTGCTCAGAGGAACAACTGTTGCTATCCAACACACCTCTGTGCACACCTACAGTGCCTTGTGATGACAATGAAAGGAGAATGTGTAATTGTACTTGTGCAGATCAGTTTTTTGGTTTTTTTTTTGAGCAGATAATGACACATACTCCTACTGTTTCAAATTATGAGGAGGAGTCAACACAGAGAGGTATGTGAAAGTAAAGCTTATGTTTGCTCCCCTCACACAGTGAGCCTACAGAAAACCCTCTGCTGCAAAAAGGATTTGGAAGTACTGGCTTTCATAAGCAGCAACTTTTATAGATTTTATATTAGTATCAGAATGCAGCACCAGCTCCTTGTGTACTTTTGTGTGCACCTCAGAGCACCAATGAATGTCTCAAAGTGGTTTAGCCCAGGATGTTTTGCACTTCTTCCACTCCTATCCCCCTGCTGCGGTAGCTAAGGCAGTGTTACAGGTTTTGTGGTAGAAAACTGAGGAGGACTCTCCTGCTAGATTTGGTTCTCCTTTTACTTCAACAGAAAGCAGAGTTGTAGAAGGCACAGTTGCTGCAACACTGGTGCCATTGTACATGATTGGATTTTTTTTCAAGTTTGTAGGTAATCATGCACATTTTTTCAAGGACATTTTACAGATTATGCATAACACCATCTGCCTGTCATGAGAAATGTCTGTGTTATGTGACATTAAATTTCTTATCTTAGGAGACACTGAATAAAGGTTCTCTCAAAACCACATAATACCCATAGTGTGATGGTGTTCACAGGGGTCTTAGGGTGAGGGGAAGAGATGAGGATCTGACTCCATGTTTCACAAGGCTTGATTTATTATTTTATGATATATATTACATGAAAACTATACTAAAAGAATAGAAGAAAGGATTTCATCAGAAGGCTGGCTAAGAATAGAATAAGAAAGAATGATAGCAAAGGCTTGTGGCTTGGACAGAGAGTCTGAGCCAGCTCTCTGTGATTGGCCATTAATTAGAAACAACTCACATGGACCAATCCAAGATGCACCTGTTGCCCTCCACAGCAGCAGATAACCATTGTTTTTCTTTTCCTCTGAGGCTTCTCAGCTTCTCAGGAGAAAAAGAAAAAATCCTAACAAAAGGATTTTTCATAAAATGTGTCTGTGACAGTCCTTGGTTGCTGGCTGGGCTTTAAACCACAAGACTTGCATTTGAGCTGGAACCTTATTATATTAAAGAAAAACCCTGCATAAGTTAATCCACTGCAAAGACTGAGAATCTGCCAGAGCTCTTGACAAACTGCAGTGGGTAGTTACATTTTCTCTTACAAATGGACACCTTCCTGAATTTTCTGGATTGATACTGACCTTTTCCACATGGAAATGTACTATATCCCCAGATGATCCCAATGATAATATCACTGCTGTGAGGCTCCCAGTGCAGTGCTTTGTAGGTGTGTTTAAAGCTCTATCTTATTGGCATCATTTGTAAAGCAAACCTCTATATTAAGCTTTCAGTCCTAGAAAATTTTCTTTGAATTATTCAAAAGTCGTTGAGCTAATATATGACATCTATATATGTCTATATATTCCTTCCTGTGGCTCTTTGGCTGCTTCAGAGTAACTTTTTACCACTTTTTTACCACTGTGAAACTGCTCACAATTATTACATCTGTAATATAAATTTCTATAAATAAAATTTCTATAAATTCCTCATATAAATTTCTATATATCATAGAAATTAAAATACTTGAAGTGTACATGGAATAATATACATGTAAAATCCTAGTTTTTAGTGTTCCTTACTTAATCATGCTTTTCTGTGCATGAAAAAATTTTAATTTTTTCTCAATTTTGCAATAATATCTATGAAAAACTTACATCAGTCTCAAAGCATGTATTAAATGGTAATAAACAAGTATATAGCTTTATAGCTGTACTTACTTACTTTATACTTGAAAATTACAAAAGTTTCCCCAACTCCAAAGAAGTTGCAATACAGCCTTGTTAACTGATCATCTCTGTCAACTTGACAAAGTATTTACTTATCATCCAACACCTCAAGCTTTATTTATTTATCTTTTATTCCAGGTTTTCCTTATATTTTTATCATCATCGTTCTCTCCTCCTAAATTGTTAATATACAATTTCAGGCTCTGTTAATTCAAGCACACTTCTGCAGATTGTAATTGCAGTTCTTGAATGACTGAAATTTATTTGATCCTGCATGAGAATGCTTTGGTAATAGTGAAGGGTTTTGACAGGGGCTCTGTGTGTGTGTAGTGCTTTTGATGAAAAAACATTTGACAGCCAAAATATTGATTTACAGAGGATTTTCCAGGCTGCCAAGTGAGGGGGTAGGGGTGGGTGGGTACACACATGGAATGCATGGGTTCCTCCTCTGGATTCAGTTATTGTGCTTGTGACATAAATATGCAATTAAATCGCTGCAAGTTTGGGGGTGTTGCTGGTAGGTTGGATTCCTGTAGAAATCACCCTATAAAGCAGAATGAAAATATTTATGGCAAGAGTGATATCCACCAGAATTTGCAGAAAAAGGGTCTTGGAATGGATGGAAAAAGATTTCTTTGCATTTGGGGCTGCAGAAGTTGTGAAGCATATGGAAAAAAAGGGCATTGAAAAGATGTCAGTTTTGATCTTGCAAAAATATTGGAGGACTTGCGAGAACATGATATGCTGGAAGAGGGACAGCATTTTATGGAACAGGTTCTAGTGTGGTTGGGTTTTTTTTTTGGTTTGTGCAGGAAGTTGATCACAAGGTTTGTATGGAGAGCAGGGCAGACATAAATAGTGCTCTTAAGATAGTTTTGTCATGGCTGGTGCATCAAGGACTGCAAAACCTGAGTGTCTGAAGGATAAAGTGTTTAGAACCAAGGGCTGCAGCAGCTGCTGGGCACAGAAGAATTACAGCAGCAAACTTCCATGTTTTTCTGTTTTTATCATCAAATCTTCACACTTACATCCAGTGAGAGGAAAATCTTGAAAATAAACAGAATGATAAAAGATTTGAAACATGACCAGGAGGAAATATGGATTCTACACGAACTGGAGCTGCAATAACACATTAGGATGTAAATTCTATAAATTATACGTTTACAGAGGACTTCAGCCTGCACTGAAAGCTATACTCTCTCTGCTCTTAAAGGTATTAAAAATCTAAGTAAAAGCAGATAAAGTATGTCAGTCTGTAAAAGGTGATGTTTGTAAGGTAGAGAGAATAGAAGCAGATTGTTTAAAGTCCAAGAAAGGTTTAAAAAGGAACGAGGAAGCTTTTGTGGTAGAGGAAGATGAAGACAGGAGATGGGAAGAAGGGTTCAGAAATGAGGTGAGAATCTGGAGCAGATAGGCTGGACTTGCTCTGCTGTGGACACAAAGCTACAAAAAGGTGCAAATTGACATAATTGATGCAGAAATGACATTCAGATGTGGAAAAATGCAGATATTACAGCAATGTAGCTAATTGAGTTTCTTCCAAATGCTTGAATCCTGTTTTATCTGCCTCTTAGAGGGAGAGTGTCCTACCCTGTGTTCACACTATAAACACCGCCATGGAAGTTAATAAAACTGTTCCTTTAATTTCATTTTAGCATAGCAGATTCTTCGACTGGTAACTAAATAAACGTGTTGCACTCTGAGCATGTGGAATGGAGGTTCAGTTTCTCTTTGGAGAAATGAAATGTAACAGCTCTGAGGCTTTTGTGTGTGGGCAGAGGGTAGATTTCACTTTAGGTCAGAATTATGAGTGGTTTTTTTAACGTACTGTGTATTTTTGTACACTTATAATTCATTCATTTGTGTTTCAGTACAGTAAAGGCTTAGGTCTTCTGGGTTTTATGTGGAGCTGATACAAATGAGAAAACCCTGAATATTGGCAGCTATGTCCCAAAAGTAACATACTTTTTTCCATCCAACCTCCTCATTCTGGTTTAATATTACAATGACTAATTTTGGTCTGTGTATCCTCAAATGGCGTTAAAAGTTCTCATTCTTGTTCTTTTTCTTCTGTTTGTTTTGTTTTCTGTGAATTATTTTCAATTCTAGGTTACTTGCAGACTTATCATTTTAATAGGGAAGTTTTAATTTTTTCAAAAAAATTTTTCCTGTTGGTTTTAAATTTCTTTTAATGAAGATGAGGCAGCTAGTGTGCATCAGAAGAGGTAAAATTTTAATAAAAGCATTTTTCGTGGTCATCCTGAACACTTCCACAACAATTAGCTCTTATGTTGGAAATGGAAAGGCTCAAAAAATGAAGGTACAGGTCAGTGAATGCGATAATGACAAAATGATAATGATTAACAAAATGATAATGAGTGACTCCAAAGCCTTTCTGTTGAGCCTGTGATGTGGGTACCCCAGCAGGGAATGTTGGTGGCCAGTTGTGGCGCTGGTAAGACTCACCTTCCTCACTCTGTCACAGACACGTTTTATGAGAAATCCTTTGGCTAGGATCTTTTCTCCTGAGAAGCCTCAGAGGAAAAGAAAAACAATAATTATCTGCTGCTGTGGAATGCAACAGGTGCATCTGTGATGGGTGTCATGTGGTTGTTTTTAATTAATGGCCAATCACAGCCCAGCTGGTTCAGACTGTCTGAGAGTCATCAGCTTTTGTTATCATTCCTTCTTTTTCTTTGCAAGCCTTCTGGTGGAATCCTTTCTTCTATTCTTTTAGTATAGTTTTATTATAGCATTTACTTTCAATATAATATTTATCATAAAATAATAAATCAGCCTTCAGAAACATGGAGTTAAGATTCTCATCTCTTCCCTCATCCTGGCACCCCTGCAAACCACCACCCTGCTCCTGCCCCGTTCAGTTTTGGCAAACTGTCTAGTGTCTTGAAGCTAGATCCCTAAAAATAAAAAAAAAAAATTAAAACCCCACTTTTGGGGCTCTAGGATTAGTCTGCTTTGTCTAAATGCTGCCCTACATCACTTGGTGCCATCCTGTACCATGGCTCAGTCAATCCTTACCACAGTACTCAGTTCCTGTCTAGAGATGCCATCTTTTCTTACCACTGATTTTCTTTCTTGGCTTAGGAGATTTTAAAGGTCTGGATTTTTCTTTTGCAGCAGCATTTGAAAATGTTTTGCCTTAATCCTTAAGCTTTCCCTTGCACAAAAACAAATAAATCATAGTTTAGCTATATTGTAGCTTGTGGAGAAGAAAGAGAACATAAGTTGACATCAGGACATTTAAGTAAAAGAAAACATGGATGAAATTCTGTACAGAAAAAAATTGCACTGTTAACTGCGCATTTAATTTTAATGTTGAGATGTATAACTACAGTGAATTTAACAAGCAAGCATATTGGCATAATCTCTCCTTTATGTAATTGTGTCACCTACAGAATTGCCTTAGAATGAGGTGGGGTCTTTCTGAAGGGCAGCTTTCAAAAGGTAGTGGAGGAGGCCATGTTCTTGCTGCACAGGATTTCGTTGTTGTGGTTTAAAGCTGAGATGGATAACGTGGTAGGAAGATTTGGTTTTTTTACTTCTTCCTGTACATCACCACTTGTACATTTTTTTTCCCCATTACCCATTTTCTGATTGGGCTTTCACACCTGTACAAAGGTGCTTCCTTTTCTTTCTTTCCCCTTGTTGCCTTTCTTTCCCTTTCAGTATTTTTACAGCAACTCAAATGTCTATAGCTGGTTGATGGTCCCTAAATTTGTTCTGCACCCGCAGCCTCCTCTTAATTTAAAAATATGGAATAATTTTCAGATTGGTTTGCCACAAAGCTCTGATGCTTTCAGGCAATCCACCAAAAAACAATTCAATAGCCACATTTTCAATCTGTAGAATCCTTTGTCCACAAGACTACATCTCTTTATTTTCTCCAGCAGTGACTAGACTGCTGGAGCATTTTAAATGCTGGTGTTGGTGGAATGTGTGGCAAGGGCCTTTCTTCATCAAAGTAATATTTCTTTTAACACTGGAAGCAAAGTGTTCAGTGAGGAAAAAGAGACTTGGAAAAAACTCTTTTTGCTAGCTGGCCTAGCTAACCACAAATCTCACCGTGCACAGATGATGGCTTTGGCAGGTGGAGCTTTTTTAATGGTCTCATTAGGATTTTATATGGCAATCCTATTCCCAGAAAGAGCTGCTGCTTCTCTTTGCTGGAGACTGGCCAGCTTTGAAGCTGTGCTTCAGGTCTTTGGGAACCTTCTTTCTCGAGGCTCTTTTTACAAAAGGATGACTCCAAATGAGAGTTCTCAGTGGGTCCCTTAAGAATGGAGGTGCATGTCTTGGAACAGGCATTTTCTTCTTCCTGTCTGCTCCTCCAGACAGGACCTCACTGAATTTATTCAGGCCATTCATCTTCCCTGTAGCAGGTGGACACGAAGCATTAATAGATTATTTCAAGGCAGCTGCAAATCCATCACAACAAGAGAGAGAATGTGGAAAGAAGGGAATGGAAAAATTGGGTGGTGTCCTCAAGGTCATAAGCAGAGCATGAGGTAGAAACTGGGTGCTCTGGGTTGCAGGTGGTTTGATCTAGTCATGTTTCTCATCACTTGCAGCAAATGAAACAATTAAACCCAAGCTAACAAAAACCCCTCAAAATTTTATTTGACTAACCCTTCTTTTTAAATCTTCCATTACAGATAACTTTCAATATGTTAAATAACTGGATTTGCAGCTTCTGCTTTCCTTGAGACTCTTTGAGCTGTAAAAATATATTTAATGAGTTATTAAGGCATATTTTTCTCTTATGGGCTTCTCAATTAAATTTCAGCAACCCTGTTTTAAGTGATACAGAAGAGGTAGGAAAAAAATTAAACTGAAGACTTAAAAAAATAAGATATCACAATAATAAAATTAAGAGTGTTAAAATGCCATGCAGAAGATTGAAAGCAAAACTTACAGTAAATGCATGTTCCTTCAGTTATCCCTCAGTGATGAAATGAGAAATCTGAACCTGAAAAAACTGAATATAATGGTGAGGCCAAATCTTCAGGAGGGAATAATGAGATTCCATCATAGTTAACAGAGTGTAAATCCTTCTGGGCAACTGACACATGACTTCTGACTCCATTAGGAAAAGATGCCATTTTTATTTGGTGAATTTAAGAACAACTTGGCCTGAAAGTGCAGATAAACTCTTTGAAACATCCTGAACTGGAATGTGCCCATTCATGTCTCAGGTGGCACTGGGGACCACCCCTGTTCTCATCTCCGTAGGGAATGTTGCTTCTCTCCCAGTATAACATTTTTCCCAAGTGTAAATGCTCTGGTGTTGCTGTCTATACCCCTCATTTTCTCCACTATATATATATTAGCAGAGGGGAGAGGAAAGGCAGCTTAATTACATCTTTTTTGATCCAAGGAATCGAAATGACAATTAAATTTTCTTAGGTTAAAAAAAAAGGCAGTATAATCATGCCTTTATTCTCATAATTCTGTTCCAGTTGAAATTATTCATGTACCATCTTATTTTATGGTCTCCACCAGCAGAATTCTTCAAAAATCTCTCTTTTTTGGAGGATGCAGTGCACAACGTTTTCCCATTATAGTTTTCCCCTCCTGGAGCTGTTCCCTATCATTCTAAAAAGAGCATCATTCTTACACTCAGAAAGATGGTACAAAGAGTCTTCAGCAAAGGCTTCTATTTTCTTCTGCAAGCCAATGGAATAAAATGCAGAACAGCGGTTTGAACTGAAATGCAGGGTGTTATCATTATCATTTTCTTGCAGAACACTGAAAAGTTTGATTTTCTTCATTGCACATAGCTAGAGTGAGGTGACAAGAAAATCTCCTGTACTACAGATAGCCTAGATTTGTCATAATTCCAGTGTGTCTCCCTGGCACAGTGGCATGTACTTTATTCACTTTTTCCTTCTGCAAAGGGAAAGTAAAAAGAATAACTATAAGTAGGTAGAAGAAAAAAAAAAAAGAAAAAGTACCAACCTCAGACTTTTTTAAAGTTGTAATTTTAGAGCAGTACATGAATAGGTGGAAGAAAAACAGTGAAATCATTTAAATGAAAATGATGTTCATGAAGATATTCAGTGATGAAGTTAGAGGAACAGATTGCTGTGAGTCTTCAGGTGAGCAGAGAGGGAGATGGAGAATCTTTTAGAGCTTGAACAGCAGCCTCGTTTGGGAGAACACAGGACTTGTAAGAAAAGCACAGTGGAACCTGAAACAGGGATCATGAAGTACACAGGGCTGGAACCATGTCCCCTCACCTCTGCTCTATATTTAATCATTTCTATGTCTGTTTTGTATTTGCACTCCCATCAGGCTGCCACAAGAGGACTTGGTAGGGAAGAATCAGAAAAATAATCTCCTTTTTCCAAACTGCAGCACCATTCTCTCCTCCGTACAGGTGTCCCAAATTATTCACCCATTTTAAGCTTTATAAATACTTTCCCCCTTCTAAGTTTTTTCTTCTAGAAAATTCTCCCTGTGCTGCGCTGTTCAGATTGTTTCTTCACAGCATTCCCCTATTGCATTTCAACTGCCCTCAGGTCTGATTTTCCCTGAAGTGTGACTGAAATCTGAATTATCCTGTTTCTCTCTGCTGAGTGATGCACACTTGGGATGGCAAATCCAGGCACCAGTTAGATGTTTACAGGAGGAATGTGAGCCATGTCAGTGATGCCATGGAAGAGAAAACCTGCAAGCAGTGCAGGCAGTTTGTCAGCAAACTTCTGTTGGCTTCAGGACTCGATGGATGTCCTGGTAAATCTGGACCCAGACCAGCCCAGGGCTTCATGTCAGTGTTTTCACTGCCATAATGCCTAAGAGGTGACTGATATGCTGCTTTCAGAGGTGCACAGAAGAGGGACAAATAAAGAGAGGTGTTTCTGTAAGCAAATCCTCCATTTCAAGTGAAAAACTCCAATGGTGTCTTTTGTTAACACATCTCAAAGTCAGTTCTATATTCTCATCACCATTTGGTGGAATGGAAAAGTGAATGTTAAATGTATTTACCCTGTCTCTAAGTGTTGCTATTTAAAAAATCTTTCCCTAAATATCTATTCTGTTTTTATGAGATCCTTGCTTCTAAGCATTTTAACCACTAAAATGCAGATTTATGGGACTGCAAAGATGATTACTTTTAATCCATAAATTGATTAAGTAAATTCTTGTCAAGCACAAGTACCTTTGAGAACTTGTATTGCATGGTGATGGTCAGCATTTGGATGCATACACTGATCTCCCACCCATGACTGAAACATTATGGAATCATGTTCAACTCCAGGATTATTACAGAGTATTTTGATTAACCGTGTGTTTATGCTGAGAATTTTTGCAAAGCAGCAGAGCTGCTGCTTGCTCACTCTTCTATGTGGCAAACCAGGCCTGGGGCTGCACTGCAAACGTACCACATGTTGCTGTTTGTGTTTTTGTTATATACTGGATGTGGTTTTATTAGGATGCTCCCTTCTTTACAGTTGTGCTGCCTGAAATTTTATACTTTGCTTCATACTTTCTCTGCTTATAGGATAATTCAAGCTCAGTAAAGATGAAACAAGCCCCGCTTTGGAGGGCAGGTCTTTAAAACCTGCATGTTTTATCTCCACTCAATCTGGGCTCCTGCAGTAGATGGTGCCCCATTAAAATCCATCCAAGAGCCCAATGATGCTGCCCTCATTCAAAGCCTGGTGAACCAAATGGAAATCTGGCTAATTCTAGTGAGCTCTGATCAAACCTTTCAAGGCAGTGTGTGTGCAGGTACCCCACTCAGATGGGTTAGAAGCTGTCTGGGCTGGCATTGCAGAATGCCCAGAAATAATTGCTGCATTTTCAGAGGATGGAGCAGGGACTGCAGCCTCAGTGTTTGCATGAAGGGTGAGCAGATCCTGTGACTGTGTGGCATCTCAAAATCCACTTCTATCTTTGGAGGAGTTGCAAAAAATAGTTCTGGTTTGCAAAACCTTATCCATGTTTTAATTTATTCCCTTTCCAAAGTGATTATGAACAAAATTATGGAAACAATATGTAAAAAGGAGCCAGCAAAAGGAATAGAGGTGCACATAAACCCTGCAAGCTGCTGACCTACATGCACTGTTCTGCATTTTTTCCCTGAACTAGATTCTGTCTTTTCACCACACATCTTCATTTTTTGGGTTTTTTTTTCCTAAAAACTTTCATGTTTTTTTCCACTTTGGTGACTCTCTTTTTACCCTTCTTGTTCATTGGATAATTTTTTAAACTTCTTTCTAATCTGAATTGCTTAGGCTAAAATATTTCAAATGAGCAAAAAGGATTGGGAGTTATCTTGTTTAGGTGATTCATTAATTATAGCTAGATTGCATCAAGGTATGAGAGAATCATAAGGTACGATATCTGCTGTTAGAAAAGATGAAGAAGGAAAGGAAAAGGAGAGAATCATAAGGTACGATATCTGCTGTTAGAAAAGATGAAGAAGGAAAGGAAAAGGTTTTTTTTTTTTGCAACGTTTTTTACATTAAAGGGACAACCAAAATATTTGGCTGTTCATTGTCCCAAATCATTATTTTATCTCAGCATTTTAATACCTGGGGTCTCTTGCTTGTGTTCTTGGGAATCCCTGTTGTTGTTAGCACAATTCAACCCTGTAGTATGTGAATTGTATTCGCAGGGTGCAAAAGGCCAGGAAATAAACCTTTCTAAAACCTACATAGGTAAGATCAGCACAAGTACTGATTTTAGAGCATGGTGCTAATGAGAATGAGTGGTGCAGACAGTGTGAGTGAAATTTTGGGGAAGAGCAAATGGCTTCTGTTCAATTAGGTCAGAGATGAAAAGCTGTAAACCCAAGAAAATTCTCAGATAGAAAATACAATGCCATAATCCCATAATCACATTAAAGAAATAGTAGATTTTTGTGCCAGAGGAAACCATCAGGAATGTTAAACTGGATCTCCTGAGCACCAAAAAGCTGCACTTTTCTCTGATCAGGGCTGTGTCCTCTGGTTTCCAGAATCTGGAAACAATACTTTAATTTGGGATTTAGTTGAGGCCAAGTTCATATTTAACATCCCAGACATTCTACGTGAGTTGAAATTAAAACCTTTCTTTTCTACACATGAGTTGATCAAATGATCATGAATGTAGATAATAAAATGACTTTCTTCATCTCCTCAGGGCCACAAAAAGCAATTAACCACTGTGCTATATATAAACAAAAGAACCATGAAATCCTCTAACCTATAATCACATTAGTAATGGGAAGCTTGCTAATAAAGTTCCACAAAATAGAAAGCCAAATTCTTTGTGGGAATGGCTGAAAAGCCCTTGACAGGATCCCATTTCACCATTGACCAAAAGGAGCCCAGATGTGCAGATTATCATTAACATACAGTCCCTAATCAGATGGGTGAACAAAATTTCTGCCTTGTGTCTCAAAAAGTAAATTCAGTGCTTGGTAGTTGTGGTATTCGTGTAGAAATACATGTCTGAATTGACGGATGAACAAAATTACTGCTTTGTGTCTCAAAAAGTAAATTCAGTGGCTTGGTAGTTATGGTGTTCATGTAGAAATGCATGTCTGAATTGCCCTCTTGGAAAAAACCAAAACAATTTACTAAGACAACTTACTAAAAACCAACTTAGTGGGACTGCGATGAGTGAGATGCTGCAGAAATGTGAGTGAAAGGAAGGACAGGTCAGAGCAGTTCTGCTCTCCCTGCCTGGAGCACCAATCTCCATGGCTGGACCATTTTCATGGCAATTTGCTTATTCTGCACCAGCCTGCTCCTAAAACTCCACCCCAAACTCTGCTGGGCCTTAAATTGTCTTTAGGGCACATCATCAGAGCCATCACCAAGTGCAGCACTTGGTGAGTAATCACCTTGCTTCACAAAAGTCTTAATTAGGGTTTTGATGGATCCTTCAATTAGTAAAGAATAAGACTTTTTGTTGCTCATTCCTTTTAGGGTTGTGTGGAAATATGCTGTAGGGATACAATGGGTTGATGGATGTTTTTTGCTTCGCTCTTTTGAGTTTTTTTCTGAGATGTGGGTTAATTTATTCACTTTTTTCCCCTGAATGTATAATTAACTATGACTTATACTGAGATTTCATTGCATGGTAACATAATGCCAGTTATTTTTATGTCAAACATATGTTTTTCATAGCAGTTTAGATAGTTGTGGGTTGCAGTTGGAGATTTTTACCATGCAGTTATCTCTTAGATTTATGTAATAGCTTGTGCAGGTTTTTTTTTCAACTTAAGCTGTGTCAGAAGAGATAAAGCCTGAATTTCAGGTATTACAATTCTTTAGGGAAATCTAGTCCATGTTGCTCTTCCTCTTGATTTTATATAAATTACGTATTTTTAATATAAATTACATTTACACTAAAGGGATTACCCTTTCCTGTAAATCTAATTTATATAAAAAATGCAATTTATGCATGAATTCCTAGGGGTTTTTTCCCACGAATTTTTAAGTAAAAAGATAGGTAGTGGTAAAAACTCAAGCAGAAACACAGTGCCACTCTTCCATTTTCAAGCTTTTATAATAGAATGGAACTTCAGATTTCCATCCCAGGGAAAAGGTGACCTTTTAAAAACCAAAGTAGGTAAATAGATCTTATTCTAGCAGGCATGAAGAAAGCGCTCTGAAATAAAATGGAGCAAAAATCAGTGGCACTGTAGGTAGATAAGCCCAGACTTGTGCAGTCTGGAAGTGCTTTCATGCTCGTGTGCTCTTTGGTGCAGTGTTCTGTGTCAGCAGCTGGCCACTCAAAATCTCAATATTCTGCTTTTCCTCGAGTCATGGGTGCGTAGCAGTGCCTTTTGAAAGGGGGCATGAGGAGTCTGTGGGTGTGTGAGGAGCTGGGGGAATTGCAGAGAAGGGAAAAGCCCTGTGGCACAATGGGAGGCACAGCTATTGTGCTGAAATGTCAGAGATGTTCAGCTCTTATCTCACACACACCCTCGGATGGTCATTTCAGCTGGAAGTCTATTACCCAGCACATCAATTTGTAATCTTGTTTCTCTATAAACCTGCTTAATTAGCTGAGCTTTTGGGACCTGGTGTTGCTGTGTCAATTTATGCAGTCAAAAAAAATAAAAGAGGCTTTTAATGAAATCCTGGTGGTTTTCATCTGGATTACGTTTGGTTACCACTGGACTGAGCTTGGCTCAGAGTCTGCCGCTAAAAATTGTTTTCAGTCCCTTTTAATTCAGACACAATAGTTCCCTTAGCCTTTAATTTACGGTGAAAGCTTTGCACAGTAAAATATTTTTAATTATTTTGTAGATAGAGAGGCTGCAACCAAAGAGTTCCAAGTGATTTGCCTGAAGCAAGATGATGATTGTCAAGGCTAGGGCTAGAATGCAGAGGAGCACAGCTCCCATTCTCATGCTTCATCTACTGCATGCAGTGACCCATGTACGCTCTTTAGCACATTTTTCTTCCATGTAGCAGAGGGAGAATCGCAATATAGTTCTTGATAAATGCACTAAAATATGCTTTTGTTTTTAAGTGTTAATAATCTCTCGATACTGCCGTGTGACAAAGTGCTATTATTTCAATACTGCAGCGTAACACAAGTGTTATTATTTGAATCTCATGCTGAAATATGTCATGTGAAGTCCTGTCTGCTTGAAGAACTGAAAAAAAATGTGTTTTCTGACTGGAAAAAGTGCTTTGATCAGGGAAGACCCAGTGTCAGAAAGTCAGTTTTATTCTTCTGTCACGGTGAGGCTATTACAGATGGAAATACCATCTCACTGGTGAGAGTTCTCGAAATAGAATATCACCAAAATGTCTCAGCAATGAATAATCATGCATTGATTTTAAATGGTGTTATTCTCACACAGTAAAGCACTCAGCTCTGCTATGAAATATTGGTCCTGTTCCCTGGTTAGGTGATTTCAAAACAAGGCCTGAATGTATTGGCCAGGATCAACCAGCAATAGAGCATTTCTAGTGATTTTCTGTGCAGTGATCTGTTTTATTTCATTATTCAGCTCCAAAATGAGCTGGAATAAGACAACCCCTTCACCCCAAAAATTTTTAAAAACCCACAGGAAACCCCAAACAACCCATGAACCAAAAAAAAGCAGCAAGATACATGGAACAGTGTTAGGAACAGGACAATATCAATGGGAGATGAATTCAGAAGTAATGACAAAGGTGTAACAAAAATACAGGAAGGTGCATTCTGCATTCAGCAGATGGATGTGCCTGGCTGCAGTTTGGGATTGTTTAGGACCATGCCGATCTCTCTTGTGTTGGGAAGATGTGCTTGAGTCACCTTAACCCACTGCTCTGGAGGTGTCACCTGCTCCTCAAGGGTGCCCACGCCACTGAGACAGAGGTGGCTTTTCCCTGGACGGTCCCAAAGCCGTGAGGGACAGGCCCAAGGCGTTGAGGGACCGGTCCCAAAGCTCTGGGGAATGGACCAAAGCATTGAGGGACGGGCCCAAAGCATTGAGGGACGTTCCACGAGCCCTGAGGGATGGACCAAAGCATTGAGGGACCATCCCAGAGCCGTGAGGGACGGGCCCAAAGCTGTGGGGAATGGACCAAAGCATTGAGGGACAGGCCCAGAGCCATGAGGGACGTTCCCAGAGCCGTGAGAGATGGACCAAAGGTGTTGAGGGACGGTCCCAAAGCCATGAGGGACAGTCCCAAAGCATTGAGGGATGGTCCCAGAGCCATGGGGAATGGACCAAAGCATTGAGGGACCGGTCCCAAAGCTGTGGGGAATGGACCAAGGTGTTGCGGACAGGCCCAGAGCCGTGAGGGACGTTCCCAGAGCCGTGAGGGACAGTCCCAAAGCATTGAGGGACGGTCCCAGAGCCATGGGGAATGGACTAAAGCATTGAGGGACCGGTCCCAAAGCTGTGGGGAATGGACCAAAGTGTTGTGGACAGGCCCAGAGCCATGAGGGACAGACCCAAAGCCATGAGAGATGGACCAAAGGTGAGAGGGACGGTCCCAGAGCCGTTAGGGGTGGACCAAAGGTGTGAGGGACGGTCCCAAAGCCATGAGGGATGGTCCCAGAGCCATCGGGAATGGACCAAAGCTGTTGAGGGATGGGCCCAGGAGCCGTGAGGCATGGTCCCAAAGCATTGAGGGACGGTCCCAAAGCTGTGGGGAATGGACCAAAGCAGTGAGGGACGGGCCCAAAGCCGTGAGAGATGGACCAAAGGTGTGAGGGACAGTCCCAAAGCTGTTGAGGGACAGTCCAAAGCTGTTGAGGGATGGTCCCAAACCCCTGAGGGACGGTCCCAAAGTTGTTGAGGGATGGTCCAAAGCTGTTGAGGGACGGTCCCAGAGCCGTGAGGGACGATCCCAAAGCGTTGAGGGACAGTCCCAAAGCCATGAGGGACAATCCCAAAGCATTGAGGGACAATCCCAAAGCATTGAGGGACGGTCCCAGAGCCATGGAGAATGGACCAAAGCTGTTGAGGGACGGTCCCAAGCTGTGAGGGATGGACCAAAGCTGTCCAGTACAGGGCAGGTTCCTGCAGAGCTCAGGGATGGAATGAAACTGCTGAATCACCAAGCCATCATCTTTCTGCTCTGAGCTGCAATCTGGAGCACAACATGAAAGAAGTGAACGCTTAGTAGGATGCCTGGAACTCCAGGAGGATTTCCAAGCCTGAGGTGGATGATGTCTGACATAATTAATCATTCATTTCAGGTGTAGAAAGCAAAGAGCATCAGCTCTCACTGTTAGTTCTTCTGGCAGACATTTGGCTTAAGACTACAGAGAAAAGGGAAAGAAAGTCCCCAGTGCTGCTCAGCAGGGATGAGCCTGGCTCACCTGTGAGCCTGAAACTGGCTTGATTCAGTGAGCAGGAGGGTCAGGATATAGAACCAAACATGCACTGACATTCCTGCTTAGGAAAGTAGGAGGTGGTTTCTATGTCATTTTTTTATTGGCATCTGTATTTATAAAAAATAAATATCCATTATTTATGTTTATAAAATAAATATCTATTGGCATTTATATTTATAAAAACAAATAGCTATTATTATAATATTATTATTATTTTATGCTATTATTATGGTATATAATATGGTATTTTTTAAAAACAAATATGGTATTTTTATCGATTGCTGCATGCTGTGAGGGTGCCAAAGTAGTTGATTTTTGTTTGCCATTATGATCAATCACTGCTTGCAGTAGCTGCAGCTCATTTTGTAGCTTGCACAATTTCCTGTTTTCTGCTTTCAGTGTCGTCTTTCCATTTCCTGCATTTATGGTTTGTAATAAATACTCATTTCAGGGCCCTTGACCAAACTGCGTCTGTAGTGCCCAAATGTGGAACAATGTCAGCACAACAGAGGGCTGGAATATCAGATATGGGTGCTCTGAGAAATTAATTCTCTTGGGTGAGCTCACACAAAGTACAGCAGATGGTGTGTAGACAAGCTTTTGGGAACTAATCACAAGGATTTTTTCTTTGAAAGCTCCAATTTCCTCATTAGGAAAAGGAATGAAGCATACTAATTGCTTGTTGAGTTGCCCTCTTTACCCTTCTTTAGTTTTAAAATATGATAAAAATCCAAGAATCCAATCCAATATAATAATCCAATGCATAAGAACAGGTGTTTCCATCAGAGATGAATAAAATTTAATTGTGGTTAAAATTTAATTGTGGTAAAAAAGAATTGGTAAGATTTTACTAGGAGTGCTGTTGGATAGGTAGCAGTGGAGTATGTAGTGGAAAGTCCATCTGGGGTCAAGAAGAATTTAATTTCCAGGAGCATTTCATTTGAGCGAAACCTAAAAGAGTTTGAAGTTTTTATTTCAGCAGGTTGGAAGCCCCAAGGGCCTGTGATTGCACTGTGTGATTGCTTTGAGAAGTTCAGAACAAGGAAGGAAATTTGCTGTTTCATTAGGGGCTGATATAGAAACAAAGATGTATAACCTAGTCCTGGAATCAGATTAGAATATTAGAAGGAATAGTGGAAATTAGAGCAGTGAAAAGAGTTTAGGATGGACCTTGGCTATTTTATATATATAATAACATTTTATTTTGTATTTATTTTATTTTTTATGTATAATAACGTCATCTGCTGATATGTATGTGGGTTTTTTTTGTGGGCAAAAGAGCTGCTGTATCCCAGGTGGCACTCAGTGAGCAGAAAATGGCTTCAGCTCACCAAGTTCTCTCCTGTTCTTGAACCTGTGCAGGGAAGAAATAAAAAATGAAGATCAATACAGTGCTCATTGCTAATTTCATCATTCAGAGGCAGCATGAAGTGCTTCCTCATGGGACCTGTTAAGGAATAGAATACATGCTGTGAAACCACATCCTCGCTGCTCTTGGGAGGATTCTCCATCATGTGACACTAAAAATACCTCTGAATCCACAGCTGATGAGTTTAATTACTCATCAGCTCTTTACATTACAATTCATTACCCTGAGGAAATAAAGATAAAATAAAGCATTTAGATGCCATTGTGCCATTGTTGCAGTGTGTTCAGCAGATTGTCTCTAATCAGTGCTGCTCCTGTTTATGCAGCATAATTAATTAATAGAAATATGGTGGAGCTGTCCTGAGCAAACCAATTTTAACAGGTGCCTGAGCTGCTGCTTGTCTTTCATGTTCTGCTGCTTTTCTGTAAGGATGGCTACTTTAATTACAGAATTTAATTAGTTATATTTGTTCTTGCATCTTAAAGTCACACTGCAATTTTCACTTGTGATTATTTTATTACACAATAAAAATATGCCCTTAAATCACAATAGTTCTGGCTATAGCCCATTCCATAGTGCAACCGTTGACAGAAATTATATTTTAGGTAATAAAATCTCTGAAGAAATCAACTTTATATTGCAAGTAGTGCGTTCTAGTTCAATATATTAGTTCTGGCTATAGTCCACTCCATAGTACAGCCCTTGATGCTAAAATTTTGACAGAAATTATATTTTAGATAGTAAAGTTCTGAAGAAATCATTATATTCAATATGTTATATTGTATTCAATATATAATATTGTATTCAATATATAATATTGTATTCAATATATAATATCGTATAATCATTAGTAGTGAGTTTTATTTCAATATATTAGTTCTGGCTATAGACCATTCTGTGCAACCCTTGATACTAAAATTTTGATGGAAATTATGTTTTAGATAGTAAAGGTCTGAAGAAACCAACATTCTGTTACAAGTAGGGAGTTCTATTTCAGTATATTATGCATAACTAAAAGACTTTGCTATTGGCCAAGTAGTTTTTTTGATTTTTGATGTTGTGTGGTGTGTTACAGCTGAAGTGAAAGTGCTTGTATAAATGGTAACCCCAGATCTTTCCTGATTTCTGGGACACTTTGACTCTTTACTCAAAACCATAGATGACTGTAATCTAGAAATCATTATATTCCATGTATTATCGATCAGATAGATTATTATATTCTATTATATATTGTGTAATATATAGAATATAATATTCTATTATATATTGTATAATATACATCATATATATAATTATATTCTACAAGCATCTCTTGTGATGGAAGTACTAAGAATTTTTTTTCCTTTCTGAACAGCAAATTGAAAAAGTCAAATGCAGACCAGCAGTATCTGATGGCCAGGGATTTAATACTGTTTAAATAATCTATTTCAGAAAATAATTTAGACTAACTCTCTTGGTTGTGCATGCAAGAGAAAAATATTTTCAATTATAATATTGACATAACGTATAATATTAATATTTATTAATTACTGTATAATTATTAATTCAGGCAGGAGATCGCTTTTAAGTTGTTAACCTCTTCATCATAAAAAAAAAAATCTTCATTTTTTTAGGGCAGTGCTCTGGCAGTTGCTCTCAGCGAGCTTGTGCTTACCAATTAAAGACTGACCTGCTCTACCCTTCTTGCTGCTATTATACAGCATTTATTCTGCCACTCTCAGCCCTGCAGTCAATAGCTGTGATCACAGCCAAGGATGTTACATGACTATGTGACCCAGATATACAAGTCTAGGACAAAAAAAAAAAAAAAAAAACCCAAACCCTGACACTTTGGAGAGCCTCACATTTGGATTTAGTTTGCTCTAAGAAGAAATGTTCTCTGGAACAAGTGGGAGGCTTTGGAACTTCCCTGTGCAGTCACGGGATATTTGTTGTAGTCCAGGCTTCCAGCATGGGGAGCATGTGTAAAGGGTTTCAATAAAACACAGGGGAAGGGTCCTCATTGCAACAGAGCAGAGAAATCCCCTATAAATCTATTGTTTTGGGTTTTTGCAGCATGGCCAAGGGCAGGACGGGTGTATGGTATGGAAAACAGAGGACTCAGAATTGAGCTAAGCTTTATGTGTCCTGTTGTGTTTGAAAGAGAAAGGGGATGCTGAGCAGTACAGATGTAAGAAAGACTGGGATACAGAATTTATTACAAAAAAACCTATTATTATACAGACTTTAGAATAAAAACCCATTCATTTATCTCTCAGTGATCCTAGCCTTTTTCCCTTCTGTATGGTTTCTGCAGCATGGCTCAGGGCAGGACTGATGGGTTTTATGGAAAATAGAGAACCCACAACTGAGCTGATCCTTATGTGCCCTGTGGTGTTTGAAGGAGAAAGGGGATGCTGACCAGTATAGATGTACTGGAGATACAGAATTTATTAAAAATAAATGATAAATAAGTTATTGTAAATACAGGAGATAGAGAATTTATTACAAAACATTCATTTATCTCAGCAATCCTAGCCTGTTTCACTTGTGGACTGTAAGTTGTGCTCTTCCATTAAGCATTTTCATTGTAAACAAGAGATGAGTGGTTGTGTTTGGGTTCCATAAAGGGTGGTGACAGGAGCCTGTGCCTTGCCTGTCCCTGTGATGTGCTCATGCTGAAAGGCCATTATTCTGCACTATTCTGAGGCCTGAAGTGCTGTAGCACATGGAGAAAATCTGGAATATACTTGTTGTGGCTGACAGAGAAGTGCTATTTTGGGACATTGCTATGGTTTAATTTATGTAATTTAATTTATTTAATCAAGTCAATATGCTGGCTTATCTCAGCTGGATCTCAAAGAGCTCAGCTGGGCACGGGCAGTGGCAGAGCTTTGTTCCTGGGGTCACACAAACTGAAGGGGATCCTCCTCTCCAACTGCCCACCCTTCAGAAGAGTCAAGTTCACTCATTTGGATATTTCTGCAGGACGTTGGACTTTTGCCATTAAGCATTTACTGTCTTTTGCATAAATGACAAGCTCTTATCCCCAGGATAATTCTGCCATGGTCCAAGTCCCAACTGCAAAGGGTTTAAAGTGTGAGGAGCCTTCCATTTCTAGTTCAATATGCTCCAGACTTTGCTATTTCAGTTGTCTGCCCTACTTCTTGTCTGAGCAGTATTATATGTGTTAAAGTAAATTTATGCAGTCACTGTAGGAAAAAAGTTTTGCTTTTGGATTTCCTATACTGGCCACTAATATTATCAGGAATAGGATTAAGGCCTGGGGAAACTCTTGAGTTTGTTCCATGTGGTTTCAAATACATGCAGAGCTGGGTACAAATGACATAATTTCTTCTTCAAGAGCAGTATCTTGAGTGAATTATTTCCATTTGGAAGTGAAATATTGCACAAACAGTGCCGCCAGAATAGGTTTTTGGCCCAAAGATCAGGATAAATGCAATAATTTCAAATGATCAATGAACTCAGTAGATAATAAGTTTTTGTTTTCTACAAGGGTTAGATTCTCAGGCGTAACAACACATCAACTGGCAAATAATAAAGGTGGTTACATTGAATTATTCTGTTCTCATCGAGTGAAACAACAGTACCTAACAAGGCTCTGATCCCAAATAAATCCACAGACCCTCGATCCTAGTGAGAGAGCTACCTGGACAAAGTGGAAACCACACTGTGCATTTAAACTATTAAACTATAATCTGGGGAGATAATTTCCCTGCTTCTATTAGCATTTTTTCCTAGAAATGTCTTTTATCCGTGTAAAATATTTTTTTTTGTTCCCAATTAAAATACATTACAGACTTTGCTATTTTTGTTTTATGGCCTCTCAAAGGCCTTGAGGAACCAAAATGTGCATTTGGGATGTTGAGACATGGGGACAAAACTGGCTACAACAAATATTTCAGGTTTTATTGTCTTTTATGATTAGAAGATGCAACTTATAAAATTATTAATATCAGAGGTTACATGTGGCTAATACAATTACATTCCTTCATATCTGAGTGAATTTTGGATGTAAAGAAAGGTACCCAGAGGGTTCAAAGGAAAACAGATGATTCTGGGACAGGGGAGAGAGCCCTGCCCTTGAAAATCAAGTCTGCCATATGTGTTCATTTGATGAATGTGCAAAGGTGAAGGTGAAAAATATTCTTTTTTTCTTCTTTGCTTTGAACTTTCTGCTGTTGGAAAAAAATCCCCCCAAGCAACTTAAAGAATAAGCCCAGTGTTCCTGTCTGTACTGTTTTTATTGTAGAAATTCTTGATTTATTGATATCTCAAAATTAGTATCAAGAGGATGTTGTTTGAGTACAGCTGCTCCTTTGAGCAAGAGCAGGCACATTATTTAAGAATTAAATGGAGGAGGAGCTCCTGAGCAAAAGAGCAAATGAATGCTAAATGCTGAAATCTGTATGAAACTGGTACAAATTAGCTGATGTGAGATTGTACAATCACACTTGCATTTTCCTTGCTGTGCTGCTACGGTATAAATGCTTCAGGCCATGTGTATAATGCAAAGCCTCTTCTGTAAATTCATTTTAGGTGGCAGTGTTTTTAGCAAGGTTCTAAATATAGCCTGATGAGTGAAAAGATATTGCCCTTAGGATGGGCTGATCACATTGCCACAGGTTTTTTTCTTCTTCTCTATTACCATTTCAAATACCAACACCAAAATTAAAAACAAACAACAAAACCACAAATAAATGCAAGGCTCTTTCTCTGAGGGCTCCTCTTGTAAATAATGATGAAGCCTTATGAGGGTGACATAGTTTTATTTCAGGTCATTTTTGCTCAATTTACTGTTCGTCTTTAGCGGTGTGATTGGATGGGAAGTGCACAGTGCACTGAAGTGCTGATGGTGAAATGCACTTATTTACAGTGCCCTGTGTTTGCTGTGTCCCTGCAGAAATGAGTGCACTGCATTTGAAATGGGTTGGCTCTGAAGGGATGGTGTAAGAAGGGATGTTTCTAACCATGCAATTCACCCCACAAAGGTGAGCAGAGCAGAACTCAGAGCATGTTGGAGAATTTTCAAGACATGGTGTGCTGTTATCTCAGTTTGAAAAGAGGTTATATAAAAAAACATTTGCTTAAGAGTTGGACTTGATGGTCCTTGTGGGTCCCTTCCAATACAGAATATTCTTTGCAAAAATAACAAGAAAAATAATGTGGTTAGTGAAAAAATATCTAGTTTTTTTTTTTTCCTTGTAACAATTTTTAATTGTAAAAATTAACATTGAATATAAGTGGAAAAATAGAAGAGACCTCATGTTATTTGCAAAGACACATGAATATCTTTTCACATTGTTTTTATTCTCAGTATAGAAGTGCTACCAATTTTATAAAGTTCCAAGCAAGGAGGGAGGAGCTGGGCCATGCAAAACCAGCCACAGGTGAACCTGTGGCAAGCTCAGTAAATCACAAAGTTCATCTGCCTACCTAAGAGGCTGCCACTGCTTGTCATATTCAAAGTGACATCCTGTTTTCCAAGTAGCACCCCATGGTTTAAGCCTTTGCTGGCTTCCAAATGCTTGCCTCTGCCAGGAAGGATGTGCCACGATTAGCAAATAAACGAGTAAACTTATTAGTAAATAAATCAGTAAATCTCCCTGGACAGGCAGACTGTGGTGAGGTCTCTGTTCTGCACTAAATGCACTGCAGACATGCCATCTTTGAGGACCACATCTAGTTCATTAAATGAGGAAAAGCTGAATTAAGTCCCAGTCCCACAGAGATAAGATGGTGTCGCTGTCAT
This sequence comes from Calcarius lapponicus, assembly GCA_039654755.1. Taxonomy (NCBI): domain Eukaryota; kingdom Metazoa; phylum Chordata; class Aves; order Passeriformes; family Fringillidae; genus Calcarius; species Calcarius lapponicus. The sequence goes on along the minus strand of CM077468.1, from coordinate 1,119,236 downwards.
ATCTTCTGAAAAATCCCTTTGCCAGGATTTCTTCTCCTGGGAAGCTGAGAAGCCTCAGAGAAGAATAAAAACAATAATTATCTGATTGCTTTTCCTGTGTTTTGCTGCTTTGGAATGTGGTTGGAGATGGTTTATCCAACATGTGAATTGTTTTGACTTATTGACCAATCACGGTCAGGCTGTGTCAGGACTTTGGAGAGAGTCACGAGTTTTTAATTATTATCTTGTTAAACCTTCTGTCTGTATCCTTTCTCTATTCTTTAGTGTAGTTTTAGTGTAGCATTCTTTAATATGATATAATATCATACAATAATAAATTAGCCTTCTAACAACATGGAGTCACATTCATCATTTCCTTCCTGCCACAGGGACCCTAAAAATACCACAAGTTAATAAGGAGGCTTGAGGTTTTCCAGGTTTGGGAAATGGAGCCACACTTGTGTTTGATCTCTGAGAGGTGTGTGTGCTGTGGTTTGCAATTTGAACAGCTGCACTTCCAAACTATTTCCTATTTAATTGTAGTCCAGCATTTAACCCTAATCTATGTAAGAAGACAGATTTCTGATGAAAGACAAAAAACCCCCTTGGTGAGTTCACGAGTGTGAACATGTGATGCAATCTGGCCTCCCCATGCCCGCCTGCTAATGAAGTGTCCATGGAGCTCAGAGGTGATGCCAGAAATAGCAGCAATGATAAACTATTTCGAGTCCATCACGCTAGGAGCAGGGATTTGGGAGCTGTCACAGTACATTTTTTATTAAGCACCCAGATTAGCCCAGTGAACTGTGAGAGAGGCTCTGAGGAAGGAGAGGCTCTGTCGCTCCCTGGCACAGCTGGAACGTGGCCGTTCTTCTCTCCAAGAGCCCACAGAGGTGTTTGTGGGCTTGTGCGGACTCATTTCCACATCCATTTGGGGCTGCACCTCCTGAATTGCAGCCCCATGTGAAAATGCTGACATGTGGCTCGCAGCAGAGGAGACCAGCAGCTCCTGGGCTGGCAGAGCTGTCCCAAAGGAGCGTGGCCAGGCTGTGGGAGGTGATTGTCCCCTTCTATTACTCTTGTGACACTCCACCTGGAGTTCTGGAGCCTGCAGCTCCCCTGGCCTAACCAATTTTGCTGTTCAACAAAAGCATTAAGCTGCTTGGGATTTCAGCTGACTTAATTCCATCAAGACCAATAAGTCTGCTCAATTCAAATCCTCCAAAATACCAAGGGTGGCAGAGTGTGCTCCTGTAAAAATGTAACTCACAACAGAATGCTTCACACCATTTCTTTTTTTTGTTTTTTTGTCCTCCTGAGTGGTGTTTGGAAAAGCCACAAAACTTTGTTCCCTGTGTTTTCTTTTAAAAATCCTGGCTTTCTGCATCTCTCTGCTGACAGGCTCTGTTGTGATGTGTCAGTTGGTGTTGTGTCAATTGCCTCTGGTTATGTAATGTGCCATGATATGACTAATGCAGCCCAACATGAGTCACCTGTCGTGACAGCTTCACGCTCTCCAAAAACCTCCTTGCCTTCCCTTTACAATACAGTATTGTTATTGCTGTTTTGTTTTTCCCTGAAGATGCAATTTTACCTAAATTAGTGATTGTTGTTTTACATTTTTGCAAGGAGGGAAGTAGGCACATAAATTCACTATTAATGTATGTGACTAAATGAGGGGTGGAAAAGCCTGCTGTGAAGGGAGATGATTGCAGATCTGCTGCCACAATGCAGCGCTGTACCTGAAGAAAAACCTTCTGAGCAGAGCAGAAATCCCAAGGAGCAGATGGGAATCTAAATGTCAGCAGTTCTAATCAGGGCTCCTTTGTGCCAGGAGATTGTATGTAACATTACATTGAATTATTAACACCAGGCTGTGCTCGTGATGTTCAACTGATTGTGGCATAAATGCTCAGCAGGTACATGTGTAACATGTGAACATTGATATAAAAGCAGAATTTTGCCCATTTTTCTCTTAGAGACACTGAGATTCTCCCAGGCACTGCTGTTTTATGGCACTGATGAGCTCAGTAGGTCAAAGCATGGAGCCAATATTGCCAAAGCTCTGGGTTCACTTAAGAACCTATTCTGTGATTGCTTAAAAGAGCAATTTGCAGTGCTTAAAGGCAAAAGGGTGAGGATTTGTTATTTCTCTGTAAATTCAAGTTACCTCATGTCATGCATTTCCTTGTAACCTTTAACAGCTTTTTGATTCAGTGATGCTTTTTCACTATGAAAGTATGTGGCTGTCAGGTTTTTCATTATGTCTTTCCTCCTCAGATAAAACCAGACTTCATTTGAGTAAAATAATACAATTTTTCCCCTAAAATGATTTTTGTGTCATAACAAATTATATATTTTTTCCTTAAAGATTGAATGATTGGTGTAAACAGGAAAATAACTTAGATTTTTTTTTTAATTTAGTTTAATTAGTATCTTGTTAAGCCCTTCTGTAAGTATCCTTTCTCTATTCTTTAGTATAGTTTTAGTATAGCATTCTTTTATATAATACAAATAATTATAATATAATAATTATAATAACTATAATATGAATAATATAAATAAAATATTGTTTTCAAGTTATGAAAAAAAAGTAGGGTTCAAACTCACTAGGTTTTTTCAGATGACAAAGTATAATTGCAGAAACTCAAATGTCTTTCCTACAAATAGCCTGAGAAAGCACAAGCAAGTTCCAATAAAGAATTACTGAAATCAGTTCACTTATCTTACAGCAGGTGATGAATCAACAGCAATTTTATTGACTGCAGGAGTCTGGAAGTGTACCTTTTTACAGATTTTTTTATCAGGAATTTATTTATTTTGCCATATCATGTCCATACTGTTCTCTTGTATTATCTTTCAATAAAATGCCATATTTAATCTCCAGTATCAGGGACCCATCAGTTCATTAGCCAAGAGTGCCAATTATTTTGTTTGATTACAATATACTACCTAAACTTATGAAGAAGGAAGAAAAAGGTAGAAAGAATAACTTTTCTGTGCTTTAAAACCTTTATTTTGTTCTATATATTATTATATTCTAAAACTCTAAACGCTCAGGTTTTTACTTTGAGATATGATGGACTTTTAAGTAACTACATATTCATAATTTTAATCTTATTAATTAAATTTGGAAGCTTTTTTACGGCTTTAGGTTAAATGTAGTGTTTTCTTGGGAATTAGTTTGTTAGTAGATAAAGTTTAAAATTTTTAGCATGTAGGACTCTAATATTTGAGTACAGTACTGCTCTCTAAAGGCATTATATCCACGTACCGTTTCTATTTTCATTATTTTTTAAGTTCACTTTTACATCTTTTGTGCTTGTGTGAAATTATTTCCCAATGTTAAAAAGATAAACAATGGAGGAATAAGCTTTAAAGCAAATTTGGTTGTTAAGTGTGTACTAAAATAGTCTTGGACCTTGCAAACTTTGAGTTGTGCTGGCAGTGTCCTGAATTTCCTGGTGGCAGGGCTGTAAATACAACCAGTGCCTCGTACATTATATGGCTGTCAGGTTTTCCAAGTGTGCTGAATCTGCAGGAGAGTTTTTCCCCCACACTGGTGCTGGATACAAGGCTGTGCTGTCCTCTGCCATGCTAAAGAGTCTGTGGAAAGGTGAAGCAGCACAGCATGACGGCTCTTTAACCCCCCAATGCAACAGCACCTCCACATTTACTGCCCACAGAGAGACATGAGCGGGAGAAAACCCCCAGTTTTACTTCTGAATTCATTTATTTGTGTGTGTTCGGCAGCTCCCCATTTGTGGGCTCTCACAAGCTGCCCAGCCTGGTGCATTCCTCTCCTCTCCTGGTGCCAGCTGTGGGCTCTGTCTGGCACAAGGCAGCTGCAGGCAGTGTTAGAAAGATAAACAATGGAGGAATAAGCTTTAAAGCAAATTTGGTTATTAAGTCTGTACTAAAATAGTCTTGGACCTTGCAAATTTTGAGTTGTGCTGGCAGTGTCCTGAATTTCCTTGTGGCTGCGTGTGACCACAGGCAGGGCTGTAAATACAACCAGGCAGTGTTTGCAGCACTGCTTTCAGCAGCTGATTGATAGCATTGCAGTTTTCAGCTCCAGTTCTGTTCTACATCCCATTCTGTCTGTGGCATGTTTTAGTGTTGATCAAGTCCAGTCACTGCCTTTGGGATAAAATGAGCAGAATCTTGACACAATCTGTTATTCAGATAGTGTGTTTGGTGTTGAGGCCCATAATAGATTTTCATAAAATAGATTTTCATCCATTTTCCATGGCTTTTAGGTCCTGCATTGGCCCTTGAAAGAATACTACTTATGTGTCAATATATTCATCCCCTTTCCATATTTTTTGCTCTGCCTTTCTCATCTATAGACATGGAAGTAACTCTAGTTGCTTAGTCTTAATGTTTTCCTTGTGTGTGCAGCACTTAAACTTTTCCCATGCTTACTATTTTTGTGTGGTCAATAACAAAGCTATAATTTACAACAATAAACGTTTCCTAGGTCCTAATTTTTCTCTGTAACTACTAGGAACAGAATTCCCAACAGCAGGAGTGAGATTTCTCCCTGCAAATATGTGAGTTGCTCCTGTAGAATATTTACTGTTCCCTCTGGTAGTCTCCTCCCCAGCACCACATTTACCTCTGAAGAAAAGAGTGATGATGTTAATTCACAGCAGGAAGAGGCTGTGAAGAGCAGCCAGCTCAGGCAATGTACTCTGTGTACTTTGACAAATATGCTGATAAACCTGAACTAGCAAACAAGTGAAGTCTTCACTGGTTTTGGTATTTTTTTTCCAGCCATTGGTTAATGACTTGGCATTTGTTTCATTCAGCTCTGGTCACTGCTGTCTAATTTAATCTCCATCCAATTCTCTGGTTTTCAATTGCTGTGTGTTTACTAAGGAACTGCAGGTTGTGTTCCCCAGCTCCTTAAGATTTACAACTATTGTGCCTGACCACAGAGTCTTTTATCCACTACAAGTGTGCAAAAGAGGAAAATTTACATTTCAAACCTAGGCTCCAGTATAATTATTTGCCCTTTTTATTGGTTTTATATTTCTGTAACATTTTTCTCCATAAGGAGAAATAAGGAAATATTTGGGATGGCAGCCATGGACTCACTAAGGAATGCTTCATATGCAGCACCTTGTGCCAGCACTCTGGGAATGGATTTTCACCCACTTGTTGCTTATGATCTGTACAGTCTGAAGTGCTAATGTAAATTTTTTCTTCTGTTTCCGGTGCAAGGGCAAAAGGAAAGGTCTGAGCTCTGACTGTTCAAAGGCAGCAGCTGTGTTACTCTTATTAGAGGTGCACAGTACAGGCTGGAGAGGAAACATGTGGGTAGGATAATTTAGCATGAGGAAATTCTGGTCACAGACCTTGTGACATTTGTCCTTTTTGGTTCTGCAGCAGTCAGGAATGTTCTCTGTCCTTCCATGTTTGGGCTGCTCGAGTCAGAATTGCAGATCCTGGGGCATTACCTTTGGCACACGACCAAAGGGACAGAGCCATCCCTGGGAGCAATCCCAGCTCCTGTGGGGAATGAGCAGCTGTGGGAGATCCACAGGCATTTGTACCCACTAAAGGCACAGGAGTGTTTCATGGGCTTCACAAAGTGGCCAGAGGCAGGCGCTGATCCTGTGAAAACTCAATTTTTCCACTCCCTGGTTTTGATCCCAGAGAAATGGCACATTGGCGCTGCCTTGAACTGCTTGGTCAAGCACTCAGGACAATTGTTGCTGGGCAGCAAACCCCCAGATGGTTCAAAGGGAGGGAGAAATCCTATTAGCTGACTTAGAGCCCTGCCAGCAGGTTGTACCATTATTTATGCATCGTGCTTTGTCCAGAGACATTTGTGACACCGAGTTGGAGGGGCTGCAGACCCAGAACCTGAACTGGGGGGCAGTCAGGCACTGTGGAATTTTCATGGCACGGGTGGCATAGTTTGGAGAGAACAACAAACAGGATGAGTGGAACAAATTGTGGCTGCAGTGCAGATGGAGAAGACTGCCTTTTTTCCTAAATCCTTTTACTAAAGATGCTCTGGGAGCCTAATCCTCCTGTTGCTAATCAGAGCACCTGTGTGCTTTGGCTGTAGAAAGGTGGAGGGGCAGCAAGCTGGGACTTTAGAGAAAGTGAGGATAATTGGAGACTGTTGGCATAAAATTTTCCTGCAGGAGTAATAGAGATTATGGACTCTCAGAGCTTTTAAACGGGGTCTTGTCTAAAGCTTTTCAGTAAACATCAATAGCTCAACAACATACAATGTCTTCTGCAGGAAAAAATGAGCTTTTATTGCCAGCTGGGCTGCTGTGCTTGTGAGAACATCAGCACTACAGTGTTTGTGGGCTAGGTGTGTCTTCAATCTTCCGTCTGAAGTGGCTGCAGACTGATGTTTTGGCAGACTCTTGGAAAGAGGCTAGGAGGGAAAGAGTAAAATTGCTTAAAAATATTAGAAATGCTTGCCAAAAATCAGTGGGAAGGAGTGAGAGAGTTGCCATGACAAGCTGCAGCATTGTACCTCTGAAGAATTGCTTTACACATTTGACACCCTTGCAGTTTCTGCAGTGATCCTGGTCTGGTTTCATCCTTAGTTTAAATTACATGTTTGTGGATACAACATCACAGAGGGATGCTCTTTTAGAATAGAAGACTTTTTGCTTCTGTAACTATGACAAAGGCAGGGTTTTAATAATTATGAGCTAAATTCTCCTTAAGCTTTAGATGATATGCTCACAGGGTAGTTTCTTTGACACTAATAGAACTAATTTCTGCTGTTTTCTTTTTATAGAAGTTTCAGAAGGAAATATGTGAGTCTTGTGAAGAAGTGTTTAAAGAAGGAAATATTTAGGAGGAGAATATCCACGTTTGGCTTTGGAAGTTTAGAAGTTAATCCCTTCAGAGTGGAGAACATAAACTAGGAGAAAAAGGAGAGGGACATCTGAGACTGACAATTTTCAGGAGGTAAAAAGGATAATGAAAATTATGAGAACCTCTTAAATATAACTTTATATTGAATGAGGGTGCTATACATCAAAGTAAATTTTATTCCTTCCTTTTTAATTTAATCAGCAAATACAAAAAAACCCAAAAATTCTGGAGTACGTTGAATTTCCTTTTAACAATGCAGTTTGGTCAATTAACTATAGGAATAATTATTCTCAGGCCCCTAGTAAAAATCCTTGCTTTGACTGCAGGCATGAAAGATCCTTGCAGGCTTTTCCAGAATGAAGTAAACCTGCAGGACAGGTGGCAGCAGTTGGCTTGTGAGCACAGACTGCAGTTTAGTCCCCAATAGCTGGAACTGCAGAGAAGGTTGTGGTTGTGTTCTGCTGCTGTAGAGCTGGGCACCATCATTATGAAGTGCTTAGCAGTTAATTTGGCCTCTAATTATAGTTTCAACAAGTCATTTTTGTGCTCCTAAAAGGCAGAGTTAGTTTCATATTAATTTCTGCATGTTTATATGAGTTGAAAATCTGTTGCTCCCAAATTTTTTGCTCCCAGAGGAATTATTAGTTTTCCTCTTCAAAGATGGTAGCTGTTAATTTTACCCTACTTTATTTGTAAAATCATAATGTGGCATGTAAATTTTTGGAAACTGTTGCCCTTAAAAACATCCTTTTGCTCATAATTATTATTGCTTATTTTTGAGGCAGGTGAAATATTTTTAGGCAGTTGGTCCTTATGTAAGAATTTTCCCTAAATTCTTCTTAGAATAGACAATAAGATCTCTTCTGGGGAAGTGAGCTGGAAATACCATGGAATCATAGAAGAAGAGGAAACACTTCAAGCATGTGTTGTATTGTACTGAGTTAAAAATGTCATAAATCTCAGGAACTCTCTGTGTAAGTATTGCCAGGTGGAAGTAGGGTTTGCAGAAACTCTCTCCCAGTCTGTGGTTTTGTAAATAATAAGTTGATGTAAATAATATAAATAATATAATAATGGTACTATAAATGTAAATTAAATAAAAATAATATCAATAATATCAATATAAATAATGTTGATATAAATAGGAATGTGTGCTTGAAACTTAGTGCCTTTGCTACTTGGAGACTTAAAGAAGAAGATAATTTTCTGGGACCAGGTAGCTTTTGTTTTCCTTTTGAGGAGCCTTTCATATTTGTTACTCCTGAAATAGTATAGTTTGGTGAGCTTCATGGCCATAAAGATTTAATAAGATGATCTGCTTTTATCTCATTGAAAAACTGTTCTGCAGGTGGTTTTAAGAGATGTAGTTGTTTTTCAGTGTCTTGGAGGACTGTCAGTTGAACAAATTATATTTGATATATACAGGGGACAAATTTAATGTGGGAGACAATGGAATATTAGTAAAATACTACTGGCTACTCAAAATCCAAGGATAATCCCATGCAAGATTTAATAGTAAATAACTGATAATTATTCATATTAATGACCTATCATTTCCTCTCATAGCAATAGCAATGTGATACAAATTAAGACTTGTAGAACATTAACCATAGGGGAGACCACAGGAGTATAAATTGAGTATTACGCTCAGTAGCCTTAAACAGCAGTATCCCTCAAAGATAGCAAGGCAGTTTTCACTTAAGTCAAATAAATAGTTTATTATAAAGTTTATAAATGCTAGCTTAGAAATCTGTGCATGTTGTTTTGTGAGCAACACATAATTCCAGGATTATAGCAATACTGGATTAACACCGTTAACATTTATTTTGGCTCAATGTCTGTGCAACAGGCTGTCCTAGGAGGAAGGGATGTTAACAGCTTGCTTTACCTTTTGCTCAAAAGCCCAGAAATGCTTGTTCTCCAGCCAAAACAAGCAGCACCACATGTGCTTGGACTCCTTCTGCTCCCTCTTCTTAGCCAGGTTGTGTTGGTGACAGTGCTCCTGGGAAGAGGAGCAGAGCAAGGAGAAATCAAACAGGGTTGCTCGTGTCTCTTAGTGGAGATTTGAGACAATTCACTAAAAGATGTGGTGTAGGAAATAAATGAAATAATGAGTAATGAAAGCTGTGCTAAGGACTCTTTACCCTAAAGAAAGCTACTTAAGAAATCAGCTTAAAGCTGCTGTAGCTTTTTGAGTACAAACACACTTGACCTAAGATATTCTCACTTGATTAAAATGTTTCCCTCGAGAGCTACTAAGAATCAGTTTTGGTATTTTGTATTGCACTCATTTGACTGAAAATTGCTTGTATTTCCCACATGAAATCTCAGATGAATATATGGGTTTTGGACAGCAGATGCTCATGCTTACCAGTGTGTAGCTAAGGAGACTGAGGCACCTGTTAGAATGGATACAGCCTCTGAGGTGTGGAAATGCAAAACATTTCTTCTCAGCCTTTGAGCAGAAATAATGTTTTTCCTCTCACACTGACACATACACTGATGTCACTCAGAAATCTCTCTTTATGGCAATTGTCAAGATGTCAATTAATATTCATTCCTAGAGACATCACATATTCCTTTGTCAGTTTATTCACCTCGTACAGTGGTGAACTTATAGAAACCAAAAGTATATTTTGGGAGCAGAAAGCACTGGGAATCCATTTATGAAAGCATATTTTGCTCTGTGTGTGTGCATGTGTGAGCTCATATACACCTATACACTCCCACTGGAGATTTTTATGTTTTTCTCTGTCAGTTTAGGGGTCGAGCAGTGAGGAAAGAAAATAGCATATAATGCACATCATTAGCCATATTATTTCAGTCTTTGCAGTCTCTGTCCTTGGGGGTTTTCAAGAGCTGAGTGGGTCAAGTCCTGAATAATCTGGTTTAATCTCTTAGTTTACCCTGATTTCAGCCTGATTTGGACTCTCAAGCTCCTCTTGAGCTTGAATTGGCCTGGGATTCTATGATTATGCCAATGATAAACTAGCATAAAACATAAAAATGATAAACTATGTAGAGAGAGACTCCTTATATCTGTTTCAGTCACCAGTAGCTGAAAGCGTCTGTGAATATACATGAAATAATTGGACACTTAGGAAGCAAAAAAACCCACTCCTAAACTACAGAATAGAGGGAAAAGACACAGAAAATCTCACTTAGTTGTGGAAAGAATTCCCAGATTGTTTCTTCTTTTCAGCCTAAACAGTGCAGTCTGTTTATGCTATTTTCCACACATTTTTCCACAGGCCTGATAGGGTTCTGCTTTCATTGAAAGCAGGGCTGGCTTATTTGGGAGCTGAAAAAAAGGGTTCACATCATGTGCTTCTGCTGCTAGGAATCTGCCTGCCATGAACTGCAATAAGGGGGAAAATCCAACGAGTTTTCTGAAAGGAGATGATGAGAAAAAACCCCTCACTTCCACTGACTGTTTAAAATATCGAGTCACTAACGAAGTGACTAAGAAAATACCTTTGTCTTCTTATGTATTTAGCAAAGCTTTCTCAGTAAGAGGGGTGTTAATTGATCACATTTTAGGAACAGAAAACGTGATCAGAAATTATCAGCTTGGGCCATAAATATAGAAATAAGGGCGAAATTAGCATTCTCATTTGATGAACAGAAGATGCCAGAATTAGAATATTTTCTCTTAATCTGTATACTCCTGTTTGCCATCTGGTGCTTTTTGAAGTCCTATACTCTGATGGCTCTGAACTGATAGATTATGTGATATTTGAAGCGTTCAATATGCAGACTATATAAAACAGATTGACCTCCTTGCATTGAATTTCTCAGGATACAAAGTACAGCCTTTAGAGGAGCTGCGTCTCCTCCTTTTTCCACCCCCAGGATAATGTTCAGAGCTCCAACATACTCCAGCCCACTGCTTGAAACACAGAACACTTGCTATTATATAAGGCACTTCAATATGATGTGATTTTTCTGTTCATGGTATTTTTCACATTAATTATCGCTGGTTTTAGATGATCTTTTGTTGCAAATGCCAGAAGAAGGTATCAGAGGGATGGGGTCACTCTGTGCCCTTAGGGTAGGATTTGATACAGGGCTGTGCAGCACAGCATTTCCAAGACTTTGGGGTAGCACCCAGTTCATGAAAATAAATTCAATTTTAAAAGCTTTTAAGGGGGACTGGGAAAAGATGGACATGGTGGTCATACTAAGAACAAACTGAAGGTCTCTTTTAAAGGTTGTGTTTGAGAGGCAAATGAATAATTTCTGTTGGTGGAACTGTGGTTTATGGATGAGTGTGTGATTTTAAGTCTCAAAAGACTTTTCATAGCCAAGCAAGGATTTAAGAACCAGCTAAGCTGATAGATGACTTTCCAATAAATATAAAAGTTTGAATTTAATGAATGTAGGGGACATTTTCTATCTCTGCAGCTAACACACACTAGAATGCTGTGTTGAAATGTCATTCTTATTCCCTGTTGGGTTGAAGGCCACAACTTTTGTCCTTGCACCTACAGTTGCTGACAGAGATCCTGGAAATGATCCTTTTTGCAGCTTCCAGTACAGAACTATGACACTAAAACAAATGGACAGCATATTTTATGCATCTTCACTGTCCAGAGTGTGCATGATATAAAACTAGAGCATAAAAATTCTGCAGAATCCTAAGGTTTTGCCACAGAGTGGGACCTAAACCCTTTTAAACCATCCCTGAAAAGCCCTCCTTTGTGGTTCTCCCACCAGTTGTAACTCCACACTGTAATTACCTGCAGAGTCTGCACTTGCAGAGAAAAGAAAATTCACAGAGCTTGCTAGGAATGCTTCACATAGGATTAACCTTACTTGTTTTGCAAAAGTAAAGATCTTTGCATGATGCTAATTAAAGAAAAGCAGAAACCTGAGAAATTGGCAGTCTAAGAAAACAGTATTTTTTTCTCTTTTTTTTTTTTCCTGAGATGGAATATGCTCCTCTCTCTTATTAGAAATATCTTAGCGATGAGATTGCTTGAAAAATACAAATTATGGCGGTAGCACTTTTATTGCTCCTTTTCTTTTCCTATTCATCTGCCCCTTTACACCTTCCTTATTTCTCATTTCAGTGCTGAGCAGGTAGGCTTGATGGGAGATGGCAGTGGCTTCCCTGGCATCTCAGCTGGCCTGTTGGACAAGGTGGAAGCACAGTTGTGTGAGGAAAAGGGGAGGCAAAAGCTGCAGTTCCATTGCTGAGGAGGCTTCTCCAGGCCTCCTCTTATTTCACCTAATACAAAAATTTAAGGATGATTCCCTGTAGGAACAATTTCCATGCCCAGGATCTCTAGAGACATAAGCTGCTTTAACAATAGCATTAAAACAAGCATCCAAGAGAGGCTTAAATTTTGTTATAAACATTATAGAATAAAATCTGAGCAAAATCTATTCCAATAAACAACAGGAAAGCATGTGCATAGTCAACAGCCATAAAAAATGGTGATGAACTTTCTGTAAATGCAGATTAGAATAACCTGGTTATTTAATAAACAAAGAATCCCTCTTGCAACGCTTTAGCTTCCACGAGTAAAGTGGTTCAGACCAGGCTTACGTGTATTCACAGCTGGTCATTCCTTGTATGTTTGCATTGTTTTTTCACACACTCAGAATTTCTGCTTTCCTGTTTTTATCATCCTTGGGGCAATGCAGGGTTGGTTTTAAGGCAGTGAAGCAGGTGTTGGTGGAATGCCAAATAAATGCACTTGAAATAATTGGATTACTTTTATTGTAAAGGCCCCTACTGATGCAGATGTGTGTCTCTGGCTAATACTAGATGTTTACAAGGGAGCAAAAAACCTCTGAGTAGATGGGTGGTAATTAGCACAGCTGAGGAAAGCAGAGAACATTTGGACACACTCCCTTATGTGCAAAGGAAGTGGGAAGATGCTTTTCTCAGGTAATTTTACTCATGTACTTTTTCTCGTTATTCTTTCTGATGCCATGCTGATGCCATGAAAATAAATAGCTTGGTAAATTTCCTTGCTTTCTTTTCCTTGGCATAGTGATTTTTAGGACTTGTTTCACTGTGAATGAAGAACTGGGGTGATGTGAAAGTGCCAGGCTTTGATTTAAGGCATGTGGAAAGATATTCTTGCATTTTATGCTTTTCCTGCACTTAGATGGCCCGTGAAGTGACCTCAAGAAAAGACCTGTTCCTTTCTCAAGGGGATTGTTTTGGCATTTGTTTCTCTGTCTTGGGCTCCTCTTTAGGAGTGTGATGGGCTCACAGGGAGAAGGAAAACCAGATGAGATGATCCAGAAAGTTCAGTTTTTTTCAGCTGAGCTTTGACAGGGCTGCCTGTCAGACTGAGAACACAGGAACGTTCTTGGGTATTGCTGCTCTCTCCCAGCCCTTCCTGACCTGCTCAGTGCCACTCCAGTTTACTTTGGCCCACAACAATTCTGCATGTTTCCCTCTAAAGGCACTAATGCAGAAACTACCAGATTTCTCATCTCATTTTTCCTTGGTGCAACTCCAATTTTTCATCCTTGCTTCTCTTGAATCATATGCTCTTTATCTTCAGGTCCATGCTTGCAGGATCACACAGTTCTAGATGCACACCCAAAAGCAAAAATGTACGTTTCAAATCAATTGAATTTAATCTAGTTGCCTCAAGTGAAAAACCAAATATTTCACCTATGCTTTTGGCAGGATAAAAGATGAGCTTGAATGATTCTGTGCACACATACCTCTGAGTACTGAAGGAACTCTTGGGAATTCCAGTGCTGGTATTACTCAGCCATCAGGGCTTGGATCTGTCCCTTTCCCTTGTCAGAGCTGATTCTGTGACCCAGGCCACCTCTGGCTGTAATTAAGAGTTTCTTTCTTTCCTGCAGGACTTAATTTAGCTCTTATATTTAACCTCCAGCTTTCTTGCTGCAGTGGAACAGGCAATTCTGCTTTATCTTTCCCAGCTGCATTATTTTCTTTTTCTAACCCACCTTGCCTTGACTTTATTGTGCAATACTGAGACACTGGCTGTCTGTCCCACAACATGAATTATTTTCTATGGTTTTGGCTGGTTTTTGGGGAGAAGGAAAATGCCATCTACTAAGGGCAAATTAGCTAAAAACTCCACCTTCCTGGGATGCACTGGAAAACTCCTCACCATCTGTCACCCAGATCCAGGCCCAGACAGGGAGAAGGAAGCAAAGCAGCAAGCAGGAGAATAATTACAGCTTGGAGGCTGCTGCTGATACTTTAGATCTGGAAATTGAACTGGATTTAGCTGGAAATGGCTGTTAGAAAGTGCTCACACTATTGAATTTTCATGGCAAGCTTTGTTTTGGTGTTCAGAGGGCCTGATCATTGTGCAATGGTATGAAAGTGGAGTAAATTTGGAGTCAAATTTAAATAAGTGAATCTGCTTTAAGCCCCAAGTAAATTCATTCCACATTCCTTTATTTCATGATAAATCAGCTCTTCAGTGTGTTAGCCATGGAAGTCTGACTGATATTGTCATAAACTGGTGTTTGCCTTTTTTCCATTAAAAGAAAGAGATCCAGCCATTTCAGCTCCATTGCCAGTGCTGGTTGGTTGGTCACCAAGGTGGGCAGATGTGATGGGCTGGCAGGAGAGAACGAGCTCTTCCAGAGGCACATTTTCACTGCACACAAAAGCAGAACAGTCTGCCACCCTACAGAGAGAGAAGAAACCCAAGCCAATGCCAGAACAAAACAATGAAGGGTTCCACGTGCCAGTAACTGTCGTTTCAGTGGGCAGACATGCAGCTTCTAAGAATAACAGCTTTTATGTTAACGCTTTCAAACTTGAATGTGGTCAAAATCTCCATCCAAATCAAAGCACAGTGGCTTGCAAAAGCCTCTTGCCTTCTTTCCCACATAGGTTTTCTTTGATGTGAGAGTTTTATTGTATTATATATAAAGTTAGTTGAGTAGTAAATTGCTCTATTTCAGGAATAATCTAATTTTCTGGAATTCAGGAATAATCTGATCCCGTGACCAGTTCTACATTTTCTCAGTGGATAAACGGGATATCGAGTACAAATATATTCTCATATTGATGCATGAGAACATTGGATACAGGCGTATTGAGTGACAGCCTTCCAGACACCTAAAATACCTATGAAATGCTTTATAGAAACAAATTAAATAATATAACCAACTATAGTTTTATCCTATAATAGTATAACCCACAATAATAATATAACCAACAATAGTTTTGTAGTATAACTAACTATATAAGTATCTAGAATGTTTATCTCATTTGAAAATGATTTCTCTGATGGTTACTTGTATAAAAACCATGGCTTTTTGTAAGTATCATGCTAGTGGCAAAATATAGCTTGCCACAAGTCCATTTTGATATTTTAATCAGTAATTAGTTAATACTTCCTCAGAAAAGTGCCTGATGGATCCATGGAGGAGATGCTTGGAATCAATCCCTGCTTTATTGTGTAGCTCTGTCCAGCCCCTGCTCTAGCTCAGCCTGCTCAAGGCATCACAGCCATGAGATAATATCAGAACTAACAGTACTGAACACAATGTGTATTTTCCTTTTCCTCTGGTCAAGCTATGGTCTTTGACAAGGTTTTATTTTGGTCTCTGTCTCTATAATATGGTATGGGAGTTGAAAAATCAGTGGAAAAAAGCATTAATGATTGATGATTGCTTTGCAGAATTTTCTGTGGTTCATTTCCTGCTCCAGTGTGTACAGGTCCCTCAATGCCCTCAGTAAAACCACAGCCCATGCAAATCAGGAGATAGTTCCCATGGCTTTAATGGGATCATGGATTCATTTTGCCCAGAGGAATTCTCATACTCACCCCCTAAAGCAGGAGATGTAAGGCTGTGCAAGCCTCTAGTGACTTCAGTCCTTGTGGCTTTCTCCCGCTCTTTCTTTACTTTTTATTTCTGTACTTCTAAAAAGGGAAACCTGGCATGTGACTTTGCACAATCTGTCGTGTAGGGCTTATAGCTTGCCTCAAGCATTCTTTTTTTAGCAAGCTATAGGTATAAGCACTCACATACAATGTGACGCACCAGTATTTTCTTTCTCCTGTTATTCTGCATTGCAGGAATAGAATGTGCCAGGCATATGTTCTTTTGGTGACTTCAGCATAGGGTGTCTTCTTAAGGAGCAACACATAAACCCCATTTTTTAGGTCCCTGAGAAACTCCTCTCTGAATTTCTTCTGCTGGTAGTTTTTTTTAATCTTTTATCTTGTATGTGTATATTCCTTGGGGAAGGACCCAATTTTGTCTTGGTCTGTTTTTATTTTGTTGTTGTTTTTACAATTAGAGTGTACCAAGCACACTGATGAACTCTTCTAATTGCACACACAAAAGTAGCAATAACTCTATTTCATGACTTGTAAAGGGGATATGTTGTCAGAATATGAACTCTGACTTGAAATGGAAGGATATCCCATGCTTTATTTCCTTTTTTTCCTACCTACAAATATGTCTTTTCCACACCTGGAATTCCTGTTACAGGCCATGAACCATAAAGTATTCCTTACAAGGTTTCCCTGTTGCCAGTTAGACTGGACAGAGTTTGCCCGAGACATTTGCAATGTCTTAAGAAAGAAATTAGAAATCTTCGTAAGAGGTACTGATCTACTTTTTATTTTCTTTTTGTAGTTTTTAGCTGGCAGATAGTGAAGTGCTAGCTGAATTGTTACATTTTTTTATGCAACAGAAAAGACATAAGGAGAAACATTTGAAGCAGAATGAGGTATAAAGTCGGATGAGCAACTTTATTGTATGTGTTTATTTATTTCATATACATCCATTTTTGATTGGAAAAGGAAAACCATGCTGGTGGTTCCCATTTTTCATTTCAGGGAGAAATGATTCTCCTTGTTTTTCACACTAATATGGTTCAGGAGCTCTGAGAACTTTTGCAAATACAGATTTGGAGGTGTTTCCCTACTCCACTTGATCAGAAGCCCCGAGTATTTTGCTATCTGCACTTAAAATAAATGATAATTTTTCAAAAAGTGAAGTGTAACCTCCCAGGAGCTCTGGTGTTAGCAGCTAGCATGCATCTTTCTTGGGAGATTATTCCATGTAAAACTGCTCAGTTTTCAGACAGCAGATGCATAAGGATACACATAAGTGTTATTCTTCCAGTTCTGAATGCGTTTTTAAGAACTGTGGCTGGTAAGGAAAGATGCTCTGGGTTTCCATGTCCCACACTAATCTGATTAAATAATGTTCATATTTGCTTTCAGAGTCCTTAAAGTCTGTGAGGATGTCCACTTTTGTTTTGGATGACGTAGCAATTTGGAAAACTACTAATTGGAAAACTGGCCATTGTGTATCCAAACGTTTTTAAATTATACATATTTTCATGGCATTTGCCAAATTTAAATGACAGAACTTGTTCTTGAGAGAAAAAAAGCCTGCCTAACTTGTAATTCAAATCAAGACCAGCAGAAGGTCTAAAAATAGATATCTTGTCAGTTTAATTTCAGTCATAATTTTAGTTCACTTGAATCATGATTCATTAGGAAAAAAGCTGTTTACTTTGGAAAATAAAGACAGCAATTAACTAATGCAAAGGGGTTAGTAAATCATAAATGCACTCAGGGTGTTTACAAAGCCCATCTTTATCTGCTGTGTAACTGTAGAATGCACTCGTTTGTATCAGCCTGCTTGGCTTACCTCTGACGCGTCTCCATGAATAGTTGTTACTCCTCATGATTGTAACCCAAGACTGCCACCAGACAATGTCTTAGCTCTCGTTTCCCCTCAGCCCTGCTGAGCTGGTTTTGTTGCTGCTGGGGCTGTGTTTCCCACAGCAGCATCCCACAGGGGCTCAGGGCACCCGGTGAGTTTGCCAAAAAGGCAGCAAGGTGACAGGTGTAAAATGTCTGCATGGAAACTATGAAACCAAGCACTTCCCTTTGCTCTGGCATTTTAGGTCTAACTGCATAAATATTTTTAACTGCTGTCAGTGCTATATGTACTGGGAGCTTTTGTGCAGGTTTTTATTGTTGGTGCTGTAGCGTTGTGTTTAGTATTTTGGTATTCTCTCCACTAGGTCCTTTTGCAAGCCTTGCTGTTTCTATTAATTTATGTCTATACAAAGAAATAAATATTTTATAATGAGGATGATTTTCCAGAGTAAGGTATGCAGCTGGCAAGTAACTGTTATACTTTTCATACACATAGTGGGTACCTAATAGGTCTGGATGTTTAGTCCTCTTGTGGATACACTAAATAATTAATGGATAAAAAGTGGGTCTGTGGTAGTACAGCTCATTATCATCTCTCTCAGGTAAGCATTTCTCCTTAATAAACACATATATTGTGAGAGAGTCCACAGTTGTAACAGACAGAGGTAAGAGATGCTGCCTTGAATGGGCCTCTTCAATTTTAATGACCTGCAGGTCACCAAGCTGTGAGCACACAGGTGGTTGTTGTGACAAGCCACATTGAATCCTATGTCCCAAAACAATAAGAGACCTTTTATAGGCTTTGCATTTCCTTTTAAAAATCCTTTTGATTTTGTTATTTTGTTTCTCTGACTATATGAGAGGCAATAAGTGAAGTCTGTAAATATTTTGTTAAAGGAGTTGTTAATGCTCACTACTAACCAATGGAAGATCAAAAGCATTGATGCCTTGTGCAGGCTGCCCTGGAGCAGGGGCTGGACAGAGCTCCAGAATAAAGCAGGGATTGATTCAAAGCATCTCCTCCATGGACCCACCTGGGGCAGCAGCAGAGCCCAGCCAGGGCTGCACCCAAGATGAACCAAAATGGCCCCAAAATGCACGAGCGCTCCCGGGGTCTCTCCCTGGGATCAGTTCTGCTCCATTTGCACCTTGCAGTTCATTGTCCCATCCCAGCTTTAGCCCCTGCAGTCCCACCCTGCTTGTTTTTCTCTCTGCAGCCCACGGGGTTTGTGCTCCTGGGCTGAGATTGGGATCATTTGTCCTTGGTGCCCAGCTGGAGCAGGAATTGTTTTGTCTCCCTGCTCTGTGCACAGAGCTCACCATCCCTGAGTGTGAAGCCCAGAACTACTAAAGCAGCACAGAATGTGAAAAATATAAAAGCTGAAACCTGAGGCATCAATATGACCCAGAAGTTTGTAGGCTGCAAAGCCTGGCCAGCATTAGCATTACAGAAATCATTATTATAAACCATCTTTTTCATTTTGGAAGGACCCACTTCTGCCGTGGTTCAAGGTTGATGATGGCTGGTACATCACTGGCAGATGCCCAGGGTAGATGGTTGCCCTGGCACAGGGTGCATGGGTTGGGGCCACCCCAAGCAAGACTCAGGCTGGGCAGAGCAAGGTCAAGAGCAGCTGTGAGGAGAAAGACTGGGGATTGTTGGTTGGCAGGAAGCTCAGCAGGACCTTGCAGGGTGCACTGACAGCCCAGAAAGCCAAATGGGCCCTGGGCTGCCAGAAAAGCAGAGTGGCCAGTAGGTTGAGGCAGGGGACTGAGCCCCTGCTCTGCTCTGGGGATCCCAGCTGGAGCTCTGCATCCAGCCCTGGGCTCCCAGCACTAAAAGGGCACAGAGCTGCTGGACTGAGTGCAGGGGAGGCCATGAGGTGCTCAGGGGGCTGGAGCACTGAGATCTGGGCTGAGAATTGGGGTTGTTCAGCCTGGAGAGAAGGCTCTGCAGGGCACCTTCCAGCAGCTTTCCAGTTCGAGAGGGACTTTTTGCAAGAGCATGGAGAAATAAAACAATGGGGAGTGACTTCAAACTGACAAGGGAACAGCATTGGATTGGATATTAGGAAGGAATTCTTGGTTGTGAGGGTGCTGAGGCCCTGGCAAAGGCTGCCCAGAGAGGAACCTTGTGTCTGCCCCATCCCTGGAAATGTTCCAGGCCAGGTTGGATGGGACCCTCATCTGGTGGAAGGTGTCCCTGCCCATGATCTTTAAGGTCCCTTCTAACACAAACCTCTCTATGATTCTGTGGCCCAATTGAAATGGAAGAAAAAAAGGTTATCTTGCTATATGACTACTGTTGGGAAGGATGGCAGTATCTCCTGTTTCTTCGCTCTTTCTTTTATTTTTTGGAGATGACTCCCCCCAGGTGTGATAATTGTTCTGCTCATCAGAATTTGTTTGGCTAAACAAAAATGCCTTTGAGTAAGATGCCAACAGTACATTAAGTCCATATGCCATTATTCCCTATGTGCTGTTGTTGGTATCTGTTCTAAAATGAGAAATTACTTGTACTTTAACCTTTTGTTAGAGTATTTATGAAACAGGCTTTCTCAATTTTTAGTAGCCCAAGGCTTAAATGCAAGGTAATTTCAAGTATATTTTACATTGTTTGCTGGTAAAATTTAGTCTTGACATTTTTGCTTGTCCTAAAATAGGTTTTTAAAAAATAGAATAAGAATGCCTTAGAAATATGTAAAATGCAGTACTTTCTATTTAAAACAACAATAAAAATAGCATATTAATAGTAACAGCAATAATGGAAATCAAAGTTCAGTTTTTAACACATATTTTTATATTCTGGCCTCCAAATGCTGAACTAATTTTCTTCCCTGCAAACTTCAGCTGGAATAAGTTGTATCTAGCTCATCATTCAGCTGAGTCGCTTCAAGGTTCATTTTAGTTGCTTTGCTTCTTTTTCATAGCATCTATTTACTGAAATGCCAACACCTTACTTGGCACATGAATATAAAGCCCACACATTTTGATATTCAGCTGAAAATAAAAAGAATAGATATGTTTTCTCTAAAAATAATTGAGGTAAGATTTATTGATAAGAAAGAAGTATAATCTCATTTATTTCTTTGACTAATTGGAGGATGCACTCAGAGGAAAGTCAGAAAACTATTTGTGGAAGAAGAAATAATTGAGGAAGGAAATTCTTTTGGAGTAAGGGATGTTCAAGAAAGAAGAGTTTCTGTGAGTTTTCCCATCTGTTTTTCCACTTCAAGCTTTTCCACCATGGCTGTAGACATTACAATGAAGGCCATAATAATCTTTACTTCCCCTGGTTCTGTGAGTCCACGTTTATTTCTTTATGGCAAGAGAAACATTTTGGCTATGCACGTGCTGAAGGAAGAAATAAGGGATTAAAGGGGTTAAAGAAAACAAGGTGTTTCACCCCTGAGAGATTTTAGTGGTCTAATAAAAAGTTGTCAAGGATAAACCTTTTTCCAGATTGCAACAGATGTTGGACAGAAAGGTGTCACATCTGAGCATTTGATCTTAAGCAGAGAAAAAGCACAAGAACAGGCTAAAGAACAGAAACATTTAATACCAGTACTATTTATGTGTTCTTTTTAAAAATTAGTCTTATTTTGGGGTGTTTTGGTGGTTTGGTTTTTTTTTTTTTTTTTCTTTCTCTTTTCATTTCGCCCCAAGCTCTGAGACTGGGCTTTTTAACCTGGTGGCACCAGCAGTTAGTAAAAATTCCTGAGGGAGATTTTCCCTGGAAGATAATGCAAGCAGAAACAACTGCAGAGCTGCAGGCAGCTCCTTCCAAAACAAGACAGCATTTGTTAGTCAACTGGAATTCAGCATGAGCAGCCTCTAGGGCAGTGTCACTAAGGCAGAGAGAGGAAATGTGGATTTCAGTGGTGCTGGCACACCTGCTAAGTGCAGAACAGGGCATCTCTGGTGGAAAGAGCCAGGAATAGACATCAACTGGCCATTTCTTGCCCTTGTTGTTTGCCCTGAAGACACAGTCCATGTTCAGGTGACAAAATGCTGTCAGATTTCTGAAGAAGAAGGAATTTTGAACCTGATGCTGTGTGATCTGGATGTAGTGCCTATAAAAACATCTGTGAAATGCACTTTAGAGTCAGACAGCTACTGTGTGCTGTCGGTGAGACCAGAACACCCCTACAAGCACAGAGGAAAGATGCATTAGGAAGAATCCTTTCTTCAAATGCCATTACTGTGCCCTGGGTTCTGGGAAATGGATTTGTAAAGAATTCTCAGTTTGACAGAAAGCTCACATAGCCTTGCACATGGGTATGAAAACTCTGAGGTGAGGTGTGCTGCCTTAAGTCACAAAGATGATATGGTTGAGAGAGAGATTGAACTAGAAAGAGTTTCAACAAGTTTGAAAATATAGCCTTGCAAAAAGACCAGATCTTTTAGAGCATTAGAATTGTGAAAGATGCATTGTAACAGGACTACGTGGAGAAAAATATAGGTGATTGGTGTTAAAAATAATAGTAGCATAATAATAGTGTGGCAATATAATAGTAATAGTGTGGTAAAAGTTAATAGGCTAAAAAAACATTTGTAAGGTATTGTAACTAAGAAATAGGTTGGTTTCTGATGGAATGGCATTGAGTTTTACGTTTCTTCTGTTTTACTATTCACTGAGACTAATAATAGAATAAAATTTTTTAAATGCCTCCCAGTTAGCCCATTTCTGTAAAAGCTGGGAAAACCAGCACTGGGTAAATGACATCTAGGAGGCAGCAGACAGCTTGAGATTGAAGTATACTGCAAGTTTCTGAGCAGGGCTCTCACACCTCTCTGTGTCACCCATGCATGCTCTTCCTTGTTTACAAAAGGTTTGAAAAGACAGCATGATGTACTATGGACTTGCTGCTCAAACTGAGATACTGCCTTTGAATGAAGAGTAAATACAGAAATTTAATTATAATAATAATTTAATGATAATGATAATAAATTAATAATAAATAAATAAGACCAGAGGAAAAATACATCAATTTCATGTATTTACATGAATCAGAATGTGAGGGTGATCCTGTATCAATATTTTGCTCAACCAGCTTAATGTATCTAGATGCAAAACCCCAATGGATTTAGTGCCTAACAATGTTTGGTGTTTTATCAGACTTTACTATTTCTGCAAATAGGGGTTGCTTTGCTGTGCAGTTGTGTAGTGTAAAGATCTTTTAATCTGAAATTTACATACAATCAGTGATATTTCATTTTGAAAAGCGTTGTTCACAGAGAAGATTTGTATCTTTTCCATTGGCAAACCATTAAACAGAAGTGCAGTGAGGAAAGAGCAGTAATAATTACAAGTACTGTCTCCCATTTCCCAAGAGCAAACGTAGAGGGGGAAAAGGCTGATGAGAAAGTGTGCACTTCTGATGGGTCACATCGCTTTTCCTGTCAGCTGCATGATTCAGGATCAGTACCAGCAGTGCCATTCTTGTACAACATTCCAGGTATTGATGGCATCCAGCAGAGCTGAGCAGGAACTCTGTTTAACATGACAGAGCCCCTCCTTGCAAACTGATGTACCCAAATCATTGTCTCCTTTCTGGGTCCCTTCTTCTGACGTAACAGTGCTGTTTCCCAGACACTGCTGCCAAATCCTGGCTGCATCTAAGTTGCTGCTCCATGCAAATTGATAATATTTTGGGGTTTGTATCTGAATTCCTTCCAGAGGTGTAGTTAAAACCAGGAAAGCTCTCTGGCCAGCTCTAGGACATTGTTACTGTGCCAATTGATGTGGATGAGAGCAAGTTCCTGCTTCCATAGGCACATTGTCTGCAATGTGATTTCCTCAAGTTGCTTACCAACAGCATAAAAAGGAGTACAGCATGGGAGTGTGCTATTAAAACTGCCAAGAGGAAGCATTCTCCTGGCTCTCAAGCATTACACACACTCTGCCCTGAAGGCATGCTTCTCTCAATTCAAGGGACCAGCATTAAATGCTGCCAACAAGACTTTTTTGCAACCAGAAATTATTTCTGACTTGACTTTAGGCAGCTTTGTTGTGGCCTTGTTAACTGCTAGTTCTTCTGTCGTTGTGCATTTCAGGATATTTTAGCTTTGGTGTATTTGCTTTTCAATAACTGTTCTGGATGCAAAGCTCTCACTACATCATGCCTATGAAATACAAAGTACTGAGCATGAAATTGAGCAGGTGGGGTTTTTTTGTCTCAGTGTTTGTAGGGGTATTTTTTCCCCTCCTGATTTTAGCTCTTTTTGTTTCTAATACAAGAAATTCTAGTACAGTTCTGGTCAGCCAATTTTGATTCAAAACCACTTTTCTTAACTACGTTTGGAAATCTAGAAAACCATCACCAGCGAAGACTTAACAAAGGGATTACTTTGAAAAAGAAAGACTGTGAGCAAAAATTATTTGGCATTCCAAACTGCATTTTTACTGAAGAGTGGGTTAAACTGCAGAGTGGTTTTGCAGCACATGGAGGAAAGACTGATGGGATAAATGCTGTGTTGTGGACATATAACCATGTTATATAACCATATAACCATGTTATGGTTACAAACTGTAGTACCAAGGACATAGAGACCACATTTCTTTACCACATAAAAGGAAGTAGCCAGTGGAGCAATTTTATTAACAATTGGCCCAAGAAACACCTCCTGAAAACTGTAGCACAGCAACAAACACAGTGTGCAGAGGTGTATTTTAGGTAGATAATAAAACTTTACCTTTCCTGCCAACAGTGCATTTTCTTCAGGATCATGATTCTGTTAAATTCAGCTCTATCAGCCTTTGTCCTTTTGATTTAAGTTGCATCCATTTTCAGAACTGTAGAACCATGACCAGGAAGGCTGTCAAAACTATAAAAATTCGAGTCCTTTTAACCATTTAATAATAATAATTTAGTAATACATGTATATTATAACATAGAGATGCAATTCTTTGCTGTGCTGTTGTCCTCTGTTGGAACCCGCTCGTTGTTTTTCTTACTCAGCTGGAGTCCTACAGCAGTCATGCTCTTGGATGCTGTAATGGCAGCATCCATCCCACCTAGCTTACTATTGAATATCACCAGCTCTTATTTGCACAGAAAGTCTTTCCTGGGCTCTTTTGTCTCCTCAGGCCTGAAATACAATTAGTTAATTAAGCCTATGAACAAATTTAGCTGGCATATTTTAAGTAAAATATTTTAAATATCAAACGATGCTGTCAAGAGTAAAGGCCTGACCTGGTGTAAATCAGATTAATCTTACTTAAATGAGTAAGTTTTCCTTTAAAATGGGTCCACTTCTGCTAATTGAAGTATATGTGTAAATTTTAGGGTGCCAGCTATTTGCTACAAGAATGAAAATAATCTTAAAGGAAAAGGAAGATTTACTCTTGAACCAGTGACTGGCAGGAGCATAGAGATGTGCCATGGGTATGGTGGCTGAGTTGATTACTTAGATGAGTACAATCCATTCTAATTACAGCAAAATATTTTCTCATGCTAGGTATTGCAATAGAGTGCTGAATAGCAAATGGATAATTTGTGTGCTTGGCACTTAATCTAGTGGTCATAAATGAGGAACTCTTGCTAAAACATATCTGCTCTGACCTGTTTGTCTAGCACAAGCAGTGATTGCCTTTTTGTTTTGTGCTGTGGTTTTTGTCTCCTTCAGAGGATGTCCCACCAACTTTCTTGGACTGTTATAATTTTTTTTTTTCACTGAAAATGTGTTGTTAGGATATTTAAGTTAGATACACTTACTAATGCTATTAAAATTATTTTGGCATCATATTTTGGATCTTCCTGAACTGGTAATTTAAATTTTTTTTCTCTACTGCATTTTCTACACCTCATATTATAACCACATAAGGTTGAAAGGTATGGAAGTAATAGCTGTTATGGTCAAGAGGTATAAAAAATACTTTTATTTATCCCTGGGGTTTGACATATCTGTTTGGATCAGGTTCTAAGAAAATATAATATGCATACACAGCCAAAGATCCCTGAGAGAAACATATTTTAAATTCTGAAAACACAAAAGAAGAATCAGTCTTTTTTGTTAAATGCATATTAAAATCCACCTTCTGTCAAGCCCACTTTTCCCCTGATAGCTCCAAACCTTGAGGGACTTGGTTTGGTCTCTGTCTCACAGCAGTGCCTTCATCATTTGATGAAGACAGAGCATGGTCACCGGAGGTTGTACTGCAGTGCCAGAGCCTTTTTAGACATTTAAAATGTACATTTCAAACTCAAGTATAATTAAAACTCAAATACATTTCATATTCAGACAGCTTCTACATTTATTGCCCTATTTTCTACCTTCAAAATGCAAAAACATGGGGCAATAAGTTTCTACATTTAAAAATGTATAAAATGTGGCAGTAAATGTTGAAGCTGTTGGAGTAACTGTTTAGACACAGTTAAAAGGGGAAATATTGGATTAGTGCCTGCGGGCCCTCAGGAGAACACAAAGAGAATTAATAAACACAACTATTATGAACTCTAATTCAGGCAAAATACCACTTGTTTAGGGTGAAAACAGATCTTATGGTTCCTACTAGACTTCAGGGTACTCTGAGAAAATTGCTTTTACTGTTTTAAAGTGTTGCTTTCTCTGAAGGTGAGGGATTTGCATGTTGTAGGAAAGGGACAAACTATTCCAATCTCTGCATAATATTCAGGTGGCTGCCTAAGCCTTTGAGACAGGGGAATGAAGTGCTAAAAGTGAAGGAGAAAAGAGACTTAAAGAGTAACAGTGCTACGTGTAAAGTGGTGGGTGTTCAGGTCAGATAAATATAAGACAGGATTGTTCCTTATTTCTCAATGCTTCTTTTGGAGAAGTGGATGCATTGCTGCACATGGTTGGATTTAAGCAAAAAGTGTAGAGATGGCTGAAGTTTATTCAGTCTCCAGTTCAGTGACATGACTGTTTGCCATCTTCCTAAAGTGTTGAAAGATATGTGAAAAAAAGCAGTGCCAAGAAAGAAAGGAGAGCACTAGAACAGAGAGGAGAGGAAAAAAATCCAAGAGCTTCTGAAATCAGAGAGAAAAGGTCTGTTAACTTGGGCTTGAAAGAAAAGAGGAGAACTCAAAATGCATCAAAACGAGGAAAGAAGGAAGAAAAAGATGCAGAGTTATAGAAAAAGGAATAGAAAAATATAAAGGAAAGATAATGAGGAGAAAGTAACCCAGCAAAACCAACAGGGCTCAGAAAAAGTAACACTACACATACAGAGAGGTGAATATGCTCACAAAGAGATAAAGGATGGTGCTAATGTTCATCAGGAAAACCAAGGAGTTTTTCTAATTTGAGTTTAAAGAGGAGGTATATAAAATGTTTTTCTTTAAAAGCTAGGAATTCCAAACATTTACCCTGTTGAGACTAGTGCACCCAGAAGAAACATTCATTCTGCATAATGCTGTGACAGAATGTAGGATTGTGGAAAATAAATATGCTGTTGCACTGTAAAGGATGGGAAGATGGTAAATTTGGTGGCGCTGGAAATGGAACCAAGAACTTTTTGTTGGACAGCACAGGTGGCTAATGGCCACCTGTGAATTTGGCTACTGGGTTTGGACTTGTTTCTAGGAGGACTCTGTTTATACCCCAGGAACCACTGTCACAGGTTGCACTAGAGAATAACAGCAGTGAGCAGGAGAAATGCCAGTATTGGGGAAATATTGACACTGGAATGATGCTGGTAAATGGAGCTATTCCACATCAGATGAAGAGTAAATGGCCCCAAGAACTTTTTTACAGATAACCTAAGGGAATGTAGTAAGTTTGTTTATTCACTTGCAGCTACATGTGTGCATATGTACACAGACACAAGCTCTCTAAGCAAAACCTTTTCTGTCATTAATAAGAAAGAAATTCAAAAGGGCTATGCATGATAGAAAATATCTTACAAAGTAACTGTAAAACATAGTTGTTATTTTCAAGGATTTAACCCTTATATTAATTTTTAATAATGATTTGCACTATTTTGAAAAGCTTCGTGCATTCTGTGCGTTCATGATTGCATTTCACCTTTGATAGCACTTACACGAAGGACTGCAGTCAGAATAATGCTATTACTACAAGAGTGCTGTTCCCCAGGAACCAAGGAATATCCCTAAATGGAAAGGAAGGAACTAAAAAAAAAAAAGTTAAGATTTTGACCATTCTGCAGGAAATTTGATTTGGGGCTCATGAAGATGAAAAAGCATCTTGAATGGTGAAAGAAATTTCTGCAGTGTCTCAGCTTCTTCTGAAGTATCTGTTATAAATATTGACTTTAACTGTCTCTTTGGGTTTGTGGGACATGATTACATTTCAGGATAAAACTAACATTGGTACTTTAGTTAAACAAAATGAAAACCAGAGCTGTCTTCTTGTGATCACATACTTGCTACATTTAGACTTTATGATCGGGCTAAAATTCATTGCTCAGACTTGCACAGAGCTGTTCAGTTCATGGGGAGCCCAAGCTCCCCTGAAAAGCTGCAATTAGCCTTTTTTGGAATGGCACTCTGGGTGTATTATGTTCTTGCTCTGATATGGCAGTTCTGGTTTTGCATTCAACAGGACTTCGTTTTCTCCAACGTCATCCTTGCCTAGAGTTTGCTTTTTCCACTAAAGCTTGTGTGTAAATCTTTTGTGGTTGGAAACTGGTGAGTAACGTAGGAAGAGTTTTCCATGAGAAAAGACACATGCTATGTTTATCCTGTCTTTGCCAGAGCATTTGTGAGCAGCCCTTTGTCCTTTCCAGAAAGCTTTCAGTGAGTGGAGTGTCAATGATTTCAGTGCTGGCAGTGTCTCATTAATGTCACACAGCCCCTCTCAGGCCAGCACAGAGCAGCTGTCACTTGCATGGGGTGAGCTTCAGCAACATCATAATTTGTGAGGACAAGCTGAAAAATGATCAGATAATGTCTCCAAGGCTGTGATCTCACTGCTCCTCTCTAACCTTACTCTCTGAAAGAGCTCCCTGCCAAAAGCTCGCCCCTTGACATCACCTATGCAGCCTTCCAGTGAGTTTGTTTCCATTTATGTACAATTCCTGACAACTCGTAAAATGGACATTCCTCTGTGAAGTTCTTACTTTCTTTGGATTTCAGTTTGGATCAAAAGCATGCCTTCAAATGAAATCTCATATTTTTTTCCTAATTCCAATGCTTTGGTTCATGTTGTGGAGTGATTTCAGTGTGCATGAATTAGATGATTAACATCCTGATTCAAACTTTTGCAGAGCTGGATATAAACATCCAGTATCATACTATCACGTTTTAAAGAACTATCATCATTTGAAACCTTTTAACTGCTGTTTAAACCTTAACCTAAGGTTAAAAATATTGAGTTAAAAATATACCACTGAAATGAGGTGAAACTGGAGTAAACACGCAGGAAGATATTTAAAGCATTCCAGCTGCAGGTAATAAACAATCCAGGGTTCCAGACCAAAACTTATTAAAGCAAAACCCTTTAAAATGTGTATAGTGTGGAAACTGGCCCTGCAACATCAACTGCTTCTCTGTGGAGATCTGTTTTTATTAGTTCACAGCACTTGCTAATTTAGATGTAAGCAGTTCAAAAGGAACCATTTTAAACATGGAAAAAAGACTAAAAGTGATCCATGTGAAGCTGGGGATCTGATCCTCAACTGAATGAGAAACAGAAAGGACAATGTTTGGAAAATATATCTATACTTTTATATATTTATACATATATATATATATACACATACATATATATATATATATATATATATAAAAAAATATAATTTATATATAAAATAAAACTAGACATTTTTTATTTTATAAATATATTATATAAAATATATCTCTATTTCTGAGACAGATGGCTGCTGTGCAGGTTGAGTTCTTGTGGAAACTTGATCTTCTTTTACATCTGCTGATGTGTGTGTTGAGTTTGGAGCTCTCCATTGAAAAAGCATTTCCTACAGGGGAAGGAAAGGCTCAAGGCAGAATCAAATTCTAAACCTGAAGGATCCATGAAAACATATATTTTTTAAATTATTATCATCTAGACAATTTTATTCTAAGATACTACATGGTCCATAATCATCTGAATAATACAGTTGCTGTTTACTTGGTCCTAGTAAAATACTCACGAGTATTAAAAAATGAACAAACCAGAAAGAAGAGAAAACCATGCTAGCCCTGGGTGGTTCTGTGTTCAGTGGGGATCTCTGGCTGTGAGTTACTGAAATTCTTGTTGGATGGATTTGTCAGCAGCCACTAACCACTCCAGCATTTCATTAGCTTCAATTTAATTGCTGTTGGCCCATTGCTGGTTGTCAATTTCTTTTTCATTTTCTCCTTTGGGAGAGGCAGGTTGCACAATGCCATCTGCACTGTACATTCTGGCTGTCATAGTGTTTGTTTCTGTCCCAAGAGGGCATTTTTCTCCTTGTTCAGTTCTGAATACCTAACATTTAAATACAAAACCTGTATTGATTTATAGAGAATTTTTTAGATTTCAGATGCAAGGGATTGCAATTTTTCAGAAGTAGCAGCAAGAACGAAGATTCAGAATTACTTTGCCTTTTGAAAATTCCCTTTGAATAAAACCCTGTTGGGTTTAAGGAATTAAGTGCCTCCCATAATGGTTGGGGTTTGAGTTTATAACTGCTGGACATCACTTGATGGATTTTTATAAAATCAACTGCAAGTTCTCAGCATATTTCAAACTAAATAATTATATTCTTAATGCATTCTTTTGTATAAATTGTACAGTATTCTTGAAAAATCAGTATAGGCAATGAAAAACATGAGAAGATTGGAGAGTTTTTGCTCTGAGACAGGTTTTTATTGGGTTGTCTAATATGCATCCAAGTAGACAGTATTGAAATAACACAGAATCAAATATCAGGTACTTAACAGGCATTAAGATGAATCAAAAAGCCCAGAATTCAATTTTCAACACCCAAATCTATATATGAAGTCTATGATGATGCATTTACCCATTCTAGAAAAGATTCTCTGTGAATTCCTAGAAAAACCTTGATTGCACTGTGCAAAAAATAATGTTATGTGTACTACGCAATGCTCTCCAGTCTAATTTAGTCATGTCTATTCCTTATTTTTAAATTTAAATCTGTCAGCCACCTAAATGAAAAAATGAGCACGTTCAAGACAAAGGAAAATCTCTTGTAAAGGTGCAGCATCACTTGGCATCTGTTCAGTTCAGGTTAGAACTTCAAGGGTAGAGATGTGATCTTGACCTTACTCTTTACAGTGAGATAAAAATGTTCTCATCTCCAGTGGAAGAGAACCTTCAAAATATTCCCTGCACAAAATAATTGCAACCAACAGTGTTTGAGCACTTCCTGCCCTCTGATAAATGCATGCCATGGCTGGGTACTGTTGTGCCTTGGCTCTGTGCAAGACCTGCTCTGCAATAACAGAAATATCTCCATATTATCAACCAGAATTATATTGTATAATATATATTATATGTATATAGATAGATAAAAAGATCTATCTATATATAAAAGGGATATATATATTTATATTTATATAATACATATGTATATATAAATATGTATTTTTATACATTTTTATATATGTGTGTGTGTGTATTATATTATAATCAATCATGTTCTTGTGTGCAGCACAAACCCAAAACACAACCCCACAGCAGCCACTGCAACAAACATCAAAATCAAGTTACAGACTGGGGTTACATCAAAGGATGTTTCTTGAAAACTGCTTGTGTGCTTGGGATATTTTAGGGGATGTAAATTTTACAGACGTTCTATGGAAAAAAAAAGTGTAGATAGTGTTAGAGTGCAATTACCATAACACTAAATAATTAATAATAGTAAGTAATATGATAGAAAAAATATTATTAGTAATATCAAATTATACTATATTAATAGCACAATTAATATGATTAGCAATAGCAATATTATAATAATATTATTATTCCTGTTAGCAATATTAAGCAATGCTATATACATAGCAATTAATAATATAATTAAATAATATAATTCATCAGTTATATAATAAAATTTAAATTACATAATTTATTAATATAATAAAATTTAAGCTATATAATTTTATATAACTAAATTGTATTAAGCAATGTTGCATCAATAGTATAATATCAAGAAATAACTCACTATTCCTCTACTGCCAATTGTACCAATATTAAAAAAAATCTAGGTTTTCAAATCAGTATTTGCAATTAGGACTTCAAGAAATGGTTTCACTGTTCTTTTGCATCTGTGAAGAAATATTAGGGTATGACCTAATAAGAATAATAGTAAGAATAGCTCAGTACAGGTTTCTGTAGGCACAGTTTGTGGTGATGGCTGCACCTGTGCAGCACAGGTGAATGCCATTGAAGGTAACGAGGCAGGGAGTGCCCAGGGTGCTGAGCAATCCCACGGGGAGCAGAGGGCTCACAGGTGCTGTGCATCAACAGGAGGGCATAAAAGGCTGGAGAACAAAGATGAGCAGCCATTTGCAGCTCCTAAGGTGCTGTGGTGTTACTCTGCATGGGCAGAGTCTGGTCTTCTGGAATTGTGTCCTGACACTCTGGGCATCCTGGCCATCTCAGCTGCACTCTATCCTGTCACAGGTTAGTCGTTCCTTTCCTTTTGGTATATTTTTTTCGTGCTTTCAAACGTTGTGGTGGAAAAACTTTTCCAGGTTCTTTCAAAACTCTGTGTGGTTATTTGTGGTCTCGTAGCGTTGCAGAGCTGGGTTTGGGGGATTTGTTGTGAGTTTGGCTGCGTTTCTGTTGAGTCCTTCCTGAAGGCAAAGAGTTTTGTTAGGAAGCTTTACCTTTGTGGACTTTGCAGTATGTGAGCAGCTGCCAGAGCACCGATTTCAGGCTCTCCCCATCTCAAGGACTAAAGAATAAATTCATTAGCATGGTCATTTTTACCTGAACGAAGTAATGATAATCCACATGCAGGTGGATTTCTCACTGATCATTGTGTGGGGTCTTCTAAAATACTCTGGAACAGTTTTCAAAATTTTGCTGCTGTGAGAAAAAGTAAAAATAATATATTGCTATGTTGTTTTGGGCTTCAGCTGCAGCTAGAACTTATGATCTGTCCTAGAATTTTTAGGGAGTAACAAACAAGATTTTATAGCAATGACTGCTGAACAAATCTGAGTTTGTCATTATTCTTCAATATAAAAAGGCAAATTAATTTATAGTTGTTCTTTTTTCCAAGCGAGAAACACATGACTGGTAATTAAAATTAATTCAGTGATTATTTTTCCTATATGGCCATGCTGTTCTGAAATCTGGGTGATAAAAAGTCTGATCCTATTTGATAAAAAAAAAAGAAAATATTAGCCTATTTAAACATAAATTTTTTCTTTTTCTAGAGGAAAAAGAATTACCTAAGGTGTTGACAATTTTCTTTGAGTATAATTTAGCTAGACAATTTGGTTGTTGTGTGGCTTGGGTTTTTTTTATTTTAATGAGCTTTCTGATATTTGTTATGATAGAGATTTGGTGATATGTCTTATGATGATAAGACAATGTGCTTTCTGAGGAGTTGTGTTCACACACATGTACTGTGGCTTTGGAAGCAGCCTGCACAGATTTGGATTGGTGATGTTGCAGAAGTCTTCTCTCGTGGTGCTTCCTTTCCCCCAAATAATCGGACATTCTGCAGAAGTTTATTTTATGAGATCAAAAAAGCCAAAGGTTGACTCCTGTATATTTTCCAATTCCATAGCAGCTGTCAACCAGTCAGCTTCCATTTGTGCCATTTTTACTGCAGGAAAAGCATGATTTACATACCAAGGGCCTGTTTCACCTTGGTCAGTTTGATGCCTCAGGTTTCAGCTTTTCTATTTTTCACATTCTGTGCTGCTTTGGTGTGTGGGTCTGAGCTTCACATTCAGGGATGGTGAGCTCTGTGCACAGAGCAGGGAGACAAAACAATTCCTGCTCCAGCTGGGCACCAAGGACAAATGATCCCAATCTCAGCCCAGGAGCACAAACCCCGTGGGCTGCAGAGAGAAAAACAAGCAGGGTGGGACTGCAGGGGCTAAAGCTGGGATGGGACAATGAACTGCAAGGTGCAAATGGAGCAGAACTGATCCCAGGGAGAGACCCCGGCAGTGCTCGTGCATTTTGGGGCCATTTTGGTTCATCTTGGGTGCAGCCCTGGCTGGGCTCTGGTGCTGCCCAAGGTGGGTCCATGGAGGAGATGCTTGGAATCAATCCCTGCTTTATTCTCTAGCTCTGTCCAGCCTCTGCTCCAGGCCAGCTTGCACAAAGGATCATGTTTGGGGACACAGGGACTTGCACTGGCATGATCCAGTAGGGCCCACAGCAGTGGAAGAGGATTCTCACTACAAGGTTGATTCTATTGTTTATTATAATATAATCTTCTCTGGGGATTCTCTGGACAAGCAGAGATAGAAGGTCATGCAGCCTTGAATTCTATATCTGGACTGCTAAATCCTGCCATTGAGACCTGGCTTGGAGGATGATCACACACTGAGAGTCTTCAGCCATGTTGTATCAGTGTCCTTTACTCACTTGCTTTGTCTTTCCATTTGAAAGGTTTAACTGAGTGGTGCAGGCAGAATTTCAATTACTCATCGATGGTGGGGCAACTGCGGTCATCCCAGCACATGAAAAAAGTAGTCAGCTTTCATATTTATAGTGAAAGTGCCTTTTTTTTCGTTGTTTTCTTTTTTGTTTTTGTGAATGACTCACTTAAAGTGGAGGCTGGCTGCAACAAAAATACATATGGTTCCCATGGCTCATTCAGGCAATAGTGTGAACTCATTTTACTAAAAATGTTGTTTGAAACTATACTGTACTTCTAAACAACAGCTCTGTGAAATCCATTTTGCTGCCATGTGTAGGCAAAGCAGGCAAGAGCAACTTCTGATACGCTAAATGACAGAATAACCTTTCCCCTGAATTAGTTTCAGAAATCTGGCGTTAGCTTTATTGCCTAACATTTCTATCACATTTAAAATTGAAATTCTTGATGTCTGTTTGGTAGCTGAATAGTCAGAGCAGATGGAGCGAGTGATTGCATGGCACTTACAGGACAGCCAAGAGATCACTGGGGATTTAGGAGGGGCAGGTCCTGCCTGAACAGCCTGATCTCCTTTTATGACCAGGTGGATGCAAAATTTACAGATGACACCTGTAATTTTTAGTATAGTTTAGTATAACATTCTTTATATAATATAGATCATAAAATAATAAATTAGCCTTCCAGGAACATGGAGTCAGATTCATCCTTCCTCCCCTCGACAGGGGACCCTGAAATGCCACATTATCAATTAATTTTGGAAGATGGTTCCACAGCTTTAGGTCAAAAGAAGTGCTCTCCTGGGAGCTAGAGTTTGTCTGAAGTTTAAAATTCTGGGTGTCTAGAACTCCAACAGGGAGGGACTGAGGGAGCTGGGGAGAAGATGAGGCTCACAGCTGACCTTGGTGCTCTTGGTAGCTCCCTGAAAGGAGGTTGTACCAGCTGAGTGTCAGCCAACAACAGCACAAGACAGTCTTGAGATGGGCCAGGAGAGGTTCAGCTTGGACATGAGGGAGAATTTCTTATAGAAGAGGTGATTGGAAGGGGCTGCCCAGGGAGTCACTGTCCCTGCAGGTGTTTAAGGAGAGGCTGGATGTGGCACTCGGTGCCATGCTCTGGGTAAACAAGGTGCTGCTTGGTCACAGATCTCTGAGGTCTGCTCCAGCCTAATAGATTCTGTGATTCCCTAAACACAGCCTTCCTAAAACCTGAGAAAGCTTGTGTTTCCCAGAATGTAAGGTCAGTAAGTTCAAGGTTTGTTTCTGTAACCGCAGCTCTTAGCATATTGCTAAAATTGGCAGTCTTTTTCATGAATTTTCAATCTTTTCATCCTTGTTTTTAAGAAAATGTTTATCAATTATGTAACGCTGAAGTCTCCCTTTATGAACCGTATTTGTTGCTTTCTGTCCATCCTTTGTAATTAAAATGGCTTTTTTTTCTTATATTTGTAAAGTACAAAATGGTATTGATGGTGTTCTGCAGTTGTACTGTCCCTCTCCTGTGCTATATCCAAATTTATATTACAAATGTAGATATGTTGTACCCTGTAGCTGTAAGAAGGCATCATTTTACTGAAGAAGGGAATGAATTAAGATGCTTCCACCACTGGAACCCCCCTCATTTTTCACTCTAAAGAGCGATAAATCTTAGCTGTTGTTTATTCATGTCACCCATTCCTTGGGAGAATAAAGTTGCCAAGTGCAAAAAGCAGTTCAGTTTAAGAATACTGAAAAATGCATGCTGCTAGGGCACACAATGGTAGGTGCACACACATGTCACAAATCATCCAGCACTCCCCGTTGCTTAGGCTTTAATACCAGGGTTTCTTTTGCAAAAAGTGACACTGAAGGAAAGGTGGAAAATGTTAATTGGTTTTCTGATAAATTACTTTACACGTGTGCATGCATGTATCAGAACATAGCCTATGGCATGAAATGGCCAATATTCCTCCTTGGACTCTGAGGGTGAAAATTAGGTGACAGTCTCAATCATATCTGTCTGACAGGTAGCAGTATGTCTCAATCTCACCTAAAGCATTTTCAGAAAAATATTTTGGACTGGAGGAGTTGATTGCATAACTCCACATTGTAAATACTGTTGAGAATTTCCTAAATTTAGTTCTACAGACATGGATAAAATTTAAAAAGTGAGAGAAGTAAGAAGAGTTGCTTATCTGAGTCATTAGCAGTGCTCTGTAAGCCAGTTTTCAGTAATAAGGCTATTACTGAAAAGCTGTCGGGTAAATTAGAGTCTGTTTAATATTGCTGAAGTTAATATTTTTAAAGTTCTCTGTACAGACAGTGTTGGGTTTCCAAGGAAATACAGATCTGAGGTGATGGCAGATGTGAGCTTCAGGCTTAATAGATCTCAGTGGTCTGTTGGAAAGAATTTTATGCTGATTGAGTGGGTGTATACATTTGCAGTAAGCAAAAGAAAAAAAAAAAAGAATTCCTTGTAGCTCATCAGCTGAGTGTAATGAGGTGACTGAAAGCAAATGAGCTCCTGCTTTGGACAGTCAGTTGTTCTGGAAATCCTTGTCCTCGCTTCAACCCTTGCCTGGGTGATTCTAACCTTTCTGGATGTGTGCATATTTGAAGAGGGAGCGTTTTAAAGTGACCTTTTTGCAAGAGAGAACAGGGATAAAAGAATGTGCGTTTTCATCTGTGTGATAGCATCCACAAAATGCCTGTCCAGGCAGGATGCTGGGACAATTTAATAAATTCTGCTAAGCTGATAGCCTGGGATGCAATTGTAGAAACCAGGAGATGAGTGTGGAACTTCATGATATCTATTAACCATTGGGACCACAGTCCTCAGTGGGGCTTTTTTCCAGCTCCAGTGACCCTGAGCTGGTACTAACTTAGGAGTAGCTAAGAGGAAATATGTTATGTTTTACTGCAGACTCAAACTAAATCAGTGAAATCTTGCCTGTTGCTCGCACCTCTGAATGGAAGAAGAAATGAGGATGAGTGTTGCTTCTTGATTTCTTTTCTCTTTCTGTTAAAGTTGGGGTTAAAAGTGTTCAAGGTGATATTTTGTGTTTACACTCAGATCTTTATTTCTTATCCATATCAGTCTTACAGTATATCTGCAGTATTTTACTAACTAATTCCAAAATTATTAACTAATTTTTTTCTACAAGGTTTTTTAAGGCTAAACTATCTGATTAAGAAATGGCACCTAATTTTTTTTTACTTTTAACCCAATAACTAACCATTTGTGTCCTGCAATGTGGACTTTTCTATCCAATTACACAAAACCACCCAAACCATGGAGGAGAAGGTGAAGGACCAGCACTGCCCTAAAACCTTTATTTGTTTCACATATATTACTATATCCTAAAACTTTAAACTCCTAAGTTTTCTTCTACATGATGTTACACACTTCTAATCAAACTCCACACCCACAATCCCAGCTCCTTAATTCCATTTTGGAGGCATTGTCCACAGCCTCAGGTGAAATGCAGTGTTCTCTTAGGGGTCAGTGCCTGCCAGCACAGAAAGTCTGAAATTCTCAGCAGCCAGAGTTCCACAGATGAGTATCTGGCACCTTATTTTATGAGCCCTGGCACATTTCCTGTCCTGGCCACAGTCAGTGACCATCTATTATTTTGTCCATCAAACATGTTGTGCAGGGTAGAGTGTCTGACCAAAGCACATTTCAAAGGAATGACTTCCTTGAAGCAGTAGAACCACCATGAAATGGTGACTATTTAAATGGGCAAGAAAACACTTGTCTAGTCACTCCTTGTTGAAAACTTGTGTTTTCTTCTCAGCCCTGGAAGAGACATCATTTTTAATACCACACATCTCAAAGCCACTCATCAGCTTCGCAGTCAGTTTGAGGTAAGATGCAGAATATATCAGAGTTGAAATGTAGATAAATTGTGCAGTTCAAGACTGACATGAAAAGTCCTGCTGCTATTTAAGAGCAATAGCCAAAAAAGCCTCTGGTTCTACATGATGGGTGTCATGGCAGCAGTTGAGCTTCAGGTAGGAGTTGAGTCAGTCAATTCTTCTTTACCAGGGTGGGTATCTAAGTTAGAAAAAAGCTTTTCCTTGAATAATTGGGTGTGTTTTCCTTTCTATTTTGAGAGTTGGAAATTTATGTGTGTCAGCAGGATACTTTATGAAAAATCCCTTTGCCAGGATTTTTCTCCTGAGAAGCTGAGAAGCCTTGGAAAAGAAATGTAAACAATGATTATCTGATTGCTTGGAATGTGGTTTGGAGGTTGCTCACCAAAGCTGTATCTTTGGTTGGTGCCGTGTGAGTTGTTTTTAATTAATGACCAATCCCAGTCCAGCTGTGTCAGGACTCTGGTCAGTCACGGGTTTTTATTATTCATTCTTGTCCAGCCTGCTGATGTCTCCTTTCTCTTTCTTTTAGTATAGTGTCAGTATAGCATTCTTTAATATAATATGATAAAATAATAAATCAGCCTTCTGAGAACTTGGAGTCAAATTCTCATCTCTCACCTCATCCTGGGGACCCTCACAACACCACAACAACTGGTGACAGCTGATGTGCTACAGCAAGTCTGTGATATGCCAGTATAAAATTAATCATAGAGATGTAGTCTGATTTTAATCTGCAGAACTTAATTTCAAATGACAAGAACAATTTTTGACTTCTTACCTGTTGTGAACAAATATCTTTGCAATACTCTACGGAAGCCTTAGAGGGACTGAAGAATTTGAACTTTCTGTCTAGAAGACTTCTTGCAGTTTTTGAAATATTACCGAAAATTTCATTCATTCCTTAGTTCTTTTGTTGCTCCTTCACAGAAATTGATTACAATGTTATTTTAAAATATTGAAAAGGGAGCTGCCACACTTTCTAGTTACCCCTGGAAGCAATTTAAAGTTAATGGGTCCTGGGTGATCTGTCTTAGGTTTCCTGCTAATTAAATGTGAAGTGCAGTGTTGTGAGTACAGCCAGTGCATGCCATAATGCACAGCTTTGGAAGTGCTCTGATACTGGTTCATTGACAAACACATGAAGATTTTTTTTTTTAATGTATACTCAAACTGCAATTTTTTCAAAAGAATGGGGACAGAAGAAAGCATATTTTTAAAAGGCTCTGCAGCACAGCTTCCCAAAAAATAGGTCAGATGTCTGCTCCTTGAATTCTGCCTCGCTCCATAAGTCAGAAGTTCTTTGCATTCAATATTTGTTTATCTGTTGATGGTGAATCTAGCAAGCTGTAGCGAGACTGCTGGAAGAAAGGCTAACAGAGAATGTGCAGACAGTTTGCCATTCATAAAATTGTTTGATACAGGATACTGTTCTAGGAGGCTGCAAAGCTTTCCTGAAATTCCCCTTGGACTTTTATTTCTTGCCTGTGGAGTGTTATAGGAGTACAAGATGCTGAACTTGGGCTGAGTCAGACTGACAAGGTGTTGTTATGCAAATCATGCTAATGAAGAAATATTCCATTATTTCTCCATAACAATTGAAATGCCTCCCTTTTTCTTTGTTTTTCCTCATCATAGGTCATGCTCTTTATTTGTCATAAAGGTCTTTAATGCTTTTAAATAGAGTGCATTTGCTAAGCTGATCTAAGGAAAGCAATTAATGACTATGTTCTGCAAGTTCTGAAACCAGCCAAAAATATTTGTGTTTGTTGATGCATTGTGCTGCTTGCACTATGGCACTCAAAGCAGACTCAGATATTTGCTTTAGCACGGAGACTGAGGATGGTAGGAGCAATAACTTGAATACAATCAATATTTATACATCTTCTATTGCCATCTCACCATTAGCTTGCAAACACTAAGACCAGTGAGGACTACTTAAATTTTACCAAAGAAAGGGGAATTCTTTCAAGGTCACATTCTGATAGAACCAGAAGGAGAGACGTGCAAAACCAGTGATATAGGTAGTGAGGGGTTCCTGGTTACTGTGTGTGGTTTAGGACAATCCTTCTATTGGTCTGCAAAATACTGAATATCAGAAGGAAATTGTATATACACACTCATGGCTGCCAGCTTCCAGCTACATGTAATCATTATTAACCGACAAAGCAAATATTTCTAATTGTTTGAAGTAATTTCTGAATGTCTGAACTGCTGAATAGCTTTTATGTCGTTCCACTAGAAGTGAAGATTTGGATATGCAAATTACTTAAATGGATAAAAAGGGGGTTTTCTGTGGTTTTTTTTTTTATTCCTTTGTCCTGCAGTGTCATGTGCTGTTTGTTCTGTCTCATTCTATATGCATAGTTGAAGTCCTTCACTGCCACTTTGATTTCTTTTTTTTCTTTTTTTTAGTGGTTTTGTGGGCATACAGATGCAACTGTCTTCTTTCATTTGGCAGCCATTAGATCATGGGCAGCGTGGGTCCCATCAACCTTGTTGCCTCTTTGGTCTGGGCTAAGCATAAAGGGCAATATTGATAGAAGAATTAATAGCAATTTCTGCAGCCCACCTCCCTTGATTAATTATGCCATGAGCTGTAGGGAGAAGTCTGAAGACCATTCTTCCTTTTGAAGCCTCTTGTGTTAAAAAACGTTGATAGCATTTGGTGCTTAGAGCAGTGAAGCGTTGCTCAGTTTAGCTCTTTAGATGAACTGACACTAATTTTGCCAGACTGATGGTCAATTTTCACAACTTCTGTCATTCTTGCAAAGCAAAATCAAAATTCTTACAGTGTGCAAAGCAAAATGTCATATTACAAGGTTGTAGCTGGGTCTATTTCAATTCACAAAGCAAATCTTTTGTTCTTTTTTGTTAGAAAACTTAGGAGAATATTACAGTATTCCAAACCAAACAGCAGGATAACCCCAAGCAAATACTGACCTCTCTCCTCTTGAGTAATGAGCCAAATTAATCTTTGCAGTCTTGTTCTACAGCTATTTATCATGACTGTGTATTATCTAAAACATTAAAACTATTCTTGCAATGTGGTTCTGATTCAGGTCCAGAATTTCTCGGATCATAGGACAGATTTTAATTCTGGAAATTCAATCGTAGAGTTATGATGATAGTCTTTTATTTCTAAGATTATTTTTGAGTGCTGCTTCAATTTTTTTTTTTATAGTGTTAAAAGTGAAACAGAAAAATCTCTTGCTAAAGAATTGCATCTGGATTATCAAGGTACACAGTGGAAACTGCCTCCTTGAGTCTGTAGATTCCTGAGCTTTGTTTTGTTTCATTGTGCTGTGGCTCTTTCAAGGGTCTCAGTCTCTGGTGTTGTCCTAACATGTGAAAATATAAAACCAAGCCCATGCAGCCATCATTCCACTGTGCCTGAGTTTGAAATGTGCAAAATTCTCTGCTTGACACGATCAAGCAATTTTTTTCTGGAGTGCACTTTTACATATTTCTTTCTGTGTTCCTACGTTCTTGTTTCTTTTCTTCAGAAGTCTTGACAAATTCTAAAATGTGCACTATAGATTTCAGTGCACCAGCTAATAGAAAGTGGAATCTTTTGGAGGTATTAGGCTGATTTGCCTGGGTGTTGGACCACTCTTGCTTCTCTTCTGTCTACCCAAGGCATTTAGACAACTCCTCCCATTTTTTCCTTTCCTTTTTTTCCCTTTCCATCAAGCCTGTAACTGTTCCCCAAATTCCAGAGTAACACTGCCCAGTTCAATCTGAATCATGGTGGGGATTAATGAGATTTGAAAATATTTGAGTATAAATTAAGTCAACCAAAGATTGATGTGTGTTTAATGCCCTCAATGAGAAATAGAAAACTGAACTTAATCATGAGAGAAATAGAAAATTTTAAGTCTCTCAAATTTAACAATAATTACAGCATCTCATTTCAGCAGTCTGTTATCAGTTATAGATTACAGGAATATATCTACTAGCTTTCAGTGACGTGCTCTTTTAAGCACTATTTCCTTTATTTTTTTGTAAATCCTTAAAAGAAAACCCCTCTGACAGTTTTGAATTAAAATTTCTGAGAGTAACTGTACCTTCTTCAAATCTTATTCTGAATTATGTAACCTAAAAAGAAAATAAGTTATTCAGTTGCATCGAGTCTGCATTGACAGGGCTTAAATCTCCCATATTGATACTCTTGCCATATTGAAAATATTTTAAGTCCCATGCTCTGCAGTCTCATGATTTGTAGGATACTAAGTTTTTTTTTAAAGTAGGTTTCCTTTTCATGGACTTGAGTGAAAAACTTGGAAATATGGCCTAGTGTAGGTTAAAAATAAAAAAAAGGGAAGCCTTTTCTGTATTTAAGAGCTCCCAAACACACAAAACATGGTCTGCAGTAGAAGAGGTTTGGTTTGTGCCTTCTTCATGGATGGGGAGTGAAGCTTTGGTGGTTTGGCTGTTGTGCTTTGGTGGATAAAATGTGAGATATTCTTACTTTTATTGCTTCCATGAATGGTTCCAGCTGAAAGTTGTGTGAATATCATGTTTGTCTCATGTGAGACCTCAAAGCAGAGATCCTGGAGGAGCAGAGTCATTAATTAAAATGTCCTAATGATTATTTAGAGCAGCTGAATGAATATGCAAAAGGAAGAAAAAGGTGGGGGGGGGGGTAGCCAGGGAAATTAATTTGGTTTATAAGTTTAGAAAAACTCCATGTTTATGTCATTAGTTGGTTTACTAACAAATGTGTGCTGGCAGAGCAGTGGCCAAGTGTCTTCTGGAAAACCACATGGCATGTTCCACTAGATTAGATTAATTCATTAGATATTAGATGGTACGTTCGATGCCAGGGTTGTCAATATGTGGTCTGGTAACAGGGAGAAAGTGCCTTATTCATATGGTCATATTTGTATCTATAAACACTTGTCCTGCCAGTCTTGCAGTAGCACAGCAGAGAGGTTTTAGGCTCTTTCTGTAGCAAACAGACTGATTTTAAGCCAGTGAAAATTCACTGTAAAACTTACGGCCAAGTTATGGACTAAGAACTATTGACCTGTTTTATTCTATAAATAATTATAGATAAGAGTATGTTAGAGAAAATGATCATTTTATGGGGAATGCTTGTAAAATAAGCATCAAGTTGTTTGTAATTCATTGAGAGCTGATTTACACTCTAAAATAAGCTATGTTTAATATTTACGTTATTCACTATGTGTTGTACACGAAGAGGGAAAGTCATGGCTACACATTTCATGCTTACATTCAAGACGATTTACTCTTTGTATTAGAATATATCTGATTCATTATATTCTACTCCTATCCCTTAAGAAATAACCTCTGTAGAGAAATAGTCTCCATTACAGTTAACCCCTTAAATGATGAGATTTCAGTATTTGCTCCCTGCTTTGGACACAACAACAATCCACATATTTCTGCTGTTCATGCTGGGCTGAGTTTTTATTTGTGCTCAAACAGTTTATTGCAAGTAACGAGTGCCAAAAGCATTTTGTGTGATTTCAGGTTTGTGCCAAGGGAGGCTGGCCTTGCTCAGCTCTCTGGAAATGGCTGCAGGGTATAATTGAGTGTTTGCAGACAGCAGAGGCAGAGTGCTGCAAAAACAGTCCAAAAGCACAGAACCCTGGAAAGTGAGGCCTTTCCTATAGGATCAATTATATTCCTCTTTATTCCAGCATATCATTGCTAGCTAGTTATTTTTAGGTTTTTTTAGTTGTTTTTACAGGATGTGGGAAATTTTCTATCATTTGTAGGCTTGTGAACCAATAGAGGGAAAGCCCACCACCAAGCACACTGGTCAGCCACTCTTTTCTGGAAGAACAGATGTGACTGAGCTGTGTGTGATCTTTTGCTGATTTTTAATGATCACTCTGCTCCCACTGCAGCAGCTGGGTTTGCAGGACGCAGGAAAGTATCTAAAGGATTTTTCTTCTTTATGTAGAATGGAAGTTGGTAGTTCAGAGTAGTCCAGCAAAGTCATATACGTCCAAATCTTTTCACAAAATTTTTTCCTTTATTTCCTCT
This sequence comes from Calcarius lapponicus, assembly GCA_039654755.1. Lineage (NCBI taxonomy): Eukaryota > Metazoa > Chordata > Aves > Passeriformes > Fringillidae > Calcarius > Calcarius lapponicus. The sequence goes on along the minus strand of CM077468.1, from coordinate 1,075,410 downwards.
CAAAATTGAGGAATTTTTTTCCTTTATTTCCTCTCAAAATTTTTATTTTCCCTTTTTAATTTTTTAGTTTAATTTTATTTTTCCCTTCCCTATTTCTTCATTCCATTTCTTCAAACCTCCTCTAGTTTTGCTTTCTTTAAGTGTCCCCAGGTTAACACTGTCCACCCTCCCTATTGAAAAAGTGAGGTGAGAGTGATTAATATGAGGTGATGATATCAGCTTTACAGTGTTAATTCTACTTGATCTCTTTTTTGTCCCCCTTGTTTTCATGTCCAGTTTATTTTTTTGTCATTGGCACTTCTTTGGATTAAGGGCTAGCTTCTTATTGTCTGTTGTTGCACAGGGCTATATATACTAGAATAATTCTCCAGTTGTGTTGCTCAAATAAGTTCAAATTAAATTTTAAGCATAAAACTTCAAGCTTTAAAGCATTAAAAGTAAGTTTTAATTAAAAGCATTTAAAACTAAGTAATATACACCATCAGGAGTAAGATGCTATGGACAAATTACTGTTAATCCTCAATTAGTCACCTGCCAGACAGTAAATTGGAGACATTTAATACAATGAGGGCAATGTATTGCAATACTTGCAGAATAGTTTCCTAGATAGTTCCCTGATTTTTTAGTGTATTTCAGAACTATCTGATTGCTTACTGTTGAAAAAAAAAGGTTCATTTTTGCTGAAATGAGTATGCTCATCTTCTTCATTGGAAGAATGATTTTTTCCTTATTTTTTTCTGAATGGTTGTAGAAATAGGACTTGTTTTCTCTACTCTTGAGGAAATTGGGCCTCAGATACATCTCATTTGAAGGCACTGCAGGAGTTGAGAAGCATTTATATCCTTACGGAATAAATACATATGTCAGGGTGCAGTGTTACTGGAATTAACTGGTTTTTACACAGAACTAGAAAACTTGGTATGGTGCTTGAGGGAGCTTTCCAGGCCATAGGACAAGTAAAAGAGCATTCTATAGGTTCTGTTAATTCTGCTAAAATGTGAGAGACACAGTTGCTGGTTCTGAAGAATCAGCCTATTTTTCATGGGCATTTGTCATTTTACACTTTAAAGAGAAGGTTGGTGGATTTACACACTTGGGCTTAGTAAAATGGAATCTATTCCCCTACTTCCACTGGTTCCATTGAAATCCCAGCCTGGGAAAACAATTTTCAACCAGCAGAAGACAAAGTGGAGCCAAGTTGGGTCCACTCAACATCTGTATTGTCTTAAGCAGGCGATAAGCACATCACTTTGTGTGTCCCACTGGACTAGCAGTGGAGCCACAGAAACACAGTTAGGAGAATGCTTTCCAACAAAACAAACTGGTGCAGAACCCTTCTCTTCTTTTGGTATTGATATAAAAAAATTGTGTTAGCTACCACTTTGATTTTTCTCAATATTTATTACATTATTACATTTTTACGCTTTCACCATTCAGCAAAATGCAGCGGCGACAATTTGCTTTTCTGTCTCGTGTTTGCAAACACAAATGACAATTCAGAAACCAAAACTCCAGAAGGGTTCTTTCAGCTTTAAGGCTCTTGAGAGATGTGGAAAGTCAGGGCACCAGGAATATTTCTCTGTCTGCTCTGGGGTGCCCTGACCCCCAGGGGAGCTCTGACTCTGACCCTCATCCATGGAGAAAGTTTCCCAGACTTCAAGATAGACTGGAATCCACAAAAGTGTGAAATAGATTATAGAGAGCAGTGTAGGTGCATCACTTGGTGAGAAATTGAGGGTTTGGGATTTTTAGTGTGTTGTGGATGGAAGCAAGATGGAGGGCACAGGGTGTTGTCCTGGGTTTGTTCTTCATGCTGCTTCTTCCTCCTTCTCCATGGGTTTGGGTGGCATTTTGTAATTGGGCAGCAAAGTCCCCATTGCAGCTCTGTGGGATCAGTTATTGGGTTAAAAGGGAAAATAATCCAGGTGTCAGCTCTTAATTGGATAGTTTAGTCTTAAAAGACCTTGGAACAAGAGATTGTTGGCCATTTTGTGCCTTGCTGCCACAGTAGTGAGACCGCTTTACTGATAAGAAATAATAAACACCTGAGTCTGAACATGAAATGCCATCTCAAGTGCCTTCAATCCAGACCCAGGGAAACCCACAAGAGGTGGTAGATGTGTGAATTCAGCTGAGAGCAGGGGTGATGTGGCTGTGTTGTTTTCCTGCTGGGGCTGGCCCATGCCCTGGCTCCTCTCAGCTGGGCTAGGGAGCACGTGGAGCTGTCTGCACCATCCAGCCAGAGCAATCCCACTCTGCCCCTGCTCAGCACCTTGAGACCTCTGTGAGACAGCAAGCAGGAGGCTATTTTTGTGTGGGGAGAAAATATTTAAACTGATTTTTAAGTGTCGAGCCAAGCATAAAAGTGACTTTAAAAGTTCTTGCAGAGAATAAGATGCTGCAGTGCTGAAACTGTTTATTGCTTCACATGAAGCAAGACTGTCCTTCTCTCATTGGTAACTTGCTGTTTTGTGAGAGTAAGTAAGAGAAAGACACGTATTTCTAAGCAAATATATGTTTCACAGTTTTGGAAATATATATTCAGGAGGTTTGGGGTTTTTTTTCATGTTATTTTAAGTGTGTTTATCACATGCTACAGACATGTCCCATCTTGAACCCATTTTCATGAGAGAAAAGAATGGCTTTAAAAAGCTTTTGCTGTTGGTTAAAGGTGCTGATTGTTCATCACTACTCTTTTCCTGTATATCTGGGAATTTTAGAAGTGTATGTTGCTGATGAGTATTCCTTTCTTGACATACTTCCCTTTACTAAACTAAAATACCAACTAAAAATCCACCAGACATTTCTAGAAATAGTGAGGACATTTCACTTGTGGCACAGTATTCCCAACATGAATGCCATTTAACATGTGTTTCCTCAGAAGTCCACAATTCTCTGAAACCAGTGAAATTTTGTGTGACCCTCTATTTCCCATCATTCAACACATTAGTGCCCTCGTGGAGGGAAATAAAAAAATGAAAAAATTAAAATAAATTATATATAATATATATTAGCTAATATATTATTTATATATTATACTCATATATTATATGTATTTCATATATATAATATCTATAATTATATACATTTATTATATATAATTATAAACAAGGAATTCAAAATTTAAAAATCCATAAGGGAATGAAGCAGAGGCAGCTTTCACTGAGGTTTTCTTCCCCCAAGTGTTTTATGTCTGCTCTTGCTGCACCCTTGACACGACCATTATATTCTGCAGCATTTCACATTGTCATGAGAACTCACTCAAGCAGAAAATTTACTATCAGAGACACATGCCCTTGGTTTATTTTAGGAAAAAGTATGAATAGTTCCAGGTCTACATGTAAAATTTTTGTCAAGGGGCCATTTTTTATGCTCAGGTTGTACAAAAGGCTCAAAATAGATCAGAAAATATGACGTCAGCTTGCATTTACTCTCTTTCTCTAAAAAAAAAATGATCTGTAGGATCTGTTGGCACCCAGGCATACCAACTTTACATTTATTTTAAAGAGTGGCAGTGAATTCAGGCTTGCATTAGACACTGAACTGTGACCTACTGTCAGGCAGGATATGTGGACTGCATTTTTTTTCCACATCTCCTTTCCTTCCAGTTTTTGTTTTTTCCTTCTTTTGTTCACCTTGGGTGAACTAACAAAGGATGTTTTAGCATGACATGATGCCTCAAAATGGGGAGAAGGGCATTTTTATTATTTAATTTGAATGTTCTGCATTTCTGCCTTGTCCTCAAGACTACTTAAAACAAACGAAACATGACAATATGGCCTCATCTTCTGTCCCAGAAGATGCAGAATAAAAAGTAGGTAAGCTCTGAGTCATCCTTGAAATGGGATTTTTGTCCTCTGAAAATTCTTTGTGATAGTCCAAAAAAGTACTAATAATACAGTAATAACTGGATCAGTAATTTACATTTATTTATCTATATGTAAAGTTTGACTGGACCAAGGGTTTGTGTGTAGATTCCTGCTCTCTCAGGGCAGCAACAGAAATGTGTTTGTTTTACAGATGTTTGTGTAACATCTTCTTAAAGCCTTCCAATAATTAAAGCCATCCAATAGATGTTACAAGTCCTCATAAAAATTCATTTGTATTTTATATCTTTCTGATATGAAATGTTTTTACACAGAAAATGTGAGTAAAATCTAATATCACTTGCTGCAATTTAAGTCCTTGATTTTTCTTCTTAATTATATCTAGAAAACAGTCTTTTAGCCTTCTTTTTCTAGCAGTCTTTGATATTTTTAAAATTGCAATTGTGTCTTGTACTTTAGTTTCCTCTTCCCTTGCTCCAACCATCACAATCTTTTCAGTCTTTACTCACAATTTGTGACTCCTGCACTTTTAACACTTTTTATCCTTTTTATCCTCCTTTGCATTGGATTGTCTCTAATTGATTAAGATGCCTGTGAGTTGCTTCCCAGAATTTTAGGCAGCACCCTTCCAGAGTCAACCAGAAGAAACAAATCCCTTTCTGAGCCCTATACAGAGAGATTCTCCTTTTCTATTACTTATGTGGTTTGCTTTTTTGTTTCCTAGTAGCCTGCCTTGGCTGATATGTGTTCAGATTAATTGCTTGAGCCCCACATTCTCTTCTGAGGACCTTAAAAGCCTCAGTAGTGGATTTTTGGCTTTTTTTTTGTCTTACATGTGTGCAGTTGATCAGTTTATTCCATGTGTGATACTTTGCTCTGGTCATGTTCCCTCAGGGCAGTGATTTCATCAGGATTATTCTGAGTTTTCAGTGCAGAAGAGCTGGCTGGCTCTTCCAACTTTATTTTTGTCTTCAACTCGAATAGGAACTCTGCTGATGTGCCTTATCTTAGATGTGCTGGCAGAGCCAGGAATTCTCTTTTCCTATTACTCAAATTTCCTGCCAGCTTGTGATCATCACTTATAAAAGGACTCTAAATCAGTCAATAAGCACCACAATTTTTGTTTTTAAAAGGCTGCAGTAGCCCTGTCTCACATCTGGATATCTTATTCTTTCAAGCTGTCCAGCAGCACCTGCTCTGAGTGCTTTGTCAGGTAGAATTAATCCTGGACTTCAGGTCAAACCAAATACCTGAAACAACATCTCTGTGTTGGCACCTTGAGCAGAAAAAGGGAAGGCATTGATATTTCAGTGCCCTAGCACTGGAGGAATGCTGGAATAAGTGGGAGCTTTGAGAAACAGGAATGAGAGATCTTTGTTTTATACAATGGCAGGCTTCCCCCAGAACCTGCACAATTAATGCAGCATTTTTGGTGGAATATTGGGATACTTGGTGTGTCAGACAGCACAAATGAACATTTAGACTTCATTTTCTCCCCCCACCCCCCAGTTTCTGAGTAGGAAGTGATAATTGAAGGGATCTTATCTGTGGGAATCAGGAAAAAAGAAACTTCTATAGACCCTAAAAAGTATAATCAGTAGCCTTAGAAGACATTTAAATTGATGTAAAAATACAGTACACAAACATTAAATTAAAAAATAATAAACTTATATTCTATAGTTATAAGTAAAATATGAATAAATGTATAAAATATATAAAATAATATATATAATATATATTTATAAATAGAATATATAATATATAATTTTTATTATATAAATATAATAAATGAATATATTATATATATTTATTCATATTTTACTTATTATATATAAACAATATATAAATATATAATAAGTAAAATATGAATAAATATATAAATATGGATATTTATCTATGTTATATATTTATATAATATATATTTTTATAATATATATTTATAAATAAGTTAAAAACTAATTAAGAAACTATACTAATAAATAATAAAAATAGAACAATAAAGTAGTAATAGAATGCAATAAAATAGTAAAAAATTACAATCTAAGACTATAATTTTTTAAAATAAACAAATAGTTTAGAAATTATAATAAAAAAATGTGTGTGTATGTAAGTTAAAATCCTATTAAATAAAAGTATCCACAGTACAATAAAAATTAATAAAAGTAGTAAGCTAAGAAGCAAAATAAATTCTGTAACAACTAGCTATTAGTTTAAAAAATCATATATTACCTTGTGACAAAGAAACTTGTAACTGCTCTTAAACTATAACCAAATGCTTCTCTGAAATCTTACAGCCTCTAAGACTGATGCTTATCTAAACAATTAATGATTCTTTAATTAAAAATGATCCCATCCCCTCATTTCTAACAACGAGAATGACACTGGTCACTTATCAATGAATAGAAATCTCTACAGGGCAGCTGTTGAGAGGGGGGAGAGAAACTCTTTGCAGTGGTGCCCAAAGGCAGGACAAGGGGCAGTAGTCCCAAATTAAGGCACAGAAAGTTCTGTTTGAACAGGAAGAATAGTTTCTCCGCCTTGCTGGTGATGGAGAGGTGGAGCAGGCTGCTCAGAGAGCTTGTGGGGTCTCCTTGTCTGGAGAAATTGAGCCTGGACACGATGCTGTGCACTCTGCTCTAGGGGTGCCTGCTGGAGCAGGGGGGCAGCCCAGGGGATTTGCAGAGTCCCTTCCAGCCCCAGCTGTGGTTCTGGAGGTAACAGCTCTAGCTGACTGGCCCAAGTGTTTTATCAATGCTGGGTGAAGCCACAGATGTTGCTGTGATCACCCCAAGCTCAAATAAATAAAAGGAGTGGATGTAAACAGGTAGGGATGAAAAGAAAATCCAAGCTCGTGACCTAGACTGCGAACCAGCTGCTGATCAAATCAGTGCTCTGAAAATAGTGGAGGTGTAGGAGCATTTAATACAAATGTGAGTGCTGGCTTTCATAAATAACCTCATCTCTGTGCGTTCTTTGGCCTGGTTACAAGGCAGTTCAAGGACAGACTGGGAAAGCTGAGCGAATAATGAAAGCAGCTGATTGTCAAGGGACTCCTGCAGTAAAAATGCAGTGTGTGTTTTATTGTGTGTTGTCATTTAGTGTTTCATCTTTGAGTCCTTGCCTCCCACTCTGATTTTGACTCAATTGTCCTTTAATTTTCTACTTTAGTGGCATCACCCGCCAGTGTGTTCTCCCCCAGGAGTGTGAGGTGGGTGAGCTGTCAGGAAAGGACACAAAGTGCTCATCAATACACTGGGTGCACAACTGGATTCATGTCCTGTAGGCATTGATCAGATTTTGGGGATGTCTCTCCTGGAGCACATCTGCTGCCAAAACTATTTGATTCCATGGGTTTCTTGAAGAAACATTGATCATGCTCTCTTGCATGTGCCCCTGATCTCTTTTTAAAGATGTAAGGATAAGGAGAAGGGGCATCCCAAGATCATTCTTTAACTGCTTGCTAAAACAGATGTACAACACTTCTATGAGACATACATAAAGCTTGCTGGCAAGGAAAAACAAAATCTTATTTTCTTAATACTCCACTTCCTTTTCCTGAAGTCTACTAAAAGGTGTTTTTTAACCTGTTGCATGATTTTGGTTGATTTTCCTTGCCTGTAATTACTAAGGGCCTGTTGACATCTGGGTTTCTAATGTCTGCCTGCCTCAGAATATCCCAGGGTGCTACATTAATTCTGTCATCTTATACGTGAAACAGCAAAGCTCAACTCTCATCCTCCATTTCATTAACTTCTTGATGTGATCTGCATGACATTATGTAATCATGGAAATAGGTTCCAGGCCATTTTCTGCAAAATTGTCAGCTGCACTGTGAGCTCAGAACTCTTTTTTTTCTTTAGCAGGGATGTGCTTGTGGGATGCAGTGGAATGATTGATACACTGAGATGAAATTATCAGGGCTGGGGAAATGGTGTGCAGGTAAACTCTGGCTTACATCTGCTCTCAGTTCGTGGTGTGCCCTCAAATCCTGCAAGAGTCCACTGAATGATGTGCTGCTTTTATTTTTTTTTTTATGCACCTGTTGCATTCCACAGCAGCAGATAATCGTTGTTCACATTTCCTTTCTGAGGCCTCTCAGCTTCTCATGAGCAAAAATCCTGGCAAAGGGATTTTTCAGAAAATGTGTCTGTGACAAGGATGTGCTTGTCAGGGCTGTGTGGACACCACCAGAGTGCTCTCTGAGTGAAGGCAGCTCCTGGAGCAAAGCAGAAGGTGCTCTATTTATAGGCTGGTGAGCTCCTGGCCAGCTGCTGTGCTCCATGAAGGATCCAGATGCAATGTTCCCTGCGGGCAGCTGGATCTGGCTGGCAGCACTAGCTCGTGCGCTCACATGGCTGCACTTAGCATTACAGTGGTTTTGGGAGGAAAAATGCTTCAAAACCATCAAGTGCATGGTTTGTAAGTGTTTATTTAGCAAAAGATGCTCTGTACCAAGGTGTAATGCACTGCACGCTAGAATAGAGTCAGGGGATTGTGGCTGCTCGCTGGTAGGGAGCTCCTATCAAATCTCACCCGTTAAAAATCTCTTCTGTAAAATCTCACCTGTCAAAACCAAGCTGTTATGTTTAAAAGAAATTGAGCTGGTTTTAAACTGATGTTTTTATCATCTGTTCTACTAAAATAATTTTTAACGGCTCAATGAGATGGATGAATGGTCTTTATGTGGTGTCCAGAATTACTGGATGGGCAGTGACACACTGAGTAACCAACCTTCAGCGTTGATTTCGTGCTTATTTCTTCCAGTAATGTTCTTTGTTGCTCACCCCATCCAAAATCAAAGTAACATTCTCTGCCTTAAGGCCAAAGAAGTCAGTGGAAAATGTCCCTAAATGCTATCTGTTCCTGGGGAGTCACACAAAACCTGACGTTTTTAGCAGGTGGGTGTTCCAGAATGAATTGCCATTGATGTCAGAGCCCACAGGAATGGCTCACCTGCTGCACTGGGTGAGATCTGCCCATCTCTGCTGGGGCTGCTCTCCCATTTCCAGCCTGCCCTGCTGCTCACTTGAGAACAGATCTGTCTGCTCACATTCTGAACCCACCTTTTGTCAGCATTTCTGAAGGGCACGCTGGGCATCTCCACCTCAGGTTCATTTCTGTCCATGCCTTTTTGAGTTTCTAGCAGGTTTCCCTGCCCTGAGGCCGTGTCTGATTGGAATGTGACCTTTGGTAAACCCAGAGTGATTTTTCATCCCTCTTTCCCATTTTTCATTTCATCACCCTTGTGTGAGTCTCATCCAGCCCTGTGGATTTCTCAGGGAGTTTCTGATCTGCTGCTCCCTCACTGTCAGCTGTCCTCCTCTGCAAAGTGTGCTGACCTGTCTGGAGGCTCAGTTTTCTGGAGATAACTAACTCTCAGTTTTTGTCTGGAGATAACTAACTCTCAGTTTTCTGGAGATAACTAACTCTCAGTTTTTGTCTGGAGATAACTAACTCTCAGTTTTCTGGAGATAACTAACTCTCAGTTTTCATCTGGAGATAACTAACTCTCAGTTTTCTGGAGATAACTAACTCTCAGTTTTCTGGAGGTAACTAACTCTCAGTTTTTGTCTGGAGATAACTAACTCTCAGTTTTCTGGAGATAACTAACTCTCAGTTTTTGTCTGGAGATAACTAACTCTCAGTTTTCTGGAGATAACTAACTCTCAGTTTTCATCTGGAGATAACTAACTCTCAGTTTTCTGGAGATAACTAACTCTCAGTTTTCATCTGGAGATAACTAACTCTCAGTTTTCTGGAGATAACTAACTCTCAGTTTTTGTCTGGAGATAACTAACTCTCAGTTTTCTGGAGATAACTAACTCTCAGTTTTTGTCTGGAGATAACTAACTCTCAGTTTTTGTCTGGAGATAACCAACTCTCAGTTTTCTGGAGATAACTAACTCACTGTGACCTGTGCCATTTGTAACCAATTACTCCTCCACACAGCAACCAACCCTCATTTTCCCCAACTTCCTTTTGCAACTGGCAAACTCTTTCTAGCTCCTTTTTATTTTTTTTTTTCATCTTATTTAGAGTGCTTGAAAGGGAATTTTGATTCACCTAATCTCTTAATAAAAACTCTCTCAATTTTCTACTTCAGTGCTGAAATTTCCACTATCAATGTCAAATGAACGTATGTACTCGTTTGTTTGGAAATGGTTTTGGTGTGGTTTCTTTGGGGGGTTTTTGGCCGTAGTATATTGATTTTTTTTTTCCTTAGTGCAAAGGTCATGGATTAAATTTTTCAGTTACGTAGATCTAAAAAGAAAAGAAAGTCCTAAAATCATTATTTTTATAAACAAAAATCTTTCATTGAAAGCTAACAGAAAAAAAAACCCAATGAGCATTTCAAAAAGCAATCAATCCTTTAAGAATTACTTCCTCCATCAAATAATGTTTTCAGGATGCTGTGTAAAACCTAGAACTGGTATTGTAGAATAAACCAGCATTATTAAATATGAAAATAAATGAACATTTGTTTCTTATCATTCAGAATCAAACTTTTGGTGAGAGAGAGAGAACTAGAACATTGTTTAGAATGATAAACAAGCATTGTTTTCATGTGTTTTTCCAGGAGAAAGAACATGCTTGTATAATGGTTAATTCAGACAGCCTATTCATAAAACCCTTCATTGAAATTTGTTCCTTTTTTTTTTTTATCTCCCTGATAACATAGCTCAGTGTTTGTTGATAAAACAGCTTGCTTCCCCCCAGATGGTAGTGCTGAAGCTACCCAAGAGCAGATGAGAAATTACACAAATGTAGGTCTGTCTCTTTTTAGGGAAAAAAAAAAAAAGGCACAAAACATATGCTGACTATTTGTTGCCCTAAACCCTGCTTCATTCACTCAGAGAATTAATGACTGAGGCTTGAGAGTATAAATAATGAACTCAGTTTATTTGGAGGAGGAAGGTTCTCTTCACTTGGGCTGTTGCATTCTAAATAGTAGGAAAGACATAGCAATGCATAAATCTTAAGTTTTAAAAAAATTAACCCTGAAAATTTATGCTTAGTTCTAAGGAAATTTTAAAAAAATCCCCCAAAACTACAATATATAAAAAATAAAAATAATGGAACACCCAGTGAAAAATTTGCATTTAAAATAATCTTGCTAGGCAAAGCACCTGATTTGGTTTCTGTTCAGTTATATCTATTTTCTCCCCTGTTGCAGAGAAAGAAACTCTTTTTGTTTCCTTATGCTTTCATGATGTCAGTCTGCATGGTGAGTTGGCTGCTCTAGATTAAATAAAATTGAAATGTAGTATCATAAACATGAGTGTTTGCAGATTTAGAGAAAATGGTGAAGAAGTTGGACAGAAAGGTGTGAATTTGATAACAGAAAGGTGTGAATTTAGTAGATATATGCAGCTGCAGTCCAAGGGAGTGGTAAATGCACCCAGAGAATTATGTCTTTGCCAGCAGCAAGGGAAGGAAAACAGCAGTAACAGCAACTGCTGTGTCTATACTGAAAATTGTTCTGTCACACCTCAGAACTATGAGGACTGATGAAACACATTTATTGATATTCCAGATTTTAATACATTACTTGTGTATAATCTATGTTTTTATATAAACACTGTATTTTTTTGTCAGTAGATACATATATTTTGATTATTTTTATATCTCATCACTGAACATGGAGCTCCATTTAAGCATTCTACCACATTTTCTACCAGAAAAACAAAAGCAATTCTATGAACATCTAAAAAATTTATAATGCTCATCAAACTGACACCTTGTGCAGGCTGGCCTGGAGCAGGGGCTGGACAGAGCTAGAGAATGAAGCAGGGATTGATTCAAAGCATCTCCTCCATGGACCCACCTTGGGCAGCACCAGAGCCCAGCCAGGGCTGCACCCAAGATGAACCAAAATGGCCCCAAAATGCACGAGCGCTGCCGGGGTCTCTCCCTGGGATCAGTTCTGCTCCATTTGCACCTTGCAGTTCATTGTCCCATCCCAGCTTTAGCCCCTGCAGTCCCACCCTGCTTGTTTTTCTCTCTGCAGCCCACGGGCTTTGTGCTCCTGGGCTGAGATTGGGATCATTTGTCCTTGGTGCCCAGCTGGAGCAGGAATTGTTTTGTCTCCCTGCTCTGTGCACAGAGCTCACCATCCCTGAATGTGGAGCCCAGACCCACACACCGAAGCAGCAGAGAGTGTGAAAAATAGAAAAGCTGAAACCTGAGGCATCATAACAAATCAGAGTTTGGAAAGATTCTACAACTCTATCTCAATTTTCTGTAGTACTTGAATTCTATTTCATTCTATCATTGCAGATTTTGTGCAAGCAGCAGTAATGCAAACCCAAGTTTTCTCTTGCTTCCAGTTGTTTGCTATTTCCTAATTTATTATCAAGAGAGGGGGTATTTCTGCACATGCACACTGGTCTCCATTTTAGAGAACCCTTTAACCTGGGGGCAGATGTGAGGCTTGGCGTGCCAAGGATGATTTGAAGAGCATGGCTTGAGGAGGTGCTGAGCAGATCTGGGACATGCAGCAGGCAGCAAGGCCACTGGGGAGAGTCTTTGGGTGATTCAGGCTCAACAGCTATTAAGACCCAGGTTAATTTGATGCTTTTCCGCGAAAAGAATAAGTGCAGAATGTTTATGATTATAAGAATGTTAGAGATTATAAGATTATAGATTAAAAAATTAAGTTATACAAAAAAATAATATTGTATAAAGATCATTTTATACCATATTATATTTTCTTATATATCTTCTTCTTATATATCTTCTTATATCATCTTCTTCTATATCTCCTTCTCTGTCTTTTTCTTCTGTCTTTTTCTTCTCTGTCTTTTTCTTCTGTCTGTTTTTTTCTTCTGTCTTCTCTTTCTTCTCTCTCTTTCTTCTCTTTCTTCTCTTTCTTCTCTTTCTTCTCTTTCTTCTCTTTCTTCTCTTTCTTCTCTTTCTTCTCTTTCTTCTCTTTCTTCTCTTTCTTCTCTTTCTTCTCTTTCTTCTCTTTCTTCTCTTTCTTCTCTTTCTTCTCTTTCTTCTCTTTCTTCTCTTTCTTCTCTTTCTTCTCTTTCTTCTCTTTCTTCTCTTTCTTCTCTTTCTTCTCTTTCTTCTCTTTCTTCTCTTTCTTCTCTTTCTTCTCTTTCTTCTCTTTCTTCTCTTTCTTCTCTTTCTTCTCTCTCTTGTTCTTCTCTCTGTCTTCTCTATCTTGTTCTATATCTCTTGTTCTATCTTCTTATACCTTATATCTTATATCTTATATTTTAAATTTTATGTATAATGCAGACTGATATATAAAAAGAAATAATAATATATATCTAATATTATGTATTCTATTATATAATAAATTATACAAATTATAGATTGCCCGGGAATAAAGGTCCCAGGAAGGGCTTTGATTCCCACAAAGCCTGCAGGGTGTGGAGTTTGGGATGCCCATGTCCTGTGCCTGCTGGGGCTCTGTCTCCAGACAGGCCCCTGGCCTTCTGCCTGCTGCCTCTCAGCAGTGGGTTCTGTCTGCCTGCCAAGCCAGCAGCACCTGGAACATCTTGGCCAGAAGCAGCTTTTAGAGAAGCTGTGAAACATTCTAGACATTTCAGATGGCAAAAAAAGACACCTTCCTACAGAGAAGTTTCTCATCTCTTCGGTGTTTAGGTCTAGGGGAAGTTTAAATTTCATTCTCTAGAATGTTTATTTTGCTTTACACCCCAAATTTTCTTTAGCTTGTAGTATTTGCTTGGTCAAGTTGCTGCTGCTCTGGATTTCCAGAAGAAATATAGCCATTATTTGAACTAAGTTTTAAAAACTACATTATCAGATATTTTAGTGCTTTATTGAGAAAGAAAAACCTTGCTTAGCTCTACCTGTTACGGAGAGGAAAATTCTACTGGGTCTCCATAGCAGTAGAAGAAATGAGAAAATTAAATTTGCTAAAACTGGCTCTCGTATGTTCACAGTCATTCCTTTTTTATTTGAAATTAAAGCTAATCCTGTTACCTGTGCTCTCCACAGAAATGGTTAGAAATGCACACAAGGGCATTGCAGCCACAAAGTTAGGTTGTGTTGTTTAGACTTCAGAGCAGGGCAGTGACCAAAGTTTAAATTCACACTTTTGCACCGGGGAGGGACCACTAAGACTTGATTTCAGTTCCTCAAAATAACAGCACTTGTGACAGTTTTTCTTTCTTCCTCCCATTTTTTGATGGTTTCCACAGGAGCTATTCTCAGAGGTGACATCTCTGTGGTTCTTTTACAGGATAATTTAAGACCATTAACATAATTTTTCTTAGTCTGTAGCTCCAGCTGCTGCAATTTGTCTTCGAGATTCACGACTCCTAAAATTCACCAAATTTAATTTAAAATGATGGAATATATTTCCATTTATTTAGCAATGAGAAACAACTGCAATAAACACAGAGGAGAACTAAATGGGAGAAATGGATGGTGTAATCATGCATATGCCATTGCCAGCCTGATCTCCTCAGGCTGTCTGTGTGCTTTTTGTGCTGCATCAGTCAATCAGATATTACTGTATTGGAAGAACTTCTTGGGATATGAAGCAATTCATTTTTAATGATATTTTTTATGACTTTCATGCATGCAGAGCGGGCCAAAGCAGCTGTACCAAGCTTTGCCAGTTTTAATAAGAGCACAGTCCTGCCCTGCCAGTCACAGCATGAAGGTCTCAATAGTTCAGCCCCCAGCACCAAACTGCAGGCTCCCCTGGCAATCTGTTTTCCCTTTTTTATTTCTGTGTACACCACACCACATTGTCACTCACTCTGCACTCTCATTGTCGCGGGCTCTCAGGCTGGAATTAAAATGAAATCAGAATTAAAATTTTACTATGACTTGTCCATTTGTGGGCACATCAAAATTAATGTAACAGCTGTAATGGAAACCTTAGGTCCTGAATTCCATCAAAACAAAAGTGTACAGGGCTACTTGGGATTTCTATTGGCTTCTGCAAGGAGAATATTATCTTTAATTTCAAACTGTGCAGAGCACTTGAGGCTGGTTTTTATCACGTGGTTACTGAAAGGCTGTGTGCTGCATTTTGCACTTGGAAGCCTGTGGTGGTGTTCACAGGGGTCGTCCCAGGATGAGGTGAGAGATGAGAATCTTGACTCCATGTTTCAGAAGGCTGATTTATTGTTTTATGATATATATTGTATTCAAAGAAAATTATATACTAAGACTATACTAAAGAAAGAAAGGATTTCATCAGAAGGCTAGCAAGGAATAGAAAGGAATGATAATAAAATCTTGTGACTGACCAGAATCCAAGACAGCTGGACTGTGATTGGCCATTAAGTAGAAACAACTCACATGGACCAAAGATGCACCTATTGCATTCCATAGACACAGATAATCATTGTTTACATTTCCTTTCTGAGGCCTCTCAGCCTCTCGGGAGAAAAAAATCCTGGCAAAAGGATTTTTCAGAAAATGTGTCTCTGACAGAAGCCGAGTTGGAAGGTGCTGCACTTGTGTGTAACCCAGTTCTCAGTCTGGAATTCAGGTGTGACACCTGGATGTTTCAAAGGGATTGCACAAATGTGGGTGCAGTGTTTGAAGTCTGACTTCTGCATCTGGTCCTGTCAAATGTCTGCCCAATTCCTCACCTCCTTAGGCTTGCCTAAATAAGACATGAAAACCAAGCCCATTTTACTCTAGACCAGAGGTGTCCTGCTTCCACTTTGGCCCTTCCCACAAGGAACTGCCGTCCACTCCTCCAGCTGAGGAATTGTGAAATTCCAGACTGTGAAATTCCCTTCTGTTGGAGAGGGGTCTGAGCTCCCTGGCTGCTGCCTGCTCTGGGTGAGGATTGACTTTGTGTTCTCACACTGTAACCACCCTGCTAAACCTCTTGGAGGTTTTCCTCTCTGGCAGTCAGAATTCATGGGGCAGCACATGAGGGGGCCATGGTTTTGTAGTAGGGTTTTTTTTTTTAATTTTTCATTTGCTTGGCAGCCGTTTGGATGCTGATTTCTCACTGATGCTGGGAACAGTGGGAGTCAGTTTGGTCTTTTCTTGCATCTATCAGTCAGTCACTCTCTTGACTGTACACTTAAACTGGTGACCCTGTCACCTTTAGGTTCTCACAGTAACTTTTCTAATAAAAGTCAGCCAGCAAATGCCTTATCAGCTTTGTGAAGCACAGTTAGTGACTAATATGGACAAACTGAGTCTGGGTCAGTATGTGCGTCATGCTGTCAGATTTGCTGCTGATTTCTGGAGAGCTCAGTTTTGATGCAGTTTTGGTGCATTTGGAGATGAAGTTTTGGTGCAATTTAACTTGGCAGCTGTTAGGGTTGATTTGGGTTTTTGTACTGGTAGATTGCTTTGGTTTCTTTCACCACCCCGAGTCTGAGACCACTTCCAGTTCATGCCTAGAATATTCTTGGTAATTGGCAGCTGCCTGTTTTTCCCTAACATCATTCCTGTAAGAGATGGAACAGTTCTCCCTGAACTTTCCTTTTAAACTTCCCCAAAAAGAGAGACCAAACCTGAGAGGCGTTAACCTGGGAAATGAGAATGTGAAAATCCAACAAAATTCTGGGCAACAGAAAACTGTTGTGTGCATCCCCACCACCCTCAGCAATTGCCCTGTAGAAATACAGTCTTTAAACACAGGGAACAGCATCCTCTAGGTGAGACATGGTTTCTCAGCTGGGTCATGGTAAGCGTATTAATATTTCATTTAAAAGACTTTTGGGAGATTTTGAGACATGGCTACAGGTTGGCATCCCAAAATTGTACTCCAGATGAAGGAATGTGTTCCCTGTTTCATGTGCACTGTGTACTCTGCTCTTAGAAAAAATCCCTGTCTGCTAGCTGAGTAATAAGGCATAAATAAGTAATAAATGAGGCATCCTTTCCCTGCTTAAAAATACCTGTGTTCCACAGCAATGCGTTCCTCAAGTGTGTTTAAGTGGTTGAGATTGAATCAATTTGAAATGTAAGTAGGTAGCTCCTCTATCTTTATAAAACACAGTTTTATATTAAAAAAAATCAAATTGTTTTTGGAGTATTTTTCTAGAGTCTGTAGCTAAGGACAGAATTGATATGATTTAAAGCTGCATCCTTGGTAGTTGGTGAAGCAAAGACATGATGATAGATGTTTTCCTGGAGTGACAATTTGCAGTATGAGTGTAGACCTCTGGGGTAAGCAATGTTAGAGGCAACGAAAACATGTTAATGGAGATGAATTAATTTTGAAATGACTGAGTAAAAGACAAACCTTACTGTTAAAAGAAAACAGCATACAACCAATTACAGTAGGAGCAATAGAATAATAGGATAATTGTTCCTGATGCTAGAGTGAAATGATGCTAAATGAAATTTCTTTGGAAAATTGTGTTTTGTTGTTACATACATAGCAATAAGAAACTTGACTGAGAAAAATATGATCACTGTTATGATCTTCTCCCTGATCTGAAAGGCTGCCTTTCTGCCTGGATGTCAAAATATTGAACAGTATATACTTGATCAAAACCCAGAAGGAACACTTTAGATCACTTCAACCTCCACCAGGAGATTTTTTTCTCCTACCTGACTGGGGCTTAGACCTTGCCTGCCTGCAAACCACACCATTAATGGTTGATTAATGACTGATGTACAGCCAGACTGCTGCAGGGAGAAGTGCCAGAATACACAAAGAAACTGACTGGCCAGGCAGTTCCGTGCAGCTTCTGATCTTTCTGTGCATGACCAGAAGCTCTTGCTTCCTTTGCATAGGTACAAATTCCTAAGTAGATGTTGGGGAAAAATAGGAGAAAGAGGCTCCTGCCATACTCCTGCAAAATTGTAATAAAATGCAATCAGAATGAAAATTTTACTATTGCTTCTCCATTGTGCACACAGCAAAATAAGTATACAGCTGTAATGGAAACCTTATTTTCTTAAATATTTTTACAGAAGCAAGAGGAGAAAAATAATATTTCTTGGATTTTTATTTTCTAACTCTCCTTTTTCTCTGTATTTGTGTGCCAGAGTTGAGTTTGTGTTGGAGCACAGCTGAATCCCTAATGGCCTCCACTATTTTTTTCCCTGAGATATTAAAAGAAGCGCTGTAAAGGTCAGTGTGAGGAGCCTGAATTCCCCTTTGGCTCGCCTTGTTTTTCCTCTAGCATTATTCCACAGCCTCTTGTGTTTGCTTTTGATATAAAATTCTGTATGAGGAAATTGAAGCCACACAGCAGAATGCAAGAAGTAAGGCAGCACACTTTGGAGCTCAGGCCTTCTGTGCAAATAGCTTCTGTTCCCAGACATTTCTGGTTTTTTTCTGCTGTGTGCACCAAATTTCAGGTAGCTACTAATGTAGCCAGAATGCAAACACAACAGTGTACACTCATTTTCAGTTATAACAAATGTTCTGTTCACCAGGGCACTGATAATGATAATTATATGGCTGATGAGGATTCAGCAAGTGTGTCCGAAGTCAGGCATGCCAGTAACCCTGTCATTCTGATTTTTCAGATGTGGGCAAGTATTGCATTCCAATGCAGCAGAAGGTGGAATTATCTGTAGTATCAGGATTGCCTCAGTCCTGCACACTGTAGTTACCTTGTCTAATCTAGCCAGCTGAGAAGTTTATCTGAGATTTTCAAGCTTCTGCCTTTGCTTACCTTTCTTCTGCAGCAGCAGGCGTCAGGAGCATCTCCCTGTCCCATCCCAGCTTTAGCCCCTGCAGTCCCACCCTGCTTGTTTTTCTCTCTGCAGCCCACGGGGTTTGTGCTCCTGGGCTGAGATTGGGATCATTTGTCCTTGGTGCCCAGCTGGAGCAGGAATTGTTTTGTCTGCAGAGAGAAAAACAAGCAGGGTGGGACTGCAGGGGCTAAAGCTGGGATGGGACAATGAACTGCAAGGTGCAAATGGAGCAGAACTGATCCCAGGGAGAGACCCCGGCAGCGCTCGTGCATTTTGGGGCCATTTTGGTTCATCTTGGGTGCAGCCCTGGCTGGGCTCTGGTGCTGCCCAAGGTGGGTCCATGGAGGAGATGCTTTGAATCAATCCCTGCTTCATTCTCTAGCTCTGCTCTGGGGCAGCACAGGCATCAAAGGGAAGCAGTTCCTTTAATTGCACCAACCTCCATCCCAGGAGCTGCACTGAGCACTTGAACGATTTGTAGGCAGAGAGGGCAGGCAAAGAACAATTCTGTTACTATCCATGCCCATGCAGTTAGAAACTCAGATTTGAGCAGTATTTCTGAATGCATTCTACTTCTGCAAGGTTTTATAAGGAAAGGCAAGTTGACTAGTTTAATTGCTGTACGCAGGTGTTTGGCAACAGGCATTTTGGCTGTTTCCTTTTTCATTTAACTTTTATTAACTTTGTTTCTCATTTCCAGTGATGGCAGTAAATGAGTATTACCCTGTTTATGCATTTGGGAGATTTTTATTAATTGTGCTTTGCCCATATTCTACGTGCTAAGCTTTTTCTAAGAACAAACTTTTATTTTTCCTGCTTCTAGAGTCTTTAAAATAGAGAAATATTGCTGTAGTCAACTTGCCTTGTTACCAATTGCATTCCAAAGTTTGGGTCAGTAGGAGGTCTGGACATGTCACATATGCCAAAAATGAATGGGACAGAACATCTGGAGTGACTTGGTTGGGGAAAAAAGTATGTATAAAATTAATTAGGAAAAGAACCTGAGAAAATGGCAAGAAGCCTTTGTGTGGCTGAAAGAACACACAGTATTCTTTTAGGCTGCTGGAGAACTTGTTCACATAAATATTTTGAACTCAAGAACTGAAGCCCTGCTGTCAGTAATATCAGTGCAAGTTTGGGATGTAATAAATTCGTGTTCGTGGTCCTTCTTCCCATTCAGCAGAGCAATAACTGCATTGGAATTGTCTGCCCTCAGATGATGCACTAAGTTCTGCTGGCACAATTCCAATATCTGGAAACATTATAGTTTTATTCTAATATTAAAAAGCGTCAAGCACTCATTTTCTTTATTTATGTTGCCATCCTGGTTTGTGGAACAGATTTATGCTTCTAAAATTGTGCTATCAGTTCAAACATGCTCCATGCTGATAACTATCAAACCCAATATCTGATGGTTTAAGGAAAAATAAATTACCTGTTTAGTCTGGCACTAAGCAAGGCTTAAATAGCTCTGGAGCTCTAAGTAAGCACTTGCTCCCAAACAAGGCTCTCCTGTAACTAGGTTAAAGCATAAATAATCTGCTGTGTTTGCCTGTGTTGGCTGGGAATAAGCTGACCGGTAATCTGTTGATAGAAAAATGCACATAAATCAAAGGAGATACACAAGCATACATCTGGAAAAACATACCTATGAACTGAGGTTTTATTCTATTTGTGAAGAAAATAAAGGGGTTTGTCTGCCAAAGTTGTTATGATCACAGCACACACATAGTTTCTCTTTAGAAGGCATTACTATCAGTAATATTCAGAAAATATTTCTTGCTTCCCAGGAACACTGTCTCTCCCTCCCCCCTCCCCTTCCTCGTTTCTCCTGCTGTTTATAGCTTAAAATAGATGAGAATATTGCACAGGAGATCTGGAGGCTTTTCTGGGTTATTTCCCTCTCTGAAGCTGCTTCCTTTCAGTCTCAGAGCTGCTGCTGTGTCAGGGGTTGGTGCTCCTTGCTCTGGGACCCAGAGTGTGTCCTGGGGGAAAGTTCAGTCCCATCAATTACCTGGGCTGGGGCTGAACAGAAGAGAGGTGGCTTTGCCCTTACTGCTGATGGCTGCAGCCGTTTTGGCTGTGGCAGCATTCTCCTGGTATACTGAAAAATATTGAAGATTATTTACTGAATATTGAATATTAAAATAACACCTCATCCAAATTAGTCTAGAATTGTCCTTGTGGATACAGAACATTTCTGAACTAGCTGAGGGTCAGTAAAATGATGCTTGATTTTCAATTGAAGTTTATTACATCTTACCAGGAGAACAAAACCCCTCATGCTTTAAGTAGACCCTGCTTTTTTCTTGCTTTTACATCAGTGCCTCACTATTTTTCCTGCTGGATAATTTTTTTAAGTGCCTTGCCTGAATGTTGCCATCTTGCACAAAAGTGCCCTGCTCACTCAGAACCTGGGCTATGCTAAAATAGCAAAAAAGGGAAGCAGTAAACTCAGACTTTGAGGAGGGGAGCACAAGCAAGAGAAATGAGTGAGTAGCAGATGACACCTGGGGTGAGATTCTGAGAGGAGAAGCTGACAAAATGTACCAGCCTGTAGAGAAATAGGTTACCCACCTGCCTTGCTGTCACTGGAATATCTCTTCTGCTTGTTTGCCATCCTCAGGAATCCCTGAGATTATTTTCAGTGTTTGCAGTAAGAGACTGCTTAATGGAGGCCTAATTCTAGGGGGCAAAAACAAAAAAAAAAAAAAGGCAGCTGATGGTTGTATGGTTGTATTTTTTATGACAAAGGAAGGAGAAATAACCAGATGCTGGCTGTCCTGCAATGTGGTACCAGCTACAACACAAACAGAGGCAGAATTTTGTTACAGGTTGCGAATTTCTTTCTGTGTCCTTGAGAATCTTCACAGGAGCGCAAGCATTGCTCTTGATTTGCAAACTGTTGAGGTAGTTATCATTCTGCTGTTACCTTGCCTTATCCTCATTTCCTCAGCTTGTAATAGCTGTGGCCTATTTGGAGGTCTGAATGCTCCTGGTTGAGCAGAGGCATGGTTACCCGGGGCAGCTCCCATTCCCTCTGGAGCTGTGCTTTTATCATTGTCATGTTTGGGAGCCTCCAGCAGCACTCGGCTCCAGCTGGCCCAGTTTCAAGCTGCTGACATGATTCTTCTTTTTTTTCCCTTTTTTTTTAACAATTATTTATTTCTTATTTCCACAAAGTACATTTTTTACTAAAAGGGAATTTGCTGTGACTTTTTACCAAGCTATTCCATGGGCTGCTTCACTTGCTATGTCTCCTTCTCAGGATGACTTTTAAAGACCTTGGAATATATCTCATTTGTCTTCTGAAATCCAGAGCTGGGTAAACTGTGAAACCTTCATGCCACTCACTTTTGAAAGCTGTGAGAAGTGTGCCAGACTATTTGGAAATTAAAATAATTATCAAAATAAAATCATACCAAATCAAAAATCAAAATTATGAAAAATCAAAATGATCCAAAATTAAAAACCAAAGTGATCCAAAATAAAAAACCTAAATGATCCAAAATTAAAAATCAAAATTCAAAATTATCCAAAATCAAAGATCAAAATGACCAAAAAAAATCAAAATTACCCAAAAAACCCCATCAATTTACTGTGAGCTCACTTCTTTTACTGCCTGCTTCAAATAGATGACATTATCCAGCAGAATTCAGTCAATATTTTCACTGAAAACATTTGTACTGTTTTTGTGAAGACCATGCAGTGTTTCAGAGCAGGCTGTTTGTCATTTGATCCTCAGTGATTGTTCGGGACTGTAGTGTTCACATTCCTTACCCAGCTTCAGTAACAAAATATGGTAGATAAGGAAGGTGTTCAGGAAGTGATAGAGGTTAAAGCCATGAATTTACTTCTAAGTGTGTTCCAAACAGAAGATGAAGCAGACATAACCTTTTTGAAATCATTATTTGTCCTTTTTTTGTGTCTGTATATGTGTGTGTGACAGATGCCATTTTTCCTGGGACAAGACTAAAGAAAAATTAAATAGAAAAAATATAATGGAAAAATTAAATATAGTGGAAATGTACCTGAATTAAGTAGTCTGTGTCCTTCATGTGTTTACAGGGAATGAAAGCAGGAGGTTTGAAAGCCTGTCCCTGTCAGCACAGGAACATTGCACTGCCTGTTCCTCCAAGGCATCCAGTCCTAGCCACTGTCCCCAAAGGGATGGAGGTATCCCCATTTTGAAATATTTCTTTGTTTCTCCGTGCAGAGGAATTGGGCAGCATGTTTGTGTCAGCACCAGGCTCACTGCAGAGGGCTGAGATGAGGAGGGACAGATCCACTTGGTAAGCAGTGCAAGTTCAGCTTCCTTTATTCTGGTTCTTTGAGACAGCATCACTTTTTCTACAATCAACACAGAAGTGGTGAGGCTGCTCACAGAAACAACTGTGGATATAAGTAAGTGAAATACAACATTGGCAAGTTTTGCTTGGAGACAGAAGGGAAAATGAAAGCAAAATTTAAAATATTTTCGTATTTTTCCAACTGTGAATGTGGCTTAATATGTATTAAGTGTCTTGTCTGCCTGTAGAGCAAGGAGTATAAACAATGGGGTTTTTGGTGAAATTGCATTTTAGTGGTTGGCACACTTCTGTTTGGTTAAATTCAATGCATTCCAGGTGTGGCTTTCCATGACCAGTTATTATAGTATCCAAGGTTGTTTTTTAGGCATTTTTCCCAGTGAATATTGTGGCAACTCACCCTCTGCCATAAAAAGGTGTGTGAGTGCAGCTGGCTTTTGTTTTCTTTCCTTCTGTGGAGCCTGATTCTCAGATAGACTCTGACAGCATCTGTTGTGAAGAGCCTTGCAGGGGAGACAGGTAAATGAAAGCTTGTTTTGTGAATCCCAAAGTAAATTTTCACAGGGGGAAGTGTCCATGTCCTCTGCACCAAGCTGGGAGCATAGCTAATGCTCCATAACCAAAACTAGAGATGCCTAGGAAGTTAGTTCTGATGTTTCTAGCTGGAGATTGGTCTAAATCAAGTTTTCAAATATTTGAAAACTTGCTTGGAGTTCAAGTGTTAGCTTGACATGGAGCCTTTAGAATGCACAGTTTGAACCTGGCATGCCTTACGTGATGAAGAGGGATTTAAATTGAACTCCAGACTTCTTCTGGAGTTCAAAGTCTGACATAAACATGTTTCTTATCTGTATCAATGTCTTTGGCTTTTCTGCCCAAAGCCACATCCTGCTGGCAGTTTGCAATTTCCCACTGTGCTTCAGCCAGCTGGGCTCTGACACAAAGATAAACAGTTCAAATTCTGCACAGCTCCTGACCACATGCAAATCTTCCCAGTCAAGTTTTGCCAGCTTTTACCTCCCATAGTGATCCAAAATTGTGCCTTCTTTTTCAGAAGAGCATTCATTTAATCTGACAAGGATTTAGGCACCCTGATTGCACTCTGAGTGCTCAGAGCATTTGGGGCCAGTTCTCAGGTCTGAACACACAAAGAACCACTGATGAAGGCTGGTAAAGAAAACAATTCTTCTGCTGCTGATGGAGGTTTTCTGAGTGTCTCCAGAGACAGTGGCTCTGTCTTCTCATGGGATTATTTTCCGCCCAGAGATTTGAGAACAATATTAATTTTTTACCAATGTTTTGGGAGAGCATAATACCCCTGGGAGGGTTTTGCTGCCAGGTGCTGGATGATCCTGCATCTCTGGAATCTGCATCTGTTTCAAATTCAAACTTTGGTTCATGGTAGCGTTCTAAGACCTCAGCATTTGGTATCTAAAAAATGTACTTTTATCTGTCCAAAACAAGTTCCAGGCACTTTTCTCATGGGGTTTAGTTATCTCTTTCAAATTTTGGAAAAAAAAGTATAGAAGAACCTGCAAATAACCTATGTTGTCAAAAGAGATTGTAACCCCTCAGTCAGAAACTGAGCTCCTTGGTGGCTTGATGGTATTTGGATGGGGAACCTAAGTGCCAGAATATATTCCATTTCTGCCCACTTTTCTTCATAGACACGTGTGAGTGACCCCACAGGACAGGGACCTGCAGAGGTTGTATCCTCTGACACACCTTTTTTGGGGATGTATCTTATTTCCAGAGCTATGGCATGACTTACACACTGTAGAAAATTCCTTTAAGGTGTCTTTCAAGAGGTGGCTTTTTAGAATCTGAATGGCAGATTTAAGGTACCTTTGCAAAAGTATGAATTCATTCAGCGTAAGAAGCTTGGCTTTCACCACAAAGCCAGATTGCAAGGGGAAGTAAATGATTTGCAGCTCTCCAGAGCATTTTAGAAGCTGTTCCTGCGTGGCTGTTCAACAGCAGAGCAATTCCTAGAGGTCAGCACGAGCTGTCAGCTCTGCTTGAACTGCTCTGCGCCAGTCTCCTCTCATTGCAGGCAGGACTTGTACTCTACAGGGATATGTCATACCCTGTTCTGATAGGAAGGTACAATCTGTAAGAGAATGGTTATTTATTTGCATGGGTTTTTTTCATTGTTTGAATGCACACCTCCCAGAAATTTGCACTTGAAAGGATGCCTGTGTTTTATATCATGACACTTATGTTACCATTTATTTGTGCAGTTCTTTCAGCTAAATTTAGAAAGACAGTTTTAGGTCATGAAGTCTGGAGAAAACATTTCAAATACAGCAAAATAATATGTACCATTAATATGGCATGTATGAATTTCTGTGGGTAACATGTGAAATGGAGAGGGTTCACCATCCTCCATCCTAGCAGGTTTTACTAGGATGGATTCTGACTGCAATGTTGCATGCACAAGTGCACACAGAGAGCACTTAACCTTCAAAAAGACTGGGCACTCTGTGGTGTTTAGGATGGATTTAGTTAATTGAGTATTGATTTAAAGGACATGGAATAGAACTGTCCTGAATTTTTGGTTAGGACATTTCTATGGCACCAGCCAGTGTGTCCTCAGTCACTGTCACTGCAATAGGACAGAGCAGAATCCAGGACAATCCCCCGAATTGGGAATGGGATCAGTGCTGAAATCCACATTGAACTGACAGTGGAGTGGGA
The DNA here is from genome assembly GCA_039654755.1 of Calcarius lapponicus. Taxonomy (NCBI): domain Eukaryota; kingdom Metazoa; phylum Chordata; class Aves; order Passeriformes; family Fringillidae; genus Calcarius; species Calcarius lapponicus. Next base: position 1,049,969 of record CM077468.1, on the reverse strand, counting down.
AATTATCAAGGACTGATGAGTGAAATATTCTGCCCAGCAAGGTCTCCAAGCAGAAAACCATATAAATTAATGGAGAGAAGTCTGAGACATATGTAATCTTTATTGAAGATAAAGTTTCTTTTAATTTACAAGAGGGGTTCCATAATTTCACAAACCCAGCAGAAATAATTACCATATATCTATATCTATCTATCTATATATCTATTTATATCCATCTATATCTGTTACCATATATCTATATCTGAACTAGATCTAGTTCAGAACAGTTATGTAGAAATAATTTCTCATCTTCTTTCCCACCAATGGATTATCATTTTATTTAGGCTCGCCAGCACCCTCCCTTTATTGTGGAGAATATGCATTATCTTTTACAGGTGTAAATATATAATCTTCTAGTGTAAATATATAATCTTCTATGCCCAAGGGCACACACACATAAATTTGTGTATGTTGAGGTATACCCAGATACACCAAAGACCTTCATATTTTCAGGAGAGAATTTTTCATTACCTTGTTATATCACACCAGGACCTGAAGAGCCCTTTATGTCAGTTGTAAAAATGTCAGGTTCTATTAATAAAAGATTTGGACATGACAATGGCTTGGAAAACACATTTGTCTTTAGAAATGAAAGTGACATTCATCTTCTATGATACAAAAAAAAAAAAAAAAACCAACAACAACAAAAAAGAAACCCAAACAACCACAAAACAAAAAACAAGGCATTTCCTAAAAACTTTGAGGAAAAAAGAAATTGTGAATTAACTAAATTGCAGTTATGTAATCCCTAAATTTTATTAAATGAGCAGATTAAAATCAGTAGAAAATAGCAGTGGGGAAAAACGTATTTCAGCTTTCAAGTTCCAAAATTGCTCTTCTTCTCCTAGAGAGCTTTATTGCAGATGGCCTCTTGCCCTGCTGTGTGTTCTCAACTGACTCTCACATATGTGGCCATAAGATGGGTGGTGCTCCCTTGGGAAAGAAGTTTGGGGGGAAAATGGAGTAAAAATACCCTCAGCTGACTTGCTCTGGCAAAATTTTAGAAAATATTTTAGGAAATTTTAGGAAATATTCTCTGTGTTCTGTCTACTTTCAGAGCTTAAGTGAACCATGTGGCTTTGAAATTTGTTTTTAAAAGTGTACAAGCTCCATAAAGCCAAGTATTGTAGAAGACATTTTCCACACTTTGAATATCTAATAGTGCACATTCACATTAGAATGGTGATGTTGAGTCATGAGGAAGAATCATGCAGAGGCATGCTGTGACCTGGTGGTTTCTTTAATAAATGACATTTCTCATGTGCACGACTCCCTTTCTGCCTGTCAGTCTCCTTGCTAAACCTTTCCACTGTTTGTAGTCTAAAAATGATGAATTTGAACTTATCAGTTCACATGGCCCACCAAACCTCCCTGTCAGTACCAATTACTGGTGTTTGCCCTCAGACCTGTGTCTCTGTTTCCCTCTGCTGCTCTGCTGAGACATTTTCTTTGTTTTCCCAGTTTTTCCCTGGGCTTGGGAAGCCACATTTAGCTCGCTTCAAAGCCAAATTGTGCTGCTTGCTTGCCTACAAAATCTGCCAGAAGGTCTCCAAAACTCTTAGAACACGTGTAGGGTCTGTAATACACAGAAATATCGAGATGCAGATGTACAAAAACCCTGTAAGGGACAAAGTTGGCTTTTTGGGGTGGCACAGCGGCAGTGACGATGACAGATGTGACATCCCACCTGTTGGATGGGAATTTCTTTGGCTACAAGTGGGATGAGCTGAAAGGAAAGCTCCAGGAGGAAAAACAGATTTTCCACCTGCTGCTTTTCCACCTGTGGGTTTGTGAAACCCTGGAAATGGAAGAAAAAGGGTGGGATGGAAGGGGAAACAGAAGAGGGAACCTTCCACATGATTCCCTAGATCTGCTGCTGTGGAGGGAAACTTTTGGGTTTTGATTCAGTGGAAAACAAAGTTGTGTCTGAGCAGAACAAAGATAGCTAAAAACATCTTTTAGATGTATTGTCCTTTGTGAAACATTAACAATTACTTTTAAATACTTTTTTGGTTGGGGTCATTGCTGAGGTTTGCCTTAAGTCATGTCTTCACTCTTCCTCTCATTGAATTTTTCTTTTTTCATGTGTTTTGCTGTTACTTTGGGAGGCTTTAGGGAAGTTTTGCCACTTTGCTGTACCTGAGCAGCCCTTGGGGTGTCAGAGCAGTGGGGAGCTGAGGGCGGGCACTTGAACCTTGAGCCCCATCCACTGCTGGAATCTGAAATGCAGGGAACCCCCAGAACTTTGGGCTTGTAAGCCAAAGTTTAGAATTAAACCCAGGATTTGATCAGACACCTTGCAAAAGGCTTCCAAACTCAGGTGCAGGAAGGGAGAATGTGGATTTACAGTTTGAAGCAGAGACATGTTAAGCTAAGTAGAGGAAAGTTTAGAGTTTTAGAGTACAGCCCTGCAGGTTTGTGTGCCATTATGTAATTAGTTAAAAAAGCTTACACTGTAGCATGAGTCTATGGCACAAAAAATTTAAAGATTGGGTTAAAAGCACAAATATCCTTGTCAGCAGTGTTTTATTAGTTAGTAAATGCTTAAAAGGTCTTGCAACTGAGGGTCTTGTGACCACCTGAGCTGTGCAGTGAAGCTGTGAGCTGAGCTCACCCTTCCTGCCTATGTAGAAGATAAAATAAATTGCATCATCTAAGGAAACTCAGAGGTCCCATCTAGAATTCTTTCAAAATTCCTCACATCCACCCTGTCTGGAAGGGCTCTGCTGTTGGAAAGGTGCTCTCATGTGGGGAGGATGGGCTTTGGGCTGTGCCTTCTGCTTCAGACCTTGAGCCCATCTTCGGCCCTAAGAACGTGGGAGACGGCTCCAAATGGTCAGGGAGCGCTGTCAAGGTGCTCTCAGCACTGTTTCCCTGGGTCACAGCGTGGCTGTGCAGTCAATCCAGCTGGTTCTGGAGCACAGCGATGGCTCCAGGGCTGCCAGGGGTGCCCTCGCTTGAACCCGCAGCGTGCGCAGGGCTCGCTCCATCTGCTGCAAACTCCCTGATAAATCAGACAGCTGCAGTGCCAGGGAGCCTGAGAGCCTTCCCCCCTGCAGGACATCCCCTGCACGGCCTGCAAATTCACTCATGTTTACTCAGATTTACTGAGAATTCCGTGTACCAAGGCGCAGGCTTCCTCACTTCCCTGCTCCGAGCCTCCCAAGGCTGCTCTTGTTTTAATTTAGATTATTGGTGGTGAACAGATAGGTATTGTATGCTTCCACACGTTACTGACAGTTTTAAAAAGTGACACATTAAAATAGCTGCATAGCTATGTATTTAAACAATTAAGTAATTATTAATTCAATAAATGACTTAATTAATAATGGCAATTAAGTCATTATAATTCAGTAAATAATGGCCTTTTAGAAATGACACAAGAATCCTTTCCCATGACATACATCAGTAGTTGTATCTTTTGGTGGGCTTTTTATCTGTTGAAGTCAGAAATCTGGTCCTACTTTATTTACATTACTTAGGTGGAAGTTGTCATTTCCACAAGCCCTTTAGAAATATCCTATGAAAAGAAGTACATAATTTAAATAAGACATTTTTATTTTTTATTTTTATTTATATTAATATTAATATTCTTTAAATAAGAATAATTTTAATAGTAATTGAAACATTTTATAACGCTATTTTACATGATACCTTATACTGAGCTTCAATATAATTTTCAAATCAACTCAAGAGATAAAAGGAATGGGACCTTAGCTAGTGTAGATAGTGGTAAAAATGCATTTAGATGTTATATCTTTAACAGGTCAGAAACTCACAGTTCTCTGAAACACAAAGAACTTCTTTACCCACCTTTGCCCAGCCTTTTCTAGCTGCATTTGAAATTGCAGAATGGCAAATGTCTAGGTGCCCAGACTCCCAAAGTGCTTTTGTTTGCTGAGTGGACACAGGGCACAGTGTGTGACACAGCTGGCACACTGCTCATCTGAAGATTAGGAATCACAAAACCCTCTGTGAGGACAAATATTTAACATTTGTGTGCATGTTTGCAAGACAGAAGTACATTTTAATATTTTTAAGAGCAATACAATCAGGATCAGTCTGGTTCTGCATTCTGTAGTTCAGGTAGTCCATTTTTAAGCTGTTTGAAGGTAAGCTCTGTGTTATTTAAAAGTCTCAGTTCTTCCAAATAAATAACAGCAAATGTTAGATATTTTGAACAGAAAGAGCTGGCAGCTGAAAAACAGGGAACAAAAGGCTTGTTAAAGTAGGTCTGATGTTCTTTAGGAATATATGAATTTCAAAATGTGTGTCTTTCCAGCATTACAAAGAGAAAAAGTAAGTGTATGTATGTATACACAGACACACACATGTTTATATTTGTAGAAGTACAAATGTAAAGCAGAAAGAAGTAATGAAAAAGCACCTGATTTTATTGACATTTGATGAAATCCCAGCTATTGTGGGAAGCAAGAGGTGTATGAGTTGTTTCAAAGCTGCATAGAAATAAATGGAACAGAGCAAAAGGGAAATCTTGGGTTGCCTCAGGTATTTCACAGAAGCACAGGCAAATGTGGGTGCTTCTTTTGGCAGGGACACTCGGGGCTCCCTCTCTGCAGCCAGCTTCTTTGACCTGCTGAACACTGCCAATTTAATTTGAGTATGAGACAGAACCTGAGGTGACCAGTCCTGCTGAGATTTAGCTCATGTTGGAACCCTGGTTACTGGGGATTTTAGGTTTTTTGGGCTGGCAGCACTGACCCCCAAGAGAACCCTGCATTTGACCTGAGGCCCTGGAGAAAGCTTCCAAAATGGAATGAGTGTGTAGTTTGAATAGAAGTTTTGAGTAGAAGTGTGTAGTTGTTCTACACATTGTAGTTGTAGAACATAGCAATATTTATAAAACGAAATAGACATGTTAGGGCAGAAGCTGGTCTTTCTTGTGGACTTCTTTATGGGTTTGGGTGGTATTGTATAATTAGATAAAAGGTTTACATTGTGAGTGACAGGTAGTTAGTTACTGAATTAAAGATAAAAAATAATTTAGGTGTCATTTCTTAATTAGACAGTTGATCCTTAAAAAGGTTTCTAAAGAGAGAGATGCTGCTCCATTTTTAGTTTGAGTGAAGTACTATAGAGCTCAGAGTTTATAACACTTATATATAGAATGTCAGATGTTTATTGGTTTATAGATAAAAACCGATAAACATCTGACTCCAAACACGAAATACCATCTCACCCATTTAATCCCAACCCCACCAAAAAGAAGTTAAAACTCCACAAGCTGACTGTGAGCAAAGAAAGAAGAGGAATGTTAGCTGTTCTAAATAATACAAATGTCAGAAATCGGTGTGCCTGCAAACTTTATATCCTTGCTAGAAGCAAGGTGTAAAAGCAATATCTTAGCTCATAAACTCTGTCTATAACCTCATGGGGCTCACTGACAGATTTGAATTTGACCTTCCTCTTTCTGGGTGTCTTGGGTTAAGAGACCAAGCTTTAGAAAGTGTGTAGATATTGACTTTGATGGCTTTATGTCTTTAGTGCTTAAATAGAAAGCATTTAACCTCATGAATTTTTTAAATTGTGTCAGTAGATACAAACATTGGTATCCCACACATTCATAAATTAATAACACACTGCAAAGGGGAGCAATAAAAAGTGAAAAGGAATGAAAGTGAAATCTAATGCATAGATTAGATATGTTTGAAATAGCTTTGACAGGTCCAGAGCCCATTTTCTTTCCGAATTGTTTTATGGAACTGTGGCTCTTTTAGAATTGCATTTAAATTTCATCTGTGCTGAACCAGGTGCCCTTCAGATCTTATCAGGAAAGAGATTTCTTTCAGCTCTCCACCCTCCCTCTATGTATCCAGTATCGTGTATTTTATTTTTTGAACTTAAACATGTATTTTGCAGAAAACCTGTTGCATCTAAAGTAGTGTAAAATCCTAGCACAGCAACAGCAGCACTTCTGGTAAATTCTGTACAAATACTCAGATAGGCATGATTCTGGTTCCAATTCCCTACAACTATCTTAAAAAGAAGATAAAATGAGCAAGTGGAACAACCAATAGCTGGGAGCAAGCTGTAATGGTAAAACCCAAACAAACAAAGTTATGTATAATATTTTGCTAGAACAAACAGAGGATAAAAGCAAAGATTAATCAAACTTCCTTTAGGAGTGTTTTTGTGCCTCTCTCTAAAGATATCCAGCCTCACTATATATATTCTTGTCAGCTGTCTTGGTGCTCAATTCCCCTGGCTTTCCTCAGGGCCTTAAAGCTGCTGGTTTTACACTGTGGCTAATGCAAAAGAAAAAAAGTCTGCTCTCAAAATATCCTTTTGGTTCCCTGGCTGTCTCTGCCCAGGTATCTCTAGAGATTACAGCAAAGAGGAGTGTTTCCCTGAAGGCTTTTGTGGGGCTCCTTGTTTCCCAGCTCTTTTAGTGACCTGAAATACCCGAGCAGAACATGTTAAATAAACAAAGACAAAGAAGTGATGGAGGTTACTAGAGCTGTATGATTTTTGTGCAACGAGCAGCCAGGACATTTTGGCTGTGACATTATATATAGAAATGTGTCCCCAAGGGTGAAAATTGACTTGGAGTGGAATAAAGTGACCGTCATCAAGGCAGATATCTCTGAATTTCCTGTGCTATTTTACTGGTACAGACCAGACTGGGGAGAGACTCCACTGGAATGAATGAATGAATGAAAGAAAGAATGAGTGGCAATTCCATGGCAATTCATGCAAACATTACTCATGTCTTCTGGCAAGGTTATCTAAGGATAAAGCTATAAAAAGAAAGTATTTAAATTAAGTCTATAAAAAGAAAGTATTTAAAGTATTTTAATTATTTAAATTTCTTTTAATGCCTTAATAGATTGCAGGTCTGTACAGTGTGGAAACCCAGGGAATATTTCTCTGTCTGCTCTGGGGTGCCCTGACCCCCAGGGGAGCTCTGACTCTGACCCTCATCCATGGAGAAAGTTTCCCAGACTTCAAGATAGACTGGAATCCACAAAAGTGTGAAATAGATTATAGAGAGCAGTGTAGGTGTGCCACTTGGTGAGAAATTGAGGGTTTGGGATTTTTGGTGTGTTGTGGATGGAAGCAAGATGGAGGGCACAGGGTGTTGTCCTGGGTTTGTTCTTCATGCTGCTTCTTCCTCCTTCTCCATGGGTTTGGGTGGCATTTTGTAATTGGGCAGGAAAGTCCCCATTGCAGCTCTGTGGGATCAGTTATTGGGTTAAAAGGAAAAATAATCCAGGTGTCAGCTCTTAATTGGATAGTTTAGTCTTAAAAGACCTGGGAACAAGAGACTGTTGGCCATTTTGTGCCTTCTGATGAAAAGCTGCTGAACTCACAGTGCTGAGACTGTTTTGCTGATAAGAAATAATAAACACCTGAGTCCAAACATGAACATTGTCTCGGGTGCCTTCAATCCAGACCCAGACAAACCCACAACTGGGGCCCCCACAGCACAGTGTGGGTTTGGTGTTGGTTAATGAATAGCGTGCTCACTAGAATGCAGTTGTGGGCACAGAGTTTGTGGTGATTGGCAGTGGGGCTGAGTATATAAAAAACAAATATTTGAAGTATTTTAATTATTTAAATTTCTTTCATTTTAATGCTTTAACAGATTGCAGGTCTGCACAGTGTGGGTTTAGTGTTGGTTAATGCCTCGTGTGCTCACTGGAATGCAGCTGTGGGCACAGAGTTTGGGGTGATTGGGGCCCAGCCTGATCCCTGATTGTCTCCAGCTGTGCAGCACAGGTGAACAGAGCTGTTACTCTGGGCGGGCTGGAACCTTCTGGAATTGTTTGGTGACACTCTGGGCATCCTGGCCATCTCAACTGTGACCTATGCTTCAACACTTAGGTATTTTCAGTTCTGATATAGGATAAGGAGGAAGGTAAAGTAGCCTCAAAGCTTTAAAAGGGTATAGAGAAAAAAAAATTTAGCAGCAACTAAAAAAAAAGTGTCATAAGAATTAGAACAAATCTTTTAGGAACATGTTTCTTCTCCTTATAAATTTTTCTTTCTCGTTGATAACGTAAAGAATCACAACCTAAAATTTTCAGTTTGCTACTTCTAAAATAGTCTTTTTTCAGTTTATATAGGGAGAAAAATCCCTTTTGTTAATGTTATGGAGACATCCCTATAACCGTTTTCTCTTGGCTCTCTCTACAAAATGCAGCTGCCTGGGGAAACCTGTAATTGTGAAATCCCTCCCATTTTCTACAAGCTCTTCTTCTAACTCTGTTTATGGGCTATGTTAAATTATGGGGTAGTGTTTTAAGGATGAATTGTTTAAAGGCAAAGGTTCTCATTGCTTAATTTTGATATTATCTTTCTACCTAAAGGCCAGCTGGATGGAGCGGAGACTGGGCAGGAGTTCTGCCTCACAAGGGGATTCCTCCTGCCAGGAGCACCTTCCTGTGAGACCAGAGGCAGCACACTGGAGGAGAAGAGCTTGTTTGCTGGTAAAAGTCTGTTGTGTTTAGTTATCATGACTTAGGTACAGACAATGAGGTTTGCATCCATCAAAATTGGGCTTGTTTTCCCCAGGCTGGGATTTAGACATGGCAGTGTGTCCTTTGAACCCTGCCACTGTTGGAACAGCTTTCACTCCTGTGCAGTTTTACACGCATTGTTTGAATCGATTTAGTGTATTTCCTCAAAATTAAATTCATTCATTTTATTTCTATTTAATTTTATTTCTATTTTAATTTATGTTTTAATTTTATTTCTATTTATACTTCTATTTCTATTTTGTTTTATTCCTAGTATAATTTATGTTCTAATTTTATTTATAGTTATAGTTTTATTATTTGTAATTTTATTTATATTATAATTTATTTTCTTTTATTTATATTTATATTATTCATAAATTTATATTTATATTATTTGTAAATTTATACTATAATTTATTTTAATTTTTTCTTATTTGTAATTTTATCTATATTATAATTATTATTTTTATTTATTTACATATATAAATTTATATCTATAAATCTATATTTATATATTATTTATTTGTCTTTATTATAATTTATTTATTATATTTTTTATAATTAATTAAAAATTAATATTATAAATTACGTGGGTGCAACATCTGGTGCTGAGATACATTTCTTGGTACTGGAGGGGTTTAGATGGCCTGTCTCTTTCTATCAGCCCCTTCATTGTTCCTGTGGTTTATGGTTGTGGGCAGAACCACAAATGTCCTGTGAAGAGCAAGTGGAAATTGGTTCTTCAGCAAATTTGGAAAAATAATTTGTTTAAAGCTCTGGCCATGCAGTGACCAGCTTAAAGAGCTATTTTAATACTTGGTTTCTTTATTCATATTTTTTTTAACATGACAATCTTGTATTTCATTGAATGCAATGAATTTTCCCGTTTTCCAAGTTGCAGGTTAGTTCTCGCTATTTTCTTCCATGTGTTTAAGAGTTCTACTGCAATAAATGGCTCCCACAAAAATAGCACAGAACTTGTTGAAGTAGTTTATACTTTGAACATTTTCAGGGTAAATTTCAGAAACCACTGCAAGTGTTTTCTGTGTTACAGAGGACTCAGTGAATGGGATCTGTGAGCATTTTTGGGAGGGCCCAGATCTTTCAGGGACTTGAATTTTTTCAGTGTTGTTTGATGTCTAAATTACTGGAGGAAGAAGGTAGGAGATGGTTTAGAGGACCTGTGTCACTGAAACTTGCATTCTCTTTTCCATAAAACTTTCTGCTTCTTATAATTAAAAAATAAGTTTCTTATACTTGAGTAAAGATTAACACTTGTGAAAAATAATTATTGATACAGAAGTAGATTTAGAATGAGTTTAAATATAAAGGGAGAAGTGACATCTTGATGGTTAAAATGGGGTGTGGGAGTTACTGTAATATGGGCTGAAAATGAGTCAAAATCACAAGTCAAAATCAAGTGAGAGTATGTGCCTTGATTTGTAGACATGTCTCACTCCCAACGTGAGTGCTCAGAAATCGTGAGTCAATTAGTGAAGTGTCATTAATGAGACAATGGAAGAGTACACATGATTTGGCTCCCATGGCTGTGATATGCTTCTCTGAAAGAGCTATAAATATATAGAATAAATAGAGTAGAATTCCTTTTGTGACCCACCAAGTGTCATCAGCCATCTGGTTTTTGGCCAGCAAAACCTGGAAGGCAAATAGTAAAATGTATGGTTCACATACTTGCCAAGGGATTTTACAGTATTAACAATTTAGTTTCCAAGTAGTTGGGTATTTTAGTGTTCAACCCTAAGTATACCCACAAATATTGGTAGTATTTAAAGAGAGCAGCAGCTTTCTGAGGTCATTCTGAGAAGAAATGAGACCAATGAAAAATCATTCTTCTATTATAAGACAGACCAAAAACCAAGTCTTCTATATAAAATGTTTCTCATTTTTTTTTCAGTTGAGGATCTAAAGATTGTCCTTTTAATCATGTGAGAGTGAAAGCAATGTTAGTTCTGTTTCTTGGTTAATTGTATAAAGCTGTGGGACTTGTTGAATATTTCAAGTAGATGTCTGTGTATTCCATACACTTGTGTTCTCTGGGAATGGTATTCCCATTTCTACAGCACTTGCAGTCAAGGGGTACAAAGGAGTGTATATATTTACATCTCTATATAATATATATATTTACATTTCTATATAATATATATATACACATTTCTATATAATATATATACACATTTCTATATAATATATAAAATACATGTTATATGTGCATATATTATATACTTATGTAATATATACATTTTATATATGTATTATATATATATTAGGCTTTGTTAATTGCCAGAAATTAGTATAACCAGAAGAGAACAGTGCCATTAAAGCCACCCCAAATTGGAAGGATTAGAAGTGCTGATTCCCAGGCTGATATTTGCAGATAACTGGTGATACAATATGAAGATCCTGACCAAAATCCCTGAGGATGAGGCCCATGGGGAGTAACTGTCTGCACAAAATGGGAACCAGTGACAGAGTTTGCAATTAACTTCAGCTTCTTGGCAGATAATGAAGTTTCATACATTTTTTATTAGGAATTATTAATCCAAACATGAATGTCTATCAGAAATCACTCTCCCATTAATTTTCATTTTCTTCTAATTTAAATTGTTGTCATCCCATGGAACAGCACAATTTCATGCAATTTTGATGATGAATGACATCCCAACAGTGGCAAAATTCTCAGGGAGCTATTTGAAATCAATTCTGGCTTGGGCCTGAGGATCCCTTGTGATGTTTAATAATGCATGTATCTGGAGAAATTGTGATCCTCTAACAAATCATTGATAAATGGAAAAAGAAGGCTGGAGTGATCATAAATATTAACAGCAAAAACTCTTCCAATGCACTGCATTTTTTTTCTTTAGACATATGGTGTTCAGCATGGACAGATGCAAAATTCATTCCAAAAATTGATTCTCCACAAGGAATTGGTCCCTTTTCATGGCTTTAATATCAAAATGGAGAGCATCCTGGGGAAATCTAAGTGTTTAAGGATTCTTAGTGGGGGAAAAAAAGCAATGAGACAGAGACGATAGATTTTTGTCCAGCTTCAGATTTTGTGCATCTTCCTCAGAAGTCATTTTTTGGTACAGATGACCTAGGGAGGGGGCCTTGGTCTGGTAGTCATGTAAAGGCCAATGATGAGAACTGCAAATCAGCACATTCATGGTTTTGGGTTTTTTTTGTTTTTTTTCTTATGTGTTGCAGAGGTGTTCTTTTTAGTTAATAAAATGAACCACTTTTCTGAGACCAGGGAGTGCTTAGAAAGTGTTTATACCCGTGTTTGTGTTGAATCAGTTGAGTTAACAGAGTAAAGGGTGTAGGGAGTGCATTTCTCAGGGTGCACTCCAGGAGTTCTCAGCCTTTTGAATCCCAGTGAAATGGCCCAGCATGAATGTTTTCTGACAGGACAGAGCTGGACCAAGTGATGCAACCCTAATGCCTACAATTTTTCTGTATACCTTTTAGAGAAGAAAGTTTCAAGGAAATAAGGGTATTGAACTGCAAAGTGCTTTTTTACAGAAAATACATCATGGTATTATCAAGGTGTCTTGTTCAGCTTTTTGTTTATAATCCATTTTGCCTATGGATAGAATTAATTTTACCTGAAATACCGATTTTTGAACAGCAACTTTGTTAATTTTTTGATCATGAAATTTAGGCAAGGGAATGATGACCATTTTTTCCCTGGCTCCGTATTTCTAGGAGCATGGATACTTACATAGTACATGGCTTATCAGTGAAGATAAATGACCTTTAGGAATTCAAATCAAAATTAATAAGGACAGGCCTGTTTGTTGCTGTGCTAGCTAAAATCAGAGATATTCTTAAAATACCTCAGTACCTAGAAGACTTACCATTTTAGCATAGTGGGAGGATTTTGTTTATGAGAAACAGCAAAGCTTTAGCTGAATTTAGAGCTCAGTAGGAGCAGTGAGCAAGGGCTGCCAGAAGGTGCTTTTGATCAGTTTTTGATCTCTGGGATAGGCAGTGATTCCTCAGCAGGATCTTTGTTTCCAGCTCCAGGGTTTAATCATGGATGTACCTGTCATGCCAAGCCTGCCCAAAAGTTCTGTCCAAAGCTCAGACCAGACCCCTCCATGGCTTCTGCTCCTGACAGAGGCACCCATGTCACAAACCATTGATGCTTCAGGTTTTAGTTTTTATATTTTTCACATTTTGTGCTGCTTTTGTTTGTAGTTTTGAGCTTCACATTCAGGGATGGTGAGCTCTGTGCACAGAGCAGGGAGACAAAACAATTCCTGCTCCAGCTGGGCACCAAGGACAAATGATCCCAATCTCAGCCCAGGAGCACAAACCCCGTGGGCTGCAGAGAGAAAAACAAGCAGGGTGGGACTGCAGGGGCTAAAGCTGGGATGGGACAATGAACTGCAAGGTGCAAATGGAGCAGAACTGATCCCAGGGAGAGACCCCGGCAGCGCTCGTGCATTTTGGGGCCATTTTGGTTCATCTTGGGTGCAGCCCTGGCTGGGCTCTGGTGCTGCCCAAGGTGGGTCCATGGAGGAGATGCTTTGGATAAATCCCTGCTTCATTCTCTAGCTCTGTCCAGCCCTGCTCTAGGGCAGCCTGCACAAGGCATCGCCGCGACACTGCAGGCTCGTGCATGTCCATGGAGAGCCTTCAGATAGCAATTATTTAATTCGACCCAGATTCTGTGGATCTGTGTCACATTTTAATTAGTGCAAATGAGTCAGCCATTCTCCAAAGCACTGGCACTAAGCTTGCAGACAGCCCTGTGTGTGCCAGTCATCCCTCTGAAGCAGCTGGGGGTACCCACAGGTCCCCAGAGTGGAACTCTTTGCACTGTGGAAGTCCCAGGGGTTCAGGCAGTTTGCGTTTGTTATCAGCATCCCTTTTCCAGAGCAGAATGTAAACCCCAGAGTCAGCAACTCTGAATGAGGCCACTGGGTCAAAGCTGAGGTGGCAGCAGGAGATTTCCTCTCACATTTCAGCCAAGAACTGAAGGCACTGGAGATGCTCTGTCATGGAGGGGAAGGGACACCAGGCAGAATCTCCCCCATAAGCAGCTGGCAAGGCACCCATCTCTTACTGAAATCACCTCAAGGCTTGGGCCCAGATCTTCAGACAACCATCTTTCCTTTGACTCCCTGTTATTCACTTAATTTATGTCCTCAGGGCAGAACTTTGTTGTATTATATGCCACTTTAGAGATGGGGATAGAATTTAATTAAAATATTTGAAAGTAGGGTAAGCGATGCTAATAAGGAAAAGAAAAATAGTAAATGAACAAATATGTCAGGGATTAAAGTTTGTTGACTAAAAATAGATGGAATATTTTACCAAAAAAAGTTAAAAAATGTGAAAGATGGCATATAGGAATTCTAGAATTATGGTCATTTTATTTATTGAAGTAAGAATTAATAAGTCACACAAGACAGCACAGAATCATTCTGGGTTATTAATTATACTGCACAGCACCAGAAAACCTTAGAGATTCTTCCTTTTTGTGCTTTGCAACCTACTGTAGGAAATTAGTGGTTTGAAGTTGATTTGAAATTTGAAAAACTTGAGATTTGGAAGTTGAGATTTTGAAAGTTGAGAGTTGAGATTTGAACGTTGAGAGCTGAGATTCTGAAAGTTGAGATTCTGAAAGCTGAGGTTTTGAAAGCTGAGATTATGAAAGTTGAGGTTTTGAAAGCTGAGATTTTGAAATTGGAATGCTGAGATTTGAAAGTTGACATTTGAAATGAGTGGTGCGAGACAATGAAAATGCCTTCACTCTCCAGAGTGAAACCAGGTGGTGACAGGTGGAGCAGTAATTCTCTTTTGGGCAGCAGGTGATGAGGACAGCCCCAAACCCCAGCCCATTTTCCCTGAAAGCACAGGGACCCATCCTAAAGCTGCTAATTCCCAAGCTTGATGGGCAGCAGTAGAAAGGTGCCACCAAAAGACTGATTTGACAAGGAGTTGCAGTGAATCCATCCCACGTGTAGAAGGCAGTGGAAAGTGAGAGACATTTTGCAGGAAAGCTGGATAAATAGATGGTGACAGCTGCCTTAAAGAGAGATGGAAATGACTCAGGAGCCCATGTTCAGACCAGGGGCTATCCTGCGATACAAAATAAAAAGTACATTCAGTGTAAAACCCTTTGGATCAGGCATTTGTGACAGGCTGAAAAAGAGAGTGGTGAAGCCAAGAAGATTAATTTAGTTGTATGAGAGTAACTTCATTGAAAATGGGCAGGATTTGTCACAATGAGAGACTAAGGGGTTGCACATATGAAACGTGGTGATCTGGCTTTCAATTTGAGCAATATGAGCCAAGAGGAAAGGCTGAGCTTGGAGGGGTTATGCAGAAAGAAACAATTGCATTTGTTCTGGATAAATGATTTTAGGGTGGCTAGGACGAAGTTGACACCTCTGTTACAATCTCAGGAAAGCAGGTCACTACTCACTGCTGCAAGTTCAATTGCTATAGAAGCACTTTCCTGAGGTCATGTTTAAACAAGTTCAATTTATTTTTATGTATTAATGCATTTAGATCCTGCTTAAGAAAATGGTTTGACAGTAGAGTCTAAAAATCTGAGTCCTTAGTACATTGCTACAATGCTTCCTAAACATTGAAGTGGGAGAGGAGAAATCAGGTTTCAAATCTGTGCCGCTTGGCTGTGAGATGCTTTCTTTCTGCCTCTATTACTGTGACTAAAAATACTTATTTATGTCTCATAGGGGCCTAAACTGTGCTTAATTACTTGTTTAAAACAAAGCATTTAAGGGAAATGGATTTTCCAGATAAATTTCATGCATTGGATAGCCTCCTGCAGTTGTGCTATCAACTAGTGGTTGCTGTGTGCTGGTTTTAGGTGAGGCTTTTGTCCTGTTTTGGTCATTTTTAGGAGACAAACTGCTTCAGTTCCAGAGATTCTGCAGGCTATGAATTTTTCCACGTTGATACAATTAGTTACAAAAATACACTTTTAAAATGAGCATTAGTTAAATTAAAAATACATTTGGGTTTGTTTTAAAATAAAAAATACTTTATTGATGTCCCAGCCCTTTATGTACAATCCTTTACTTCCCTTCCTTTTAGGCAAACTGGCTGCTTTAGATTCTCCTGTGGTTTGCATTTGCTGTTTTCACTGATGCTCTCTCAGGACCCAGCGCTAAGGCCAGGCTTTATGTGTGTTTATTAAGAATTTAAAGAGGCATTTGGACTCTGAATCATCCATCTGGAGTCCAGACTGAGCCCACTGGCTCTGGGGCTGTCAACATCCTCTGTTTCAGTGGTAAGAGAGTTCGTGGATTAGAGTATTTGGGAACTGTGTGACATCTACAAGCTGAAAAGCAAAATGTGAGCGAAGCACCTCCTTGTGCTTGGCTGAATAACAGAGAGACACAGCTCAGACCCCAGGTGCTCTCTGGTGACATCAGGAGAGTGACATAAATGTGCAATATTAAAATGATGTGCAGACTTTGAAACAAATTCCACCATTTGTTCCCCTCTGCTTCCCATTTCACAGAGACGGTGAAATTGTTTTTCTGGGTATTGCAGAGGCATTTCCAAATGAATCCTTGGGATCTCCTGTTTCATGAACTGCTTTCCTCCTCTTAACTTTGTTTGCTCAACCTCTCTGGCTGCTTTCATCACCTCACCACTTCTGATGGGGGATTTTCCTGAGAGCTTTTTGGACAGTTAAGCGCTGTGGACCTTGTTGGCTGCACTTTGTGTGCTGCAATGATTTGGAAGAGCTCCAATATGTCAGTCATGAAAAACTCAATTCATTAATCCACTGAAGCTTTTCCTAAGAAAATTCTGGTTTAGGTGTGCCTGGTGGATGGATCCCACAGATATAAATGGAGGTTTTTTCCTTTATCATTGATAATATATTCCTTTTCCTTTATCATTGATAATATATTCTGCAACGGCCTGATATCCCTTATTTTTTTGTTGCTGTATTTAGGTAGCTGAAATACAGATCCAAATGGTTTTTTTTTAGTAATTTAGGACACTGACAAGTTGTTTTCTCAGCATATTAACTACAAACCGTTCTTTGGGCTTGCATCAAGTAAATGCTGATTTCTTGAGCTAGAGATTAAATTTTGACATCAATACTCTGTGCTTTAATCACTACAAATGGGCAAAGCACATCTCTCACTTTTGCTGATGTTCTCACAGTTTGCTATTGGCCCTTGAATTAAGGACTGACAGTAAATGACTTAAATTTTAATATTTGAGGCTGTCCACTTGAACCATAAGGAGCTATACAGATACATATCTGTGTATATATATATATCTAGTGGTAACTGGATGACAAGGTTTGACTTGGCTTCTGCCACACATGCAGGTGACATATAGCATAAAGAGTCTTTAAATCTGGGAACACAAGATGAGCAAACCAGGTGGTGTCAGCAGTAAATGAATCTATTGCTCTGTGCTGGCCATCCTCGAGTGTGAGCTCACCTCTAGTTCTCCTTTGTTCTGCACTTGTAATCCTGTAAGGAAAGGAATTGGAAACTCAGGTTTGCAGGCAGGGCAGGTGATGGGAGGTGTTTTGTAATGCAAGGCTGTTAAATTGCGCATTACCAGCCAGGTTACAAAAGGAGTATTTGATACCACAAAGCAGCCAGAGGCTCAGGAGGAGCTGTGATCGTGCAGGTGGAGTTGTTATTGTTGCTGTAATTGTTATAGCATTGGAAATTTGAGAGGGTTTATGCAGGGAGGAGGTGCTGAGGCTGAGTTGTAACTCTGAGAGTCCTCTAGCAGAGGAATGCTGTGTGCCTTGGAAACCCTGGGAAATCACCATTGACCACCCATTGATGGAGGAAAATTCAGAATATTAACTACAAACCATTCTTGGGGCTTGCATCAAGTAAATGCTGATTTCTTGAGCTAGAGATGAAATGCTGGCATGAATACTCTGTGTTTTAATTACTGTTTAAATGGGCAAAGCACATCTCTCGCTTTTACTGATGTTATCACAGTTTGCTGCTGGCACTTGCGCTGAGGAAGAAGCAATAAGAGAGAAGTAACAGTGGAACTGGAACCCAAACACCTGATGAGCATCACCCACATTTAGTTTAGAGCCAAAGAATGGGATGAAAATAGTCTGGAATAGGTGTAACAAAACATAGAACTATGATGATTTAAGCTTAAACTCGGGGGAACATTTTTTCAAAGAATATACACTGAACTTAGAGAAAAGTGAAAATCCTTCATTTAATTAAGAGACTTAACTTTACCTTGAAGTTTAGACTGGTTCCAAGCCCCACCTAACCACATTATTACAGCCTGTAAGACCCCTCATTTTATGTTGCTTAAGGCTGACTCCTCCTCTCAGACAGGGATGGAGCTGGAGTATCAGCCAGCCTGAGACTAAAGCTTGTTTGGCAAGTTCAAAGTGACCTTTCCTGTGGAAGAGAAAATTGTTGCTCCTAGAGGGATAGGAAGTGGTAATAGGGGGATCTCAGAACTGCAAAGACATCACTTTGGCTGAATTTTAAGGCTCAATATTTTAGTGGGAATTCAGTGGGAGATTTGTCCAGAGGACATGTCTGTCTCTTGGAGAAAATGGTACTGATTACAGAGCTCAGCAGTGCCGGTTGGCACAGTGTTTTGGCTAATGCTCATGCCCAGTTTCTTATTGCTCACTGGCTGGCAGACACTGAATTCAGCCTGAAGTGATCCAGCTGTGTCTGCAGCAGTGCCACAGAGAGGCTGGCTGATACTCCAGCTCCATCCCTGTCTGAGAGGAGGAGTCAGCCTTGAACAACAGAAAATGAGGGGTCCTGTAGGCTGTAATAATGTGGTTAGGAGTTGGTTAGGTGGGGCTTGGAACCAGCCTAAACTTCAAGGTAAAGTTAAGTCTCTTAAATAATTGAAGGATTTTCACTTTTCTGTAAGTTCAACATATATTCTTCGAAAATATGTTCCCCTGAGCTTGAGCTCAAATAGGTAGAAAAATGAAAGTTCATAAAGGAAATAAGTTCTGATGGTGAATTTGATCACTGCTTTTTCCAGTAATACAAACTAAGGAATGTAGATATATGAACATAAGGAGGGCAAATGAATCTGGAGAGAAAATTGAGAAGAATATAAAGAAACTCTGTTCTGTATATGAGTGCTGAGACATTATGATTAAGAAATGAACTTTATTAGTAATAGAATTTTGTCTGTAAGGGTGGCAAATCCATGCAGCTTTCAGGTTTTCCAGTGAATTTGTACTAATAGAAAATATTTGCACTAATGGTGGGACTTGTGGTCCAAGCATTGAGCCAGGACATGGTGCAGGAACACTAACACCAGAAATAAATCACATGAAAGCAGGTAAATATTTGTCCTGGGTTGACTATATGATGCTTTTATCCCCAATCGTCCCATTCTGAATGGTGAGTTTTGCACCTTTAAGAGTGCCTCGGGGAGTGAAGGGGGGGAGAGAAGAAGCAGCAGGTTTTTTTTTTCAGACACTGCATTCACTCCCCCACATTCCTGCTCCTGGACTGTTGTCTGTGGCTGGACAGACGACGGGACAGAGCTCTCCTTTGCTTTGAGTTAGTTTAGCTAGCCGAGGCAAAGAAGTTCCCTGGATTTTTTTTTTTGTTTTTTTTTTTTTTTTCCTTTTTCTTTGGACCTCTTGAAACCTGCTCTGGACTGAACATCAAGGGGAGCACCAGCAGCTCACACCTGTGGCCCACCGGGCCAGGCCTGGCCTGCGACATTCCAGCACTGGCAGAACTCATCAGAGACTGAGTGAGCTGAGCCACAAGCCGGGGAGGGACTTTTCTCAGTTTGTCATCTCTTTGGAGTGGCAAGGGATTTTATTGTTTGATATTGTTTAGATTTTATTGTTTAATAAACAGTTTTTTCCACCTTTCTCCAAGGAGATATTTTCTCCCGGACCCGTTGGGGGGAGGGGCTGATTGAATCAGCTTTCCTACCGGAGCTCCTTTGGGGGGATTCTCTCCCAAATTTGCTCTAAACCTGGACAATATTCCAATATATACCTCAGTAATGTCTCACTTTTCCTTTCAGCAGGACTATTCAGATCTTTGACCCTAATGTGCAGGCACCATTAGTGCTGCTGTGCAACAAAGAAAGAAAGTTGGTCCAATGCAAATAAACTGTAAGATGTAATGGAAGGTCATAAATAGGAAAAAAAAAGTCAGATAGGACTGAATATTTTAGTGTGATTGATGAGCTATTTTTTCTTAATTCTGATTCTTGTGAATAAAATTGTACCCTGAAGGGCTTTTCAGATGTTTTGATAGCACACGTCACCAACCCTGAGCTTGACTTTACAGCTGAAACCCTGGAAATATTGATCACCTTCTAGTGCCATTCCTTTTGTGTTACAGCTGTGTTGTGCAAGTCAGAGGTGTGACCAGACCTGTAGGGTTTGGTGCCCAAGTGAGTGCTGATACCACTCTCTGTGCAGTGCTGGTTATAAGAAGGTGACTCTGAATATTTTTATAAGAAGGTGACTCTAAATATTTTTATAAGAATGTGACTCTCAGTATTTTTCCCAGTATCCCAGATAGGTTTTGCAGCCCAGAATAAGCAGTTCTGGGTGCTCACCAGCTGCTTCATTATATCTGGCTGTCGTGCAGCCAAGGTTTGATGGAATATGGACAGACTTCTAGGAAGAAAATGGCAGCTACTTCCCCAAATCCTTGTTTGCCAAGTGGCTGATGTGGCTGCCAATTTCATGCGCTTGCATCAAATGCTCTCCATTGATGAAATTGTGGAGTGAATTGCTGGCTATGAGGCATAAATTCAGCTCCAGATTTTGAATGTGTGAAGTAAACAGGTTCCACTGGCATGAAACCACCCCTAAATTCTCTGCAATTGCTAATTTTGTCCAGGCAGGGTGGTCCTTCAGTAGTGCTTCCTCTCCCCACCCACTGGCTGCTCCATGTTGGGTCCTTCTGCACAGAAATATCCATGGTTCAGGGGGCTGGCTCCAGATTTTCAGTTTTACATGGATTTCTCCCTTTTGATCCTGTCTTATTCATTTCCTCGTATCTTTCCAGGATGGTCCTCTTGGAATTACACCTTGATGTTTTCAGACAAACAGCCAGACGTGTTTGTCATCACCTTTTGCAAGCATTTGCTTCACTGGGTGTGCCCCAAGGAATAAAAGCAGACAATGGTGCAGTGTCACTTTGGTATTTTCTTTGAAAAATCCCTTGGCCCAGGATTTTTCTCCTGGGAAGCTGTGAAGCCTCAGAGAAAAAGGAAAACAATAATTATCTCATTTTTTTCTCCTGTGTTTTGCTACTTTGGAATGTATTGGCGATTGTTTACCCACAGGTTGTTGTTTCATTGGTTTCGTGTGAATTGTTTTGATTTAATGACCAATCAGTGCCAAGCTATGTCAGGGCTCTGCAAAGAGTCAGGAGTTTTCATTATTATCTTTTTTAGCCTTCTGTCTGTATCCTTTCTGTTTTCTTTAGCCTAGTTTAGTTTAGTATTCTTTAATATAATATAGTGTCAGAAAGCAATAAATTAGCCTTCTGAGAGCATGGAGTCAGATTCATCATCCCTCCCTGCCACGGGGCACCCCACAAATACAATAGTCCAGCCTACACAGGAAAAAAAGCAGCCACATTTTTAATGGATTGGGGTGTTCATCTCACCTTTGGCATTCCATCCTCTCCCACAAGTCGAGGGATCATTGAGAGAACACCTCACTCTGAAATCCCTCTTGGATCAACAGAAAAGGGGGGGAGATAGAGGTAGTGCCTCAAATGTGTTCTAAATTTTTTGAACAGCTCTTTTGCAGAACCAGATCCACCAATCATGAGGCATTTTTCTAATAGCACGCAGGCAAAATTGACAGAAAGTCCTTTAGTCCTGATCAGAACCCCAAAACAAACTGAAGGTCCATTGCCTCTCATAACCTGGGGCAGATTTTGATCACCTTGATGTTTCTAGAGTCTGATCTTTTTAGTGTCAGAGCATATTGTCTGACTTGGGCAGTGCGTCCTGGGACTCGGGTGAGGGCTGGAATAATCTCCTCAGTTGCACTTGAAAAAAAATCAGCATTTCATGTGAGTATTATGGACTGTTTGTTTTGAGAGTTCTGAGGATTAAACTTAGTGCTTAAGCCATGAATGGGCTAAATCAGTCCAGCTTAAGTAGCATGAAATAAAAAGATGCTTTGCTATTTTAGACCCGGGCTGTCCAGCAGGGATTACTCCCTAACGTGTTGTAATCTTCACCGTGATAAGCACACTGCCTTTTTGCAAGGGAGAAACTGACTTAATATTGACTGAAAATTCAGTCAGAAACTCAATTTTACCGAATGTAATTCCTGTACATCTCTCAATTAGCAGCTAGAAAAAAACCACTAACTCTCATGCACAGAGAATTTTCAGTGCCTGGAACAGGTTAATTAACAGCATCTCTCCAATTCTTGAAAGCACTGGGGGCAGAGCATTTTTGTCATTCAGCTGGTGGAAAGGAAGGAGAGTTTAGCTGGATGTGCTTCCTGTGCACCTCTTTGTCACACCACTGTGTGGTGTGACAAATAATGACTATAATGCATTCAATAAAGGGAAATAAAAGCAAATATAGCTTTGCCTCTTTTGCATCCCATTTCCTACCTCATAGTCCTATATTTTGCAGCATGAGCATCACGAGAATAACATTATTTTTTCTTTCTCCTCCGTTTTTCATGGAAGTTATTGATTTGCATTAGGAAGAATGATAACATTTTATACATAGATATATAAAATACATATATGCATAAAAGGTATTTTTCAAGAAGGTGAAGATGTGGAATTCTGTTCCTAAATGGGGCAGCAGCTCCTTTCATTTTGGCAGTGCTGGCTGGAATAGAAAGCTTCCCAGCTTCCTGGGGAGCTCTTTCTCTGTGTTCTCATTGTGCTCCCTGAGCTGGCCTGACTACTTGCTTCTAGCTGATGTAAAATTTGCACACTGTCTGATTCCGTGGCTCAGTGCATTCCAAAGTGGGTCAGAAATCCTTTCTGTGTATTTGTGTCATTTTCTCATGCTAAGTTTGAGGACACCACCTTGCTGCTTTAGAGAAACATTAAGATGTATTCATCGTGGTCGGCAAAGTGCATCAAAGGCCTTCAGTGCAAAGTACCAGAGCTGCTGTTAAAATTACAAGCCCAATAGGAGCATAAATGCCAATACTTGGATAGGAAAAAGTACCTCACTTTTCTCTTTTATCCCTTTGGCTTCAGAGGTTTCTTTTTTTATTATTTTTTTCTTCTGAAGTTATAGAGCTTGATTCAGAAATTGTTTAGAATTCTTTCTGCCAAAGGCTAAGCTATTAATAATTCTTCCCTCATTAGCTATTCTGAAGTTTTAGGGTTGGAATGGGTCTATGGAATGTATTTCAAAGGTTTAATAGTTGCAATGGGTCTGTGGAATGTATTTCAAAGTTGCATATGAAGTTCTTCAGTGAAGAGTGAAAAATGCACATACAATTGAAAATTCCTAATGAGGCAATGAGTTATCGAATTACACTTTGAAACCTAGATAATATAATTTTAAAACATTTTTCTAGAGTTTTAATCTACATTCTGAACATATTATTGAAAGCAAGAGAAAAAATTTATTGGGGAAAAAGTATTTTAAAATGAGCTTTCGAAAGCAAAAGGTTCAATGTGTACTAAGGGATGCCGAATTGCAGCAGTTATTACCCAAAATATTTTCAGTGTCTCTTTTTCTGTTCTTTCAGAAAGAGAAGGAATGAATTGATGCTACCTGAGTAGCTAGGCTGCACTTGTCCAACATAGTATCAAGGGCAGAAGTCTTGGGCAGATGCAGGACTTCCTTTACCCCTGAGTCTTGGACTGAAGTAATTCTTACCAAAGCCTCTGCTCTGATTTGTGGCAGGTTATAAAAACTCCCATCTGATATTTGCATCTGCATGGATGGCATCCCCGTGAAATTTTCAGCTTAACACCAAAACCATACCTGATCCTGATGCTAACTTTAGGGGTGGTCATTTTTTCTTTCTTTTTAATATAAAACATGTTATTTCATGAAACTTCTTTTGCTGTTTGTGGTAGACCTCTCATTTGAATGATGAACTTAAACCAGAGGTATTTCTGTCAAAAGATGAAGCTGCACTGCCTGGTGAAAGTGAACATCTGAGCTCAAGCTCATCCTGATTTCAGCTCTTTCCTCTATACACACAGACATTTATTCTCATTTAGTCTCATATCTTACTGAGGAGAAAATGAACTTGTAAGAAACCAACCCCTGTGGAAACCCAACAATTTTCTTCTTGAATTGTGAGGGTCTTCCTATTTATTCTTGAAGGTATGTAATACTGCTTTCATCTACAGATTTTTAGAAGTAATAATTTTGTTCCTCTGTCCTTCATTATTCTGCACTGAGCTGTTTGGGTTGGTTTTTTTGTTTACATTTGATAATTTTACAAACTTAACAGGAAAGAATGCGTCTGTATTAATAGCAGTTGCATCATCTTGCAGAGGTAAAAGGCCAACTCCAAACCTGTTACTTTTAACCATCTGAGCCAAACAAAATGATGTATTTTGCTACAGGTAAAGGGGCATTTCCCATTAATGCTGGCTTCAGTAGTGTCCTTGAGGAAATGAGCAGCTGCCATGTATTAGGGACAGCCCAGCTCTGCCTCCCATTGCATTTGAAAGCTCTCACCTCATATAAAAGAGAGCAGCTGCCCTGGCTATTGTCTTCCTATTTATTTTTGAAGGTATTCTTTGAGAAATTGAAACAGGAAAAGCAAGAACACAGATATTATTCCCTCTGGATGAGAGAGAAGAGGGATCTATGCATGGCAGAGGGAAGGACAGGAAAAGAGAAAGCAAAAACACAGAAATTTTTCCCCCTGGATGGGAGAGAAGAGGAGGGGAAAGGACAGAAGCAGTGGAAAGAGTCTTGGTGGCTTTGGGAATTTCTGGAGAGTGATTTATGGAGCCAGGCTCTCAGACCTAGCATCCCAACAGATGCTGTGTTTATTTATAGGTCAGGCGCTGCAGACGAGTAATTCATCAGGTGGAAGCAGAAGTCAGAGCGAGCAGTTGACTCTGAGTTCAGGGAAATGAATGCCCTGAGCCACTGCACTGCCTTATGGAGTGATAGCTGCAGAGCACGACCAGGAGAAAGCCACAAAACCGCTCCCTGCAGCCTGAGGTGGGCAGGGAGAGGGGATGGATGCTCCTCTGCCCCTTTCCTGAGCCCCTCTGCACCCACAGCACTCAGCAAATGCCCCTCACTGGGTGCCCTTGCTGGGTCAGCCCCAGGGGCAGAGCAGGGAATTCCAGAATTTCTGTGAATTCCAGAAATGGCTGGAGCACACAATCCTCCTGCTCTAACTCCCAATTCATTTAGGGGGATGTTCACTGAATGAGAAGCTCCCAGCTGCTCCAGCAAAGGGGACCCAAATGAGGTGTGTGAATAGTTAAGTGGTGCTTCCAAGGTTGTTGTTTGCGCCCTCAGCATCCCTCAGGCACCACACAAACCCTGTGGTTTGCCTGCAGTCTGAGCTCCCCCATCATTTTGATCTTTCTGGTCTGTTGCTTGGGTTTCTTTCTTTCATGGGCAACAGAAATCAGGGAGAAAAGGAGTTTTGATAAGTAACTTGTCTTGTCTTTCCATGGCTTGGAATGTGATTTGCAGGCTCTGGTGCTCTAGTGGCTGCCTTTTAGACACCACCACAGGCACGGAGCTGCTGAGGAAGAGTGAAAGCTGTCGGCACCTTGGATGCTGAGAATTTTAGACTTTGTGTGCTAATAAGCACTAACTCTTAAGAAAATACTACATTTACCCTGAGGTTGAGAAACTGGCTTCTAAACTGGATTAATAGCACTGGGGTTATGGGTGTGGAGCTGGTTAGAAGTGTGTAATATCACTGGGTGGAAAACTTGGAGTTTGGGGTTTTAGAATACAGTAATAAATGTGAAGCAAGATGGAGGTTTTTAGGGCAGAGACTGGTTGTTCTTCTTTGCCACCTTCCTCTTTCTTCACAGGTTTGGGTGAAAAGTGCACATGCATTTTGTAATTAAACAGAGAAGTCTGCATTGTGGACTTGGAGTGATCAGTTATTGAGCTAAAAGAGAAAATAATTTAAGTATAATTTCTTAATTGGATAGTTTAGCCTTAAAAGACCTCCTAACAACAGATAGTTAACCATTTTTGTATCTTGCTAATGAAAGACTACAAAACTCACAGCTGGAAAGCCATAACATTAATTAAAACAAGAAACACTTAAATCTAAATGTGATCTATCATCTCAAATACCTTCGATCCCAACCCTAATACCTAGAAGTAGAAAGAGAACAAAGAACCCACAAAAACCAAATGGGCAAATTCTGATGACTCGGAATGCTTCACCCCTCCATCCTGCAATAACAGCCCACAGAGTGTTGGGGTTGATCTTTCCAACCTCAGAATGCAGGATGCCAGGCAGAAATCTTTCTGACACGGAGATGCCAAACCTCTCAATGCTCATTTAGTTTTTCGATCATAATCTGTGTACAACATATCCTATTACCCTGTGTTAATGAACACTAAATTATATTAATTTTGCTGCTTGCAGTTGCTTAAGAAGAAAGAAGTTATGCATGTAAAGCAGAAGCCTGTCTCTCTGAGCCTCACAGTGTGTCAGCTTTGCTACCTTCAACAGGAAAAAGATACTGTGGTAAGAGAAACTACCTTAAGATTGAAATATTTCCTTTCTCCTCTGCCCACAAATTTTCATGTGTTCATTCTGTGCTACAAGAAAAATCAGAATGTGAAATGCTCCTCTGCCTATGACAGTGCTGACAGAGGTAGTCAGTACCAAGAAAAGGAATATCTCTGATGCCTAAGTCTGTATGATGCCACATCACTACGATGCTGATACACAAATAATGAATCTCATCTTTAGGTCTTTGTTTCTGACTGTAATTTTTTGATCACTTGTGTTAGATGGACAGTGCTTTTTGGTCCATTCACACAAAGTGCATTGATTTTTCTCATGAATTTTTCCAAAAGAGTCCAAATATTGGCTGCAGCCATTTTGCTCCCACTGCCAGATCACTCTTTGATGTCTTTGCAGATACTTCTGGAAAATCAGTAGCAATAATAACAGTACTTTTTATGATAATAGAAATTACTCAAGAGGAGTCTTTCACAAATGATCTGTCTCCGGTAATTATCAGTTATTAAAGTCAGATAACATTTCCATCCATAAGTTTTGCAATAAAAGATGCAATGCTCAGTTTTAAAAATCAGTATTTTTCTTAGTGCTTTTCCTGAGGTTTTTTTCTCCTTATATTAAGTTTTTTTCCTATCAGATTAAGTGGAACTGACAGCAGCTAAGTCTCTATTTTATGATTTGTGAATACTAAGTAACCAACCATTCAGGAGCTGTTAAATAACATTTCTATGAAGTCTTTCATCCACACACTTCCAAATGCCTTATACTAATCTGCAAACATGGGAATTAAGCATTGCTGTACAAGGGAAAGCCAATCCACAATATAAAATAAAAATAATATAAAATAGAAAGATAAATAAAAATATGAAAATAAATAATATAAAAATAATGTAAACAATATTTAAAAATATAAAGACTATAAAATATAAAGAATATTAAAAAATTCAACTTCTTCTCCAGGTTCAGTGCCAAATGCAGATAAAGATATCTATCATTCTGCATCAGTTTTGTCTAATTAAACCACATTTTCCTGTCTTGTTTTCCAAGTTGCTCAGTAAAGAAGTAGATACAATGAGTAAAGTTTGGGTTGTGTAGAAGCTGCTCTCTCCTGCCTCACTAAACATAAATGCAATTGTCAGGAAGAAGACAGTAAGTGGTTATCCATGATTTAATGACATAATCGTGTGTTGTTATAATTAATTGTTGTTTCAGGCCACTCCCTGATGCTGTGGTGTGAACCACCCCGCTGGGGGTTTAGAGTTCTCCCTGTTCCTGGGGCAGCTCACCTGTGCTCGCAGCATCACTGCCTCTCTCAGGGCTGTCACAGGCAGCACGGCCCTTCTGGCTGCTGGAAACTTTGGCATATTCAGGAATGAATCTGTCATTTCAAAAAACATCCCCTCATTAGGGCATTTAGCATCCTAAAACCTCCCTTTATCATCCCAAAACCCTCTCAAATGTGGTCCTAGGTGGGTTGATGAATAGTGTGCTTACTTCTTGGTGCTTGAAAAGGTTCATAGAGCACGTTTTATCCTGGTTGTATGACATAACAGAGCAGGACAAACCAGTGCATTGAGTTTGACACTCATCTTTTCTGACAAATAATTTGAAACTGCAGGCAATAAGTTGTCGTGGTAGGTTTTCTACTCATCGTATGTGCATGTGAGAGCCTAAGTATGAAAATGAAAATGTAATCATTAGGCAAAGGAGCCTGATTTGAATAACCATCTAGGCAAAAAATTATAATCCTTAAAAATCCTTTCTCATTTAATTTGTTCTCAGAGTTTCCTTTCAGTTTCTGTTAGGCATCCAACTGTGAAACAGGAATGTGCCTGGTTTTAATTTTCCGACAGTTTTCTGAAGGAGATTCACTAACTGCAGGATAAAAGGGCTTCCTGTGAACACAGGTGCTGCTTTAACTAAAAGCTGCTGGCAAACAGTGTTTCCTGCATTTGGGAGAGCTGCTGAGGGTCAGTCACTGAGACAGCCATGGAAATCTTGGTAGCCCCTTCTACCTTGAATAAACAGCAGCGCCAAGACTGAAGGGCACAGTTGCTTCTGGAGGTGATCATAAGACTCCAGGGCTGTCAGACAGACACACAGATCTCTGTGCTTCCCCACAGAGTGATCCATCACATCCCCCACTGTAATCTTCCCACTCAGCACCTGTAGGAACAGCATGTTACCAGAATACTGCACAAACTGCAGTGAGTTACTAGAAAACCGCCGGGGAAATGCAGCCTGATGCTGCTAACACAAGACCAAGATGCGTTTCCTGTCAAAATTTACCCAGTTGGTGACATTAACAGGTTATTAAAATGCTCAGCCTCTCATTCTTTTTTGCCTCATGAACAGATCAACACAATTCATAATGTTTCTTGCCATAAAATACCCACACTTCTGCAGCTGTCTTCAACAGAACTCTTGCTCATTTTGTAGGTGGAACACAGCTGTGATGCAGAAGTGATTTCTTGGTGACTGAATGTAATAATGAGCCTTGAAATTGTATCTAAACTAGGAAAACATTGAGAGCCTTTGTATGGATAACACTTGATGATTAATTCATAGGATGGAAAGGAAGGTGCAAAGATAGAAGGTTACCTCGTTAAAAAATGAAAGCCAAAAGGCCCCAATGAGTAGTACTGCTTCTAAAATTGTGACTCATTAATCTTGACTCTGCCAGGAAACATGCTCTGGTTAGGATATCATATTTCCCATGGACCCATTCAGGTAAACAGCCACTGTAACTCAGAGAGTTGTGCTGGGTGCAGGAAATGTGGGGCTGTTTAGGGAGAAAGAAGCAGAAGAATGGGCAGTAGGAGATCACCTGCCCTCTGCTGCAGGATGAGAGCCAGCCCACCTAGCACTACCTTTCCTATCAGAATATTTCTATTTGTGATGCCTTGTGCAGGCTGCCCTGGAGCAGAGGCTGGACAGAGCTAGAGAATGAAGCAGGGATTGATTCAAAGCATCTCCTCCATGGACCCACCTTGGGCAGCACCAGAGCCCAGCCAGGGCTGCACCCAAGATGAACCAAAATGGCCCCAAAATGCACGAGCGCTGCTGGGGTCTCTCCCTGGGATCAGTTCTGCTCCATTTGCACCTTGCAGTTCATTGTCCCATCCCAGCTTTAGCCCCTGCAGTCCCACCCTGCTTGTTTTTCTCTCTGCAGCCCACGGGCTTTGTGCTCCTGGGCTGAGATTGGGATCATTTGTCCTTGGTGCCCAGCTGGAGCAGGAATTGTTTTGTCTCCCTGCTCTGTGCACAGAGCTCACCATCCCTGAATGTGAAGCCCAGAGCCACACACCAAAGCAGCACAGGATCTGAAAATAGAAAAGCTGAAACCTGAGGCATCACTTGTGTGAGAAGAATGGAACTGTAAGTTCAGCTCAGCCTGTGAGTCTAAACCTCATGAATGAAACATTTCACTTTTGTGTCTAAACCATAGGTATGCATATTGGTTAGTGTAAGTTGAGGGAGTAAATTCATTTACTTATAATATCTGCGAGTATCAAAGTTTAAACTATCACAGGAGGACAAATATAGCTCAATTCACAAATATAGGCAGCATTTTTCCTCCTCTTTCTCTGCCTAGACCATTGGTTAGAACTTGACAATCATTTTGGTTTAGTGACTTCCCTGTTTCATAGCAGGAAAGCATCACCTTCAAGCAGTGCAAAGAGGCCCGGGTTTAATTTGCTAGAACACAGCTTAAAGAAATGAAGGATTCTGCCTCCCACTATCAGTCTCCATACAATTCATAATCTCCTGGCTATGATGTAAACCCTTGGTTTTCTTTAGAGAGGAAGGAAATGGCATTTTATTTTTTTTATTTCTTTTTTAGTAATTTCTTAAGCCCATTTGTGAGAAAGTGTTATTTCATCTGAGTCAAGGCAACAGTGTTCAAGTGTTTCTTCCTTTGCCAGATCTTAATGCCAATAAACCCAAATATTTTGTCCTTACTCTACACTGTTGTTCATAACTAATATTTTGTGGATCCGTTCTTTAAATAGTCCATAGACCCCTGGAAGGAAAGGCTGCAAACTGAAATCCACTAACTACAGTTTCTTCATATCAAATAGTTTCAAATGATTCTTTAAGATTATTTCATTCAGCTTTTAATGCACTGAGACAAGTTCTTCTTGTAGTATTATCTAAAATAATCTGATTTGTGTTTCTATTCTGAAAAGCAAAGCACATTGCATAGTAATAACGTATCTCCTTTGTCTCAGAAATCCAGACAAACATTGTTCTCATTTTGGGACTCTGTGTGTTATCAGCAGCTTTGTAGTAAAAAAAAAATACTTGTAAGAATATTAAATGTTCACATATGTTATTTTTATACACAGACCAAAATTTGGGGAAGTCTCCATTTGTAACCTAGAAGGATAGTTAAACATGACTCATTCTGTAATTAAACTGAGGGAATATCTGCTAAAAATTAGACTAATTTAGGATTGACTGAGGTTTCACCCTCTCTTTTTGTCTGTTCTTCCTGCTAGGATACTCTAAGAATGACTCCCAGACATATTCAGAGGAACCATGGTCATGTCCCATGTTAAGAGACTAATTTTTAAAAAAAGGGGAAAATTTTCATGACTGTAAATATAATAATCCCTTCATTCCACCATATGGCAGTTGTTTTCAATTTTTTTTTTTTTTGAAGACTGGTGTTAATCCAGTGGAGGGATGGAGGAGATTATGTTTTTCTTCTGTATTGAAAGTTTCAGGTTTTCATTGATGAATGGATGTGGTTCTCTTGAGTGAACTGTGGGAGAAGCATTCATTGACAGAAATTTCTCCTTTGGGATTCTTTGTGGTTCTGGAGGTCCAGTGCACATCCAGCTGCAAGAACAGAAAATAAAATGAGCAGAAAAATGTTACTGAGAAAGGCACTGGTGCACCCAGGTTCAAAATAAATGTCCCATGGGGAACTTGTCAACAGAACTTTATAAAAGTACTGTGCTTCCTGCCTTTTGAAGGTAATACCTGTGTTCTTGAGGTAGTAATACCTGCTGTTAAAACATAAGAAAAAGCCCTTTTTGTCTAATTTTCTCATTAAGAAAAGCCATTTTTATGACTAGACCTTTATGGTTGCAGCTGATTGTAGTTAGCAACTTCTAGCACATGGATTTACTGTTTTATTTTTCTCTTGGTACAGCACACTGTAATCCCCTGGCAACCTCATTTTCAGGCTGTAGACTGCACATGCTAATGCTGAGCTTTATTTGAATGGAAATGCTCTAAATTTTCCTCTCTGAACAGGAGTCCTTGAAACCCTGAGACTGGAAAGAATTGCAGAGCAATCTGGACAAGTTCTGTCTGGGAAGGACAGCACATCATCTTAAATGTGTTTAAGGTATTTAAATGTTTACGCATTCTCCTAAAATAAGAATTTTCTGTTGCCTCTTGCACAAAGTACCTATATTTACAGGTAGCAAGGAGTTTTTGTTTGAATTCAGTTAGGCAGCATTATTAACAGAGTGTTGAGGGTGGAGAATCCTCACCCCAGGAGTAAAAGGCATTAAACACCTGTCAGCCTGGCTGAGCTGCGTGCAGAGCAGAGCAGAAACCTTTTTTATGCTGGGATCCTTGGGTTCTTTCAGCCAGCCTGGCCCAGCTCCTGTGATCAGCAGCAGCTGCTGCAGCACCTGCCCTTCTCTGGAGGGTTTGAATTGAGACTTTGGGCTGCTCAGCTAAAGGGTGCATCTCTCACCATCTGCTGCCTCTCCCCTGCTCCCTTGGTGTTGCACAAGCTGTTTTGGAAGCGAAGGAGGTAGTAGGGGAAAAAAACGTATTGCTTCTCATTAAGTTGTTGTGGCCCTTAATGTGATGAGGAGTGACAAAATACAGAAATTCATTCATGGTTTTTGTCCAGACCTAGAGAAAAATCTGCATTGTGTTCTTCCCAGAAAAATGGACCTGTGTTGATTCCTATTCCTGATTTCATCCAATGAATGCTGTGTAGGACAAATTCCAGGTGATGCTTCATCCCTCTGCATGCATTGGAGCCAGTTCTGCCTGATGGATGGTGAGAGAAGGGCTTATTGCAGTTTGGCTGCAGAAGCACTGAAGGATGGATTTGTCTCTGAGTGCCTTCAAAGTGTCAGCAGCTCCTAGGGTTATGTGGTGAACAGCTGTTTTAAAAGGAAAAAGCAAAGGGGAAAGCTGTGCTCTGTGAAATCTGCCTTATTTTTAGCACTCCAGGAAATCATACAATGATTTTCACTAAAAACAATCCCCATGCACACACCATATAGGGGATTGTTTCTACAGATAATTTCAATTATTTACAATGATTTTCACTGAAAACAATCCCCATGGACATACCATATAGGGGATTGTTTCTACAGATAATTTCAGTTATTTACAATGATTTTCACTGAAAACAATCCCCATGCATGTACCACATAGGGGATTGTTTCTACAGATAATTCCAGTTATTTAATTTACAATGATTTTGACTGAAAACAATCCCCATGCACATACCATACAGGACATTGTTACTACAGATAATTTCAATTATTTACAATGATTTTGACTGAAAGTAATCCCCATGCACACACCATATAGGGGATTGTTTCTACAGATAATTTCAGTTATTTACAATGATTTTCACTGAAAACAATCCCCATGGACATATCATATAAAGGATTGTTTCTACAGATATTTTCAGTTATTTACAATGATTTTGACTAAAAATAATCCCCATGCACACACCATATAGGGGATTGTTTCTACAGATAATTTCAATTATTTACAATGGTTTTCACTGAAAACAATCCCCATGCACGTACCACATATGGAATTGTTCCTACAGATCTTTCCAATTATTTATAATGATTTTGACTGAAAACAATGTCCATGAACATACCATATAGAGGATTGTTTCTACAGATAATTCCAGTTATTTAATTTACAATGATTTTGACTGAAAACAATCCCCATGCACATACCATACAGGACATTGTTACTACAGATAATTTCAGTTATTTACAATGATTTTGACTAAAAATAATCCTCATGCACATACCATATAGGGGGTTGTTTCTACAGATAATTTTCAATGATTTTGACTGAAAACAATCCCCATGCACACACCATATAGGGGATTGTTTCTACAGATAATTTCAGTTATTTACAATGATTTTGACTGAAAACAATCCCCATGCACACACCATATAGCGGATTGTTTCTACAGATAATTTTAATTATTTACAATGATTTTGATTAAAAATAATCCCCATGCACACACCATATAGGGGATTGTTTCTACAGATAATTCCAATTATTTACCAATGGCAGTATATTTCACAGAGACAAATCTTGAAACCTACTGCTTCATGTCAACAGCTGTACCCTAGTAAAGAGGTTTTACCCTGAGGTTGTTCTCCCTGCCACCTGAAGAAATATCTTCGGTTAGTTCTGTATTGTGCGCAGGTAGGTGTGCATGCTGAAGTAAAAATTACAAAAATATGAATGCTTTATATGTAACATACTCCCTTATTTTTTTTTCTATGCAAGTGGATCTGAACTATTGCTAGAAATAGGATAGAAAAGTGGCAGGTGTGCTCTGGGGAGCAGGGGCTGAGCAGCACGTGTTTTTACACTTTCTGAAGTACAAAAGCAATATTTTTTTCTGTTTGATTTTTTTTTCTTTTTTCTATTATTGCTTCACTGCCCTTTGTGGATAGTAGCATGTGGTCACTTCAGGGAACTGCTTTGTATTTTTTTCCCTTCTGGTTTACAGCAGCAGCAGATTTAGTTTTAGCAGAATTTATCAGATTTAGCAGAATTAGCAGTTTTTCCATAAAAACCCTATGTGTCTGTAGAAACACACACACATATATATGTACATATATGTATACACACTTTTTTAAAAAATGTGTACATATATATACACATTTATAGATATATAATTTATTTTAAAGTGTGTATTATATATATATTTGATGCCTATCTCAGCAGCTGCAACTGCATGCCATGATACTTGTGAACAGTGAAATTTCCATTATAAGTATTAAATAGGAGATAAATAGATACTGAACAAGTAGGAAAATTAAATGTTAAGGAGGACCCCAGGAAAGTTAATGGAAATATTCACTTGAACAAAGGGAATATTTCCTGCTCAGAATTGCAAAGAGCTTGAGTTGAGGTGTTTTCAGCAGAGAATTGGG
Organism: Calcarius lapponicus; assembly: GCA_039654755.1. Taxonomy (NCBI): domain Eukaryota; kingdom Metazoa; phylum Chordata; class Aves; order Passeriformes; family Fringillidae; genus Calcarius; species Calcarius lapponicus. The sequence goes on along the minus strand of CM077468.1, from coordinate 1,015,617 downwards.
TTGTTAACTGGTTTAATACAGCACAACCAACAGATTTGGAGCTTTTCTGGTTTATCGTCTATTGAGTCTCTGCAGCCTTTGGAAATCACTCACTGGTGAAATTGCAGTTCTTATGCAATTTAGTGCCATTCCTGACTGACAAGGTAAATGCTCCTTTTATGAAGGGGCAGCCATTAAAACCACAATCTGAATCTCATTTCTCCTTGAGAGTATAAATGTTTTTTTAATGTCCACTTGATGCATTGGACCCCTTCATGAGTGGATGCTAGCAGCTTTCTTGGACACAGGTGTATGGAAGATTTCGATTTCAGTGACCATGAATTTAATTTTTTTTTATTCCCCCTCTACATGTGCAAACTGTTCTCATGCAGCCAGTACTTTCCCAAATGAGAACAGAATCCACAGGTGGCAGGAACTTAAAGTGCTCCACTCGTGGGAGGCACACTCATGCTGTAGCTGACCATATCCTATAAAAGCAGACATTCAAAACACCAATTCAAGGTAAACATCCAAAACAACCACCTGTAAAATCATGTGCTGTGTCTAAGGAACTCAACTAAGGAACTTCTTTTTTATTAACATCAGTTTCTGTGAGTCTTGACTAGAAAATGGAAAGTAGAAATGGTTTTATGGCTTCTCTGCTTACTTGCCTCTACGAAAATCAGCATAGCATCACAGTAATGATGCATTTTGCCATCTGTCTTTCCCCTAGTGGGAAAGATTTGGAAGTCAGTGGGTAAAAAGTGACAGAACCCCACTGCAGGAGGCTGCTGGGTGGGACCCATTGTGGTTATAAAATACCTGGGAAATTGGATCAGACTTTGAAAATATAAATCAGTGTCCTTGCCATTACTGTGTATGGAACTTTTCCAACAACAGACCCCAAGCCCTAGATGTTATAGTGTTATATACAGGATATAGAAGAGATATATAGATCTATACAGGATAAATATAGATTTATGCAGGATATATGAGGTGTATTTTTATATATACACACATTTTTATATATATACGGGTGTATATAAGATATATACAGGATATAGAAGAAAGAAACACTTTGTCTCTCTTTAAAGCAAACCTAGAATAGGAAAAGTCATTACTTTTTCTCCTTTTTTTTTTCTTTTCCTTTTTTTCTGAACACGTCATTCTTTTGACACCAACTGCACACCACCTTCTGTTAACCCAGTTCTATTTTAGTAATAAATATCTGAACCAGGAATTCTGTCTGGTGCTTGCAGAAAAGGCAGTACATTTAAAACTCTAAAAATGAGCTTAGGATCTCATCAGAATCATTTGACAGCCTGGGTGCTGTGCCAGACCTTCCTAAATTTAACACTGGAATGAAGCATATTGTAGAGTAAGTAATGGTTGATAATTTCAAGGCATATTTAAACAGTGTATGACCCTTAAGGTAGTATACAACTAATAGAAGAAATGCAACAAGTTGCTTGATATGTGTGGGAAGATATTTTGAAATACCCAGCAGGATGTAGATAAGGGAGATGTATTGAACTTGTAAGTTAGATCTCTATGGGAAAAAAAAAAAAGGAATAAATCCAGAAAAGCCATACTCTGAGGATTAAAAAAGCCCCCAAAACCCCAATGTGTGACACATGAAAAATCAGGTTATTCTTTAAATGCTAATTAAGTTGCTGTCTGAGGACAGAACTGGCTTCTAGAGAACACCAGGAATGGCAGGGTTAATTTGTTTTTATACTTATTGCCATGCAGAAAATGTTGTTATGGAAACCAAATATATGTTATTTCTTAAATAAATATTCTCTCAAGGCCTCTGGAACAGAGGGAAGAAATTGAAGCTATTAGCCTTATTGTTGCTGTTGGCTGTCTGAAATCCCAAAGCTGAGATTCTAATTGAAAATCCAAGGATTTGGGCTGCCTGGTTTTGTAGTAAAAATGTAGGAAGCCAGTGCCATTGTTATCTCCTTTCAAACACTATGAAAAACTGGGGATGGGTCTCCAAGATGCCTCTGCTTAGAGCATCTTGAGGTTTTTGCTGGTTTGGGAGGCCTGCAAGCCACGAGGAATTTAGGTAGGAATTCACCAAGAGAATTTTCCATGTAATCTTGGTGTCTCTAGGATGTTTCCTTGTCACAGACATATTTCCTGAAAAATCCCTTTGCCAGGATTTTTTCTCCTGAGAAGCTGAGAGGCTTCAGAAAGGAAATGTAAACAATGGTTATCTGCTGCTGTGGGATGTGGTCTGGAGATGGTTTACCAACAGGTGCATCTTTGGTTGGTCTCATGTTTGAGTTGTTTTTACTTGATGACCAATCACAGTCCAGCTGTGTTGGGACTCTGGTCAAACACAAGATTTTATTATTCACTCCATTCCTTTCTTTGCCAGCCTTCTGATGAAATCCTGCAGTGATAACAATGTTATTGAAATTACACCTCTAGCTCCAGACATGAAAAATTAAAGCAAAGCATTACAAAGGACATTTCTGATGCTGTAAGTAGCAGATGAGAAAAGTACAGTCAGGGCTTGGTGTGGGACATATTTTCAGGCAGTGACACTGGTGAAGCATGACTGATGGCTGAACTTGTCACCAAGGCAGGACTTGTTCACTTGACATTGTCAAGGCCAAATTGGTTCTTTCAGAATTCTTTGGTTTATTCACTATGGAGATGGAGAGGCCACTGAGGATGTATGACTTGCATTAGTCCTTTCTGGGAGCAGGCTTTATGGACTTTAATCTGTTCCCTTTTCCTTTTCTTCATGAGCCATAAGCAGCAAAGAATTCATTATTTTGATGTCATGCACGAGGAAAACTCATTAAGGGAGTGAATGCATTGGAATCCAAAGCCTTGTATCTGTAATATCAGGGGAAAACAACCATTCCTAATGTATTTTTTATGATGCATAATTTGGTTTTGGATATCCTGCGTTCATGGAAACAAAACTCAGAATGAAACTGTCAGGAGCTGTCAATATGTTCTGCAGAGTTATATTAAAACCAACAGCTGTAATCCTTAAATTACTAGAGAAGTATCATTTGGAAGAGGGGAGAAAATGTAAAAAAGTCTGTATTATCCCTGCAGTGATAAGAATGTTATTGAAATTACACCTCTAACTCCAGACATCAAAAATTTAGGCAAAGCATTACAAAGGATGCAGAAAAGAGAAGTGAAAGATCTGAAAGCTGTGGAAAATACAGTTGCTAATTGTAAATTTAACTTTGTTCAGGGACTTTTAGGAGGAAAGATTCAGAGACAAGTTGAGCTCCCTTAAAGTCTCCCTGCTGAGAAAGGCTGAGATCTGACAATGTCTGTATGTTTCATTTCATATTTTTTTTTTTAATTTACTTTGGAGCTGCAGCCTTAGCTAGGTACTTATAACCTAGTACATTACAGCACATCACAGCAAGTAGTTTAATCCTTTTAATCAACAATTCTCTGACCTCCATGCCCACAAAAATTATATAATATTGTATAATAATATATAATATTAATTATAAATACGTAATGATAACTTATATTAATTTTATATTATATATAATATATAATTATTATTATATATAGTAATTTTGAGCAGTCTTTTAGGTTCTTTGCAAAAAGCTGTAATAGTAAGAATATTTTCAGCATAAGAAGACTTCTTTTATTAAAAGCAAGTATTTTTTACCATATTTCAGTAGACTCAGAAGTGTGCATAGGCTGCTTCAGAATTCATTGCCAGATGTTTTGAATTATCCATGTAAATGGATATCCATTCCTTCAAGTGCAATTGGGATGTTAATTTGTTTTTATTGAGCTTGTAGAGTAGTAGGCCAAGACTACATTGAAGGGAAGTAATTTCCCTGGTGTTTTTTACACTGATCTAGTCAGTCAGAACATGTTTTGCTTTAAAAGTCTCTTGGTATTTGTTCCAATTCCCTTTCTATAAGTCTCTGCTATAATTTTTAGGGATAATGAAAGTGTTGATTATAGGGGTATTTTCAGGTTCAATAAACATTAGCATTATTCCACATTTGAGAATAAATAATAAAAGAAAAATTGTAATAAATAATTGTAATAAAAATTTAAATAAATTTAAAAAATGAAATCCAGCAAATAAGAATGTAAATATGAGAGTGAGTTCATGCTTCAAGAGTATATAAGCCGAACCATACCATCTCTGATTTGTCAAGCATAACTGAGTCCCTCAGGGTGATTATGCTTGGCCAGTCAATCTGGTGAATATGCAGAAATACTGAGAAAAATATCTGAAACAACTGGTCTTGTTTTGGTAAGGTTTTGGGTATTTTTTTTTTCAGTTTGTGCTGGTAGCAATCTATCAAATCTGACTAATTTAAAATTGCAGCTCGTATGAAAACAGCTTTGCCTTAGCTTTAGATACCAGATTGCTGCTGTTCCTACCTTAAATTTCTGCAATCATGTTTCTGCTAGGAAATTGTTTTGAGTGTTACCCATCAGGCTGCAATTTTGCAAAATGGGATGTCATGTCCTCTAACAAGCTACGCTCCATAAAACTGTTTCCAGATTGATGTTTTAGACCCTTTTATTGATCTTTAACTGATCTTTTTATTCATCTTTTATTGATCTTTAACTCTTGAACGACCACTGCCAGCTGGGGATCAGAGGGCTGTCCCTTGTGAGGATGTGGAAATTCCTGTGCCACATCCCCCAGGCTGGAAGACCTGATCTGTGGAATTAAAATCAAGGAACAAAAACAGCCACCCACATGCACAGTAAATACTACTTCTGCAGAAAATAACCTGCCCTACTTGCTATCCAAAATAGTCACAAATATTTCATGTGGCCCAGGACTGAAATAGCTGGGAGTGACATTTGGGTGGCACAATAAAAGAGGCGCTGAGAGGTCTGGGTGCTCTGGCCGGGTGAGAGATCCTGTGCCCAGGAGAGGCACAAGGTATAAAGAGATTTTTGTTTGCTGATGGAGCTAACTGCTCAGCTTTCTGAGAGGGGAGAGCATTTTCTATGAGCCCATCTGGATTTTTAAAGCAATAGAAAGGTTCCCAATATTTAAAAGCAGGTTATTGAAAGAATAGTAAGATCAGAATTCATTTTAAGTTAAAAAGTAATATCAGGAAAGGCCATCTGGCTAAATGTTGTATTCATATCCTAAATCATATTTTCTGATTTTCTTATTTCTGCAGTGAAAAGTAATGAATTGTACTGTCTTTGCACTACTGGCCAAGGAATTTTTCACAAAGCTGTTGTAATGAAATAATTAGGACCTGTGGTATTGTTATACTAATTGGTGTTAATTGGTGGTTTTAAACAGGTATCTATTGTAGTGGTATTTGACCAAAATGCTCAGAATTCAGTAAATCACCAGGGAACCAAATTGTTTGAGAATGACCCTAAAATCTTCATGAACTAAAGGACAGGACTGATTCAGAATTACATCATTCTCAACTACTGGTTTTTGGGGTTTTTTTTCCCCTCAGCTGAAAATGGAGGAAAATATTAAAAGCCAAGACAGTGCCTTAACATGGCCAGAGTTTTTTGAAAACTTCTGAAACATAAGAACAGATTGAATAAGATAGACCGGTAAAGAAGGATTTGGGAGCCAACTGTGCAGCTTTATTGCTGCTCAGAAAACATCAACAGCCAAATCAAAGTGTTAACTCCCCTGAAATGTGTCCATGTTTGTGCCTGCATGTCCAAGAGTATATAGAAAAATAAATATATATGGGGAGAGAGAAAGAATTATATGCATGTATGTCCAAGTGATTAATTTTATATATATACATATATAAATGTATTTATTCTGATTTTTTTTTCCTAATTTAAGAGAAAGTCTTCATCCTTTCTGTGGAGGAGCAGAATATGAGGGGGAATGGTGAGCTGAGCTCTCAACACTCCTCTCTACCATCCTAATTTTCTTCTGGTTCTTTCATCTGTAGGTTTCCTGTGGAATCTTGGAGAATCAGGGACGTACAATTAGGATTTAGGAGTCCTGTGGCTGTTATCTCTCTGCGAGTCCTCTCTTAAAAAACTATCTTACGTAGCATAGTTTCTATTTTAACATTATGTTATAGCCTAAAACTATACTTAACACACTACTTAAGAAAATCAATGCAGCATAACTTTTGAAAATAACAATAAAATATTCATTTTAATATTTGCAAAAAGCCAATCAAAAAATATGCATTTTTCACAATACTGCAGGGGAAAATTCAAGCTGCTTTTTAAGCAATGGCAATGTGGATAAGATGGATTATTTCAACAGCCAGTAAGTTAAGAGATACCTTTTGGAAGAGTGAAGAGCAAGTGGTTTGTACAACCAGAGGAGTGGTCAGATGATGTGAAAGGTTAGGTTGTTGTTGAATAGTCAATGACCTTTAATTTGTTCAAGTGTCCAAATATTAGACTGAAATTTTCTAGTTGGGCAGGAACTTTGTTTAGTATTTAATCTGTTTTATTTGTTCAGCTGTAATTGCTATCCTCAAGCCTGCCACCCTCTCACGTGTAAGAGGTTAAAGCAAGCATAAAACCAAATGCTGGCTACAGAGACCCTTTTGAAACCCTCACTAATGCAATTTAAATCTCTTCAAGAAAAGGGTTCTGTTGAACAAAGGTATTCTTTTGTAACCTAGAAAGTATACTAGAAAAATTCCTAGAATTCCTGCACTAGAAAATTTTCCTGCCACTGGCAAAATTTGTGGCTTAGAGTGAAAAGACAAAACGAACGTGGATACAATTCAAGTCCTGTGATGAATGCCATGACATAAACCACCTGTAAATCCTGTGGCACTACCTCAGTACCCATATATATATATAATTGATGCCATTTTGAAATTGCTGCAATTTCATATAGGCTCCTGTGGCTGTGGAGAAAATTCCAGTTTCAGGGAGTGCCTGCTCAGCAGGGCTCTGCAGAGGTTACCATTGCCACAACTCTGTTTCAGCTCACTAAAGTGAATTCTTAGTGAATTATTCCGGGTGAAGATACCTTGCTGTTAGATGTGGCTCTGGAGTTTGGGTAAAACAGTTGATTTCCTTGAATACAAGTGTTGGATGAGGTGATAACAGCAGTGACTGTGTTTAGCTGCTCAGATTTATGAACTTTCTTTTGCAGGTTCTTCTATGAACCTTTATTTACCTTCTTTGAGATATTTACCTGCTTTGAGCTTTTTTGGAAAGACATGGAGGTGCACAGCTCCTCTCTGAACTAAGCAGTTCCGTGTGCCACAGGAGGTTTTCTGCAAGGTCAACAGCACTTTGCAGCCTGCTACCAAATTCAGTGTATTTAAGCGGTGAAGGTGATATTTCTAAAATTATTTGATGGTTTTGTGCAATGAATCTGAGTTCTGATTCAGTCATTGACCTGCCCTTGTGTTTTCCATTAGATTTCTGCTGCAGAGCCTGAAGAAACTGTCACGCTTTGACAAAGCCACAGGCCCGTGGCAGATAGCGATTAAAATAAATAGACCCTCATAACTGAAGTCTGCACCATTTTTCATAGTGAGGGGCCCTCTGCAGATGCTGATTTATTGAAGACTTAATAATTGTGTTCACAATGGCAAACCCAAGATGTTTGAATAAGGTGGGTAATGGAAATCATCAGCTGCATTAAATAGCATTATTTTAAAAATCAGTCTTCAGGGAGGCTTTGTACTCAAAGATTTCTTGTTCTCGTGCTCACTGGAATAAATCAAGGAAAGGTTTGTAACAAACTCTTATTGCTATTTCTAAGGAAGCTGGAAAGGTTCATCCAGCTTTTGAGGTAAACATTTCAGGCAACTCTTTTTAGAGCTGTTGTTGAATGTACATCATTGTGCTGGTTAACCCAAGGCAGCTGTCACTGCTTTTTCTTCCAGTTCAGTTGATCACAGCCTGACTCATTTTTTGTCCATCTTTAAAATATGTTTAGAGCTTTGAGAAAGATTTATGGAACGCCAAATCTCAAAAGAGAGAAATATATTTTGAACTGTACCATTCATTATATCTCACATACTTTCCTATTCTGAAATCTAAAGAGAAAGATCTAGTAATATGAATTTATTCATGTGTAGCCTTTTACAACCTGCTGAAGAAATGGCAGCACATGATGAAACACTGCTTTTTGCCATGTCACCTTGTATGATGATTGCATTCCCTTGCAAGAGAATTAATTTTTCTACAATAACTAAACTCCTCTGCTTAAGCGTATTTGCTATCTACTCCAGTTATTATTTTTCAACTTTAAACTTTATATTCCAGCAAATATTAGAATATTAGTTGAAATATTATTTAATCAGTTGGAATTTTATTTGTATTATTTATATAATGAAAATATTTTTTAATACTTACGCAAAAACACAGTTCCAGCAAATTTTTATCTGTCCTGTGGAATTACAAAAAATTTGAAAATACTTTATAAATTATATCAAGAAAAGATTTCCCAACAGTTTTCTGCTTGTTGGTGGTATCTAGAACTAGAAGCTCTAAGGTTGCTTCTACAGGCAGATGGACACTGGGATTTACATTAGGTCACACTGAATCTCCAATAGATTCAAATTACTTTCAGTCTAAATCTTAAAATGTGAATCTTAATGATTTACAGCAATGTTGTTATCAAATCCATGGATATTTACACAAATGTACAGTTTCAGCTTGATTTCTATCAAATTATTGACCTTTGCAAAACAAAATCAGTCATTGTCAAGTTTTCTACCTTTTCTTTTTGTTGTGTTGTTAAAAACCCTCAGACTCCAATTTTGCTTTCTCTACACATTTATCTTGATCTGTTTATTATATGCTTCTTTTGATCATTTTTATTGGTATTCTCTGAAAACATGGCAGATAATTAATGGGTACACTTTTAGACCTGAGTGAAAAACTATTCCTTTAGTCAGAAAATTCCTTCCAGTCACAGTAGCTAAGTTTCCACTGATGTAATAAAGATATGATTATTTATTTCTCCTCTGAAAGTTGTCTTGAAAAAATATGATGCTTTACATTAACAATGAGAGACTTTATTTTAAATTGCTTTCAGAAATTATAATATCTTGACATAGAAGATATTGACTCAGAGGTTTAGTTAAGACGCTGAATTGATGTAGATATTATTGACACAATTTTAGTTGCTAAAGGCCATTCATCTGCAACTGTATTTTATCATTTATAGGAAAAATAAACAGCCTTCACTTAGTGATGTATGTAAAAACATTCTCCTGCCCATTTGTGCCACTGATCTGTGCTTTGTTCAGACAGGACCCCTCTGAGAGAGGGGCTGAGGAACAACTTCTTGTCGTGTGTAAAGAGCTGACAGAGGAATTATTGAAAGTTCAAGGTATGGCTTTATCTTGGATACATACTTTACAAAAATATTATATACTTTACACAAATGTTATATACTTTATATGTAATATATACTTTATACTTTATATGTATACAATGATATATATACTTTATACAACTATTGAAAGATTCAAGGTATGGCTTTGTCCTGGGTACATATTTTACTAAAATATTATATACTTTATACAAATATTATATAGTTTATATATAATACATACTTTATACAATTATTGAAAGATTCAACATATGGCTTTTTCCTGGATACATACTTTACACAAATATTATATAATTATACAAATATTATATATATACATTATACAGTTAATGAAAGATTCAAGGTATGGCTTAATCCTGGATGCAGACTTTATACAAATGTTAAATACTTTATACAATTATTGAAAGATTCATGGTATGCCCTTCTTGGCTTCTGGTATCTGAAGGATTCATAAAACATAGAGAGCTTAATCTGCTAATTAGACAATAGTTATTGAAGAGAGTAAATTTAAAAAAAATGTATTGTGAATTTGAAGAGATGAAATTCAGCACATTATGAATACAGCTTCTACAATTCTGTGATTGGGAATGTTTTAGCAAAATCTGACAAATCTACAAATTAATGTGCCTTTGTTTATGACTTTAGAATACATTGAGCAGTCTAATTCAGCAAGGATAATCTAAAATATAGAGTACCTTAATGGGTTTTGTGACATTTGAGTTCATTATGTGGTCCAGCCCAGATTTTAATAGTGTATTCTGTTTCAAGTGAGTGCATTTCTATCTCAGTGTTGTAGGACTGAGGAGTGCAGAGATATTCTCCTCATACACACTAAAAATATCCAGTGTAGCATCCAGCTCCATGGTGTCCCTGCAAAGGCACATTTTGATTTAAATGGGATTAGTGGTGTGCATGAAGTTAAGCATGTCCATAAATGTCTGCAAGGCTTTGGTTATTCAGTGCACTCATTATCTCAATTTGTTGTTTCATGGAATTATTCCAAGTATCTCATCTAATCACGTTCTCCTGGAGGGCACAACATATGCCCACAATAGCATGAGCTATATATAGCTGCTTCCATATTTATGGAAGATCAATGGAACATTTGGATTGCCAGTGAATGCATGGATCTGTGAATTACCCTGCAGGAAATAAAATCCCTCAATGAGAGCATGCTGTGAATTCCCATGGGTAGAAAGCTGAGGTAGAAATGTAATTTTTTGGATGAAAGCATTATCTAAATAACAAATTTATATGCTGATATTGTATTTGTTTATATATTTATTTGTCATCATAGATATTTTATATACACTTCATTTATAGAAAAATATATTTATATATTAAAAATATAGTATTTTATCATTTATAAGAAAAAAAACCAGCCTTCACTTAGTGATGTCTGTAAAAACATTCTCCTGCCCATTTGTGGGCAGGAGAATGTTTTTACAGACATCACTAATATATATATTCTATAGTATATAGATATATACAATAATAATATATATTACATTTCATTATATATTATATTATATTACATTACATTACATTACAATTACATTACATTATATCATATTATATTACATTATATCGTATCATATTATACTGTATCATATTATATTACATTTTATTATATATGAATAATATTAATATATAATATATATAATATTGCTATAAAATATATTTTACGTATATTAGAGATATCTAAATTATAATAATATATATAATATATTATATATATTATATATCTCTAATATATATATTAGAGAGATATATTAAAGATTATATATTTTTATATTGTCATTAATTATACCAATATATTGATAATATATTGCTATAATTGCTGGCAATCTATAAATGCACAGCAATGTTTTACGAGTCATATAAAATAGGTATAACTATATCATTAAATACAGATTTATATAAATTTAAAAATAAACTTGACACTAATGTTTGTACACTAATCACAGATACAATCCACAGGCACAGAAACACACTATCATGATGCTGAATGAAAATCAAGCATGTGAAAATATGAAAATGAAAATATCTGCTCTTCACTGAAGTTATTTTTCCATGTTTGTTTCAGGTATTTCTGAATGACTAACCTTTGGTACTTGCCTTGAAATGCAGCTGGCAAAGAGCCCAAAGGATTATGTTCTCAGCAATGCTGCTGTAAATCTGTTGAATTACTTTATTTTTTTTTTAAGGGGAGCAGAATGTGAGGAATGATTTTGGCCTCTTTCTGCTGAGTTTGCTGCTTTCATCTACAAAAGCAGTCATAGGAATCAATGCAAGTCTGTATGGAAATTACATTTGAAATGTGTAAACACAGCAGAATGGGACTCTTCAGAACGTGCAAGGACTCTGTAGTATTTCTCACCTCCCTGCCCTGAAACAAAATCTGAATTTGTTTTCAAATAGCAGAGCTAAGAAAGTCAATTTTTCCCTAGAGCTGGCTGTGAAATGGCAATATTAATATTGCTGTGTATCATTATCTGCTGAAGGAATTAAGCATGAATCATTGGAGAAGGAGCTGGCCAGCATTCCAAATCCTTTCATAAATGTCTTGGTTTCTAGATATGCAATTCCTTCCTAACCTTGCCATTTAATCTATTTTCCCAGCAGCTGAAAAAATGGTGCTGTAACAATAATCACTGAATATTTTTTGTCTTTATGATCATATTTCAATTTTCAATTGAACCAGACAGAGTCAGAGTAGTTCAGATGAAAGAATTTAAATGCTAAGGTGTTCAAACAATAGAGAATATCAATGAATGAAATTTCAGATGAACCTAATGCTTCTGAAATATGAGGTGGAATAAAACTGATGATGAAGATAACTAATATCAATTATGTTGATTTTGAATTTGAACATTATTTATGTAATATGTGTATCATTTACACTGATTAGATAATGTAGATAATGTTATTTTAATAGCCTTTAATGAGATTTCCATTTCTCAGCTGAAAATCAGATTTACTTCCAGAAAATCTCAGGTAAAATTAAAGTAGGATTTAAAGCATTCAGAAAAAATATCCCACTTCAAATAAAATTTTCATTCACTTCTTTACCTCCTATGAGTTTATCTGAACATATTCCTGCTTGCCAGTGAGCACAGAAAAGTCTTGAAACTGCAGATGAGTTACAGGCAACAAAGCTATAAAAAATGACCAGGCGTTATGTTCTGTTCCTTCAGCTGAAATAAAACACTTTCTTCTCTGCATGCATTCCTGGAGGGGCTGGGAAAGTTTAGCTTTTATTTGTTGTTTGAATTTGCTAGATGCAGAAGTTTTCCATCTCTACTGGAAGAGCACAAAGGTGTGTGGGATTAGCACTTCAGCGTTTTGCAATTTGATATCTTGTTTTACTTCCCAAAATCCAATTCATAGCAATGAAAACGTAATTGGTTGTCATGGCAATAAGCATCAACACTGATTTATTTCTTGTGCTTTCCTTTGCCTTTTCATCCCTCTAGGGGAGCACATGAAACTGGACAAAAAAAAAGTTAAAATTGTTGTGTCACCAATTGTTGTCTGCAATCCAAATAAATCCCAGCCAACAACAATGCTCTCCAGGATTTCGTGCCTACTCCACTAAAAATGTAGCATTGAACCTAAAAATTGGAATGATGCCAGTGGCAAAAAGAAAAAGGTGTCCCAAATGTTGGATCTAATTCCCAATGCACAGTAAAACAATAACACTCTAAATTCGAGTTAAGGAGGTTTTTCTTTTACTGATTTTTGGTAACACCCTCACAGAGACTGCAGAACCACAACCTTCCCTTTGCCCCCTCCCTCCCACCCGAAGGTAGCCAAAGAGGAGAATTCCCAAAGGGGAAAGAAATCACATGTTCAGATAAGAACAATTTACTGGAAGCAGAAATGAGGTAAAAAAATGAACAGTAACAGCAAGAGTATTAATAACTAACATGTCCCAAAAAAAAAAAAAAAGGGAGTGAACGCTAGTTGAAATGGAAACATGACATGGAATAGCAGCCAATAGTTAATAACACTTGAATTGTCCTTGTTGCCATGTAATTTTATGAACTGTTTGAATAAGAAGATAACTGCATCTAACTGGTAGGGCAAACAGATCAATATTGATATTGCAATATCAATACATGTTTAAACTTTTCCAGCTGTGCTTACCTGATCTGCAAGCAACAAGGGTAAAAATCGGGTTCATTAGAGGAATTTATTATGACTTCTTAGTCCTTCACTCAGAGGAGAAACAGAAGAATATGATAATGTTATGTTTTAGGTTTATTAGATGGTATTCAACAGTAATAGTTTCCTCTGCTGTTATTTCTACCTCACCATTTGCATTACATGAAATTGGATCTTGTTGCCAAAACACTTGTGTAAGGTAGTTATTCTAAATAACTAAATTCTAAATGTATATATTCTAAGTATTCTAAATGCAGTAACATTTATTGTGCTGAGAGATTTCTTTGTCTCTGGTCTCTCACAGAGATCTCAAATTTGACCTCAAATTCTCCCAGCTGGGAACAAGTTCTGGGTACAATTCAGTCAAACCAGTTAATTTTTCTTGCCCTCGTATTTTTCCTGTGACTGATATATGGAGTTGTAAGGATCAGGTACACAAAGTGTTTGGTGTGCTGCCTGTTAGATTGCCATTTTTTCTCACTATTTAGTTTTGCTGCTCATTTTCATCTTGCCGTCTCTATCTACTCTGAGATCAGCACCATTCCTGCTTTGATACAGCAAATGATGCTGCAGAGTTCTAATTTCTAAGTGATCTAAGTGATGCCTGAAGCACTTTTATAATATTTATTTAGCTTTGTTTTTATAAACATAAGAGGAAAAGCATATTAATCACTTTTTATTTTACAACATATACCATTAATTGGATTAAATAATTGATACTTTCTGATGAATTAATTCTTAATATAATTATCTGTATGTTTCTAAGAAAAATAGTAATGGAACAGCAGTGAAATCTATCCACTATCCAAACAACTGTCCACTCTGAGTTTTTTCCTTCAGTCAGGATGTACTAATGAACTCTCTGCTGTTACAGGCTCAGCTCTGACTGCACCAAATCTTTGCCTAATCTTGCCACTTAGCTTGGATCCAGCCCTGATTGACCCAACATTAAGTAGAAAAGTAATCTTACACTGAAGTGAAAGCAGAAAAGTAAGTAAAGTAAAAAAGTAATCTTACAAGAACGTACACTAACCACTGCTGGTGCACTGCCCTCCCCTGGCCCCCTCCCTCCACCCTCTTTCTCCTTGACCACCCTGAAATCCCAGGGATCCAGACCCAAAAATCCCAGGGATCCAGACCCAAAAATCCCAGGGATCCAGACCCAAAAATCCCAGGGATCCAGGGGTCCTTTGATTTAGGAGTTTTGCTCTTCCCTGGATCTTTGCTGAAATTCCAGCGCAGCTGAGTCAGGGTCAGCCCTGCCCATTCTGAGCAAGGAGCAGCACAAGGGGCGTTTGGTGACCCCCAGTGCCCCTGGGACATCACATTACTGCCTGAATTAATGGAATAAATCAGCCAGGACTCAATTTTCTTCGTGCAGGAAAGCTGGTTCTTCATTCACATAACTCAGACCTCATGTTTGCCCCCCCCTTGGTTAGTAGTTTTCTTGCCACCTAATTCATTGGTTAGTAAACAGCATCTTACTTGTCTATCACATCTCTCTATTCTTGGATTGTTTACATATTTTTTTCTACTGGTTCTCATGGGACAAACCCCTTGTTGTTGCAGGTGCATTTGCTTTTCACCCTCAGAATAGGCTGTTGCGTTAACCAAGTTCTCATCCTCAAAACAGCTTCCCATGGGAATGTGAAAACTGCTTGGTAGCTGCACATGGAGAAGGTGACAGGGCAGCTTTGGCAGTTTAGCAAAGCCAGGCCTGACTTCAAAAAGCCTTTATTTAATTATTCTTCTACCTGTCTTCTGCCTGTGCTTCTCCTACTACACACTAATACTAATTAGTCTCTAAATGAATGAAGCTGGTGACTGAACTTGCAGCCCTATAAGCAGAGGTCTGGACATCCCTGTGCCCCTCTGCTGCCCAGAGCTCGCTGGTAAGTGTTAAATATTTCAGTGGTGCTAAATCCTTTAAAGATAATCTCTTGATCAAGTCTGAGGCAAGTTTGGTCTTGTAAACCCCAATGTAAACCCCATGGCTCTAAGGGTCTCCCTTACCCTTCGCACTTTTATTTTTCTGGGCTCCATGTGAGTTATTTTACACTGATTGTGTAATCAATTTTCTTTTTGTGGCCATTGTCTCTACAGTAAATAGCAGAGTAAACATTGCCATTGAGCCCTGTCAGTTTGAGCCTTCACCAATTTTCTATCCAAGCTCCATTTGCCAGTACCTTTGCTGGTGGTTCCATTTGGTGGCAGATGGATGTTGGATATAAATTTAAAGAACACCACCGTGGTGGTTCCTTAAACTGCCTAAACCATTAATGCACAGCACCATCATTGTAGCTGAAAAACAGCAGCCTGAAAACTGCGCTGCTGTTGTAATCCTTTGCACCATTGTGGTAAACCTCCCTGTTGGGCAGGGTATCAGATTTGTGGGATGTATCTGTAGGCCCTGAAGGAACACAAGGATATTAGCCTTCTCAATATAAATATAGAAATTGATTTATTTCCAGGAAATGGGTGCTATGTTCTGTTCAACGTTACCCTACGTGACATAAAGCAAAACTCGAAGTAAATAAATGTGCTTACTGCAAAAGTGCAGATTTCTACATCTGATTACTCTAGTTCCATTTGCCTTTAAGAGAACTTTGACAGTTTTTACAATGGTTATTCCCACACTTGTCCATCCATTTTTTTCTTGGAAGTAAATATTCTAGAACCAGCTGGATACGTTTAGATTTGTTGAAGCTGGGAAAGTGTTAAGCACATTTAAAGGGAGAGTGAAAAATCTGTAAACATTAATTTCTTGCCTGGTAATTAGTGTTGTATTTTCTTATTTTTAGACTTATCTATGCTCTTAGTCATTGGTTTTAGTCACTCCAACAGGAGTGACTAATCCAACTAGAAAATAACGATGCATCTTCAAAGAGAAGAGGAGTGTACTTAACCATGAAAATGACAACAGGGGGGTGGAAATTCAAGTGAATGACATGTGGTTTGAACATCCTTGCAGGTAATGCTGTGGTTCCCAAGGACAGCTCCCCAGGACAACAGAACCAGGGAGGCTTGTGACAGACCGTGAGCCTTTGGTGTAATATTGTAGCCTAGAGGGTCTTTTTTAGTTTTGCTTTATTTAGAGCCTTACCTTGAAAATGTGTGCAGGACTTTGAGGTGCTACAACTAGAATTTAAGCAGCTCAGTGCCACGAGGCTGTACTCACCTGTGGAGCCATTTAAAGGCTTTGTAATGGTCAGTGGTACAAGCACCAGGTAATCTGAGCTTTTATAACTGCAAGTTATAAAAGGGGTTATAAAAGTTATAAAACAGGGTTTGTCAAATTATGTTGTAAAAGAAACTGTAGTTTTTACGTTTCAAAATTATTAGTGATAATAAAAAATATTACCTCTGATCTTTCAGTTAACATGGAGGAAAAAAATAATCAAATTTTCTACTCCTGCAGAACCCTTGAAAACCTTTAACTTGACTTTATGTGGAATGTTAATACATATTGTATTAATTACATTATATAATATTAATTACATGTTATATTACATGTTATATTACATATTATATTATCTTTTAATGTAATAATATGCTATATTTTATAATATTATAATAGTGCCATGATACAGAGGGAGCACAGCCAGCAGCACTGAAAGAACACTATACTTTGTTCCCCTCTTAGGGTTTTCCATGCCTGTATCCAGAACCACAGCAGAGAATCACTGCAGTCCGCTGCATTCAGCTTATTGCACCACAGCTTATTGCAACAATTCCATTTTCAACAATTCAGGTAAAAGACTTCATGTCCCCTCCATCTTCCACATGCTGAAAGGTGTGTATATATATATATTATACTATATGTTTGATCCTGGAAAGTGAAAATGTGTCACTTGGAGTGGCCAAAAATGCTGTCTAAGGGTGGTAATTGAGGATACTGTAGAGTGAGGAAGAGTTTTTGTGTGGTGGCCACAAAGAGCTGTGTGCACACATCAAGTGTGGGAATTTGTATAATTTTTGAAAAAATATTTTTAAATTTATTTTTGACGGGTTGCTTGGTTTTTTTTTTTTCTTTTCTTTGCAGTTACTAGCTCATCTGTGTTCTTTGACTGTAGCAACAGGTTCCTAAAGTTTTTTGTAAAATTATGAACTGCGTAAACTTTTCACAGAGCAATACAAACTGTGACACAGAAATAGAAATCCTGACATAGAAATTCTGTATCAGGAGACAAGTGTGTTTTTGTCAGTTTTAAATCAGTTCCACAAGTGCAAAAGCCTTTTTACTTCTCATGCCCAGTCCATAATATAAAACTAAAGTACAGTCAGCACAGGGCCCAGTTGTTTTTCCCCATAATGAGGCCTCAACCTGTGCAATACTGTCATTTTTCAGCTGACATACAATTTTACATAGGGCAAAGTGATGCCTGCTCTGTGCAGACACATACCTGAAATTTCAAATGCATTACATGGGCAAAGTAATTTTGTTTTCTTGTTGTAATTAACTTTTCTCTCTTAGTCTTGATCATTTTGCAGATTACCTTATTTTCAAGGCTGAAATTTATAATTTGTGTATAGTTCTTAGTTTTAAGGGACTCTATACAATCTGTGGATTATTCAGAACTTGTTTGTGGAGTAGCCATGAATGCTTTTCCTACAATTTGATGTAGAAAATACGTTCATCTTCTGCCTTCCTCTGGCACTCTTTGGCATAGCAGTGAGAGCAGCACATGAGCTCAAACAGCAGCACAGTGGCACACAGCATCAGGCAGCATTTCTCTATTTGCCATTTTGTGATTCTTGGCAGGAATTAAACAGTGGTGCTGAGGAAAAAGCCCCTAGGGGATTTCTTTTCAGCCTGGAAAACAAAAAAAAAGGGTGGCCCTTGTAGGAAAGGGTAGCTCAGGAAACACAGTGGGTTTGATCTGACATCTCTGTCTCATCACAAGGCTCCCACTGGGATTTATAGACTGTGTACAAAAGAAAAATTTGCGATGTGAGACCTTAGAACTGCTAATTCTTTCTTTCCTGGCATATAATTTTCATTCTCATTTTTCATTTTCCAAACATGGTTTAAACTTTTTTTCTTTTCTTTCATAGTAGTGAGTTTCATGTTTTGCTTTCAAAGGGGAAGGGACAAAATCATCAGTTACGTTTTTCTTGTACCTACATTTATTTATTTTTATACCCTAACCATATTTATTTTTTCTAACAAAAACTCCCAACAGCCAAAAGTCTAGCAACCTTTTACAGTTAGACAAAATAAAAGGTGGTCCTAATTTCATTTTTAGATGTAATTCTTAAGGAGTGTTTTCCTGCTTCTTATTTTCTGATTTACATTTTGTGTGATGTGTGTGTATATATATAAAATTTCATATGCATATAATATATGAAAATATGGATATTAATGTCATTATTATATATACTAGCTTAATATATATATCCATATATACATGAAGTTAAAAGAAGGAAAAAGAGACTGGACAAATTACTCAAAAGGAATAATTTTAAACATTATCAGCAACTTTTGTGCCATAAATTAAGCAGCACTTGATGACCCTGCTGAAATCATCTGAGCTTCCTTCATTCCTCTCCTCCAACGGCCTGTTCTTCTCAAATGTGTAAAATTGCATGACAGAACATGAGAATTAGCAAGATTTTGCTGAAGGCTGGGCTGTATTTTTGCACATCTAGCACTGAGTGCTCAGAGGAGTATTGCCCTGCCTGGTGTGACATCTGCCTTCCTGTGCAGCAATGGAACGTGCAGGTGGCACAGCAGGCTGGGAAAAGTTCAACCTCTGGGCTGTTTTCAGTTTGTCCTGTTTGACATCAGGGATCTGAGGAGTCACCTCAGAGTCCTTAAATCACAATTTTGCCACTGGTACATTTGGTAGGAGCAGAGAGGAAAGCACTGCCTGGTGGGACTTGGGGACATCAGCACCAGGGAGTGGCAGCCACTCTCTTGGACCTGAGTTTGGGCTCCAGAATGTCCCAAGGGGATGTCCCAGTCCTGCTGCAGCCCCAAAATGTCACACGGGGATGTCCCAGTCCTGCTGCAGCACAAAATGTCCCAGGGGGATGTCCCAGTCCTGCTGGGGCTCTGAAATGTCCCAGGGGGATGTCCCAGTCCTGCTGGGGCTCCAGAATGTCACAGGAGGATGTCCCAGTCCTGCTGCAGCCCCAGAATGTCCCAGGGGGATGTCCCAGTCCTGCTGCAGCCCCAAAATGTCCCAGGGGATGTCCCAGTCCTGCTGCAGCCCCAGAATGTCCCAGGGGATGTCCCAGTCCTGCTGCAGCCCCAGAATGTCCCAGGGGATGTCCCAGTCCTGCTGGGACCCCAGAATGTCCCAGGGGATGTCCCAGTCCTGCTGGGACCCCAGAATGTCCCAGGGGATGTCCCAGTCCTGCTGCAGCCCCAGAATGTCCCAGGGGGATGTCCCAGTCCTGCTGGGACCCCAGAATGTCCCAGGGGATGTCCCAGTCCTGCTGCAGCCCCAGAATGTCCCAGGGGATGTCCCAGTCCTGCTGCAGCCCCAAAATGTCCCAGGATTGTTGATGTCCTGCTGTCCCATGTCAGACAGGGGAAGGGACAGCACTGTGCCTCCTTGGGGACCCTGCAGCCTGCAAAGCTCAGCTTGGCTGATCAATTTGCCCTCTGAACAATTTGGTTATACACGTACTAAGAGGTTCAGTCTGAGCAGAAGTAACTCCCCCCTCTCTCCAGCTGGAGTATGAATTTTATTTATTTATTTATTATTATAGTGATGATTTTAGTTTGCATAGACTAGATTATTATAATTATTTATTTATTTATTATTAATTTTTTTTTATTTGTTACTATTGTGACAATTCTGGATGCACAGATTATATTATTATTTATTTATGCATATTTATTATTATTATTATTATTATTATTATTATTATTACGATTCTGGCTTGCATATACTATATTATTATCATTATTTATTTATTATTAATTTATTTTTTATTTCTTATTATTGTGACAATTCTGGCTTGCACAGAGTATATTATTATTAGTTATTTTTATTTTTTTTTCTGACAATTCTGGCTTGCACAGAGTATATCAATTTTAATTATTTATAAATTATTTCGTTATTAATATGACTGATAATTCTGGCTTGCACAGAGTATATTATTGTTATCATTATTATAATTTCATTTATTTATTTGTTTCTTTAATAATTTTTTATTATTATCCTGATAATTCTGGCTTGCACAGAGTATGAGCAGATTTGGGGTTTTTTGCCATGCTTTTCAGCTACAATCAGAAACATAAAAGGGGAATCTGTGGTCATTACTGAGACAATGCCTGGGTGCTTTGTGTGACTTAAAAGTGAGAAGGATTTTGTCTCTCTTATCTCATTTGATACCAGCCCGATTGAGATGATTTCCTAGCAGTGGAAATACAGGAGAAAGGACAGCAGCTGGAGCTTGTGCTCCCACGTAGCCAAGATAAGGCAGCAGCTTATCTGCTAGCCAGGAGAGCACTTCACACACTCCCTCACTCCTGTAAGACCTGTTAGCAGTGCATGACTTGGTGGGTTATCAGCACGAAATGGTGCTCAGTGAGAAAAATGAAAAATGAACATTTTTGTTCATTCATTTCTACAGGATCCTTATTCACCTACTCACACAGAGCAAGCAGCGTTTGGGAAATAACTGCTGCACCGTGGGTGCTAACACAAGACAAGCTCAGGAGAAGCTAACCAGGGTCAGTACAGCAGGAAAACACAAAAATCCACTCTTTTAGTGGCTTCTCATGGGTTTTCATCTTGTCTTCCCAAGTGGCAGCGAGTGACTGACTTTAAGATTAATCCTTTCATTAGGAACATTAACAGTTCTCCAATGGCTTCCCTTGCCAGAACATTTCTTTCAAACAGATGAGAGGTATTTTCCCAGAAAAATATCTTTTATAGCTATATATAGCTATATTTATATATATATCTATATATATTTATAGATATATATATACATATACACATATATATATATACATATACACTCCATATATATACACACACATCATGTATACATATATATATATCTAAATAGGTATTTTCTGCTCTGTACAAGTTTCTGGAGACTTTAAGATTCTGTTCTTTCTCAGATGATGTTGATTTAAACTCAGGAAATATTCAAACTAGATGTGTAACATAATTATGGTATTCGTTAGATCCAAGCTTTTTATAATCGGTCTGAAAATAGGGAAAAAAATATTGTACATGTTTCTATTTTTTTTCCAGAATTCATTTCAGAATTTTTAACTTCAAAAGTGCAGATTTATTACTGAAGGAATTTGTGACCAAGTTGAATTCTGGGTGTAATATAGTCCCTTTTTCCCACCAAAGAAAGAAGTAGCACCATGATTTTGTTTTTTTGGTTTGAGTTACTTTTTAAGTGACACTTAAAAAAAAATAAAACCTGTATTTGGGATGAAAGTTCTAGAGTTTAAAATGATGTGTCATATATTAGTGAAAACTGGTGAAAATGGCCTTTCACCCCCAATAGCAGGTGGAATAAAACCAGTGAGAATAAAAACAGCTTATAGGCAAAATTGAGAGCATGGCATGAGATGCTTCAAAGCTACAGTAATACTAACAAATGCACCAAAACTAGTGTTTTCTAGAAAAAAAGGCAAGAAATATTTAGAATAAATAAAGACCTCATCAGGTTTCTACTTGGCTAAAGAAAACTATTGGAAAATGAGGGGACTTGAATATTTCTGTTCTGAGGCACTGAGCAAATTTTTCATTTTCATATCCATCTCCACCCTAGCAGTAAGGAAATAGATTTGTTTATTAATGTTTGACTTCGTCTCATCAGCAGGAAAAGACTTCCATTGCTTGTGATGAGACACTGTCCACTGATAATTTTATTGTAATTAATCACAACCACCAGATTTTCTCTTCCATGCTGTTTTGCTGCAAGAAGCTATAATGTTTATAGTAAATTAATCTAAAAGAAGCATCAAAAATGCCTGTCTTCTCATTTTGAAATGTGTAATTTACTTACTTCTGGGACAACTTGAATAGTGCTGCAATTAACAGCCTATAATGACAAATCTGCTTTTCAGATATTCATCATTCAGATGTAAATATTTACTCCACATTCAAATGAGCCTCATTGATTGGGAGCAACTATTTATCATTCACTAGTCTGGAGGCAACAAAATCATGCTTCAGTCATTTCAAAATAGCAAGTTTTTTGGTTACCAAAAAACTTGCTATTTATTTATTTCGTGAGGGATAAGCTCTCTACTATTCAGCAGAGAGTGATTTGCTCAACACTTTCAAAATGTCTCCCTTCTTCTTCCTAATTTTTTTTGACAAAGACTGACCAAAAGCTTTTCTGCCTGTAAAATTAGTTTTTGTGAATTTCTACTCTGCCCAATTCCATGGGGAAGTTCACAGATATGAAAAAATATGCAATTAAGTAAATCTGAAAATATTTTATTTAGGCTGCAGGGCTAAGAATACTTTATAGGGATTGTGGGCAGGGAAAGCATCATGATATAAGGCCAAGATTTCAATTATTTATATTCTTAATGAAACTTCAGCCTGCCTGCTCTCATTTTATATGATTAGGAACAGAGTTTTTAAACAAGTATTTTCTTTCATGACCAGTTCAGGCGATGCATCAGCAAACTCAGGGTTTTTTGCTGTGAAGAAACCTTCTAGTACAAGCTGTATATCACCTCAATTAAGCAGCTCTGAAGCTCTTATCTTAATCCCTGTACTGATAAAACAGTAATTGTTCTGCAAGACTACAAGGGAAACTGTGACTCCAGAAAGGACATGGTGTTCCAATTGATCTCAATTACTCTAATGTAACTAATTCTTTTGTCCACCATCTAAATTTAATGCTTCTGCCTCCCGGAGGATTTGTCACAAGATCTCCCACATTATTGGGTTTGTGCTGACCTGTCACTGCCTAGTCTGCATTCCCAACCCTACCAAAATAATTGCCTTCATTCACCTGACAAGTCTTTTGAGCCCTCAATTCATCACGTTGTTTTAAGTGTTTCAATTAGTTACACTAATGAATCATTAGCTCAGTGTGTCTTCAAAAGGCCAGATTTTACCTTCTACCTGGTTATGGGGGATTTTTAAAGAAATTTCTGCTCCGAGTGAGCACTATTGACTCATATCTCGTGAGGATTTCAATTTGGCATCTCCAGCCTTCAGCAGGGCTGCTTCACATGTGCATCATGAAGAAAATAAAAATCTGCCCATCAGCTTAAATCGTCCTGATAAAGCGAAAATTCGCCTAATGGCAACCGGTTTTTTCTTTTCTATTTGCAGTGTATCAGACAATGTCCCTCAACATGCATTAAATCTGATATTCCTGTTTCTCTGGGAGCAGCATTTAGGCATGAGCCTTTCTGCAGCTCCTTGTGTGCCATAGGAAATATTGCCTCCTAAAATCTGAAAGGACAGTGTGTTTTCCTTTAGAATCTCATGCTCCATCAGCTGAGGGACACTTGTTGCATTGCCTCCCATCCTTCTCAGATGTAAAGGAGCACTTCTAAGCCAAGTGCACCTCGTTCACTTAAAAGGATGGGTGGCTTTCTCCCAGATTTTACTGCAAAAGAAAGCTCAAA
Source organism: Calcarius lapponicus (assembly GCA_039654755.1). Taxonomy (NCBI): domain Eukaryota; kingdom Metazoa; phylum Chordata; class Aves; order Passeriformes; family Fringillidae; genus Calcarius; species Calcarius lapponicus. The sequence continues at coordinate 991,612 of CM077468.1, read as the reverse complement.
AAGCAGTCTGGTGGAAGCATCTCCTGAGCATGGTCACCAGTAACTTCCTCGCTCCTAGTACCAGTAAAAATAACAGAGAAAGACAAAAAAGATAGTCCTGGAAAGAGTTTTGAAGAAGAGGCTATATATAAAATGTTGTTTAAAAACAGCAGTAGGAAGGGAGGTAGACAGGCCAAAGTATAAAGGACAAAAAGGGGACAGAAGAGCTCTCTATCAGAGGACTACTAAATGCAGTAGCTCATATGAAATCTTCATTTGGGAATTCCCTAAACAACAATTTGCCATCCCATCTTCTGGTACGGTAAGGATGGGTTTATTTTATTCTGCATCATCTCTATTCTCTTGTCTATCCTGACAAAACATTGTTGCCTGTTGGACAATTTAATGGCTTTTAAACCCTGGGTGGTTACGTTTTGCAAATGCAATCCATAATGTTATAAGATAACAAAGAGAAACCATTATTTGTTCGTTTATAAACTGCTGATTTATTTTTCATCTGCCATAGTGTGTCTCTTCTCATGGTAATCCCCAAATGCAGAAGGCAACACCCTCCAAAACCTTTCCCAGTTTGGCTGCCAGCACTGCCTCTCCTGTTCTCTGTGGGGTTTATGGCAGCCTGATGTCCCCTGTCTTATCTACCCTTAATTCTAGACAAGCCAGCACTCAGAACATGTGGTTCTGAGCCCAAACCTCAGCCTAGACACTCTCAGTTCTGATGGGTTTTTGATTTTCAGTGGGCCACCACTTACCCAGCAGTGGGATTGGATACTCTATCTAGGTCAGGAAAGCAGACAGGACTTTTCCAGGGCCATGAAAGGCACTGGCAGAGCCACAATTTCATCCCTACTTCCACTGGGGCAGGGTCTTGTTCCTTCACAACCTGTGCATGAGAGCAGGAGAAACCCAGCAGGACATGATGCAAACCCAGAGGAAGGACAGGAGGGAAGTTCCAGAGCAGGTTAAACCCAGAGAAAGGAGAGAAGGGAATTTCCAGAGCAGGATAAACCCAGAGAAAGGAGAGAAGGGAAGTTCCAGAGTAGGTTAAACCCAGAGAAAGGAGAGAAGGGAAGTTCCAGAGCAGGATAAACCCAGAGAAAGGAGAGAAGGGAAGTTCCAGAGTAGGTTAAACCCAGAGAAAGGAGAGAAGGGAAGTTCCAGAGCAGGTTAAACCCAGAGAAAGGAGAGAAGGGAATTTCCAGAGCAGGATAAACCCAGAGAAAGGACTGAAGTCCCAGAGCAGGATAAACCCAGCAGGACATGATGCAAACCCAGAGAAAGGACAGGAGGGAAGTTCCAGAGCAGGTTAAACCCAGAGAAAGGAGAGAAGGGAATTTCCAGAGCAGGATAAACCCAGAGAAAGGACTGAAGTTCCAGAGCAGGTTAAACCCAGCAGGACGTGATGCAAACCCAGAGAAAAGAGGGAAGTTCCACATCAAAGCTTTAGGTGCAGCTGGACTACTCTGACTTGTGCAAACCATCCCAGTTACACTAGAAATAATAACAACAACAACAACAACAACAACAATAATAATAATAATAATAATAATAATAATAATAATAATAATAATGAAGAAGGCATGGGCCATTGGGAGAACCTTGCAGACCAAGTCAGTTCACACTTCAGAGTGAGCAAATGGATTTCTTTTTAAAGCCCTTTGCAGAAATGTGCTTGTGGCTGTGTTGTTCCCTCCAAAGGGGCCAAATTACCAGGAGCAGAGCTGAGCTTAGGGCTTTTACTCTAGATTAAAAGGTTTTGCTGAGGATGGCTTCTTCAATGGATGCAGAGAAATAGTATAAAGGCAGAACTGTGGCTGCTGCCAGCACTTAGCTTACAGCACATTGGAAGAGCTGCCTATTCAGATCAGAAAGGGAAATTTTGTGCCTTATTCTGAGCTAGCACTGCCCTTACTCACATGAACAGTGGAATTCCTCTGGAGTCCAGGCTTCCAGCCATTGAAACTAGAATAACTGGTGCTTAAAAGTCTGCTTGGACACTTGCAGGGACAAATCTTTGTGTGTAAGGACAGAGTGGTTACCATGGCAAAGCCTTGGTCTCTCTCTGGTGGCACAACACCAGGTTCAAGGCTTTGTTCAGCTCTCAGGTTCTTAAATGGGTATTTTATATATTAGTGCTATATATAGTGCTTATATAGCACTATAACAGGTACAGCACTATTAACAGGCATTTATATTAGCACTAAATATATATAGTGCTTATATTCTATGTATTCAAGCATAGTTTTGGCTCATGCTTTGTTAATTGTCCTTAGGTCTGGACCTCTAGGAAATTTAGAAGATAAATAAGAACTACATGACAGCTTTCTAAAGGTTATTTTGGGACACAATTGGATAAATATTATTTAAATAAAGAGAAGTTATGACAAGATCTCCTTTATCCCTCAGGTAGGAATTTCAGAAACATTGGAAAAAAAGTTTTCTTCATCAGTCTTTTCAGTTTTAGCCTTGTATATACAACTCAGTTCTTAACTGATTATAACACAAGCACCTGGGATTCTTTTCCATCACCCTAGGAAACAGATTAATCACACACAAGCTGTTTGAGAGAAAGGAGTACAGCATTCAGAAGAAAGAAAGAGAACTGAGGGGGTTTTGTTAAAGACACACTTTCTGTACTTTTGCAGCTGCTTTCATGTATTTGCATGAAACACACCCAGTCTGTGCCAGGATTTGTTTGTCTAACCATGGTTTCAGGAGATTGGTTTTGCTGCAGAAAGTTTCAGGGCTGGACAGAGCACCTATCTCTGGCACATCCCTGAAATGCACAGTGAGACAGCAGTGCCTAATTCTGAGCCTTGTGAAGAGCTAGCTTATCAAACCCCACCTGTCTTTATCAGGAAGCTGATTCTGAGCTCGTCTAGCTTGGATTTTATCAGTTTGGTCTGAACTCTCCTCCCCAGAAGGCTGGAGCTCTCTCAGGTTGGTGTGAGTGGTCAGCTGGCAAACATCCAGAAATTTAAAAGGAGAAATTTAAAAGAATGTTTCTTTCTTCTCTCTTAAAAGAAGAAATAAACATTCTTTCTGCCCTGTGTTTAGAGAAATCCTTCTCAAGCTGGCTGAAAGTACACTCCATGTGGAAATGCAGTGTGTTTATCCATGGAGCTCCCTTCAGGCCAAGCCAGAAGAGTTTCTCAGCATTCTGTAGCACAGGAACTGTGTGAGCAGAGGGGTGGGATAAGTTTGTGCTGGGATTTGCTTCCCTTGAGCTCCCCACGCCGTTTCTTGAGAACGATTTCTGCTTCCAAGGGAAGTGGTGGGACAGAAAAGGGGCTGCAGCTGAGGCTGGTGAGCATTTCAGTGGGAAATGAGCAGCACATGTTGGATGCCCTCCAGCACCCCTGCTCACAAGGCTTTTTTATCAAGGTATTTCCTTTGAGGGGTACGAGCTTGTTAATGTAAAGTCCAAGGACTGAGTGAACCTGAAGTGGATAGATTAAATAAGGGCTGCCTGCTTTCTTTTCCCTTTTTTCTCTGTTTATTTTATTGTACATAGGCTTGATCCATGGGTTAGGAGGAGTCCTGTGTTTTCTGTCAAGCTTGAACCTCAGCCTCATGACAGAAAAATTTGTTATGTGCTGGAGATGACTAATTTGTCAGTTTGTTTGATGGAATTCTTGGTATAGAGTTTGCACCCCTCCCTTTTTTAATTCTCCTCTGGTTTTGCAACTGTACCATTTTTTCGTTAAAATTCTAATCTATTAATCTTAATATATTTTTTCCTTTAGTCTGGTTTGTCAAGCTTGTGTCTAAAGGCAAATGAGAGAACGGTGCTTTTCACTTTTAAAGAATGAGAGAACTAACCTGATCTTAATATAAATAATTGCTATCAAAGTGAAAGAATTATTGTTACATTAAGTAACCATAATTACCTATTACTTACAATATTCCAAGAATAAATACACCTGCTATAAATTCAATTATCTCTCACCTCTAGCTGTAACAGCAAGATGTGACATGACAGGTCCTGAAGGCCCCAAAACAGCTGGGGGAATATATCTGATGTTGACACAAGGGGAAAATGGCACCCAGAAAATGAATGAATGAAGTTGGGCCTGCATACTAAACAGTTAAAAAGCTCAATCATGAAGCTGTTAAACTGACCAATATTTTACAATCAAAATTTCCTAATAAAACAGTTAGTAATAGCTGTTGTAAAGAAAAAAAAAGCTATGGAAACCACAGTAGCTAAATGTAGAGGAAATATTCTTTCATTGTTTATTGCATAATAATATTGATTTCTCAAGTAGCAATTGTGTGGCAGTACATGGATGTTTTTGTGCACCTTTCTTACATTAGACAATGTAAGTTTGTTTATAAACTGACTGTGGCATGCAGACTTGGGGGTCCTATACAGTTTGGATGTGGTTTTCTTGTGTGAAATGTTATTTTCTGCTATAGGTTAGATTCCTGAATAAGAATATTCCACGGATTTTGAGGCATCCCTCTTCCAAAGCTTCTCTGCCAGGGAAATCAATATGTTATTTATGTTCTGCTGCCTGCTGAGGCCAGGGTGAGCAGTGGGACCCTGAGGAACACAGTGCTGCTCATTGTGAGGCTGCTGCCACTTACTGGGGCCATGAAAAACAGTTTATAAGGGCTGTGCAGAAAGAGAGAATGAAGCTGGCAAATTCAGCCTTTACTTGGACATTTTATTACTTCTCTGAAGACTGTTAAAGGGTTTTTGGTAAGCTAAATTTGAGAGATATCTATCAATAGATATATATGGATGCAAACATCCCAGCCCTGGTTTTCTATCCTGCAGTGAAACTTGAAAACTGCTGGTCTTTCAAGAATAATTTCTGGAATTCCAGCATATTCTTATTTCAGTCTGTGTTCTGGGGTTCTTGGCACTATACTGTGTTTATATTATTTTTTTTTTAACTGTACAGTTTCTACAATTTTTTTGAAAGTAACTTTAGTCCATACAAATAATTGACTGGTAGTAATGGCTTATCTGACAACTGAAGTTGTCTTCCCCCTGTTTGAATAACCTTGAGTAAGTGCTTGTATTGGTAGCAAGAAGAATGTTTTAACAGCAAAGCAAAGCTTTCAAGTGTGGAGTTTTCACTGAATACTTCCCTGTCTGATTTCTGCCCACATGATGGCAGTATAAGTTAATCCAAAGGAAGAAAATAATAAAAAAAAAGATAGCTTTGCAACAACAGAGTTCTGTTGCGCTCCCCCAAAAAGCCATGAGAAGTTTCCAAAAGCCATTATGAGCAGTTATGAAAGGATAACTCTTCTTATTGTCCAAGCCCCAGAGACACAAGGAGTGGTGAGGCATTGCTTCATGCAGGAACCACACGGAGCTAATTCTGGATGGGTACAGAATGGTGCTGGGTTAAAAATAAAAGTGGTCACTTCAGCTTTGTCAGTCATGCTTGCCTTAATCATTTCTAGTCAATAAAGTCATTGAAGGGTAATTGCCACTCCCTGGCATGGGTTTTTCAAGTGCAGAGCTGGAGGTTTGAGGCAGCTGGATGCTGGGTGTTTCATCTCTGGTAAAAGCACAGAGAGTTTAAACAGACAGACTATTGAGACACCAGCTGCAAAAAAAGTTAGGCATTCCTTCAGAAGGATTATACCAGGAACAAAACCCATTGAACTTGTCAAGCTCTTCATCTAATTGTAAGCTGAATCAAGAGAGTTTGAGTGTGTGGGGGGGCTCTGAGTGTGTTTACTGGGTGGAATCATTTTGTCAGTAGTCACAGATTAAAGCTTGTAATGTTAAAATGTAAGACTATCATGTCATAAAAACAACAGCTAAATAACTATTTAGTGCAATACAATATTGAAAAAAAAAGAAAAATTAAAACCCCAAACCCCTAGATACAACCCAACCGAAACCACTTCTTTTTCTGAGTTTTGACATATCTTAAGCACCTAATGCTTTCTTTTTTTTTTTTAATTTTCTGTGCAATGTAACTTGAAAGTCTAGTACACTTAATTTTAAACTTCCTTTTTTATTTTCACATCAGTTTCAGATAAGAAAACGTCAATAGCTAAACTGTGTGCTTTCAACTGCAAAAAGATGAAACAGATACTGAGGTCAGCCCAAATGCCAGAATAAGAGGTATCCATGAGGGCCATCCTGCTCCTTTGGGGCAGGTCTCACTGGGCGACACCTGCAGCCAATTTGAGAGTGGCACCTGTAACCAATTGCTTACACCTGTAACCAATCTGTGCCCCTGATCAGATTACAGAGCCTGTGAGCACAAGCAGCACTTCTTTCATTTTCCTTGGCTTTTGGAACTCTGAGTTCAGTCTTAACAGATGTGATTTTCCTTGTCTTTCTCCCTGCTGTTGATAAATGAGGAATTGCAGCGGTGCTGTTTCACTTGAGCAGCTTTGGCTCTTGAAAAACTTGGACTTCTGGATGTCTGGAGACCTGCATGGCATGGACCTGCAGATATGGAGTTTAAGAAGTGGGAACTGGAGCAGCTGAAATGCCAGGGTGAGTAATCCTTTGCTGTTTGTTTAGCAGAGCTGGAGTTTGTGCCTCTCAGGTTGCAGAATGTTGTACAATGCTAATCCTTCCTGGCTTCCTGTATGGCTCCCATGGCTCATGAATCTCCTTGTAGTGCATCTCTTTTACCTGCTGCTGTCTAGAATGGGAAGTCCTTGCTGTCATTATTTATACTTTATATAAAAGTATAGGAGCTTCATGTAATTTATTATATTTATTATTTATTATATTGTATTTTATATATTATGGCTTTTAATATAGGAGCTTTATATATTTTATATAGGAACTTAGAGTGGCATGCTACATTCCCATGTGTTTGGAGTTAAGACTAAAGTGATAGCTAAAAATAAACCCCCAGAAGTGCTGTGGTACCTCATTCCTATGACTGCTACTAATGGGAGAAGTCCTGATGTCTTCAGTGTCTAGGGAGTTTTCTGAGCCTATAATTCCTATAAATTTTATGAAATGTTCATTTTGTTTTACCCTTACTTACCTCAGTAATGATCTTCTTCTGGAACATCTCACTTTCCCCTCAGTAGGTACCCTACAAACAATACTGCTAGAAATTGCCCCTCAAAACTTCATAAATGTCTTTTTCTTCTGTTCCCTCACCCCACCTCTTGTATTAAAAAAAAAAAAAAAGAATAATTAAATCTCAATTTCCCACCATTTCTGCATGGCCAGGCCGGGAGTATTTAATGACGGTACTGTCCCACAGTTTACCATACTGAGCTATTATTCCAGCAGGAAGGTTTCCCATTAATTCCACAGATTAATCACAGAGTAGGTCAGGTTGGAAGGCACCACAGGAGGTTTTGTCCAACCTCCCTGCTCAAGCAGGGTCATTGCAGAGCACACGGCTCAGGGTTGTGCCAAAATGTTCTCAAATACCTCCAGTGAGGATACCCCTGAGGGTATCATCAGACTTTTTTTGCTTGTGCTGCCTGGTTAGAATAAATGAAAATGAAAAGAAAGCTAATCCCTGCTCTCACCTCATCCAATCCAACTCAGGTAAAATCTGCTGTTTATTAGAGCACAGAGGTAATCCAAGACTAGAGTCTCCTCTGCTACAGCCCATTCACATGAAGAACAGGGAAAAAGGGGCTTCTTTAAAGTGATTAACGTGGAGGAAAAAAAAAAAAGAGAATTCAGATACAGCTGCCACTGTAAAAGCTAGGTGAGAAAGTAAGACTGTTGCAAATTAGGATAATGGCACATCAGGGACAATGAGGGGAAAATGTTCCAAAAGATGAATATGATGGAAAAAGTGATATATTAGACTGGAGGGAAGGGGGACTGAGGATGGCAGGCTGGCTGTTTCATACACATTCAAAATATAGCTGAAATTAATTGTAAAAAAAAAAAAAAAAGTGAAGTTTTCAGAATGTCCAGGGTACTTTATTTGTGGTTGTTCCTGCTGTCTGATTTCTTTCTGTGTCTGGACTCCAAAATGATCCAGAATTTGAATAGTAACAACATGAGAAAGAACAGGGGGAACTGTATCTCTTTGAGTTCAGATTGCTGTCCTCTTGTTTGTTCAGCATTGGCAAGCAGAAATAGGTGGGGGGAAATCACTTCTCAGACTTCTCCTGGGTGTTTTTGGAGAGAGGGAGCGGAGAGAGCACTTGTGCTGCCTAAAACTCCTGGGAAGCAGCAGCAGAAGGATGGGAATTGTTTCCCACACAGCTGTGTGCTGTGAAAGAAGGGCTGGATGGATCTGGATGCACACCTGCCACAGGCTTTGTCATTACTATGTCACCACCTGTGATCGGCTACTTTGGGTTTTCCAGAACAGTGAGAGATCCTTATGGGAGTTTTGTGTTTGTGAGTGTGGGGGCTAATTGTAGAAAAAATTAAGGCTTAGAAAGGTTTGTCTGTTGATAGAAGTTACTGGTGTGTAGGAGGCAGTGTTCCCAGATAATATATTCAGGTATCATGTTAATATTAGTGCCTCTCTGTGTCATACCATACAGGCAGCCTGACACCCAATTTGCAGTCTTGTTTCCTTACAATATTTGTTTAGGCTGAAGCAGTGCAAGATGCTGAAGTCTAAGGAAATTGTTTCTTCCTTTGTGCCAAGCTGTATTTCGTGTTCCTTCTTACTTGTTTTGCTGTATATTTGCACTCTTACCATTAATGGTATTCCAGCAAGCGCATTCTATGTCATGCCTAAAATAAATGTTGTCCTCTATCTCCCTTGTTAAACTGCCTGAAAAAAAATCCTAGTGTGTCACAACTTGCTGTAAGAAAACTGTAAGAGATGACTGGCCATCCCATGATTTGGACAGTGACCAGAGAACCTTTTAACTGCAAGCTGCTGTTCAAAATTCCATGTAGTGCACTGCAATTAGGCTGTAACAGCTCTCAGGTTGTTTGGTGTCCTCTCAGTCCTCAGTGGGTGAAATCCTTGGCTATTGCTGCTGCCACAGCACAGCCTGAGGCTCTCTGGCATCCACTGGGATTTATTTGCAGAGAATTCCCTGCCCCCAGCAAGCCCACAGGATGTTTTTGGGACTGAGGAGGGGCTGGGGCATTGCCTTTCTCCTGCTCCCCCGTGCATGGGTGTGCCTGGAAAAGCCCCTTAATTGGCTCTTCTTTGGCACAAGGCACCCTCAGCCGCAGAAACATCCCTTTGTAGGCTTCTGCAGCTCAGAGAGCCCTTGGGGCTTCTCTGACCTAGTTCCCTGTCAGGATCAATGGGAGTTCTGCTCTCGGGCTCACAGAGTGCCTTTGTTTGCAGTTTCCACTGGCACAGCGGGGAGGTTTGGCTTTGGTGGGCTTGGCACTGACAGCTCTGACCATCCTGCTCCCCGTGCTCAGACCTTGCAGACAGACGTGCCCAGGGCTGGAGCTGGTGGCATGAGGTCCATTATGGCATCATCTCTTTAAATTGTGTACAAGTGCAGGGTGGCTACAGCCCTGTAGGTCCTCCTTATCCACCCGTGAATCCAGAATTTGGGTTGTTTTCTGTTAGGGTCAATTAATGCGCAGGTCAATATTGTATCTGTGGGGTGCCCTGATGAAGGGAGGAATGATGGATCTGACTCCATGTTGTCAGAAGGCTAATTTATTATTTTATGATACTGTATTATATTAAAGAATGCTAAACTATACTAAAGGATACAGAAAGGATACTTACAGAAGGCTAAAAAGATAATAATGTAAACTCCTGACTCTTTCCAGAGCCCTGACACAGCTTGGCCCTGACTGGCCAAAGAGTCAAAACAATTCACACGAAACCAATGAAACAATCTCCTGTGGGTGAACAATCTCCAAACACATTCTAAAGCAGCAAAACACAGGAGAAGCGGATGAAATAATTATTGTTTTCATTCTTATCTGAGGCTTCTCAGCTTCCCAGGAGAAAAATCCTGGGCCAAGGGATTTTTCAGAGAATGTGAATGCCACAGGTCAACAGAAATCAATCAGTAGCTCAAGTAACATGCCCATTTATTAACAAAGAATTCTCAAACACCTGATACAAAATAAAAGTATCTTTATCCAATGCTGGTAATAATGAGGAAGCCTGACTTTTCCTGACTGGTTGTGCTGCTCTGGGCACAGTACCTGGTTAATGGGTCCAGGGTGTGAGGGCAGCTTTAACATGCTTTAAGAAAACAATATTTGGATTCTATGCAGATATAATGATGCAGAGCTGTAAAACAGTAGAAGCTGAAGCTTCTCTTGGTTTGTCTGGATGAAACTGTGGCATGGACAAGGGTGCCTAGAGTTTTGTTATACAAAGCTCATTATGTTATGGGTTAACTAATATTTGTAAAGGATCATGATAATGTTAACACCTAATATCTATTTGTTGCTTCTTTATTATGTTTAAATTTTTAACAGCATGTACCTTTTGCAGTTGCCTTCCAAAAATGCCTATATTTATTATTATGCATATATTTTTATAAGGCATCCCTTATAAATAATACCTAATTGTTGTCATTCTCTTAGATTGCCCTAAGAATATAGTTTGGTAATGCTACTAGAGTTAAAATGGTCAACATTTCTTTTAATTTTTTTTTGCAAATAAGAATCATCGTTATGCCGCGAAGGACAGAGAAATCTAAACTGCAAATGTTTGAGACAGGAAGTTACCTTGGTGGTTAATGGAAGAGTAGGTTTTTCTGGGCTAGCAATTCCAGAAATTACAGATAAACAGTAGCTGGACTTGCTCAGGCCAAATATGAAGCCATACTTGCACTCCACTGATGTTCACAGAATTGCCACATTGTAAGTTTTTTCCCGTTGATATGAAGCAGGAATAGAGGCCAGCTCTAGGATACCACTCTCTTCAACTGCCAATGGAGTTTTATTGCCAGGCAGAATTATATTGACATTAATATTTTGATACTCTGTTTATTATGAAGGGTGTGATGGTCCTGACTGCTTTATACCCTTGGCTACCTTTTTCCTTTTGCTTTGACACTTTTCAATATACCTTGTTACAGACCACTCAAATGTGATCGAACAAATAGGACTTTGGAGCTTGGCATTGATTTTTAGTGTTTAACTATTCTCTTGGTGGGTGTAAAATCAATTATATTAAACATAAAGTATTTCAATGTTGTCAATTTGGTCTAAGACAGAGAATGAACCTTTCCTATTCTCCCATATTGAGGTTAAAACCTGCAAATCAAAACTGTGTCTCACTCAGGTACCTAACCATCTCAACTGAGTCTTTCTGTTTAAAATGTGGTGCCTCATGGCTGCAGTAAGATCTGGTTTTGGCATCACTGTGTCCTTGGAGTGGTGCTGCATGAAGCAGTGAGGTGCAACGAGCTTTTCCCATGAAACAGATTTGTCACATGAGTTCATGGCTGGCCCACGTTCCTTCTCCTTAGCAGCATCAATCTGGTGCAATTAGAAAGTCAAGAGCGCCACATCAATTCACTCTGCTGATTGTGCAGTCCCCAAACACAGATTTAATTGGATTAAAACAGCTGCAATCAGAAACAGCCCATTGCTCCCAGCTCCTCGGGGTGCTGAGGGACGGGCTGGGACAGACACGTGAAGGTCCAAGAGCCTCAAGAGCAGCATCCCTTGGGCAGAGGCAGGGAGAGCCGTGTCTCTGGCACTGCAGTGGGGCTGCTGTCTGGCACTTGGTGTGTGTACAATAAAATATCCTCCTCCCTCCACGGAGCAGCTGCGCCGCATGAGAAGCAGCTCGCTGAATTTACTTCCAGCACTGTTTTGGTTTCAGTGTGAAAGGCTCCCACACACAGTTTTACGGGAATGTCTGTCTTCCAGCGAGGCAGAGTAGTAACTAAAGAATTCCCTTCTCCCGTTGCCCCTGCCCGCTGGGGGAGGACAGCTTATATACAGCAGGATCTTTTTTATGTCGGGCTGTAGGTGGAGGTGCCCTGCAGCCAGACGCTGGTTCTGGGAGGAAACTTGAGCAATAAAAATATTTTATGCTTTTAACCACCCCATCATTCAGGGAAAATATTTCTGCAGGTGTGAAGTGGCTTCTCCAGCAAAGCTTCCTTCAGAGGCAGAGTAACAGGAGAGATGTTTGGCACTGCTAGAGAAAAGGTCAGATGGCTTACGCTGTCTTTTCAGATTTAGTGTGTTTTCTGTGCTCCAAGGCCAACACATGGCCTTGCTGTTGTTTCAAGGTAAGAGGATAATTGCACCCTATAAATGTTGGAGTTGTGGCAATGAGAATTTACTTGGCTAGTAGGACCCGTAAATTTGGGGCTCCAACTTAGAAAATGAAGATTAAAGCATGGAATGTAAACAGCCAAACAGTTTGTAACTTGAAGGAATGCTCTGGAGATGTCCCATGTCTTACCTGAGATGTTAGACAAATATTAAACAGCTGTTTCTTATGGTCAGCCAGAATGAAATTCAGGCCAGTGCAGAAATGAGTCCCTGTACTTGGAAATAATTTGTTAATTTGGGTGGTTCGTGGACTTGCAGTGAACCAGGGTTTAGGACTCCATCATGTCAGTTGGATCTATCTTTGTCAAAAGCCAAAATTTTAAGACAGTAAAAGTTTACCTTTGAATTAAAGCATACAGAAATTTGTCTCTGAAGCAAGGTGGTTGCCAAGATAGCTTAAGCCTGACTGTCACAAACCCACACCCTACACTTACTAGCCAAACTGTCCTGTGGTTGCATTTGTGAAGAAGGTAAAAAATGGCAAGTAAAGAATAATTTTTTCCTGCAGCTGCGTGCGTAGTGTACAGTCATAACTACTCCTTAGCTTTCTGTACTGACTGCAGCATAGCAAAAATCCCCTCTGTGTAAATGAGTCAGTCTTGGAGAACTTGCTTAGTTATTGACCCCTCACACCTTGTTTGTTTCATTGTAATCAGCTCTGGCACTAGCAATGTCTCACCATGGACATGCAGGTCCCTTTCTTAAAGCACCAAAGCTCAAATGTTTATTTCTAGAGATTTCTAGGGAAGGCTGCCCTAGAGCAGGGGCTGGACAGAGCTAGAGAATAAAGCAGGGATTGATTCAAAGCATCTCCTCCATGGACCCACCTTGGGCAGCACCAGAGCCCAGCCAGGGCTGCACCCAAGATGAACCAAAATGGCCCCAAAATGCACGAGCGCTCCCGGGGTCTCTCCCTGGGATCAGTTCTGCTCCATTTGCACCTTGCAGTTCATTGTCCCATCCCAGCTTTAGCCCCTGCAGTCCCACCCTGCTTGTTTTTCTCTCTGCAGCCCACGGGGTTTGTGCTCCTGGGCTGAGATTGGGATCATTTGTCCTTGGTGCCCAGCTGGAGCAGGAATTGTTTTGTCTCCCTGCTCTGTGCACAGAGCTCACCATCCCTGAATGTGAAGCCCAGACCCACACACCAAAGCAGCAGAGAATGTGAAAAACATAAAAAACTAAAACTTTTAGCATCACTAACACAGCTTATAAGCGGCAGGTTGTTCCAAAGCTTTTGGGATGTCTAGGGTTTGTTGAGGACCTGCAGACTACCATGTTTCACCTCAGTGCTCCTCTGAAGTGCTGCTTGCAGAAAGGAGAAAAAGAGGAGAAATCAGACACCTTCCATGAGCTGACTTTAGACCAGGAGTGATGCACCAGCTGCAGGCAGTGAACGTCAGGGAGCCATGGCAGGGAGCTTGCCTTGCCCTGCACAGACTGCCCATCAGCCAGATGTAGATGGAGCAATGCCACAGCTGCCCAGGCTCTGCCGTGGGCACTGCAAACCCAGCCTGCCTTACCCAGGAAACTGCTTGGCAGAAGGACCACGGCCCTTCTACTTTTAAGAAGGCTGAAATGTCAGCTTGATCATTTTATCTCTTTTTGGTTTTGTTTCTTTCTTCCCACTAACTATGTGAAATGGAATTTTCTCTGCATTTCCTTCCCTTACTCTTTCCTCCAGCCCAGCTGCCTCTTTCATAATGTGAGTATTTGAGGGGAAGTATTACCTTCAGCTCTGTTGGGTTTTCCACCACTTTTCTAAGTGGATGCCTGGAGAAAAGAGAGGCCACTTGACTGTTTACTCCTGAAAGTGCTGTCTGGGATGTTCTGTGGCTGCTGCTGTGGTTACAGGCTCACACTCACTTGCAGAGTTTTTGATGGGCCTGAGCTGGCCCCCAAGGCATCCTAGGAAGTTTCTGGGCTCTCTCTCACACACCATGTGGCCTGAGCAGCCTTCTGCAGCTGTGCTGTGCCTGGGAGATGCTGCCAAGCCCCGCTGCTGATGAGCTCTGGTGATTCACCAGTTGACTAAATGCTCTGTAGGTGGAGAAGGAGTGGTGTGGGGTGCAAGGCTGTAAGGCGGCGTGTTCCTTGGACAAAAACAATCCATCAGAGCCCAGCCTGGCTCGGAGCTGGGCCCTGGTGTGATTGCTGTCCACAGCTGATGCAACAGACGTTCCTGGGCGTGGGGAAAGCAGAGGGGCTCACAGGAGAAGCAGAGCATGCAGCTGTTTATACTGTCACACGGCTGAGGTAAACACCCAGGACCTGCCTACTGATCCATGACTAATTTGAGATGCTTTGCTTTTGGACTGGCTCTTTAAATGGAAAAAATATCCTGCCCTGCTTGTGGGAAACTTGGTGTTATTTTAATTCCTCCTTTCTTTAAAATAATTCATCTTGCTGATTATACAGGCTCGCTAGGCTTCAGACAGTGCAGGTCTGTCCTTTGGTGCTTATTCTCAAGCTTGTCAGATCAGGAACTGTGCTTTTAAAAGTCCTAAACAGTAACATTCCTCAATAAACAAATTCTAAACGATACAGAGAACATGAGCATTTGGAACACTAATGAAATCGTTTCTGCATGCTGAGGCATTTGAATAAAATTACCTTAATTTTTTTAACTGGGAATCACTTCTGCCTGCTTCCTTTTAGTTAAGGTTGACTTAAATAAAAAGCCAAGTTTGTGTTTTAGTTTGAAGAGAGTTTATATAATGAAATTTTATCCTCACATGAAACTGATTTATGAAACACAGCAACAGTGCATAAAGGTAGTGGGAAAAACCCAAAACTTCTTTCAAGAGCACTTTTCTATGGTGCGTGTTGTTTTTATTCCTCTGAATGAAGTCAAACCAAAACAAACCTTGAAATAAACAGCTAATTTTGCCTGCAATGCTTCCTTTACCAATTTTCCTCGTACTGTCCCCATTCTCCTAATCTAGACAGAGAGAGGATATGGTCTCATTGCTTTAAGCTACATTTATGTTTACTTTTTGATATTTATTTTATTATAAATATTTTGTGAAAAGTTGAGAAGACTCCTTTGCATGACTTAGTGCCTTCAGTCTCTGCCTGGGACATGAGAATGCAGAAATCAAGACCTGGGATTTTATTACAACAGTCCCACTGAGCTCTGGGTCATAATTTGTACAGGGCTGTTATGACTTCTGTATTTATTCTCCACCTACAAAGAGTTGTCTTGGGGAAATGGGCCACCTGCAGAATAAATGCTGTTCAAGGAGGGTAGTAATCCTGGGTTTGCTTCCATTCTTTTAGGTGCTCAAGTAATTTGCTTGAATTTTTAATGATCTTTTTCCCTGGCTAATGAGATGTATTGCACTGTTATGCCTTCCACCAAAATATTTGGTCCTTCTGGAACTTTCAAATCTCTATTAAACTCTTATTTTACCAATTTACAACCTTTTTATGCGCCTTAAATCTTTTAAGAAAGCTCACAGGTTTTTTTCTTAGCCAAGCTTGGGGATTTCTGCACTTCTCAACCTTAATCCCAGCCTCTGTCAGCATTAAGTCTTGTCCTAGACCTGGGGCCACATCAGCACTGTGATATAAATCTAGCTCTAAATCCCTGAATTTCACAACATTATTTCTGTTCCCACCCTAAACCATGCAACCTAAGAGCTGCTGCCCACACAGGACATACTCCAATTCCCAAGTGATTCACAGCCTTCATCCTAATCCATTGGCACTCCAAAATTTATCTGCAGCCATCAATACATCCTTAGTGCCCTGTCTTAACCAGTGGGATTGAGTAATAAGCATTGCTCTTGTCAATACACCTTGATTTTTTTGTTAATTTTAACCTGACAGACCCCTGGGCCTGACCTTAAAAATCTGCATCAGTTCTGGTGTTCAGTCTGCTTTGAGATCCCTGTAGGATGAAGAGATTACATCAGTTTGGGGGATCAAGATGCTTTCTACTCTAACTCTAATTCTACTTTATGCTTTAAGTCTAATTCTACTTTATGCTTTATACTTCATGATTTTTACTTTATGCTTTATAGACTAAGTCTAATTGACTTAGAGTATAAAGTATATATGACTGAATATATACTGTTAAATATATCTGTTAAATTCAGATTTAGTATATATGACTGAATCTGGTTTTAACACCTCCCAATGCCAGGCTCTACCATGAACTGTTTTCTATTTCTAAGCTGCCCAGAGCCTTCAAACAGCTCAGCTCCCCTCTCAGCCTGGGCTCTCTCCAACATCAAATCTTAGCCCTATTTCTTTTCTTGTCTCTATCAAACCACTTGTCCATATATAAAGTCACTGCTATAAAAGCACATGGTGTCACTGTCACATTTCCTGGAAAAATCCCCTTCACCAGGATTCTTCTCCTGGGAAGCTGAGAAGCCTCAGAGAAAAAGGAAAGCAATATTATCTCATTTGCTTTTCCTGTGTTTTGCTGCTTTGGGATGAGGTTGGAGATGGTTTATCCAACATGGGAATTGTTTTCATTTAATGACCAACCACAGTCAGGCTGTGTTGGGACTCTGGAAGAGAGAGTCACGGGTTTTCATTGGCATTCTTTGTGGCCTTCTGCCTGTGTCCTTTCTCTATTCTTTAGTATAATTTTAGTATAGCATTCTTTAATATAATATTAGAGGACATAAAATAATAAATTAGCCTTCTGAGAACACGGAGTCAGATTCACTCGATTCCTCCTTTGTCCTGGGGACCCTGCAAATTCAACACACGTGGCCTTGGCAGTGGTGCAGCAAGCCTTGCTATAAACACAGCCCTCTCTGATCCTAGTCCAGCTTTAACTCCTGCTGGGACCAGCCCTTTCTCCCTGAGGCCTCTGAGTTGAGGGTGAAGAGGTTAATCCAGCTGCTGGCAGAGATGCAGGTGTGCTCTGCTTCTCCCGTCTCTCTCTGCAGATCTTCTGGGTCCTGGCACATCCTCAGCTCATCCCCAAATGTCTGCTGCCTTGAACCCTTTAATTGCACCCAGAAAACGTGCTTAATGGCAAAGTGCTGGGTTTGAAATGAGCTCGAACTTTTGAATTCGAACTCTGGGCATTTCTCTCGGGGGTCTCTGTGGTCCTGGCTGACCCCGAGATGTGTCAGAGTCTCTTTTCCCAGCCTGGCAACCAAAGAAGGAGTCAGGATTCTTCTGTTCTGGTGTTCAAGGTTGTTTATTTTCTGTTATCTATAACATTCTTTTCCTGACCTGCTGAGGTCTGTCCAGCAGGTCAGTCAGTGGCACACTGACTGCCTTCAGGGCAGTGTTGTATTTTTATACTAAGAGCTATGTGTACTTATTTACAATAATTTTCCAATACCTATCACCTCTGTTAGACAGTCTGTCTCTACTCTAAACCAATCCAGAAGTGCCCCCATCACAGCAGAAGATGGAGGCCAAGAAGGAGAAGGACAGGACAGGTCCAGATTCCCCCCTCTTGCCTCTTGAACCCCCATTCTAAAACCCCAAAATTCTGCTTTTCCACCCTGTGATAAATTCACTGTCGTTCTACTCAAACCCCTGTGGCTTGTAACTCCTCACCCAAAGTTGGTCATTGTTTCCATGGGCTAAAATCAAAGGCACAGGTGGTTGTGACTCTGTGCCAAGCTCTCTGAGCCCCTGCCAGGGTCTTGAATCCTCCAGGGCAGCCAGAGGGATGTCCTGGGCTCCAACAATTTCTACCAAACTACTTTTGGTGGGTAAATTTCCATAACCTATCCAACTTTACTGATATTTTTTTTTCAGTTATTTCTTGGGCTTTTAATTTGTTCCATATTCTTTTGTTACCCTTGATCTCTTGAAACAGACAAATGGTATCCATGAGGGGAGGTCTTAAACATTGGTTCAAAAGACTTTATCTCTCAGATTTACTCTTCCTCTTTATGTAAAGGGCTATAATTATGGATCATTTGAACCTTCAAAGGAGGGTTTATATGTCAGAAAAGTTATGTGCAGTACTTTGGCATGGTAATAAATTATTTTGTAGAGAAACAGACCAACTAGATTGGGTTTTGTTTTTTTTTCTGTTGGCTGCACTTTTTCTGCTGAGAGGAATGACATTGTGGATCTCATAATTCTAAAGTTCTAAACTGGCTCTTCCTTGCTTTCTGAGGCAGCTGATAATTTATTTCATTAGCATTTTGCCTTTGGGTTTTCTGAGCATGGGCTCTATGGAAGATGACAACTAAAAGGCAGTTTGCATCTTGGAAGTCCAGAAGACAACTTTATGGCCAGGAGTGCATCCTTTACTTTCTCTGACAAAAAGGGTTCAGCTTATTTCCTGCATAATGGGCATTATGCTTCCCCAACTCAGAGCACAATCTTTGTTTAAAAATTTAAATTTGATAACAAGTCCTTGGATTATTGCTTCTGAGTGGAAATTATTTGACAGGGTATTTTAATGAACAGCCTCTTATGATCCTGAGGGACTGAGGAGAGGGATTCCCTGAAGGGAGGGTGGTTGCAGTTTTTTGCTAAAACTCTAGATGTACGTAGCTGTTGGAGAAATATTTAGGGCTAGGTGGTTTCCTTCTGCATGAAGAAAAATGTCTTTTTGGATTCAATCGCTAAGTATCCAGTATATTGCAGAGGATATCAGTGTTGAACATCACTTATTTAAGGCTGGGTTTGATTATTTATGTGTGTATTTGGGATTTTAGTGGAGTTTTTTGGTGGTTCATTTTCCCTCCTTGAAACATGAAATATATTGTATGCATTAGTTAGACATGTGTGCCAATTTTTTTAAAAGTCTTCTTAATATCAAATGTATGTGCTTCTTAATATTAAATGTCGTTTAGAACAAAAAAGGTCTCACTTAAAAGAGCAAACTTAGAGAAAAGTCTCACTTCAAGAGAGCCAACTTAGAGACCACCTTTTTTACATACTGTTAAAAATTATCAGTGTAGCCCTTCATCCTGTGAGAACAGAGGCTTAGGTGGTCCTTATGCTATATTTTCATTTTCCTGCCTTGTTCCCTTTAGGAACAAGAGGAATGCTGTTCAAGGAAGGATGGCTGCAGTCTGACATAAAGAGAAGTTGGGTGGAAAGGGGTGAAGGAAGATGGGGAATGTAGGGAAGCAAGTCGTGAAGAGAAAGATTTCTAGGACATTTGAAATATTATATGTAACAAATGGAAAACTCATGGAACCCCAGAAGAGGTTGCTTTAGCAGAGCAGTGGGGTTCACTAAATTACAGTGTTTCAACTCTTCTTTAGCAGCTAAAAGTATCTCAGAAGTCCAAATGGGGAGGGAAATCTGTGTTTGTAAAAGGAAGATTTTCACTGGGTTTGTTTGGCTTTTTTTATTGTTGTTCTTCCATGATGTTTCCCAGCAAAGAATTCAACTTTATTATTTTTTCTGATGTGTGTCTTTATCTGGATTATAAAGTGTTGAGGCTCTTGCAAGTCTAAAAAATGCTTTAATGCTTTAATCTCCAGTGTTCTAAAATATTACCTGAGCAAAAAGTTGTCCCCAAATACACAAATCTGTGTACACTTGTTACTCTCTTCCTGGCCTCAGATGATTCACTCTACTTCTCCTGCACTTTTACCGCTTAAAAATCTGTAGCAAAGTTGTAGTTTTTATCTCTCACAGCTGCTTGCTCTAACTCAGCCAGCCAATCTAGAAAACACCTTCTCCTCCCTTCTTATCCCTCCTCACCTCCCTTGGCAGGGAACTCTTGCTAGTTGATTTTTTTTTTGATTATTTATTTGATCCCTAGACACCCTCCCAGTTTGCCACTTTTTCTGTCAGCCAAAGAAAGAAGCAGTCTCTTTTATCCTGCTTGGCTTTCATCTGTTCTCGCTCCCCTAAACTACGACCCAGAAGAGGAAACAGTCATCACTGAAATTCCCATTTAGGCCAAGGGTCAGGCATGACCTGTGCTAGCAGCCCATCCTTGATCCAGGTTCACCTGAGCCTGGCAGTGCAGCCACAGAAGTTATGTGGGAATCCATAAAATCAGAGGGTTTTGGGAAAGCTGCAAAAGGCAGCAGAGACAGCAGAACTGTGGTTAGAGCTCAGCAGCAGCTGTGAGATTGGTCAGCAGAAAAACGATGTAAAAAATAGAAAAGTAAGGACAAATAAACAATGGGCTGTGTATTAACACTGGTCTAGAATAACTCCCTAAGTTACAGAAAAGTCTATCTAGTGAGATATTAGGAAGTTCTAGGCTTAATAATGGAGCTCTGTGCATTGTGTTTTAGGGCTTACAAGTAGGTATTGTGTTTGAAATAAGCAAGCATTGTTTTAACTGTCAATGTGCTTATAGTGGTTGGATGGAACTACTGCAAATGTACCTTTGCTTTGTGTGATTGGTCAGAAAACTTTTGAAGTGAGTTGTAACATTAAGTTCTTGGTCTGCTGCCTGGGATGTGAGCTGCTGGCATCTTCCCATTGTCATAGCCATGGAATGAGACTGATGCTGGAAAATAAAACAGCTCAAGGCAGGTTCCCAGCAGTCCCACCCAGTTTGTGATTTGTACACAGATCCCGGCCGGCAATAAAGTTACAGGTGTGGGAAATAGTACAGGTAAGGAGATTTTTAGAAAGCTGGGAAAGCAGGCCTCAGAGACAGAAAGAGCAGAGAGCTAGCTGCAAAGCCTGAAAGCAGGAAAAGTTACAATGGCACAGCAAGGAAGGACATGAAACAACAGCTTGAGTTTTAGGCTTGGCTTAGACAGAGCTTAAGACTGCAGGAAAATGTGCTTAGCAAGGTAGTAGAAGGGTTTAAGCTTAATAATGGAATATCATGTATAATAATAATATAATAATGGTAATAATAATGGTAATGGTATAAGAATGGTACATTGCATTGTTAATAGAAGGCAGGCAAGCCAGCACTGTGTGCAGCAGGTGTACCTGTGCTTTTGGTGACTGGCTAGAACCACTGTCTGTAAGCTTTAGCAGTGTGCTGCTGACTAGAAAGTTTTTTAAATGTTCTGTTTAAATGTTCTGGAACAGAGAAATCTTTGGCTGCTGCTGGCTGTACGTGAGCTTTGCCATCTTTCTGTTGTCCCAGCCTTGTGATGAGGCTGATGCTGAAATGAAGCTCAAGGATTGTACCCCAGCAGTCCCATCCTGCTCGTGACAAAAAACTCCAAGCACAGTAGGAACTTCTTTGCTGGAAGAGTGGTTATTCCTTCATTTGTTCACTAGAATTTTAAAACTTGACAGGAAAATATTTAGTGGTTCAAAGCCACCACCTGGAGTACTTCTAGAATTCAACCATAAACTCTCCAATTCCACCCTGACAACCTGAACAGTGTTTTGTGACAACTGCATAAAAGGATGCAGTTATTAATTTCTTTTTCATGTATTAATGTACCTGCATTTAAAGGACTCAGTCCTGCAAAGTGCTGCAGACATTGGTAAATCCAGTTCTGCCTCTCTGCAGCATCAGTCAGGAATGGAACCCCAGAACATTAGAAATTGAATGTTCCTGCTTCTGTTTGGGATTAAAACATTAAAATTCCTCTCTTGCTCTCATCCGAATTTTCTCCAGCTACCTCACCAAATTGTTCCCCAAGGTTTAATTAGTTCTGAGAGCACAACTGCCTTTGCAGTGTAATGAAGGCATGCAGAGCAGGTGCAGCCCTCCCATCCCAAAACAAAACCTCTTTGCTACCCCATGCATGTCACCCTCCTGCCCTGCAGTGCACATCTGCCAAACACACGTGCCCACCTTTGTCTTCTACTTGTAATAACTAATCACTAAATGTACTTTATGCGTTTTAGTGCAGGGTTTTTCTAAACCATCTTTGATTCTAGGGCTTTTACAACATCTGACTTGAAGGATTTTGCCTGTCTCCCATATCCTTTAATTTTAGCAAATTAATTTTTGCCATTAACCTGCTATTAACAGTGGCTTAATCTGCAGTCCTCAGTTGGAGTATGCAATGAGCTAAGAGTGGAAATAGTGAATCAGCATCTAAGCAGGAAATCAAGTTACTTGGGGAAAATGTTATGTCATTAAACAAAATCAGCAAAATATTTGGGAGGTTTCCTTGTGAACAGAAATTAGAAATGCTGCATTGTTTTGTCAACTCAAAGATGCACAGAATCATCCAACAGGAGTGACATCCATTTTAATGCAGCTTGCAGCTGTAAAACCCTGCAGCATACAGATGAAGGAGCCTGGCCATATCAGGATGCTCAGTCATAAGCAGTCTACTCGCACTCTGCATCATTTGTTGAAACTTTAGGCTACAGATCAACCTGCGGAAATGGAATGATGCGTGAAATGTGTTGCTCTTTGAAAACTTGGATGAAATTTTTCCTTATATATTTGCAAATAAATTAATAATAATAATAATAGTAATAATAGTAATAATAAGCTAATAATTCTGATAGCTGTGGTTGGAAAATATTGCTGGAAACAACCCTTGGCCATTTTTGGCTGGTGTGGACCAGTTCCACCTGTTAAGCAACTGTCAGGAAAGAAGGAACACACACAGTAATGTACTTTTTCCTTTTGTTTTTAAATTTTAATGCTTTTAGAAACTTCATGAGAATTGCAATTCCATAGATATTTACTATGGTAAGTTTACGATCTTTACTCTGGTAAATTTTACTATATTTATGCTCATACTTTTAATAGCAGAATAGTTTTCTAATTCCTGGTTATGGAATTAAAGGCTGGTGTGGTGTTGGCTGCCTCAGATGAGAGTTTCAAACCAAAAAACTGCTCTTGAATTTTACCTTCCCTGGACAGGAGTTCTCTGACACAAATAAATGACTACAGTCACTGGATCTCTGCAGGTTTGCTGCAAAATTTGTAGCAGGGGATGAGTCAACTGATGGCAATGAATATCTGATAAAGAATTTACAAATATGTATTATCTTGATTAATATTAATAACAGCAACATTAATATTCTTCATGTTACTTTTATCAATATATGGAGCACTTGTTTGGACATTTGGGAAGAACCCTTTAAGAAAAACTAAGTTCAGTCTAGGTTTAATTTTTCCCGTCATTTTACTTCTATTAATTCTGATTGTCTTGGATTTTACCAGTAACTAAAAAAAGTTATCAAACCAGACAATTAAAAATATATATTTACTCTTAATTTATTTTTAATCTAAAGCCCACTGACTTCAACTAATTAAAACATAAATGGTAATTATTTTTATTTAAAATTAGCCTTAAATTGCAGTCTGTACCAGGTCATAGTCTCACAATTAACAATAAATTTGGACATTATAAACAAATAATGGTTTCCTGGGGAAAAAGTTCTTTGAAATTTTTATACTGAAGTTTCACCTTTTACATTAAATTGACTTCAGTGAAATGAAATTTAAGCAATAATGGACATTGATGCTTCTAGAAGTTGAAGAAAAATGCCAAGAGCTTTGAAGCCTTAAGAAAGCTATAGTAGGCTGCAGGTACATCTGTAAATGGATCTGTAAATTTCAAAAATATTATAAATATTTTTGAAATATGAAGTTTGACACAGAAAAGCTGCCTGTTAAAACAGAGCAGTCACTTAACAGATTTTTCCTGTTTTTTGCTTGTGGTTTTTTTTTTTTTTAACACTGTAGGTGTTAATGTCAGCTAACTGTGTGCCAATGGCAACTGTTTATCTGAACTAATAAATACAAAAAAACCTGAAGAATGCTAATTTTAATTTAGCCTACCAGAACATGGTGACCAAAATATCAGGGTACAAATTCTGATTGAATGGTTCTACCCATAACAACTGTTTATCTTAACTGCCCCCACTTAACAAAAAAAAAAAAAAAAAGTGACTAATATTGCTTATTGCTAATTTCAGCTCTGGTTGTCCATATATACATATTTTTTTCCCATTTCTTCAGTTGAGAAACCAATGTACAAAGTTCCTGTTTGCTGCTGACCTCAGTGCTACTTGAAAATCCTTCTTTAGTTATTTCTTAAAGGGTGCAGTAAGAGTAAGTCACCAGAAGTAAAATCAATCCTTTAAGTGGATTTTTTCTGGGAGGAAACAGAAGATTTTTAATACAAAAGCCAGATATGCACATCTATGGTGTCTTCTTGGATTAATTTGGTTAGTCTGCACTTAAATGAGTGACTGGGGGCACATCTGTTATAGCAGCACATCCTGTGTTGTTATTTCAGCGTTCATGCACCAGTGTCCCAAGGTGAAAAAGTCTTCCTCCATAAGTGAGTAGAAGTTTTTCTGGGCTCTTCCACCTTTTAGAGCTTTTCCTAAATTTCTTCTCAGTGCTGAAAGCTCAGTGGCCCCTTTAGGTGCGACACTGGAGCACAGCCTGAGCCACCCCAGCCCCAGCTCATCCCCTCATCCCTGCCAGCAGCCCTGGGCTTTGTGCTTCTGGACTCTGTACTCTGATTTTGTCCTTTAAAACTGGCCTCCAATTGCAGTTTACCACAGGGAAATTACCATGTGCAACAGGGAAATCTCAGCCACAGTAGAAAAGCAGCTTTGCTTGGGTGTTTTGATGGGATAATATTCCAGTTGGTCCAAGCCTGGTGGGTTTTGGAAGGGTCCACAATGCCAAACCCTTGTCTGCTGTTGCAGGGCTTAATTGAGACAGACTGTGAGTCTTCTGTTCTGTGAAAGCTGCAGAGCTGCTGTTCCTGCAGTCATGAGTTAAATGAGCTTGCAAATGAGCTCTGCTAACAAATTGTACCCATCAAGTCTCCATCACTCTTTACCAGGCCACTGTGCAGAATTTGGTCTCTCCATAGTCCAGCCTTGTGATTCTTACTGCAATTAATTTTTTCCCCTTTGTCTTTGAAAGCTTTCTGAAAGATTGAGATAATTGTGCGCCACGCCTAAAAGAAAATAAGGTAATGAACCCTGAAATCCCAAAATACTGCTCTGACTTTCACATTTTTTACTCTTTTTTTTTTTTTTTTTTTGTGGCCATGTTCATTCTTTGTTCATGCTGGAGGTGTTTATAGTGTTTGGGAAGGAGCAAAGTAGATCATTTGGTAAAGGCATCACGATTTATGTCAGTGGGTAGCATTTGGGCAAGCATGAATCTTTATTTTTAATTTAGCTTTGAACCAAATGTTGACTGCTTCAGGTTTAAAAATGGTAAAATTATAGGTTTACTCTGGTAAAATTAGTTTTACTCCAGTGAGTCTGCTGATGGTGGCTGGTATTGTCAGGAGTGACTTGTGTCTGCTCCTCTGCAGTTTAGCATTCTCTGAGAATTCAGCCAGACGGTGTTTTTTGAACTGGAGTTCCGTGCCACTTGCTGGTTTTTCAGTGCAAGTCGTGGCAGTGTGGGCAGAAAGGTGGTCAGGGAAATGCAGGCACAAGCCACCCTCCAAAGGCAGCGCAGGCTGGAGAGAGGGGAGTACCAGCAGGAGGGTTTGCTCCTGCACACCCCAGCCTGCTGGCTGTGTGAAGGGCCGGCCCAGGAAGAGTTAAAAGTGTTTGTTTCACAGGAAATTGGAAGAAATTTATGTGCGCAAGTGAAACTGAAAGGTCGAATGTGTGACTCATATCTATTGACAGATGGAATGAGCATAACAGAAGAAGACAGTGACTAGAAAACAAGCAGGTTGTGTGAAAGTATTTTTAGAGACTAATTTCTACCCAGCTGTGTCTTCTATGAACAGAAGAAGTTTGTCAAAGTTACCTAGAAGTTGCCTGATTGCTGCCCGGTGGTAATTAATTACGTGGCTGTGGTTGGAACGGGTGAATTCCCTCCCTTGGGGTGAGAATTGTTAAAACTGTTCACATTTTGTAACAGCCCTACCTGAGACCTAAAAGAATGGAAGCAAACAAGAATTAAGAGAACACGCAAGTTCCTAATAGTGCTCATAAAGTTTTACATACCCACTTGCTTTACCTCAGTTCCCCTGTTGACTCCCACTTCTGTGCTCTTTTCCCCTCTCAACCTATCCTTTTTTTCAGCTTAAAATATATCCAACTTGCTTGTTATATAATAATGACTCATACTTTCATTGGCTTAAACTTTACCCAATCTTTCTTTCATGTCATTTTTGGTCTTTAAATTGAGATTTAGCCTCTTCAGTTTTGGCTATTACATCGTGGGTTTTTTAATAAATTCCATGATGCTACAAGTAAATGTAGAAAAATTGTTTGGTAATATGGGCATAAAGACTTGGCAATATTTTACATGATAATGCATCTTGCTGGACAATGTATAGAAACCCATAAATCCTATGAGGTGTTTAATAATCTTCAGCAAATTTGGAGCCAAGTATAGATGTAAGCCACGCAATAAGCTAGATGGGAAGTGTTTATTTCCTTGTTATAAGGAAATAAACATTTGTTAAGTGTTTATTTCCTTGTTAAGCAGCTTGGGCACATAATGCAATATAGCATTTATATTATTTGGCTTGTATATTTTGTAGAACTTAAGTTCTGAGGCAATAAACTCCAAACTTAACAACTGATTTTTTTCTTTTTCTACTTTTGCCTTCATATACATTTTGGCCAGATGATCACAATCAAACATATTACCTACACCTGGAAAATTACAATGATGGCTGGGAACCTTATGGCATAAGGAAATGTGCAGCTTCTGCTCCTGCTCTCATCAGGTGAAAGGGAGAGGGGCAGAACTTGTATTTCCATGAGCCACAAAGAACATTGGGAGACAGGGTAGGGACTTTTTGTCTTGCTTGTGGAGCTCCCTCTCCTCAAACTGCTGGTCTTGTTGTAATTTTTTTAATTACCTTTATTTGTTTAAAGGCAACTCCAGTTCCTAGGCTATTAGGTGTGTCCTGACTATGAGTTGGGCTCCAGTTTGCAGCCCTCCTGCTCTATATCCAAATAAATAGTAAAAATAGCCTGCAATGAAAATCAATCAATTATTTTTTGTCAAAGACTGAAAAAGAGGAGAGAGAACCATTTACCTCAAACTGGGATATTTTAGCCGTGTCATAATCTGGATTTATTTTTCAGTCCCATTATTTTGTTTGCCTTGATTGGGGTTCTTTTGCATGGGATCTCTATAGACTTAAGCTACTGGTAGTGCAATATATCAGGAGTTGCTGCAATTAGCATTTTCCCTGCACAATGATGCTGTAAAGGAAGATCTGTCAAGATGAAGAGCAGAACCTGTGCATTGGAGTGACAGTAAAAATGCAAGTATTGCAAGAGCTTTTGTGAGGGAAGGGTGATTTGTTGATCCCATTGTCTGTACTCCTTTCCCATCCAGATTTTCATCTGCTCCTCTTCTGGAGCTCACCCAAATATTAGCAGCATATTGCCCTGCTTAGAATGGGAAACCCAAGGGGAGCAGAGCTTCTTTTGTAAATGGCATTATATTCCTACAGGAATCAGTGGGAAATCTTTTAAATTCATAATATTGAATGATAAAAAATAAATCATGCAATTGATGGGACAATTTTTTAAATTCTGGTTGACAAAATACAATTGCAAGTTTATGAATGAAATTGTCTTTTTTAAGCACTACTCATGATCATCTCTATTTTAAATAATTGTTCTCCCAGCACTGAGAGGAAAAAAAAAAGGATTTTCCATTTCTCATCTCTTTTACTTGTATTCTTAAAAAATAGTGTCTTCTCAGCTTTCCTTGAAAAATCTGTAGGAGAATACTGTTTCACATTTCAAATTTAAACTGAGACCTAAAATCCCATGTACAATTAGGACTTACTTTAAATAAAAGTAGAAGCTGGCAGGTTACTATAAATGTAAAGATGACAGTAGTGGGTGCCTGAGATCTGTTTTGAGCTGAAGGGAATGTTCCAACTGCTGCCAGTGTCTGCTAGAACACATTCCCTAACCTCCTGTCTTGAGGGGGGATGAATGGTCCAATATTTGATATTAACACTGATATTTAATCAGTGCTCTTCCTCCGCTGTAGGGAGGTTTTTGCTGATTTTTACATTTGATGGGAGGTGGATTATTAGTGCTGACATTCTTCTTTTCCCTCCACAGTTGTTTAATCATTACTGGGGAATGCAGAAAGGAGCCCCTGCCTGGAGTATTCTTTTCTGTGTTCCACAAAGGAGCACAGAAATTCCCCAGAATTACAAAGAATTCCACAGAATTTTCTGTGTTTTGAAATCTTGCGTGCATTGGAGTTTTATGAAATTCAGACTCTTCCAGTGGTTTTCATTCCACTGGGCACTGAGTGACTTTGCAAAACACTTGGGGCAGGTTTTGGCACTGTGGTTCCGCAGTCAGTGGGAAAGTTGCAGGTGGTCAATAAGAAGCTTTTACACATCACTAAGAATATATATGATATTTCTTAGGAAAATACAATTATGATTTTGCAGATCTCTGAGATTAGGAGTACCTATAGCTGGGAGAATATCTTGGCTGTTTCTTCAGCAATGAAATCACTTTTCTGCTTTAGATTTTCGTTTTCTTCACTTCTAGAAAATTTGCTACTATCTGTTTATCTATCTATCTATCTATCTATCTATCTATCTATCTATCTATCTATCTATCATATTTGCTACCTCTAATATGTCATTAAGATCGGTGCCAGAGCACATCCTGACCTAAACTAAACCCACCACTAAGATGATTAAAGCTAATCTGCATCTCTGCATAAATCCTGCACAAGATCTGATCTGCAGCATTTATGTTTTGATTCTGCTTTTACTGTGACTACTGAATGCCTTGGCGATGCGTTTTATTCTGCAAATTGAGCATTCTGTTAACAGGAGTGTGCAATTCATGTGTGCATGTTTGAGTTGGATCACCCAGCCCTGGTCCATGCCTGAGCTGGGGTAGGACTGTTGTAATGGAAAAGGAACAAACTGAGGTGAGCAAAGTAAACCTCCATCTGAAGAGAATTAAATCTAAATCTGGTCATTAAATCTACAGACCAGAAGGAGGCAGACATGTGTTCATACATCCGTATGCATGCTTCATCTTGCAATAGTCATCCCTTAGATCTTGTAGAGTTCTTTCCCCTTTTCACCTGTGTCTCCCCTGTCTGCTGCATTCAATGAAATAAGAATTTTTACCCTTTCAGCTAGAAGTTGGTTAGTAATCTTGCATACAAGCCAGGAAACAAAAGCATTGGAAATTTTGGAAATCAGCACTAGAAATACTGTAATTAAGTTGTACTAGATGCTCTTGCTTTGTACAACAACTTGCCTTCAGTGTTCTGCTGTAGGCATTGAAAGCTTCACTGTGACAGTGTTATTTCACAGGTGACAAGCATTCCCACACATTCCTTTGGGAATTTTTAGACCGTTGTGCAGCTCTCATGAATAAAAAAAAAAAGGTGCCTATGAATGGAGAGAATTTGCTTGTAATTAATTGGCTGTCCAGGCATGCTTGTGTGCATCATCTCACACCTAAAGGTAAAGGTAGCCCAGACCAAGGTGGCTGGGTCACATGCCTGAAAGTGAAAATGTGTTCATTTCCTTTTCCCCTGGCTTATCAGAGAGGATGGTGCAGATTGGGCATCGTTACACTGAAGATTTTTCTGCCTCTAATTAGTTTATTTATGTTTTGCTGAGGGCTTATCAGCTGTTGGTGTAGGAGTGCATATTAATAGTATTTCTCTTCTAACCTCTGCTGCTGCTTTCAGTGGCTTTAACCTGAGTGTTTTACAGAAGCAATTTTGGCAATTTCATTGGGCAGTGGGGTAGGGGAGACAAGGGCCCTCAGGTCCCTACACACCCATCACAAAGCTTGCAAATTTGAATCCACATGGTGCTGAAGGGTATGGGAATTTCAAATGAATCAGAGATGGCATCTCTGAGTTGTTTTTGATGGTGGGATATATTTTTCTTATCTTCTACATAGGCAGGAAGGGGGAGCTCAGCTCACATCTTCACTGCATGGCTCAGAAGGTCACAAGACCCTCAGTTACAAGACCTTTTAAGGAGTTACTGACCAATAAAATACTGCCAACAAGGATATTTATGGTTTTGACCCAATCCTTCAATATTTTGTCTTATGGACCATGTTACAGTGTGAGCTTTCTTAGCCAATCATGTTATGACACACAAATCAACAGTGCTGCATTCTAAACTCCTTGTTTACCTTTTAAACTCCTTTTATTTCTATATCTTAAACTCTAAACTTTACTTAGCTTAATGTGTCTCTGCTTTAAATGCTAAATCCACATTATCCCTTCGAGCACCTGGGTTTGGGAGCCTTTTCCAAGGTCTGAGATCAAATCCTGGGTTTAATTCCAAGCTTTGGCTTACAAACCCAAAGTCCTGAGAGCTCCCTGCATTTCAGATTCCAGCAAAGAGGACTGCAGACCTCTCTCAGCTTCCTTGAGGATCATCTGTTGTAACTCTGCTGCGCTTGTTGGAACAGGAGCTGACAGCCCTCCACCCTTTGTAGGTGCACTGAATCAAAAAACAAAGTAAAAAATACATCAGAAGAACCTCCCCAGATGTGCTGAACTCCAGTAAGTCAATTCAGACATTGATCCTGTTTTCTTTGGCAGGCTGGATTTTACACACCTGACAAAGCAATCACAGGATTAAACTCAGAACACTCAGAGAAGAATATTTTGAAAAAGTATCCGGAGGTGAGAAACAGGGAGCAAGCAAAGAAGGAAGGCATCTTGCTGCTGTCTGTAGAGTGAGCTTCTTCTACAGGGAGGAAGCTCCTGGAGTTAAATTATTTCTGTTTTCATTCCTTGTCCACGGCCTTTTCATTTACAGCAATAATTTTGCTCTCCTTCCTGCATTTCATCCAGCCAAACCAATTTCCATTATTAGTCTGCTCTGCTGGGCCATTCTCAGTTGAGGATGCACCAAATTTTTAATCAGGTAGGAAAAAAACCCCAACCCAACCTGCCATGTTTCCTGTGCAGAATGGCAACAGTGGAAAATCAGAATAATGAGGCTGGATAGTCCAGCAGCTTGCTGGACTTTAACAGAGGGGTTAAACCAACTCACCTGTACGTTTGCAAACCTGCTGTTTCCTCCTCCCTCCCTTCCACCTCCAACTTTGTGAATGCTCATCTTTTGTGAATGATGAGCATGTGGATGCTCATCTTTTCCCCCTTCCCTCAGAATCTCTGCTCCAGCACCCTCCAGAGCAGTGCTAGCCAGGAAGAAGCATTCCTGACCGTGCCAAGAGAGGGGAAGGAGAGCAGTCATGTTCCTGTTAGCAGCTTCTCTTGGTGTGGTGGTGGTGAAACACCTTAGGGTTTAAGTTTTTCTGTTCTGGTTTGGGGTGCAGCTTTTAGCTTGATATTAAGTTAGTTTATATTAAGTGTTGCTAGGATCTTTTCACAGGATGGTGAAGACAAAAGAATCCCATTCCAGCTGGAGACTCAAGGTCAGCCTCTTTAAACTTCAGGCCCAAAGCTTAAACAATGGGAGGAGGGCGGGCAAGCAAGCTCAGCCCCTGCAGCACCCACAGCCCCTCTGGGAAAGCCTGCAGACCTCATTTCTGGAGATGAGGCTGGTTTTGTTGAGATGAGCCTTAGTTCAACGGCTCACACCTTTGTCTTTAGGCAAGCTGAGGCTTCCAAGGGGCAGCAGCGAGGCGCCTCCGTGGCTTTTGCAAATGGTTCGGAGCTGAAAGCAAAGCTGGAGCAGTCTGCACTCTGCTGGGTTCCCTGCTATGGAGAAACATGAAGTCCAGGTACACACATGGAATATTTACTGAAAACAGCAAAATGCTAAGTCACAGCTCGTTAATCTGTGATCCTTCCTTTGCTTTTAATAAAAGACGCTGGGAGAAATGAAGCCTGACTAAAAGCACTGTGTGTGCTGTGTGCAGGAAAGCAGGCAGCAGTGGGTTCTCATGACACAAGGAGTCCCTTAGTGATGCTTTTGTGCATGCTACGTGTCTGTCAAGCCTCCCTTTCTGCTATTGTTTTTCCCTCACTATTTATTTTAAGTGAGCATATTCATTTAAGTGAAAATGCCAAGTGAGTAATGTGTAACTAGACAGAGAAATGCAAAAACTGATCATTCTGTTAGAGGAATGATTTATTCTTTGTGCATGAATTCTAATGTTTGAGTGCAACTAAGACATAAACATGACTTATTGCTGGTAATGATGAGTGTTTCAGAGACCCAGAGATTGTCAGAATATCAGCTGTCATCTTGGTATTAATGAGAAACAAAATAGATAAGGGTGCATTTATTAATAGACCGTGCACAGAGTCTAAGTGCTTTGGAAAAGTACTACATTGTTTATAGTAATAAAGGTGAAGAAACACTGGAGGAAACATCCCTGGGGCTTAATCAATGATCAGCATATGAACATAAGTCAAAGATTGTTTAAAATTGTTCCAAATGAGGAATAACTGACGTCAAGAGCTTGCTTGACTTCTTACCTGCTTCACACTCTGGTTGCCTGCAGTGACAAAAGTACAAACAAGAACAAGCTGAGTTAGGCTTGGGGGGGGGGGGGGGGGGGGGTTGTATTTGCATTTAATTTAATTTATTTACAGGAAAGCCATAGATACAGAGGGCAGAAGTGCCATACGCTGGTAAATCCATATTTTGTCAGCACCAACAGATAATGAAGCCAGGGACAAGCAATCATGGACTGTTAACACAGAATTGCACTTCTGCCCTGCCAGCCACCAATGACATTTTGGTCCCTACCTGGGGTTTTTTTGTGTCAGCAGCGTGACGCAGGCACAGGGCCAAACTCCCTGTGAGCCCAGGGCCAAAAACGCTCCCCAGAACTCCTCCTGCCACTCAGGCCCCCAGAGAACGAGCTGCTGGGGAGGGGGAGGAAAGGAATTCTCAGGATATTGAAGGAAATCTGCATCGAGCACCGTCACAGGTGCTCTGTGGCTGCTGTAACCGAGGTTGCTTCCATGGGCACATTAATTCCAGCTCTTGGGCAGGAAACAGCTCAAATAACGAGATTTTCCTGGACACTTTTAATCAGGTGACTAAGCCTCTCTGGACGTGCAGAGGTGTCTCTGCACTGATGTCTTCTGAGATCCTAAAAGCAAGTCTGAAGTCCATCTTCTAGAAAGTTTACGCACACCAGGGAAGGAATTTGTCTTGAGGGGGAAAAGTCAAAGTGACGTGTCTCTGTGGCTGTTTGAAAGTAGTGTTTATGCAAGACTTATGTGGGTTTCTATTTCATCTCTTAAAGGAGGAAGGAATGCATTTAGCAGGACTAATCTAAGGAAAGGAAGAGTGGATTGTATCACCTGTGAAAAGGGTGGAAGTGTTATTGGGCTTGTTCCAACAGCTGGCCTATTTTCAGAACTGATTTTTCCCATGAGCGGGGGCAGGGCAGTGAGCCCACAGCACTGCACAGACCCAAAAAAATGACCTGTAAGGGCAAAACAAACATTTCCTTTTCCTACATGGACAGATATTTTCCTTACTGCCTGTGGGCCCACGGTTTCAAAGAGTCCTCAGCCTGCACCAGAAACTTGTTGCATGAAACCTTGGAAGTCACCTGCCTCTTCTGCCCTTCCAGTTCTCTGCTTTTCAACCACTTCAGTCTTCATCCCACATGTTCCTGTTTGCTTCAGATAAAGCATCATCTCAATGGGCAACAGCCTTGTTCAGTGTACAGACATGATGCACATCCTGAGAGCTGCCCAGTCTCTGTCAGAGACATGCCTGACAGGCTCCTCTGGAAAACTCCCTGTGATCCTGCTGGAGTGTTTGGGGTTTTTCTCCTTTTTAATGCAGCTACCTGTCGCTTCAGTGGCATTCAAAGCTGCTTCAGAAATGTTAAACACAAACAGGTCTGCCTGTGCTGTTTTCTCCCAAAGATGTTGAACATATGGAAGGGTTATCTGCCTCCAAAGCAGGTTCTGGATAGTTCAAGCAACCTTTCAGTGTGTCTGTGTCACTGATTTGAAATGGAGCACTGCTGGGAATAATGAGCTAGCATTCGGGCTTGCGGGGGCATGGGATGAGTAAACACCTGAAAAAAAAAAAAAAACAACAAACATTGCACACAGGATTTGTGCTTTACTTAATTTTGCTTTCATTAGGTCAGCCTTCATCACAGTGCAGAGCAAGAGGCACAGTTAGGAGCAGGCCAAATGCATTCCACATCCTGCCAGCTAGAAGCTATCCAGCAAATTATCAAGTGAAGGCGATGTCTCCCAGTGTTTCAGGGGTTCTGGTGAGTCTGCCACACACGCCCTTCCTCTTTCCTGGGTATGGAGCTGGGCCCCTACAATCCCTCACATGTTTTGAATTTCTCCTAAATTAGTTTTCCATTTTTCGCCTCTGGTCTTCATTCTTTCCATCATATTAACTCAGATGTAGAGAGTTGTCTGAATTCCCTAGCTTGTGATCTGGGATTATAACAAGATTTTTTAGTATATTTTTAATGGTTTTGGAGAGTTGAGTTCAGGTAATTCTCTTAGGGTTTTTTGGCTATCATTGATAGGACACATCACTTAAATAAGTAAAATTGCAGTGGCTGGCATTCCCAAATACCTG
Source organism: Calcarius lapponicus (assembly GCA_039654755.1). Classification (NCBI taxonomy): domain Eukaryota; kingdom Metazoa; phylum Chordata; class Aves; order Passeriformes; family Fringillidae; genus Calcarius; species Calcarius lapponicus. The sequence continues at coordinate 957,163 of CM077468.1, read as the reverse complement.
AGCACTGCTAAAATGCAGGCTGCCTCCTCTTCTGTGCACAGATGAGTTACAGACTCAAATAACCCCAGCATGTTCACTTGAATGTCCTCTTTGTTTTACCGTGTGATTAATCAAGATTTCATAATGATCAGTAAACCCCTTGGAAGTAATGGCATTAACAGTGTTTATTCCCTCTAAACAGTGGGGCTCCTTTGCCTTGCAGCCACTACAGATGTTTTAATATTTAATAGAAAAGACTCTGCAGACAGGAAGGGATGAACTGTGTTCTGGGAATATTCTTTATCCATGAACAAGCCAGAACTCCTTTTTTAAATTTGACTGTATGAGGGGGGGGATATTTGAATGACTCTCTTTTTTATCCACCAGAAGGCCATGTGGTTTAAAATGCCCCCAAAACCTTATTTATGGAGAAAGGGTTTGTTCTGGAGCCTGTCTTTGGGAGGAGATGGTGGAGAATGCTAGTGGCAATGAGTCCTCACATTTATCAGCACACGTCAGGCAGGATTGCAATCAGCCTCTGTCACCTCTTGCCTTCTTTAGACAAGCAGAAGATGAGGTGGTTTAAGACAACATTTTGATTTGTTTATGTGTCCACCACATAGGAAGAATGTTTTCAATTTTTTTTTAATTCTATTTTTTTATTATTTTTTACACTCTACTCTTTTATTCTCTATTTACAGTTACCTCATAATATCAGTAAGAACCATATAATTGTGGCAATATAAACATTTACAAAAGCTCTGTCTTTAGTAGAACACGTAGGAGGAAAAGGGGAGCGTGGAACAGCTGAAGTCTGTATTGCAATCTACTGTGCTGAGGGGTGATGGCATCACAGCTTGCCTTATAATCCAGATAAATCAGAAAGCATTTCTAGCCCTGGAAATCTAAAATATCCCTGAAGAGCTGCAATACTTCCTGTGGCTGTGAATCTGTGTGTAGGCTGTTCTAATCGTGGGTCAAAATTCTGCATTTTGCAGCAAGTAACTGAAATGATGAAAATAACTTTCTAGTTGAGTTGCCCATGTGTTCCTTGCTTGTCAATGAGTGAAAATGGAAGCATCCCTTTTATTGACCCATATATTTATTTATCAATATATGATATATTTATTGCCAATTATTTTTCTTGTTGGTTTAATGATCACACTCCAAACTTCTCTGTTTAGAGGGGAAGTCCTGAATTCTCTGCCTGAGTCACGAAAGGGCAATCCTGGGATCATCAAATCTGCAGGGTTTGGACAAAGTATTTTCTTTTAAATTTCCTACATCTAGCCTTATTAATTGGTTCTTGAAAATTTGTTCTATTTGCCAGCGCAGGCTTCCTCCTACAAGAATGTTTGAATGGAAGCTTACCGTAAAAACTGTTTCAAAATAATCTCTGATCAAATGGCATTTATCCCTAATGAACTTCTACTTGATAAGGTGATTCCACAGCAACAGATGAGGGAGCCACAGAATGGCTGTGGCTGGAAGGGACTTGAGGAGATCACCCAGGCCTGAGCCCCTGCTCTTGACAGCCAGCCTTAAAATATTGGAATGCAAAACTACATTTGAGATACTGGTATGTCTTCATTTTCTCATTTCACACATGGGGAATAAGGCTAGGGGGAAGAATACCTGGAAGAATGAAGAGTGCATTTCCAAAAGTAGACTTTTATGGTGGTTTTTTTTCTAGATCGGTATGAATTGCAAGATTCCCAGAAATCTCGTTGTGTGCTAATTGCTTTTATTAATGTTTCTAAATCAAGCCATATGGGTTTGCTTATGATTTTAGAGCATCCCTAGATCAGAACTGAACTCTAATTCCCTTTAAATCTTCATTTCAATGCTTGTTGTCACACACTTTGAGGCAGGGCAGTAGCACATAGAGAAGCATCTCCAGAGTGCTTTGAGAGGAGAGCTGGTGAGGGGTCCTGTGATGAGAGTGGCTCTCTTTCCTGGCTCACCCTCTGCACAATGCCCACCCACTGCAGACAGTCCAGCGTGTGTGTCATCGTAAATGAATTATTAAAAGTGGAATCTGGCCCCCACTGGTGTCAGACAAACCTCCCTCTGGCTTTGGTGGAAGAACATGTATCCCCCCATGGTTTGTAAACACACAGAGTGCAGGAGCAGCGCTGGAAAGGGAGTTAACATTGGTGCAAAGGGTCATTTGCTTGGTAAAATATGCCTCAAACCACTTACTGTGGCCAAAGGCATCTGGTTCTCAATTTCTAGCACGTCCAAATCAAGCGCTGAATCCGATGATCTATTGCTAAAAGTGTGTTAAAATCCCAGAGTGAAAAGGAGAGGCTTTGCAAGCATAGTCTGTGGTTTCCCCAAGCACTGCACTGAGGCAGTGAGAGCTGTACTAGCAGTCTGTCTCACACTGTGTGCTGCTTGGGTTAGGGGAGTTAACAGCAAAGATGGTGCATCCTTACAAGCTGACTAGGGAAAATTACAGGATTCCTTCTGAGTAAACAACATTAGAAATGAGAAATGCTTTTTCTTCCCCCCCCCCCCCCCCAAATACTCTTTTGTTCTTACTGAAAAGATCAAGTTAATCAAAACCTTGTAGATTAAATAATTAAACCTGTAGATAACCACAATTTTTTATTGTTAATTAGACATAGAGAGGTGCAGTGTTCATAGGATGCAGAGTCCCTAAATTTAGCTGTGGAATATTACATTGATCACACACACAAAAACATCATTGATCCTCTGGGGAAGGGTTGGACGTCAGTGTGTGCGTGCTGGCTCAGACCACCTTTCACCTATTAAAGGGGGTTCCAGCAGATCTTTATCCTTGCTGCACATAGCAACAAAATGTGATTTGCCATCCTTAACCCTTTGAGCATTGTCTCAGCCTCTGAGCAGGATGATTCACACTTTACTCAGTTACTCTGCTTTCGTGCTCTGTGTTGGGAGCTGAAATCTTTCCACCAAAAGTGCAGTGGTTTTATCTTCTGCTGCTCTGTCAATTCTTTAATGTATGTTATGTGTGTTTAAATATTTAATATACACTGAAGCCATTAAAACATGGCTGTAAGAAATCTGTAATATTACACTTTCCTACTATGACAATTACTCCTTCCTTTAAATGACTTGCAACCTTTATAAATAAGACTCTGAAATTAAACCCTGACATGATGCAAAATGCTGGATTTTGCTTCACCTGTTTAAGCTTACCAAAGGCAGTGAATCTTATTAAATTACTGTGCAGAATATTTTTATTGCTGCGCAGATCTTTGTCATTATGCAGTATGATAATTTTCAGATCCTTTTCCCAGCAATCATTAATTAAGTGTAACAGGCATGCATCCAGACACTCCTGAATTTTAATCCTCATGTTTCTTAATGAGTTGATCAGATATTACACAGAATGTAATAAAAATATGTGACTCATTTAAAATACAAATATATAATTTGTATAATTGTCCAGCTAATAAATTATGTCTAAATATTATGATTGTTTGTGCAAACACTTAGAGATGTGTCCATGCAAGTGGTAGAAACAATCTATATGTGCACATGCAATTAAATATTCTATACACATAATTGTCCATAAGGATTTTCAGAAGCATGCACAGCACTACATTTGCAGAATACTTTAGAATCTAGTCACAGGTCTTGCTTAAAAAAGAACAAAATCTATTTATATTAAAAAGTAATGATATGAAATTAAATTGTTAGGAGGGTAATTTAGACAAAACAATACCCAATAGCCCCAGCTTGTCACCTGACTGTAGCACTGGCCTTTCCTACGTTCTGGAATGATGCAAGAGCTTCTTTCCTCCCCTTTTTCCTGATGGGAAATTCCTGGCAGCTGAAGTGCCTGATATTTGACCTGCTTTTAAATGTTTTGCATGATTTTGCAGAGTCAAGGAGCTTCCAGTAGTTCAGACAGGCTTTCAGCAAAAAGATCTAAACATCCTGCTGCTTAGCTCAAGTGATGTTTTGATGTTCAATACCACTTAATTTTCCTTCATTTTTCTTCATCTTAAAAAGCATCTACACAAACTCAATATCATTTATTGGAAGAAAAATGAAAGTAAAAACTTGTCAGTTGTGAGAAGCATTTATTTTTCTGCATTATTGGTGGAATAAGCACAGTGCTCTGGATGGTGAGGGCCAGCAGAGCCATCTCTGCTTTACTCTGCTTTACTCTACGATTCAGTCAGGTTCAGCTTGGTTTTCTTTTTTTTATTTTCCAAATAATGAAAACAATGAGCCCATCCCTGGGCTCATAAAGGCTGGGAACACCACAGGGACAGATTGCTCAGGCACCAAGGGATGAGAATGTCTTGTGCTGTTGAGCAGCAGGCCCCGTGCCTGGCTGCATGAGAGAGGCACGGGGAGGGAGCATAGGCAGCAAATCCTGCTCGTGGTGCTCACTCTGCTCTGGAGGGCACAGCAGGGGCTCTGCAGAGTGGAATTCCTGAATTCCTGCTGCTGAGCAGCTGGCAGACCCATCCATGGCCATGGCATGGCTTTTGGCACAGCAGCTCCAGGCTAGTCCTGCTGCCTGCCCCTCTGGGGAATTAGGATGATGGGGGAATTGAGAATGTGACTCTATGTTTTTAGAAGGCTGATTTATTATTTTATGATATGATATGATATTATGTTAATTATATTATAGAATGCTATACTAAAACTATACTGAAGAATAGAGGGAGGATACTTACAGAAGGCTTAACAAGATACAAACAAAAAACTTGTGACTCTCCAGATTTCTGACACAGCTGGCTGTGATTGGTCATAAAGTTAAAACAATTGGATAAACAATCTCCAAACCTCATTCCAAAGCAGCAGAACACAGGAGAAGCAAATTGCATAATCATTGGTTTCATTTTTCTCTGAGGCTTCTCAGCTTCCCAGGAGAAGAAATCCTGGCGAAGGGATTTTTCCAGAAAAGATGACAGTGACACCCCTCTGCAGCTGAGCAGGGCAGGACAAAATCCAGTTTAACTACTTACTGTAATATACTTCTGAATTTGTGATGTATGTTTAACATCTCCATTTCCCTCTTGTAAAACTGGGGACTTGCACACTTCTGCTGAACTGTGCTCTCATGTTGTTGTCCAAACTACAATTGCATATAAGAAAAAGAGTTTAACACAAAAATTGAGAGCTTTGCTTCCAGTGGTGTGGGTGATATTTTATCCATGGATCCACATGGATGGAAATAAAATTTAAAAATGGGAATATCTACTTTACAGTGATGGTTACGTACATACTCTGAAAATTTTATTTCATTATCTATTTTTTAGATATTTTTTCCATATCCTGGATAAACTCAACTTTTTATATGATGCAAAATAGATGTGTTCTTTTAACTGACAATTTATTTAACAGTCTGATTTAAAGCAATAACATAATTTAAATAGGACCATCAGCTCTTTTGGCAACTGGACCACACCAAACCCAAAACTATTTAGCAAAGAACATTCACTGAGAAGAGTGAAGAAGTTGGAGAAATTAAGAGATGGATCAGGCAAAACCAAAAATACCTCACTTTGACCACTGTCTCTCCTGTAGAGATGGAATGGGTGTCTTGGGAGACTGACAAATCTTCCCCTCCTGCTCTTCTGTTCCATCCTGCTGCATGCCAATCCTTGAATATCTCCCACAAGCTTTCCAGCGTTCCCTGTGCTTTAATTCTCCAGGCAGGGCGAGGGATGTGAGAGCTCTCTGAAGTGACAAATGCTGCAGCTGAGTGTTGGATCCCCCGTGCAGGGTCTCAGCCCTGCTGGCTGTGTCTCTCCCTGTGAATAGGATATTTTGCTCTACATACTGGGGAAGTTTCACAGCAGGGGCCTCAAAGGATACCCCATTCAGCCTGACATTGTTTCAGGAGGGAGTTAGCCTGGGAATTTGGACCTGTGCATTCAAACCCCCTTATTTCACAGAAGGGGCCAAACTAGTCAGAAAGAAACAGATGATTCACTTTTTACAGGCAAAGCTCTTCCCTCAGTTATCAACAGTGCTTTCATGTGGACTAGAAAGCAGCTGTTGCAAATAAAATTCAGTGTAAAGCAGAAAGGTAGACTAAACATTGAATCCACAGAGCTGTTTTTATCTGGAGGATGGGTTTACATCCATTATATGTGGCTGCAAAGGCTGAACTGTCCTTTTTAAAGCACTCCATCTGCAGTGTGTCAAAAATAGTGCTGTCCTGCACATGCTTACATTTTTGGCAGCAAAGTGACAGCTTAATTTCTTTTACAGTAAATATATAGATATATTACACGGTGATATGTAGAGCAGATGTTTCTAAAAATGCAAAGAAATTCCAGTCTGTTCATGTTGATGTAGTAGCTTTAGTATTTCAAAAAAAAAGAGATGGTTTGGCAATGCAGTCACGGTGCAAACATGAATATTTGAAGAGCCTGTATACAAACACCTTGTATCACTGGGTATGGCCATGACACCTACAAATAAAAAAGAAAAACTTATTTCGAATTTACCTATGGAAAAAATAAAGCATTCCTTTCAAAAGTTTTCAAAGTGAGGGACAGTTCTTGTATTCAGAGTTCCAGCATAACAGGCTTGACTCATCGATAGATGACACATCAAGCACAGGGAATTTGAAAAAGCACTGCTTAACCTCGCTAAAAAAAATCATGGCTTTGAGAACAGGAAAGAAGGAAAATTGCTTTCTGATCCTTGACTCCACCATGTTCAAAAAGGGTAATGAATGTTCTGATAAAACACACTTCATTGGACAAATAAATCTGGTTCAAACTGACAATGTTATGTAAAGGGTTGTTCAAGTCTGTTTAAAAATCATCTTGAAGCAGAAAAAAACAAAACCCAAACAAACCAGAAGTCCAGTATGAGTTAAGAAATTAAGTTTACTAATGCATTCATTTTTTTGGTGTTTCTCTTGTAAAACCTTTTTAGTGACATCCTTCACTCAACAGTATAAAAGTATAGGAAGTGAGGAAGGCTACCAAAACCAAGCCTCTAAATTAAAATTGCCCAAAGAAACAGACTTTTAAAAAAGAACAAACAGCACCACACACACATCCATCAAGGCCCAAGCACAACACTCAGCCCTTCACAGGGGACAGCCCCAAGAATGAGAATTTCTGTTTTCTCTCATACCAAACAGAGCAACGTGGTACCTTGCATCTCATTTACAGCTTTAAATTAATAATTACTGGCTTAATTCAGTTGCTTCATTAGAAGCATCTCTTGCCATTTGAGGTGCAGTGGAGTGCCTGAGACAGATGCATGGTGTTTAGAGATTATGACCTGTGGAAACATTTAATTAAATTCTAGATTAGCAGCCTGAACATCATAGGCCCTGTCAAAGAGCACTGGATATCTGTTAGATACATTGAACTTTGTGTTTTCAATGTTTTAATGTACCTTAAGCACCTTTTGAAACCAAGGGGACAGTAAACCCCAGGATTACTTCCTTGAGCCCTAAAATTGTGTCATTGTGTATAGCACAAATTGTTTATATCAGCTTTTCCCAAGGCTACCCTCGTTTGTTAAAGGTGGTATAAGTTATTCCAACTGGAGAATATATAATTCTATAAAACTATATATATATATATATATATATATGTTAATGATTTTTGGGACACAACCACCTTTTCCTTGTTTAAGGTTGATGTATGAATAGAACCAATGGAAGAAAAAAAAACAAAACCCATCTTTTGCAAAGCAGTTTTTGGTTCCCCCCATGATAAAGGACTAATTACATGAAGCGACAAAAGACATAAATATTTATGAAGAATGGAGGTGTTGAAAAGCATATCTAATTGGGTAGATCATGCACAGATTTGCACATCAAAATCTAATATAAAGCATGTGCACAGAAATCATGCATAGGAATATCTGGGAGGCCATTCACAGAAGTGACAGTAAAGCAAGCCATTCTGGGAAGCAAGCCATAAAAAATATGTCCACAGCTTTCCATGAAGAAAAATGTTTGTTCCAGGAGACACAAAAGGGGTTAATGACCAGGTGCTGCCTGTTTTAAGAATCACACGAGCATCAACCCTTAATTTTTCAGCAAACAATCTAAATGCAGCTTCCAATAGCATCCATTTGGGAGATCTCCTCAACTTAGTGCAGTCTGACAGCATGAAAAAAAAGGCTTGAAAGTGTTTGCATTTTCTTCACACTTGCTGAGCAAACTGACAAAACATTAAGCATCACAAGTGTTAACACTATTTGTTTACGATGAAATAGTAGGTTTTGCTGCAAGAGCAGAAAACAGCAGTAGTGAAATATCACATGGTGCAGCTAGAGAAACTCTTGGGAGACTTACAGAAAAGCTAACAAGACAGGAATCATCAGAGGAAAGATTTGTCAGCCAGCTGCTTTCTTCTAAATTTGTGATGTATGTTTAATATCTCAATTTCCCTTTTGCAAAACTGGAGGACTTGCACACATCTGCTGAAATGTGCTCTCACATTGTTGTCTGAAACATCATTGCATATAAGAAAAAGAGTTTAGCATAAGAAAAATTGAGAGCATTGCTTCCAGTTGTCTGGGTGATATTTCATCCATGGATCCACATGGATGGAAACAAAAGATGAAAATAGGAAGGTCTGCTTTCTACAGAAATAAGGAAGAATAAAACTCTTAAAACCTTTTGTAATTTGTATAAGCAAAGGTGTTTTGAAACATTTTTTTGTATAAGTTAAGCATACAATCCCTAACATGTTCATCACCATCCACAAAAGTGAACTTTCTGACTATCTCTTTAAAATATTTTTTGTCAGCAATTCTCAACCATTTATTGTCTCCTCTGTTGTGAAGAACAGAAGGATGTAATCTGGTATGAGGACAGCTGAGATTAATTTAGTGTCCATGGTCAAGGAGGGAATTTATGTGTAGAAATGTTTTCTTGGAATCCTTCCCCTCAAAACCTAAAGCCCCTCAGAATCTTGGCATTACATGTACATGCAATATAAAGATAAACTTCTTTGGAGCTCATGAGATTTTCACAGAATAGTTAAAATTACACAGATGTACAGTTGAGAATTATGTCTTGTTTAATTGTGTGCCTGGAGATGGATTTTTGGGTACTGACATTTGAAAATGTTGGCCTTTGCATAGAAATTATTCCATGATAAATCTGTTCAATTAATGAAATTTTATGTCCAAATATCTGTCACAGATAACAGAACCAGCATTGATGCTGTGTCTTAAATTCAAGTTATTTCTAATAATTTGTGAGTTTTTTGGTGTTTTGTAGGCACAGTTTGTGGTGACAGCTGTGCAGCACAGGTGAATGCCATTGAAGGTGAGGAGCCAGGGAGTGCCCAGGGTGCTGAGCAATCCCACGGGGAGCAGAGGGCTCACAGGTGCTGTGCATCAACAGGAGGGCATAAAAGGCTGGAGGACAAAGATGAGCAGCCATTTGCAGCTCCTGAGGTGCCATGGTGTTACTCTGAATGGACTGAAGCTTTCTGATATTTTATGTGGACGCTCTGGGCATCGTGGCTGTCTCAGCTGTGGCAGGTTTGGGCTTCCCAGTAACCAAGGTAGGTACAAAAGCTTCTTTTTCCAACACACATGGTCAAAAGAATAAGTAAAAGTCCTAAGGCTTCCAAGCAGTTCTGCAGATGCAATAAATTTCTTGACTAAGGAAGGCCAAACATGGTAGACTGGAACTTAAAACCTTTTCTCCTATGCAAGCTGGATGGTGATGAAGGGGTTTGAGCTCTACTGGAATTGAAAAACAATGGAGATATAAAAGATGTTCTGAAGTTGTTCTAATTTTTCAAATGGGAATTCTAAACTTTTGAGATATTTTTATGTACTTTTGTTTTTAGTTCTTCTTCACTCCCCATTTGTTGTTTTATTTTTTTTCTTTTAGTGAGATGGTTGTAAAGCATTTGTGAGAGGTGGGAATGGAAACAGTGAATAGAGGAAAGTGGGTTTGCTAATATTTCTATTGATCTCGTGAAATGAACTGCTAATGAAACTACTTGCAAAAATAAGGCATTGCAAAGCATGGTTTTTGTACTTTCACTGGAAGTAATTGACTTCAGTACAACTGTAGTGTCAGTGTTGGAAAACAGCATCCTACTTAGATATTTATACAGCTGAGCACGAAGGAAGGCACCTATGACCTGGGAGGGCAGGAAAGAGCAGGTACAAATTGAAATGTGAGATGTTCAAACTGTGGCTCAGGGGGAGCCCTTTTCACCTTAGGGACTGGAACAGTAGAACAGGCTGCCCAAGAGAATTGTATGTTCTTCATCTTTAGAGATCTCTCAAGTCATGATTGCTTCAAGTCTGGAGCAACTGTGTCTTATCATATGGCTGACCCCTCTCTGAGCAGGGGTTTGGACTAGATGAACTGCCAAAATTCTTTCCACACAGGGGCTTTCCATGTTTTACAGATCCTGCACCCAAGCTTTTGTTGCCTGAATATCAACAAGCCTTCAAAAACTTTTTTTCTCTCAAATTATCAATACAGAACTTAGAGTGTGCACACCCAAGAGTTGAAAACTGAGTGGCTATGACTGCTGGCTACAAAGCCAGCATTGGAAATAGGTCCTGGAGGAAAGGCTGTGATGGGATTCAGTAAGGGACTGACTCTCTGATCTGGCAGCCTGGTGGTCAGCGTGCGTGGAACTGTTTCCTAAATCACACAGGGACAGTGTATATAAGAAATAGAGATATAAAGGAGAACTTGAGCTGAGGGATGGCCATCTCTGGTTCCTAGTGTTGTCAATAAAAGAGTTCTGCTTTCTGGCAGAGGCTGGAGAGTACTGCAGGCAGCTGTGTTGGGCTAAAACTGGTTTTTATGGTTGTGCCTCGAGTCTCTAGCTCTGAATTTCTTGTTACTAACACTGTAAGGTCCTTGCCTCTTCAATCTCATGCTTGTTTTCTTCATTGAGCAAGGTCTCTGTGGAATGGCACTGTGTGAAGGTATCCACAGATAGGAATAGTTTACACTGAAGTGAGGAATTTGAGTTGACCCTTCATGGATATTTAATGGTGATAAAATTTGTCAGATTAGTACAACTCAGATGTCAGAGTTGAAAAAAAGTTATTTTTAACACTATGTGAAAAAAGCATGGATTGATTTTTGCCCACCTGTTAAACTGATTCCTGATAAAATGCAGAGATGCTTTCAAGAAATTCCAGAAGCAAAATATATTAAGATGATACATCCCTGAAAACAATTCTGCTTTCCCATACCAAGTAACAATTTTGGCTGTCACAGCTATGAAGTGTCTCTGTGACTGTGTGTGCACAAAAGTTAAGATGAGCAAAGAAAGTTCAGTCCATGCACTGCTGACAAATCCTTGCACTTGCTGTGCTCCATAAATAAAACTCCTGCAGAAGATACATTTGTGGCAATAGTTCATTTCATGCCAACATTTTTAATCTATTTCTTCTGTGAAGTTTTTCAGAGTTGTTGCAGTTATTTTCTTTTAAATGAGAAGGGGATATTGTATTCAATTTCCTCCTGTCTACAGATCAATAATTTGATATTCTTCTTGACATTGGGTAGGGTGATTTTTTTATGCCTCCCACACTTAATTTTAAGCTGCTTTCATTGTAATAAAAAAAATTTAAAAGCATAAACCAGTGCATTTTGAACATAAATGTATGAAAAATATGATTAAATGGTTAACCACCTCTTCTGGCCAAGTATAGAAGCGCTCAAATTAAAGGTGAAATTGAACCCATTAAATGTTTTTCATATTTCAGAGTTCAGTTACATATCCCAAAACCAAAGTAAGCCACCTACACTTGTACGTGTTTGTATTGCACTACACAACATTAAAAATAGAGAGAATTTTATTATCTAGGTATTTGTTATGGAAATGTAGATTCGATTCTTATCTTTTGGCTCTCTGTGTTCTTTGGGAAATATCCTTTCCATTTGGTGATAGATGGGAGAATTATACTAATAGAAATAAGATTTGGCCAAGTTATTATAATTCTCAAAATCTTAAGTTAGGACTACAAATAATGCAGCAAGGCCTCTTTCCATTTTCAGTCCATAGAAATCTCCCAAATTTGAGGTAGAGCAAAGTATTTACCTAGTGGGTTGGGGAAGGGGCTGCAGGTTAAACATTCTATTGAAATACATTAACTATTTATTTGTGTTTGGAGTATTTTATCAGTTCAAAAAGGAACTGTTGCTCTCTAGTTTTTTGGGGGTTTTCCCCTCCTCCCATTTACTCCTATATTTTAAGTCCCATTATATTTATCATTTATTGGTAGAGATTCTTACTCAGGTTTGCTCCAATTTTTATTTAATTTAGTAATTCCACTGTAAAGTGGGCTTTACAGACAGGACACTGTTTTGCCCTAAACATATCCTTGTGTTACCAAAAACCAAAAACTGCTGAAGAAATTGAGTTTGCATCTTTAGAGTTGTAGAACACGCATCTTAATTTTCCCATTCCTCAGCGCTCTCGAGTGCACTGGCTGCTCCCTGCATTGGGGATGTTTCTCTTCTTGGTGCATGAAAAAGGCTGTTGCTCTTCCCAGAGCATCACAAGGATTTGTTTCTCAGCCTTCTATTTCTATCACATGTGAAGAGATTCTATTTTAGCTGTTTTCAGAAACGTTTCATTTTGGTAGGTTTGAATGTGCTTCACCTAGTTTGCTTACTTCCTCATTATGCTAATGTTTTCAAAATAAATGTAGGTAAAACTGGAGATAACAAATGGTTTGAAATCATCCTGCGCAGATAGCAGTATTGTGTGCCTTATGTAAGAAACTTTGGATATTGTGAGCTCATATTTGACATTTCCAGAGATAGAAGTAATCTCCAGCCTGTCCTTGCACATAGAGCATTCTACAAGAAATTGAAGTTGGATTCCATAACTCAGGGAACTGATGTCTGGGGATCTTCCCTACTCTGCTTTTTTTGCTGATGGGAGGTGAAAACACAGCTCAAATTAATCAGGCACAAAAGGAAACTTCACTGTCTATTTATTCTTCCCACTTTCACCTCCTAAGTGAGTGGAAATGATGAAAATCTATGAGCTCCTGTCAGTCTGGAATTGGAGAAGTTAATTCTTCCCTGAATCCCATCTGTCATAGCTTGACATTTGTTTATTTAAGCCCAGGCTTTGATGCCATGTGTGTGTAATGAGATATCTTTGTGGTGGACACCAACTCCTCACCTAAACCAGGGTAACCTGCAGGAGATGGAGCCAAGGCCAGAACTGGAACACAGCGTAGTGAAACATCTGGAGCATCAAATTAAAACCCTTCTCATTGTCAATTCTTGCACTATCTGCCTCCATTAAGTTAATGGAAACCCATCTTAAAATAAATATTTTTGTTCCCACTGAGGATCTTTTCCAGATCCTTACTCCTTTGATGCATAGGAGGTTGCTTTTAAACTTATTTATGGACAGCTCGTGCATATTTGTTCTGTTGACACATTGACCTTTCACAAAGCCCTGACTGCTTTCTTCCTCTGGTATGTTTCTAGGGAACAAATTTATTTCTTTCCTTGGCTTCTCCCTCTTCCCAAAGTTTTTTTTTTCTGCTTGAAAACTAAGCCATTTTGGTCTAATTTTTCCTTTAATTATTCTATCAATTCTTCTGTTTCCTTCCTCTGTTAAAATTGTTCTTATTCATGCTGGGTAAAAGTCAGGAGTATTCCAGGCAGGACTTTTTTATCCTGTGAGAATCTCATATTTAAAATTCAACCAGTGATAATGGTAATGATTTCCTTCTTATTTTCAGAGAGAGTAAAGATGCCACCAGTGGATATTTGGCAAATGAAAGGTCTGCTTTTGCAAACAATGACACTTAATGTGGCATACATAATTGTATCCTCTGCTGCCAGACAAAATTAATTTTACTCCCTAAAACAAGACATAGAGTCCTTGCTTGGGGAGGAATGTCTTGATCCTCATGTTTTGGCCATCTTCAGCAGCTTCTGTACAAATAGATTTCATATCTGAATATATGAATGGATATTAATGATTTCTACTCCAGCATTATGGGGCTCATTCTCTCTAGAAACCAAGTGCAAAACCAGATATATTTTCATCATAAAATTCCATATTGGTTGCATAATGTATCATTCATTTCCCTTTCAGACTTCTTATTAAATTTCCCATCCCAAAAGTCAATATTTTAAAAAATTATAATAGGAATTTTACCTGTTAGATATCACAGGTTGAAGTCACCTAACAACACAGGACAGGTGCATTAGAACATTCAGTACATTATACATTTTTAGACCTATACTGGAGTAATTTTGGTCTCCTAGTCAGCCTTTGTTCAATAGAAATGTATTCATAAGACCTATGAAAGATCTATCAGGACACAAAGATCAGGTGCAGCACAGCCACTTCACCATAACAGGAAGAAAATTGATTTAGTCAGCTGTCTTGGATGTTTTTTATTTCTAGTGATGCCTTGTGCAGGCTGGACAGAGCTAGAGAATGAAGCAGGGATTGATTCCAAGCATCTCCTCCATGGACCCACCTTGGGCAGCACCAGAGCCCAGCCAGGGCTGCACCCAAGATGAACCAAAATGGCCCCAAAATGCACGAGCACTGCCGGGGTCTCTCCCTGGGATCAGTTCTGCTCCATTTGCACCTTGCAGTTCATTGTCCCATCCCAGCCCCTGCAGTCCCACCCTGCTTGTTTTTCTCTCTGCAGCCCACGGGGTTTGTGCTCCTGGGCTGAGATTGGGATCATTTGTCCTTGGTGCCCAGCTGGAGCAGGAATTGTTTTGTCTCCCTGCTCTGTGCACAGAGCTCACCATCCCTGAATGTGAAGCCCAGACCCACACACTAGAGCAGCACAGGATCTGAAACATATAAAAGCTAAACCCCAAGACACCAAAAGGATTCCTTGTTCAGGTGAATCAGTGTGGCTGCAATGTGCCAGCTGGCTGGCAGCAGCGGTGGCACAGCTGTGCGCCAGGAAGGAACTCTATGGGTCACGTCCTTCTGAGCCTGAAGCCCAAGGGTTTTCCTCACACTCTCTAAAGGCAGGCACCCTGTGGCCCATAGGGGCAGGCCTGGGTTCTGTCCTACCTCCCTGAGATCTGCATCCTGCGCCAGCTTTGTCAGCCCAAATCACAGAACCACAAAATCAATCAGTCTGAAAAAGGCCTCAGAGATCTGTGACCAAGCAGCACCTTGTCCCCCAGAGCGTGGCACTGAGGCCACCTCCAGCCTTTCCTTCAACACCTGCAGGGACAGTGACTCCCCAATGCTCATTCACCCCTTCTGCAAGAAATTCTTCCTCATGTCCATCCTGAGCCTCCCCTGGCACACCTAAAGGTCTTCTTGTCCTGGTGTTGGTTGCCTGGGAGACAGTCTGACACTTTGCTTCTTAAGGAAAAAAAAAAAGGCTAAAGCTCTGTGACAGAAAAGTATAAGGTGAATTTCTTGGGGGACAGAATAAAATAACATAGATCTTGCTTATTCCATTTTTTGGAGGCTAATCTTTGTCTCATATCCAGAAATCCACATCTAAAATGTTAATATTGCTTGGAAACGGTTTTTCTGGTGTGATGCTACATTGTTTTGAAAGCGTTGACTTTATTGAAAATTAGCTAATGAGATTATCTAATTTTATTAGAAATTAGCTCTGTGAAAATGTAGATGCTTTGCAGGATGTGTATTGGGTCAATCCTTAGATTGACTGCCGATTAATTGGATGTTCAGCAAGAAGTTTAGGCAAGGTTTCTGTGTTTCAGAGGATATAATTATGTATGCCACCTTAAGTGTCATTGTTTGCAAAAGCAGATCTTTAATTTGCTAAATAACCACTGATGGTATCTTTAATCTCTCTGAAAATAAGAAGGAAATCATTATCAGACCAGCACTGGTTGAATTTTAAATATAGGATTCTCAAAAGATCAAGTCTCACCTGGAATACTCCTGGCTTTTATCCATCATGAATAAGAACAACTTTAACAGAGGAAGGAAACAGAAGAATTGATAGAATAATTAAAGCACAGTGGAATAATTAAACTGGATGTTCAGCGAGAAGTTTAGGCAGGGTTTCTGTGTCCAGGGCTTGCTCATGACCCTGCCTGGTACCCATAAAATGGGATTTGGCTGCTGCACGCAGGAGCAAGGCATAGAAGAGCTCACTGGGCTGCACCCAACCCCCAGAAGTTTCATTTAGTTTATTTCATTTTATTACCACTGAAGCTGCACCCATGGACAAGTGAGGGGTTTTTTTCTTGAGCATTGCCTAAGATGAGACAGGGTTGTGAATTTCTGGAATCTGCTGAGTGCTAGGACCTGAATCAGTCTGCAGGGTCTTGGTGGGATGTTTGTCAGCTTAGAGCAAGGAAGCTTCACTTCCTTTTGCTTTCATGGGTTACTTTTACTCTTTTTCATGGTTTACTTTCCTCTTTAGAGGAATGTATTCACATGTAAATGAGTATCTTTCAATTTCACTTACGTTCTTGTATCCAAGGCCAGATCTGCTATGGACTGTTGCATTTCCTTTTTATTTTTTTTTCTCCCCATAGCTTACACCTTCATTAATCCTCTTCTACAATAGAATCTCCCTGAAATGTTTCCTAAGAACATCTTATTAGCAATGCTCCCAAATTGCATTTGATCTCTTGCTAGAGGACTATTAGAAAGTCACAAGGTTAATTTTCCACAATTAAAATTAGTTGTCCTTAGTCACAGCCTTCAATCTGCTGCTCCTCTGTCAGCAATGATAGCTTTGATTCAGCAAGGCCCCCTGGAAATTCTGCTTTATTGGAGTTGTTCTTCCCTCTTGAGAAGCCTGTTCTGCTCAGCTCCTTCTCCAAGAGGGAAGAGATGGAAATACTGGTTCCAGTCTACATCAGCTTTCAGAAGAAGCCTTCTTTTTCAATATTAGAAAGATCAAAACATTGCATGACAGAGTTTCCAATTTTATCAAACTTAAAAGATCCTATTAGTTTTATGACAGAGTATTTTGACCACAGAATAAGATTTATATTGAATAAATTCTTCAATTTTCAATTTAATTCAAGTGTTTTGTCTTGAGAAACTAAGAGGATTTTAATTTCTGTTTACCTTTGTTCAGCAAGTAAATTAATTCTAAAGTTAATGCATTTAAAATTAATTTTAAAAAATATTATTAGTGAATTCATTCATTCCTTCATAAGACAAAGTGAAAAAATACTACTGCCCCTAGCAGAATATTCAGAAAAAAAGTCTAAAACATTGCTGGTGTGTGTTATTTTGAGATTATTTTTCTTTTTTTCTTTTTTTTTTTTATTCTAGTAAGTCTGTATTGTGTTCCTTACTGAGGACCTCAATTTAAATTTGTTATAATTATCCATTTCTCCTTTGCTGCAGTGATATTGTACACAGGCACGTTATTTTTAGGAGATTTTGTCCTTAAATCAAATCTGATGCCCGTTCCCTTCGTGACCCCCTTTTGAGATCTTTTTTCAGCAGCACCAGTCATTCTGCAGTCTGTTGGACATGTGCTGATATTTAGCAGAGAAATGTGAGCAATGCCTCCCCTGAATGCAGAAAAGAGCCTTTCCCCAAAGCAGCTCTTGATGCTTTCAAAAACTCTGACTAGATTCTCCAAGTGAATTTAACTGGATTCTCTGACTGAGATCCAAATGTGCTCGATTGATTTACATCCCAATATATATTATAAGTCGTAAAAAATGCGTTTTGTTTAAGTCTCTTTGCTTAAATTTGTGAGAGGGTGCTTTTTTGGCGGGTGGGGTAGTTCTTATTCCACGTAATCAGAAAAATTACAAAGGATCATCTTCAACAGCATTCTCTGAAATCCTCATGTTCTGAGAACAGCGTTGTACTTCTTCAAAAGAGCGATGCATACAAAGCAGCTTTATTTCCTTCAGTGGCATTAAGTAAAATTAAGTTCTGAATTATACCTGTGTTGAAGGGCCTTGCAAGAATATGTACAAATCCCAGTGGCACTGTGGCACCTCGAACACAGGTTTTTCTGTTGTTTCAGTCCTGTTTCCCCGTCTCCTGAACTTTGCTTTCTGTACTTGGTTCCTAAAGCTGGTATTTTTAACTTGAGACGAGTTGCCTGGAGCTGGCTTTGTTGGGCTGTTTAAGATAAAACATTTCAGCTATACCTGGGAGCAAATAGTGGCATAAACCCAACGATTTTTTCTTAAAATAAATTAGAGTCCTCCTGGAAATTTTATTGACATCAGCTCCATACTCAGGAAGAAAGATTAAAAATTAATTAAAAGGCTCTGAAATCCTTATTCAGCATTCTTTGACATGGGTTTCTAAAAGGCACTTTCATGAGTAAGTCTGCACAGCACTGAAGTGGTACAGTAATAAAATTCAGAAGCTGATGAGGGATTTTCTCTGAAAGTGCAGAAATGGATTCTCACTTTGTTTACAGGTAACAGTTCATTTTAATATAAATCAATTTTAATGCAGTTGATGCCATGAAACAGTAGCAAGCTGCAAGCAAGTGACTTTACTTCCAAACCAAAAATCTGTAAATTGGAGAATGATACATTTAACACTTACAGAATCTTGTAAAATAATTTTCTTGGTGAACCAGTAATTGTGAATTAGCATTGCATCATGCTAAGGAGAGAGAAACAGTGATGTGGAGCTTTTTGCATGTTTAATGATTTTGCACAAGTACCAAAGTATTTTCCATGAGTAGTTTTCCAACATTGAAGGCAGCTCATCAAATATAGCAAGCATCACAGACAGAAGTTTGTCTGCAGCAGAGACATGCATCTCCTTGGCAACTCTAACTCCCTGCTTGTCTCTCCTGTCACTTTTTGGGAAGTGAAGTATGTCACTGAGCTCCATCCGTGTGAAAAGCACAACTGCTGCCTCAGAATCAGCAGGGAGGGCTGCTCAGCATTGTTGGAAAAACACAGCCTGCTCTAGACAAAGCAGGTGATTGAGGGACACAAGGAAGCCCAATGGGGCATTTATCTGCAATAATAACCGGAGAAAAACTCGTGTTGTGATTCTTGGTTAGGTACAGTGAGGATTTAAGAAATAGATTCTGTTTTGTTGTCTATAACTTAATTATTTAGAGTTAAGTTCTGTGGTGGTAGCTGTCACTGTGATATTCTATGAAAATCCCTTTGCCAGGATTTTTCTCCTGAGAAGCCTCAGAAGAGAAATGTAAACAATGATTATCTGAGTGCTTGGGATGTGGTTTGGAGGTTGCTCACCAACAGGTGCATCTTGGATTGGTCTCATGTGAATTGTTTTTAATTAATGACCAATCCCAGTTCAGCTGTGTCAGGACTCTGGTCAGTCACGGGTTTTTATTATTCATTCTTGTCCAGCCTTCTGATGTCTCCTTTCTCTTTCTTTTAGTGTAGTTTTAGTGTGTAATTTTCTTTTAATGTAATACAGTATCATAGAATAATCAATCAGCCTTCTGAGAACTTGGAGTCAATTCTCATCTCTCACCTCGTCCTGGGGACCCTCACAACAACACCACAACAGGTAGCTCCCTATTTCTGCAGTGGGAAATAGATAAAGATATTCAGTGTCTGTCATTTTGTTTCTGTCTGATCTGGGTTATCCCTGGGAAAAAGAACTTGCAAGAGTTGCAGAGTTCCAATTGGAAATGTATTGTGCACCCTGTGAAAGGTCTTGCACAAGCTAAGTGGAGGACAGAAGATGAGGACAAAAACCTTTCTTCTTTATCTTGACCTTGAGTAGTCTTTATTATAAGGATGAGGGAGTATATTCTTTTCTTTTCTTTCCTGGATGGTGATGGGGTTTTTTTTTCAGGCTAGAGAATGAGAACATTTGCTGCTGACCTGAACAGATGTGTAGAAAATGCCTTGTGCTGAGAGGTATTACAGAGAAGTTTGGTTTGTGAAATGTCAGTGTGGGTGGACCTGAGATGATTGAAAGGAGGGATGTCATGAATTCTTTACAAAGATAAACTTGCCCCAAACTCCATAGCACTTGTGAGAGTTGTTCATCCGTGGTATGAATAATCTTTTGGATTGGATCTCTGGTGTGTCCTTTTATTGTAGCTCTGCAAATTCTGTGGGAAATGGATGCTCCATGTCTCTTGGAGAGATGGTTCTTTGTTAAACATTGCCATTGCTGTTGAGCTCTGAAGTTCTCTCCTTCTTGCAGGTTTTTCTGCGTGCAGTGGGAAGAAGTTCTTGTTGAAATGTTTTTCAACAGGAATTGAGACACAATGAAATAATAGAAATTAGGGAAATGAAGGAATCTGCAGTTCTGAGAATATTGCCAGGAAGAAAAAGATTCTGTGCAAGAGTAGCCACTAAAGAGG
Organism: Calcarius lapponicus; assembly: GCA_039654755.1. Lineage (NCBI taxonomy): Eukaryota > Metazoa > Chordata > Aves > Passeriformes > Fringillidae > Calcarius > Calcarius lapponicus. Next base: position 936,979 of record CM077468.1, on the reverse strand, counting down.
TACAAGAATTGTGGGGTTTGTGCTCTCCAGCATGGGGAAAAGCTGCCCCAAGCAAGTGGCAGAGGTGAATTGCCTTCTGCCTTTCTTGGCTGCACCTTCTGCTCACTGAAAGCTTTCAGATGTGGAAAATCCAGTGTATCTCTGGATTTCCACATGGCCCTGACAACCACCAGAACATGCACATTTATAGGCATTCTAGGAGAGAAACACAGGGAAAACTGTTTGGGAACGAGGATCCTGGTGAATCTGGACCATGAAAACAAGCAGGATGGAAAGAGATTCTGCCAAGGGTAGGAATGCCTTCAGAAGCACTCTGAAAGGACAATTTAGGGCTGCAGCACAGGTAGGAGAGTATTTCCCCACTCAGGAAAGAGGCAGACAACCCTGGTGTAGCCTCAGCCAGCTGAACCTTGAAAATGAGTCCTTCCCTGCTTCCAGCCAAGCCAACCCAGAAACAGGGAACAACCTGAGAATTAAGAAGGCTGAATGCTTTATAATGAACATAATCTTTAAATAGGGTTCAGGGGACAAAAAAAAAAAAAAAACCACAAGAGTTTTACACTTAGAATAATCCAGACTGGGTTTAAAATGGTAGCTGAGAGCAGTGTCTGTGGTAGTGAGTGGAGTTTCACTTACCATGATGTATTGCACATTTCTGCCAGCATCACTATGGAAATAGGACTTTCAGAAGCAACCAAAAATACTTGCTCTTTTAGTGAGTAACAGTTTAAAGCACAACTCTATATGGGACAAAAGGCTCCTTGGAAAAAGGAAAACTCCCAGTACCAGTCCTAGGAGATGGCACATGCCAGAAAGGAGATCAGAGCTAACTTTGAGTTCTCCAGCCTTGGGATCTGAGTCAAAGCCATGTTTTTAACAGCTACCAGAATGTTTTATTTCCAGAGACAGGGCATGCTAGCGTAAGGGACAATAGTGTGCATAAAGGATGGATGCTGAAGCAGGATAGAGATCAGTGGCTTCAGGAACCAGTGGAAGAGATAAATGTTCATGTGGGTTTTGTGTAGGCCTCGGGGTCCAGCTTTTCAGCACCAGTTGGCTGAGTCCTTCAGGTTTCTATAGAAACCTTTTGTATGAGACTTTAAATAGAGGCTCTGCATGTACCAAAAAAGTAAGAATTCAAGAATTCTCCGGTGTCTTTGGTTACAGGCTCCTTCTTTCACCCAAAAGTCAAGTCTTACAATATTGAGAAGATGAGAGATACTCTGGAAGGAACAATGCCACAGTGATAACAAATATCTGTATGGTTTCCATCGTTTTGTGATCTTAGTTTATGCTTTATGTACAAAGCCAAGAGTTTGTGTGCCTCATTTAATAACACGTGAATATTAATTAATTTGCAGTTTCTTTTGGAAAAATAATGATTTCTTTACAATTCTGGATGTTCATTAATTAATATCCTCTCTAAAAATTCAACATTATTGGTAGATTTATGCTTAAAGACCATGAGACAAATTCTGTGCCTGAGAGCATTGTCCAAACACTTCTTGAACTCAGGTAGTCCACGTCATCTGTAGCTTTAAAAATAATTATCTCTCTCTTCCAAGATTATTTGCCCAGAAGAATGTAACTGTGCTAAGCACAACCTTTCCAAATCTCAGTCTAATAAAATAAGTAAATAAAAGTACTGAGCCATGGTTCTTTGATGCCAGTCAGTTTTCCTTTCCTGAGTCTTTCCATCCAAGTCCAGCTGTCTCCAGCCTAACAAAATACTTTTTCCTACACTACTTTTTATTAGTGAGACTTTTATCTTGGGAGTTGTTTTTTGCTTGGATGGTCCTGTTTTCTTGCAAAATGAGCTGAGGACACTTTTTTCCCCTTGTCATGCTAATTTTGCTAAAAAGTGAGTTCAATTAATGTTTTTCTTTCCCTAGACAGGTACTTAGATATTTCACTTGAAAAACAAAAACAAATATAAAAAAAACCAAACAAAAAAAAAAAACCACCAAAACCTAGTAACTGAAACTTCTTTGAATGAACTCTTCCTCTTCCTGCTATTTCCTGTGCAATATTGGGAATTTATTGTGAAATTATTGCTTGTGGGGTTTATTTGTTTTTCTGGGGTGAATTCTTTGTCAATTTGAGTGATGGATAAAATGCACAATTACAGGACTTGGATTTCATAGGAGTGTTATGCTCTCAATGTCCTGTAAACTGAGCAGGCTCTTCATTCACTTTGGTTTTGTTCTTCCAGAAAATCCAGTGTGTTCACAAAGGCAGTTTAGGTGCTGCTGCATGGGAAGCCCTCAGTGGTGGAGGGGAATTAAAAGATCTACTTGGAGCTGGCCAATTCAGGTAAGACTCCACATAAGGAAAACTTTTAATTTTAATATCAACGAAACTGGCCAGTACAGCTTTTAGATATTTTTTAGACAGTTTTTGGATATATTTTACAAGTCATTTTTAGGTGTGGACCTGTAAGTTATTTCCTAGAACTCTGTAAGTTAAAGAACAGGATGGGAGAGAATAGACTTCAATAGCTCCAGCTGGAAGGGACCTTCAACAATCCAATTGTAGCCCAATTGCAAGTAGTGGTGGGCAGGTAAATTTTTAGGAGTTTTTTGGACAAAAAAAGTCAACTCCATGCTCCCCCAAGAGTTGTAGCAGCAATGGTGGGGGGGGGGGAAAAAGAATTATTAAAATCTGCCTAGTGGAGAAGCAGACTCAAAGCAAAACCAGCTGCTGTCAGACAGCTTGGCAGCTATCTCAGCTGAGCTCTCTGGGGCAAATTGGGAGCTACTTGTGCACTCTGATCAGTTGATAGTAAGTGTGCTCCATAACTGGTGATGATTTACAGGTGCAAAATCACCCTGAGTGTACAGGTGAGGGGCCTCCTGCTGGACCATTCCACAGTCCATGGATTTATAGTTCATGATTCCAGGGACAAAGCCTGTTTAAAATAAAGGCAACACATAAGGTTAGGATGATCCACCTAATGACTATGTGTACTAGAGAGATGTCGTCATGCACATCAAAGCAGAAAACACATTGTTTCATAGTCAGTTTTTCTATTTTTATGTTGTGGCACCCAGAACTGCCCCAGCACTCGAGGTGAGGCCGCCCCAGCTCAGAGCAGAGCAGGACAATCCCTGCCTTGCCCAGCTGCCCATGCTGTGCTAAATGAACCCTGGTTTGTTTTTTTTTTAAACCCTGTGAATTAGAATATTTTGCAGTTGTATATTGAAGTAGCTAATAAAATACTTCTAAACCACTAATATTTTTAAATCCTGATTCCTTGTGCATGACTTTGCATGCTGCTCAGCTCCAAGATCCATGAGGATGAATCTCTCAAACCTTGCCTGCTCAGCTCATCCTCATTCAGAGACAAGATTGTGTCTTGCTGAAATGCAGAGGAGCTGCAGATGAAAGGGATGAAAGGTCCATCACAGTGTCAAAGAAAGAAGTTAATTTGGATGAAGGTGCAGCAACATGTTCTGAGCCAGGACAGAGGAGCAATATCCCTCTGTTGAATTGCATTATTCAATTTCTGTGTCATCTTTGGTTCAAAATGACTTTCAGCTCTATGATTTAGACATTTCTGTTGCCCTATGACTGTACTTCATTTTTCAGATGCATCTCAGTAAGGTTTTTGCCTTGGTGAGGCATTTGCCAAATTTCTCATGTGTTATTTGATAGATCTTTCTCTTGTTCTTGTTGCAAGTTGAGCAGTGCTCAGGTAGAAGAATGTGTGTGTGTACTAGAAAATGTGAAATGCCTCAGCTCCAGAAAGATGCATTCACTGGCTCCTCCATGGGGTGTTCTTTCCTGAGAGCTGATTACCTTGATGGGGGATGGATGGCCCAGGTTTTAAAACAGGACTTCATCACGTTTCACAAAAAATAACCCAAGTAAACCCTTCTGCTTACAGCTCTGATAACTTCTTAGCTGGTGTAATGGTCACTTCCCAGACAAGTATTTCCCTTTGCTTAAGTCCCATGTGGCATATTTCAGAGGAATCCATTGAGCTAAGCTCCATGTTCAGAATAAAAGCTTACCAGCAATAGGTGCTTTCTATTGAAGCTTGGTTAATATGGGATTTTTTTAACTTTTATGTTCCTTTTCAACACTCGTGGAACGTTTGCGTCTGTAAATTTTCAGAATTTGTTTAAAACATCCATGAAGCCAGCATGGAAAAATTCTTTTTTCTATTTTACCTCCAGGATACAACTTGGCAGTGACTGGGAACAATGTCAAGCTTTGAAAGAGCATTTGCTGCGTCTAGGAGAGAGAACTCCATGAAACCCAGGTAAGGAGGGTCTGGAGCCTCTTTTGCAGAGTCACATCCCAGGGGGTTTGCTGCATCCTTGGTGACACAGAGCAACTTCCTGCAGCCACTGCAGAGAGTGCATTGCGCATGACTCAAATATTACATATTCCCTCTAAAAATGGTGCTCATAGTTGGTGTAATAATGCAAGCTGAGACTTTGAACTGAGCTGGCTTTGCTCATGCTTTTGGGGTTTTTTAGCTGTAATGGCCTATCTGCTACCTACTGACTTGGCATGTCTTGAGATGATTCAGAGTAATATTTTATTTATTGCTGATTGCCTTGTGGTTTGTAATACTGAGTAATTCATAGAAAGAATAATCTTATCACGGTGACCTTAATAACTTTGGCCACCAGGGAAAGAAGTGCATTCAGGAAAGCAGTAATGGAACTAATTGTTCAGATTGTTTTTTTCCTGCCTCCTATTTGAATTTACTTTTTGAAAAAGAGAAATGAAGTTTGTTTCAAATTATTGTTTAAATTCTGTTACAAGCTTTGTTATCAGCAGTACCTTTGGGTTAGATATGTGTTTTTCAAACTGGATGCAGAGATGGGTTCTAGTGGTTTTGATTTGTCAATTTGAGATTTTATTGATTTTTTGGTTAATGTATCAATGAGTATGGTGAGTTTGATGTTGGTTAATTACTAGTGTATTTATTTATTTTTTGTTGTGAGATAGGATTAGGAGAAAGGTAAAGTAGGTTTAAATTTTAAAGTTTTATTAATAATTAAATAGTTAATCATTTTATTATTAAATTATATCTGTAAAATCGTTATTAATAAATAATGGTAATTAAAATAAAATGTAGTAAGAATTCAAGTAAATTTTTTAGAATTTTTAATAGTTTTTATTGATAATGTAAAGAAATAAAATGTAGAATTTTTAGTTAGTTTATTATTTTTAATTTTTTTGTTTGTTTATTTAGGGAAAGAATTTTTTTTGGTTTGGGGTTTTTTTTTTGGTTTTTTTTTTTTTTTTTTTTTTTTTGTTAATGTTATGAAAAACTCTCTATGGAGAGTTTTTTGTAATAGAATAGAGTTTTTCAAAACCAGGACATGGGCCCAGCACCAGAGCTATGTAACATTTGCATGTGTTGAATGATTGATAATTCCAAACTCTGCCACAGAGCTGCAAACTGAATTCTACTCCTTGTAGGCACTGGAAGGATGCTTTTGCCAAGGTGCAGGTGTTACAACATGCATGACCCGTGGCACATGTGATGATACAAATAATATAATGATGTGGCAGTTTAAATCAAAAAGTCATGCAAACAAATAAAATTTTATTTAATGAGATCTCAGGCTATGGAACACTTTAAAATTGCATAACCAGGCAGCCTATAACAAGCTGTGATTTTAATCAAATTAATGAGTCTACAGATGAGCACTGCTGATGACTCAGAAAAGTCTTTCCCTACAGCACAACTTCCTAACAACCCTTCATGTATCATTCATTAAACTCACTGGAACACCACCTGAAGCATAAGGAGATACAGGACAAGGGATTTTGGAAGTGTAACCATACACAGTTTTGGAAAAAACAGCTTTATATCAAGTCCTATAAGAACAGTTCCTTAGCATGCTTGTTACAAAACACCAACTCTTTGTCTTCACCCCTTCTGTGAGCACATGTCCTCAAGTTTCTTTCTATGAAATACTCATCTTCTTAATATTCTCAATACTTGTATCAATCATGAGAATTTTGAAACTGTTATTGCACAACTTTTTTCTCTTTCTTTGTTGAGTTCAATATTGACACAGATTAGCAAAACCATCAGCAATCTGAGAGAGCATCTAGCCCAATAATGAAGCCTGAACTGAAAGAAGCACCACCAATATGAAGAAAGCTTCCCTGAAGGGTGGCAATATTTGAAGAAAGGAGAAAACTATTTATGTTGAATTCAGGTTTATTTAGTTTTTTTTATTGCCATCTTGTGCTCTCTCCTGCTTCTGATAAGGGTTTAATTGCTGAAGTTACCATGAGTCCTATCACATGGTTAGATTTCCAAACACAGGGTACAATTACAGCAGTGCAGGCTCCTCAAGGAAGGTGGAAGAGCTCAGTGCATGTCTTTAACTTAAAGAAGCTGCAGAATTATCATCCAAATGCTGAGATAAAGCTGTTTATTGTCGGTGCTTCTCCAGTAGAAATGTTGGTGTTTGATTTTTGAATAACCAGTTTTTAATACAGAAGTATCTTGGATGGAAAACAGCAAATAAGCCTTGGATCCAGATCCATTTTTAAATCATTGAGTGGGGGTACTATCACTTTCACCTATGTGATTTTGCAACCCTGGTTTTATTTGCCAATGTGAAGAGCTGCTTCTCTTCAAAGCTGTGGCAAGGAAACATAGAGCAATGTTTTTGGAAACATCACCTCAGCAAGGTGACAACACCACTGCTCCACTGATGCCTCAGGTTTCAGCTTTTCTGTTTTTCACACTCTGTGCTGCTTTGGTGTGTGGGTCTGGGCTCCACATTCAGGGATGCTGAGCTCTGTGCACAGAGCAGGGAGACAAAACAATTCCTGCTCCAGCTGGGCACCAAGGACAAATGATCCCAATCTCAGCCCAGGAGCACAAACCCCGTGGGCTGCAGAGAGAAAAACAAGCAGGGTGGGACTGCAGGGGCTAAAGCTGGGATGGGACAATGAACTGCAAGGTGCAAATGGAGCAGAACTGATCCCAGGGAGAGACCCCGGCAGCGCTCGTGCATTTTGGGGCCATTTTGGGTCATCTTGGGTGCAGCCCTGGCTGGGCTCTGGTGCTGCCCAAGGTGGGTCCATGGAGGAGATGCTTTGAATCGATCCTGCTTTATTCTGGAGCTCTGTCCAGCCCCTGCTCCTGGGCAGAATTCCCAAGGCATCCCCACAGGTGAGTGTGGCAGCTGCCACTGGTGGAGCTCCCTCCAGGAGCATCTCCCTGGGAATGTCCCCAACGTTCACAACGTCCTTCCCAGACTGGTGAGCATTTCATAGAGTGTGCAGCTCTGGGGAGAATTGCAGAATGGGGACTATTGTTGTGAAGGACTTTGTTAACAAAGCCAGAGCACAGCCAAAGACAATTATCTTCCTTTTAGGATACTACAGAATTTTCACGTTTTCCATACAGGAAGGCTGAACATTTTCCATGTGACATTTACACAGGTCTGTAGCATGCCATGATCTCCAGAAATCTGCAGGTATGAAAACAAATATTAATGAAACTTTATTATAGGATTCTCATGCCACAGTTTATAAGATAAGTAGATTTTTAAGGTGGTATAAATTATGTGCTCCTCTTCATCATCCTCTGCAAGCATGAAATGTGCTCTGATTTGTGATAGCGTTGCAGTGGTACTAAAATGATACGTTTAATGTCTTGCTGTGTTTGGGTTCTTTTTTAAGCTAGTGAGAATTTATTCTATTTAAATTTGTATGTAACACTAGTTTAATTTTGAAGAAAACAAGTATTTCTTAAATGTGAACAGGATGTTCTTCCCATGGACAAAACTGCAGTTTGTAATTCTTAGTGGTTTTGTATTGCTTAACTAGTCATCTTTTTGCTCTGACAAAATACTCTCATTTTATGTCTGTTGTAAACTTCAGATTAGGAGTGTAGGAGTCTAGTTCCTGAATTTCACTGCCCCCTTTTATACTGCATAAATGAAAGTTTATATATTTGTTTGGTTGGTTTTTAACAGAAAATTAAACCAAAACCTTGTATTTTTCCATTTCTGCAGTGCTCGTCTGTTCAGGTTTTTATTTGTCATTTTATATCCAAGTTGACAGAATTCATGAGCTACACAACATTAGACTCTGAATTCTGAATTGTTAATTTTTATTTTGTTGTTGAGTGATTTTTATTTTCCTAGCAAGTGGAACTGCTAGGAATTTTTTTACAGGAATTTTTGGCAAAAAGCAAAAAGGAATTTTTGGGGAAAAAATTGGGAATTGTTTGGACAAAAGTTGGGATATTTGGCCAAAAAAAAAATTGGGATTTTTTAGGGGGAATTTTGGAGAAATGCTCACCTGTAATAAGAGATTCCTTCCTTAGCATGGGAATGCTGTTGAGCATTCTTGTCATTCTCACATAAACAAATTTAACCAGGACAGGTCATCTTATGTTTTGTAGGCTGGGAGAGGTAAACATGCAGGCCACAATTGATATGAATATAAATCAATATAAATGAATATAAATAAATTACAATTCTTCCATCTCCTCTATTCCTTTCATTATCTATGTGCTGAAACTTGTGGCTAAAATGACAGAAAAAGGAATGTACAATGCCTTCACAAATCATGTTTCTATATTGAAACAATGGTACTTTCCTTCATGGAAAAAGTACAGGAGTTCCCCTTTCTGACAGGTAAATATATTCTTCTTTATATTGACATATTGTTCTTTATTGGAGTTCTGCATCTCTTCATTCTTGGCTAGAAACATTTTTTTTTGTGTTAGAAATGATATTGGAGAGAACCCCTCTCTTTTTTTCCTACACACATTTTTTTTGTCTCTGTTGATCTCACTTTCAGGAAGGCTGCAATTACTTTCTTATCCCAAATTCCAATTGCAAAATGCAATAAATGTAGGTGGAATAATGGCAGCTGAACAGGGAACAGCATAGAGAGACAACATTTTGAGATGCTCTCCTGCTGTAATGAAATAAATCAGTCATTCTGTATTTAGTGAAGAAATTTCTAAGAATTACATCTCCCATTTTCTATGGCAAGGAAGGGAAATGCTCTGAAATTTTCAGTCTATTTTATTTTTTTCTGGTTTTGAATGAAGAGGAATTTGTGATTGTAAGCTTCTGTGTCTCACACCATTATGCTGTGGTGTTGTGGGTTCATTTCTTTTTTAATTTTTTTTAATAGTATAACATACATTATGGTCTTCTATTTCTTATTATGAATAATCTTTTCTGAATGGAGCTTCATCATAATTGAAGTGCCACTAAACTAAAGGTTAGATTCCCTGTATGTAACTTTGGTGGAGAAGCTTTTATAAATGACTTTATTGTTCCACAGGCCTTGGAGAGTGCTGCTGTGGATGGCAATGAGTGTGACTCATCTGGCTATGGAGCTGGAAGTGTAATATTAAAGAAAATAAATAACAAGGCTGCAAAGAGCAGTAAATGAGGAAATGAGGCATGGATGTGTGAGACAGAGGTTGGTCTGCTGCGTGTAAGTAGGTACCACCTAATTACTTGGGAAAAGGAGCTTAGTGAGGGCAGAGCGAGACCACGGATGCTCTGGGAGCACTGGAGGATGTGCTTGGCCTCTCAAAACAGTGTACATGGAAGGGGTAGCTTGAAAATTCCAGGCTTGAAAGGAAATGCGTTAGAATTGTTGAAAGAGAGATTTGTGCTATCCATCTTTTTTTTTTTTTTTTTTTTTTTTTGGCTCATTTTACTGCTTTTTCATGTCTATGCTATCATAAGGAGGGTTTTGCATTGTGCAGGAACAGCTCATTTTATTCAGTGTCAAAAACCATGAGGTTTTACTTCTTAAAAAAAAAAGAAAAAAAATGCCCAGAACATTCCCTCGGTCTAAGATTTTACTCTGGGAACCTTTAACAAACTACAAATGGGAACTGTAATGTAAATTTTGTTGCATGAAAAAAACTGCTCTGAGAGCCAGCAATGCCCCCTGTCAGTCACTGCAGCAGGAAAGGCATCACCATTCTCATGGTAACCCCAAAGCTTTGGGGCAGTCCTTGCTCTTACCATGCTCTGGAACTTTTATTCTTTTATAGAAGAGGAAAATAATTCTTCCTGCTCTACAAATGGACGTTCTATGCACAAACTTGCCTTTTTTTTTGTTTTTGTCTTGCTTGCTTGTTTTGTTTTTAGTTGACCATTGATGTGGACAAAAATGCTTTTCTGATATCACTCAAATGTGTTTATGTCCTTAGGTTAAAGACCACCAACATCACCACCCTATGTAACACAGAAATTGCTTGGAAAGTCTGAAGGTATTAAACTCTACCTCCAACAAGTTTATTTTGGTAAAAAAAAAATAATTAGGGCATTCTGTTGATGTGTGGTTGTACCAATATTGGTGAAAGAACTGACATGGCCAAACCTCTAAGAGATGCTATTTAGAGAAGATTTAAATCAGTGGCAATCAGATCTTTCCTAATTCAGTGCTCACATATCCTAGGAACTAAGGACATAGAATGAAATGCTGAATAATTCCATGTGAAACCTTGTGATCGAGTTGTGTCCACAAAAGACACAGACTGATAGAGAATAAATCTCTCCCTCTAATTCATTTTGCTGTTTGTAGGAGTAAGAACTGTACTCAACCAGATGAAATCTTTTGCAGTTCGTTTTTTGAGGTTGTGAAACTGTCATCAGCAAAGCCTGCTGGGAAAACCAAGAATAAAATCTGTATTATCATTTCATTGGTTTAACATATTAATGTATCAATTATTTATTAACACGTTGGATTGAATTATTTCTTATCAAAATGAATTAGAGGGAGAGATTTATTCTGCAAATTGTGTTTTGGATTTTGAAATAAGACCTAGACATATTATTCTTGCTTATCTAAATATTATATCTGTGATATATATATCTTTTAAATATATATAAAGTTGTTTTTTTTAATGAGATGAGCTGTGGCAAATAATACATTTTCCAAAGCTGCTCTATATAAGTTACTGGAATATAACTAAATCTGGGGCCCTGACAGATAAAAAATGAAGGCGTTATAGTGTTTATTATCGGTCTTAGAAATGATGAATTAATTTCCTAATAATGATGCATAATTACATACATAGGTAATACATATATATGTAAAAGTGTAATATATACAATACATAGATATGTATAATATATAATATTATATAATACATATTTATGTATATAATAACACACATATATGTCTAAAATATAAATATTAAATCTATATGTGTGCATATATCTGTGTATACATGCTTATAAATTTATGTGTGTAAATATAAATACAGCAAAAAGAATTGTTTGATTCTATCATTTTTAAAGGAAGTGGACCATTTCTAAAGAACTACATAAATCAGTTTCAACAATGTTTGTCAAGAACTGTAAGTTAGAAAGTAAATTTAGAGACAACTAGGGAAAATACATTTTATATTAAAATATCGGTAGTGGTTTGTGAAACAATTTTGTTTGTAAAGAATTGGCACATTTCCAGTAAAGATTTGGATATTCCCAGTGTTGAAGGGGAAAAAAATCTAAAAAATCTAAATCAGATGATCTGGGGCTTGGGTAGAGCAGGATTATTGTGGCTGTCACTTCAGATATGTCCAGTGCTCAAGCTCAGGTAGCATCTGGATGGAGAATATCCAGCAGTTTTTACAGCCACAGATGCAGATCCAAGTCTTGTGCTTCCTGCTGCAGTCTGTGATGGCTGGTGGCAGTTCTCCCAGCTCAGGAAAAATCACTGGATATATTGGAATAATTTCTGTATTGGAATAACTGTGTATATTGGACTATGGATGCTCACGTGAAAGGATGGTTTAAGCCTAGGAGGAGGGTTTTATTAAGGAGGGCTCTCCCCTATTCTGGCACTTCTCTCCCTCTCCCACGAGCATTTCCATCATCTTGCACTTCCATGTGGGAATTTCCTCTGTGGTGGGAAGGAAGGACTGCTGTGGTGCAGGGTATGTACTATAAATCCATTTAGTATATGGTGTAAATATGCACGTTTCTTCTGTTCTTCCTTTTGAAGAACATTCTTCTTCTGTTTGAAAAATATTCCTGTTTTTCAAAAATATTCTTCCTCTATTCTTCTTGTTGAAGAATATTCTTCTCCAATTCTTCTTTTTGAAGAATATTCTTATGCTGTGCTTCTTGAAGACTATGCTTCATCTGTTCTTCTTTTTGAAGAATATTCTTCTTCTGCTCTTCCTTTTGAAGAATATTCTTCTTCACTTCTTCTTTTTGAAGAATATTTCTTCCTCTGTTCTTCTTTTTGAGGAATATTCTTCTTCTGTTCTTTTTCAAGAATATTCTTGTTCTACTCTTGATTTTGAAGAATATTCTTCTTCTCTTCTTCTTATTGAAGAATATTCTTTTCTTTTTGAAGAATATTTCTTCCTCTGCTCTTCTTTTTGAGGAATATTCTTCTTCTGCTCTTCTTTTTGAGGAATATTCTTCTTCACTTCTCCTTTTTTAAGAATATTTCTTCCTCTGTTCTTCTTTTTGAGGGATATTCTTCCTCTGTTCTTTTTGAAGAATATTCTTGTTCTACTCTTGATTTTGAAGAATATTCTTCTTCCCTTCTTCTTTTTGAAGAATATTTCTTCCTCTGCTTATCTTTTTGAAGAATATTCTTCTTCTTCTATTCTTCTTCTCCTGCTGAGGTACTGAACTCCAACTGCAGAGACCTGTAGGTAATCTACTGCTCATCTCCAGCAAGAGACTGACAGTCAAATGCAGATTTAGGAGTCCTGGTTTGACCAGCTACAAAAGTTACAGAAAGAATTCCCAGGAGTATTATAAGAAAGTAAACATTCTGAAAAATAGGTAAAAAAACCTAGGTATGGATCTGACATGTCTTTATGCTTAAGGAAACGAAGAACTGGTAGTATTGATAAAAAACCAGAACTCCCAGTTTTGAATGACACTAAGAAATTTCACTGAGCTGCTTGTTAAAACTGCTCTGCTCATCAAGCACCAGTCCCTGCTAAGTCACCATCACACACAGTGGGTAAAACCAGAGATGAAATATTCTCCATGTTTTTGTGTTCTTCACCTGCTATTTTTCATTTTACTCTTTCCTCCCTGAGCTGCACAACAGCAAGCCAAGACCTTCTGAGCACCCTTGGCTCGATCTCTCTTCTCAGAAAAGTGTGATTCAGCAGCAGAAAATGTTACAGGTAAGTGTTTTTATTTTATTTCCCTTTCTTAGAAATGTCAGCTCCAGCCAACTCGAATGCATTGTCTTTATTCTAGAAAAGACACAGCCAGTTCTTACGGATTTGACCTGGATGTTTTCATTTATAGAAGGATACCTGTCTAGTATTATTTTATTTGTAGCAGTGTTTGTTCTTGAGTTCTTCTCAGCAAAAATTCACCAAATGCAGCAAATGTTCTTTCTTGTCTTCAGTAAGAAAAAAATCTCTGTCCTGTTAGTGATAAACAAAACTGAGATTTGTGTGCACAAACCAAAACTGATCCAAACCTTGTCACTTTAGTGTTGCAGTTAGTCTCTTCCAACAAAAGATGGCACTGCTCAATTTTCTTCAACACTAATCTCCATTCATTGAAATTAAATGCTCCTAAAAAGTTCCCTTGTCTGTGTCTAGAATCTGCACACTTAGATCAGTATTTGTTATTACCAACCAATAACTTGGCCTCAGATATTTCTAAAAATATCTATGTTTCCACAAAAAGTCCCAAGTGGAAAAAAACCTAAGTGCCAATAATTCACAAATTACTCTTGCCACTTGTTGAGGTTCAATTTGGAGTCAATTATTTTATGGATGCAATTTTTCAGCAAATAGGAAATGAAAGGAAAATAGTTTCCAAGATTGTCTCTCCAAAGATCTATTTTTTTTTTTTGTAGGCAACACGCATTAACCATTTAGATATTATTTTAAATGCCTTTTGTGAAGGGATATCTTTTCCTCCGAAGTTTCTGCTTACATTATGGCTGTACCCAAAAGCAGAGATTTTACTTAAATTTGAACTTCTCCAATGCCTTGTATAAAATTAGACAGCTCTATACTTCAGAGCTTTGCTAGATTTAGGTATAGCAAGAAACCAATGATTATCATAAATTAAAAATTAGGGAGGCAATAAGAAGAATATGGAATTTATTATTATATTATTTATTATTTATAGGAACATGTGGAATTTATTTAGTGTAAAAGACTGTATAGTCTCCACAGACAAATTTGCAACAGGTCTATAATACCTGTTGCCGTGACTAAAATGTAAAAAACAAAAGCCAAACCCAAAATGTTATTGTAGTAATGATATGCAAATGTCAGAAAGTAATTTAATTAATTCAGGAAATAAAACTTGAAATATCTCAGCATAATGTAAAATACACAAAATCATGCATGTTTTTTTTCCCTTGTCTTATTTTAATGCAATCTGAAGTGTCAAATATACAAAGATAACAGAAATTTCCCACAGTACCCAGAGTGCTCTGTGTTAAATGGCACCAAAGAGGTTCTGAAGGTTTTGGGTAAAGGGTAAAATTTACTTCCTGACTTTGTTTTGGTTTTAGTCAGTTGTGGGGAAATTTCTGTATTTCAGGAGTGGCATTTCACACAGTTTTTTCAGTTTTCTTTTGGGGTTTATTTCCTAAAAATACTGTGATGCTGTGCTTTGAGAAACACTCTGCATGCTGTTTTTCAGTCCTTTCCATGCTTCCCTCAGGGGGGAACAAAAGAAACAAGGATTCCCTCAAAAACAAGGATGTTTAAAATTATTATCATCATATTATTACCTTTTAGAAATAAAATCACTAAGTGAGAGATGCTATCTTTCCTAAGAAACTTCTTCAACATGACAAAATTTATTGTTGTCTTTTAGAAAGAGAGAGTCAGATGTTGTTCTAACCACAAGAAATCATTCAGAGCACAGAAAACTCCCCAAAAATAAATGCCCCCCAGTTCTGGTGGGCATCACTTTGAATGGGATCAGCAACAATAGCTGGGAAACCTAAATTAAAAAAAAAAAAAAAAAAAAAACATCAAATTGTAATCTGTAATTCAAACAAGATTGTGGAAATTTATGATAATGGCTTCATAGCAATTCAAATAATGAAACAATTCAATTTCAGAAGGGCAATAATGAATTTTTTATTGGCAGAGGAGTCCCTAGTTCTTATATGTAGCTCACTAGGTCAGTCTTAGCAGCAAATAGGACAATGATGCATTGATAAAAACTCATCATTATCCTCATTGGGTGGAAAGAAAATGGTGTTTTTACAGGTCTAGGCCCATTTTCACAGCAAGAAATCACCTTACCTCATTAAAAATACATTAGCACTTTGTTTATCTGCTCAGGAAGAAGGGCTTTAATGAGATTCATCTTAAATTACTGTTTTGAGAGAAACAGCACATTAGATAGTACACACATATTTCAGCATATATGCAGTAAATAAAAAAAAACCCTTCAACCAAAGGGAAAAAACCACATAATACACTAAAAATGAAGAGGCAGAAATCACTACCTGGTGGCTTTTATTCCCCATTGTGCATGTAGAATTTGTTCTAATATGCCCCTCTTGGAGCTGGGATTTTCCCCACATGTATACACTTGAATAAATTTGGCTTTTTTTTGCCCCATATCTCTGGCTGCACAGTGAATTCTACAATAACTCTGTGCCAGCCCTGTCTCTGAGCTCTGTGCCCTTCCTTTGCTCTGCCTGCATCACTGCAGGGCTCTCTCTCTTCAAACACTCACGTCATGGCTGTGTTTATTAGAGCTGGAAATGAAAAGTGGAACTTCTCCCAAGGGACACAGCAGCAAAGAGTCATCCCAAGGAATTGGACTTTTTGCTCATGGAGACCTCTGCTGACTCCTGTCACAACCCCAGCTGCCAAGGAGTGTCCAAGCAGGGGCTCAACTCAGAAATTCCTGCAGCTTTATCACATCTGAGGTTCTGAAAACATTCAATCTACTACTGATGTGCTTTTGGAAGGAAAACCAAAGCGATATGGAGTGACAGGAGAGAGCACGAGGAAGAGATGGAATGGTCAAGGTGAATGCAAACCTTGAACAGAAGGTCAAACCCGTGTTGAGTGTGGATAGTAATAAACTGAATTGCAAACTTTGCCACAAGAGCTTAAAAATGCATCTGGTTCTTTCTAGGAGGGATGTGATTTTCCTGGCGTGCTGCTCCTTCGTGGTTCTGCATCAGCAAGTGAAATTCAGCAATTTTATGAGGTGTGTGGCTTGCAGATGTTTGCTGAAGACTTAGGTTCTTTCACAAGTGGCATCCCAGCAATATGTGGTCATTAAAGAAGTCAAAATTTCATGTAAGTCAACTTTTTTTTTTTAATAAGCTAATTTAGATGTAGTGAAAATAAAAAAACTGTTAAATTTTTATTCGCCAAGTGAACATTTTTAACACAATGTGGAGATCATTAAGGTGTTCCAGGCAAAGGTTGTTTTAATGCTAAACGTTCCAGAAAAATAACAAATTGTGGAAATCTTTGAGACCACCTTAATTTCAAAATATCCCATCATCAATGAAGCTACCTCACCATATACCTAAAAATATCATTGTGTGTTCCTTGGGATGCCAGCCAAATCCATATGGTGAGAGGCAAAGCACAATAAAGTGTAATGGAAAGCAGATTGGTATGTATAGTACAGTGTGTATAGTATAGGATATCTGCAGCCAAATTCCTGAGCAAACCTGGGATCTCTTACCTTCACCTTCACTCCTGAGCTGTCTGCAGACCCTAGTGAAGGTCAATAAGGATGTTGAATAAGTGGTAAAAACTCTCATTTGGGCAGTTTGATTGCTGCTGCTTGTCACAAGATTCACAACTCTGTTCAGCAAAAATTACAGATTGAACACGAGCTGTACCTACCGTGATGCCAAAATAGCAACAGAATAGGGGAAAAAAAGGAATTACTCTTAAGAAACGCTGAGCACAGTGTTCTTCCAATAAACCCTTCTGCTCTGAGAAAGATCACGGCAAATATTTGTTAAATTATCAGAGGAAAAGTCATTTTAATTCTTATCCCATCTACTGCTGCCCCTTAAGTTCAGGAGCAGTGCCTCTTTAAGCTTGGCTTGCAGAAAGCTCCTCCTCTTCCTTGCTCCATATGTTCTGGCCTGAACACAGTAGTTTTTTGTTTTATCAGGAAACCTCTTGGCACAGTCTGCTCTGCCCCTGATGCTTCCTGATAAATTTCTGTTTGTTTTCCTCTGCCCTGACTCCCAGCCCTGTTAAATTCAAACTTGACACACATCACCCAGGTATTTAGGGCAAATTTGGTCAAGGCCTAGCTGTCTAGGATGGAAATAAGAATTTAGATGCCTGCATCTAAACCCATTGCTTATGTGCTTTTTTCAGTCCTCTTTCTGGGCTTATTTTCTAAAAATACTTTGCTGTGCTTTGAGAACCACTCTTTTTCAATCCTTTCAATGCTTCCCAGAAAAAAGAGGATCCTATTATTATTAACATTATTTTATTACTTTTTGAAAATAAAATTGGTGAGAGATTCTCTACATCCTAAGAAGCTTCTTCAACATGAAAAAATGATTTTTTTTTTGTTACAAAGAGTCCAATATGAGATGTTCTATGTTCTGCAAGAATATCTGCCTTGTAGAATAGGAAGAATATAGTAGGAATTCTCTCTTCCTACTAGAAACAATATAAAGGAATATTAGACAATTTCTGAAGCAAAATCTGTTCCTCATCCTTTCAACTTCTCTAATGAAAACAAAGTTTATCTGGGCTGCTAAAAATTAAAGCCAACACTGTTCAGTTTCTAAATCATTGGTATCATATAAAAGCTTTTTATCAGTAGGAGCTTCCTGAGCACTTTAGACTGTTCATTATAGAGAACAGAATGTTCTTTCAAGTTCAGGTTCATTTAATGGAGCTAGGAGTTTGTTTGATAAAACCATTTTATTTGCTTCAGTGTTCATTTTAAACATTATGCTAACATTCTTTGACAACCCAGATGAGAAATATTCATAGTATACTATTAAAACAGTAGGGAAAAATAAATACAGCCTTCTTCCATACTTTTTAATATTTTTATTAGAAAAATAAATAATATAAATTAATGAATTAAAAATATATAATAGATACAACAATATATAATGATATAAGATTATATAATAATATATAGAAGTAAATAATATCAAAAAGTACAGTATTTAAACTGCAATATGCAAAAATAAATCCAATTTCAAGCGCTCACTTGCAACAGGCAATTAGGAGTCAGTCTCTATTTCCATTAAATGCAATTTTCATGTGGTCAATTCATAAATTTTTCTTGTAAAAAAAGGCAACTCTAAGAGTTTGGAAGCCTCAACAAATTATGTGATTCTGATTTCTGTGCAGTCAAAGAGAATTACAACTTTAATTTTTACATTTTCTAAAGATTTACATCATTATCATTAAAAAGTTATAGGGGATGAAATAGTGTAACTTTAAAATACTTTAAAATCTGTTTGCATTTATTTAGTTCTGTGTTATGGCTTCTGTTATATTTCTGAATTTAGAGTGCTGGCTTCTATCACCTGAATAGAAAAATGAACTTTTTCTCTGGAAAAGAGGAAGATGGAAGGATGGATGAGATATAGATATATATATATATGAAAGGCATTGAAAGTATGTAGAAGAGACCAAGTTACTATGTTGGGGTCTCACAAAATTGTTCCTAGAGTTTTGAAGCCATTTGAAGCCAGGCTGTGACTTTCAGGCTGTAGGAATGTAAAGAACTCATAGTAAAGCAAAGAAATATCAAATGTTCTGTTTGTTATTCCTGCTTTGACAGTACTGGTTCCCCTGTCATTATGGCTATAAAACTGGCTCTTTCCCAGTTAAAAAAAATAAGATTTTATTTTTCCAGCATAGCCTTAAAATGAACTGAAAAAAAGCGTGAATTTTATGATTGGCTTTTCACAAATATTCAAATGAATATTATATGTGTTGTGTTAGAAAGTGATGCTGCATTAATTCTCTTAAGTACTGTGTTAAATACAGTTTTAGGTTATAAAAATTGTGAAAATAGAAGCTATGGTATGTAAGATGATTTGTTTAAAAGAAAGGGCTTGCAGTGAGGTAGCAGCCACAGGACACCTGAATCTTTCAGAGAAAAAGAATTTATTGCCTTCTTATCAGAAGAAACGAACTTCTTCCTGCCTTAAAGGTGCTGTTAGGATTAGAGGGAACAAGTTGACGAAGCCCAGACAGAATCCTGTGTTTGAATGGAGTTTGTGCATCATGTATGAGGTGTATGAATACGTAACAGGCTGTTGTTTTTAAGGGTTAATCCTCTGTTTGTCCTTCAGCACACAGAGGAGCTGCCCGTGCTGCCCTCCCCGGACTGATCCGGGCACCCGCGCGTACATTTAAGGAGAGTTCAAGCGGGATTTACGTTACCGTGCCCCGCAGGGGATGCGGTACCGGCCCCAAAGCGGAATTCCCTTTAAACAGCCCATTGCTGGGTTAGCTCCGGTGTCACCCCCGGGCCGTGCCCTCACCGTCCCGGTCTCTCTCTCTCTGTCAGCCCCGGGCCGTGCCCTCGGCCGTTCCCGGTCTCTCTCTCTCTCTCTGTCACCCCCCGGGCCGTGCCCTCGGCCGTTCCCGGTCTCTCTCTGTCACCCCCGGGCCGTGCCCTCGGCCGTTCCCGGTCTCTCTCTCTCTGTCACCCCCGGGCCGTGCCCTCACCGTCCCGGTCTCTGTCTGTCAGCCCCGGGCTCGGTCTCTCGCTCCCTCTCCCGCACCAACCGCCATCCACCGGCCGCGCAATTCAAACACGGGCAGGCCGCGCTCCTCGCCTCCTCATTGGCTGTGCGTCGTGACGTCAGCAGAGCGCCGGCGCCAGCGGTGAGTGCGTGGGGCCGGGCGCGTGCGGCATGCGCGGGGTCTGAGGGGCGCGGGCGGCGGCGGAGCCGGCGGGGAGGGCGCGGAGGCGGCACGGAGGGGGCATGGAGGGCAGGGAGACACGAAGGGCAGGGGAGCGGGGAGGGAATGAGCGCGGCCGTGAGGGAAGGGCGGCGCTCCCGGGTCTGACGGGGAGCGGCCGCCTGTGGCTCCGCGTGTCCCGCTCCAGCCCCTCGGGCTCTCCTCCCGCGGGCGCTGCTCCGGCCGCCTCCGATCCAAAGCGCTCCGGGCTGGGGTTTCTGTCCCCGCCGCCTTCGGTTCTGCTCCAGCGCCGGTGCCCCTCAGGCTGCCCGTCCGGGCGTGCGCTGTGTAAAATGAAATAAAGCACAAACTCTGCGCTCGCCGTGAGGAGGAGATGCCCGGTGTGCGGGAGGAGGGGGCTCTCTGTGGGCAGAGTCCCTCGCGTTCCCCCAGGGCAGGGCCGGGATGGGATGGGGGCACTGCCGGGGCTCAGCCGCTCCTCGCCCTCAGCAGAGGGGCCGGGACGGAAGGGGAAGGGACAAAAGGCACAAACTGGCGGTGCCATGGAGAGAGTTGAGCAGGTGAGGCAGAAGCTGTGCAGACAAGCGGGGCAGAACAAGGAAAGCCTTCCCGTGGGCTCAGCCATCTCTGGGAGAGCCGGGCCCATCTCAGGGGATGATTAATGGTCACCCTTGTTGGGAACACCGGTGCCACCACCCCGATCCTGCTCTGCCCCTTTCTGTCTGGAGCGCGGTGTCCTTTGCTCTGGGAGCTCCCTGCAGTCCCGGGGTCGCTGCCCCAGCGCTGTCTCCTCCCTGCTGTGTCCCGCAGAAACGCAAAGCAGCCCCAGCTCAGCCCCTGGGGAGGACACGAGCTCCAGCCCAGGCAGAGCCACCATGGTAATACACACGTTTGCTACACGTTTTCTGTAGGCACACCGGGGAGTGCTGCAAAACACACATCTGTGTGTCTGCTCAGAGTTACCGATGTGCACTTTCAGATTTAAGGTGGGGGAATTATGACCCTGTTAAAGCCTAAATGATCAGGAGAGTAACTTCCTCAGCATATTCTTATGCAGGCAAAGTATTGGTAGCCTCTGGCAAGGTAAATTCAACAAAAGCACATATTAAAATCTGATGGTAAAAAGAATCTGCTTATTGCTTGAACGTGATTGATTTGTAGGTCATCTTCCAAGTTCTGAAAACATTTTGCTGATGCGACATATCTATAAAGCTGCCCAACTTGGGGTGTGTATAGTTTTGCCTATAGCATTTCCCTTATGTTATTTAAACAAATATTTGTTTGAAAGTAATTCCCAACATCTACTGCTCTTCTAGGCTGATATCTCCAAAATGTTACCTCAAAATCTGTGCCAGCTTTGCAAATGTTTGTTTCTGAGTAAGTTGAAACTGAACTCAGTAAATGTGGCTGGTTTGGCCAGAAGGATCCATTCTTCATCAGAAAAGCTTTCTGATTCTGAGTCAGAGGAACAAACTGTCCAGAAATGTGAAACTGAAGAGCTGCCTCAAAATACAGAGAACAGTAATTCTGGAAGATTGCATGTACCAGTGATGCTGGAGGAGGTTGTTAATTGTTTATCCCCTCAGCCAGGTCAGGTAAGTTAAATTATTAATTGACATCTGTGATCCATTAACAGTGCAGCAGAAAAATTTGTGGAGTGTGGACTTTTGTTTAGAGGAATAAAGGGATGCCCTTAAACATTCAGCTGTGTCTTTCAAAGGTTCTCAATTGTTCTGAAGTTCACATTAAAACTCTGTATTCAAACTAATAAAATTCTGGTGTCTGTGTGCCTGAGTCCCCAGGTAGGTGGTGTTTATTAAATCTGTCATATTTGACTCTTCTGTTGGTTTTGTGCTTGTCTTTCTGAGCTGCACTTGTGTGTTCTTAGGGTTATGTTAATGACTCAGAGAGGAGTTCTCGTGTGTGGTTATCTCATCAGTTTTTGAAGAGCCCTCTTCCTCTTGGATAAGAGGTTGTAAGTATGTAAGTTTTAAAAATTGTTTAGCCTCATTGGCATGGAGAACCTGGTTCAAACCTTCTGGTTTGGGTATGGTACTGAGTGCTTTGCTTTTGGTGTCTGGGGTAGTACATGGTTACACCTGAAAAAAATGGAAAAAAAATTATACCCAGGGCAATGTTTTTTGTCTGGGTGGTCTTAGTATTAATTTGAAAGGATTTTTTAAATCATGTAAATTCTTAAATAATGTTCACGTTTCAGATACTTTGATCTGTGATTTTAGTGCTTATGTTAGCTTCCTATAATCTTACTAGTTTAGGGTTATCAGAGTTTACTAGAGGAACAAACTGTCCAGAAATGTGAAACAGAAAAGCTGCCTCAAGTTTACTGCCTTTACAGTTATCAGTTTTACTACAAGGACTGAAACAATAGGCAGAGAATCAGAAAGGTCGAAGTGTTCATGTTTATTTTTATTTGAGAACCGCACGATCCCACGGTGGCAAAGTGATGTAGCAAGTTTGAGGTGGATGCAGTGGTCAAAAATTTGCAGACAAATCTTGTTGTGTTGCCTTGTGTATCAATTTTAAGTCTTTGAAGAAGCAGTGAAAATGCAAATAGTGTTGATACAAATTAGCATACAAATTGCTCTAATTGCATATGTTCTACTGTTGAAGACACCTAAATTAGAGAAATACATAAGGAACTTGGAGTTCAGATTTTATTGTGATGTCAGCACTGTGATGACATTTTCACACATTAAGTGAACATATAAACTGTGATACACTGTGTGAAATATTATTTCCAGTTGTGTAAGTTTTTTACTTTGATAAGAAGAGCCTGATGAAGTCAGTGTCCATTAGACTCTCTTTGTTGATGTAGAAAATCTTACTTGGCAACAGAACTTGTAAAAGAAACTGTCCAAGGTTAGGAACTGTGGAGAGTAACTATTACTGCCCTGGAGACTTTTTCTAATTTAAATATTTATGGTTGTAAAGTAGCTTATTATTGGGATGGGATTTTTCCAGGTCTGTGTATACATGGCTGTTCAGATTGCGAAGCTGATAGTGAACCACTGATGACTGCTGTAAGAGAGCCCAAGTGTGTTTACCTCAAACACAAGCATTTTTAATGCTGCCAACCTGTTCAGCATGGCTGCAATTGCAGACTGTTCAGCACTTCTGTTTTTCTGCATGTGTTCACAGCACTTGCTGAAGCCTTGAACAAGAAGTGGTGTGCAAAAGACTGCAGTGTGTCAGCTGAGTTTTGCTAGTGTCAGTGAAAGTCTGAGCACAGGTTGAGACAGTTCCTCCCTAACCCTAGTGGTGGTAATCACTTTGTACTAACATGCACGTCACTTGGGAGGGCCACATCAATTTATATTTTTTAGATTATAGTCATGACAGGAAGTCCACAAACACTTTGTTTTGTGGGCAGGAAAGGCAGTGCTCTGATCTTGAATTTACTTTTTCTGCTTTATTTTCTCCTCACACATAAAGATTTCCTTTGCCCGGCTTTAATGGAGTTATATTCCTTGTTATAAAATAGCTGATTTGGGCCTCTAGTTCTTCTTGTGTCTTAAGACAAGGAGGTACCAATACAGAAAATCTAATTAGAAAGATGATGTTCTCCCTATAGTTATGGTCACTGAATGGGATTTTCATTTTACTTCCCGAGGTTCTGAGGAAAGGAAATGTTACTTACAAGTGAGTCACCACTGAGATAAAGATGTTAGTGCCCTCCCACTGAATATTCTTGTTGACTGTCTCCTTTGGGGAATCTGTTTGTCAGGAGTTGGAGCAATAATACTTCCATTTATCTTTGAATCTTCTTTTATTGCCTTGTTTCACAAAGTCCCTGTAGTAGTCCTGTCTTTGAAGCAAGGACTACCAATTGGATTTTACCAATCCGCCTCACTGCTCAATGAAAAGTCTTTTGCACTCAGTCCAGACATAAGTAATTTCCTTTTTAAGTTTACTGTATTGATTACACTACATTTTCATCTTCTCAGTCCATGGGCGTTGTTTGCAAATACCTGACCAGTGTTTTTGCATTTGTCTGGACAATTCTCTGTTCTCTTAAAGAACCATACCTATTTTGAATTAATGTTTGGACATCCAGAAGCATGTTTCCCCAGTTTTCAACCTACTTTTTCTTCTTTTTTTCCTTTGCTATACTCACATTTCTTTTAACTAGAGATGTGGATCTTTTCCACATACTGTGGCTATATAATGTTAAGTAAAAGGGCTTCAATAGCAAGGAGTTCTAATATAAATGCCAGAGGATAAAACTCTGAAATTTTAACTGTTCTTATGAGAATCTTAAAGGTTTTTGAGTTGCAAAACTCTAGGCAATGACAGTGCTCCAGCACCAACAAGTACTTCTATATATAAACTTTAAATTCCAACTAGAAGAGAAGCAAATATTACGCCCTACCCAGATTATATGGGGAAGCCTGTAACCTGGTGACATCTGTGGTTTTATGTGATGGCTTTTATCCATGGTTGAGTATGATCTAGAAGAGACTATAATGGAGATAGTATAAGCTCTGCTAGTATGATTTGCTTTTTGATAGCTCTAGAAGCTGGACTTTTTTTAGTATCTGTAAATTGAATGGTAGGTGGTCAAACTTGAGGTGAGAAATAATCAACGAGACCTTTTCATTTTCTCCAGTGTTTAACTGGTTAAGCCGTTGACAGTAGATGATTTTTTTTTAGCTCCTGATGTTAATTTGTATCAAAAAAAAGAAGGCAGGTCATTTTCCCAAAGAGATCTCATCTGACATCATCTTGAGTTAGCCAGGACTTCCTGGGCTATTTCCCTTTTGATTCTCCATGATGTTATTCAGATGGGTTTTGTTACTTGGCATCCATTGAAGGAGGTTCCCTCTTTGTCTTGGAAATCACGTGTTGGTCCCTGCATTGGTCCATGTGTTATTATTCTTTTGTTGGAAATCGTGTGTTGGTTTCTAGAAAGAGACAAGTGTTTCCTGAGAACATGCAGCTTTGCCATGAGCTCTCCTTTCACTCTTTCAGGTACATACTGCTTTGTTTTCACACATCCAAACATCAAATTATTCTCTTCCAGAAGGAGTGTGAGCATGGACTTCTAAAAGAACAGGAAGGAAGTGTAAGACACTGCTGACAGTCAGACATTGTTTTGTTGTGAGTGAAGTTGTGCTGGAGCTCTGGGGTTCAGGTTTGAAGGCAGCTTTTCACCTCCTGGAGGTTCTGTTGCTGCTGCTGGGTTTTGATCTGGAGCATGGGTTTTCCTTCCTTTTCTGCAGAGCTAATCAGGCAGTAGAACTCACCTGAAGGAAGCTGAGGGAGACAGCTGCTGGGAAAAGGCAGAGTCACTTCTGGAGTTGTTGTCTTACTTTCTGTGTATTCTTGTCCATGCATCAGTATTCCCTTTGTGCCTTGTACCAAGTGTAAATGTAAGGCAGAAATAACCTTTCTCTGTACAGCACCCTGCAGAGGGGACTTCTGTTCTGTGGCAAAGCTTTCCAAGTGCTGTGCTGTATAAATAGTTACATGGTGCTGCTGGTGACCAGGCTTCTTCTCATAGCACCTCCCAAACCATCTGCAAGTCATTTCTAACTGGAATGAGCCCTTTATGCTAGAGGTGCTCAAAACTGAGCTTTTCTGCAGAGTGCCCAAAGTAAAGAGGAATTGAAAGAGGAATCTGGAAAAATTAATTCTGACTTCTCAATTTGTATGAGTTCTTGGTAAAATGCAGCCAAAATACCAAGTTTGGAAGGGAATGTTAGTTGCATCATGAGGTAAATGATTAAATACTTGTTTTGGAAAAGCACTACAGACACATAGACATAGTAAAAGTTTTTATTGTTTTAGCCTGTTTTTCACTGGACTTGTAAAATGAATAAGGTGACATAAAGCACTCAAATTGCATAATGTTCTTTATTGTAGAAACAATTTTTTTTAACGGGAAGCATGCTGAAAATATCTTTCCATATACAAATTTTTTGGCTAATTTTTCTCTGCCAGCAGCACAGTGAGCCTTGTAGTGATTGTTGTAAAAAAGGAAGGAAGACGGAGAAACTTGCGAGTCAATAAATTAACCCAGAGTAATTCTGGAAATACTCTGGGAATTCCAGAACACACCTTTTTCCCGTGGTACTTGGGTGTTCCTGGGGCGTGTTGGGAGCTGTTTCAGTTGATCACGTAGTTCCTGTGTATTTTTTCTGTCACTCTTACCTTGCCTGATGTCCTGTCTGCACATATTGTAAATTTGCAGAAGGGGCTAGCCAGGCTTCAGATCACAGCCTTGTGTGGAAGTGTGTAATAAAATGTCCATGCAATAGAATGTAGATATATGCAAAATATCTTTATTTTTGGATATATCTACTAGGAAACTAGTCAAATGGATTCTCATCAGATAGCACTGTTTAAAATACTTGGCTGAAATCATACTTCAGGAGGGATGATTTTAGTGAAGATAGCGTTTGAAGTTAGTGCATGAAAATGGAAAATATTCTCAAAATAGTTTGGACTAAGATGTGCAAAAGATAGTGCTTCAGGTGTTTATTATTATTTTAAATACTGATATTGTCTGGTTTGGCAATGGTAGTGTACGCATGCAGATTTGGAAGAGCAGACCCCATTTCCTTACGTTCCTTGACTTAGAACCAGTTGCTCTCTGCTGTGACATGCAGGCAAAACAACACGTGCTAAGGGAGAAGGAGTGTTATTGAACAGTGTGATCCAACAGATGTCATGTGTGTTTTACAGTATCTGCATCTGTGTGAGTGCCATCCCAAGGTGAGAGAGGACAGAAGGGGACTGGGAAGAGAACAGGACAGCAGGTGATACTCATGAACAGCTCGCCAGTTGAGGAGGCAGAGGAGGTCATGCTCTTCAACTGTCTGCTTGCTTTACTGACTTCTCTAGTGGGCCCTCCAAAAGGACAGGCATCTTAAATTCCATATTGACAGGTGACTGAAAACATGTGTGCTTTACCTGAGAGCACTGCATAACTGTTCTCTGTTTTGGAGCTGGTACTGCTGAGTGCTTAGACTGTGGTACCAGGACATGAAACACGTCCGTGGGTTTGCATCTGAATGATGGCAGGATGTGAATGAGGCATGCAAAGTCCCTTCAGATTTTACTTTTTTTATCCTTCCAGAATTGGGTCTTCAGAGAGAAAGTAACTAGAATACTTGGATGAGAGGAAGAATAAGTTGATGGCTACAGCTGCAGAGGAAGGAATGTTCAGGTTGTAGTTCCTGCACATCTGCCTGACCTCCTCATCTTCCCAGCTGCATCCTGGCTCTCTGGAGGCATACCTAAATGTTACCAGCAGCCACAAGCAGAAGACCTCTCACCAACTTGGTTTTGCACCTTTCTCTGTGGCAGTAGAGGAAGGACAGCCTGCAGCTGCTGTATCCAGAGAGACCAGCAAGGGAGCAGGGGCTGCCTGCTGCAAACAGCTCTGCAGATGTGCACATCTGCTTTGATGGTGGTGCCGCTTCGTTCGCTGTTCCTGCTCTAGCACATAACAAATGGCAGCCCTTCAGGAGACTGTTTGAGATGCTGTGTTATAATAAAGCAAGATTCAGTGCTTTGGGGTGACTCAGCTTGCAGTGACGCTGTGTATGCTCTCCTTTGCTGTTGTGACAGCATTAGTCTTTGTACCTCTTGGGGAAAACTAATAAAATTCACCAGAAAGTAATCTAAGCCCTTTAAATTTTAACTTGAGTGAGCCTGTGTTCTCAGAAAGGGTGATAATTAATATATGTAGCTACTCATTTCCTCCTCATCTAGTACTGTGTGTCTTTAGTCAGCCTTTTGGCTAAGCTTTCTTATTAAATATTTGAATTTGAGTTTGCAAACAGAAATGCGGACTTTTTTTCTATCACACAGAATATTACTAGCAATTGAAGATCACAGGTGGAATATGGGAGCTATCTGCAGGTTTTGTTTTCTTACTTTGTGTTTTATACTGTTGTGAGTAGCTGTGTACAGAATTAACCTGGGTAAAGAGATGATTAAGAGGTTAAGCTGCTAAATTTGTTGTTTAAACAGGTATCTGAAGGTTCATGCACACATGTGATCTGATTTTTTTTAATATTCTTTCTTTTTCCCAGACTTTCTGAGCATGTTATCTTCATTCCAGTGATGGTTGCTGATGCTCAGCATCTTGGGAAAATACTTTTCTAATAACTGCTGTGTTTTAATAAATGACAAATTCTTCTGTTTTAATAATGTCCCTGAATTAAATGACTGTGTTTTCAGGCTGACTCAAAAGGGTATTATTTAATGTCATATTGCTGTAGGAACCTGGCAGCCAAGGCTTACCAAAAACACATCCATGGCTTTTTGGGGGTTGGCTAGCCATTAATGATAAAGAATTAGATTTTTACTTGAGCCTTTGTAAAATTTTCATTGCATCTTAAATATCTCCTCGGTTCTAATTGAGGAGAGAAGTTTCTTCTGAGTTAGGCAGAGGAAGTCAGCTTTTTCTTGGTAAGTCCGATGATTAGCTGAAGTCATTCAGACACTGAAATTTTAATTTCCTATGGAAATGTTAATAATGGTGTGTTTGAGTCATAACGTCATTAAATCTAATTCCAGACAACATTACTCTTAGGAAAATGAGTGAAGTAAATAATGCATAGTGAGGCAAGGTCTGCCAGTGCTGTCTAAGAGCAGGTGGCAGAGGCAGGTGCTGGTTTTTGTTTGCTTCTCTTCCCTCTTGTGCAAGGGGGAAGGGGCTCTAGAACATAAGTAAGGAGTACAAACCAGAGCAGAGGTAAAATGCCTTTTTCTGTGTTTTCATACAAAACCTGTTCACTTTTGTTCATGTGTTATCTCATATTTGGCTGTGATCAGAAAATAGAACCCTTGTGAAGAAAATAGATGGGAAATTATTTTGAGGCATTAAGTGGGTATGATTGATGGGTGCTGCAAAATGTGTCCGTAGGAATCTTTTTTCCTCCTCTGTGTGACATGATGAAGAGATGGTTGATGGTGCAAGTTCCAAATTCTTGGATATGCCAACTTAGTGCTGTTACAGATATTTCAGCTGTACACTAATATAATCTAGCAGCATCCTCTGTTGATGTACCAATGGGACGAATGGGAAAAATGGGAAACGATGCTTGCATTACATTCAATTGCTGAATGGGCCAATACTGGAAAATCATTTTATATTGTACTTAATTCATGATCTGAGGAGGCTGTTCTCCTGCAAAATGCCACCTCTTCATTTATATTCTCTTTGTGATGTAGGTTGTTAGACTTGGTGTGTAAACAACTTTTTTATCATTTCATAGTGTGTCAAAAAGTACTCGTGGAGAAAAATTAGTCCAGTTATGTTTTACCTATCAGGCCTTATTTTTTGAAATTACAAGTGATAACTTTTTAAGTAGGTGAAATACACGAACTGTACAGAACTGATAGGAGACATCTTTTGGTTGCAGCCAAAATTCTTCTTTGCTATGTACTTAATTTGATCATTTCCTTTTTGTAGGTGCTAGAAAAAAACAGGGGTTTTTGGTGTAATTTATTACCATTAGCGAAAATATAGAACTGTAAATTTTTGCTTTTTCGGGCAACTTTGTTTTCTGGCAGGCCATGTCATCCTGCAGAATACCTTTTAATCCCTTTATATTTTCACTGACAAGTTCAGCTCTTGGATCCTTGAGCAAGCTTTGGATGGGAATTATGCCTGTATAGGTCAGTAGCTGCTCATAATTTTCATAGTGCTGTTATCTACAGCATCTTATTGGTTCTGGACACAGATTTGTGTAAAGCTTGTTTACCTTGTATAGGTTTAAAACATTTTCCAGTTTACTGCAGGGAAACCTGGAGTGAGGCTTGGCTCTATAGGGTAACCTCAAGCACTTCTTGCTGCAGATGTTTTTATTTTCCAGAAGTTCCTTTTTTGCTCCTTTTTATTGTTAAGGAATTTTGTGTTGCAGCGTGGCAGCATGTTGTTCCTGACTGACGTTGAGATGACATCAGAAGATCACCTCTCTTTTTTAGAGTTCTTACAGAAGGAACAGAATGCAAATGGACATTGCAGCTTCTCAGGATGGGAGCACAGCACAGCAAGGTGCCTGTGGACCGTGTGTGATTCACTGGATTTGTAATATTATTTTCCCTTCTGATTTTGAACAGGTGATTAAAAATCAAAGTGCTTTAGTTGAAAAACAGCTATGTCTGATTTACTTCACCGAGCTTATTTGCAAAATATTTTGAATTCTCAAAAGAGAAAGCAAAGGTTATTAGTATGCTGAAGCCTAAATATTGCTTCTTACTAAATTTGAATAATATTGTATGAAAATGCAGGAATAACTTGGTCTCATTGACCTCTCATTTTCTTAGTTCTGGGATAGTTTTTCTTTTTTGCATGTGAATAGCAGCAAGGTTATGTTTTAATAATGTTTTCTTTGAGTGTGTGTAATTTCTTAGATCATTTGTAAAAACAGTACAACTCTTCCAGCATTTCTCTAAAAGTACATTTCTCTACTAACAAATCTTTGTTGCTCTCTCACAAGTAATTTATGTATCATGTCTCACCATGCCAGTGGTTTTTAACAATCTGGTTTACTTCATGCAATTTTAAAAACCCTGCCTGTTGTCAGACATATAAAACAAGTATATGGTTTTAATTCTTGTATATTTAATGGGAATTGAGGACACATTCTTGGGTTGTTATGCAAAAATTAAAATACAAACTTTTCTCTACATGGTTGATCTGTGCATGCATGAGGTAGGACATAGTGGCAGGTGCAATAAATAATTTTGAGATAAATTGGGAGGACACAGCATACTTACCCATTTTAAGTCACATCTTGAGTCAACCAAAGAAACAGTGCTTAGGATGGAGAAATGCAATGGAAATTTGTAGACACGTCATTTGGTCAGGAGTGGGCAGGCTTTGAGCTGTAAGATGTTTTTGCACTCCTTGTTCAATGGCTTGGAGAAGCTGCAGGTATTTCAGCTTACACAGGTCCTGTTCATCCAGCAGATCTGACTTCTGCCAGAGCAGAAGGAGAGAAAGCTCCAAGCAAACTCCATTTTCTCCCACTGGGGGCTGCAGTGCTAAGAAGGAGAAGATCTCCAATTGCTGGATCTCCTAATCAGTATTTTTGCTTTAGCAGAAGTAGTTCTGGATTTAGAGTAGTTCTAGAAACATGATTTGATTCAATAGTTGAAGTTTTGATAGATGCAGTACTGCTACTGTGAGTTTGGGAGTGGCCATACATAGTGTATATTTTGTATGTATATATTGTTTGCCTTCTCTCTTCTTTGATGAAGAATTTTTTACATGGGTAATTGTTGAGCAGGATTAAATGCTGACCTCTGCTGGCATTGAAT
The DNA here is from genome assembly GCA_039654755.1 of Calcarius lapponicus. NCBI lineage: Eukaryota > Metazoa > Chordata > Aves > Passeriformes > Fringillidae > Calcarius > Calcarius lapponicus. The sequence continues at coordinate 905,859 of CM077468.1, read as the reverse complement.
TTATAAGCAAAGTGTAATCCAGGGACACTGTTTAAAAAAGAAGATTACCTTGGACATGATCTGGAATAAAACCTGCTGGCCTTTGTGCAGGGTGGTTCTGTCCTTTGAGACTCTCCTTCCACTGGCCTGTTCAGGTAGATACAGCCACACAGTGCTGGGGAAATAAACTAAACATTTTGTCTTATATACTGTTTACTGTTCAAACTCTGCTTTTTATTTAGACTTCTGTCTCTTGAATTATATCCCTACCACCTTTGAATCATCCACAGATTATCTTTAGAGATGAATTAATTCAAATTCATTACACAGAATTTATGTTTACAGCTCTTTTTATAAAGTAGCACAGTAGTATTGCTTGCACTTGGCAGAATTTAGAGACGGCAGTGCTGAAATTCTGCTTTGGGTGCCGGAGCAGAAATGCCTCTTTGCCTGGTTCTTCCAAGAGGTCAGCATTTTGGTGGAGAGCTTTGCAGCACATTGGAGGGACATCCACCTGCAGCTGGTGAGGTCCCAGGGTGTCTGGGAAACAGATCCAGAGTTTGTGAGTTTTACAGGAACAAGAGGAGCAGCACGACCTACCTGCCCGGTGTAGTGACCTCCTGAGTGTCACAAGGGCTGCGTGGCCAGAGCTCCAGTGTCCCTCTGGCAGCTGGCTGCATTTCTCAGTTACTGGCTTGGATGTTGTCGTTTCCAGTGTTACTTTGGGAGAGAAAACTGGGATGGAGGTGATGGATTGTTCCTGAGGGTTTGCTGGAGGAGCCAAGCTGAGCACGAAGGCAGTGGAGTGATGCCACTGAAGGGGACAGGTCCAGAGTCTGTGCACCCCCCATGTCACCACCTCCCTGCTGGGGTTTTGTGTTGCTGAAATGGCTCCTGAGGTATTAGAAAGCCTCTTTTTTCCCAGCCCCACCCCTGAAGAAGAAGTTGAGATTGCTCAGCTCTGCTTTTCAAGGTTGTTTATTCTCTCTTGTCTATTACATTCTTTCTCTGACCTGCTGAGGTGTCTCTGGCAGGTTGGTTTAGTGGCGCAGTCCCTGCCCTTGGGGTGGTGTTGGCTTTTTATACTAAAAGCTATCTGTACTTTATTTACAATAATTTTCCAATGCCTATCCCCTATGTTAGGCAGTCTGTCTCTACTCTAAACCAATCCAGAAGTGCCACCAGCACAGCAGAAGATGGAGGCCAAGAAGGAGAAGGACAGGACAGGCCCAGATTCCCCCCTCTTGCCTCTTGAACCCCCATTCTAAATTCCCAAAATTCTGCTTTTCCACCCTGTGATAAATTCACTGTCATTCTATTCAAACCCCTGTGGCTTGTAACTCCTCACCCAAAGTTGGTCATTGTTTCCATGGGCTAAAATCAAAGGCACAGGTGGCTGTGACTCTGTGCCAAGCTCTCTGAGCCCCCTGCCAGGGTCTCGAGTCACCCAGGGCAGCCAGAGGGATGTCCTGGGTCCTGACACTCCCTGAGCTCCTGTCCCTCCCTGACCTCTGCACATCAGCTGAACGCACTCCCACGCCAGAAAAAAAATGCAGCTTTTTCTCTGTTTCTCTTTTTTCGAGCCATGTTGCTGAGTTTAATTGGCTTTTGAAAGTACACAGCAAACACCTGTGCTGAGAGAAATTAACTGCAAGAGGGAAAACACACAGGAGAAAATAATGCCTAATTACTCCTACACCTACCACTTCATATCTTGTGCAGCTTGGTAGCCTAACTGATTGGTCTAGTCCCAATCTTGGGTAAGTTGTCCCTCTTTGTCTTTGCTGTGAGAAGATGACATGTGCCTGTTCTAAGTTACAGCTTTTTCACCTGCTAAAAACTCATGTTAAATACTGAGATTAGTAGGTTCTACTGTAGTTCTGGAGAAAACTTGCTTTAATTTTAAAATATTTCTAAATTGCAACATTCATGCTGATTTTAACCCTCAAGAGCCTTACCTGTTTCTCCAGTTTCTTCCAGGCCTAAAATAAAACTCTCAAATTCTTAGATCAGATGAGAACAATTAACACATCCTTTTCCAGGATCCTGCACTTGCAGCTTTGCCATCATAGCCTGGCACAGAAGTCTTGCTTGGAAATCCTAGCAGGTTTTTGGAGGTCCATATGAATATCAGCAGAAGAATCTTTTGCCCAGGATTATCTTCCTGTTGTTTTCACTGCCGAACTTGAAAATCCCATTACTGTTTAGTGCAATGGTAGAATTGTTCAAATTCAAAAATCTAACCAAAGGGGTTTTTTTTTCCCCAAAACAAGGAGATGGCTGAAGACATTTTGTCACTCTTTGCCACCCCCTTCCATCAGCTTCCAACTTCCAACACAGAAAAAATGTCAGCCTTCAACTGTTCAAATCAGCCAGGACTCTTAAGTGACAGAAAACAGGATTTTTGATGGTACATATTTTTATTAATAGTAAATAATGCTACTTGAGCAGCTTAAAAAAAACAACAAACCAACCTGATTTAGAATGTGCTTCTCCAGTCTCAAACTGTACAAAGCATTATTTGTACTTTGATTTTTTGAGATGTTTATCTGAAATGAAGTTAAAACAGTGCTCCTGAAAGTCTCCCTTTCAAAAAGCCTACTTGAGCACTTGTGTCACTATCTGCTTTTGGTCATCTAAATTTAAAACAAGACTTTTGCTAAGAAGGTCAGTGTAAGTACTTTCCTTTTGATCTTGCATCCTTGTGGGTGCCCGGCTAGTTGTGTAGGAAAGTTTTCCTGAGTGAGTCAGTGCACTGAGTCATAGCATGAAGCCTGTAGTGCTGCAGACTAACTAATTGGTAACAGTCTCAAATGTAATTAAAGCACACTTGTCAGCTCTGTCTTACCGACTGCCATCCCACTGAAGGATTTTGGTTTTAGCAGCTTGGATTAATTGTTCTTTGCTGTTAAAGTTTGTGCGCTGTGAGATGTTTCTGTTGAATAGACTTGTTGTTGTCATTATCTTTTACTATCCTCTCTGATTTTTATAGTACTCAGTTTGGATTTTTTCTGTTAGGTCACATATTCAGTAATTATGCTTTTTACCATGCCTGTGCGCTTACAGATGTTTAGAGTCCTTTGAGGACCTTTTAAACTTTTAGTCATTAAGAACAGTCCTATTAGTACTGATTAATGTTTCTTCACTCTTCCTAAACTCTTTAAAGCATAATTCAAGGCTTTTTAAAAATCAAACTTAAAAATAAATATATTTTTTGTGTTGTCTTGCTGATTATGTTTTCAGTGTTGGTAGTTTTCACATCTGATGTTCATCTTGTGTTTGCCCTGTTTTATAATAATAAATGGCTTTTTTTTTGTCCACATGTGAGCTCACCATCCCCAGGTAATGAGCAGTGTTTTCCAGTAGCATTGGAGCCTTCCTTTCTCCTGTTCTTCAGTTCCTTTGTGTGTGTGTGTGTTTCTTACCATCATGCAGCTTGAGGCAAAGGGCTGGATGGGGCACATGGGACAACAGGACATGTCTTGAAGCTGTCTGTTTCATTAAGGAAAATAATACTGCCTTAAAGCATTGGGAGGAAAGCAAGGGTTGATTTTATTTTATTGTTGTTTTTTTGGTTTTTTTTGGTCATTTGCATTATCAGAGAAAACAAACCTTGCAGGCTGTGTGCAGGACTCCTGCTTGTTCCCACTGAGAGCAGAGGAGTGAGAACATGAATGGATTGTTGCGGCCGAGTTTCTTATTTCTGCTGAGACAGTAATTTTGATTGTAAGAAAGGCCTGTACAACTTCCATATGTGATGAATGCTGAAGCTGGGATGGTGAGCAAAGGCCTCTTTAGAGATTGGAGGAGGTGGAAGATTCTTTGATGAAAAACTGTTCAAGGGAAAAAGAATGTATCTTCTCACTGAGGCTCTTTAGATGGAAGGATACTGCTGGGTCACAGGAGCATCAGTGCCACAGCACTGGTTCACATCAGGAGTGCACCTGGCCAGGTGTCCAGTCCTGGCACACCAAAATCCCATTGCTGATGGAAGCCTGACAGAAGGGGAGGGGACAGAATTTTTATTTTCTACCTGGTGCTACCTTCACCTGACCACAGTCATGGAAGGACTCCCTTGCAGGGGGAAGGTTGGGGGTTATGATTGTATAATCTCATTTGTGGGCACACAGTTTGTGGTGATTGGCAGTGGGGCTGAGTATATACAAAGCAAATATTTGAAGGATTTTAATTGTTTAAATTTCTTTCATTTTAATGCTTTAACAGATGGCAGGTCTGCACAGTGTGGGTTTAGTGTTGGTTAATGCCTCGTGTGCTCACTGGAATGCAGCTGTGGGCACAGAGTTTGGGGTGGTTGGGGCCCAGCCTGATCCCTGATTGTCTCCAGCTGTGCAGCACAGGTGAATGCCATTGAAGGTAACGAGGCAGGGAGTGCCCAGGGTGCTGAGCAATCCCACGGGGAGCAGAGGGCTCACAGGTGCTGTGCATCAACAGGAGGGCATAAAAGGCTGAAGGACAAAGATGAGCAGCCATTTGCAGCCTCCTGAAGAGACGAGCTGAGCTGTTCCTCTGCATGGGCTGACTCCTGCAGTCTCCTGAAGAGGTGAGGTGTTATTTTTATGAGTTGAAGCTTTCTGAAGTTCTCTGGTGTTGCTCTGGGTGGGAGCTTTCTGCCTGTCTGGTGACACTCTGTGCATTGTGGCCCTCCTGACTGTGGCATGTGCTGGGACAAGCGCTGGCACTGTGTTTTTTTCAGTTCCATCTCTCTACAGAGTGTGTTACGTACTGGACTTCTCTCCACGTTGTTCACGGTTTCAATATTTGCATGAAAGGCACTTCTTTATTTGTTCTAACTTGATGCCTGATAATATCATCGAGTTCCCTGAGCTCTTTTATTTTGAGATAAGTGAATCATACCATCTGCTGCAGCTGCATAAAAACAATTTTAATAGTCCTCCACAGAAAACTGCTGGAGCCTTTGGATGTTTTATTGGACCAGAGAGATGTGTCCTAAGGGAATTCTTTTCCACATTTCCTATTTTCTTGTCCTCATCTAAGCCTGGTTTCATATAAAGCAGTAGTGATGGAAGGTGTTCTGCTCTCTCCTGAAATGATCAGTTGTCTCTGAAATTTGTTCTTTGAATGTGATTTTATGGTTTTTCTGGACTGGAGATTTCCCTCATACCGACTTTCTCCCAGGAGTGTTAGCCTTACTGATGCAGTTCTTTTTCAGCCTCCCTCCTTTCTAAAGGGTTTCCTTCTTTCTGCAGTTTTCATTTGTTGTCTTTATCTTGGTTTTATCTGGTTTTGCTCCTTTTCTAGCAGGTTTTTATGTTTCCCCAATTTAGTTTTATTCTCCATCAAAGTTTTTATTATTTTGATATTGCATGTTAGCAACGTTTTAAAAACTAAATTTTTGAGTAGTTTTATGGCTGTAACTCTTGTCATGTAGGTGTTTGTTCTATTTCATCAGTTGTGAACAAGCTTAGATGTTTTGAATATGGTCACCAAAATCATGTTTGTCCTAGAGACTAGCAATAGAATTAGTTCTTGAAGAGTAAAATGCAGCATATTTCAAAGGATCTTTTTCTATTGGAAGGAAAGCAGTAAAGATTTAAAGCAAAGCATTCACCTGCCTTAGAGTCACTGAGGAGAAGCAAGCTCTGCTTGGAAGTATTCTGTTTCTAGGTAAAATCAGATAAGGTTAGCTGAAATGGAAGATTTTTGTTTTTCCTTGCTCTGTGCAGGAGATTTAAGAGAAGATTGCTGTGGTGGGAAGTTGTAGGTTGGATTTTGAATTTAGTAATTTGGGAATTGTTGTATTGTGGTTTGTACACTAGTGCAAGCTACAGCAGTACTTGTGGTGGTGAAGTTGATTACTTTGTAAAATATTACTCATGTATTCCTGGTTATAGAGTTAAAAGTGGTGAATTTGTTCTCATCCCATTTCTCACACACCATTAGCACATATATTTTTTGGGTTTTAGCACTTCAGAATTCTTTGGATGAGGCAGAATTTGCTTGGCAGAATCAGTCTGTCCTAAGCTGGAGTACTGAAGATAACCAAGATTCCTCACCTGTTAATGGGATTTTTGTATCTCAGTACACAAGTCTGGAAAATCTCACCGGTAGTGGGATTGTCATTTGCTTTAGGTCGAGGAACTTTTCAGGAGTGTTCATGTGCACTAATTAACAAACTGTTTTTTGGATTGTGTGGGACAATGCTTTCTTCGTAACGCCACCAAATTAATGGTGATGACTTACTTAGTAGAACACTGGGGAGTTCAGAGGTTGTCTTCTGTGTGCAGGGACATATTGCATGTCACAGCCTGTGGGTTTGCCTTGCTGTGGTCATGGATTGCTTTTACCAATTTACAAATGTTGCACAGAATTTCTAGTGGGTTACTTTGTTCTTCCAGGCAGGAAGGGAAAAAATTAAAATCACTGAGTGGCATCAGCAGCACCGGTCTTGGAAGTATTTGTTAGTCTTTTATCTGCTGGTGGAGAGAGTAATTAGAGACTTAAGACTTCATTTCAGCAAAGGTTATAAAAAAATTCTGTCTTGTTGACCTGGCTCGGAGTGGGCACGAATAAGGGCTCAGAACCTGGCATTTGGAAAATCCAGAAGATAAATTTTAACACCTACTAGGGCATGAAGCAATTAAGGTACCATCTTTAGAATAGTTTCAAATACTGTAATGGTTAAACTAATTTATCAAACGGTCCAGTAAGTACCCCTGGAAACATATTCTTAGTCCTGTGGTTTTTGTGGTTCTGTAAAGTGTTTTCCTGTACGGTTTAGGAATGTCATTATTTTTGCTCAGCAAATCAGGCTGCTGGTTTTCTATTTGAGTAGTATATGAAAATATATAAATGCTGAAAGCAAAAGAGTGGAATACAAGGGCCAAGTTACCAAAAACAACCATGACATTAAAAGAAAAGCAAGAAAAGCAGTCATGGTGCTGGGTTTTGCATTAAGGCATTTAACCTTTCCATACAGAGTTTTTAAGGGTGATGATGTGTGTTTAGAGGAGGCATGACTGTTCTTGAGTGGTTCCACTCATGGAAAGGAGGTGGGAGACAGCTCAGCTGTGCCCTCATTTGTGTGGTGCTGGTACAGGCAGAGTGCCTGGGTGCATCCTCCTGCATGAGGTTCTTGTGTGTTCAGAGCAGAAGAGTGCTCCCATCTTAAAATAAGCTTAATAACATAAGAAATTATGTGAATTCAACAGGAAAAAAATGTATCCCAGCAAGATAAACTCTTAATCCTGTGTCCTGTTGGAGCTGTTAAATGTCTAACATGGATTAGAGCACGCTTGGTGGCTCAGGTTCTGCTTGTGGAAGAGAGGATTTAAAGCTATAATTATTTAATTATTCTCTTCTTGTGCAACTAACTCTTGGATGAAAATACAGGTAAAGCTAACAGTTACAAAACTCCCAGGCCCATCTAGCTGTGCATGTTGATTCCAAGATAGCTAAACAAACACATTTAATTGCTTTGTGCTGAAGGATGCAACTGCTTATCTGTAATTGCATGGAGCCGATACTGTTATCTGCGTGGTCTTCCCTACTCTGCCATATTCATTTGTTTGATCTTGAGCTAGATAACAGCTTTGTTTGAAAAGAACTGCATTCTGTGTGTGTGCAGATCATGAAGCAAGTTAGTCTTGCTGGTGGTAATTTCTTTGGTCTCTAATAAAGGATCATGGCATGCAAGCATCACCATAAAAAAACTGAGTAAAACAACTTGTTTGCCAGGGAATAAATACCAGACAATGGTATTCAACTGTGTTGAAGTGCACAGCTGGTGGAATTGAGGATGTTTTTGCCCTAAAATGGAAGCAAAGGGACCCTTGTTCAGATGGCAGATTGTGCGTGCCTGTTTTTTTTTTCACTGGCTTACATCAACACTTTAAAGGTATTTTATTGCTATAATTGCATCCTGCTCAGACTTTTTATGCCACTATTGAACCACCTGGGCAGTTTCCACAAGAGGCTGGGAATTCCTGCTCTTGGATTTTATGCTCTGAAGGGCCAAGTAATCAATAGATTACTTCTCTAATCAAGAGCTAATATGAAAACAAATATGAATATACTATATAGATTATACTGCATAGTTCTACAAGGTTTTTATTGTCAGTATTTTTGTCAGGGGTGATTGACAGTTTTTGTTTTGATTGCTGTATTAATGTAATGAAGGGTATAAAAGCACATTACAAGTCATGCTGTTCTCACTAGGAGTTGGAAGTCATGTTTGTGGTAGGAAATTAATCTGGTTTTAATTGCCTGTGAGCCTGAAGTATGTTCCTTTTTGTAAAGCTGATCTCACATAAATATAAATCAGTAACTGCCTGTTCTTTAATTATGTATTAGTGTATAGTATCTGCATGCTGGATGAGAATATGAGCATCTCCAGTTACAGTGTATTGGAGGTCATTAAATCTTCCCTGTTGGATGAAGTTTAGTAGCACTGCATTTCTAAATACTGAAAAATGAGCTGTGCTGCCACTTGTTTTAGAGTGTGACTGTGTTCAGCTATGGTTAGTTACCTTATCAGTAAGGTTATAGGGTTATTTTTACGATGCGGTAAACAATTGCTGTAAAATATACTGTAAAATTGCAAAAGAAAAAAAAATTAAGGTAGTTGTAAATTATTTTGAGATAATTTATTGTAAAATAAAGTAAAGCCTTTGAAAATATTTTTTGGTATTTCATAAATATATGGCTGAATTCTACCATGGTGCAAAAATATTCCATGAATTTTTTGAAAAGAGGACTAATGCAACCTGCATTCTTACATGAGTTACAGAGAATGAAAATAAGTGGGGAGAGAAGAGAATTCACTGAGTTGGTTTCTGGAAAAACAGTTAAAATTATTGCATGAATGATGTTAAAATCAAATTGGAAATTATTCCCAAATGACACCCTTTCGACTTGCTCTCGGAAAAGAATAATGTATTTGAAAATATGTTGAGGTTTTTTGTTTCATGGTTTTTTGGGGGTTTTTAATAGGGAATGAGTAGGGAATGTTAAGTGAAATAATACTACTAAGAGAAAACTGTTTAAAATGTTTGGATGAGTAGATTTTTTTCATGTTGAGGGCAAATTACAAAACAGCAACTTTGATTCACAGTATAATTGAATTGGTAACTTTGTACAAGTGATGATCTTGGATTTACACTTCAGCCCAAGATGAGCAGTAAAAATACGTAATTTATCAAGGAGGATGTGTTCTTCTGGAGAGGCCAGTGGGTGTTGGTTGCGTTTTTTTGTGTGTTTGTGGTTTTCTTTTTTAATTGGGTGGAGCTTTATTATTCTGTTACATTTCAAATAAATTGAGCATTGTTACAAGAACTAATAATGATGATAAAAATAAAAAATAAGTTATTTTTATAGTAATTATTTAGAATAAAGGTAATTTTTAGCTGTTGGCAGGAGAATATTTTTGAGGTTTGTACACAGCATGGGGTTTTAAGCCTGCTGGTCTGATCAGAGCTGTAAGCTGAGTCCAGCCATGAACTTGAGTTGACAGAAAAAAGACTCCATGTGTCTTTCAGAGGAAAAGTGATCCCACTGCCATTAGTCTCTCTCCAGTGGATTGTTTGTTCCCATAATAAGGTGTCCCAAAGCCAACACTGAGCTCTGTGTAACTGAGCTGCTGTCAGGGACTTTACCTGGCTGTGACTTTGCAATTAATAGCTTTGGGGTTTTCTGGTTTGCAAGTGTTCGTTTACCTAGGTTCTTAAAGAATTGCTTTTGATTTTATTTTTCTTCATACAGAAATATGTTCACAGCGACCTAAGGGAGTGGTTCAGAGTTCCTTTTGTGCCAAGTTGTTTTATTGCTGTGCACGCTGACCATCGCGGTTTGTTCAGAAACAACTGTGAGCAACTTAAAATGCAAAATGAGGCCTGAAATAGATTCTGTGTGAGGAGGTTTGGAATGGTTCCCTTTCTGTCTCTGACAAAATTATACCTTAAAGTTATTACACAATTAAAATTTAGCTTCCTGTTGGTTATTACAATTTTCTGGACTTGTTCAGAACATATGCTAAGAAAAGACAGTCCCAGGTTTTTTCCTTTTTCTTTTCTGGTAGATTTGGCCATGATCTGTCCAAGCTGCTCCAAGACATGTGGCTTCAAAAGTGATGAGCTGCAGAACTAAGATTTTCTGCATGTATCTCACATAACAGTTTTAGACTCACAGGTTTTGCTGTGCTTTGCAAAAACTGATAGTGAGATTTCTTTGAAAAAGCTCACAGTCCATGTAGGAAAGAAGATGAAATGGTGACTCTGATTTAGTAGGAAACTATGGACAGAATTATATGTAGTGCACATGTAGTGCTGTAAGAAATGCAAACGTCAAATATGTGGTAAACGTTTAGGAGAAGAATTTTTTTCTTTAATGTAAAAGACTTGCCTGTTCAATTTTTGTTTCCAGAATATCTAAACAATACTTTCAACGTGTTTGCCACGTCAGAGAGCTCCAGGGGATTATCAGTGCTGACATATATATATATATATATATATATATATATATATATACTGACATATATATTTATAATCAGCAGTTTGTGGAAACCTGGATTGTAGCTTTGAGTTGGGCATGCCTTGGAGATGACCTGGAGAAAGAGGACAGGAGAAATGTAGTGTTCATTTTGTTGGTGAACAACTTCAGCAGCAAATGAGGTTTAGATCAGCTGTCAGGGTGAAAATATATAAACCTGACACTTTTGCTTTCTTTTAAAACACTTTGCTATAGAACAGGTTTTTTTCCTTTCTTTTTTTTTTTTTTTTTGGTGAAAATTTCTGAATGAGAGCATTACATCCTCTGAGAATGCATTTTCTGTAGCAGGTATGTGGGTTTTGGTAGTGTGAGAATGTTTTAAATAACATTTGTCCCAGAAATAACTTGGCTGGCTTATTTGTGTGTGTGGAAAATCACACTGTGGAAGGGCAGTGTCCACAGAGGAGCCCTTGAATTGACCCCATGGAATTGACCCCAGGATGAATTCAAATTGAATTTATATTACTGAATTTATCCTATTGAAGTCGTCATAGGATGAATTCAAATTTAATTCATCCTATTGAATTCATCCTATGATGAATTTAGATTGAATTCATCCTGTGGTGAATTTAGATTGAATTCATCCTGTGTTGAATTCCTCCTGTTGAACCTGTGTGCTTGTGCCCCAAAGCTTTGAAGTTCAGTGTGCTGGCCCCTGCTTGGCTCCATGGCCATAAAGACCCCATTTCTGCTCTTCCAGGGCTTTTGGAGTTGTGAATTTGGGTTTCTCCAGGTTGTGAATTAATTTGGACAAAATGGTTTTGTCTGCTTTTTCTTTGTTGATGTAGAAATATAGAATATATGTTGGCTTTTCTTTTCCAGTCCTGTAAAAAGTGGAAAGAATGCCATTTTCAAAACAAATACGTTCTGCAAGTTTCTTGAAAATAAACTAATTTCATAATTGTATCATCGCATGGTACTTAAAGTTACCAACAGGATGATTTCAGTGTTTGTTGGTAGGCATGTCCTGAACACAACTCTCTCTATAGATATCAGCTCCTTGTGCATTTCCACTAGTATTAAAAAATGGAATAATCATATTTTCCTGTTCCTAGAGTTGTCACGTAGGGTGTTGCTGTGTGCAGTGACATGGGAAGTTTTTTTCTGAAAAAAATTTTGCTTTTCTGTCCACTTGGACAATTATATTAAAATGAAAGCACTTCAATATCTCCATAGATTCCTGCTTTTTAAGGTGCATTGTGGTCAATCCAAAGTGGTTGGATGACATAGTAAAGAAGTGGAATTGAAGGAAAACCTCAGCAATATACAAATCCCTGTACCTTTTGCTATCTCCCAAAGAATAGCTGTTAGAAAGGCCTGAATTAAATGTTAGTAACTCATTTTGAGTGAAAATTTTGGATTTCAAAGCAACAGAACTTCTGTTCCTGTCTGCTGCCATATAGACCTGATGCGTTTTAGGATGAAAAATCTTTGCTCATCCACTGAAGCTGAAGAGGTTGAAGAAAAGAGGTTGAAGTTTGGATGTGTTTTTCCTTACTCTTAGAAGGAAAAGATTATAGATTTCTTTTGTCCTTCAGATTAATTTTCTCTCTGTGTTTATTGAAACTATAGGTTCAGTGAGGTTGGTCTTGACAAAGGCCAGCACTAAACATTAATTCTCAATTTTGAGCTTTGCAGAAGGAAAGTAAAGCCCTGAAGGACTGAGAAGAGATTGCCTTTTCTCACAGTGGGCTTTAAATATGTGCCCAAACAATAGTCTGTGTACTTTATTCAAGAAATTCTGACAACAGTAGCTATTTTTACAATGTCTCTATTCATACCTTTGCAGTGATTAGTTGTGAAAGATGTAATAATAAAAGGATAAAGCAGATCAACTGTTTCTTGGGGAAAAAAATCACTGCTAGAACAAGTTCCTATAGAATTTGTTGTCACTGCTCCCCACTTCAATTCAGCTTGTTCTGCCCAGTGTATAGTTGAGTGCCTTAAAATAGTAAGCTGTAGAAAACCCAAGGTGTTTGAACAAGAGGTCAGATGTCTTTCATTGCACTTAGAGTTGATATTTGGAAAATAAAGCAGAGTGGAAAACAAGTTGTGTTGTGACAATGACCAATTTCTGTTGTGAATACCAAGGAAATTCAGACAGCGAGTTTAGAGAGCATGACTCATCGTAGGAACACCAGAAGAATGAAGTAGCAAAAAGCATCTTGCAATGTGATGATGGTTTTGTTTATATTGCTTTTCTGCTCTCAGGATTTTTTTTCCCACAAAGAGATGGAATAGATACAAATAAAATAAGAAAAAATACTTTGATACAGACCAACAGTAGCTGGCAATGCAGTAATAAATATTTATTGTTAGCTTTAGCAAACATCCTCAGATTTTGACCTTCTTTGCATTTTCAAGCAAACACTAGCTCTCATTTCAAGTATGAAAAATTTATTATTGTGCAAAATGTTGGCTTGTCATCCCACTGAGAAAGATCAGTAAAAACAGAGATGAGCACTGTGATCTAGCTTGGATTGGTTTGGAACACACGAGTTGATGGTGGCTTTAATATTACAGAAGTACTACAGAACCTATTTGTCTCATCATGTTTTTGTTCTTGTTTACTTACCTTTGTTAGACTACTCAGTATAATAATAATCCAAGAAAAAAGATTGGTACTTTGACATTTGCATGAACGCCAATTTCATGAGAGTCTCCATTTTATTTCTCTTTCTTCAGGCAGCAGTTTCCAGGTATTTCCTTTTCTTCTAGGGAGCTGAAATGTTAGGCAGCATAGCTTGGATGCTGGCTAGCTATTCTTCAGTTTTCCTTTGTAGTATGTTTTAAATAAATCAGTACTCGGGTTGTGGGTGTTTTCTCCAATCCTGTAAAAAGTGGTAAGAGTGCCATTTTCAAAACAAATATGTTCTGCAAGTTTCTTGAAAATCTGTTGATTTCATAATTGATAAGTCTGAAACTATACTTATTTCGTCATTGCTAAAACTGAAACTATACTCATTTCATCATTGATCCAACTGAAACTATACTGATTTCATCACTGATGTCTGAAAATATACTCATTTCATCATTGCTAAAAATGAAGCTATACTAATTTCATCATTGCTAAAACTGAAACTATACTCATTTCATTGCTAACACTGAAAATATACTAATTTCATCATGGATACAACTGAAAATATGCTCATTTCATCATTGCTAAAACGGAAGATATACAAATTTCATAGTTGTTGTCCTTTGTAACTCTTCTGGGAGATGAAACATGAGTGGTGAGGTGCTGGGGCTGTGTTCTCGGCTGTTGCCTTTCTCCCACAGCAAAGTTCTGGGTTTCTAGGTTGTTTTTTTTCAAATAAATCTGGTTTCTGGTTCCCTAGTTTCTTCACTTGTGAAGGCCAGTTTTGGGTGGAAATCCTCCATTAGGAATGGATCACTGTTAAATTAAAATGTTATATACGGCATTGATGTGGTACTGGCTAAGGGTGTGGAAAAAAACTTTAGAAAAAAATTAGCTAATTTTTCTTCTGCTCATATTTTAAACGTGGCATTCATGTTGTTGGACGATTCTTATGAACATTTAATTTGGGAGGAGCACTGCAAAATGCTCTACTCACTGTGCTTGAATGGCTGCCATTGAATGAAACGGTTTTTTTAGGCAAGAAGGGGACAAATGCAGGAGCTTCAGAGGGGAGAGGAGTAATTGTGGGGCTGTCTCTTGTGATTGTGTATTAAACCACTGGAGGAAAGAACAGCATTTTCTGGGAAATTTCTGTTGTTTTGAGACTGATTTTTATATATTTTATTTTTTATCAGAGAGCTTGGAGGTAAAATGGTTTAGCTGATTACACTTGCTGAAGGCACCCAAGATGGTCACTGTCAATATGGATTTTTAATTTTTATTTAATCGAAAAAGTGGATAAACTGGACTGGAGATTAAATAATATAAATAGAATTAAATACTCAAATAATAAATATAATTACTATCATTAAATTAATTCTATTAAAGGGATTAAATTCTATCAATATAATTAATTAATAAAATTAAATAAATTCTATTAATAGAATTAAATAAATTCTGTTAATAGAATTAAATAATTATGCAGTGCAAGGTCACTTTTTGGGCAGTAACAGCCTTGCTGGTTTTGGAAGAAATTAATTCTATGTATTGGAAAGAGCAATAGAAAATGCCTTCTGTGTGCTTGCTTATCCCAATGTGTTAATGATCTTTATCCCAATGTATTAATGATCCAGAGGGTTTGCCTGGACACAAAGAGAAATGGCAGGAGTGTGTCCCATGGAATGGGGAGAGAGGGGCTGCTCATGGGTGCTGATGCCCAGGACAGGAGGTTGTTTGCCATGTCCTGTATCCTAGCTCAGCCTGTCTCAGGGGTTTTGTACAATTTGCCACAGTCCTTTGGAGGTGTTGTCCAATATGTCCAAGTCCTCTTCCAGACCATGTCAGGGTGGTGAGAGGCAGAAAAAGTACTTTTTGAAAGACCATCTGATGGAGTGCTTGAAGTAATTAGGGGAAAATGAAATCACACATCTAAAGGATCAAATTACTTAAGAAAGAATATCAAGTTCTTGCCTTTAAAAATAAAGAAAGAGGAGAGTGGAAAATAATGGAATTGTAAGCTTTTAAAAACCAGCGTTACGATGTTTCAATTTATGTGTCACGTTTGAGTCTCAATTTTGTGTAAGTTCTGCAATCTCATTTTGTTACACAGCAAAGGAAAAATAATCACAAAATCACAAAAGCTGTCAAGTGTTGGAGTAAACTTTATTACATGTGGAACATAATCATTACAGGAATTCCAGATCAGCCGCAGGAAAATGAAATGCTTAAAAGGTATTTATTATGAGAGCTGTTCTGTACAATGTCTTGTATTCCAAAATGGTGAACCCCAACTCTTTGTGTCTCTCTAAGCATAGTAGAGCTGGCTGTAAAATGAAAGCTGTGAAATTTTAGTTGGTTGCTCTCTATGTGTCATGAGAGAGCCAATTGCTTTCTAAAACCTGCAGTCACAAACTGATTATGAAGTTCCCAGGGGGACTCTGATGGGACTATCATAACTTAACAATGGAATGGTGAGTCACTGCAGGAGAAATTCATGTAATATTCTTTCCCAGTATTTATAGGACCAGGAGGATAAAATGTCATTTAATTTCATTTGATTAAAAACTAGTAGGCAAGAGAGAAAGAGGAAGAAAAAAAATGATGCATCTTTTATTTCAGGCGTGAAAGATGGAAGGAAGATGTAAGAAGCATATTATGAAGCAGGATATTACAGTGATTAATTTCTAATCTGACCAATGCTCCAAAATGGTCATGTTAATATCATAATCATTCTATTTGATAACTTAAGGTGATAGATATAATATTTTTTCAGATTCTAGATGCAGAGTGGAGCTTTTGAGTGGAACAGCTGGATTTTGAGGAGGTGGATGTGCATTAAAATCTGGTGCTCTCAGGTTAAAGACCATGGCTGGTGTTGCTTAAAGGTTTGGGTGGTGTGTGTTGGTTCTTTGAGAAAGGGGAATCCAGTGAGTTTGTGTTCATTCACAGCAGGCCAGTGCCTTGCTTGGGTTCCTCCCTGAAGCTTTCCAGTGCTGTCACAATGCTGGGACTTTGTCACTGTGCCGTGGCACAACCGCCCCATCCTCGCTCTTCTCTACCTTGCATTGCCAATGTTTATTTTTGGTTTATCTTCAGCATCTTTGGTGTGGTTTGTTAAGAAGCAGGGTGTATAAAGGGCTTGTCAAGCTTCAAGTGTCTCAGTTTGAAAATGAATGAAAGCAGAAGCAGGTGTCTGTGAGGAAGGGTAAGACTGTTAAACGAAATATAAGTATTTCTTGAATGAGCTAGAACATTGTGGGAATCCACAAAATCAGAGGGTTTTGGGAAAGCTGCAAAAGGCAGCTCAGAGACAGCAGAACTGTGGTTAGAGCTAAGCAGCAGCCATGAGATTGGTCAGCAGAAAAATTATGTAAGATGTAGAAAAGTAAGGACAAATAGAACAATAGTCTGTGTATTAAAGCTTGGCTAGAATAACTCCCTAAGCTACAGAAAAGTTTATCTAGTGAGATATTAGGGAGTTCTAAGCTTAATAATGGAGCTCTGTGCATTGTGTTTTAAGGCTTACAAGCAGGTATTGTGTTTGAAATAAGCAAGCATTGTTTAACCAAAGGTACCTGTGCTGATAGTGGTTGGATAGAACTCTTGTCAATGTGCTTCTGCTTTGTGTGGTTGGTCAGAAAACTTTTAAAGTGAGTTGTAACATTAAATTCTTGGTTTGCTGTGTGAGATGTGAGCTGGTGGCATCTTCCCATTGTCATAACAATATGATGAGACTGATGCTGGAAAATAAACCAGCTCAAGGCAGGTTCCCAGCAGTCCTGTCCTGTTTGTGATTTGTACACAGACCCCCAGCTGGAGATAAACATCTTCAAAAATTCATCTGGAAATAAAAATCTCAGTGTTACATGTTGCTTATAAAGCAAAATTGTCTGCAGGTTTGGCCAAGAAGGTCCCTAATTTATTTTTTCATGTTCTGCTGTTCAAACGTGATGGAACCAAGGACTTTGTAGAAGTGGTGGTGAAAGAAGCATCACGTGTGTTCAGTACTTTGTAGAGATGACCAAAGAAGAGTCAGATGTTTAGAAGACAAGCAGACATGCAAGAAATACCTGAGTAGTTAAACATATTAGTGGGAAAAGACTATTTTCTGGAAAGTCAATTTGCTAGTGAGTTTAGGTGGAATAAAATTATTATTTCAAAGTATTTTATTTTAAAGATAGAAGTAGCTCTTCTGACAGTTCCTATCCCTTCCATGGCTCTTCCTGCCAACACTGTAGGTCTGTTTTAGAAAATACTGATTTTTTTTCCAAAGTTTTCATCCTAGTTTTCTGGCTATGATAAAGAACAGGAGCATTTGTTTGCTTTTTTAAACAAAACAAAACAACGAAACCCAACCATGAAGACGTGACTCATGCTGATTAAACTTTTTTTTTCCAAGAGGAATTATGATGTAGCTTAGGTTGGTTTTGATTGTAATGTGTTGCTGCACAATAAGTGCAATCCTAAACGACACTTGGGACTCCTGTGATTAAGTTTTCGAGTGCATTTCTGAGTGGGTTAATCTTGTGCAAAAAAAAACCAAAAAATAAAAAGCTGGTTTTAATTTTCTGTTGCTCCTCCACATATTTCTAAAGGGATTTTCTAAATGGATTTCCCTACAGAACTAGAATATAAAAGCTAGAGGTCTGTTTATTGCTTATGTACATTAGTTCTGGTAAGGATTAAATGGAAATAACTTGAGTGGAAATCAAAGCATAACAGATATACCCTGGAAATTGTAAAAGTAATTTAGGAGGATTTGTATTTTAGATATTTAGATATTTAGGATTGATTCTCAGTTTAGTTTATTTTTAGGATTTTTATTTTAGTTTTCTAGAATTCATGTTCATTTTGCAATTTTCTAAGCTAAATGCAGAGTGAAAAATGAAATTTTTTTGTTAGTTCTCATTGAAGGGAGATAGTAAAAAAGTAGCTAATTAGTTTAATATCCCACTCAATAGCCAGTGTTGGATGTTTATGGGTGTAGTAGAAGTGACAGTACAATGCCAAGAAAACCCAAAGTGACTGGAGTCTTTAATAAGAAAGCTTCTCTGTATCTTACAGGTATGTGAGAACTTATAGAGAACATGCTTGGAATTTTTAGCATATGCAAGTATATTTAAAATCTAGCTAAATTCCTATGTTCAGTTGCGTTAAAGAAACAACCACATTGTTTAACTGTTTCAGTTTTGTGTGTATAAATTGGTTTCAAGGAGTATACTTGTGTTTTTGTCAGGGCAGAAGATGAATCCGAATGCTTAAATAGATTGTATAGAATGGATGGTGTGTCCTCTGGAACACAGATTTGTCTTACAGATACTGCTTACAAAAAAATTCTGGGTCAGTGCTTTGTCTCTTCATCTCAGTGGTGCAATTTAATATTGGGTGATGACCCACTAAATTTTGTTTCCTTCATTAAATTTGTAAAATATTGTAGGAAACTTTTGCTCCTAGAAGCAAAAGCTTAGGAAATGTAATAGTATAGCACAAAGATAGTATGTTAAATAATGCAGCCTAGAGATCTTAAAAGATCATCATTTGCACTTACTTTCATCCACAGTGGAGTTAGATTATTAGTCTCATAAGTTATTAATAGTTTTTTTTGAGGGGGGGGAATTTAATTTATAAGTCTTTGTTTTCTAAAAAGTGTTTCTGGAAAAATGTTTGAGTCTTCATTGCCTTTGAATTTCTGTTCTTATCCAAAGGAATTGTGCTTGAACCTTAGTTCTTTCAAGAGTTAGATTGGAAAATTTCATTTAAAAGGTGCTTTATCCTTGATCTCTATAATTCGTGAGAATAAGTTTAGTTCATATTAATCTCTGTTGAATATGATTGGAGCTGATAAGTAGTTTTCAAATCCTGCTGCACATAAAAAAGTAATCTGAGAAGTGGGAAAAAAAACCCCATGCAGGTATTAATATTCAAGTTATGGAGAATTTGTTTTTCAAGTCTAGCTTGAGTTTCCCTCAGTCAACAGTGGTCAGTTCGTTCAGGGCTGAGAGAAAAGATTTATGGCAATACCAAGGGGGAGAGAGTCAGTCACATTTGTACTTTGCTTTAGATATGTCACAAAAACAATAAAAATCCTTTTTTTTTTTTTTTTCTGTTTGCTAGTATGTATTCCCTAGACTATAGAATTCCACTAAGAGGTTTGGGGTTTTTTTTGTTGTTGTGTTTTGGGGTTTTTTTTGTATTTTTTTTTTGGGGGGGGGGGGCGGTTGTTTGGTTTGTTTTGGTTTTGTTGGGGTTTTTTTTTGGCGTTTTTATTTGTTTGTTTGTGGGTGTTTGCTTTTCTTGTTTTGTTTTTAGTTTTGTTCTGGCGAGATATTATTTTGTGCAGAATTGCAGCGATGTCAGAATGCAAGAAACATTTCCAAAAAAGGCAGCGCTGTGTTTTCCTCTAATACACGAGGGGGGTTTTCAAACTTAAGTTCTACACCAGCCATGGCTTTGTCAGTGCTCTGAGGTGAAGGTGTTTGTGCTTTCCCTCCCCAGCGTTTCCTGGATATGACATTTGGAGCTGGAGGTCACACAGCAGCTCTGCTGGAGAGAGCCAGAGACATCACAGTGTATGCCCTGGACAGGGACCCCACAGCCCACAGCATCGCTCAGCAGCTGGCAGCAGCCTACCCGTAAGTCACCTCCTCCTGGCTTAGAAAAATGCTTGGATAACGTTGGTACTTGGCTGTTTTAGCAGTAATTCAATATATTCTTATATAATAGAGTATATTTTATATAGTGTATTTTATATAGTATATTTTATACTATATATTTTATATTATATATTTTAATATTATATATTTTATATAATAAAATATAATATATAATATCTTATATTAAATTATTATAGTATATATTATATATTATATAAAATATATAATATATTATATATGTTATATATAGTATATCTTTTATATAATATATTTTAATATAATATAATATATTTTATATAAGCTATTTTAATATGTGTTTTATATAATACATTATAATATATAATATATATACCCTATATATATTATATATTTTATATACTATAACATATTTTATATATTATATTGTTTTAATGTCCTGTGGATAGTGTTCTGTGCTGTGTGCGCCCTGTTGAACAGGAGATCCAGATCAATTTGTTCATGAGTATCTGCATGCAGCTGCTTCTTGGGTTTAGTGGAGTTAAATGCGTGTTTTTGTGGGTTTCATTTTAAGCAGGCATTAAGGAGCTGATTTTATATTTGAAAAGGGATTTTAAAAAGATTCATGGGTTCTGCTTGCCCTGAGATGGTTCTGATTGCAAAGTAGTACAAAAACATGTCTTGGTGGCATGTAATTCACAAAAATGATGGAATAATAGGTTTTTAAATAATTAGGTCATTTAAATATGGATTATGAATATTTTAATTTTAAAAACCCCAAAATAATTGTAATTCAGTATTGGGTTTGCTAAGTATTTTGCCACTGGCTTCAGAAACTACTGAACAATTTATTAGGCTACAATTTCTGTGTATAGCTTGTGCTTCAATTTTCTTTTTAAATAAGAGTGCTGAATTTCCTAAATGAACAATTGCTAAGCGCAAATTTTCACATCTTTTTTAGTTATGCAAAGTTCTTCCTCCTTTAATGCAGAAAAGAACCTAGTCAGAACATCAGTGCATTGGTGCAAAAGTGTGCAATATATGGAGTTGAATGTGAGCTTTTCAGAAAGTGACATTTTCAGATCTGACCAGGAAATAAAACATATGTAGATACAAAATTAAATAATGTGAAGTAGTCAAGACTTGAGAAATTTAGGTGAGGTAGTAAGGAGAGAATACTCACTGTCAGGTTGAAAACATTGCTTTAACATGAAGAAAAGCAAATATTTCCAGTGAGAAGTGGTCTGGAAGAGGCAGATAAATAAAACCCTGGTTCTTCAGTCGTGGTGTCCCACATACAGAGAAGTTCTGGGGCAGCAGTAATATTTAAGCCATGCAGAAGGTGTTCCTCAGCTTTTCTAAGATAAAGGGCTAAACTGTGCATTCCTTTCAAGTGTTTTTGACAGGGACCCTGTGGGAGAATTGCAAGCAGGTGCCAGAACAGCATAGCTTATTTTCTAGCCATCCTGCTCTCTAACACCACTTACTACATCTATTCCTCTAAGTTTTCAGTTCTCTTTGGGCTGAAGTGACTCGCAGTGTATACTCACAAATTTGTGGAATGCCCCTCCCCGCTGTTATTTCTCCAGAGAATGCTCTTTTTGACAGGATGCTGTGGAGAGTATTGTCAAGGAAAGTCCATTTTCTTTTCAGCTAAGCCTGCAAACGTGTTCTGCCAAATGTCATGGGAGTTGTAAAGTCTTCTGTTCTTTGTGTCATGGAAAAAAAAAACAGTCTTTAGAAACATTCCCACAGCATAAACCAACAATGAACAGTCCTCTGACTCAGTATAAGTTTATCTCAAAGTACCCTATGCGAACCTGGATATGAAAAGTTCATTTTCCAGATAGATGAGGAGATTTGAGAAGTGCTGGGTGCTCTTCTGACAATAACTGACGGCAGTCATTTTCTGCTTGCTTAGAAAACATGAACTTTGTATAGCAGCTGATGTAACTTATGATGGGTTAATAGACAAAGGAGGTCTGGGTCTTACTTTTGATGCTGGTGGATGCCTTAGAATGAAGTGGATCCTTAAATAACATGGTGTTGTTGGTGACAAGTGTTGACCATTGAAAGACGACTGCACGTCACCTGGATCTGTATTGAAGGATACAGAGCCATATTCTTATTTGCTCTGGTGTTTTCCCCACATTTTCTGACCTTCCTATTGGAAAGGATGGGTGAGTCCTTGTTCATAAGGGTAAATACTATCTTTTCTTATAATAGTTTGTGTTAGAATTTATGGCGAAAGAATGTTCTATATGTGCTGAATATAAATTTGCTTTCCCTGGGAAGTCATTTGCATAAACCATTTTCAAATTAAGAGGAGACAAGAGATATAAGGATGTAATTTATAAACAGGTAAAGCTAGTGTTTGCTTACGAATTGGTTGAGTATAAGGGGTTTATTTCTGCGATATGGAGCTTTTATAAATGGATTTTTTTTCAGTATTTGTTAAAAGGTAGTTGGTCTAACATTGTGGGGTCTTACTGTCTATTTTCTGCAATGTGTCAGAAACAAACCTTGCATCAGTTCAATTCAATTCAGCAGAATGCTGCATGTGTTATTGGTTTTTCTGGTTAGATAGCAACAATCTCAGTGAAATCGCATAAATCCCATTGTCACCCACTGTGTGGCTTGGTTTGCTGATGGCCATACACCAAAACACAGCCAGTGCCACCTGGACATGGGGAAGAACTTGTGTACCCTGGGGGTGCACACCTGCTGCAGGTGAGCCTGTCTGGGCAGGGCACTTGGGCTGGGTGGTCTCCAGAGGTCCCTCCAACCTCAGCATTTATTTCTGTGATTCTGGGAAATACACCCAAAGGTACTGTGGCAAGAGCAGGATAAATATGGCTAAATTAAGGGGGTTTTCTATATTCAGAACTCATAAATGAAGTCCTCCATATATTTAACTGAAAGACAGCTGGAGTAATAAGTCACTGGAGGAGAAAACTGAGGAAAAATACATTAGATGTTTGCTCTTTAAATGTGCCTCTATTTTTTGCTAGCAGTTTTTTTCAGAGCTGAAATCTGAAGAGGGCAGAGGAATTCCAGCTGCAGCTCTCACATTCATTTGGTGTTGCTGCTTATTATTTTTATTTTTTTTTTTTAAACATGCAGTGCTGCTTTAATAAGGCAAAAATGGGTCAGGGTCTGTTAGATATTCAGTGTGTGGGTGGGAATCCTTTGACGTGCTTTCTGGGGAAGCCACCAACTTGGGAATTGCTGCTGAGGATGCGGGAGAAGAAGATAAAACTCAGGCACCAGATATTACAAATAAACCCTTTCACGCCCACTGAAAGGAAGAGGTTGGAGAGGTGGCTGCAATCTGGCAATTAAGCAACAGCATGGAAAATTTTTAAGTACGAGAAACTCGTGCAGAGGGAAGAAAAATGTGTGCTTTGTAATTCTCTGAGCAGAATGAGAAATTGTGCCCCAAAAGTATGGATGAACAGTATAGGATTCATCATAAAATTTAAATGCTATTTTTCTAAGGTAAAGCGATTTTTAGGTGTGAGGGTGCTTGTGGATTTTGCTTTCCGAATTACACAAAGTTTGCAGAAAAGAAAAGTGATAGATCAGCTGTGCATTGTGTGCTCTGGGGAAAATAGATTTTTTTTCCCCCAGTTCTAGAAAAAACAGCTCTTTCTTTTCAACTTTGATAAGCTTTTTTATGTGCTTATGAGTCGTAGCAGAGTATTATATATTGGTGCTTTTCCTGCTATGTACTATTTTTATTTAGCTTTTCACTGTAGTTGTGTAAGGAATGTAACTAATTGCAATCAAGGCATATTCATTATAATGGTGCCTTGGCTGCATATAAGTATACTTAAATAGTTAGTTATAGGGTTATTTCTTTCTAAAGAACTCTCCATGTATGTCAACATCTGGCTGTCTCCCAAATGCAGGCAACAAAGAGAAGTCAGTTACCTTAAATATGAAGTGCAAAAAGTCAATTAAGGGTAGGTAAAAGACCCTCAAATGCAATTAACATTAAAATATTACTTTACTGGCTTTTATTTTGTTTCCCAAAACATTTGAGTAGGAAAACCAAACATATTTCTGTACCAAAACATCATGTCATTTTGATCTGAGTGCTCTTGAATAAGCTGCTTAATCATACTATTTTGGTAGGAAAATCTTAGAAGGGATAGGTTTTACATGAAGCGAGGTTTAGTTTTGTGGATAACTGGCGTTGATCAGTTTTGGTTGAGTTTCTCTTGCAATATACCCTGGTTCCAGCCAGGTTAGCTTTGGCAGCAGCCAGGAGGGGCATGGCCAGGGCCTGGATGCCATTCCCCACCACCCCACATCCTGGACAGCTTTTTCCACCTTTTTTTTTGGGTTTTCCCTCCAGGAGACTTTATAAAAGTATATTATACTTTATTTTATATATATATATATATATATATATATATATATATATATATATATATATATACACACATACACACACACATATATAGATATATATACACTTATATAATACATATATTATATATACTATATATAATATTATATATAATATTATATATTCATATAGATATTATTGTATTTGGACATTATATATTTATATAGCTTATACATATAATATTGTACATATTAATATAAAATATAATGTTCATATATTATATTATATATTATATTATATATAATATTATATATTCTTATGTAATATAACATTTTCTATACAAAATATATACAATATATATTATTATTATATATTTTATTGTATGTGTTATATACAATTGCTTTATTAAAATATAGTATATTACACTAATACTATATTAAATTACTTACTAAAGAGATAGTATATTAAAAGAAATACTAAAAGAAACCCCATGACTGTCTGAGTCAGCCAGGACAGCTTTGACCCAGCTGGCCAAGGAATCCAAACAGCCCTCAGCAGAACCCAGCTGACGAATCACTTTGGGTGAACAATCTCCATAACACGTTCCACATGTGCCAGAGAGCAGGAGCAGTGACTAGGGATGAGAATTGTTTCCTTCTCTCTGTGCTTCTCCAGAAGCCCCTGGGAAGCTGTGCCTGCTGCTCTCTGTGCAGAGCTGTGGGCACAAGAGAGGGGGAAGAAGCTGCTGCAATAATTTCAGACCAGTGCAAACCCCTCTGTGTCCTGGTTATGGAGATGGAGCTGAATATGAGTAATGGGAGTTCCTTTTTCATGCCAATGTCCATATCCTTAGTTTATTTTTAAGGACCTGCAATGATGGACTGCAATATCAAGTGTTACTTTAACCAGTGGTAGTTTCAGACGTGCTCATGATATTCTCATTCTTTAATTCATCTGCATCAGTGTGGAGTGAAAGTGCTCAGGAAATCTTTAAAGCTTACTGCTACAGCTTTTAAACCGGGAGTATTTCTAAGAACAGTTCTCTGAGGCTTAATTTGGGTTGTAGATTATTTTCTAAAAGGAAAAAGTGTTTTTAATACCATCAAGTAAATACTTACCATATAAGTGAAATAATCTTTGAGCTTTTTTGATCTGTAAAGGAGACATCAGCTTTTTCTTTCGGCCAATTTTCCTTCTTCTTGGTTTTGATGATAGTTTCTTATAGGTGTTTGGATGACTTAAGGACTTTCATATTGATTTTGTAACCATCTCCTTACTGAAATGATTGTAAATGATTGTAGAACTTAAATTCTAATTATTAACATTTCATGATGTATGCTTCAAAAATATTTACAAATATCTTATAAACAGCTTAAGCATTTTTTTTTCCAGATGAACAGTTGATTTCTGGGTATATTTTCATTACAGTAACAAGGGTTTACAGTTTGATTTTTCTGAAAATAATCCGTATTTCATAAAGGACACTGACACAGTACTGCTTTCATATTTTCTAAAATTCAGTTTTTCATAGCAGCAAAACTCTTTCTGATGGGAAGGCAGAGAAGAAGGTAATAATTTCCAATCAGGAGGTTTTTGTACGTGGTGGCTGGTTGTCTACAGATCTTTTTGTCTTGATAAGGAGATACTGTTTTCATATTCCTTAGCAATTTTGTACCAGGCTGCATATTTAGCTTATTTTTGCTCATACTGACAATGGGAGGCATTAAGGCACACTGCACAAATCAAGAGGACATAAACTGATTTAAAGTACTCCTCCTTGTATCAAACAATACAGACAAAAGTGTGTTTCATCAGTAGATAGATGATAATCACTGGGGATAGAAGAGAGCAGCAGTTTCCTGTGAAGGTGGAAATTCTATAAATGTGTGCACAAAAAGATGCTTGTCACTTACTGAGAGAAGGTCAAGTCATGCTGGTATTCAAGATAAACATATGATTTACTAAGTGGCTAAATTAACCCCAAAAAAAGCTGATAGTCTGTGATTCATATTCTTATTTCTTCTACTTCGATAAAAAGGAAAACAAGTAACTAAATGAAAAGTAACTAAATGAAAATATTTGTAAACAGATTTTTGTATCAGAACTGAGCTTCACTCTTAACTATGAAATATAAAAATGTGCAGAGGAATTCAGATTATTTTTCTGATTGAGTCATTGGGCTTCAGATACTATTATTCTTAGATGCATTAGGATCATGCATATAGGTGACACAGACAATAAAAATGAATTACTTTGACTACATAATTCTGGTTTTTCTTGTCATGATAATAAACATAATTTGCATTTTAATTTGACTTTAGTCTTCGTGACTCAGCTGTGCCAAGTATTGTACAGAATACTGAAAGGGCTGAAAGTAAGATCAGGCAGTTAATTGCTGCTTTGTTTTTGGATGCCTGAAAAATGCATCAGCTTAGCTTGATCAAGAAGCAAGTATTTGAGTAGAGAGATTTCAGAGAATTTCTGTGTAGAATTCAAAAGAAATCTCTGCGCAGAATTCAGAAGAGTTTCTGTGTAGAATTCCAGAGTCAGCAATTTGGAATGGAAGTTGCCTGTGGCCTTGCCACCACTGAATGGTGCAAATGCTTGAGACCAATATTGACCGAGTGGTGCTGACACAGAGAGGTTTATAAGGAATCACAGAGGTGTCAAATCTGACCAGAACAAAGCCAAACCAGCTGTGCTGTTGGTGCTGTTTATGCTGTCAGTCTCGCTGTGGTTGTGAGAAGTTAGAGGCTGCTGCAATTTAAATGTTTAAAATCTCCTTCACCTGGGTGTTAGGAGAAGTTTTGGTTCCTTGCACTGCAGCCTGGACTGAGGATGGAGCCATGTGTGACTCCCAGCATGTGTGTGCATTCAACCCCTTCTGCAGTCTGCTTTTAGCTGGATGTTAGCACCCAGTGAGTACAATACTAAAATTGAATACCTTCTGGCATTCAGAAGTGTTTAAGGCAAAATTTGGTGATGCATGAAGTTATGCTAGTACGTTTTGGTGTTCTATAAGTAAATAAGTAAAATTAATTTTCTATAGGTAAGTGTAAAAATTAAGTGTCATGGCAGAATTGAATGTGTACTTTGTTACCTTTCCAAAGAGCAGGACCAAAAATGTGTGAATATTGAGTGTTCTGTGAACATTTTGAATAATCAGTAGTGTCACTTTGTTAAATTTCATGCTGCAACAAAGCTGATTTCACTCAGAGTGAGCTGACCATCTTGGATACTGCTCTGAGAGTATAAAGGGCAGCTTCCTACTTGAAGCTAACAAAATTTGGGTATGTAAGTGAAATTTTCTTTTGCAGAAATTTATGTCCTTCAGGTTAATCTGGTATACGTGTCAATACCAGCAACTAAGGAAAGGCTGAATACAAAGGTTAATGCTAGTGTGGTAATGAAATTATTATCATGGTAATTATCATGGTAATGAGGGGGAACCCCACAAACAGGTTTACTTTTACAGCATGCTTAAGGTAGGACATATGTGGTTGTTGTTTTGTGGCTGTGGTATGACTTGTGTGGTTCAAATCATCTTATTTCTGCCTGTTTGGAAAGCACACTGTGCCATGAAAAATGTCTCGATTTCCCAAAATAAAATGCGTAATCAAAATAGTTTTCTCTTTTACCTTCAAAATAACCCATTGGGGTTATTTTCAAATGGACTTCAAATAGACTTTGAAAACTTTCGACTAGATTAAAAATAAGATTAAAAATAAGATTAAAAATAGATTATAATAGACTAAACTTTCAAATAGGTTAACAATAATATTAGCTAAAATGGCTGGTAATAATGAGAAAATGACATGACCTGTCATAAAACCAGGCTTTGAGCTGGTTGTAATATTTGCTGTATAGAACAAGGTAGATGAGACCTCTTGAGTTATTGTGGTGACAGAAAATTGCACAGAATTTAGTGGAACAGAGCAGCAGACATGGCAGACAATGGTTTTCTTGGTCTCATCTGTTTCTTTGTTTTGCATGGTCACAAACTTGATGGACAGGGCACCAAAACTATGTCTGGAGGAAACCTTGAGTTGTATTTCCTTGGATATTTTGCAGATTAAAAAAAAATGGACTGAAAAAGAAATCTCTGTAGGCTTTTGATGTTAATTTGATGTCTTTTTTCATGGCTCTTTAGTTGAGATACTAGTTTATTATAAATTCAGATCTGTCATAGCAAGAACTGTGAATAAAAAATGTTACTGAATTTTAAAAACTTAAAATTCAATACTCCTTTTGTGCAATGACTTCATTGCTTAAAACAAAAACTGAATCTCATTGTATAGTCAGGGGTATTTTTTGCTTTCAAAGGAATATGTTTCCATTTTTAATTATCATAATTAATAGGATATTAAACATTGAAAAATAGAAGCGTGCAGAACTAAAAATGTCTTGGTTTTGCCTGTCTTCATTGCTACAGGAAGAAATGTCAGTATTTGGGTGCCCATCTGGAAGCTTCTCAATGATTTGTGTTGCACACTTCATAGAAATAGATAAATATGTAATCTAAAATTATGGTACATAAAAATGTTTATGCATTAATTCTGCATTCAGAGAGGCAGTGTAAACCCTTTAATTTCTGAATCTTGCTTTTGAGTTTTCAACTCAAAATTGGATCGCCCTGGCAGGTCAGGAAGGTTTTTGTCTCTGGAAGGAAACTCTCTCCTCCTGCTAGACTTTGAGGCAGTTTTGCAGTTTTGCATCAAGACTTGGATTGCAGGGTGTCACTGCATCTAGGATCAATGGTCAAAAGTATTGTTAGACCCTTGTATTGTATTGCTTCCATGAAAAACAATCTTTTCATGCACCCTTCACTGTTATTCCTCCAAAATCTGTTTGAGGCTGTGTCAGGAGCTGTGACAGCTGAGGTGTCAATTTTTTGTGGAATACTTGTTTCTAAAACCAGAAGGTTTTTACCAACTCCTTGTTTTTGGTGTTCTGTAGTTTACTACAAGTGTTCCTTCTTGTCCTGTGTTAAACTGGCCTTGTACTTTGTTACCGATTCATTTCATGAAGTGTTCAATTCCATTTTTAATTCAGAAACTGAATTAGTTTCTGATACTCCTAGTAGTATAAAGTTTCAATTGCTTTTGAGAAATATAGGTTGTCATTTATTTGTTTGTCTTTGAAAGATGCAGAGGAGAAACGAAACTTGCATAACACATCAAGTACAAAAATGATCTCTTAAGATGAATTTAAGTCCGTTGTGTCACTGACAGCTTTGTTTAAATTCATTCATTAAATTCATTCATTATACTTGTCAGAGATGAAGTTGGACTTAGCTCCTATTTCTTTTAAAAATATTATTTGCATTGTGAACATAAATGCTGGCAAACCCTCTAGTAATTGTGACTGACCTGAAGCTGGTGGAGTATGCCTTCTAAAGAAAAAAAAAAAGCAACAAACCAATGAAAAGCAAAACCTGTACTGTAAATAATATGCAACTTGATGATAAGTTGAAACTCATTTTTTCAAACAAGATTGTAAAGTTGAAATAAGATTTTTTCCTTTGAATCACTGGAAGGGTTTTAGGAAGGTTCCTGTGTAAAAGTCAAGCAGGGAATGAATGGCATCTTAGGAGTTTGTTTCTTTGCTGCCTGTGGTAAGGTTGGGGAGAAAAGAGTTGTGGTTCAGGGGCTCTTGGTAAGCATTGCTGTGTGGGGAGGGGAGCTCCTCTCTGAAAGCAGCACATGGTCTTGGGCTGTGCTCTCACCTGAGCTAAGAGGGGATTCCATACTTAGATTTGACTTTATTCCAGAGTTAAATTATTTAAAGAGACAAGGGAATTCTAATTTACTGGTTTAACTCGCACCCAGAGTCAACACAGTTCATCTGCAATGCTCAGCCCAGTCTCAGCTTGGTACAAGTTTAACAGGCATATCCATTTTCATCTTGGAATATTTGAATCTTGAATGACAATTTCAATAAGAGTTTGTATGGAAAAGAATGAGCACCCTTTAGCTAGAACCAGAATGTTCTTTTTGTTTTGGCTTTCTGATCTCTTTCTGCCCCATAATCAACTTTAGGAGGTACTGAAGGTGGCTTGGAGTTTGAGTTAATAATTAATAAGGATTTACATGGCTGTTGTGTCACCTTTTATTTCCAAATTGTTTGCTAACAGGTCACCTAAGGGCTTAAAATTGACCAGGACGATAAGCAGCAGGAGCCTGTGGTGCAGTTGATGCTGATGAACAAAGAAAATAAATTGTAGAAGCAAAAATAAGTATTACTGGTTGCACTTAATACTCTAAAAAATTGTTTTCTTGTAAGGAATACAAAGAACCAATTCAAATAAAGGTTTTTTTGTTGGTAGTTTAATGTAAAACCTAAAGCTTCCTCTTTATATTTAATGCAAAGATTATTCAATTTATCAAATGTTACCGCATTGCTTTTGCTTAAGAACATCCACTCAAATGGATGTCAGTATTGTGTAATTTTTCTTTTTCTTTTTTTCTCTTACTTCTAAGTCACTCTGGAGATTGCCATTACAGCAGGAAGGCACTTAATATTTCAAATATTTCAGGACTGGAAGAGCACATCCTTTTCTATGACCTATTGAAGGTTTCTGACTAAAGGGTAGAGTCTCTTCTGCTCTCTCTCTCTCTTAAACCCTGTGATCCTTTCAAATCAGAGCAAATGTTTAGTAAACATTTAAGTAATGATAGCTAATGCCTTTGAAAGAGACCAAGTTTTGTGTTGTATGTGAAACAAGGGGATTTTTTTTTTTGCCACACTCCCCTCCAGGTTACTTGACTGCATTCAATTGTATGGAAGCAAATCTTGGTTTTTTGAACGAGGCTTGTGGCAAAATTTCCTTTCTCACTCCAAAATTCTCATCATAGATTTCCTACTCTAATACTTGGATAGTTTGATTACAAATGCAGATTGTTGCAGTTGGTGCCATGCTTCACTCCCGTTCTTCTGCAGGCTCTTACAATCTCCAATCTTCCTGCCCAAAGATTGGGTCAGCGTAGGTCACTGGTGAGTGTGCCAGCAGCCTTTTACAAGGGTGGGATTGCATGTGGGTGATCTCTGACCTGCAGTGCTGGGAGCTCCTTGAATTCCCTGTGCTTGGGAGGCTGGATGGAATGGTATCAATGTCTCAATATCCTCGAGCTGAACGTTGGAGAGCCTACAGGTCAAAAATGACAATTATCCCTATTCCTGCACTGCTCTGGAGTCAGTGTGATTTCTTCAAGCTTTTTTCTGGCCTTCTCTGTTACCCTAAGACTTTTGTCCTTTCCTTCCCTGTGAGTGCAGCCATGTTGGTACATCTAAAACTTTTTTTTTTGTGTGTGTTTTTTTGGTTGGTTGGTTTGTTTTTTGGGTTTTTTTTGGGGTTTTTTTTTTTTTTGTGTAGAGGAAGGATTATAGGATTAACTTAGGCTGGAAAAGACCTCTAAGTGCCCCTGTTAACCCAGCACTGCCAGGTCCACCGTGTCCCTAAATTCAGGTGTTAAGCCCTGTGTGTTCAGGTTCCTAAATGGAAATACTCAGCTCCATCCATGCACCACAGCTTTGTCCATCAGCTGGGTGGCTGAATCCCTGAACTGTTGTTTGTACAGGCACAGCCCAAGGTGTCATCCTGTACACAATGAAAGGGTGATTTGTTTAATTGCTGCGCTGCAGAAGGAATGGAAACACAAAGCTTCTTTGCTACTTCATGTGTTTATTCAGGCAGGACTCAGAGATGTGTTGTAATGCAGATTTTTTTACAACTTGGGTTTTACTATGCTGTCTTCTGGGTAAAGGTACTATAAATACTTTTTAAATGTCACTTTCGCTCAAAATTGCTTACTCTGGTTTTGGCCGTATGTTTTGAAAAACAAAAGAAAAATTATATCTGCCTCATTTTGCCCTCTCAAATCTAAGTAAAAGGATATTATGAGGTAGAAAATACTATTTTTATACCCTCTGTCACCTTTGTTAATATTTTATTAGACATAAATCATGTAGTTTCAGGCTGCATAGTGGCAATATGGTTCACTGTGCGTTCTATTTTTGTAACTTTATTTAAAACTGACATGTAACTTGCTGTACCTGAAACCCCAAATGAGCCAGTTATTGGAGTGTAACAAAGTTCTGACGTCAGAGCTGCTATTTATTCCACTGGCAACCATTAGAGATGCATTACCCTTTGGCACTCGTGTTTTCAGAAACACGGTTAAATTTTTATGACTGGCTCTAGCCAATTAGGATCCTTCCTCAAGACAGAAATAAGGGAAGGGATCTTTTTTATGACTTACTAAATGTAGCTTTCCAGAAACAACATAATAAAAAAAATAAAATAGATGTGAATGGTTGCACTCAGAGCTCCCAAAAGGTTCTGTGGGGCCACACCTGGGCTCTCCTGTGTGCCTGGGGAGGCAGGGGTCCAGCCCTGTCAGAGGCATGAGCCTTCATCATCAGGAGTTAATGTCATTTCAGCTGAGTCATCCTCTCAGGATGCTGGAGGGGCAGGCAGGGAGAACTGGGGAGATGCAGTCCTGGATTTGTGAGCTTGCCTGTCATTGGAAGGCAGGAATGATCAATCTGACTCCATGTCCTCAGAAGGCTGATTTATTATTTTATGATGCTATATTATATTAAAGAATGCTAAACTATACTAAAGAATACAGAAAGGATACAGACAGAAGGCTAAAAAAGATAATAATGAAAACTCATGGCTCTTTCCAGAGTCCACAGCTTGGCACTGATTGGCCAAAGAGTCAAAACTATTCACATGAAACCAATGAAACAATCTCCAAACACATTCCAAAGGAGCAAAACACAGGAGAAGCAAATGAGATCATTATTGTTTTCCTTTTTCTCTGAGGCTTTCCAGCTTCCCAGGAGAAAATCCTGGGCAAAGGGATTTTTCAGAGAATGTGACAACAACAGTGCAGGAGGTGTGGAGGGGCTGGGCTGGTCACAAACAAATGGGGAGCAATTTCACTGGAGGTTTCTGATGCTGCCTTTTCCCTCTAAAAGCTAAACTTTAGCAACACTTAAGAGTTTTTGTAGCATATTTTTAAAGTGTATTTGTAGCCTTTTTTTACGCATATTTTGTAGCCTGTTTTTTAAGCGTCTTTGTAGACCCTACACACCAAGAGGGATGGAGCAGCTGCATGAGAAGGTGCTGTGGAATGTGATTCCTCCTTGTTGGTTCACTGCATAAGAAATGTCTGCAAGCAGGACTTGGAAAACACCAGATGTGTTTTCCTTCTGTGTGATGTTCAGTGATCTTCTCCTGAGGCCTTGGTGATGTGCACTGTGCATTCAGGCATCAATTCAGGGCTGCCTGTTGGCTGAAGTTACAAAACGCTTGTTTGTACTCGTTGCTTTGCTGGAGTGCTGTGGATTTGTTTGGAAGGGAATGCTCTTTTATAGAAGGTTATTATTCCATTCCTGCACTTTATTAATGGTACTGTGTTCTTTGTATCAGTAGTGAAAATATCACCAGCTTTTGTCATAGGTTACTCCCTGCAAAAACTGCTTCTCTTCAAGGCTCTGATCTTTATTGTAACAGGGCAACTTTAACGTGTTGTGTAAAAGGTTGTGGCTGCAATCTAAATTTGGCAGCTACATCCTGATTTTCCAAGCAAATTGAAGCTGCTTGATCTTAAAGTATCAGCTATCTGCATTTATGTGTCATTTAGCTGTGATGTGATTTCCAGGCCAACAATTGTTTTTTGAGCAGCCACGAGAGTGAAACTTTTTGGATATTCGGTTTCTGGTTCTTGTATTTTGTGTGTGTGGAACCTTTAACATCCCTCACTGCTCTCTCCTGTAATTTGGATATTCTGGGTGCAGCGCCACAGAGACTTTTACCTGTCTCTTCTTCTTTACCTGACTTTGTTGTGTTTTACCAAGCTGTAACCTTAGCAAGTTAATGGGGACAAACGTTTTCTTTGTGGCTGAGAAAATAGTCAAAGGTAGAAAAGAGGAGTTGTGAGGCCCGAGACAGAAGGGGTTGTTTGATGGAGGGACTGCCAGGGAGATGGCAGAATTTGGAGACCATTGGAACAAAAAGGAAAGAATATTCCAGAAGAGAAGGAAAACTGCAGGAAGTGTTTCCAGTGTCTTTGGGGGAAACAGGAACGCAATTAGAGAGGGAGAAAGGATTTAATTGCCTGGTAATTTTAAGAGGGAGGCATTAAGTCTTCCAGAAAGCCTTGTTGGTTCCTCCTGGGTGCCCGTTTGTCCTGAATCTCCTCTCAGAGCTGCGCAGTCATTGCCCTGGCATGAAAGTTTGTCACATCAAAAACCTCAGTTGTCTTTCTGAATGATCCTTCCAATATTTTCTCTAAAACAAAATTTTTCTGGTGCAGAGACCACTTGTTTCTGCTTCTGGGTGTCAAGAAGGAGATCAGGAGCAGCCTTTTCTCCCTAGGCACCTGTTGGAGCTCCCTGTTGGCTGGTTGCTTGTGGTGCCTGACTGGGGATGTGAATACAGGGCTGACTGCTTCTGGAAGATGAAAAGCGACTTCAAATCTCAGATTTAAGTGTTACGCTATAATGTTAATCCAGCTTTAAAGTTACAGTTCAAAATTTCAGCTGTTTTCCTGGGTGATTGCAGGTATTTAGGCCGTACTTGGAACAGTAGTTTTTGGATATCTGAGTAGTGATTGTATAATTTCTCCGGCTACTAAACATGCAAAAATTGAGGAAAAGGTCTTTTAGAGAACGTTCTATAAAAAAGGAGATTAGAGTTATGATTGGTAAAGTTCTCAAGTAACTGTTCAAAATTAATTTGTGTTTAGGCTGTCACAACCTGCAGAAAAAACCAGATAATTGCAATGTGGATATCCCTAACAGGCA
The DNA here is from genome assembly GCA_039654755.1 of Calcarius lapponicus. Classification (NCBI taxonomy): domain Eukaryota; kingdom Metazoa; phylum Chordata; class Aves; order Passeriformes; family Fringillidae; genus Calcarius; species Calcarius lapponicus. The sequence continues at coordinate 870,983 of CM077468.1, read as the reverse complement.
ATTTTTTTTAAAATCATGAACTCAGGTTCTTGTATGTCCTCATACAGGCAGTAGCTGCACAGTTTCACTGTAGTTTTAATTGCTAGATTTCTTTTCAGCATTCCTTCATTCCTTCCCCCTTCTCCCCCACTCCCAAAGAGAAACTTTGATCACAAATGCTGGCTTCTTAGGTAAATCTGCTTGACAATATTAACCTTCTTCAATGCACTACATTACCCTTTACAGGAGAATATCTGTAATTCAGCCACCCTGTATTCTCATGGGCACAGAAATGAACAAAGTCTCTAATACATGACAGTGATGATACACAAATTAATTTCAGATCAATTTCCTTAACATTTGCTGTTCCCTGAGAAATTGGATTGAACTAGACATGCAAGATTCACAGGTGATTATTTAAAGTCCAGTTTGTGAGCTATGGTAGTGGAGATCTTTTTTGGGAAGAACTGAATCACACCTACAAATGAGAGTTTCAGCCATCCAACTCCAGTGGTTGGTTGGTAAAACTTGGTTTAAGTGTAATGTGCTAAAGAGGCTGATTTTCATTTGTGCAGAGCTGTAAAATGTCAGTGGTTTCATACCATTTAGGTGGGATTTATTTGTAATGAATGTGAATATGTTCAATTTGATCACTATCTGTATCATACTGGAGAAGAAGCCTGACTCATAACTATTTGTGTTATGCATTGGTAAATTAGGTACAATAGCAAGAAATGCGCATCCTAAGACAAAATTTCTTGTTCCTAGGAAGAGGGAAAAGTTTTCTATGTGATGCTTTCTGTGGTAAACACCTCTTCATTGTTCAGACCATGGAAATTATTATGTTTCAAGAATACCTATGGGATTGCCTTGATAAATGCAGAAAAGCAGTGGGGAAGAATATGGAAGAGAGCAGGGAGTGAATGAACATGTGGAGAATTGGGAAAATAGAGCAATTGAAGGGTAAAAAGCAAGTCTAGAGGACAAGAGCTATGTGTAAGTTCTGATGAGAAAAATTCCAAGAAAACAAGTGGTTTGAATAATTCATGATTGAAGGGAATATTATGAGACAGAGATAAAATCAATGGAAGAGATGCAAATATAGAATGTGACAGGCAAAGTACAAAGAATAGAAATTAAATATCAGTTGGCCATTGGACAGCAGCAGTTAAAATTGATGGCTCAGTCAGGGATAGCCAAAAAAGAGCTTGATGTGAGCTTTGGGGTACATCTTTGGGATATGCAGTTCAGGGGGATGTATTGAGTGCAACACAGGTTTTGGTCTTTTGTTTAGAGGGAAGAAACCTGAAAATTGTGCATGGTTGTGCATTTCAGCCTAGCTGCTGCTTCTTCTACTCTACAGAGACATGTATGGCATGTCTGAACAATTGCATGGCAAGTGCTGTGGCTTTGCACCTCTCTGTCCACTTCAGCATTAAATCAATCAGTGAAAAGGCTTCTGAGTGTACTCTGCTCCCTTCAGACTTGACTGGAAATGACCCACTTGTATTTTTTTTTTTGTTTGTTTTGTAACAACTGTGTTCATACGTTCAGCTTTGAGCTAAGATTTTCAATTGTGCAAAGAAACATGGGTTCTCTGTGTTAGACCTGTTTAAAAATACCCCAAATAATGACTCAAAAATAGTTTTGGTTGGAAGAGAACCTTAAAGATTGTCTGGTTACAACCCCTGCTCTATGGGCAAGGATGCCAAATATCTGTGTCCTTGTTGTAATACAAAAAATAAAGATGCTGGTAAGATAAAGAAACCCCTGATGTAGTTACAGGAGTATCAGCAGATAAGACAGAACAGAGTGACACAGGCAAAAATTTCATCAGTCGCTTTTCCAAAGATGTGAAATCAGATGTTACCAACTTGAAATTTATCTTGCCAACTTGAACTTTAACTGCAGATTTCCTGATCAAACTTAGCAATGAAACAACTTAAAACCCCAAATGATTCCCAAAAGAAAATATAAGTGAAATAAATAATGGATGTTGGAAAGAAGGGCCTTAAGCACTGTCAATAAATTGCAAAATTAGAGCAAAATCTAATGTACTTCCGGAATTCCTAAATACTGCTTGCCTTTGCTCTTCCTAGAAGCATTCCATAATAACAGGAATTGCATAAATGATATGTCTTGGTGATTTCTTGTGGTTTATACGTGAAGAAATGTTGCCAATGTCCAGCTCAGAGCTCCTTTTCTGCCACTTCAGCCAAGCATTCCCTGACTTGCTGTGGCTTGGCATGCAGAATGGCTGAATGCTGAAGCCCTTTTAATAACTGGGTACAGGGATAACCATCAGATCCCCTCCAGCCTCCTTATTCACAAAGGAAAACAAAACCAAGCCCAGCTTCCAGCGTTTCCCCACGACTCGTGTTCTCTACCTGCTTCTTTGCTGCTCTCTGGATCTCTTGCAGCTGATTTGACTCCTTGTTTTAAATCACTTGCTGTAAAATTTGGCCCAGTACTTCAGGTGGTACCTGATTTGTCCCCTGACACATTTGCTGCTTGACTTAATTTTGATTATCGGACTTTTGCTAATTATACTGTGAAGGTGTTTGCATTTTTTCCTGGTGGATGCATCTGTACAACACCCTTGTTGTGCAGAACGTGGTTCTACTCTCTTCTTCATTTCAGACAGAGTATTTTTTTCCACTTGAAGTGCTGGTATTGCTATTTAGAATTATTTCAGTAGTTCAGCTTGTGAGCAGGAACAGAAATGTATTTGTATAGTAACAAAAGTGAGACTGTGTTCCAGTGGGAGTTATTCTGCTCAATAATGATTTTTTTTTTTTTTTTTACTTAAAAGTATTGTAGCAAATTGAGAGCAATGAAATTCAATTTACTGGCACTTCCAAAGAAAACCATAATAGAACTGAAAAATCAGCTATTTTGGGAACATGCAGGAATACTGAGATGTAAACCAGCTTGCCTAATTCCAGTTTTGGAAAACTTGAGTTTAAATAAATGCTGAAGTGGATTGTAGCTGTTTTCTGAAGGCTGTCAGGATCGTATTGTGTTTTCCAGCCCCTGGAAGGGCGTTCAGCTTGATGTGAAAATTCCCTGTAATTATTTTACCTTTAGGATCTTAACTCTAGCGACATATTAGAAAGTAGTTGTCTAATCGAGGAATCAGCAGCTTTACAAAACAGATGGGAACCTGCTGATGAGCATGGAGAAATAAATACAGCCTACAAAGTGCCCAGCCATGGAGCAGAGGGTTAAAATCTTCTTGGATTCTTCTTTATTCTGTTTGGGTAGAATTATACTTAAAAATAGCACTAAAGTAATTTGGGATCTTGTTTGGGAGTTTCTTTTTTATCTCCTTTTATATCACATTAAGTTAATGCCTTTAGACTATTTTATTGCACTCTATGGAAAAGCAGACACTCAACTTTTGAACTGTTCAACTCTTCCTTCAATAGCAATCAAAAGTTGTGGATCTTGGGGTCCTAATTATCCTTTTGTGGCAGCAAATGGGTTTGGAAGTTCCTTTCTCATCTTCTGAATTAAGGAATAAAAACAAAGATTAAAAAAATTGTATCTGAGAGCTGTGTATTTTTTGAGTTTGCTGTCACAAAATAGCAGTTGCCAGTCAATATCAAGGTTATGTTTGGTTAAAGGTTCTCCAGTAACTGCTTTGGGAAAAATTAAGAGAAAGAAGCCTTTAGAGTGCCAATGTTGTATTTATGCATTCAGTTAAGGGGTTTCTAAAAATAAAAGGAACCATTTATACCTAAGGGGTAAGTTATTCTTAGGTTGGAGTATGTTTATACACATGTAAAATGTGTAATGTGTATATGTCACGATAAGTTTACATAAACATTTTCAGGGTGAACTTTTCAGAGGAGAATTACAATAGCTGTTCACATATAAACATGCTGTAAGAGACTTCTACAGCACTGAATCCAATTGCATGGTGTTCTAAGCCACTGCATAATTTAATCTCCTCCCCTGTGCTCTATCTTAAAAGTAATTAGGGGTTCTATATGCAGTGCTCCAGCTATTCCAGAGTCTAATTTTTCATTATATGAAACTTTTTTTTTTAATTTCCAGTTAAAGCAGTTACCTAATTTAATTTTAATTGAAGAAAATTAAGTAATAGTTTATTAATATCTCTTAGCTCTTTTCTCTCCTTGGCATTTTAAAATACTTGCTGTAGAATATTGACATCTATTCTTGCCCTCCTTTTTTTGTGTGCAAAACAAGCCTGGGGTTTTTTTAATCTTTTCATCATCTCTCACTTCTGCTCATCCTGTTCCAGTTCCTCTGGGCCAGTTCCACTCTGAGCTCTTCTGTTTTACACAAGGCTCCTGTAATGTCATTACCAAACTCTGGATGAAGTCCTACTATTCTATTTTAAATACTCCTCTATTCCAGTTAAGACTTCTGGCTTGCATGGTGTAGGGTTTTGTTTCCCTTTGCACAGCTGTTTCTGTTCCTATGGCCAAATGAAGCTTGCTGCTCCTTTTCTTCATGCTTATGTCCAGGTGATGAGCTTGCAGCTCAGGCAAGGGGTTTATTTCAGTTTTTCGGGTTTTTTTAACATATTTAGTACATATTTTCACACATGGTGCTTTGAGCTCATCACATTTCTCTTTGGTAATCTTTTAGGAACTTTGCCCTCCTTTACTGGGGCACATGCAACAAATTCAGCTGGGCTGACACTTCCCCTTCTAGGCTAGAAACTTGCTGCAAATATTTTTGTTTTGTTTATGGAGTTGTAAGGATTATATCTCGTGATGCTTAGGTGGGGTTATGCAACCGCTGCTGTTCTGATGGTCTGCCACACTTTTATACTTCCATATTACTCCTTCTATACTATACTATACTGTACTACACTTCTATACTTCCATATTACTACTTCTGTGAGGTGTCTTTATGGTATCTTTCTAGCTGTTGATTTTGTGATTGTGTTGATTATTATGTACCTGTTTCCTTAACTTGCATATTTGGTAGAGCTGACTCCCAGCTTTTTTTTGTTTTTCCCTCAGAATGTTGTCTTATTTCACAAAAGGAGTGCTTTTCTCTTCTTTTCTTTTCTTTTGAGTGTGTCTCAATTTAATGTATTTTCCCATTAGAGAGAATCTGAGCGGTAATTTAAAATTGTATGTGTACTTTCAGGAGCAAATATTATTCAATTGAAAGTTCTCTTACTTCAAATACTTACAACTTCAGACTTTATGTGGTAATCTGCAGTGGCAAGTAATTAGACTGCATGTAGTCTCTGTGCAGAAAAAATAACATTGTTGAGACTAGGGTATTTCGGTAAAAAAAGAATTATTATTTCTGATACTGACTTAAAAGATAATGTGCACAATTTCTGGATGTTCATTTTATGGGAGGGAAGTTGATTTGAATGCAGCATTTCATGACTTGTATGAAGTAAAAATGTCAGTGCAGGAAGCACTGAATGTCAGGACAGATTGTCACTGCTGAGATGCATTTAAATTTCCCAGCTCTTATTACAAGGCACTTAATAAATGAAGTAAGAGGAGGAGACTTTAATACAGAATTGTCTGTATAATTCTACGTGGATGCTGACTGGTGGTGTCCCAGATGCTCATGGCTCCTGAACAAACTGGTTTTATTTTTATGATTGCTTACTGAAATTGACATTCTTAAACTAGAAAAAAGGTCAGGGTCACTGGGGAAGGGAATGGCTGCCAACTTGTGGTTTAAGACAGTATTTTCATAGTTTTTTTATGTTTCTAAAATATTCTGAATATATAAAATGCTGCTCAAGTAGTCAGTTTAAATCTTTTCTCTTAAGCAAGGCAACTTGTTTTCATCAGACTTTAATCTTCTGAGACTGCCTACAATGATTCCAGGGACCCATTGTGGTCCTAGCAGCTTTCCAAGGTGTCAGAGTGGTGAAAATCCCCATTCAGCCTTGCTCTGTGATGTTTGGATGTGCTCTCTCCTCCCAGGCTTTTTAGAACTATAAGCTTGGCTGTTTTAATTGGTGTTGATGGATGTTCCCTGGTTTACCTTGCCTGCTTTTTCCATGAGCACTGCTTTTGCAATAAATTAAGACAAGACAGTGTAATAGAGTTTCACACGAGGTAAGTGTGTCATAGAACATAAATCCTCTCTTGACCAAAGAAAACATTGGAAGGCTGAAAGGGGCAAGAATTCTGCACACCTAGGTAGAGCAGAAGGCTGTGACTGTAGGAAATAAAGGTTTTTAACATAGTTGGAGTTCATGATTTATTATTCATATGAGATTTTTCTGGGAAGTGGATTTACAGATCACGTAAATAAAAACCTGAATTCAAAAGGAAGTTGAGGGGAAATTAGGAATATTTTGAGAAATCCTGTGTATAACGGGCAGGTTTTATTAAACTATAGGCATAAAGAATGGTAGACTATGGGAGAGTTTCTTTATTCTTATTTTTGATTATTTTTATTCTAATTTCTTTTTTATTCTAATTTTTTTTTTCTTATTTTCTTTGTTCTTCTAACAAATGTTCTGAACTCTTGGTAAAATATTTTATTTCAAATAAATGTGTCATGCTTATGATCTAGTAGATTAGGCCTTTCCATCACTATCATGGTTACTATCCGACCAAAAAAAGAGTTGATATTTGTGTTTCCTTTCATGAGGTGATAAATCTTTGATTGCTGTGCCCTTGGTTTGATTAATGGAAGGGTATGAGATAGCCAAGATGCTTAAAGCTGTTCAGTGTCTTCTGTTGCACAGAGAAACAGGAATCCAGAGATCTGGCCTGAGCCTTGTAACACAGTCATTACAACCTCATAAAAACCAGTTGGTTTTAGTGAGAATTTATAAATTATTTATTAATATTATGTTATTTTATGTTAAAATATTTTATATTTTATATTATAATTAATTGTCATTTATGATCACCAGGATGCCTGTATCCACCATTGGTACACACAGGACAGTGCATAACAAACACCTTACATACAGAAGCTGTAATTCCACACAGCTGAAAGACTGACATCAAATGTCAACCTAATCATTTCTCAGTCTTTTTTCTTATTTTATTTGCAAGCTCCAGATTTTTTTTTTCCAGCTGAAGCATCTCTCTACCAAAGAGTAAATTTCTACTTACTCAAAATTTACTTCTTTTTTTTAATTACCTTTTCTAATCACAAAAGCTTGGCAGATCACAAATCAAAAGCTGTCACAAACATCTTGGCTATCCACATATTTATGACTTGATTAAGGAAACGTAAGAAAATATCTAGCAATAAATAAATAATGTTCAGAGTAGTTTTTCAGATGGGTTGGCAGAGCACTACTTCAGAGCCCCTGACATGGATTACTGGATGCTGGGGAACTGGACAATGGCAATTTATAGTTTTATCCAGGTCTCATTTAATTTTCATCTCTCACATATGGAATTTTAAGGTTCATTCATTTGCATGAGTCAGGAAGGTAGAAACACTGCCCAGTTGGAAAAAGGAGTATGCATTTTCAAGGAAATTCTCCTCATTATGTGGGGAGGAAATACAATCTCAAAACTATCTAACAGTGTAGCTTAAATTGGTTTAAGTGTCTGAAGTGGACCATTGTGCTTTTCAGGAGCCGTCAGTTCTCATTATGCTGAGTGGCTGTGTTCAGTTATGGGCTGGACAGAAACCAACTCCAAACCGTGTGTTCCATCATGATATCCCTGCTGGACATTGTCCATTCACACTGTTTCCCAGTTCTGTGCTGTGTTTGCTGGGTGGATTTGTTCTGCTCTAATGAGGAGAGCCCTGTGTAGCTGAGTGCTCTTCCATGTGGTTGGATTCATAAGGATCTTCCTTTTAATGGAGCTTTTCCTCTCCACACGGAGGCAGTGGCTTCCAGAAATGTGTTCTGTTTTTCAGGTTCTGCTTAAAACTGCAGCAATTTGTTGATTAATCTTTCTAAGTCTGCGAAATCCATTTAGATTTTGAGAGACAGATAAAATAAATTGTGTAATTGTTTACAAACCTCATATATAGGCAAAAACCAGAAGTTTGGGGTAAGATCCCCAAGAGAGCAGTGGGAACCTCAGAGGTGATGGAATCCCATCCTGGAGCAGACCCACCAGGATCACTGAGTCCAGGACACCCCAGGAATTCCATCCTGAGCATTGTCCCAGCACTGGCTGAGCTCTGTGTGTGTGTGCCCAAGGTGTGTTCTCTCCTCCCTCGCCGTTCCTCTTTTCCTTGTCAGCATGGGAATATGAAGAAACAACCACTTGAATCCAAGAAAGAGCAGTAAGCACAAAAGTGCATGTTAAACCGCTCTCTGCAGTCATCAGGTGCCTAAATCCAAAATGCACTAAGGGTTTTGCCTGCTTGTGATTGAGTGTACCTCATTCTCCCAGTTGTTTTTAAAATGACACCAAAAACGTGTTTGGTCCCATGGCAGGAACTTGGGATGGTTTTCCTGCTGGGTAAATACTAACCACACAGGGTTGTGCCCTCTTGTTCCATTTTGTCTGCTTCTCTAGAACTATTCTTTCTTTTCTGCACCTCGGCCTTGCTTTGCTAAGGGCCCTGCTGAGCAGGGCAGGTACTTCAGTGATCAGGAGGGTGTCTGCTGAAGGTGTCTTCTTGAGTTCCTGCACACTGAAAAAATTAAATTTGAGTCAGTTTTCCATTCCTTTAAGATAAAGCAGGAAGAGAGTAAAGAGTTGAAGCTGAAGTAACCACTGAGGGGTGTTCTGGACCAGTTTTCAATGTTGGCATATGAAAAGACATAAACTATTACTTGGGGGATAGCCCTATTGCATCTGAGACAAGTTGAGTGCTATTATCTAATTCCTGCTGTGCAAGGGGGAGAGATGGCATTGTTCTAACCAAACTTGGGGCTATTCCTTTGTTCCTTTCTTACAGGAACCAGCTTCATCCTCTCCTGGGAAGGTTCAGCCAGTCAGAGGCTTTGTTAATCTCGTCTGGGGTTGAGCCAGGCACTCTGGACGGAGTTCTCCTGGATGCTGGCTGTTCGTCCATGCAGTTAGACACACCTGAAAGAGGCTTTTCCCTGCAGAAGGATGGGCCCTTGGACATGAGGATGGATCATGACAGGTACACTATAACAGAAGGTTTCTTCTTGAACCTCAAAAACTGGCTGCTCTGCAACCCCTGTGCGTTTCCTTTCCTCTTCAAATGGAGAATCCTTATCCTCAAACCACATCTGATACTGCGTGAGTGTCCTGTCTGTCCTTTGCCAAAAAGCTTTATTCTGTCTCAGTGCTCAGCCCTGGTTATTGTCTTTGCCTTCTTGGACATGAGGGGAAGGTTCCAGTGGTGAGTGATTAAACCAGTAGTGTTTTATTGACTGCACCTTTAAATGGCAGCATTTTTGGAGTGTGTGGTGCACAGTTACAGGAACCTCTCTCTTTCAGAGGCCTGTTATTTGCACAGTTTCTCTGCCTATACTTGATCTGCAGGCTCACAACTTCTTGCTGCAGTCCCTTTCTTTTTCTGCCACACTTGCTGTTTGTGGAAGCTTCACTTGAGCAGGTCCCACTGCTCCCTCAGGAAAGGAGCAGCATCCCTCTTTTGTGCAATGACCATTTGATCCAGTTGCTTGTCTGTGAAAGGAACATCATAAAAATACATAAATAAAATCCTGTTCATTATATCTGCTAGCTTAAATCAAATAGCCACATTGCTTTTAGCGTGCCGGTGGGACGTTGTCTTCCATGCCCACGTGTTTGTTCTAAGTTCTGCTTAGCAAAATTATAAGCTTCCTTTCTCTTTGTGTAGGAGGCACATCAGGCTTACCTAATTGTCAAATTAATGGTTACTGAGTAAATCACCTGTATTTACAGTTGGATTGGTGTTCAGTACTTTCAAGAGCATGAAAATTAGTCGTGGAGTGATAATTTCCACTTGTGCAGTGTTTTTCATCTTCAGACAACCTGATGTGTTTCTGCAGCACTCTGCTTTTTGCATGAGCAATCAAAGATCTGTCTTGTCTGGGTCATGGCTGTAATTGCATGACGCATTACATGACAGAGAAGGGCAATTTTTTTTGGTGTTTTGATGAACGTGGTGTCTTAAGAAATGCCATTTGTTCTTTCATTGCCCTCAAGAGCCAATGGGAAGCCTCAATTTCTAAGGAATTAGCTTACCATATTAATGCTAAGTCTTAACACAGCAAATTTCACGACACTTGCTTTTTCTGGTCGTGTGCCAAATGGTGCTCCCATGGTTCTCCTGGGATTCAGTGCTCAGATTCCAAGAATCTGAACTCCAGGCTTACGCGTAATTCGGGTGCATCATGAGAAAACAGACACAGAACTGGAGCCTCAGAACAAAGGGTACCTGAGGCATAACAAAAGCCTTACGCTGTGGTTGTTGCTATGATACTACCTGCCTCCACATTTTTTTATCTTTTGTAAGATACTGCAGGGGACTAAAAAAATGCCTGAAAGCCAAGAAGAGAATTTAGAAGGTAATTTATTAGGTAGTTTGTATGTTTTCTCTGATTAGTAAACCCACAGATGTTGTTCATAAAATACCCTGAACTATTTCAGTAGCCAAGTGACTGAGATGTAAATACACAGATTGAAGGCTTACACTGTTTAAATTGTAGTGAGTCCTGTAGTTTATATGACTAGGTCATTTCTATTATCTCAGGACAGTATTTCTATATAGATTCTTATGCCTTTTAGCGAAAAGTAATGTTTAATTATCTTCATTAGCAATTGTTTTCATAGCAGGAGATTTGAAATGAAAGATCCTTGAAATCAGTTCTGGCTAGAAAACAACATATGATGCAAGGTGGCTGAAATGAACCCATAAGAGGCAAGTTTATATTCTAAATCTGGCTCAAGAGAGGTCACACATAATTTCCATCCTAGCACGATACTGGAATATATTTATTCTTTATTTAACATTACTTTTCACTAAAAGGCATAAGAATCTATATACAAATACTCTCCTGAGATAATAGAAATTACCTAGTCATATAAACTACAGGACTCACTACCATTTAAACAGTGTAAGCCTTCAATCTATGTATCTATATCTCTGTCACTTGGCTACTGAAATAGTTCGGGGTGTTTTATGAACATCATCTGTGGGTTTACTAATCAGGGAAAACATACAATAAATTCTTTATTCTAAACTATTAAGCATAGTTTATGGTAACACTTGGAAGTTAAAACTGTTCTAACTGAAGTTAGGGAGCCAACTCCACTTAGACCAGCGAGAGAAATGGATGTAAAAGGCACAAGCATGGTTGTGATAACACTTGGAAGTTACAACTGTTCTAATTGAAGTTAAGGAGCAAACTCCACCTAGACCAGCAAGAAAAGGGGATTTAAAATGAGCAAGCATGGTTTATAACAGCACTTGGAAGTTAAAACTGTTCTAACTGAAGTTGAGGAACAAACACCACCTAGACCAGCAAGAGAAAGGGATGTAAAAGGCACAAGCATGGTTTATAACAACACTTGAAAGTTAAAACTGTTTTAACTGGAGTTAGGGAGCAAACTCCACCTAGACCAGTGAGAGCAAGGGGTTTGAAAGGCACAAGCATGGTTTATAGCAACAGTAGGTAGTTAAAAGTGTTCTAGCTGGAGCTGGGGAGCACACTCAGCCCAGGCCAGTGAGAGAAGGGGATGTAGAAGGCGCGAGCTGTTTGCACAGCGCTGCCCTCTCCAGTGTGCCCCTCCCAGGCAGTGTGCAGTGAGTGAGTGTGTGTGTGTGGCTCCATGGAAGCTCCCCTCTGGGGGATGGCACTGACCTGGGGCACCGATGGACTCACGGTGCTGTGTGTGCAGGTGCCCCGGCATGGCCACGGCCGCGGACGTGGTGAACGCGCTGGAGCGGCGGGCGCTGGCGGCGGTGCTGAGCGCGTACGGCGAGGAGAGGCACGCCAGGAGGATCGCCAACGCCATCGTGCAGGCGCGCAGCATCTACCCCATCACCAGCACCAGGCAGCTGGCCAGCATCGTGGCAGGTACCCTCGTTAATGCTGCACAGGAGGGAAGGAAACGTTAACCCCGCCACGTCCCAGAGGGATCTGTTTGTACTCGGAGGGATCTATTTGTACTCTAATCCTGCCCCTTCTGCTCTGGTGTCAGCTCTCTTCTTCTTTTTATTTTTTTTTTTATTTTAATTTGACAATTAGTTCAATAATAGATTTAACATGAAGTGATTTATCATTTCGTCCACCACAGAATGACAGCAGCCTTGGGTATTCTTTATCCTGGCTATTGATCCTTTCAAATACCAGATATGTCATCTCTGTCCTAGTTTTGAGTGTCTGTATTTTAGTATTTTAAGGGGAGGTACCATGGCAGTTTCCAATTGCCAGTAAAATCAGATCATTTCTGTCTTTTTAAAGAATCAGGAAGCACAAAGCAATACATGGCTTGCTTCACCTTGTGCATGCCAACTAGATCAGCCTGAAGAGACTATTGAAACACTTCATCTTCCTTGCTCCTCACTGTAAGCAGCTTGAAGAAAATGCAGTTAGGCAGGAGCAGTGCTTGCATCAAGAACCTTTATGTTTGTTTTCTCAAGTAAAAATTTTCATAAGACACAAATCCTGGTCATTAATATAATATGTTGCACCAGCATGTTTTGGGCTTTTTTTACCCAAATGATGAAAATCCCTACATCTTGTCACGAATAAGTCTAAACTGCTGACTTCAAATACAGAGCTTCAAAATTCTAATCCAAATTTAATATTTCCTAAAGAACAGTGTAAAATATTTTCTCAGTATCCTGAAGACTTAAAAATTTCATGGCATTCTTAAAAATTTTTATTACTTAAACTGGAAGTCTGAGGCACTTAAATTTAACAATGGAGAAATTAAAAGGTGTGGATTTGTAGAAGTCAGGATACTTTAGCAAAATGCCCAGTCAACCAAGGCTCAAAGTTTAGCTGATGTTGTAAGCCCCTGCTGTAAATACAGCAAATATAACCAATCTTAAAAAAAATAAAAATAAAAGAGACAAAGCACTAAGAGGCTTTTATAAGCTTTTAATTTTTAATGTCATCATTAGCAATACCCTGAAATAACAATTGTGGGCCTTGTCATATATACTCGATGCTTTTTGAAAAAGTGTTGGCAAGACAATGTACTGCCCCTGAGCTGGAAGCAACTGTCTCACTGTGCTGAAGATCTAACCTGTTACACACAAGCAGCTCAGGAATTCTGAAATAATTTGGTGCCATAGCTGAAAGTAAGGGAATGAAAATACAGGTGTGTGCAAGACAGCAGTTGGAGATCCCTTCATGTTTAATGTGCTGCATGTGAGCCAGCAGTTGATGCTCCCTTGCTGTGACCACGAGAAGGATTTTTTTTTGTCCTCACTTTAAATTCCCTGCTATGTTTGCAGAGCTTCTCAATCCACAAGTCAGGTATGCATCAGGTAGTGTAGTGCCAAAAACAATGAGTCCAGCACACATCTGCCAGGACAATGAATATGTATGTTTGGTGTGCTTTTCTGGCAGTACACAAGGAATTACAACAATTTTAGAGCTGTTACACTGATCCCTGTTTGCATAAAACTTCCTCCAGTTGTAATTTGGTTCATCCAGTAAGGAAGCACTGTGGTGGGTCCTATCCAGTTTTTGAACTGATTAAGAAAACCTTCAGGAAATTTTTCATAATTGGGATATATTTTGATTCGTTTATCATCTGTAATTAACATATATTCTTACATGGAGTTATATTGGTGAAGTTTTTGGGATAAGCCAGAGCTACCGTGCCAGAGACCACAGCTACAGGAACCTCTTGATGGCACAGCCTAAAAAAACACTGACTAATTCAGGACTTGACCAGAGTAAGATTTATGACCTGTTAGTCAAATGTTGTGTCCTTTAAAAAAAATAAAACAATAATTAGAATATTAAAATCTTGCATTTTAGATTTTGCAGATTCTCTGCAAGCATGATTATCTTCCAGAGCAGGTCATCATTTTTGCCTGGTCTAGGAACCAGAACACAAGCAAAACAATCTAGCCAATGCAGCTGGGTGTCAGCATCTGAGAATCTGTGTAGTGCCTGTGTTTCTCTCTCCTCTTATTGATTACTGTGGCTTCAGATGTTCCAGAGCTCCCAAGTTTTATCTTAAGGTCCAGCTGATCATCAGAATCACAGTGAATCTAGACTTGGGCTAACCTGAGCTTGGAAAATTTAATTTCTTTTGGTAGAATGCTGGATTTCTGGTCTTTCCTACCACCCCCCAAAAGCTTAGAACACATGTTGCAGTTCCTAATCCACTGGGAGATAAAAGTGGAGGATGTAGCTTAAAAAAAAAACCCAAGGAAACAAAACAGCATTAAAAATTTTGTCTTCCTCCTGGTGTTTATAAATATTATCCAAAAGGCTTCTGATGTGTTTAAATAAGATCTCTAGGAGCTGTGGAATCTGCAGTAGGAGGAGTTTGGGGAACAGCATCTTTTCCTGCAGCACAGTGGAACTCTTGTCACTATTGGTGATTTTCACAGAGCTGTTTGCAGCATTGAGTGCTCTGTAAATACTGAAAATATATATAATACAGTTCTTAGCTGAAGAGCAGTGAATAGATGTGTGAAAGTTGATTAAGAAGCACTTCCTCATGTCTTTTGTTGTACCTCATTGAGCTGTTTGGAAATAGTATCTCTGACTGCATGTGCAGGAAAACTCATGAAAAACGATGAAATTTTTTAGGATGTAATTTTCATGTGCTTTTCCTGTACAACTAATGGTCTATTTTGATTTCTTTTCAGGGGGCAATATACCTTTTTTATCTATTAATTTTTGTTCAAAATTTATTTTTTTCTGAGCATTATTTAGGTACATAACCTCTGAACAGACAAATTTGAGATCATGTGATCATCTGGCCTTAACTTGAAAGGTGGTGATGGTGACATGTTAAAAAGATTTTCAAAGCTGAAAGAGAAATTTACTTGGTGAAGTCAATTTCTTTCATAGTGGCTCACTTTCACAGGCTTTAGTTATCAGTTTGGAATTTGTAATATTGCCTGCATTTCAGCTGGGTGAGAATTAGCACTGTGCTGAGGGAGCCCAGACAAAAGGACATTGGTTGCGTCACAGCAACTTAGTAAATGCAGTGCTAATTCAACAGAAGAATTCCTGCCAACAGGTGCAGGCTCTGAATTCATTCTTACACTCTCCCTCTCCCTCACGCTCGGGGGACTTGGATGGTTCCTATTGACAGGCACAGCACACTGCTAATTCCATTCACAAGCTTTTCAAATTTCAGTACCTTTCAACGTGAGAGCCTATTAGATTTTTTTTTTAAGTGTAACTATCATCAGGGCATCCTGAAACTAAAAATGGATATTTCCCTCACTGGGATTCCAAAGCAGTCACCTAGCCAGAAGCGTGGTGTTTTTATGAATGGAATTCACTTTACAAGCTTCCCATACAGATTTTTTTTTTAATTTTTAAAATGTTTTTGTGCATTGAACAGCCAGTTACCAGGAAGGATTTTCTTTAAGTGTCTTGGTAACTGGAGGGGCCTGGGTGAGAAGTGATGTGCCTGAGCAGAAAGCACAAATAGATTCTGATTTAACTGAACTAGAGGAGTAAGAGCAATAGGGGAATTTTTCACCCGTGGAACATAGATCAGAATCTATTGCCTTGGCTTAAAAGCTGAAGACCAGTGTGACAGAAATTACATTTAATATATACTAATAACCAGATTAGAATAACCAGAGATGACATGTATGAGTTAATCCCAGCCTTTGACAGTAGCCCAGTCAGTCTTTGAACATGTAAACAGTTTGATTTTGGTTTTAGTCTGGGAGATTTTGGGTGCATAAAACTGCAGAGTGACTGCATTTCTTTTTCAATTTCCTGAATTACATTTAATATAGAATAATAGACATTACCAATTTCCTGAACTACATTTAATATATAATAATAAACATTACCAATTTCCTGAATAACATTTAGTATATAATAATAACCAGATTAGAATAACCAGAGATTACATGTATGAGTTAATCCCAGCCTTTGACAGTAGCCCAGTAAGTCTTTCAACATGTAAACGGTTTGATTTTGGTTTTAGTCTGGGAGATTTTGGTTGCATAAAACTGCAGAGTGGCTGCATTTCTTTACCAGTTTCCTGAGTACTAGTATTCTGTGCTTTATTACAGGAGCTGCAGTGCTCTTTGTGCGTGTTCAGCTGAGGCATGTAAGGTTGTGCTGCACTTCCAGAATATATCTGGGCTTTAATTAATTTTTCTTCAGTGTGTGATAAATTATTCATAGTAATAAATTAATTTCAGAGTTAATTGTCATAGAAGGGTATTGTAGGAGGAAACTGCACTCAACAGCCATGGCAGGATTAGTGGAAGAACCTCCCAAAGACCTGTTAGTGTCAAAGTCATGCTGATAGCCTCAGTGTCATTGTTCTTTTATTCATCTGTTCAGCACTGCAGTTGCAAAATACCAGTGTTGATGAGCAGACCATTGAAAACCTGCCCAGGTATCAGCATACTATGTCCATTTATGTTTTTACAAAGCCTTTTGAAGTTGAATTTAGATGGATAGGATGGTTTAGGTTGGAAGAGGCCTTAAAGCCCATGCAGTTCCAACTGCCCTGCCATGGTCAGGGACACCTTCCTCTGGACCCAGAAGCTCCAAGCCTTGTCCAGCCTGGACTTGGACATTTGCAGGAATGGGGAATCCACAGAAAAACCTGTTCCAGTGCCTCCCCACCCACCAAGGGAAGAATTTCTTCTAATCTGATTCATTCCATAGTTGTGAGCATCCTACCAGTGCTGGACCTTTAAACAAAGTTGTGTTTATTTTGCCTAGCACAATGCTCCGTGATGCTGTCAGACAGTTCTCATCACACACAGCTGGCACTCAGTGGCTGTTCCAAGGGCTCCATTTTCAAAGAACCCATTTTTGTGAGCATTTGAAGAAACACAGGCGTAGTGTTCAACAATTTTTATTTCCAAACAAGGATACCTCTTGAACTTCAGGCAGTTCATTGAAAGATAGTTATTGCCAGGTAGACATTGTCTTCAGCCAATGAAGAAATGCCACAGGTAAGATTGTATCCATTGTACATTAATTTTTTTTCCTTAAAAGTGTAACACAGCCACAAATTCCAAACTGACATTGATTACACTGAGCTGTAAAGTGAGACTGTCCTATCTTTTTTTTACTTTATCTGGACTTCAGCCATTATTTTTTAGTTTAAATTGGTGATGCTTTTGGAGAAGGAACTTTTTTAAAAGATTCTAGGGAAGAAACCCAAGCACAAAGCGTCTTAGTTTAATAGGCTTTACGTCCCGAGATGCAAATTCAAAACATAAAATAAAGAAGGAAGCTCACTACTCAGGGTTCAGTTTTGGCTATGCTTTCCTTTAAAGTCCTCTTGCTTGAGTGGATGTCAAGATGTAGAAATATGGAGTTATTAACATGCATCTTTTGAAATGTGTGACAGGTGCTTTTCCAGCATCGGCGCTCTACGCGCGGAAGGACTCGCTCCAGAGGCCTGTGCACGTTGCTACTAAAACTTTCCAAGGCCTGAGGATATTTGTGAACGATGAGCTCCATGAACTCCTGATAGGGCTGAAGACAGCTGAGAAGTTCCTGAGGCCTGGAGGTCGCCTCGTGGCCCTGTCCTTTCACTCCCTGGAAGATCGAATCATCAAACGTTTCCTTCATGGCATTGACATGACGGAGAAACACAACCTTGGCTCAAAGCAGAAGATCAGACAGGCTCTGAAAAATGCCTCCAGAGGAGAAGACGCACAAGGATCTCCCTGTGGAAAATCCAACTCCAAGTGGATTTCTTTACAGAAAAAAGTTCTCACACCCCAGGCCAAGGATATTCAAACAAACCCAAGAGGAAGGTCGGCCAAGCTAAGAGCTGCTATTAAACTCTAAACCAAAATAGAGGATTCCGTGATTGTATCGTTTCCTGAAATTCTGTTTTCCAGAATGCTAACTGGACAGATATTGTCAAACTGAAAAAATAAAAGGCTGTGAGAAAACATTTCTTTCTTGCCTTTGTGCTTCTTTGTGCTTTGGTTAGGAAGTAGTATAGAGCATGAAAATGTAAACTAAATACATGTAAGTGGGTGTCACTAATTATACAAAAAAGACATCTTTTTTTAAAAGAGCATCAAACACCAAGTTTATAAAAATTGCAGGTTTGATGTATTTATAGTATTCCCTTTAGGTTAATTTCAGAATCCTGGCATTAAGAGTCTAAATTCAGTAGCTAATTGAGATATATTTTTATGGGGGTGGATTTCACACACCTGATTCAGATGTCTGGTTTACTCTAGAGTAAGTTTAAACTAACCTAAGAATTTTTGATATATCTGTTTCTGTATCCCAGCTAACCTGTTGCATGAATGCCATTGGGACAAGAGGTAATTGTGAAATAAAGTGACATCAGCATGCCATGTTCTGTCCAGGAATTTCTAAATGGACTTTTAGCATTTTTAAAGTAAGTATTTATGTCTGAGTGATCACCTGGTTGTTTAATGATAAATAATACATGTATCTTGGGGGTGAAAAAAGGGTTATTAAAAATGCACTGCTGGCACTTGGATGCTACAGTAAAGCAGTCAGATTTGTACTTGATCATCTGAATTTCTTCCTGCAGCCATAACTCCTGTGCACAGATCCTCTACAACTTTTAGGTGCTGATGGAATTATAATTAAACCATCAAAAAAGCAGTGTTGTGGGCCTTATGAAGTATTCTTCTTTGCTGGTGATCTTTTATTAAGAGGTAAGTATTAAATTATTTAAGCAAATGCTCAGTCTTAACACTAGCTTTCTGTTTGGGTGCTATTCTCAGGTGTAGAACATTCAACATAATTTCTTGTTTAGTTACTATGAATTAAATTTAGTTTGGGGTTTATATTTTATCTTAAGAGACCACTGGTTTTTTAGTTTTATTTGCTACAAATGAATGGAAAATAGTACAAGTTTCAACTTCTTTGACCTCTGACTCAGCTCTTCAGGAAAAAGTCTTAATTTAGATAATCAAATTGGCACCAGGATTTCATTTGTGATGTCTGAAACTTGGTTGGTAGAATAAAAAAAAATGCAATTTCTGTCTCAGCCACATGACCACTACACTGGCTCCTGAGCAACTGACTGGATCATTCTGAACTTGACTTTCACCAAGCATCCTCTTTGTGTTGATGTAAATGATGACTTCCTGGTGGTTTTTTGGGTCATACTGACACAAGTTGATATTTAGGTTCACTGTCTAATACACAATATAGTGAAATAGCTGCATATTTAATTCCTTGGGAAAGGTAAGTCATATAATGTTTTCTTATATATAGATCATTGTGGCATTCATATTTTCTGGAAAATCCCTTTGCCCAGGATTTTTCTCCTGGGAAGCTGAGAAGCCGCAAAGAAGAATGAAAACAATAATTATCTGTTTTGCTTCTCCTGTGTTTTGCTCCTTTGGAATGTGTTTGGAGATTGTTTCTCCAACAGGTGATTGTTTCATTGGTTTCATGTGAATTGTTTTGACTCTTTGGCCAATCTGTGCCAAGCTGTGTCGGGGTTCTGGAAAGATTCACGAGTTTTCATTATTATCTCTTTAGCCTTCTGTAAGTATCCTTTCTGTATTCTTTAGCATAGTTTAGTATTCTTTAATATAATATAGTATCATAAAGTAATAAATTAGCCTTCTGAGAACATGGAGTCAGATTCATTCCTCCCTGCCACGGGGCACCCCACAAATACAATAAATGATGACATCTATCACTAACCTGAAATAACAGTTAAATGATGGTGGGCATTTCATTCTTTTCTGAAATTTCAATATTTTTCCACTAGCTTCATTATACATGCTGCTTAAATAAGACATTCCACTTCAAATAATATTGCTTACTCTTGTCATCTTTGAGACAACACACTGTACCCTAAATAGACAGATTTTTTTTTGGTGCAAACATTAAATATAAATAGCTAAGGTTATTTTTAGCTGAGATTTCATACTGGAATGTATTTCAGTTGTAGATTTGAAAAATTGTGCCTCCAGCATAGGCTCAGCAGAGTTGTAGTGCCATGCTGTGCCTTGTTCAGGACATACTTCAGGGATAGACCATCCAGCTATTATAGGAGAATTGGTACCTCAGAAATTATATGAAAGCACTAAAATTCCTTATGCTTAAAACAGTGTTTAAAATCCACACTTCTCACACCTAAATTCGAAGGCACAGTTTCTTAGGATAACTGAATGACTGCATACAGGGTTGTGTAAATGCTCCCTCATTTGGGACAAGAGGCTTTTCTTTGCCTTTAGGTTGGAGTTGCACAGCCAGGACAGTACATCATTTGTTGGGGTTTTTTCCCCCTTTAGAGAGTCTGTTTCTCTCCTCTCAGCATCTCCTCACTTTCAGCTTTGAACCTGACATATGGAAAGTCCCAGAATTTTAACCTCTGCTTGCCTGAAAAAAAAGCCGTCTGGTTTCCCAGAAACACCTCTGGTTATATTTGATTGAAGCCTTCCTGTACCTGTAAGCATTTCACTTCATTTCATTTCATAAAAAAATACAGACTTTTATCACAGGTATGCAGCAGTAGGAAAAAGGGAGATGGTTTTAGTTTAAAGAGGAGAGATTTAATCTGGTGTTAGGAAGGAATTGCTTGCTCAGGAGGTGGTGAGGCTCTAGAACAGGCTGCCCAGAGGAGCTGGGGCTGTGGCAGCCCTGGAGGTGACCAAGGCCAGGCTGGATGAGCTCTGAGCAGCCTGGGACAGTGGGAGGTGTGTGGTGTTTGTGAGGCTCCCAGGATGAGGGGAGACATCAATCTGACTGCAAGCTCTTAGGAGGCTGATATATTAATTATATTTTATTATAATTTATCATATATCATATCATATTATATATTATATCATAATTTATATTATTTTATATTCTATTATGTTATAATTATACTTTACTATATTATATTGTAATTCTATTATGTTTATTATATTATATTTGCTATACTAAAACTATACTAAAGAAAAAGAGAAAAGGATTCATCAGAAGGCTGGACAAGACTGAATATTTTGTAATATATTCTATATTAATATATATATATTCTATATATTCTATAATATAGAAATATGCAATAATTGTGGAGAGCATCGTGTGGCAGCTCTGGTGCCGTCCAATATGTGCACGCAGAGCACATTGCTGAAGAGTGTATCTTTTCAGGTTAGTACTTTAGAAGAGTGGGAAAAAAATTAAAAAGGGGAAAACCCAGCTACAAAACTGTTTGTATACATTGCGAGCATGCTTTCTATTGAATTTATTAGATAATGGGATTTAATTAGTTAATCCAAGTTATTGTAGGAGTTGGTATGCCGTCAGAAGTACCTGTCTGGTAAAGAAATGGGCATAGAATAATTATTTGGAAAGTAGGCACATTTATCCTGTGACCATGACATTTAAAATAAAAAATCTGTACATTTAAAACATAATTTAACAGTATAAACACAATTGTCTGCATTTACAGCCAGTGAGGGCCTACTGACAGTTATTGCTTCCTGAAGAAAAAGAATGAGTTTCATTGTTTCGTAATGCAAGTGATAAAAGGAATTAATACCGTTTCAGTTATTTGGGTTTGTTGGGGTTTTTTTGGTTTCACAGTTGAGTATTTTATCAGGAGTCTTTTACAGTTATGATTGCCACTTGACTTCAGCAAAATCCCGGTCTGGAAGGTGAGTTTCTGTAAAATGCATGGAGGTATTTGAGAGATGGATGCTGGAGGGAAAGGACTCCTAGTGGGGCACCAATGGGAAGATGCTGACTTCAGGGAGCACCCTCAGCAAGTGCCTCCTGCAGCAGCAAGTGTTCTACCAGGTGTTCTGCATTCTGCTTCCCAGAGCAGCGTGTCTGTGCTTATTGATGGTTCATTGGATTGCTCTGAGGTTGCTTTTTGTGCAGGGGAAGGCATGGCGTTAACTGGGGAGCTGTGTAACAGCAGAGCTGTGCCCTCAGCAAAGGGCAGGAAAGGGAATTTGGTGTGCAGGGGTGGGAGCGTGGCAATAAGGAGCCTTAGACACAGATTGTTGGTGATTTGATTAATTTAAGTTTTAAAATAACTTAGTTGTTTTAAGTAGTCGGTCGTGACTCACTGGTTTTAGTGCAAAAGTGCCGGAGAAAAATGAGACAAATTTGAATAAACAGAGAAGTAATGAACTCATAAGTCAGTTTTTTGCTGTCCACCTTACTTAAAATCTTTAGCAACAGGAAGAAAGGCCTGGTTTCCTTGTGCTCTTCTCAAGAAAGAGACCTTCAGGAGGTGTGGTACCATTTACAGCAGGGATTTCAAGAGGATAGAAGTCTCTATATCCGCACGCTTCCTTCTTCATAAAGCACCTGCTTAAAACTTACCTGTGAGTTAAAATAATCTGAAATTAAGTTTATAAGTCTTTCAGAAATATAATCAAATGCAGAGGCCATTTTACACTGGTGTTATAGTGCAATTAAAGCAGGATTTGGGGGTATAATTAAGACTTCATTGCTACAAGTGAATCTTGCAAGTAATTTAAATTAATGTAGAACAGCTTTTTCCCTTCCCCTTCACCCAGACCCTGTAGAAGATAGAATGGTAAAATATGTTGAATTTAAAAGATATTGGTAGTACAGTTGAAAAGCCTTTAAAAAATTCTTTATGAGGTTGATGTCCGATTTTAACAACATTTCATATGTGCAGTAATCTGTTACTTTTTCTGCTCATTGCTGGGTTTTGCCTGTTTGGGGACAAAGGGCAGCAGTGGGAGAGCTCAGTGTCTGCACGTGGGTGCAGAGCATGGCTCCTCATGCACAGAGAACTGCAACAGTGGGCAGGGATATATGCTTCTAAATATATCATCTCTGCGTTTTTCCCTTTGTCTCCTCTGCAGTTAGAATTGTGTTTGCCTTTCTGGGTCCTCTTTAAGCTTGTTTCAGGTGAATGAGAGGGAAGGGCTTTTCTTTTTTTGGTGAACCATAAAACCTGTCCTTAGAAGTTTATTCAAACTAATGCTAGATAATACTTTTCTACTTGACATGTTTCACTGATGACATGCCGTGTGTTTCACTATTGCTATTACATCACTAAATCAGGAAAAGGGGCAAATATTTGTTCATGGGAAATCAAAGCTAAAAAAACAGAGCAAGTCATCAGTTGTCTAAATTTCTTAATGACATAGCAGTATTTATGAAAACTAAACCTTTCTTCATTGTACCGTGATCTTTAGACAAATCTTATTCTTCCTGTTGCTTTTACAAGTTTAATTTGATTGGCTGTAATGGTGAAAAGCAAGCCAGAGGGTGTTTTTTAATTTGTTTTTATGGTTGCAAGTTTAAACTTGACAGCTTGTGTATAGATGTCTTTTTAAAGGGGAAACCTGGAGACACAGCTCCCTCTGTCTGTCCTGGGAGTGCCTCTGGTGTCTTTTGAGAGCACCTGCAAATGATCACAGGAGGAGCATCTTCAGTGCCAGCATGACAACAACATGGGAATAACTTGTTTTACAGGTCAGTA
Source organism: Calcarius lapponicus (assembly GCA_039654755.1). Lineage (NCBI taxonomy): Eukaryota > Metazoa > Chordata > Aves > Passeriformes > Fringillidae > Calcarius > Calcarius lapponicus. Next base: position 847,572 of record CM077468.1, on the reverse strand, counting down.
GTTGTTTTAAGTTACCTTAACTGGAATTTTAAAACAAAGGGTCGTGTTCTTAGCTGAAAATACTTCAGTGGAGGTGCCTGATTCAAAACATAGAAAAACAAACCTGTGCAGTTTCTCAAAATTTATAATTAGATTATTATTATTAGAATGAAATATGGATGTATAAAAGTTCTGTCTATTCTTTAGTGCCCGCACAATTTTTGCAGACATAACAGTGGCAAATACACTTCATGGTTTTGACTATTCATTTAAAAAATAATAAAGCCCAAACTGTGAAACATTAGTGAATATGACAGAAACTGGAATGAAAATAAACGACACTAAATAAATCACATCTTAAAATTTATCCATGCTGGAATACCTAAATAGAAACTTAGGGTTTATGTACTCCATTGTCATCTCTTCAGTTCCAGTCTGTGGATGTGATTCTGGCAAAGGAAATATAGAAAATACAATCTGTCTGTGGTTTATGTTTGTACTGAAGGTACACTAGAGCTCAGAATAGGTTTCTGCTAGACTTACCATGTTATTAGAACTTTCTATTGGCTGTAATTATACTAATGATATTAACATAGAAACACAGCATTAACAAGGTCATAGCACAAGTTAGTAACTGTAAAAAAAAAAACCTCAAAGCATCGTGATAGCCTGTACACTAAAATCTGTGGAAGCTTAGTAATCACTTAGTCATCAACAATTCAGGCCAGGAAAGATTCTTTTTTAATTTGAACAGTATTTTCAGCTCGTCCCTCCACATTTTTCCTGTAAATTATAGATATACTTTTTTTTTAATTGAATAGTTTCACATGGAAGAGCATCTCTTGTAGGCATTGCTGAGAACTGAAATGAGTCTTGACACTCGTGGCTGTAAGTATCTGAAAGTGGAGATTCCATGCAACTGTTTTGGGATGCAGTGCAGAAGTCACATTGTCAGGAGAGGTGAGACATCCATGCCTGTTAATACCTGCGCAGCCCACAGCTGAGGGTGCAGCCTTGCTGTGGAATGATGGACTTGTGGAGGTTGGAAAGGACCTTTCAGTCATCCCAGCACTGCCCAGTCCATCCCCAAAGCACGTCCCCAGTGCCACAGCAGGCGTGGCACGTCTCTAAACCCCTCAGCCGCTCCTCTGGGCAGCCTGCTCCAGTGCCTGGCAATAGGAATGCCTTGTTTCTAAAGTGGCCCAAATGGAAACTGGAGCCTTGGTGAGCAATGAGAGCTGGCAGAGCAGGGGTTAAGGTCAGGAGGCTTCTCTGGAAGCAGAAAGGACTTGGAATTCTGCAAAGCAAGGTCTGCTGAGGATGGGGCAGTGCAGGCTGACTGCCAGCACGTGTGTGATAGTACTGAGCATGATGATGCTGAATTGAACCAGTTCTGGATGTTGGAGGCAGGTTCACAGGTGTATGGTATAGTGCATTCTAGAATGGCTCTGTGGGTTTTGGAAAACTAAATTTAGGAAAAATTATAATTTTAAAAATCCTTGGAATTGAAGCTTGTATATTTCTTTTACCTGCCTATCTTGGGAAGGGCAGGAGGATGACAGAAAAATTGAGATAAAAGGGTATTTAGTCTCTAGTGTTGCTGCACCTATTACAGATAGGAGAAGTTTCCACTGTTGTAAAAAACATGAGCTCTGTACCTCAGCAGAACACATCCTGTAGTTATCACTCAGGCTGTTAAAAACTAACAGGGGATGGGAAATTGTGAAATAGTAGATCGTCAGAAAAAAATGTTACAAAGTGGTTGGATTTCCAGAGAAAAGGCAATTCATTCTTTTTCCCAAATACAATCTTCAGCAAAGAAAACTTTGCACTTTTTTGTTTAGTGTTTGGGGTTTTTTAGTTTGTTTTTTTTGTTTGTTTGTTTGGGTTTTTGTTTGTTTCTTAACTTTGATGAGGAAATAGATATCTAAGAATTTGTGCCGTAGTTTCTCCTTTGAAGTAATTCTTTATTTGTATTAGGGATGCAGAATTCATGCTGCCTGCTAAATAGAACTAGAGATTGTCATTCATGTTCCCCCTCACACAGGGTGCCACCTGACCTGGCATTGATCCCTGGCGCTCCCTCTACCCTGCAGAGTATCAGGCATTCCTCAGCAGGCATTCACAGTTTGTTCCCCTTCATTTGATAGTGATGCTGTGCAGTATCTCTGCTGAACTTGGCTTTTCTTCCCTCTGAGAAAAAGCCTCGCTTGTAATTCTGCTTATTCTTGCATGTAAAGTTATGAGATGTTGCTGTGCTCAAGTCACCACATCAGATTCAGTGCTGACAACACTCATTACCTTTGTTGTTAATGGTGCTCCACGTTTTCCCCTGGGCACGAGAATATCAATTTTCCTGAAACATTAAAGCTGAATCCCAGCCTTCGTGGCAGCAGAGAAAACCATGTGAACTGAAGCCCTTTATCTTTCCCAGAACTATGTGTGATAGTCAAGTAGAATCTTTCTGCATTTCCCTTTTCCATTTTCCCCCTTTCTCCTTCCCTCCTCTAAGTTTCACTTTACTCCTTCCCACCCTCCATCCCCTCTCGCTTCCCTCAGGATGGCCATGGCATTTTTGGCCCCTTGCTTCTGATTTTTAGGAGCTGCAGTTCTTGCCATCCTCCCCTGCCCTGTGTTTGCCACTCCAGGAGATGTATGCCAAGGTTTGAACGGGAGGAAAAAAGGCTCGTTGCTACATCCTGCTTATGTGTGATTTATCAGCTGGTCAGGTTGTCTTCAACACGCCAATTTTTGCTCTCTGAAGCATAAAAGCCTCTCTAAAATGTGAGCCTTAACAAGTGCATCCTTGAAAGTATTTCTTATACTTTATATCCTGTGAGGAATTTTCAAAGAATTTGAGACGGGACCTCGGAGTTTTTTAGATGATGGGATTTATTTTTCTTATCTTCTACATAGAAAGGAAGGCTCAGAACTTCACTCTATGGCTCAGGGCACAAGATCTTCAGCTACAAGACCTTTTAAGGATTTATTGACCAATAAAACACTGCCAACAAGGTTATTTATACTTTTGACCTAGTCTTTCAAAATTTCATCTTATGGGCCCATGTTACAGTGTGAGCTTTCTTAGCCAATCATGTTATGACACACAAATCTACAGTGCTGCATTCTAAACTCCTTATTTACCTTTGTAACTACATTTTTTCTGTATCTTAAACTCTAAACTTTCCTTTCCTTAGATTTTATTATTCATTCTTGTCCAGCCTTCTGATGTCTCCTTTCTCTTTAGTATAGTTTTAGTATAGCAATATAATATAATATAATATAATATAATATAATATAATATAATATAATATAATATAATATAAATCAGCCTTCTGAGAAGGCTGAGGGTTGTTATTGGATGGGGAGGATCATGTCATCACTCTCAGGAAGAGTAATGCACACAGCTTTTCCTGGGCAGGGTAGATTGCAGGGGTATCTTCTGCAGTGGAGAGAAGTGTTTCATTTGAATTATGCTTCTTTGGGAATATCTCTTCCAGTGATTTTAAAGTCGAGATAGAATTCAAATTGCCTGAGTCATGCTGCCATTTTTTCCCCCAAATTATGCTATGCTGGTGGGCAGTTAGCAATTATATGGGACGTGTCCCTGTGTTAAATCCAGCAGCTTGAAATGCTCTAAGGCTTTCAAGTGTTGCTGGGAGAAAAGTTGAGAAATGTTAGAATGTGTGTGACTGGTATCCAGTTGGCTTTAAGAATTCTTATTAGCTCTATTTGCACTCACTGCAGCCACTGCTGCCTTTCCAAATCCCAAGGAGAAGGGACTTGCAGCCCACTGCATGCCCTGACAGCTTTTGGTGGCAAAAAGGGGCAATGGCAAAAAAATAAAATTTTCCTTATTGCAGCAAAATGCAGGGGTAAAGCTTAGGCCGGCCTGAAGGGTTTTGAGATGCCTGAATGCGACAGGAAAAGCTGTGATTTCACTTAAAAGAATGATCTTAAATATACACAATCTGTAATTACTTGATGTGAATTTGTTTTAATAGTTCATTTAGTAAAAACTGCGCAGATGAATGTTACTCCTGGAAATGAGAGCAATTTAGTTAAAGCAGAGCTATTAATCCTTGTTCAGCAAAAATTTATTAGCTTGGCTATGTTGCAGCAGGGGCAAAGAAACCACGTCTCTCTCACAACCTTTTTTCCTGAACAATCTATCCTGACTGGGGCAGCTTGGGTTTCCACCAGTGACATTCTACTTAAATAGCTCCTCAGCTGACTTGCAGGTGTGTCAAAATGTCATTAAGTGCCAATTCATGTTTTATCTTCAACTGCTTTCTTTGCAATGCCTGCAGTTGTCTTTTTATAGCAATGGTGGCAGCTATCCCTCTGTTTGGAGTGAGTTGTAGTGTGTGATGAGCAGCAGAGGAGCACACCACGTTTAAATAAGTCAGAAAGAGGTTGACAGGCAGAGTTTTGGCAAATGCAAGAATTTGGGCTTTGGTCCAGTAGTGGGTTGCTTGGTCCAAGAAGGTTAAAGACTGTTAGAACCCTGCAGTCTTTGATGTGAAATGGCCATGGAGCCCCTCTCCAGCAGCATCTCAACAACTATTTCTCACATCTCCTGAGTTTAATCTGCTGGGGAATCAGTCATCTGGGAGAGATGTCTGTAAACAGAAAACCCTATTGATCTGGGGTTCATTTTATGCAGATATTAGCTGGCAAAGATGTCAGTTCTCCTCCATACTGAATGTAAAAAATTGGGTTTTTTTCTATTTAGAGAGAGAAAAGATGGAAGTTAAGGGGGTTTAGGAGCATTTCTGAATAGCAGAGCTTAATAGGCTGGGAGTGTGTGCTTCCCTTATTACCCTTGCTTCTTTCCTCTCATCTACACTCATCAATCAATAAATAAGTTAATTAAAAAGTTGTTTCTAAGGGACAAAGTACAGATCCTTAAGACATATCAAAGTCTCAAAAAAAAAAATTAACCACTGGCCTGGAGAAATCCACCCAGGGTTATGGAGGGATGAAAGCACTGATTTGTGCTGGTTTTGATTGTCACAATGAGCTGCACAAGTTGCAATAATAAATGGAGGGTGTATCTCTCCACCAGTGGGCCCATGGCAAGGCTCATCATGCAGAAAACATGAGATGAAAATCCTGGTTGCAAAAATATCCAAATATCCACATTTATATACTTAATAATAATCTCAATATTTTGGAAAACTTCCAGATCACCAGGATGTGTGGGGGAAAATATTCAGAATCTAATTCAATGCCCATGGGAGATGCTATCTGATGCTCAACAAGCAGTTTATGAAATGTGTGTCTGCATGCAGAAATAAGCATATGATTTAAAATTTTAACCCATTTTTAATGCATTTTGCCAGGTTTTATTTTTATGACCTCTCTTTTCTGCGCTGCAGGCTGCTTGTGGCTGTTTTGCTCACCCAGGCATCTTCTCCTTCTCCTTGTCCATCAGGACCTTTGCTGACCCAACTTTTCTACTGGAAGTAGCCAGTTCTGCTTCCAAAATGCAGGTTGGGCTCTGGTGAGTGTTTTGCCTGTGGTTGTTCCTTATTTGGCTTTCTGCAGGGAATCAATTAAAAAACTTCATTGGGATGAACACAGGTCTTTGAAAGGGACTCGTGAAAAGGTCCTCATCTCTGTCTCTGCACAAGTGGATAAATTAGGTTAAATACTGCTATTTCCAAGAGTAATATTATGGTATTCAGTGGTGTTAACAGCCAGGGTAAGTAGGTGCTGCCGTTCAAGTACAGCCCAGCTCTGCTTTAGTGTGGCAGTAATTCACTCAACCCGCAGCAAGGCATTTGGTGAAGAGTGAATTGGAAAAGGAAAAAGGTTTATTAGCAAGCTTCTCTTATCTGAGTGCTAAAGATGCACAGAAACTGGAACTGCAAAAAAGTATTTTCAGAATGAGTGTTTTCATTGGTCACTCAAGGGGTCATTCAGGATGTTTGAGCCCACGCAGTAAATTAAAATAGCTGTGGTGAACACTTGTGAGAAGTCCTCACCAGTGCTTCACAGGAGTCAACACATACTCATTAGTAGAAAAATTTAATTTTGCCTGCTTAGGTTTTAAAAAAGATAAATAAGCAATAGCAATCACAGAAAGCAAAGAGTGGGTGATTGGTTCCTATTATTTTTCTTTTTAATATGAACGTGAGCCCTACGGCTTTGTGATTCAGTTTCATAATTTCCTCCCATTTAACCTAAGTGGCTGTTTTGGGAAAGATTCCTTTCCTTGAAATGTAGTTCATGTGTGGGTTTAATATGTTCTTGCAGAAATTTATTATTGTTTTCTTTTATAATCTTGTCAGAGTTTCAGTAATTATATCTTTCTTTATTTAAAGTTTTCCAGGTCTTAAAACTAACAATGTTATCACCTGTTTCAGCAGTCTACTTTCTTTAAACTTTCAGGTATTCTTTTCTAAATGAATTAAATTTGTATTTAAAAATAGAGTTGTGGCACCTCTGCCTGTATAAACAAATTCTGGTCTTCCCATTAATAACAATCCATCTGCTGTAGATATTTCCAGTGCTCCGTAATGGGGCTCGTCCTCCTCTCACAGGGGAAGTAAAGTTGTCAGATTGAGGAAAAAATCTGTGGAGAGGCATTGCTAAAAGTGGTACTGATTATTGCACAGGGCTGGAGTTATCTGAAATAGCAAACAGAGTATTTTTAAATTCCCTCACCTTCCAGTGTTTGTTAGGGGGATGAGGAAACTTCTGGTGCACTTTATCTCTTTAACCTTTAGTCATTTCTGATGAGGAAAAAGGGTAAATAGCAGAAATATGTAGTGATCATAAATATGGGTAGGCTTACACATATCTATAGCTATTTACAAGTGGCAAGCACATAGAGAACTAACTGACAGCAGAGCTGTTATTAATATCGTTACAGTATAGTTTCTGCTGCAAAACTCTTGTGGCACCAGCACAGTCTCAAAATGGTTCCATAGCTCTAACTCCAGTTTTATTAGCATGTTACTTTGTCTATAATATAAAACATCCACTACATTTCTAATAAAACTCTGGTTTGTGTGTGTATGAAATGCCTTCTGTTGAGTAAAACATCACTTAGGCAATGAAATGCAAGCTCGAGTAACTTGCTTGAAATCATGCTAATTGCCACTCTTAAAGTCTTTATTAGTGCTAAAGTATTTAGATGCAAACTGAGGGGATAAACACTTTGTCTTACACAGAGCAGTCTTCACGTGGTTGTACCATTTAGTTGCTGCCTCCCAAGAGCCAGGGCATTTTTCTCAAATTCTCCCTTTTCCCTGCATAAATCCTATTTCTCTCTTCCCTTCATGTCACTGAACTAAGGCAGAGCTTGTTGGAAGTTCTTAGCTTGTTGCTTATGAGAATATTGCACTTCTTCCAAATGATGAACATTGGAAAATGCAAAATACTTTCAGTCAGAATGCTGAAGGAAATAGAGTTGCCTATGTATCTGAAAACAACATGGGGTTTTTTTCAGATTTCAAGTAGAAGCAAAGAAAATTCTGCTGTTTTTTTCTGTACCCCGAAATGAAGATACAGGAGAAATAAGTGGAGGAGGTTTTTACCATTCCTCTGTCTCTGTTTCATTTTTTTCTGGATGAATTCTGCACTTTTTGTTTACCTGACACAAAGTTCATGTGTCTGTGCTGTTTTACCCAAACTAATGGTATGTGTATGCAGGTGTGGTATGCATACAGACATATGTGCATACATATGCACACCATAAAGAAATATTTTGTCATTTGTTTTATTTGGGTGGTGCCCCGTGGCAGGGAGGAATGATGAATCTGACTCCATGTTGTCAGAAGGCTAATTTATTATTTTATGATACTGTATTATATTAAAGAATACTAAACTAAACTATGCTAAAGAATACAGAAAGGATACAGACAGAAGGCTAAAAAGATAATAATGAAAACTCATTACTCTTTCCAGAGTCCTGATGCAGCTTGGCCCTGATTGACCAAAGAGTCAAAACAATTCATATTAAACCAATGAAACAATCACCCATTGGTAAACAATCTCCAAGCACATTCCAAAGCAGCAAAACACTAGAGAAGCAAATGAGATAATTATTGTTTTCCTTGTTCTCTGAAACTTCTCAGCTTCCCAGGAGAAAGATCCTGTGTGAAGGGATTTTTCAGAAAATATGAATGTGACAGTCATTATTTACCATGGCCATCCTTAGGGTATTTGAGAAGATAAGGCCTTAGTTCAAGAGGAAGAAGCCAGGCTAATGAAGGAAAGTTCCTATCTTAGTGGCTTGTAAGCCCTTAAATGTGAACAACAGTAATGGACTGCACTTGTAAATCAATTTATTGCAATATTGTCTTGCACCTGTACCTGTGTGACAGCTGAGAGACTGGCTCACAAATGACCATTGCAGAGATTTGTGATGTTGGAATATAAATAATTGGAATGTGGAAAAAGAGAGAGATGGAAGCAAATCTGGGGTGGTTTGAAGGCAAAAAACCAAATAGCATAAATAGATGTAAGGGTGAATTTTATGTCACTGCCCAGGTTTTTCCAAAGGTGATGCATAGGTGGTTTTTCCAGTCAGACTTGATGAAGAAATGGCAACTATCATGTGAAGATTTATTCTGTACTACAGGGGGATGAAATAAAAGAACACCGTTTCTCATTTTAGGTCACTAGACTGCGTTGACCTCTGGCATTTATGTGTGATACCTCAGTAGCTGGAAATGGAAAATGTTGGCAGAGTCACCTGCTTCTTCCCAGCCCTGTTCTGTTGGGGTTTTCTTTTGACAGTAGTGGGAACCAGCACAGCCATTTTCTTCCCAGAAAGCCAAGGAGTTTGTTATGTTTCCTGTCCATGTTCAGCTGATGTTTAGTTGAAAACAAGAGGAGTCAATGTCTGTGTTTCTGCTGCAGTGTGATGTGCCCGTGGTTCGAAAGAGCCGTGCATCAACAGGGGTGTGGAGAAAATAATGGAACTCATGCAACTAAAATGGCAGAACTGAGGTGGAAATGCCATTGCTAAACTCCAGCTTCTTCGTCTGTGATGCTTCAAATGAGTTTCCTTCCCCTTTGTGAGGTGATTTTCGTTTATGTAGTGCTAAGTTTGTAGTCTGTATGGCACAGCACAAGTCACAAGGAGGCCCTATGTTTTCTCAAACTCTCTCCTGTAGTGCATCACTTCCCCTGGCATGTGAGTGATGCTGCAGAGATGTTCTGGGCTGTAGGAAATTGCCAGATCTCCTCTGGAAAGACCCCACCTGTTTTGGAGCTGTTTGTCTGCAGTGCTGCCGCTGCTGAGTCACAGAGCGCAGATGTGGGCTCTGTCCTCCCATGGCTGTATCAATTATTCTTTCCTCCTCTATTGCTTAATGATACACCAACTCTTTCCACAGAGCCTGCATGACTCAGGCCTTGCCTTTGCCCCTGAATTATTCTTCTCTTTCTGAATCACAGCTTGGACTCAGAAAAGATGTGGAACAGGGAAGGATGCGTTTGGGGCGATGCTCGAGGAGACCACGCTGCGCCGTGCTTGTTATCTCAGGTGCAATTCTTAAATTGGCACTTTCCTTTAAACACATTTGTTACTGGTACATGGAAAATGTAATCTGGCAATGTTCAGGAGTTCAGTTTTACAGGAACCACAGAAGTTCAAAATTTCTGTCAAACCTCTCATAACCCAAAAATACATTTTAGACTTAGATGGGATGTTCTCCTCATGACCTGATTTGATTGAGTTCAGAGCCACTATAGATGAAACCTTCCATTCATGAGTTTTCAGCATTAAATTACCTGAAGTGAAATAAAGGAAGAGCTGGAATGTTTAAAACATTTTTGGGAAAAGTTTGGTAAAAACTAAGAATTAAATACCCTGATAATCCACGCTTGCTCTTATCTTCATTTTTAGGTGTTTGAATGGCAGGCTGTTTTCTGGAGATTTTTTAGCTTTTCTTCTATCAACAAATAAATTTAGAAAGTAATCTAATGTGAATCACTAAGACTTTTAAAATAAGAGACATGAAATTTGTATCAGCCTACATAGCCTGCATTGCTCATATGTTACAAAGTATTTTCCTGCAGGTTCTTCCCATCTTGTCCTACAAATTTGCCATGGCTTTCATGTAAGAAGAGAAAAAAAAAAGGTAGGAATAAAACCAGCAATGTTGGGGGTTACTGTCACTTTAAATGCCAAACTTTTTAGCAGTGTTTTTCAAAGAATACTTTGATCAGGTTTTTTATTTTATCCAGTGCTAAGAGATTCAAAGGTTAAGGGTCTAAACCCAATGTTAATGTTGCAACTTTAGTATATTTTTACTAAATAATATAATTTAGTGTATTATTGCTACAACCTCATTCTTCTGTGTCTTTTTGTTTTGTTGTTTTTTTAAAGTTTTCCTAAATGACAACAAACCCTTGTGAAAGCATTTGTTATGATCATTCAAGTTATAGGAGTCTCTTGCACACATTTGCAAGGCACTGACAGCACCTGCATATATTGTGTTTTAAGTAGACCTTAAAAACCAAATATTCCATGTTTTGCAACCCGGATTCTGGCCAAGATGGTCTCTGCAGCAATGCAGCTTTGATGTTTCAGGGTCAAACACATGAACAGGCTGTGTTTGGACAGCAGGAGCATGTCTGTGCTGAGGCTGTGCCTGATCTAGCTGCTGCTTTGGAGCCTCCCTGGGTGTGTCTGCACAGAAGCTGGCCCAGACCCTTCCTGGACACCCCTGACAGGTTCAGGTTGGAGTTGTGTGTGACAGCAGGTTTGTTGTTGGTGAAAGTGGCTCTCGAGGTATTAAAGAGTTTTTATAAGAGTTTTTTCTCTCAGCTTTGCGACTGAAGAAGAAGTTGGGATTCTTTGGCTTTGGTTTTCAAGGTTGTTTATTTTCTCTTCTTTAATACATTCTTTTTCAGACTTGTGGAGATCTGCCTGGCAGGCTGGGTTTGAGGCACACTGACCACCCTTGGGGCAGTGTTATCTTTCTATACTAAAACTTACATGTACTTTATTTACAATAATTTTGTAATACTTATCACCTATGTTAGACAGCTTGTCTCTATCTAAAACCAATCTAAAAGTGCCACCATCGCAGCAGAAGATGGAGGACAAGAACAAGAAGGAGAAAGACAGGACACACTTAGATTCTTTTATTTTGCTTTTTGAACTTTGATTCTAAAAACTCTAAAATTCTACTTTTTTACTTTGTGATTAATTCACTATCATTCTATTCAAACTCTTGTTGCTTGTACATCTTCACACAAAGCTGGTCATTGTTTCCATGGGCTAAAATCAAAGGCACAGGTGGCTGTGACTCTGTGCCAAGGTTTTTGAGCCCCTTGCCTTGAGTCCTCCAGGGCAGCCAGAGGGATGTCCGGGGTCCTGACAAGCAGGGTGACCACAGACACACAGATCCTGCTGGGTGTCCTCCAGAGCACTTCCAGAGCTGCTGCTGAGAGATGTGCATGAAGAGGATCCCCATGGGCAGCGATGGGGTGAGTGGAATCCTGGCCCTGACCCTCTGCTGGGGAGAGCTGCACACAGGACTGAGAGAAACCAGGTAAGTTTGCAGATGACACACAATGGGAAGGAGCTGCTGACTCTCCCAAAAGCAGGGAAGCTCTGCAGAGAGACCTCAAGGTGCTGAAGAGATGGGCAGTCACAAACCGTGTGGAGTTCAGCAAGGGCAGTGCCAATTTCTGCACCTGGGAATGGCCTGAGCTGGGGCAGGGCAGGTTCAGGATGTCAGGAACAGGTCCTTCCCCCAGAGGGTGTTTGGGCACTGGCACAGCTCCCCAGGGCAGTGCCCTCAGCACCAGCCTGACAGGGCTCAGGAAGGGTTTGGACAATGCCAAATGTTCGGGCGCATGATGTGACTCTTGGGGTGTCCTGCCTAGGCCAGGAGCTGGTCTCCCTTTGAGTCCCTTCCACCTCAGCATGTTCTGTGGATTCTCCTGGAGCTGTGTGTTCCATGGCTGAGTTCCAGAGGGACTCTTTGCATGTCTGGGGAAATAATTTCACAGGGGAGCTCCGCTGCAGATGGCATCAACCTGTAGAACAATCTGATCACCTGTTAGCTGAGTTATCTCAGTCTCATCTGCTGGAGGCAGGCATTGGGCTGGAAGCTGCAGGAGTGGAGAAGCTGGGGGCACCTAACTGCACTGTGTGCTGGAAAGGTAAGCCTGAAGTAGCCAAGTGACAAAAATCCTGAGAAAATCCTGATAGCTGAGAAAACAAAGTCTGCTTGTGACGTAGATCTTGAGAAAAAAAAAATCAGTCAAAAAAAGGAGAAGACTATGGAAAGGCTAGCAATAATCTTCACTGTGTGTACGTTGGTGTGAACAATGACTTCATGTCCTGTTTTGCTTGATGTTCTATGCAATGACCCATCCTTGCTGGGACACAAAAATTCCAAGGCAGAAGTAGCTTTGAATCTGTATGCATCCAGCAGGCTGAGAACACTTCCTTGTTTCATGTTGCTCTTATTCAGTAGAATAAATTCCTACTCCATTACTCTATCTTGAAATCTTGGATGCTGTGAAACTTTGAGGACTTGGAATTGCCTCAAGGAACTGGGACATGGGCATATCTAAGACTCCAGATACTAACCAGATGAGGAGAAAAAAATTAATTCAGAAACACATCTAAACCTCATTTAGTTTTAATCTAAGCTTCTGTGGAATTATTTCATTATTTCAGGTGTGTAAGGCTTCTTTGTTTAGAAAAGGAGTTGGACAAAGATTTGCTTGGCAAAATGTGAAACTCTCCAGTACTGAGAGGTAAAAATATAATGCCTGTGTTTCTTTATGTCAGCTATCTTTCTAGTTTTATTAAGTTTCCTACTACATAAAAAAAATCATTTTCTGCTACATGCAAGTTAAAGAAAAGAGGCCAAAAACCTCACTATGGTTTCTGACAGATTCTGTCAATCATAATAATATGCCCAGAGTAGAGCAGCTCCTTCACAGGAGGGCTTATTCACACATAGAGGGATGACTAAGTGTACAGCAAGATGCATGGTTATGTGCTACATTCCACTAAAAGAGAATATTCTACTTTTGATTCACCCCTTCAGTCAGACCCAGAGGTGTGCAGCCACTCCAAGGGCTGCTGGAGTGCCTAAGAAAACCTACCCAGCTACTCAGGAGCTCTCCAGCCCTAGGCAAGGCTGGATCCAAGCACATGCCTGACGCGCCCAAAGAGGCAGGAAAAATGAGAGCTGTGTTTTAAATCAGGAGCTCCCGATCAAGAATCTCTTGCACCCATTTCACTGCTCATGGCATCACTGTAGCAGGCTGGATTGCTAGCCTGGTCAGGGTGAGGGAGCAAACGGGACCTTTGCCTGATATCCACAGATGTTGGATTCAGCCACGTGGGGAGATGATCAGGTCCAAGGCACACACGCACGGAGGGTGTCACAGACATGTTTTGTGAAAAATCCTTTTGCCAGGGTTTTCTCTCCTGAGAAGCTGAGAGCCCTCAGAAAGGAAATGTAAACAGTAATTGTCTGCTGCTGTGGAATGCAACATCTTTGCTTGGTTCATGTGAATTGTTTCTCCTTGATGACCAATCACAGGTCTAGCTGTGTTGGGACTCTGGTCAGTCACTAGATTTTATCATCATTCCATTCCTTTTTTTGCTAGCCTTGTGATGTCTCCCTTCTTTTTCTTTAGTATAGTTTTAATATAGCATTTTCTTTTAATAATATATATATATCATAGAATAATAAATCAGCCTTCTGAAGCATGGAGTCACGATTCTCATCTCTTCCCTCATCCTGGGACCCTGTGAACAGCACCACAGGAGGGTCCAGCTTTCCCCAGGGGCCTGGGGGCTGACCCTGATCTCCTCAGGGCAGTGCAAAGCTGAGGACCAGTCCGGGAGTAGGGAAGGAGTGGCTCAGGGACATAGGAACAGACACAGGAACAGGGGAAGGAGCCAATGGGCTCTAACAGCTTTTTGAGGGAAGTTCTTGTGTCTCCCTAGACCAGGGAATGCCCCCCCAGGGTCTCCACAATTCCCTGGTTTTTATGTTATTAAGAAAGCTCCTCTGGAGGATCAGCTGAATCAACACAAAATGACAAAAACAACCAAAAGCACCCATAAGACAGCTTTTAAAAATGCAAACAATTCCGAGTCCCCAGTGTCCCAGCAGATTTCCTGGGGTGTCTTGGAGCTGTCAGGGGGGATGTGGGGTGTTCTTAGCACGGTTTATCAGGAAACTGAGTCAGGAGAAGTTTCTTCAGCAGGGACTGGTCACATCACTCCCCATGGCACCGCTTCAGTGCTTGGTGTTTCCTTGCACAGAACCATGGAATGGCCTGGCTTGGCAGAGACATCCCAGGTCACCTCGTTTCTTTCCTCCTATGTCACATTATTACATTTCATATAAATAGAGTAATATTAAACTGATTAATGTCATGAAGCTGTTAACCTCTTTACAGGACTTGGAGCTCCTCAAGGAAAAGGTGATGTGTAAAGGCCAAGAGGCCTTCATGCTGATACCTTCATATGGCAAAATGTGCTTCTGAGTTTCAAAGATAATACTCACCCTAGCTACCTTAGGTCAAATCTTTTTTCTCACCAGTTCAGGATTTTTGGACTCATTTCTTATTCCCTTTTCCAATAATAATCAGTTTCCTGTTGTCATGCAGTATTCTGTTGGGTCCAGAGTTTTACATCTGATGGTGGTGCAAAATATTGTTCTCAGCATTTTGCAAGTGTCTATACATCTTTAGAAATTTTTAATGAAATTCACCCCACCTTTTGGTAGTGAGTTTATAGATTATATTTTCAGAACAAAAATATTTTGCATTTTCTTTTTTCTATGTTTTTCCATCTAGACACAACTAAATATGTTTTATGGCACCAACAAGTCCTGCACTTTCTCTTCAGGAATACTGTCTTCAAGGAAGTTTTTGAAAATCAGCAAATCGTGAAAAATTACTGAAAGTGATGTTAATGCTTAAATTCACACGTGATTATCGTTCCTGAATGTTTGCTTTTGTATTTTCTGAAAAACTTCAGGAACCAGATTCCCATGTGGGGAGGGAGAGCTGAACTCCTTCTCAAGGCAGATTTTCCAGTGCAGCCTTTTCCTCTCTGTCTCATTTTGCAGCCCATGGAGCTGAGCCTGGGAGAGTTTTACCTCTCTTTGTAAAATCAGGGATGGTTTGTTGAATGAGGAAGGGATTATCAGCTGTGTCTCAGAGGACCAAGAAATGACCCAGTGAATATTAGGCAGGAAGAAGAACCAAGGCACTGCTCTTACACACAATGGTCCGCGCGCTGCTGAACGTTCTAAGGTGAGTGGGAGCCACCCATCCCTCAGGGCAAATTGTCATCATCTGCAGTGCAAGGGGCACTGAGGAGCCGGAAAACCTGGAATTTCATGGCACCTCAGCACTTTTTTTCCCATTAATTTTGTGTTAGCCCAAAGTAGAGAGAATCTCTCGGAAGAGGATGAAACATGTGCTCTGCTGTTGGCCTGGGGTGCTGTCTCCATGGCTGGCTACTGAATTACACACTTCATGCAAGCCTGAGGAAAAAAGGGTAAAATCCTCACAAAAAGAGGTGTAAGGAGTATGAAAACATTATGCTAAGTGTAAACTGTGTCCTGAAAGTGAATTTATTTGCAGGAATCTGTTCCAGATGTGCAAAAGGAGCACCTCACAGCCGGCGTGTGTGAAAATGCACACGCTTCACCACGTGGCTCCCTTCCCTGTTTGCTTTTGGTTATTCATCTTAGAACAAACTGTGCTTAGGTGTTTGGTCTCCTTGCAAAAATTCCCCTTATCCCAAGTGGCATTTCATTTCTATGGGTACTGGCAAGAAAACACCCACTGTTCTGCAAGAACTCATTAAACAAGGGACATGTTAGTTTACAGGTTTAATCCATATGATATTTATTGGCTGTCCTACAGGCAGTGACAGGCAGCCAACACACTATTCAGTGGACTTTTCCACCCATCTGTTTATCCATCTGTTACTTGAAAAATAGATTTCTTCCTCCCCCCACCTTCCCCCCCCAAAAATAGCATTGTTCTAGCAGGCCAACCAGATAAAGATGCTCTGGTGTATGGAACTCTCAACAGGGCCATCTGAAACAGCCACCAGTAGTATCTTGGTGTGAAATACCACTAAAAACTGTGCCTCTGCTCCCCACACCAGTCCTCTTGTTAGTGTATTATTAAAATAAACTCAGAATGGGCAAGCTGCATTTATTTTGGGTGGACAAGAAGGAAGAAGGTGGCTTTTTGACCATCTTCTCGAGGAATATAAGACCAGAATGCTTTGAAAAAGGTTATTCTGATTTTTAATGAAACTGTCAATATTCATTTGTGCATGTAGCGGGAGCACCTCCAAAAGAGAATCAAGTTATGAAATTTTCATCAGGTGCTTAAAAACTCCATTCACCTTATGTGAGCTGGTTTTGTAATAGATTTCTGAAGCCTAAAATTTTAAATTGCTTAAAAATGTTATTCCTATGTAAAAAAAAAACCCAAACAAACAAACAAAAAAAAAAACTCTGAATATACTTTTGCAGGAAAAAGTAAAAACTTGATAACTTCATATAGATGTGTTCTATATGGATGCAAACCAGGGATATTTCAGGCATCTTTAATATGTTGGTGCACTTATGCTGATGGGGACTACTTGTGTTGTCCCAGAGCTATTACATCCCTCTTTGCTGGTCACCTCTAGGAAATCTTTGTTAGAGTTTATTCTTTACAGCCCATGGACTGACAGATTCACAGCATTCCTGGTGACAGTGCCTTGATAGCAGGGAACTCAAAAATTTGGAGTCAAGCTTTAATGTTAATTCTTCTATGAATGTGACATGAATTGGTAACTGTTGGCTAGGAGAGAGAACAGTGCTTGGTAGTAAGAAGAAAGGAAAGAAACTACAAGCAGAAAGGAAAAACTGGAAGAAGTGGAAAGAGGAAGAAACTAAAGCCAAAAGCCAAAATAGCTGCGAAGGGGAAAGGCAGGTAAGGGTTAGGATGTTCTCTGCAGTAATTTCTGGGGTAAGTCAAAATTTTGGAGTCAAACTTTAATGTTAATTCTTCTGTGAATGTGACAGTTTGGTAACTGTTGGCTTGGGGAGAGAACAGTGTTGGGTAGTAAGAAGAAAGGAAAGAAACTACAAGCAGAAAGGGAAACCAAGAAGAAGTGGAAAGAGGAAGAAACTAAAGCTGAAAACTAAAATAGCTACGAAGGGGAAAGGCAGGTAAGGGGTTTGGAATACATAGAAAGGTTTGTGTTAGAAGCAAAGATGAGCAAGCTCCAACCCCCTGCTTGGGGCAGGGATGCCACCAGCCCCAGCAGCTTGCTGTTCCAGAGATGGGGCAGCCCCAGCTTCTCTGGGCAATCTGGGTCAGAGCCCCCACAGTGAGGAATTTCTTCCTAACACCTCTAAGTGTCAATCTCTTCTCCTTAAGTTTCATTAGGAAGTTTCATTTTTCATTATGGAAAATGTAGCAAAGCCCTCTCTCTATTTGGGGGCTTCACTGTTCCTGGTGTCCTTTAGGATCTGTTTCTTTACCTGGGAATTATATGGGAATAATATGTGTGATGCAGAGAAAGAAAACTCAAAGGAATATGTAGAAATTGGGTTAGTTTGAGGCATCACAGCTGTGACATCTGTCTCCTGGTTGGTGATTTTCATCTGTGCCCATTGCTTTCATTGGTGTATATAATGCAATCATTTCAAAAAGCAGTTTGAAAACAGAGCGGGCTTAAAAATGTGTGTGATTCCTCCTTGTGCAGTGAGCCTGAGATGAGCTCAGCTGGTCAGAGCTTGCTGCTGGTAACCCCAGGCTGTGGGCTCCATCTCCCTGTGGGAGTCCCTTCCAGCCCAGACTGCTGGGTCACAATCCTGTGTGAGAGAGGGGCTGCAGGAGGACACTGCTGGGGGTTTGTTTCCATCCTGCTACCCAAAAATGGCACTGGCGTCCTTTTGCACTGACCCTTCTACAGAAGCAGGAAGGTTGAAATGTGGCTGCGTTGAGAGATGTGTCTCACTGCTGGTGAGTTAACCCCGGGATCACACTGTTCACGTCCATTGAAAATGAACAAAATAAAATATAATAAGATCCAAAAGCAAATGTCAGAGAAGTTCATGCATGGAAGCTTTTAAAAGTCCAGGAAACAATCTTTAAGCTTATCTCATGCTTACTTTTCATCAGCTAATGCCTGGATCTCCCTTAGCCTTAAACCTCTGATATTAATAGCTGGCCTTTGCTCTGCAGTTGCTCATTTATTCCACCTTCTTTCTAAGAAAATTGCATACAATCCTTTAGCTTATGCACTTGTCTTAAGGGAATTCCTTAAGGGTGTTGGCAAAATTCAAAGAATCTACAAGAATTGTGTAAGGCAACCAATTAGATTGTCTTTTTTTTTAAGTTTCTATTTGAATTTGTGTTTAGGATTTCGACATGACCATTTCTGCTTCCTTTGGGGAAAATTTTGAATAAAATAAGCTGTGGACAACAGATACAAAATTAACCCTTTCTTGCACAGGCCTGCTTGACCTTTGGAGATAGATTGGCAAAGTTATTTGTCTCCTGGTAGTGAGAAACTAGGAGATATCTTTGCACGTGGAATACATGTGTATTTACCCTGTGCAAAACCTTGTGAGACAGATCTCATTAATGTGAGATGGATGCTAATTAATCACATGTAATCAGTTCAGCTGCTGCATGTGTCTCAGAGTTCTCACACGTTCCAGGAGGGTTAAACAGCAAAAGGGGCTCTACAGCCTGCTTTGGGGCTAGGTACTTCTTTCTTTCGTTTCAAAAAAGAAATTACCCCGTCTACTGTTGTGAGATTTGAAAATCTCATTACTAATTTTCTTAATCTAAAAGAAATTTTTAAAGTCCTGTTTAGTTTCTGGAATTATCCTGCAAATTAGTATGGTACTTGGAGTTGTTTCTTTATTTGCCTGTGGTCATGGTACTGACACCTGAAGCAAGCGGGGAGAAGAAAAATGAACTGTATTGATTTTTGTCAGTGGCTGGCTGGGTGGCTGTTACGTGCAGGGAGTCAAGAACGGTGCTCTGGAACAGAGATTTCAACTTGATTGTGGCAGAACTGCATCCTCTTGGAATCATGATGATTCATTGTTTGGAAAAGGGCTATTTTTAGCTGGCCTGAATTATATGGAGATTAAAGAGAATCATTAGCATGAAAATCCCCTTGAAGCTCCTGCAGCTGGTACAATACAAAAGATCTGCTGAGATCTGCTCAGCCTGGCTGGCTCTGGAGGATCCCTGGGTGCTGCAGGAGGCAGAGGGTGACTCCAGAGGGCTTTTGTGGCTCAGGGATCTATTCCTCTGGGCACAATGCAGCTTTTCCTACAGATTGCACTCCAAAACAGTGTTTTCTAGAAACAACACTGTCAGAGGAAAGAAACTGGGGGATGAAGAGGGGAAAGGGGTATATTTATAGGTATGGAGAGCATCCTGGTGCTGGGTTTTACTGTGGGCTCTGTTCTCTCAAGAGTTCAGTGGACTGAGCTCTTCTTCACTTGACTGCTTCTGCCCAGTGTGGTGTTTCTTGTTGCATCTTGTTGCATCACTTTATGCAACAAGAATAGGTGCAGGGCAGAGAGGTTGGTCAGCTAAGCAGGCAGTGTCAGCACCTCTCCTCCTTTATCACTGGAGATGCCTCTTCAAGCACCTCAGCTGCAACAAGCGCAAAATATGATGAGCAAGACTGAGTGTGAGAATTGTTACAAAGTGCTTTTGACGAGTCCGAGTTGCACGTCATCATTTAGTGCATTTGTGCAAGGAACAAGATTTGCCATCCTAATTTAAAAAAATTAAATTGCCGTCTTAATTTAAAATATGTCGTTGGTGAAATCCAAAAGGTGCTAATGTGTTTTGTTTTGAGGAAGAAAATCTTAACAGCAAACTTTAGAAATCATGTATAACATGAGCTCCATACTTGAACATACTGAGCAACAAATCTGAATTATGTACATTTTCTTAAAGCAGTGAAATCAAGTATCTCAGGGTACCTCATGATATCTGAACTTCTCCTGCTGGCATGCCAGTTAATTCTTAAATGAAGGTTTAATCATGGTAACAACAGTTTCTTCAGTAAAATCTTCTCTGAAATGCCCTTATTCCTTTGCCCTGAAAAGACACTTGCTTCCTTCTCAGGTTCTTAAATAAAATACATTTGCTGTTAGAGGACTGTGATAAGAATAAGAGTGACATCATACAACAGTCAGGAGGAATACAAGGGCATAAGTCTGAGTTTTCATTACAATTGGGCTGAGCTTCATTGGAAATTCATGCATGTGGAAAAATGCTTAGGTAAAGAATAAATGCATTGCAGTAATTCCCAGTTACTGGAGGGACTGTTAATATGTCTTTTCACATTATGCAAAAGCAGTAAACAAGAATAAGGGTCACAGCTTTAAGAAGAGTTGTTTGTAGCATCTGTTAGACTGAGCAAAATGTCACAATATGCAGTCTCCGGAAGGAGCAAACAGACCATTAAATCTTGGATGAAAAAGGCACGTTTTCAAACTGCTGCAGGTTTTTTGTCTTTTTGCAATAATTACAGGAGGGCTTGGGGTTGTGGCTGTGATTATGTGAAGGCAATTGGACACGAAGTTTTAGTGGGACTGAAATTTGCCTGGTGGTGCCAGAAGGAAGGGCTGGTTTGAGAACTGTTCCATGTAAAGGAAGAGAGCCACCAGCTGCAAAGCAGGTGGCAACACACCAGGGGCAGGCAGGTATGAAATCATGGCTCTTTATTTGGCTTACAGTGAGAGGAATGAGGAAGGGATAAAAAGGTGGAACAGCAGACTCAGAGGAGCAACCTCCTGGCTTCTTATTAGGGGTTTTATAAACAAAATTGGGATTGGGTGATGTGCTGGTGTAATGGAGATCCCAAATGTTGAACGTGTCAGGTGGGCCTCTCAACCAGCTGCATGCCTGCTCAGTGGGTTAAAAAAGTTCTCATTGGTGCTAAGCTATGGCTTTGCATGATGTATTTATATCTTTTATATATCTGTGTGTATATCTATGCCTTTTACAGCTTTAGTCAGAGAAAATCACACTGCTGCTATATTGAAGGATCTGGTTGCTATTCAGTCCCCCACGGTTCCACCCAATTTTTTGGGTCCTTTTGAAGAGCTGTAGCTGAAGAATGAGCTGGAACAAGCTGCTCTCCTGTGTAATGGAGAATAATGCAAGGCTGCAAACAGCACATCTGAAGCTATTTCAGAGATCTCATGAGTTCTAGATCAAGAGAAAAGTCCTTTTAAAAGGAGGTAATTAGTTTATTGCAACGTTAATGAAAGGAGAGGGATTTCATGTGTCACTTTTACAAAAGCCCTTATCTGGGCCTCAAAAATGTACTGGAAAGTGATTGTGCAGAAAATGGGGGTTTATGGCTTACAAGCAGTGCCAAGATGTAAATCCTGTCCAACAGTAACAGGGAACATTTCCCAAAACTGGAATCTCAATTGCCTAAGCTATTTCCTGCCGAGGTATTCCTGGCCTCTTTCACTTGGCCTGCTCAGACAGTGTTTTCCTTGGTAGTTCCTGGGACAGAAAGTAGATGCCTTAGGTAAGGGATCTCTCCCAGCTGCTTCAGAAAAAGAAAGTTAAATAGTACAAAAGCAGGAAGACTTTTTCAGTGGCCACGGGGAGGAGACAGCAAGCCCAGAAAATAATTCGTTTAGTTATGGAAGTCTTTTATAAAAAAGTCCCCCTTTTAAGTGGTATGCTTTTAGCTCTTCCTGGAATTAGACAGTTTTGTCAGATAGGAAGTGCAAGTTTTTTCCAGGATTGGCACTGTTTGCAAAGTACAGGGCTGCAAAGTTTTACTGATCTTGCCATGGGAAAGACACTAAATTAATCTATTGATGTACACATTGAAATACCATTATAGCAAGTAGGGAGGGAACATAAATGCTAGGATGGAAGAAATGAAAATGACTCTCCTAACTTAATAGAGACAAAACAAAGCTTTTCAAGATGTGAGGTTTCAACACGAGGCATCAGCTCCAGCATTTCAGGAGCCTCTGAAAAGGCAGAGGGAAAAGCACTGAAAATTCTTTGGTGCTTTGTAATGTGAATAACCAAATCATAGCCACAGCCAAGCAAATGATGACTGGTTCCTGTTGTGGCTGGTCAATTCAAACCTTCATCAGATAACCACTGGTTATTGGGTGTTCTGCATGCTGAGTTAGCCCAGGTTCTCTTGTGCTGTAAGTTGTTTTTCTCCAGCTCCTGCAGTTGGCTCTCCACCAGGGTGCAGGGAATGCCTGTGTCCAGCTTCACTGTGGTGTGTTATTTGAGTACTTGCAGCCCTTTCTTGGTGTGCAAACCTTTAAAGGCAGCTGATGGTCACTGGGCACAGAGCAAGTTGTGCTGTGGTTGCAGTTCCTGCTTCAGTTACCCAGCTCACAGAATATTAGGGATGGAAATGGTACCATTGAGCAACTGATGTATTCATTTCAAAGGGTGCAATTAATTGCACTTTAATTCTCTTTGATTACAGGGCAGTGCTGTGTGTCTGGAAGCCATTAAACTCTTTGTGCAACAAGGTAAACAACTCTGTTTCTGGATGTCTGACGTGGACAGACCTGGTGAGGTTTTTCTGCCTACTCAGATTCTGATTCTGACTTCTGATTCAGATTCTGACTTTGTCCTTTTCTGGTTTTCAGCTTACATATAATAAACTTTTGGAGACACAAATGCTACATTTTTAACTGGCCCAAAACTGCATATACAGTTTTTTTAAAGTTCTTTTTTTCTTCTGTTGAGAGATTAAAAAAAAAAAAGGAAAAAGCTGTTTCTACCATAGTTCTATGTACACCTGTTACTGCATACACAGTTTTCTAAAAGTTCTTTTTTATTCTGTTCAGAGATAAAAAACTTCTTAAAAAAAGGAAAAAGCTGTTTCTACCATAGTTCTGTGTACACCTGTTGCTACTTTTGCAGTCCGGTCATTGCAGAACAAGAATACAGATCAAGACAAAATCCCAGCTACTGTATTTTAAATGAGATTACAGTAAAATCTCAGTATTCCTCAGAAGAATCGTTTGAAAAGGCAGTGAAGTTAAACCACTGAAGCATGATGATATTGAAAAATAAATACACAATCATCAACAGCAGCACCCACAAAAAAACACTCAAATATTCAAGCAAGGGAGGAATAATTGCTCTGTAATTGGGGGATGAACAGAGTAGATCAAGATGTTTATTCTTAAATAAGTCTTTTTATTCTGTTAATATTTATTTTCATTTTATTTGTTATTCCATCCATCATGTTTGCTGGGCAAGAGGATGGAGATGACAGGGAAAGAGAAGAGAGGGAAGTGAAATGGATGTTTCCTCCGAGGAAGAAGGAAAAACCCCAACAGCCACCAACAGCCTCTGCAATTTGCCAGCTGCCTGATCACCATGAGCTGACCTCCAGGTGGGACTGGATGGCAAAGGGGTACTTCAAAGAGGCCAAGGAGTATTTTATTTTGTTTTTATTTTATTTTAATTTAATTTTTTTATTTTTATTTTATTTTTATTCTATTTTATTTTTATTCTATTTTTATTTTCTTTAATTTTTTAATTTTTAAAATTTTATTTATATTAATGGTATTTTATTTTTTTATTATTTTTTAAATTTTATTTTGTTTTATTTATATGAATGGTTTTTATTTTATTTTTTACTTTTATTTTTATTAATTTTTTTAAATTTTACTTTATTTTATTTACATGAATGTTGGGGGTTTTTTTTCCTGCAGGGAAAGAGGTTGTTCTTGCTGCAGAGTGAGGAAGAAAGAACACAGGTACCAGAGGGAAAGCAGATAAACAGTTAATAGAAAATGGTGTCACTGGGGAAAATAAATGGCATTTTCCTAGAGAACACCAGCAAAGAGCTGATTCTCTGAGAGAAGGATTGGTGGCAGAGCTGTTAATTCTTGTGGCTTGGAAAGATAATCTCATGGGCTGGATTGTGAAATGCTGCTCTGCCTTCCCTGCTCCGGCTGAAAGGACAGACACAGACAATTTACTGCCCAATTAATGTGTGTTCTCTCCACACCCAAGAATAATTCTTGGAAGGCAGTGTGCATATGGGAATTTCAGTGCTCAGGGGTGTCATTTGTTCAGGAGTACAGCTAATGGCCACACATACATCGATACAGTCAGAGATATTGAGGTGTAAAATCCTGTGAAATTATTTGGTTTGGGCTGCCCACCACAGCCCTCATTCTTTTCCACACTCCTGCTCTATCAGCTGGGAGGTTTAACAAACACTGCAAATTACCCCTGGCCTGCCCTGGACACTGAAATAGCCCATCTGTGTGCACAAATTCCCTTGTTTATTTTCATTAACTGAGGAAAGCAAGTGAGGGACACCCATTTATAGCAGTGCAGCACTGGCATTAAGGACTGAATTCCTCAAGAGAGATGTCTTCACTCCATCAGAGCAGTCTCTAGAAGCAGAAACCAGTCAGAAAGTGGAAGAGCCAAACTTGGACTTACTGGGGGACAATTTTGGGCGCAATTTTCATTTGTTGTGCTGGCTCCTCCTGTTGGTGCTCCATTAAATGGCTGTGGGCAGTCTCTGGTTCTGAATTAAAGTCTTGTCCATGCCTGGAGGTGAGACTGGGGGCAGCTGTGATGTGCATGGCAGAGAGGAATGCTGGAGAGTCAGGCCTTATTTAAGTTGATGGGTTTTTTTCTGATCTGGTGTTCAGCCGTGTTTCCCCACGTGGCAAAGGAGAAGTGGCAGGGAAGTTGTGGCAGCAGCTGAACCTGAGAGGCTGGAGCGTTCTCAGTGTAGAAAGAACTCTGGGATTTCTTGGAAAGGCTCTGTGCATTCCAGTGAGCATGTGCAGGAGGTGAAATTAGAATTACTTTTGCTTTCTGTTTGTCTGAAGAGGCACGTGCTGAAAAACTCAGAGGCTGTAGTGAAATAGTTTTTGGGAGAGTTATTTTAGTGAAAAAACCTAAAACCAGCTGTGCTGTTTAACACTTTAAACTGCAGCGAGTTGCAGTCGGTCTCTATAATGCTGGCAGGCACAATTGTGAAAAGAATTCTGTTTTCACATCTGTATCTCTAATATTGAAGTTACAAAAGCTACAGAAATGTGTTTCTCAGTTCCCAGCTTTAATGTCTATTCAAGATGAAGTACTCCATTTTTTTTTCCTTCACAGAAGAATTTACTGGGTAGATTGTTACCCTGATGGCCCTTAAATACCTAGGATGCTCCAAAGTGGAAGTACTCAGATCAAAACGCTTAAAAAGTGGTTTTTATCTGTACTGACATGGGTTTTTTCCCGTGTAAACAGCTCCATGCAGTCCCAGCACCATCAAACACCCTGACAGGAGCTGTGTGTGAGATGGCCAGATTAATTTCTTAGCCAGCAGAATTGATTTGGTGTTAGGAATGGGAACCATCTGATGCATTTTTCAGATCAAAGCTAATTCTCCCTCGGCACACATGCACTGAGTAGCTGTGCCTGTGTGACAGCTAAATTACAGGAGTGCTTTACACACACATTATCTTGTCACAACACAAGAACATCCTACTGTGCTAAAACACTGCTCTCAGAAGAAACATATCATTTTCCCATATTGTGGGGGAGGATGCTGAACAGCTTCTTTCTTTTTACGTAGCTTTTATTTTCACCTTCCACAGGCATGAGAGGAGCAAAATTCTAAAACGGAAAATTTGAAAACTCTTCATTTGAATTTCTCTGTATTTTTATCCTCTTCATCTTCTGTGTGATGAAATGTGTTGATGGCTGTGCCTGGGATTAAACAGAAAATGCAGGAGGAAAACAGTGGTTTCCTTTCAGAGTTTGGTTGCTTATTTAAAGAGAATGATTATAAGTTTGTAAAGAGAAGGATTGTGAGTTTTTCTCCCCCTCATGCATTAGGGAAAATGAATGCTTATGAAGTAAAACTGTATGTTTGGGGAAATTTAATGAGTATTTTGCAACAGCTTTGTGGCACAATTTTACAATCCCTAATAGCTGATACTGTGTAGTGTGAGATTGGGGTGGGGTCAATCCAGGCCTTTGGAAATTTCAGCTTTACTGAAGCAAGGTGCTGGGGAACGAAGCTGAACTTCTCTCAGTTTCTTGTAAGACAGTTCAGTATCTAGGGCCTGGGCTGGAAACAGGGCACTGGAACCATCTGAACTGGGGCTGTTGGTCAGGGCTTGTTGGTTTCAGTCCATTGCAAAGAACAAGGACACATGCATTCAGTTCCAAATTAACATCATCTCTTGTGCATGCTCTGAAATATTGATTATCTGGCCTGAAACAGTAAAACATAGCACTGCAGTTTAGCTAAGAATTTAGAGTTACTAATTCATTAAATAGGGCTAGGGTAATACATTTGCAACAAATGAAGCCTTTTCTTTAATTTACTGTATGCTTGTATATATGCAGTGCAAAACCACGAGCTTTTTACCAACTGATCATCAACTTTTAGTTCTGATGTGAGCTAACCACTGGCATTCCACTGTCCTACAAAGGAATGTGATTCCTTTCTCATGAGGCCGGACAAAAGGATGCTATTAAAAGACACTGTTATGTAATAGAATAGTGCAGAGATGTGCTGCCTTATAAATGTAAGAAAATTGAAACCATTTGGAGTATTTTTTAGGGCCTGGCATTTTCACCATTTTCTCATGACAAAAGCAGCCTGTCAGTCTTCTGCTGAGTGCACTTAACGGTGCTGTGCTCCAGATCCCCCTCTGTGCCTCATGGTTGGGATAAACCAACCCACGTTTATCATTTACCACAGCCCTGCTGTGAAATGACAGCTCATGAGCAGCCACAATCAAGTGCCAGGCTTGACTAGCAAGAAAAGCTGTCCTTGCTGTTTGCAGACTAAGATAGTGAGCACCTTTTGGTTTGCTTTCGTTTCATTTGGATTTTTGTGGAGGTGGGTCTTGGGGTTTGGTTTTTTTTCTTATTTTTAGTTTTTAATTTGATTTGGGTTTTTTTCCTTTTGTTTTTGCCTTGCTCTCCTTCTCAACACGTTATGTTCTGGGGATCAGCTCTTTGAGCATTTCTGTTTACAGCCACAGCATCACTTTGTCTTTCACACTGGACCAGATGGAGATTTTTGGGGCCTCACCCTTGACATCTAATGCAAGTTCTGCCTTTGTGTCTGGAAATTCAGGGAGTTGGGAGAGGTGAACATTGAGACTAAGAGAGAAGGAATGTGCTGATGATAGAGTACTGTGAGTGGCTTTGTTCCAGTACTGGTGTAAAACCCTAAATGAATACAAAATGAATGCCCATGGTGCTGTTATCTGGGCCATGAGTTGACTATTGGATCAAGATAAAAGAATGTTCACAGGTTGCTGAGCTGTTCAGTTTGGTACTGCTATTTAAGTAACTTTTCAGTTTACTCCCACACAAAGTTATAGTCAAAGGTCTCTGCAAAGCATTTGATGCTGGAATTAGGAAATCATGAATATTCTCATCTGTAAAAGGACTACCCACAAACAAACAGATATTGTGACTGTAAAGTCCTTAATTTGAAGCATTTTGAGTTGGACTCCTGTGGCTATGAAGGGATCCTGATGAACTAGTGGCATTCCTGCACTTTGTCTGCAGGATAAATCCTGTCCTGGGTAATACTGACCATGAGCTTTGAGAAGTAACAAACACACATCAATAGTCAAATCATGCTCAATAGTTAAATTGTACTCAATAATTAAATCATGTTCAATAGTTAAGTCATACTCAATAGTTAAATTGTACTCAATAGTCAAATAATGCTCAATAGTTAAACAGTTCTCAATAGTTAAATCATATTCAGTAGTTTAATCATACTCAATACTTAAATCATGCTCAATAGTTAAATCATGCATCAATAGTTAAACAGTACTCAATAGTCAAATCATGCTGAATAGTCAAATCCTGCTCAACAGCTAAATCCTACTCAATAGTTAAATCCTACTCAATATTTAAATCATACCCAGTCAATAGTTAAATCATACTCAATAGTTAAATCATACCAAATTAATAGTCAAATCATGCTCAATAGTCAAATCCTACTCAATAGTCAAATCCTACCCAATCAATAGTCAAATCGTACTCAATAGTTAAATCCTACTCAATAGTTAAATCCTACCCAATCAATAGTTAAAGGTACCATCCCAGCTGGTGCTTCATTTATCTCTATGTTTCTCTTGGCACCCCATGAGTCAAGAAAAGCAGTGACAACAGTACGATTATTTTTAGAAATGTCTCAAGCAGAACGCACGAATGTTAAAATATCGATGGACTTTATTGCTGCAAAGCCTATTTTTGTCATTTCGGTGTTTTCATTGTTAGTCACTCCTATCCTGTGATGGAAGCTGCTCCTTGCTAGACTTTTGTGTTGGGGGAGGACACTGAGTTTTCAGTTTGGTGAGCTTGGCTACGGCTGCTCTCCATGTGACTGTGGTCAGTACTGCCTGCAGCACAGCAGCGAGTGCTGCCCAAGTGTCTGCCCAAGTTTGCAGTGACACATGGAGTGACCTTATAAAGGAGATGATATTTCCTTTCTTCAGCTTGGTTTTCCCCCTGTGACAGGAGAACAATGTTAGTGACCTGAGAAAAGCTCCTTAAAGCCATTTGTGCATTGGTGATTGAGGTCTGGGCCCCACCGTGCTGCCCCGTAATGCAATATCCTGTGAGCGCTGCTGACATGCTTGCTCTGAGAGGGGGAGTTCAAGATGAGCTCAGCCAGGAGAGGACTTTGCACAGAAGAGTTCCCTCTCTGAAGTGAGCAGGGTGTGCTGAGACAGCCATGTAGTGTTCTGCTTTACACAGCAGTTACTCAAGCGTGGTGGTGTTCGCAGGGTCTCAGGACGAGGGGAGAGATGAGAATGTTGACTCCATGTTTCAGAAGGCTGATTTATTATTTTATGATATCTATTGTATATCATAAAATATAATATATCACAACATATATAAAAGAAAATTATCTATGAAAACTTACTAAAAGAATTGAAGAAAGGATTTCATCAGAAGGCTAGCAAGGAATAGAAAAGAGCGATAATAAAATCTTGTGACTGACCAGAGAGTCCAAGACAGCTGGACTGTGATTGGCCATTAATTAAAAACAAGTACATGAGAACAATCAAAGATGCACATGTTGCATTCCACAGCAGCAGATAATTATTGTTTACATTTCATTTCTGAGGCCTCTCAGCTTCTCAGGAAAAAAAAAAACCTAACAAAAGGATTTTTCATAAAATATGTCTGTGTCACTCAAGCTTTGCATCTAGGGTTAACACAGCAGAGTAGGACAGGACCAAGGGCCCAACTAAACACTCAGTGCTTATCAAAAAAGTCTTATCTAGCTTCTGTTTGTACTCCTTTTGGTGCAACACTGCATGTCTAGTGATGAGAACTGTTTGAATTAAAAGAAAAAAGAATTGAACTCTTGGCAAAAAATCCCCACGGGACAGTGCATCGTAGTTCTTCAGAATGGGTATGCTTTACTGGTTAAGAAATCTCTCTCCTGACAGGAACCTGAAAGAGCAAATCTTAAAATTATGAGGGAGCTGGACCAGTATCTGTAATTTCTGCTGCAGGATATTACACAAAACGTGATGGTAAGTGGTGGATTCATTGGCTGGAGACAATGCTTCCTGTGCTGACTTTCTGACAGACTGTGAAACAGCAGCAATTAAATGCAAACTTTTGATGCATCTACATAACAGAATATTGAAGTGCACACACCTTTTGAACCTGGAAAAATGCCTGCTGAAACACACTAAAATTCCAAAAGAATTCTGATTGTATCAAAAATGTTTCTAAAATTCTAAAGTGACCAAAAGAAATAGGTTGCTTTGAGGAAGAGCTGAAAACACCATTAGGCCTTTCTCCTTGGTATTTAGGTGAGTGATGTAAAAAGTCTGTTCTGCTAATGGATAGATTCATTTTAAAATGTACATATCCATAGCCCAACTCACCAGGGTTCATATTTGTCAAATACTCCCCTGAGACTTACCTGCTTTTCTGCCTAACATAGCAACCTGTCCTTTTAAAAGCTATCACAGCTGCTGGCACTGGGCTCCTTTCTGTGGCTTTAAAAACTCCTTGCTGACCAGCTGCCAGCTGCAGTCAATGCAGCAGTTTGTGTGGAAACTAGGTGGGAATCCTGTCATATAAGAGAACAATGACTCAAAAGTAAGAACAGGAGTGAGTCTGGAAAGTGTTGGTAGGTCAAATGTAATTCTTTGTCCTTCTGTGCCAAACATTTGAGTCTGGAGTGTCTTATAAGATCTTAGAGTTAGCTGAAGGAGATGAGAATAATTGACATGAAATGAAATTTTTTTCTTTGACCTAACCGCTTTTGTGAAATTTTATACTGGTTATTATTTGACAGCAGCTTTTTCTTTAGAGAGGGTAAGCTCCCCCAGCCAGACAAAGCAAAGAGCCTCAAACTTCCCCCAAGTTCAGGATCAAATCCCTGAGCCAGAAATGAACTCATTTGGAGTTTTTGTGCCTCAGCCCTGGGGAGGAGAAGGCTGTGCAGGGACCTGTGCCGCTGAGAGGGCAAGAGCTGACATCCAGACAGCTGGGTGCTCCAGCCCTTGTGCAGCCCCCAGAAAATGCAGGCTGGCCCAGACAGTGTTTCCCAGACAGATAACTAGTTTTATTATGGGAACAGGATGGTTCTATTCAAGAAATTTAAGTTGGAGAATAGCTGTACTTGCTTAACTGGAGAAATAAATGTGGCTGTTCTCTTCCCTTTCTTCAGGTGTGTGGCCAGCTCCTCGTGTCCGACCTCTTGGGGTGCTGCATTAGGTTTGTTGTCACTGCTTTGCTTTGATTCCACCCCTTGTTTACAAAAAATATTCATGTTTGAATTATTTTCCAGTGGAATTGACTAGAAAATACTCTTGCTTTCCATTGAAAAGAGCTACCCTTGATTTATCTGTAATTCAGTGCTTGGGCATTCATTGTTTTTATGTCATTTAAGAATGTGCATCAAAAACTGGATGAATGCTATTCTGGTTTTTTGAATAAAAGGCTGGGAATTATCACTGAAAGAAATCTTCCAAGTTTTCAGGCTTCTGGACTTGTCTCAAGAGAGACTTGTGTTGCTTTGATTTCATGTTTGTATGTTTAATGTTAGTTGCACCTTACATATTTCAACCACTTTGCTAAAAAATTTAAAAAACTAATTCTTACAATCAGCTTTAAGCTTGGTACTGTTATTTAAACAGTGGCATTGATAGTGGTGTCCAGCCACTCAACAGAACCAGTAATTGCAAATTACTCACTTTAGTAAACGGAAAAAAGAAGTGCACGTTTCAGAGAGTGGTGATTTCTTACACTTTGTTCATTATGCCACAAGGGAAAGTCACAAATTATGTTTTGTTTTGCCCATCCCTGCAGGTGGCAGGGGAGACCCAAGAGTGAGAGTCCAGTTTTCCTGCTGAAGAGATCTGTGAGAGGAGGCTGGACACTGCACGTGGTACAGAACAGCATGTCTCTGGAATGCAGAAGGTAAAGACTTTGTTTCCTCATCCTTCTCCATTTTGTGGTAAAAATTCCACATTTTTCCTTAATGTGAGGTTCTGGTTTACTCTTTACTCTTCTGCTGGAAACATTCTCTCTGTAGGCAGTGGTTTGCAAGTGTGTAATTGCACAGCATTCTTCCATTACGTAGTGAACAGGATATAACAGGTGAAAAAAACTTCAGTTTTATTCTTAATGTGTTCAGTATTGGGATTTTTGCGTGCAGCTTATTTATTCTTTCTGTCTTAAATATAATTGACAGCTGTTGGCAATTTTGGCCTTAGCAAACACCAGATAGCATATGGCCGTGCAAAACCTTCGCAGGAGCCTGTGATTTACAGTGCTGATCTGCCTGTCATTTTGCATTATTGTTATCTGTATTACTATTTGAATTCTGTATTATTATTTGAACTCTGTCTTTAAGCATTAGGCTAGATTTAGGGAACATTTTGGAGTAAATATCCTGTTTGTATTGATAACAATGGTTCAGTTCACAAGGTAAAATAGCAATACCCTACACATTTTCACTTGTGCTTTGTGGGGGGTTAGGATCACGGATAGAAAATTTGCATTTCTGTAACATGAATTCTTAGTTCTGAGTCAGCAGTTCCCAAAATTCAGCAGGCATTTTTTTACTTGCACAAGATCCCAGCATCCCATTTCACTGCAGGTGCGCTGATGACTGGGGAGCCAGCACACTGCTCAGATTTGAACTGAGGATGGAGAGGGCACAAAACTCCCTGATAGTGATGGTGGTGGTGGTCAGGAGGAAATGAGGAATATCAGAATATCACATCAGCCTCAGAGCACGAGCTGAGCTGTTTCTTAGCTGCCCCAGGAGAAGGCCTGATGAGCTGACACAGAGGCATTCTGAATATCATTCTGTGTCACTCACAGATGGCAGAGTTGAGGCTGTGGTACAATTGCTGTGGTGTTTTCCCCTTCCTTGGGGCAAAGGCAGGGCTGCTGCTTTTGCCAGCTCCTCTTGTGGTTTGCTGCTGTCATGAAGTGTGGGATTTGCAGGCAACCTGATAAGGGAAGAGATGGGAATATTGACTCCTTGTTTCAGAAGGCTGATTTATTATTTTATTATATATATTATGTCATATTGATATTAATAGATATCATATTATTATGACTATTAAGATATATCATATTAGTCTCATATTCATATTATATCATATTATATATATTAAAAGAAAATACTATACTAAAACTATACTGAAGAAAGAGAAAGGAAACATCAGAAGGCTGGACAAGAATAAATAATAAAAACTCCTGACTGACCAGAGTTCTGACACAGCTGGACTGGGATTGGTCATTAATTAAAAACAATTCACATGGAACCAATCAAAGATGCACCTGTAGGTGAGCAACCTCCAGACCACATTCCAAGCACTCAGATAATCATTGTTTGCATTTCATTTCTGAGGCTTCTCAGCTTCTCAGGAGAAAAATCCTGGTGAAGGAATTTTCATAAAATATGTCAGTGACGATGAAGGACACATTAAGAGTAAAACCAAGCTTTGCCAGGGTTTTCCAGGTTTAGACTGGGCTCCAAGCCTTGGGACAGTGCAAAACCAGAGCTGGCACTTCCTCTCCCAAGTGGAAAAGTTTGTATCAGACATGGTGAAGTGACTTAACTGCCTTAACTATGGAGATGAAAAGCTCCGTTCTCAAGTGATGTATTACTAGAAAAACATTCCTTATGTGTCTCATGGTCACCTGTTTCTTTGCTCTGCCATGATCAAGTGGCTTTCTCACTGGAAATAATGGAGAGATTGGCACAAGTCAAATGTGCCCAGTTTTGGGTTGTTACTGGGCACAAACTGAGCTCAGATGTGATCTGTGGGAAGGTGCCCAGCTCTTCTGGCAGCTTGGTGGGCAGTTTTTGTTGTAATGTCGATGCTGGTGTCAGTTTTGTTGATATTACCGATATTAACAACATTTATGTCACAACCTTTTAAAATTAATAACTGTCATTAGTTTGAACTGCATATGATCCACTTTCATGGTTTGGGTATTGCAAAACCTTCCAGCAGCTGGAAATTTTGGGTACTGCAAAAAGGTCAGACATACATTTATTACATGAATATGTATGTCATAAAGCTTAATAAAATTCTTCTGTTTTCTTTTTTCTCAGCTGCTGTTTTAACCTGCAGCAAGTTTCCTTCTGCTTCCTTTTTTCTCAACTGGTGTTTTAACTGGTGATGAGAGATTAGAAAACTTTATGCTGTTTTATTCTTTTATTTCTTCTTCAAATCTGAGCATGACTTTAATTAAGCCACAAATGGTGTTTTACATTGCATTAAAGGAAAATCTGATTTCATGCAGTTTACTGAGGACATGTGAACAGAATTGAAATATAAATTAGCACACAACACTGTGAAATATGATGAGGAGTTTAATGGCATTTATATTAAAATAAAACTGAATAATATGAATAGATTTGCAAATTAGCAAAACATTCCATGCATATATATGATGCATTCAGGGCCAACTGTGTGGCTCTGCAAGCCTTCAATTTTTAATATTTTTTAATCTATTAATGATAATAGGGTGAATTTGGAGGTCCACTTTTTCTTCAGGGAAGTTATTTGGGATAAAATGGATTGTGGGTGGACCTGCCAAGTGCTAGATGCAGAAAGGAGTGACATTTTAAAATTAATAAATGTCACTTAGTTCAAACATGTATGTAGATAATTAGCAGTTTAGGGTATTACAAGTTTATGTTTTATTGAGATGTTGGAAAAACTTGTGGCTAAGCCAGTCGGCACAGCAGACCA
Organism: Calcarius lapponicus; assembly: GCA_039654755.1. Classification (NCBI taxonomy): domain Eukaryota; kingdom Metazoa; phylum Chordata; class Aves; order Passeriformes; family Fringillidae; genus Calcarius; species Calcarius lapponicus. Next base: position 813,340 of record CM077468.1, on the reverse strand, counting down.
CAGTCTTGTTATTTTTTCTTTTTTTTAAAAGCAGAGCATACAGCAATCTTTATTTCGGTGTTTAAATAACATATTTATTAAATAAAGATTTATTTAATAAATTTATTAAATAAATATATCACTGTTTAAATAACATTGAAACAGACACAGAAAGAAGCACCTTTCAGATTTTTTGTTCCTTGTAAATAATCCTAATTGAAAACTTTAACAGTGACTGAAAGGCCCACAAAAATGAGCAATTACAGGCAAATATCCAAAATACACTGAGCCAGAGGAGGCGCCTGTGCTCTTTCTTCTGGACATATATTATTAGCTGATTAGATTGCATGGTGAAATATTGCCAGGAAAGCCTAAACCATGCTGCTTGAGACTATGGAAAAAAATTTCAAGCTTTCTTCTCAAATCATACGTGAATTTCACAAAAAAAAAAAAAAAGATAAAATAAAATAGAAGAGCATGAAATGAAATGAAATAGGATGAAATAAAATAAAATAAAATTATAAATTTTGAAGCTGAAACAGTTTCTGGCTGTTTCACAGTTATGATCCTCTCTCGCTCTGGTGTCATGCACACCTGCAGGGCCCTTCAGGCACAGGGGTGTATTTGTGTGTGGGTGTCTGCAGATAAATGAGGAAGAGCTGACTCTTCCTGAGAGGTAAAGACAATTCAAGGGGAGCAGGATTGCTTGGGAAGGTGTGCAGACCTGTGAGGAACGAGATGAAAATAGAAAGCAAAAGGAGGTGACTCGGTGCCAGAAAAGATCTGGAAGTTTTTTTAGTGTGATATTTGGAGAACATGGGAACTGATGGAAGTCTCTTTGCTCCAGACATTTAGGATTCAACAGGACTAGAGATTAGAAAAGGGTTTCCAGGAAATGGTTCAGCTGTGGAGGAGGAAGAGGAGAGATTCTGGTTGTGGAACTGACTTGCTGTGTTTCCAGCCCCTTCCTGAGCCCTCTGAGCCTCTTCTCTGGGCTCTGCTGGGTGCAGGCACAGGGACCAAAGTCTTCAGACCAAGCTCATTTTCTTCCTTGCCATTGCTCTTCTGGTGAGCCTTGCTTTTGGGTTCTAAATGAGCATTCCAAAGCTTCACAGAGCTCTTTTGCTGCTGCTGCAGTCCGGACACGGTGGGGCTTGGTGGGGAATGCCAGGTTTACTTAGGAACATTAGCTTCTGTGTATTCCTGTTGTGTATAGAGGGAGGGTGGACTTTGCAGCCATCATTCTTCATGGCAGACATCTGCCATCCCACAAATGGTTCCACTGAAACCATGAAGTTACTCACAGAAGAGGATCAGCATGTTTTTACCATCAAAAATGCAGTTAAAAGTGTGGCATTACCTGTTCTTGAACAAAATCTGGATCAAACCTGGTTTCATTGAAAAGGCCTTTAGCTAAAGATTGATTTGAATTCAAACTTGCATCTGGATCCAACCTGTTTAGTAAAATAGTTCTGATTTTTCTCATTTCTATACCAGGTGGATTTACAGTGAGTTCTCCCCTCTGCCTCTGCACACTGCTGTGTACATAACAGAAAAATATGAGCTCCCTCTTGTGATCCAAAAAACCTTCTCCTTTCCCCAGCTGAACCAAGAGGATCCTGAACGAAGCAGTGTAAAATATTTCAAGTCTCTTGGGTAATTCCTGGTCTTCATTAAAGGATAAATCTGTGATGTAACAGTATTAGTGAGACATTGAAAAACGTGGCACAATTGAAAAAACCAAGATAGGGCTAGGGTCATTCTAACAGGAAAGTAAAAGCTTCTCTGAACACATCATGCTTAAAATGCTGAATAATAAAGCCAGATATGCAAGTAGAGAGCTCTTAGTCTAATAGAACATATTTTTTAGCTATCAGAAACAAGAAACATGTTCTCAATGAGACATAAGAATCATTTTAAAGCTTCTGGGATGACAGATATTGCAAAGTAAGGTACTCCTTGCAGGCACTTAAAGACTGAACATTCTTAGAAAACTGTGTAGAAAAAGAGTCTTTTCACAAAAAAAAAAAAATCCAAGAAGCCACAGCTTCATCAACAGCATTATAACTGCTCCTTGTGTAGTGTGGTGGTTTTGGGTTTTTATCAGGATTACTTGTGTTCTTGCCGAGGAATCAGACAGGAAACAGTTTAACAGCACTGAAATTGTGGCTTCTTTAGTCTGTAATTAATGCTCTTTTTAAAGGGTGTTACATTCATATGGTTCTTGCTGTAGGTTTCCAAAACAGTAGACTTACAAGGATATAGACTCCTGTGTCAATTAGTTACATTGTTTTCTAACCTGTGATTTTAATTTTTCAGTAACTAATTTGTCTGGTTTTAGAAAAAATCTTTGTCAAATGGGGACTAATGGTAAGGTAGATGCTGCTCTGACCCCTGCAGTGATTATGCACACCTAATGGTTGCTGGAATGACATCTGAAATGGCTTCTTTTGGGTGGTCCTTTTAACTATTTTAGATTGCAATGAGAAATACTGAGCATCAACGTTTGCATGATGTGATCCACGCTGCACAGGAGCTCTCCTGGAGGAGTTAAGAGACAGCAATCTTGTGCAATAGCTTTAGCTTGTCTGGGAAGCACTCCAGGAAAAAACAAGGTCAGGAGGCATTCCCTGGAAGGAATTGCTGTGTGCAGACAAGGTGAGGTACACCCCCTCCCTGCTGAACGAGAGATGGATTGGGATTGTGCATTCATCTTTCACCAAATGGCATTTCTCTGACAGAAGACAAAAGCTGCACGAGAGCCAGAGGCCTTAGAGAGAGCTGAGGAGCACTCTCAGTGGAAGGAGGGAATTGGAAGGCTTTATTTAGAAAGTGTGGCTTGTGCCCTTTATAATGAGATGGGAAGCAGGCTGGTGTGATACCTTTGTTCTGGACCAGGTTTGCTGGCACACGAGCATGGGTTTGGTTGTGCTCAGAAAAAAACCCAGCTGTACTTTTCAAATGTTATCTGCTGAGGCTCTTTTGGAGGGAAGGCTTTTAGCAACAGTGGCTGTGTGGAGATTAAATGAGCAGTAGTGAGTACCTCTGCTAAAAAAGAGGAAAACATGAGAGCCTCTACTCACGGAGACAAATCTATTTATCATCTGAGAACTAATGTTATAGAGAGAAAAGATGGAGACAAACATCTCTGCTTTCTAGAGTGCAAATAACTTGTCAAGCTGTCAAAGGGAATGTTTGTACCATTTATCAGATTGTTCTATGCTTTGAAATGCTTAAACATTCTGTCAATCACATTTGAACCCACTAGTATGGTTTTCAAACATCCTCTAGCCCGACTGCAAGAGAAGAGCTTTAACAAAAGGTGATTCCCTTTAAAGCACAGTTTACTCTGAGAGGCACTTTCCAATCCATATGTGATTACAAATTTTAAAGGAACACAGGATAATGAAAGTTTAGCTGCAGAAATCCCCAGATAAGCATACTGATTTTTTATCACTTTTTAATTCCAGAACTATAACCTTTTTGCTCTCCTGGACTGGCAGTTTTGACATCCTAGAATGACTTTGTTAATTCCCACTTCTTTCTCCTGCTTTCCCGTTTGCTCACACGCTTCCTCTCTTACGCACTTCAGCTCATTTGGTTGTTTTTTGTCTTTCTTTCCTTGCTCTCACTTCCTTAACTACCACTCCATATGAAGCCAGGGAAAACCTCACCAGCTCCCAGCGTTGCTTAGCAATGTCATGCATCTCTTGCTGTCTGTTGTGAAGCCATGGCATCCTGGTCTTTCAACAAAGATTGCTACATCACTGCTCTGCTGTAGGTTCCATTCTCTCCCTGAGGTTTCTGATAAGAGATGATGTGTCTAGACAGAGTACATAAGAGATTACCTTCTGTCCATTATAATATAATTAGATCAAGCCATACCAAAGCTCACCAAGATTTTATGTTTAAAAGGTCAACAGCTTTTATTCCATATCTCTAAGATAAGCACCTTACATTGGGCTTAATATGTAGAGTGCTGTGCCTGAAAGAAAAGGAGCTTCAAAAGATTTCCACTTCTATTATATCATTCAAAATAGAAATTTGATACTGTAATACGTCCATTTTAACTTCCGTGATTCATGGAGCTGGAGATAAAAATAGGTCAGCTGTGCCCCTACTGGTTCAGGATTATTCCCTGAAATATATTTTCTATTTCTAAGTCCAGAGCAGATTTAACTATCTCCAGTGAGGATTTACATTTATTACACTGGAGGGCTGTTCTTTGGTGGTCTTAATATGTTATCATTTATTATTTGTATTATGGCAGCAGTTGGAGAGATCAACTGAGATCACAATCCCACTGTGCAAGGTATTCTGTGAACACATGGAATGAAGTCATTTTTCCCCTGAAAGGTTTGCAGTCTGAATAGATAAAACAAATATTGACAAAGTGGCCATGTATCCCCCAATATCCCCTTTTTAGCCAAGCACAACTGAGACAAAGAGAGGTGAGCTTCTCCTTGTCTTGCTGATAACATATATAACAGAGCTGATAAGTGACTTTAGATCCGCTGCGTTCTAGCCTTGTGCATTACCTAGAAATAGGTTTTTGCATTAGAGGGAGATATGCCTCAAGGTTTTGATTAGTAGATTTTTTTTTTCTTCCCTAATCTCTTGCCTCTCTTGGGAATCATAAAGTTCATTAAATTACTTTGAATTATGGCATTTTCAATGTTCAATTGTCCTGCTTGTAAGCTATACCCTTCAAACATCAGAAGAAGCTTAGCACACAAGCCATGTTTTTAGAACTCCCTCCACTGTTCACCAAACAACCCGTTGAGTTTTAAATTTTTTTTCCCTTTTCTCTGCCAGCTCCTCACTCTGCTCTGAGTTCACTGTGTCTTTCTTTAGTTTTATCATTCAAAATTCCCAGCACTGATTGCAGTATCACTGTACAGTTTTGCCAAAGTTCTACAGAACAGAGAAGCTGCCTTTTTTTTTTCCATGTAATCGTTGCCTGGCATGTTCTATAAGTGGGGATATTTCTCCTAGCAGATATTTCTCTGCTTTGTAAGATCAATGTGGCAAATCCTAGAGAAAGCAATACAGCATGGTTCTGAGCAGCTTAGTGTGATAAAGCTAGTGTGTCAAATTTGCAGACTTGTGGAAACAAACTGCTGTGGTTTAACCTCGGATGGCAACCAAGCCCAAGCTGCTCCCCACAGCAGTGGGGTGGGGGAGAGAGGCAGAATGGGAAAAATGAGAAAACTTCTAGGCTGAGACACATTAATAGGTAAAGCAAAATCTGCATATGTAAGCAAAAAAAAAAAAAAAACCCTGAGGAATTAATTCCTCATTTTCCACGGGCAAGCAGGAGCTCAGCCATCCCCAGGGAAGAAGAGGCTGTGTCACTTGAGAAGACAAATGCCGTCACTGAATGTCTCCCCTCTCCTCCTTTCTCCCCGGCCCTCTATGCTGAGCATGAGGCCAATAAGGTCTGGAATATTTCTTAGGTTGATGCCTCAAGGTTTTGGCTTTTCTATTTTTCACATTCTGTGCTGCTTTGGTGTGTGGGTCTGGGCTTCACATTCAGGGATGCTGAGCTCTGTGCACAGAGCAGGGAGACAAAACAATTCCTGCTCCAGCTGGGCACCAAGGACAAATGATCCCAATCTCAGCCCAGGAGCACAAACCCCGTGGGCTGCAGAGAGAAAAACAAGCAGGGTGGGACTGCAGGGGCTAAAGCTGGGATGGGACAATGAACTGCAAGGTGCAAATGGAGCAGAACTGATCCCAGGGAGAGACCCCGGCAGCGCTCGTGCATTTGGGGGCCATTTTGGTTCATCTTGGGTGCAGCCCTGGCTGGGCTCTGGTGCTGCCCAAGGTGGGTCCATGGAGGAGATGCTTTGGATAAATCCCTGCTTTGTTCTCTAGCTCTGTCCAGCCCCTGCTCCAGGGCAGCCTGCACAAGGCCTGCACAAGGCATCAAGGTCAGCTGGGGCCAGCTGTCTGGGCCCCTGGCAGCTTCTTGTGCACCCCCAGCCCCTTGCTAATGGGGTGGGAGACAGAAAATGCCTTGAATCTGTGTAATCACTGCTCAGCAAACATGAAAACCAACACAGATAATTGCTGTAGGCACAGAGTTTGTGGTGATTGGGAGCAGTGGGTGCAGCTGTGCAGCACAGGTGAATCCTATTGAAGTTAACGAGCAGGGAGTGCCCAGGGTGCTGAGCAATCCCACAGGTGCTGTTCATCAACAGGAGGGCATAAAAGGTTGTGAGCAGATGCTCAAAGCTCTCTTTGGTGTTGGTGGTGGCTCCACTGTGGTTCCCATACCGTGGTGACCCCAGCAGGATTTGGGGTTTTGCTGTAGGGCGAGGTGGAGACGCAGCCCAGCGGAGCTTGAGAGCAGTGGGGGGACACTGCCCGATGGACCAGGCTGGATTTGGCACCTGGAGCACAGGTGAGCTGCTGGGAACACCATGGGGAATAACTCCAGACATCCAATGCAACAAAAACTGTGAAAGGAGCAAGAGAAGTTGTTAGCAGCAGTAGGAGCTGGAGGCAGAGTGGCTCTGTTGTTCAGTGCCCCGCGTTCCTTTGCTGGTAAAATCTGTGTCCTGTGCTTGTGGGTTGCAGATCTTAGGATGGGAACATGCAGGTTCTGTTATTCTTGTGTGTTACTTTATGAAGTTGTGTGGCTGCCCGTGGAATTCTGTAACTGTTGTTCTTGTGTGCTACTTCATGAAGTTGTGTGGCTGCCCATGGAATTCTGTTATTCTTGTGTATTACTTTATGAAGTTTTATGGCTCTGGATGGAATTCTGGAATTCTTTACTGTGTGCTACTTTATGAAGATGTGTGGCTGCCTATGGAATTCTGTTATTCTTGTGTATTTATGAAGATGTGTGGCTGTGGATGGAATTCTGGAATTCTGTTATTCTTGTGTGTTGCTTTCTAAGGTTGTACAGCTGTTGATATTGTCAGTGTTCTAGAAGTGTAGGTATGAGGATTTTGATGATACGAGATGGGAGGGAATCAAGGTCAGGACAGAGTCCAGAGTCAGTGCAGCCTGCACAAGGGGTACTTGGACCATATTTGCTGTTTCTTCTGCAAGGGCCCTCTGAGGGGATGGCAGGCACGGCGTTTATTGTAAAAAAGAAAAATAAAAGCCGGGGAAGTGTTGTGGGCACAGAGTTAGTGGTGGTTGGGAGTGGGGCTGATCCCTGATTGTCTCCAGCTGTGCAGCACAGGTGAATGCCATTGAAGGTAACGAGGCAGGGAGTGCCCAGGGTGCTGAGCAATCACACGGGGAGCAGAGGGCTCACAGGTGCTGTGTGTGTGGGATGAAGGGAATAGAAGGTTGTGCTGAGGAGCAATAAGGAGCAGCAGGTGCTCGAAACCTTCTTTGGTGTCACCATGGCTCTGCCTTCATTCCAGTAGACAATAAGAACAAAATCTAGCTGCCATCTATGAAGGACATTTACAAGATGTGGTAAATAGGTATGATTTGTGCTGATAAAATAGAAACAGTAATCAATATTGATACAGTAATTAATATTTGAAAATAAATAAAATAGTTAAAAGTTGTAATGCCAAGAGAAGAGAGGGAAAGGAGGGGCTCCACCCCCCCCTTCCCAGCAGATGTTCCCAAGGACGAGCTCCACATTGCCTTCCCAGCAGCTGCTCCCAAGGACACTCGGAGCTAAAAATGAACGGAAAGGGAAAGAACCTGGTTGGGTCCCAGAAACTGCTAATTATAAGGGATTTATTACTCTGATATTAAGATGTAGTGATATGATGGTTTTGGCTTGCATTGTACTGGCCTGGTGCGCATGTGTAACCAAAAGGTGAAATAAAGGACACAGAGGAAGACTACTAAAATCTTCATCAAGAAGACCCCAAAAGACTTGTGCGACCACCGAGCCAAGTGACAACGCATGCGTGGCAAAGGTGGTGATGAGGGTGGAGATGAAAGTGTGATGAATCGAAAATGGGAGGAGATGAGATTTACACATGACATAAAAGGGGGAATTTTCACTTGGCAAACTTGTACATGAGGTGGCAAGGGTCCAAAAGCCTTGCACTCGTGTACCCCGTGGTTTGTCTTTGCTTATGCGCTATTATAAGAACCAAATTATCCCTTATTTATATTTTTTTTTCTATTCAATTAAAAATGCTGCTACTTTAAATATTGTTGGGTTGTTTTTTTAAGGGGATAATTGGGCAAACATAACACAAGACAAGCGCACAAACATTTCATTTAGACCAATGAAGTTGAGAGCACCACTTCAGCATTTGTTTTTCAGTCTTGCTTTGCTGGTGTATTTTGTTTAGTAGGCTTTTCTAGCAGGGTGGTAATGGAATTTGGGCCAAAGTGATCTGCATAATTGCTTGTCTGACAATTAGCTTGTCTTTTAGCTTTTGACACACAGCTAAAATGTTCCTCCTTAAACACTTGAAGAGTATCATTTCAGTAACAAAAATACAGTGTTATGCATGCTCCTTCTGTGGTGTCTGGGAGAGAGATCATAGAATCACAGAAAATTCTGCTTTGCAAGTGACCCTTGAGGATTACTGAAGTTCACCTGTGAATAACTTTTTGGAAAACAGGTTTTAATTTCCAGTTAGCTTTAACAGTAACAAAATATAGAACCAAACATCCCTTCTTAACCCTGTTATAGCTGTTTTCCACAAACTATCCTTTTTTGCTCCTCAGTTGCTGAAAATATTTCCAGCAACTTCTCCTTTGGTACAGCGTTTGTTGGGGGCCACCAATACTGCAAAAAGGAATCTTTTCATTTTCAATTAATATTTTTCTCTTGTTAGTTTGGACTGTTGCACCTACCCCGTCTCAGCCAACCAAGAATGTATTTTGTGATTTAACATTGAGACAACAGAGGAGAGAATGGCAGCAGAATTTAATATGTTAGCAGCAGAAAGAATGCTAACAGCTCAGTATTTGAGGGAAAAATAGAAGCCAGCATCTTCAGCCTCAGACATCTGTGTCATGCAATTTGCCAAGAAAGGCCATAACTGTGAGCCTCTAGCATCATTAATTAACATAACGTAGCTAGTACTGAAGTGGTGGTTTTAAGAGATTAAAGACAGTACATGTTACATGTATATTTCATGTTCTTTCTTGAAAAGTTACTCACTCTGATAGTTTTCGTCATTCTTCTTCATAATTGCCACTACTAACTTATTTATTAAGTTGTTTGTATTTTTTTCCTCACGATCATGTTTCAAGGATGGACAAGCTGCATCTTCTCAGTCTCTAATGAGCTACTAAAGGGCAATTAGCAGCGTCAGGCCTGCCTGGCAGCCACTGGTGCAAACTTCTGTCCTGCAGCAGCCTGGTCTGCTGATCACTCAGCTTCATCCTGGGCCACGATGCCCTCCAGCCAACCATAAATCTGTAGCTAAAACAGCACCACTGCTGTACCAAATTAAGCAAGGAGGTTGTGCTTCTGTTGTGTTTCAGCTCCTTGTACCCTTTACTCTGCCCGCAGTACAGGATTTGCAGTTTAGGATGGCCTGAGAGCGGCGGCTGGGTGCATCTCCTGAACAGGAAAAAAAGGGCATAGCTAAAAAATGAACATAAAATATTTATTATGTCTACGGGTTGGCTTTTGTTCTTGGGAGTGCCTTGTTCTGCTGCCCTTCTCTTTTCTGGAGTAGTGCCTCAGATGCAAAACAACTGAGTGTGCTGTACCTCTGGTCACGTTGTCCTCCCTTCCATGCCCTGTGTGAGGGTGTATTCATCACCTGCTCAGCTCGGTCACTCCATCTCTGTCTCTGTGTTGCCCCCAGGAATTCCGCCTGCTTCGTGGGCTGGGCAGGCTTTGAGGGTTAGTTAGGAATTCAGTGTTAGCTGCTTCTGTTCTCTTCACATTGCTGGGGCATAAAGGCCGTAAAGAAGAAACCAAATTGAATCTGCTCTGAGGTCCTGAAGTGTTGGCTAGCCTGTGTTATTAGAAATAATGCAAAGTGGTTTAGGAGGGTTTTTCAGAATACTGTATTTTATAACCTATTTTTTTAAACTCTAATATGAAAAAATTATCTGATCACAACAGTTACTCTCAGTAAGCAGCAAATATTGCAACAACAGTGAAGCCCAAACTGAAAATCACACTGGGCCATTTTTTCCCCTGCAGTAACCTGTCATTCCTTGTTATTTACTAGTTTAAAATATAGTGTGGTTCTTATATTGCTATTTTATCCTGCACAGGATATAGGAAATCACAAATTTTGCAACATGGATTAAACAGAAGACAGGGATGCATATGTATTTTTCCAGTGGGATTTCCAAACCTGCATGATCTGTCATCCCTATCTCAGAAGTGAAAGCACATGAAAGTGTTAATTCCAGCGTCAGCATTAGAAAAGTGCCCTGCTTACTCAAGGACATATTTTGATTTTCATAAAACCCAGACCATGAATCTTCAGCTGAATGCGAAGGTTCCCCAGCCTAACTTCCTGTGTAGCCACACTCAGGAGTACAGCTTTGTGTTATCTGATAAAGCACCATGCTGTTATCCAGCTGGCTCAGGGGTGAGGAGAGCACACAGACAGGACACCTGGGCTCCAGCAGAGCATCCTTCCATGCCTCAATCTCCACAGTGAGGTTTAGACCAGTTCAGTTGTACCTTTGAACCCACCTCATCTTCTAACCTGGAGGTGCTGCCTTCGTTTTGGTTTTGTCATTCAAAAATCTTCCTGTGTGGTTCAGGGGAAAAAAATCCATGCAATAAGTTGTGGTTTATACCTGATTTTATGCCTCTGCTGTAAAGAATAACAGGTTTTGCTTATGTGGTTAAGCCCTATTATAAACAACAGTGCACTACTAACAGAACTAAAGAATTTCTACCAAATATTGGGTAATAAGGGTTCTTGTTACCACCAAAATGGGAGAGAAAGAACCAGCCAAAAATTAGGGATTTGGAAGATCCTGATTCAGTGTTATCTCTGTGGACCATATACAGATGTATATAACAATATAGGTTATCCTACAGATTTTTGGGTAGTTCTGGAAAAATACACAGTATTTTTCTGTCTTCCTGTGTTATTGATGGTTTTGTAAAATATCCTGTAACCAGCCCCTCAGCAGGTTAGATGATAATAATTAAACCAGATAATTGTCTTTCTATTTCAGAACTGATAGAAAGATAGCTTGGCCATTTTTTATTTAAATATTTGTCATTATGAGGCCCGTGTGTAAATCTTTGTCCTCTGCTATAGATAGTGGTGATGTGTGACACACACTGGAAAAAGAAAGCAGAGGCTATGATAGCTGTATTGATAGTGTTGAAAGGGAAAAAAAAAAAAGGAGATAGTACCTATTTTTTTCAGAAAGAATTGAAATCTGTGGTTCATTTTGTATATGGTGGAAATATCCTTGCTATCTTAGAGTTTAGGCTGTAAATCATTAGACAGACTTTTCCATTTTCTCTGATGTAATTATGTTGCATTTGTGAGCATCTTATTACATGAAGACATGGAACTGAGTGGGATTTGTCAAGAGTCTTTGCAGTTAGCTCACATAAAGAAGTTCTTTTTCCTTGGCCCATCATCAGGCCTGAGTATGGTGTCAGACATCTGATTAACACAGAAAATCATAGGCTTGCTGAATCATTTGATATTTCTTGGAGAATAAAGGGGACTATAAAATAGAGCATGAATAATTCATGCACAGGACTATCCAAAGTCATTTTCTGATGATGTGATTTCTCCCTCTTTTCAGAACTGAACTTTGCTTTTAAAAGCCAGTGTGATAAAAGTGTGTTTCTGTAGTGTGGAGACATCTTCCTTTTCAAATATTTATCTTATAAAGTAGAAGTGTCACAAATGTTGAAAATAGGAAGAAGAAAGACAAAAATATATTGGAATTTCTTTACCAGAGCGAACTGTAGGGTGTGAAAATAAACTGACTTGTTATTTCAGGAGATTTAGTCATGACAGTAGAAAACTATACTTTCAGTGGAGGGTACAACTAATTTTTAAGAGCATCACCCTGTCACAAAATGTAAACTGAGAACTTGGCATGGTATTTTTCTTCTGCAGAGTGCTTTGTAGGAGATGAAAAATAGAATCCTCCCCAGTCTGCTTCACTGCCACATTTAATAGGCTGTGCTGGGGTGCTAAGAAATACAATCTGGAAAGTTTTTCTCTGGTGGTTTAACGTGTTAAAATCTTGAGTGGTTTTTTTCTGCTGACCAGCTCATCTCTAGGTTATCATCTCCATTTCAGTGTTAGCAAACAAAAAGGCTTTAGCAGATGAAGTCTATTGCTATCCTTGCCCTTCCTCTTTCCCAGGCTCTGCCTCAGTTTTGGGTCTCTATAGCCTCATTCCAGCACTTTTTTTTAGTTTATTGTACTCGTCAAAGACGTGGGATTGGAGCCTTCATTTTTATCATCTTTTGTAAAATTCTTCTCTTTTTTTTTGATCATAAATATGATACAATGCTGATGTGTAGATTCTGAGTATACTCACTGCAGTCCCAGAGTACTGTTGCAGTTCTCTTAGTATAAATATATTGCAGTTATATATTATAGAGTATAAATATGTTTTTATTATTTACTTTTTTATATTTGTATTTATATATTTTATTTTTATCACTTATATTTATTTATTTATTTTTATATATTTATTTTAAATATAATATATAGTATAAATATATTTTTCCAGCAAAAAACTCACTGTGGTCAGTTAAAACAATGCAGTATTATCTGCATTGGGGCCTGTAGTGTCTGGTGCCTGTCCCATTTGGGGATTTATGGATTTATGGACTTAACCCCATAGCTACAATGAAAAGATGACTAACTCATGGAATCCTGTTTAAAAACCCAGCAGTGTAGCACTGGGAGGAGTGGTAATAGTGACTTGGAGGGGGCTTCAGCCCAAGACACTATGCTGGCAGTGCCTGAAGCCCTTCCTGCTGCAGGGATGGAATGAAAAGCATGTGAGAGAGCACCCCAGCAGGCTGCCAAGTGCAATTAGAAACAGGTGCCCGAATTGGAAACAGGTGGGGAAGAAAACGGTCAGACTGGCTTGAGGCTCCTCTGTTTCTAGCAGTAACAAAAAAATTTCCATAGTGGCTGTCCTGAAGCTGGATTCTCAGGTAACACTTGGGAGCTTTGTGTACATATTTTATCTTAGTGTTATTAGTCAAAGGACTCTGGAAAGAGTTGGAAACCATGAAAGAGTTTCTGCTGTGATCAAGCAAGTTTTTAACCCTGTGGGGAAAACAAGACAGATTTTGGGAGGGGTGTGTGGAGAATGGAGGTGGGAGGTAAAAACGGGAGAGCAGAAGGTAATCTTGTTTTTGTTGTTTGTTTTGGGTTTTCTTTTTCTTGTATTGGATCTGTTGATAAAAGGCTCAGAGGCTGCTTGGAAGTGACCTCAGTCCTGTTCACAGGAGCAGGGGAATGCAGGCTGGAGGCTGGAGCTTGCTTTTAGTCAGTGATCTGTGAATAACCCCGAGTCCCTTACTGACGTGAGAGGAGCCTCCAAAGGGAGGCAGTGAGTCAGAGCAGGAGGCTGGGAGATGGCTGGAGCACCATTAGCACGTCATTGGTAATCCCAGCGACACCTTCCCCATCCCTGGCATTTGTCTCCATGCTCCCTGCTCGAGGCTGGCACTATGTTTTATTTAAGGCTCTCCGGCTGCCTCCTGGAGATGTGTGTGTTGTGCAGCCCGACTGATTGGTTGTCCGCTCTGTTTACTAACACCCTGAGATCCTGCAGGAGAGGGTAATCTGTGGGATTGCTGCCGTGGCTCAATACCCCTGCACTGAGTCTGCTTCTCATGTTAGACACAAGGAAAGGGCATCCAAATGAGCGTGTGTTTCAAAGCAAATCTTTTCTAGAACACTTAAATTGCCACGCTGCAGAAGGAGAAGTGATCTTGATGTAGAATTACCCAGCTATGCTTCTGGCCACCTAGTAAGGATCCTGTGATGTGTGTGTGCACTGGTGAGGAATGCTAAGCTGGGGTTTGCATCTCTGCTGAGCACTTGTGCTCCTCCAAATGGCTGCCTGGGAGATGGGCAAGGCTAAGAGCAAGGCAGAAGCTTTCCAGAGGAATGAAGGCAGAGAGCCTTGGGAGATAATGCTTCTTCCTCACTCAGAAATCATTGTTATCATTGTCATCATTATCATCTATTATTTGGGGTGGGGCTGTGGGGGAATCGCAGCACAGCAAGAGAAGTTGCCAGTGAGCAAGGTGGAAGGGGCAGTTTCAGGAGGCAAAGGCTGTGGTGTGGCTCCAGGGCTGTTTGTGTGGGTCAGAGCTGTGCCCTGTGCAGTCTGCTCCTCTCCCCAGCCTTCTGTCTGTGACCAATGCTTCTGACTCTCTGTCCCAGCTTTCCATTTTGTCACCACTTCAGGGGCTGACCCTGGGCAAAGGCTGTCCTTAATGACTCAGTTTCTTTTTTTCTATCAAATGCCATGCTAGTAATCACAGCAATAACATGACTAGTATCCACCTGGATCATAAAAGACTCAGATTTTTTACAGAAAGTTTTGGACTTCCATCTGCAGTTTTTAGTTTTCTTTTGGGAAATGAAAAGAAAGAAAAAGAAAAACAGAGAGAGAATACCCACAGCATTTCAGCCAAACACTTGTGGGCATTTCTAATTTTTATGGGAATCTCAGGCTGTAGCATCTCCAAGGAGATCAGTTTGCTGCTAAATTTTCTTTGGATTGCAATTCCTATAGTCCATGGCAGGTGAGCATTCTCCTCCCTGGTCTTCTGATGTGTAAGAGTGGCTGTGCTGCATCAGAGGAGAAAACATCAGAGCTGGAAAGCATAAGACACTGTAGTAACATTAGCAGATAAAATATTCAAATTTATGCAACAGAAATCTGAGATTTTAGTAGGAAGATATTTCATTTTCCTGTCACTCTGCTTTCTCCAAAGAACATAAATACAACTATGAAACTTTCTCTGGGAGAAACAACGGAGCATTTCCTTCCCAAAGGGAGCCAATGCCAGAATTTCTGCTAATAAAAGCTACAGAAGTTTAGGCAAAGTATAGAAGGCTCCATAAAGGAGAAGGCAGGTCTGTTCTTTCCCTGAGGGGTAATTCTGCCAGCCGTGTACCAGCTCATGTGTTTCCTTTCTGCATCTTCAGTGAGGGTGATGTAGGAACACTTGTAGCAGCCATACGCTGCCAAAAGGTTCCTCTGTGCTGAACAGCAGAAAAGCTTCAGAAACAACACTGGCAGCACCAAACTGGAACAGGTGTGGTGCTGTTCTCAGGGCTCCAGGACGAGGGAAGAGATGAGAATCTGACTCCATGTTTCAGAAGGCTGATTTATTATATTATGATATATATGATATTAAAAGGTCATGATATATTAAAACCATACTGAAAGAATAGAAGAAAGGATTTCATCAGAAGGCTAGCAAGGAAAAGAAAAAGAATGGAATAATGGAACGATAACAAAATCTTGTGACTGACCAGAGAGTCCGAGCCAGCTGGGCTGGGATTGATTGGCCATTAATTTAAAACAACCACAGGAGACCAATCAAAGATGCACATGTTGCATTCCACAGCAGCAGATAATTCTTGTTTTGCTTTTCCTCTGAGATCTCTCAGCTTCTCAGGAGAAAAATCCTAACGAAAGGATTTTTCATAAAATGTGTCTGTGACAGAAAAGTTACCTTGGTTACTATATTAAGGAAGCACCTCTTCCTGTAAGTTTGTAGCACTCCTGCGTGATGAACATTTTTCCTTTTATAGCCGCAATCCCTTTTTCTTTCCCTTTTTAATGAGTCAAAATTACTAATTTATTGTGTATGAAGAACTTGGATTATCCAGCATGTGCTAAACATAGCTACTGAACATTTGCCACATGTCAGAACTTTGCAAATGTTGTTTGTGGGATTATTTATATTGACTGCATTGGAAACATGGGTGATTAGCAGTGATTGCCACAGTAGTTTGGGAAGGCTTACAGATGGAACTCCCACTATGCTTTATGGACCAAACTTCTTGATATGTATGAGCTTAAGCTTGGCATTCAGTGCATCTTTTAAAGGATGGCAACTGAGAAGTGGGCACAAGGTGGAAAAGAGAACAGTGGGTATGAGGGAGAAATGGCAATGGCTGCAAATTGGGGTCGCTGGGTACCCAATGGCTTCCAGCCACTGTCAGGGCTTGACCTCTGAGTGTGACACTTTGGTTTCTTGCAAAGCAGAGTGAGGGGCTGGGATCTCCACCTGAGCTGGGGCAGTGAGTTAGTGCTGACAGTGACTGCTGATGGAACTCAAGGGCTGTGTATGCTCCTATGGCAGCCTGGTACACAGCGTTCCCCTGGATGCTGCAATAAATGACCCTGGGGTAAAGGGTCGCTATGGGATGCAATCAGCATTTCTGGGAAATTGCTGCCATTGCTTCTGGGCAGTGGGAGACTTCTGGGATGTATGAGGGCTTTGTGGAGCTAAGAGAAAGTGCAAAATGCCATAAACAGAAAACTGACTGGTTTGCAATGTAGTAAGAGTCAATCTCCCCTGTAACAGAATGGCTTCCTAGGTTTTGTCCTTACCTATAATTTCTGAAACCTACTTTGTCTGCTTTTCACAATTATAGCCGGTAGCAGATGTAAATTTGTTTAAATTAGAACAAACATTTTGCTTTAAACAAACTCTTTTTTTGCCTAAATTTTACAAAGCATCATTATTGCTATTCATACTGCAATAATATTTTTGTTTGGAGAAAATACTACTTTTAATTTTTAAGAGAGATCTTGATTCTTTGATGTAGAAACACGGTTGAAACAAATGTCCACGTTAACTAAATCCTGCCTCTATCCTATTGAGGATAACGCAGCTGAATATCAATTGCACTTAATTAATTAGTTTAACTTTACAGCAGTTTGCAAATAATCCCCATGAGTTTTGTTGCTGCCTACTTGCTTGTCTGTACTTATTATGATGTTCACAGAAAGCATAAACATAATTAAAATGCTTTCCTAGACTTTTTTTGCCTCCTGTGTCGGCATGTGCACTTTGTTTTCGTGCCACTTGATGCAGCACTGTGAGTCATGCTCGGATCCTCAGAAAATACCTTGTTATTATCCGGGCTGGTGTCCTGTGGGCCTGTACTTGAACCCCCAGGAATGGCAGCTAATTAGTTGAGCTCTAAGGAGAAGCAGCAAAGAAGATTAAATTAAGGACCTCAACGGATTATTTTTTTAAGACTGGAGATAGTCATGGTATTTGTCTGACTCTCAAAATATTTTTGTTAGCTTTCTTGGTCATTTCTGATACCTGGGAACTCGACACCTAGGAATTCTGATGGAACAAGCACTTGGCTAGAGGGGCCCTGGTTGGAAATAAAGTTTTGTTGAGTAATATCATAATTCAACTAATTAGTGTTTTAAAAATAGCTGTCTGATGTTCATCTGAACAGCACTGCTGACTCTTCAGGAGTGGAGGTATACCAGCAGAATCCCAGTCTTGTTCTCAGAAAATACTTTAAAATCTTTTAAACATTTCAGGTATAGAGTGTTTTAAATTTAGCTATATTTTTCTTGTGCTTGCCAAGGGAGGTTTTTATGGTAAGAAATAATTTCTGTCTAGAGCATGCTGTATATCTCTTCACGCACTGACAGTAAAACTGCTGCAGGGGATTGGCCACAGGAGGAAGTTCCTCCCTGCCCTGGCCAGAACCCCAGGAACACCATTTGACAGGTAAACATCAAGGTCCAATTCTCTGAAAAATGTCAGTCCCTCCAGAAATGTTCTGATCACTCCTCCTGTCCTGTGGCCATGCAAAAAATGGTGTTCTAGACTTGAGTGAGAGATGGTCTCTCCCTCACAGTGCTCGTGTGAGAGTCAATCAGGGAGCTTGTTAAACTCACAAACCAAGTAAAACCATTCTCCACCAAGGACATCCATACAACACCAAAATGATGGAGCCCAAATCCATTTGCAAACTCTTCTAAAAGGATCTCAAGCCTAACTTGCGCTGAGTTCTGTAAACTTTTTCACGTTTGCAGCTGTACCCCATGAACCATGAGCACATTTGAACTCCACAGGAGCAGGAATGCCCAACCCTTTAAATTGAAGGAATGCCCTAGATATATTAAGCCTGAATTGAAGACACTAAAGGCAAGATACAGATTAGGGCAATAAGGCTGACCATGGAAAGAAATAGCCATGTATAACTTGGTCAAATAAAAAGTATGGAGCAAAATGTTATGTTTGTCAACGTGCTCTTGAAAAGGCCAAATATCAAGATAGGGGGTTTCTTACTTTAGAATGCTTGGATGGAATTAAGCAAGAAAATCAGCGTGAATCATTAAATACCCTTTGCAGTGAGAGGAAATGCTAAACAACAGAACAGGCTCCCAGGAAAAGCCAGAGAAAATGGAAAATGTGAAAATCATCCTGGGGTGGGTTTGGAACGTGTCTGTGCTGCATTGGGAATGGAGAGATGGTAGAGCAGTGCTGGGAATTCCTAACCATGGTTGCATGAAACACTGATACAGAACACAAATCACCAAGAATGTCTTTGCACAGTAGACCCCAGCCATTCTGGGAGATGCACCTCTGTGTACCGCAGCATAAGTGCATTTACTTTTTTAGTATGATTTATTGGCAGTTTAGAGTTATCAAGATGTAATTATTGTGCTAGAAAAAAATACATTGCCTACCTAAATGTGGCTGGGTTTGCTCTTTTTTTTCCTTTTTGGTGTTTTTTTTTTTTTTTGTTGGTTGGTTTTGTCTTAGTGGTATATACTTTTTCAAACTAGATGAGTTGCAGACATGCATGTATATGCAAATATAGCACATAATACGGTGTGAAAAACCCCAGAGCACCAGAGTGAGTCTAAAATACATTGTAACTCTTGCAAAATAGATGTTGTCTTTACTTTGCAGAAGGGTTTTATCGTGCTCACAAATATATATAGCTGTGAGTATGTCAAAAGCAGCTAGCACAGGATTGCTTGGCTGAGTGGGAGGTGATGCAGGACTGTGCTATTAGTGAGCAGGAGGTGGGAGGTGACTGGGGCTGATGGGCAGGTTGGATACAGTATTTATACACATATGTTTACAGGTATATTTAGATGCCATATGAATATACAAATGTTAAATCCATGCAATAGCTTGCCTCAAGTGTGGATGGGATGATGTAATAACTCAGAGTGAGGCAGCATAGTAGAGTGGACTGAGCATGCAAACCCACAGTTTTTCATCTTGGTGTCTGCACAGTTGTGCCTCCTCACGTGTTCTTGCCCGTGTGTTCCAGCCTTGGCTGGACATGCCTTGCATTACATTTAATATATAGGGAATATGTGCTGTATTTCATCTGGACTTGTAGCTTAATGTGGCATGATTGAGGAAAAAAAAAGATTTTTTTTTAATGGCATTTTAATGGCGAGGGATCTGTAATGTAGAGATGTGGGGAATAGCAGTGCAGTAAAAACCCCTTTCTATAAGCATTTCATACAATTTGCCTCATCTTGACTTTTTCCCCTATTCTCTTGCTCATGTTGATGGCCCAGTTATTAATTTCTGTTATTGGGTGCACTCATACAGTCTTCAGAGACTTTCTCAAATACTGTTTGTTAGTTAAATTAGACCTAAGATTACTTTAATCATAATATTGTTTTTATTTTCTTTTTAGAGTGTGTACAAATTTTCCTCCAAATCGACCTGCACAAGTGTCAATACCTCTCCAAATTATCTTTCTGTTAGTCATGGTGCAATTTTGATAGGCCAGACTTTGTTTCCTAATGCTGATGATGAGCAGTGGTTTGAACAGCTAATTTTCCATCCCTGTCTAGCTTCCTTAACACTTACTCCTGTCCTTTCTGTTTCTGATCCTCCCATATATTCTGTATGTCTATGAGGCTGGAAATGCCTAATTCCCTCTTTAGCATCCATCCAATATGACTGCTGCAGCTTTCTTGCCCATCTCTCTTCCAGCTGCTCAGGAGAAATTCCAGTGAGATCCAGCTGGCAAACTGAGGGATCTCTCTAAATTCCCCTTGCCTTCATTTTCAGTTTGATAAACAAAGACCAGGATGAACTTGTGGGTGTCCCTTGATTTTCATGATATTGGTAGTAGTAACTGAGAATTTATTTGGATTTTTTTTCTGGAGGGCTCATCCTGCTCCACGTTTGGCTGAAAATAGAGATGCCACAGGGAAGATTGAGGCCTGAGAGAGAGATGCGCTAAAACATAACTGGGTCAAAGAACAGAACTATCACTGGTATGAGGGTACAGTGTCCATCCCTGAAAGGTTGTAGAGAAGGCTGGGAACCTGTGCAGTGTAATTCACACCATTTTGGTGTGTGTTTGTGCTTTGGGAATGGTTTCCTCACTTTACCGGAACACCCCAGACCTCGCACCCCTTGCTCATTCCTCCTCCGTGGTGGGGTGGGGAACAGAATCGGAGGCACAGAAAGGTAAAGCTCACAGTTTGAGATGAGAACAATTTACCAGAAGCAGCAGCAAAATGAGGAAACGATCAGTAACAAAGCAGTAGGAATAGCAGAGTGTGCAAGGGAGGGCTCACCTCACAGAGCCCAGCACCACTGACCCCACACACAGAGCTCTGGTCCCTCTCCAGCCCCCTGCCATGGTGGGAGGTGCTGTTCTACAGCCCCTGGCTGCTGCAAAAAATAGCTCTGTCATGGCCAGAACCAGGACAACTGTGCATTGTGACGTTATGGTGTATTAAAGGAAAAAATCCCAGTCACTTAAGCTCAGTTTAGGCTGCTGAACTAGTGTAAAAGTCCAGTTGATACATATTGATTGCTATAATATCCACTGGATGAGTAACTGTTGTCTTATCATGGAAACCCTTGGCATCACTCTTGGGTTTTATCTCTAAAAATCTCCAGAGAAGGAGGGAAATGCTGTTATCAACCAATACAGACAGATTCAGGTAGTGTCCTGGACAGACCACAATTCTTGCCAAGGCTTTATGGCAGCCCAGAAATCTCGCTGAGCTTTCCCAAGCGTGATCCATCACGTCCAAACTCTTGATTTGGCAGATTGTAATTGACCTGTTTAATTGGCTTCTTACCAGTAACTGGAGCAGCACACTTGGTGATGTACTAACTGGTACATCAGCAAGTAAGAGTGTCTCGAGCAGCTCAAATTCAATACTCAGAAAAGCCCTCAGAAGCAAAATTTCCAAGTAAGCTCCAGCGATCAGCCTAACCCTGAGGGGTCAGGCAAGACTGAAAAAGACTTAGATGAACCAGGTACACTGCTTGTTTCCAGCAGCTGCACTGCCCTGACAAGGGGCCTGTCTTGCTGAAGGCTTCTGAACCACACAAACTAGGTGTCTAGCATCAGACTTTGCCCCAACTCTTTCCCATCCCATGGAGGTGGTTTTATAGTCCTTGTGTTGGAAATGACAGAACTTTTAATTTTTTTCAGTAATTTTTTCAGTCACTTTAGTGAGTAGTAGTAGTTAGTTAGTTTTCAGTAACTTTCATCATGGGTTTGTTTGCCTTTGCCAGGAAGGGGGGAATTAAGGTTTCTCTTCTTAAGAACCTGTTCACAGAGGTTTTGAGTTTCACTGGGCTTCAATCTACAAAGAAAAGATTCCTGGATTCTGGGAGTTTAAGATGAAGTTGGGAGTAGCCAGAAGGTACAGAGGAGATAAATGGACATGAACAGACATGAGTCCCTGGTGCAGTTGGAGGTGCTTGGTCTGGGAAAAGATTAATAAGAGAACCACAGAGTGAGGGGCCAAATCAGCATCAAAGGCAAAGGGATCAGTAACCAGTAGGAGATGGAATACTAAGAGCTGTGTAATGTGGAACCAGTGAATGAGAATTTCTCTGGGTTTTTTTGTATAAACATGTGACAAGGTTGGTGAAGAACCATCCATGATGGAATGGGCGCGTGTGATGGAATGATCTGCACTGCCACGTGTGGATGGAACCATTTCCATTGCACATCCTGGCCAGAAGGAAGCAATGCCTGGGTCTCTCACACTTCAAAGATGGTGTTGGAGAGCTTCTTTTATCCCAGCAGTTTTGGTGACACCTGTGTAATTGCATTGCTGGGGCATAAACGCACGCTCTGCACTCACAGAGCATGAGGGAAGAGAAGTGCTCTGGGGAGACAGAGTGCAGCCAGTGCAAGGAGGTAGATTCTAACTCCTAGTCAAGATTCAGAATAGCCATGCACGTATCTAATTGTTTCAGTTTTGTTCTGCACCTTTTGCCTTGTATATATTGCAAAAAGTACCTTAGAATGTGTTCAAAACCTCTTTCCATCTTCTCCCAACCAGCTCCCCCTGGAATCTGGATCCGTTGGCTTGGAATACTGATTGACATTGTGCTGTGTCTCATGTGTCATCTTAGATGGGGCTGCTTTTAAAAATAAATGTGGCAATTAAATTAAATCCCCAGGCCACTTCAGATTGTGCATGGCTTTTTTAAAAAAGCTGATGAAGAGTATGCAAAGTTTTCAAGGAAGCTGCCAGCCCCTCTGCAGGGTCCTCCTTCATTTGCATGGTCTTTGTCGCAGAGAGTTTGCTTGCACCAATAGAAAGGCATTGTTTTCATGGGCTCTGTGACAATTAGGGTTTTCAGAAAACTTACTGGCATTCCTGACTGGAAAAAAATGTTTTTCAGCTCATCCTTGACCTCCTGTAACTGCTAGGGGTAATACTGCAGGCGCTAAGGCTTCCTGCTTCCTTGGCTCAGTACAATCTCCCACGTGGATGGCGTGCATTTCCTAGGAATCCTCGTTTGTGGGGAGCAAGGTTTTGGGGTGGAGCCAGCCTGGGCTTCAGTGGGGCTGTGATCCAGCCCTCAGGAGCAGCAGGAGTTTTTAGACACGTTTGCTGAGACTGGCTGTGCTCAGTGCTGTGCTGGGGAGACCAGCATGAGGGCTGGCTTTGGTTTTACCAGGACCTGAGGCCTGCAGAGAAATAGGAGAAGACCAGGTGTTAATAAAAACCATCCTGACTTTGCCTTCGCTGTGGGTGTGCCAGCTCTTTGCTCTGCTCCGTGGCTCCAGAGGCCAGGCAGCACCTCCTGCCCATGGGCTGGGTGTGTTTCACCCAAATTCCATTGGCACAGTCAAGGATGCTCAGCCCACAGCTGCACTCCAGCCTGCCCTGCTCATCTCTGCCAGTGACCCTGGCTCTCCTTGTGGCTTTGTGCCAGAGGGGACGCCGAGGGTGCAGGTCTGGGCAACCAGCTGCTGGATGCTGCTGGAACAGAGAAATTTCTGGAAAACACCAGGTTGTAACACAGCAGTGAAGCCTGTTTTAGCAAATGGTTGGGCACAAGTGAATTAAAAGCCTTCTTGCAAGCCAGTTTGGGAGGAAACAGGTGGCCAGCATGGTCATTACAATGCACAGAGAACAACTCTTGGCATCCAACTGGAAACGATTCAAAAGACAGCAGTGAGTCCATTGTAAATAAAAAACAGGGTGTGATGTCAGTGGCTTGTGACAAGCAGGGGTAACCAGTGGGCAGCCAACGGCACAATGTTTTGTTCTTGTGCATTAATCACTGACTAATGATGTGGAAGGGAATGGCAGCAGCTTAGGTGAGTGGCTTCATCTCCCTGCTGTGCTGCTCTCCAGTTTTTCTTCTCTCCCCGACTGTGTTTTCTGGAAGAGCTCAATGAGCCTCCTCACAAACACTGGGAAGGTCACTGGCAGTCCAGCACAGGAGATCTGAGCACAAGGGTTTCCCTGACGTTAATGAGTGGTGACTCTGTTATGGGGAAAAAGAAAAAAAGGAAAAAAAGGAAAAAAAAAAAAAGTAGGCATAATCCTGAAATGACAGAAATAAACATTGGTCTTCCTGATATTTTTAGACACTGTCAGCTGACAGGGCAGATTGTGAGGGACTGAAAAATGACGAACATAACTATGACTCTCTTCCTCCCCCCCTCAAAAAAAAAAAAGGGGGGTAGGGAAGAGGGAGAAGAAAGAAGGCTCTGCTGGCAGCCTCAGGATAGTTAGTTTCAAAAGCATGTGTGGGGGAAAATATGAGAAACAATCTTGTGGGATTCAGTGAGGAAACACTTCAAAAATATAATTTGATTAGGACACAGCCTGTATGATTCAACGAGGGGGAGGAGGTATTGCCTGGAATATGCATCTGACAAACTTTTACATCAAGAATTACTAAATTACTGTCAGGCAGCCACGAAGTAGGGGCCAGAACTCTTCTTTTTTTTTTTATTTTACAAACTCATGAACTGCAACTTTTTGAATTGTTGGCATCTATGACGTGAATCAGCACCGTGAGGTTACTTTTGCTTCTGGCTCCATTGATGGATGGTACTTTGTTATTTTTATCACAGCACCATGTGCTGCCTGCCCTTCCTAAGTTCTCTGTTGGACTGGTGAGCAGGTGAAGAAAAGGAATCCTTCACTCTGTGGGCAGGAGAATGTCACATTTAATATGAAGACGATTCAGGCTTCGTGCCCGTTCAGGTGGACTTTGGTCTCATTACAGAACATCATTTAGTCACTTTCAATTGTTTATTATTATTGTTATTGTTTATTGTTTGTTATTTTATTATTTATTTTATTATCTGTATTGCAGCTGTGCCCATAAATGCATTAGTAGTACTTGTCAGTACCAAGGAAAATAACTACATGGAATCAAAACAGATGTAGATTATAAGAAAGACACAGTTTTTCAGGGAAGTATTTCAGCAGTTAAAGGCTGCCAGCTGTAACTTTGAACTGTAAATGGAATTTAGAGTGCTGCATTTTGCATCGTAACACAAGGGGATGAGGCAGAATCACAGTGTGGGACCCGCTCCTCTGGCAAAGGGAATATAAAGGAGAGAGAGTAGGTTCTGAAATCCTTTTCGTGCCATTTCTGTCCTCCAAGGAGGATTGTGCCACATACAACTTGTACAAGCTTGCCAGTCATCTTCTTTCCAAGAAGTGAGCTCCTTTTTTCAGCTGATGCTCCTGAGGTCCAGTTCTTGGGACGCTCATTCACGTAGGAAGCTGCAGAATGTCATTTTTTGCCACAGATCTAATTTGGTAATTTTACTACAGAACTTGGCTCTCAGTGCTGTCCAGCACCTTGCTAATGACCTGCAGTGGAAGATGTGTTTTGTTTGGAGGGAAAATGAGAGCAAGTCATTCAAAAGGGAGGTGATCTGCTCAGTGCAGTGTCTGGAGAACTCTCTTGGAGAAAAGATTCTGTGTGCCATCTCTGCTTTTATCTACTTATCCTGAGGAATTTTGGTGTGGAAGCCTTAGGAATGCACCTAGGAAGGTAAAGAGAACACTTCATTTCTAGGAGTTGCTGTCAACAGAGGAAAATTCCAGAAGGGACAACAAATGTTGTATCTTTCATAAGCATGCTGTTAATACAATCTGCTGTGATTCAGGAATAATCTTTTATCTTAGCAGTGATTTATCTCATTAAAAAGGAAAGGATTTTTTTAATATCTGTTGGCAAGATATATATATATAGGCAATATTTATTATATATATTATATATTATCTATATATATATAATTATATATATATATATATTGCCAATATCTATTGGCAAGTATCTTTTGTCCCTAAGATATTTAGGAAACATAGAACTTGTGCAGAACCAAATGAAGCATTGGAAAAGATGCTGATTTGCACCTTATCAGTTACAGGATCATTGGCACTGAATGGAAGTAGAAAATTTACATCAGTACCACATTCTGTTCTGAGGTCTGTCCTGCGTAACAAATTGTTGTTTATTAGGTGTTAAATAGTTATGTAGTTGAAGTACATGATTTTGAACGTTTTCCTTGAAAGTACCATCCTAGAGAGAATTGGGCAGAGCTCTTAATATTTGCTTTAGGTTTGTGTTTGCAGGCCCCATTCAGCAATATCTGCTTAATCACATTTCATTCCTTCACTGGAAGTCCACTGTAATGTACTGAAACTCATGGGACACTAACTGCAGGCATAGATGAACTCAACTAGGGAAAATTTGACTGAAAAACTAAGAATATTCTGTCTTGCCACTTGAAATGGTTGGATTTTTTGGAAATGCTCCTTTGCCTTAGCATGAGTGTGATTCCAGTGAAACCCCTGAAAGGATGCGCAGCTCCATGCAAAGCATTTCCCTAGGCTCATACAAAACAGGGAATTGTTAACCACTCCTTTTCCCACCATGCTGCTAAGTCAGGACATTTTGAGGATGGTGTAATAATCCTTAAGCTAAAGAATGTATGAGCAGGAAGTGTTTAGAATTTGAGAAGCCTCCAGGCTAGAAATTGAAATCAGTATTGGCTTGAAAGAAAGGAGGGTGTAAGTCGGTGTTTTATTTCAGTGCTGACTCTGTATTTAATCCAGGTTGTGAAGTGTTGCCCTGTTAATTTAGGACTATTAAAAAAAGAAAAATACATCCAAAAAAAACCAAAAAAACCAACAAAAAACCCCCTGTGAATGTGTGTGGTAAATAGATGGTTCATGTAACTGGGGCTGGGCTTTTTCAAAGGAGTGTTTCACCTGCTGAGGAATTCATTAAAACACGTAGCAAAAATGAAAACTATCCCCCTAGTGATAATTATCAAGATCAGAATTGTTAAGTTCAGACTCAAAAAGGTCAGAATAAGAAATTTGCAGGTATACTGACAGTTCAAAGTATGAAATGGGAGGGCCACTGTATATCCTCTGATTTTGTTTCTAGAAGTTATTATTTTGACATTCTCAAAATAACAAACTGATGCATTTGTAGATTTGATCAAATCTGCTAATTTGTAAATTTTCCTTCACTCTTAAGTATTGAAAACAATAATGAACATTCCAGAGAAACTGTTGTTCAGTTCTCTGAGAAGACAAAGCCTTACAAAAACCAGGGATTCTCTGCCAAATTATATTTTCACAGACTTTATACCCAGGGGAAAAAAATTGAGTTGTTTTATGATATTGCCTCTTTTACTGTGTCTGACTAAGGAAATTATCTAGTTATTTCTAACCTCTGTTTAGAAAATGTTTCTTTTGTCAAAAATATGAGAAAGTTCATATCCTATTTTAAACCTGTCTGGAAACAAATGACAGGGACCAACTTTATTAGTGGGAGTTTCAAATGCAATTGTATATATTACAGGCAAGTGCAGACTCTCTTAGGTGTGGATAACCTGTAGCTTCTTCTCCTTTACCAGCAGTGGTGAAAAGAACAATTCTGAATAATTCACAAACTTTCTATCAAAAAGCA
Organism: Calcarius lapponicus; assembly: GCA_039654755.1. Lineage (NCBI taxonomy): Eukaryota > Metazoa > Chordata > Aves > Passeriformes > Fringillidae > Calcarius > Calcarius lapponicus. Next base: position 786,249 of record CM077468.1, on the reverse strand, counting down.
GGAGAACAGGAATTGTGTAGTTAAAGACAAGAGCTCGTGAGCTCTGTCGGGAGAAGTAGAAATTCTATTAGAGAGTCACAATGGTGTTTCTTACCGAAAAGAAGTGATGCTTTTCTCTCATTTACCAATTATCTTCTATTTTCTCCAAGTGTGACTCCTCTCATCTATATATAAAGCCTTAGAAGTTGTTGTATAATCTAACTAAGCTGTATAGAAAGTGACGAGGAGAATGACGTCCGCAGGATGTGGCTCATCCCACATATTTAAATCACTATTGACAAGCTTCTGACAACTTTTTAAACAGAAACGCTCCATATTTAATTTGCTCAGCCATCCCTCCTGCTCAGTTTCTCTCTGTATCAGCTGCAGATGGTCTCAGGTTGCTCCGGGGCTGGCAGCGAGCAGCGTTTGTGGGCCAGGGAACGTGTTCAGCTCCTTCTCCTGGCCACAGAGCTCAGCTCGGCTCTTGGGAGAGCCCCTTCCCAAAGGGAAACTGCCAGGGGTCTGTTTCTGAACTGCAGAAACAGCTGCACCCAAACCTGTTCTCCACTTAAGCTTCAAAACAAGTTCTTAATGGGTTTAATCGTATTTAAAATTGTGATCTTTTTAAGCATTATTACAATTGCCTTTGGCAAAAATCAGAAGTATACCGAGCTCCACATGACTCAGACCCAAACCAGGTTTTGTGTATTCAATTCCTTGTGAATCACCACTTCTTTAGACAGGACTTTAATTTTTGGTGTGTTCTTACACCTTTAATTACATTATTGTGTATGTGATTAAAGAGAATATCTAAGAAATGTTCATCTTACAGAGTTATTCACCATCTAGTCGGGATGGAATTGAAATATATCCTTTCTCTTCCTTTCTCTCTACAAGCTGACATAAAAGATGAGTGGGTTTCAGGGGCTCTTTCTTGAGGGTATCTGTCTATTCTCACTGGGTCACATAATTAGAAGTGGAGATGGTGGCTTATTATATCTCAAATAATAGCTTTTTTGAATCTCAAAGGTCTTCCCTTAGCTTCGCACCTACAAATAACATGATACTTTTTGATTTTGAGATCATCTTTTGTAGATCTGCGATGGTGTGTTTTATTCTCTCTTCCTTGCACATTCCTCACGTAGGCCTGTGTGAAATTTGAAAGAGATTCTGCAAACCTTAGTCATGGGGAAGAATACTGTATTGAACAATAATGCCCCTTTTAAATGCAGCTTCTCCATTCTGGAAAGCAAGCCTGAAAAATTAATCCATCAATCAGCATGGCTCTAGAGCACACCAAAGACAGACTTAATATTTCATAGAAAACACCATTCTTCTTTTTATAAACCTCATCAGGGGTGTATTGTAAAGAGCAACATTTCATCATCAGTTGAGAGTGGATCCTGAATGGATACAGGTTTCTCTCTGTTTCTGACCCACAAATTATGAAGAAATCCTGAAAGTGTGTAAACCATAGCGAGATTGCATTTTGGTTTATGTTTGTGAGATCCCAGATTTGCCCAAAAAACAAACATGGCCTTGAGAAATGTGAATGAACTCCTGACATCTTACTGATTTGTGGTGTGAAGTGGAATAATGACAGCTTAAGCAAGAAATAGTAACAATTAATAACTGCTAATTCTTCCAAGGTTCAAATTGCCAAGCAACGTGCAGGTACCCACACTGCTTGGATTTCATATTCCATATTGTGACTGCATTGTTTTCAGAATGGTTGGAAGCTCCAGCTAATTCTCTGGTAGGATCTACATTGTGGCACTGTGGAAACCCCTCCTGGAGGGCCACGTTTAAACCCACATCTTCCCTTGGGGCTTGCTTGTCTCTCTAAGGCTCGGCTGAATCTCAGACAGCGGCTTAAGCCGTGTTCGCTGCGTTGCATTGTGCCAGGTGACGTGTGTGTGTTTCCACGTGTGCACAGCTGTATTTGTGTTTATACTCATGAGTGTTTGGTGCTCATCGTCCTTTTCTGAGGGCTGTGGGTCAGGGAGAAAGTCTCTGAACGATGAGGTGGCCAAGAGCTTTCAAACCTGGCTTTGGCTCCCGTGTCCAGGCAGCACGTGTGGGACCCTGGAGAGGGAGGGAAAAGGAAATGACAATAACATTGAACTCAGGCTTGGATTTACACTCTGCAATCTGGAGAGGTCCAGATAAAATCTGGCGGATTTTATTTCAGATTTTATTTCAGCAAGTGTCCCTCATTTACCCATGGGTGACTATCAGTTACAATTCCAATAGCTGTTCAGTTGAAGTGTGTTACTGCACAGGGTCAGTCTTCTAAAACCTTTACAAATTCCTTCAGTGAGATATTTCTGATGATTTTAATTGAAAAAAGATCGGACTGTAATGACACTGCACTTTGTAATTTAAAATTTTAATGTAATTTAAAGTTTCAACTTGTAGCAAGACATCCAACAGGTTTTCAGGAGCATGGACATAGATAAAAATCAAATCAAACTAAGATATTTGTTTGGTCCTGTGACCATGAATTTTAAACGCCTGTTTTTCGTTATTCTTTCACGGAGTTGCAGATCACCTGCTCCCTTTATCTTTTTACATAGTTCTTCTTTTTCCATACTCCTTTTCCTTCCTTTTGTAATTATGGCTACTTCTTTTAGATTAATATAAGGTAATAATATAGTAATTCAAAAGTTGTGCACTTCTCACATTAAAAACACCACCACCTGCTATGAAAGTGTACATTTAACAAAACTTCATGTCAGATATATGCAAACCCTCAGGCTAGAAGATTTTAAAAGGCAGAAGGTTTTGACTATACAGCCAGTTTGGTTTATATGGCTATTGGTATTGCTGACCTGTAATTTCAGTTGCTTAATGATTTTCCTTTACTGGACTGATTTTTTTTGCTGTGGTTGTCTGGTAGACTGGTATGATAGTGAAAAAATTTTGGGAATGTAGAAGTAATGCACGATGGGAAGCAGGGTATTCTGGCTTGCCTGATATTGAGGATTGACGGTGTAACAATATCCAGACCAAAGAGAAGCTATATCCTTACAGAAGAGGTATTAGAAGTTGTAATTTCAAAATGGCACTCTGCATGTCTGAGGATTATAATCTGCTTTCCTGAGGGCAGTCAGTATGCAGGTTTGGTTCAGAAAACAGACTGGGAATTTATTCAAATACTCTTATTTTTGGTTCTTGCTTCTTCTGTATTCCAAGGGAAACTACTGTCTCTAGTTCTTTTCCTCCTGTTTCTTTTTCATATTCAGTGGTATTCAGAGAATTGTAATAATCGCTGTAAATCTGCTGAGCAGATCTCCTGACAGTGTGATATTTACATTATAAAATTGCATTCTTGATAAGATTCATGTCGGTCTGGACCACTGCTAAATCAAGAGGTACTTTCAGATACCCCTTGCTCACTTTCTTACCCATGTGCAACAATTTGGGCATGAAAATGTCAGTATTCCCTTGTAATAGTAGCCTTGAGCTGCTGTATGTATCTAAATAAACCCATGTGAGAGATCCAGAAAGCAATATCTGAAGACAGCTACTGTTGTAATAAGGAAACAAGGCTCTTGGAGCGTAATCAAGTTTAAATTATGTGCACATAAACGGATGGCATAATTATTTTATTAAATGTGTAAATCACTTTTTGATTTTTAGAACGATTTCTTTTAGCAAGTCATGAAATATCTAACATGAGAAATAACAGACTTCCTTTCACAGCAAGTTTTTCAGCCTTTCACAGACGAGGAAGGCTGTCATTATGCTCTCTAGAAAAAATGGATTCTAAAGCAGTTGAGTCAGGCTTATTTGACATTGCTCACAGTGCAGACTGTTGTTGGTATTTGAAGACAGTCCAGCTCTGAGCTGTAATGATGATGACAGATCTATTCCTGTTTGTTGGTGCTGAGGATAGACAGCTGTTTTCACTTGCTGCCTTGCAGTTTGACAACCGCAGTCCCAACAAACGCTTCTGATGCTCGTACGTGACAGAAATAAAAAGATCAGAAATCACGCAGAAAATGCCCCAACCTCCTTCTCTTTATCAGCTTGCAGAACCCACAGAAGTGTAGGGCTCGCAGGGGCCTTGGGGGATTTCCCAGGTCAGATCCCAGGCAGTCACAGCTGCCCAGAACCATCAGTGTGCGTTGGTTTGGCTCTGCTTACAGAAGGTGTGGCTCTCTAGGTGAGGTCTGGATTGGTTTTTCAAGAGGTAGATTCTTTTCCTGGTTTTGCTCCAGGATTTCCTTGACCTAGGTTAAGTCAGGTGCTGAATTCCCCTTTCCCATTCTGCCCTGACTGTAGGCTTCTCATTCTTTCAAATTATTCATGTCTGCTGCAGCCTCTGTGGGGAAGGTCTGAGCTCAGATGGAGAGCTTGAGGTGCTGCTCAGCTCAGGCTTTCTCTCTGCTCACCCTGCTCCTCCAACATGTCAGCAGCTCTTCAGTCTTATTTTACCTTCCCTGTCCTGCCACATGCTTAAAGCCGGAGCTGTTACTCTGTACAGAGCTAGGCATTAAATGGAGATGGATAAAAACCTTAGCTGTAACTTCTTGGCCTTCTACAGAGCCATCCTGTGAATTTGTTTCACTCAGCATAAGTAACAGCTGTATTTTCCTTTCATTTGTAGTCAGGTATTTCACTCAGTTACCTCTCTGTGCATTTTGTGGGACAGGCTCACAATAAAAGATATATGTCTGTTTATATAGTTGGGAATCTAACCTAGTTTCTGTGAAAAATGTTTTGCTATTCTTTCATAAAAATGAAATTAAGAAATCAGTATGTATGATTTTACTAGAAACACATCTGATGGGTATTTGCTTTGGCTGGGGCACTGCCACCAGGCTATTATTACCACATGTATTCAAATGCCATTTGATTTCCTACTCTGCATTTCTGAGCAGCAGGCTGCTGTAGCTACTGCGGAGTCACATCTGCAGAAAAGGGACAGACGTTCCACATTTTTCTTTGTGAAACCGGAGAACCTTTCAAATCCACTAGCTAAAATGCCACCTAAGACTCCTTGCACAATAGATGACGTGGTCCTGAAGAGATGAAGGGAATTTTGCTGTTGAAGTTCCCGGTGGAGCTGACAGGGCACGCCTGATAGAATTGGCAGCGGTGTGCTCAATGGGCACACGTAGTAAAAGATCCTCACTTCCTTCCCACTATTCCAGTAATGGGAGATGGCACACGGCTGTCTGCTCTAAAGAGAGGATACAAGACTGCTGCTAGCAACTGTAAGAGAGAAAGAGGAGGAGAGGATGAGAAAGTTTAATTAACAAGTACTACCCAGAGAGATATTTGGAAGAAAGGATGACTCATAGGATAATAATGCAACTTTGCCAGTGGCCAGGATAGGGAGGAAGAATACAAAGGAACAGCTCGCTTTTAATGAAGTAGATTCAGTTGCTGTATCTTTAGGAAGTTGAAAATATACCTTTGTTGCCCACTTATTTACTTCCTTGCTGGATGTTCCAGTTTAAGTTCCAAAAAAGAAAAAGGAGGAGGCTGTTTTATTTAATACTCTCCAGTAAGGTCAAAGGGTCTGAGATATATCTTTTGCAAAAGAAAGAAGTCTTTGTGCCAAAAATAGTGTCAGGAGGAAGAAAAAAAAGTCAGAATAAAATGTAACATTTTGCCAAAGATTACCTCTCAGTCCAAAGTTTTGCATGTTTCTCTAGAGGAACAATATTTCCTGAAACTAACAGTTTTCAGAGATGCTCTTGTGGTACCACTAATACCTCTGGCACGGACTGGATCTGTTTTCACCTCACCAGAATAAAGTGGCCATCAAGAATCAGTGGTTTTTTTATTAATCCCATCATTTCAGTAGAAGGAATTTAATTTAAATCTTTTTCTTGGAGTACCCTGATGTCCTGGAGTATTCAGGCAGGAATATATCAGAAACATATCTGTTCATTGTGTTGACTTGGAAATTTCTCATAAAAGAGGAGTAATTTCTCCACAGAATTGTGCCAACCCATTTTCATTGTGGCATCCTCAGATGCATGACAATTCCAGCTTCCTTTGGCAAAAGGAATTAGAGATGGAGTAATCTGGCACCAAATGAAGTTGTTCATTGTACTGCCTGAAGAAGAAACTGGATTTTGCCTAATGAGGCTGGATGCAGCGCTTCATTTGGCAAACTTTGATCACATGAGGAACAGTGTTTGCTCAAGATTAACAAAATTGTTTGTGGCATGCGTAAACAAATGCTATTCTCTGTTTCCACAGCAAAATTGCCCATTTTAGGGAGCAGGTGTCTATCCCAAGCTCTTAGTAAACACTTAGACAGTCAGGTATTTCAGACACAGCTGATGGGCACTGAAAGGAGGGAGTCTGCAACAAGGATATCCTCGGGAGTGGCATCTGGGGTGCACCATTGTTCAGAACAGGATAATTTTTGCCACAGATATAAGTGCCTTCTCTGAGTTGTGGTTCTGTGATGATCCAGTTTCAGCCCTTGCAAAAAATGTAAAGTAAGATATTATAGCTATGAGAAATATTTTAAGGCGTTTCTTATAGCATAATATATATTGGAGTTATATATTCATATTGTTTTCTGTGCAAAATTCTATTTATATGTCTAACTGTTGCTTTTTCAATTTTCAAAGCAGTTTAATGTAAGTTGTGCTGACGTGCCATATGCAGATGCTCTGCTTTTTGTGCAGAAAGTGGTTTACAAAATTCCACATATTCATTATAGAGCAGTTCTCTGTTATTATTTCTGTTTTCAGCTTAGGAAACTTGAAAAAGAACCTAAAATTAATTAGTTACTTAATCTGTTTGGATCACACATGCCTCATTTAACCTCAGCAACACTTAGAAGACTGAAAGGCATAACTGGGTTTGTGGGTCTGATCCAACATAACATCCTGAAGAGAAGGCTTTTACTCAAAGCTCTACTAGGATGTAGAAATTTGTATTATTTATAAATTTATAAATTATATATTCAGATAAGAGTGAATTGCATGAAGCCAGACTGGTGATATATGGGTGATATATGGTGTTTTGATGCATTGGGAGTCTGATTTTGGTTTTAAGAAGCAGTGTTGTGATCAATATGCTTCAAGAAGCAGAAAAATGAAGGCCAGTCCATAGTGATGGTCTGTGTATTGCCCATCATGCTGCAATTTCTGACAAGGAGAATTTCTAACTTAGATCTGCTTGAATTTTGATTTCTTAGGGTAACTTGAAGGGGCAGGCAATATTTTGCTTGACTTTGTCCATTCAGCGTTGAGTCTGACCCACTGATGATCTCTGTATGAAACCCGCACAATTTGTCATGTGATAACGAAGGCTTAAGGGCACCTGTGTCCTGTGCTGCCTTCAGCTTTCCCAGATCCCCGGGTCTGCACTTTTCTCACTATGCAAGCTCTCTAACAGCTCTCCTGTTTCTTCAAGGAGCTTTAGGAACACTTCTTATTGGTCTTTTCAAATTGAAATTTAAAGGAAAAACCAAAAACCTAAGTTCTGTTTAAAAAATGTTAAGCAGATTTCAGAATTTCTGGTAGAATTAGAATTCTGGTTTATGACTTATTTTGCAGTTCCAGCCTAATTTATGAAAAACCACGAGTACATAGTGGACAGGTGTCTTTCCTAGGGGCCTTTTTGATTGTATTGGTTCTTATTTTAATCAAGAGATGCAGAAAGGCTTTGTCCCTCACTCTCTCATCATTGTGTTGCCTCAGAAAGTGCAGCATACAAGTGACTGAACTAAGGTTTTGGCTTCCCCACCTACCCTAGCCTTTGTAGAAACACTAAAAAATTATCTACATCCTTCTTTGGCTGCAAACTCAGCATTCAAGGTGCATCAGAGTGAATTTTATTTTTACAGTTGAAATACAAATCATGTTTTTTGTATGAACCTGCTGCACAAGCACTAAAATATCAAATCAAATCAAAAGAAACCCTTGAAACAATTTCAGGCAGTTGTGGGGTATCAGTACAGCCAGGATGGGAATCATTTAGTATTCCAGTAAGGTTTTAATGAGACAACCTATTACTCAGTGAAGATTGAAAGAGGTAATGAAATAAAGTAACATCTGTTTTCCCTATGCATTCAATTAGCTGGGAGGAAGATTTTGGTTTAAAACTTTATTAGAAGGGAGAAAATTAAACGCACTAACACTTTTCTGTCCTGTAACCAGACTGCCCATAGCTGCTCATACCTGGGCAGGCCTATGGACACACAGCCATGAAAAGCCGTGTTTCATGGTGCAATAATTTGCTTTTGCACAGTATTTGCAGGCAGCACATTAGTGGCAGAATAATGAGAGGTCAGCCATGTCTAATTTATTTTATTGTAATAACAATTATTAAAAAGTGAATGGCCTCTAATTGTTCAATTTCAAACAGGCTTTAATTTAATTAGTCAAAGAGATTGGCGCTTCTCGAGCTTAAATTAATTTTGAGGTTCTGTAAGTAGAGATCAAGAAGGTATTAAAAGCCATAATCCATTGTGAAATTTGGGCCATTTCTAAAAACCTAACCCTAATGACTGGCACGCAGGTACCTCACCTGACACATGCTTCACAGGAAGGGCTGTGCTGCTGCCCCATCTTCATGGAAAGGTACACTTGGGCTTGGGGGAAGTGAGGAGCAGGCACACCAAGGGAAGAAAACACACACAGGGGAGGGAAGCACGAGCACACAAGGCAGGGAAAGCATCCAGGAAATAGCTTTGCAGGGGACATGGAGCAGCTAACTGAACTCCCCTGAGAGATGACTGAAATTTGTGTAGAAGCACCAAAACCAAATTTTGTGTTGTAGTAATGAACATCTCGTGCTGGGGCCTTTTGGTTACCTAGAATTTGTTGGACAGTCCAGTTGGAAAACTGAAGGACTCGTAGCTAGCAGGAAAGGTTATGCAGAATGAAATATGCTTTGTATTATTACTTTGTGCTAAAGGCTTTTCTCCACTCTCTGCAAAGGACTTTTTTTTGTCTTTTTTCTGCTCTTTGATTCCTCCTGTGCATCTGTAAATATATATGGGTAAGTGTAGGGGAATGTTCACATAGGTATTTCAATTAATATAGCTATTTAATAATACACTACAGAGCATATTAATAGATATGTGTGTGGGGAATAATTAGATATGTATGGGGAAAAAAATAATTGAGTTTTGGTCAAAAAGCTGTCCCTGTTTCCTGGAAAAAAAATTGTCTTTGGAAGGAAATGGCTTTAGAACTGTCAGGTTGAGCTGCAGAAAGCATTTAAAAGTAGAAGTGAAGCAGCACACTCTGGAAAAGCATCATCTAATGTTATGAAGTGTCCACTGGTCTGGCTAGCAAATGTTTTCATGAGCATCCTCATTCCTGTTTCTGGAGCCTGCTTTCTCTTGGCCTCACCAGGGTCACAGATAGCATCAGTGGAATATAAAATAAGAGTACTTGGGCAAAAAGTGCTGAACCAAGGCAGCGTGCAAATACAGAAAACAGAGATTTTAATGAAACTGAAGGCTATGTCTTAAAAGTGTGGAATATCTACTTGATAGCCATAACTCCTGCAGTGTCTCAACACTTGTCCTAACAGAAATCAAGGGTAAAATTATCTTTTTTTCTCATTGTACTTATTGCTTTATGTCTAGTGGTACCTGCAGACCTTTAAACACATGAACAGATGCTATTCTAATGTAACTTTTTCATGTTTTCTTGATCCATGATTGGACAACAGAAGATCTCACGGTGATAAAGGAGACAAGTTGCCTTGTTGCACATCTTAAGATGGAAAGAATTAAACTTCAATGACAAATGTTCCAAATGTTATTGCTAATTTGAACTGATGCCAGGAATTCTTTTTTCAGTGTTGCATATGTGTTTGTTCTTAGTTTTGCTGAAATTTTGACTGTGAATAACGAGGCACTGAAATAAGTAAGTTGACCAGAAAATTTACAACTAAATATCCCTGTGGGGAGGGTTCAATGATGACAGCATTATTCAAAAAGGTGTAATTGCAGTTCTGGGATTTGACTGTCCTTAAGAAATATCGTTGCCCTGAAGGGTGAATTTATTTCTAAAAAGAACGTTGATTTTGTTTTTTAATGGATGACAAAAAAGAAGTCCCTCTGCTTTGCAGGGTGAGGAGAATTTGCACAATTCAGAAACACTGCATCTGTAATGTTGCTAGTGAAATGTGGGATTGTCCAAAGGTGACTGGATAACAGCTTTTGACCCACTGACCCTGCAGTTTGCCCGGGATCTCCGTGCACATATTGATTTTTCAAGTGCTGAATTTTCTGTAGAGCAGTGAGTTAGTGCTTCTAGAGGAAAGTGAAGTAATTGCAGCAAATGGGCTGGGACAAACTTGTCTGCTGGCTGGTTAACTCCATCACAGAAATCTGGCAAGCCCAGTTTATACTTCCCATGTGCAGTGCTGCCAATGCTCACAACAGATCTTGTGTTGTGGGTCTTTTTATCTTGTAGTGCTTTTTAACTTTTTCTGTTCAGGCAGCTTGGTATCTCAAAAATTCACCTGTTATTCAGGAAATAACATTGGTGGGTTTGTTTTCACTGAAGAAATGAAACTAATATTACTTGGGTCTAAAATTAGAATATACTTAAATAAGTGTAAACTTATATTTGCAAAAATAAGAAAACTTGAAAAAAAAAACAACTTCAGTGTTCATTATGTTCATGAAATGTTCATAAAAGTAAAGAAAATGTTGATAAAAGTAAAGATTTTTTAAACCATCCATGATTTTAGGACCTGGATTGGCAATTTTGCACATAGTTCTGGCAGGGTATATCCAAATGTGGTTTTGCATTCTGACAATTCATTCCAGTTGCAAAAGGAGCTGCTGGATTTCCTGGAGTTCTCCTGAAACTGAAGCTGTTAAACTAATTTTACTACTAAACTAATTCCAAATCTCAATCACAGCTAAAAAGGAAAAAGTTAATTGGCCTTGTATAAAATCTTCTGTCAGGGGTGGTTAGCCAATTGAGATCAGTTATGATTTTCTGTTTGGAAGCACCAAACTTGTGCTGCGTGTGCATCTTGCACCTCAGAGAAAGTACAAGATTATTAATAAAGGAAAAAATGGGGATTATCAATAAAGGAAAAAACCAAACAAACCCAACGCCCAAGTTTCCCTGGCTTCCACAGCGAAGGTTTTAAAGGAGGAATAGCAATGGATTGAAAGACAGATGTTCCAGCAAAGGCAATATACTTTTACACTGCTGTCAAGCTGTTGAACCACAGAAGGCAGGTTTAACTAAAAAGAAAATCTACAGAGGCCTCTTCTGCTGAGTTGTATTACACTGTGGAAACAGACTGAGCTTTAATTTTAGTCTGCAGACATGGGCAACCTGAAACAGCATCATTGTCAGCAAAGAGCAGCGTGCTTTGTTGCTGTGCCTCTGCCCCTTTGTGCAGCAGAGGTTTTACATGAGAGACTAATGTTTCATTGTATTAAATATTCACCAACAGTCTATTGGCCATATGTCGTGGAGCTTGCAGGGTGACAGAGCCTGTATTCCTCACCTTTTCAGGGTGGTTTTGCTAAATCCATGGTGTTCCACAGGTTCACAAAGAAATCCCTGGTGTCACCCAGCTTCACAAAGAGCTTCCAGGAGCCCGGGTGTTGTCTGTGCTGGCTTTGCTGCTGGCATCAGTATCATGTTTGTGTTCTGTTGGAATGGTTTTCAGGGAGTTGTTCATGGCTTTTCTGTGGGATACCATGGAAGGTGTCAGGATTTCTTTCTCGAGTACGTTTACCTGACAGCATTGGCTTCAAACGTTTTCTCAGAGCAGAGACACTTTCCATATGGAAACACTATCAGTCAAAAGCTATAATAATACTTAAAAGGCTGTCTTTTTTTTTTTTTCTTTTTGGTAGGATTATGTGCTAATCTGTTAATCTTATGTGTTGTTGCAGAGTAATCAACTAAATTGATGGAAATGATGACAGGTTAAGTTTTTGTAAGGTTTGAATAAGGCTTGTGCTTTGAGCACAAGGGGGGGTGCCCTGTATATTTGTTAAAGCTTAATATTTTTTTCTGTGTAACAGAAGTTAAAGACCCTCAAATAATATGCTTCCTATATTATTTTAAATATTTTCTCACACAGAATAATTTTTATGTAAGATGGAAAAATTATTATAACAATAATTTCATAGGAAGGTACTAATAGCTTCTAATTTCTGTAATTGCATAGGATACATTTACTGGATAAACATCTGGTATGTTTGCATATTGCAATGACAGAAACTGATTGGATCTCAAGCTGAAGGTGTGTGTTATCCTCATTAAGGCTTCCAAAGCGTAATGCTGAGCAGCATTATGAGCAGCAAGGATCAGACTGTTGAGTGAAATGCAAGGGAAGGTCTTTGATTGCTAGGAGGAAAAGGGAGAGCTTCAAGGAAAGCTCACTTTCCGTGCTGTACCTGTTCAAAATAAGGCTCTCAAAATCGTTTTGGCTCCAATATCATGCACAGCCTTGCAGGATAAAGATGCCTGTGCTGCAGGTGACGCAGGGAAATAAATCAACTCTATGCTTTTATTAATGCTGTGCAGGGCATGCTGCATACAAAGATATCTATGGAATGCAGTGAAATAATTTAGATAATAATTTGGGGGTGTAAGCATAAGCAGTATTTATTTTTATATATACAGAGGAAATATCTGGCAGGTAATGAGTTGTTCAGTAATGCAGCCATAATGTCAAATACAGCTAGAGAAGAAAGCAAAATGGCAGCAGGTTCTTTTCTTCCTTTTTTTCTTTTTTTTTTTTTTTATTGTAAGCTTCTATAGAGCTTATGAACATTGAAGAAATATAAAAATTAATTGTTACTGGGTGACTGAGACATGAGTAACAAAACAAGTAAAGGTATTGCTGTTACTTGGACCCTTGACCAGCTCCACAAATTTGGTTTTGCTCTGTTTCATGCTAGAAGCACCTGAAAAAGCACATTATAAAGAGTGTTACTGAATTTCTCCCTTGTTTGTTGTGCTAGATTGCAAGGAAGCATTCTTGTCAACTCGATTTCCCCCATGTTCTGGAGAGAAATATTGTACCAGGACCAGTCTGTAAGAGGATGTTCAAAATTAGATCCTGAAAAATGGTGTCTTATGTGAATTTTATTTTTTTTTAAACTCCACTCCAAACCAGAAGGAAGGCTAAATGGAAGATTTACTGCTAAATGCAAGGCTAATTAATTGAAAGAATTAAATTGTGACAGGAGAATTGACTGCATTTTGACTTCCCTATTATTAGCAGCTCCAAGTGAGTCATTACATAACAATTCTTCCTAGAAAGTGTTATTTACCATCATCATAGGCAGAGTGATAGTAAAATTCAGCAGGTGTATTCTGAAGTGTCATTTTGCAGAGCATGTTTTGATATGGTTTCCACAGACAAGGTAGGTAATGTGTAAGGAAAACGAGGAGCATTTCAGACCATTCTGGGTACTGAGTCAACCTCTATTACAGTTGAGTATCACCACCCTGCACAAAATGTTGCTGTGGTCCCAGTTATAAAGCAGATTTGTGGCAGCCCTTTTGTGGAGGTGTTAATAGGGGATGATGTGCTTGACAAAGAGAGTGGATGAGTGTTCTCACCTTAGCAATAGCATCTCTCTCCTCACCCTCTGAACAGTGCAGGGTTCTGCTCAGGAAGGAAAAGTGGATTTTCTTCATGTTCCTCATTAGGCAGATGAAGTCATATGCAGATAAGGCTGTCTTTAAATTGTTCTTTTACCATTTGTTGTCTGTTAACTATATTAAAAACATATAAAGGCATATTAAAGACTGGCACTTAGCTGGCCAGTTCTAAACCATGAGGAGCAAAGAGCAACATTTAAATTAAACTGTCCATCTCTAATTAAGAAGTTATGATTACTATGAATAAATTATAAATTACATCATTAGTATATTTCAACATCATTATCATAAATAGTAATATCATTACTATATCTCAGTTTCCTAAAAACTTCCTAGCTGGAAAAAGTAATTGTGTCAGTTAAAATATTGAGTTGAGCTTGGGAACTCTGGAGTACACCTTATTTCTCCTTTTATTTTTTAATCTCAGTGTTATGCCACATGAGGACCTGCCTTGTGAACGGATCTTGTGGTGGGACTAGAGGCTGCAGTCTTCTCTGGTGCTCAGGTCAGATAAATGTTTCTATGCCTAGCTTAGTAAAACTGCCATGGAACACTCTGAATGTGATTTCAGAAAAAAAATAAATCCTCCTCAGGATTTCATGTCCAAACCTATAAAAGAGTAAAAAAAATGCAACACCTGGAATGTGCTCCTTTTTCACATTATATTTAGGGGGAAAATTACTCATCTGCGAGTAGATGAAAGAAATCAGAGAAAAAACCTGGTTACCTGGTTAGCATTTTAAAATCAGTAATAAACAAAAAAAAAATAACGTCTACCCACCAGCTTTCTGCAGTAGCTTCCTACCATGACTTAAAGACCATTTTTTCTATAACCTGAAAACACGTTTATAAATTCTGTTTGCTTGCCAAGCATCTCTTCTGTAGGGCCAAAGCCCTTTTTTTAGTGTTCCGAGCTGTTCATGAATCCCCAGAGGTTTTTGTTTCTGAGTCTCCAGATCCAGCTGATGGATTCTGCCATGGGGAATGGGACACATCCTCAGCTGCTGGTTTCTGTCAGGGCACTGGGGTGGGATGATCCCTTGTGCAGGCTGCCCTAGAGCAGGGGCTGGACAGAGCTAGAGAATGAAGCAGGGATTGATTCAAAGCATCTCCTCCATGGACCCACCTTGGGCAGCACCAGAGCCCAGCCAGGGCTGCACCCAAGATGAACCAAAATGGCCCCAAAATGCACGAGCGCTGCCGGGGTCTCTCCCTGGGATCAGTTCTGCTCCATTTGCACCTTGCAGTTCATTGTCCCATCCCAGCTTTAGCCCCTGCAGTCCCACCCTGCTTGTTTTTCTCTCTGCAGCCCACGGGGTTTGTGCTCCTGGGCTGAGATTGGGATCATTTGTCCTTGGTGCCCAGCTGGAGCAGGAATTGTTTTGTCTGCCTGCTCTGTGCACAGAGCTCACCATCCCTGAATGTGAAGCCCAGACCCACACACCAAAGCAGCACAGAATCTGAAAATATAAAAGCTGAAAGCTGAGGCATCAGGCAGAGCCCCAGGTGTTGGGTGTTAGCAATCCCCTGGGAAAGATAAAAGATGTCAGCAGAGCAGGAGGGGGCTCAGCAGGGGACTGAGACCAGTCTGCAGCAGCTCTGTGAAGGGGCGGAGGAGGAAGAAATTCAAGATTAAAGCAGGATCCTTGTGAAGCATCTGGAGCAAGACAATGAAGGTACTGCTTTGTTACAGACAGAGAGGGATGTGGTTGCTCTGAGACAGTTGAAAGTGAGGCAGTATTTATTTTAAGACTTTTGAATATAAATAAAGTGCTTCAAGAATTCAAAAGGTACCTGAAGGTCTATGTGAAGCCAGGAAGGAGTGGCCTGGCTTGGTGCTCATCTGCTGGGAACCCAAGTATTAGAACAATCTGTCTTTCCCTGGTTCATTCATCCCTGGTGCCCAGAGCAGTCAATGGAGGACAGAAAATCTCATGCATGCCAGGTGCACAATTCAGTGATCATCCTCCCACAAAGGCAGCTCAGCCCTCTCTTTGTTGCCAAGGCTGGGGGAATAGAATGTACAATGAAGAACAGCAGTGAATTGTATGTTTCTATCTCTCCCAGCCCATAAGGGTGTAGTACAACATTTCCGTGGCCGGGAGAGTGAGAAGCTTTTTCCAAACCTGTAAAAGCTGCTCCCAGTCAATTCCTAAGTGTTGGAGTGATTCAGCCTTCACCTTCTCTGCCAGTGCATGAGGCGTCAGCAGCCATGGAGGCTTTGAGCTCCTGCCAAGGGCACTTAGGATTCAGGAGAAAACAGCAAGGAAAAATGGTTTCGTGGCTGTTGCATATTAAAAAGACCTTGAGAATTTTGTATGGAAAAGATTAAGTTATTTGCAGTGTAAAAAAAAAAAAAAAAACCAAACAAAAAACCTGACTTAAGTGAGCTACTAGAAATGGCAGCTGTTTAAACCTGCTGTGTGCTCCAGCCTCACATTGTCTGAGGATCTGTGTTTGCAAGGAAGTACAACAGCTCAGCAATGCAAACAATTAACGTTTGGAGCCCTTTTGGCTTTCTAATGTGAAGGAAAAACACAGCTGAGAAAGAGTACTTGTAGCATTTGTTCTGTGCCCTGCTTTCTAAACTCTGCTTTTTCTAAAGAACGTGTGCCAGAGCTCTGACGTGCAACAGGTTGGCTTCAAATGATGAACAAAAGATGAACTTCCAGAAGAAGGGAAAATGTGCCGTATCCCTTCTGTCTGAGGCAGGACCCGAGGGCATGGCCTGTGCCAGGTGGAATATGAGGAGGGAATGTTCAGCCAGGGGGTGCCTGGGCACTGGCACAGGCTCCCCAGGGGCGCGGGGACAGCTCCAAGCCTGGCACCGAATGCCCTGTGCAGGGCCAGGAGCTGGGCTCAGCCATCCTCGTGGGTCCCTTCCAACTCAGAGTGGCCTGTGATTCTCTGCTTAATAGGGCTCTGTTTGCTTCAGCTTCCAAAAATAGCGAGCGACTTAAAACCAGTGATCATTATTTCTGCCCTTTCCAGAGTTCTGTAAAAATAGTTTTCACAACATGCTACAGGAAAGCCTTGCCATGCTCTCCCTGCTGATTTAGAATGCAAATTTACAAATGATTTTGCCTTTGTCTTGAGAGAATTTTGAGTTAAGCCTTGAGCTAGAGGGTGAATCAGCATTTGTTCCTTCTCCAAACAGTGGATGCTTTGAGTTATTTGACATATTTTGAGATAGTATCTGCATATATGTAAGAAAAAAGTTCATTTAAATAGCCTTTTCCTCTAAAGCCAGACTTGTATTTTTACTTTTTTTTTCCTGTGATCTAAAAGATAAATCTTCAAAGCAAAGAATTGTATTGGAGTTTACCTCTAAATTCTATTATTAGATTTTATGATAGTGCGTTAATGTGAAGCTTTCAGTTCAAATATCAGAGAAGCTGAAATGAGTGAAATCTAGACCTATTCTGAGGTGCTTTTAAGGCTGTTGAGAGAAGTGTGAGTGGTAAGTAATGTGTAATTTTCCTCTTACAGATATGGGAACTGTCATTATTCATTTAAAGAGAAGAATAAAAAACCCAACCCAAAACTATAAGCCAGAAAGCCATCCAGGGCAAAATTATTTTCCTGAAAAAATGTCCTGCTGTGATAATTGTAACCTCCTGAGAATGGGGCTTTATAAAGGAATTGTTGACAGATCTTTTGCAGTTGGCTACTTCAGTTCTTCATTTTGTTCTATTCCTAGACATGAAAAGTATCTGTTTCAAGAACTTAATTCACAGATTGTCTGCCCTGACATGCTAAAGTCTGGCAAAATATGCTAACACAAAAGAACCTTTATTTGTAGAATCAGATAAAGAATGTTAATAATAGAGTGGCTTCAAATTCTTTATTAAAAGCAAATCCGAAGCTATAAATTCCTTTTTCCAAAACCTTTTTTTTCCAGTTTTTGGTGCTTTCTTATGAAGAGGAATTTATTGTATGTTTTTAGATCTATGTGTGTGTACCTATACATGTTTGGAGAACTTCACAGGAAGTATTTTCACTTAAAAATGATAAACATTTTAATGGTAGTACTATGCACTGTGAACAATACTTTGAAGAAAATTGTATCTTTAGTGAGAATAAGAGTTCTTATGCAGAGAATTTCTATGAATTAACTTTAATAGGAGGGCAGAAAAGCATGTTTTAATTTTGCACATGGTTATCCCTGTTGCTGTAGTAGATTTGAGCTGCCTGCAAGCCCCAGAGCTGATCTCCAGCACACACGGGTTTTTCATGAGGCACCATTGATTTTTTGTGCCTGGTTGAAATCTCCAGTGGAAAACAGAAACTGGGAAATCACTCAGTCTGCACACAGTGCTGCTTTAGTGCAAAGGAGCAACAGCAAAATGGGGATAAGTAACTGATTACACTTCTCACTGAGAACAGGCTGCTTCTGGTGTGATTTTAGAAAACTAGGTTGTAGCACAGGGCATGGTGTACATTTTCTCCAAGTAATGCTGAACTGCCAGAGAAGTGATTTTCTAGCAAAGCTGCAATTTAGTTTAGTAGTAGTTCACACTGGAAAGGAAAAAAAAAAAAAAAGAATAAAAACCCCTGAGATATCTTAAAAAGAGTATTTAAAATGAAATCTCTGCTGTAACAATCATTGCACTTCACCAGAGGGTAAGAAATTGTGCCTTGCAGTAGGAAGGGTTAGTTGAGGTTCTGCCTCACTGAGGTTTCAAGCAGATTTCTGAGGCTGGTTTTTCTTCTTGGTTCTGCTGTGGGAGAATTCTGGAGATCCCTTCCCAATTTTGGCCTTCAGCCAGACATGCTTCCAGACCAAAACAAAGATTTAGCAGCTCCCATTCTTGAGGTTGACTCCATATTTTTTCGCTTTGGGATTTGTTTGCCATTCAGTGGATTTTCTTAATCTGCACTTGGCATGTAACGAGACTTGTAAATATTTCCTGTAACTCTGTACATTAGAAACGGTCTCCAGATTGTTACTGAGGGACAATTTGCCAATTAATTTTAGTGAGTTAATTCTGAATTCAGATAAAACTGCAGGGAAAATGAGATCCTGCTTGGGAGCAGGGGCTGGTGGGAGGTTTGTGGGCTCCTCAGGCTGGGGAGGAAAAGGCAGAGATTGTCACAGGGTGCTGCTGTGGAGAGGGTTCTCCTTGTGTTGCTGCATGGAGGTGCTACAAAGGGACCCAAGATGGATAAATCCAGGCTGTCCTTTGCAAGAAAATAGTGTATTGTATGCTTGATCTGCAACTCTTGAAGTCATGTCAATCTTTAGGAAAGAATTCAATATTTAAGGTGCCAAAACCCATCAGAACAAGGTTGGGCATGACTGTGGCTACTGAGTGAATTTTGCATGTGACTCTATAGACTTGATATTTGTGTGTGCATATCTATGTATATATGGTGTGCATATACATACATACATACATAATTGTCCTTTGCAAGAAAATAGTGTATTGTATGCTTTGTCTGCAACTTTTGAAGTCATGCCAATCTTTAGGAAACAATTCAATATTTAAGGTGCACAAAAACATCAGAACAAGGTTGGGCAGAACTGTGGCTACTGAGTGAACTTTGTATGTGATGCTATAGACTTGATATTTGTGTGTGTGTGTGTATATATTGTGTGTATATACATATATATATATATAAAACATAGCTGGGAAATGTCTCATTTTTCAAACTTAGTTATTGCTTCTCTTAACGTTTTGCTTTTTGAACATGTTGTGGTTTGGGTTTTTTCTTTGTATGGTTGATGCTTCATCTTTCTTAAAGCTTAAAAGGCTAAGCCTAGTTGGAGGATATTGGTTGATACCTTTTCTTTTCTAAAATAAATATCTTCTTTTTATGTTGGAAGCTTAAAATTTCAAAGTGAAGGCTTCTGGTAGGGCTACATACTTGCAAATAGATGAAAAAGCAATTTAAAAATCCTATTTCTTTAATTTTGAATTTAAAACAAAATGTTGAAACATATTTTTTTGAACCAAGTTTATTCATCTCAGTTGCAGTCGATAGCATTTAAGATGACATGAACTCCTAAACATAGGAATCATTACATGAAATACTGTATATAGTAGCTGGTTGTGAACTCCATGACCAGAACTGTTATCACATAAGGTGCAAGAGGTAATTAGAACATACCAAGTGCTCTTTAAGGTCACCACAAACCTTGCAATACTTGGTGTGTAACCCTTCATTCAGTAGAAATTTAATTGGTGTATTTTCTCTTCAGGCTCATTTTTATTGGGTGGAGCTTGAAACTCTAGTATCATACCTGGCATTTCTCTGACAGAAAATTAGATTCTTAATTAGATGTGAAGATACAAAAAGGACTTTGGTTGTCCAAAGCAGCCAGTGAGGAAGCTAAGGCAATTTAGCTACCCTGGATAAAGGCACAGTTTATCCTCTGGCAAGGGGTTTCCAATACCTTGTCATTCAAAGCATCTGAAAAACAGCAAGTTCAGCATTGAGTGTTTGTGGATTTTATATATGACTTGTGGCCACGGGTGGGTTCTGGATTTAAATATTAATTAAAATTTTAAATGGTGTTGAGTAACTGCTAACTGTGGAGAAGGGTGTTAATTGTGGCAGCAATGAAAATTTAACAGCTAATAAAGAAAGAAGGATCTCATCCACACCCAGCATAGGCTCCTCACCCTTCCATAGCACTTGGAACTAGCCAGGTAGGAGGACAGGGATCAGGCAGGTAGTCCTGACCAAGAATCACTCTTGTTTATATAAATTCTTGGTCATTAAATCAGTGAAGGTTCTGTACATCTTAATAATTAATGTAGAAAAATGTCTTCTGAAAGCATGATAATTTGAATGAAATGAAATAGACAGTCTTCAATACCTAAGCATAACAAAAGCATGG
Source organism: Calcarius lapponicus (assembly GCA_039654755.1). Lineage (NCBI taxonomy): Eukaryota > Metazoa > Chordata > Aves > Passeriformes > Fringillidae > Calcarius > Calcarius lapponicus. The sequence goes on along the minus strand of CM077468.1, from coordinate 765,840 downwards.
GTATCTTCATCTGAGTAGCTCCTAAGTAATGACAATCATTATAGTCTAAACACTGAATACAATTGTATCACTACCTACACAATCATTAGAGAGCAAATACCACAGGCTACTGAAGCTCCTTTAGTCCATTTTGAAAAAAAAGTTGCTTGCCAGTAGCTTTTAGAAAACTAAATTTTATTTACCATTTTAAGATTTTCCACTTTAAATATGTTTCAAAAAAGTTTCACATCTTAAAATATTATTTCTCCCTGAGCATTGGGAACTTATGGAATAACTTTTTTGGCTCACTGTGTTACTGAGTTTACCGTAGTCGTGTTCTTCAGGCTCTCAAGCCCCAGCACTTGAAGAGTTTTTGTCACCTTTTCACAGCAGTTCATACAATTCTTGTGGTTAGTCAGCATAACACAAGGAGATGTGATCTGTGATGCTGAGTTCCTGGAAAAAAACATGACCAAGTTTTCAAAGAATTTCATTTCTAAAAGAGAAAACTCGTAGCGTGTTAGCCATGAGTAAGCAGCAAGCCTGTAGCTGGAGAGCCAAGGTTAGGGACAGAATTTTTTTATTTTCTGTATGTCAATCACTGCTTTCCTTTGTGCTTCAACTTCTTGGCATGTTCCTAATTAAATTTATATAGAAAGAGCTGTAAATGGAGAGTTGTGTTCTTAAGATCTATGTTTCTAAAGGCAGAGCAGTTTTTAAAGGCAGGGAATTTAACTATCCTAGTCACTGGGAGATTGCATCATTTCAAGGAGCCTTCCCTTCCCTTGCATTGGTTTTAATGATGAATTTAGCGAGAGGTCTGTTCTTTGTAGTCTAGCAGTTGAAAAGTAAAATAGTTAATGTCCTGAAAGAGCTAAGCCTGCAGTGTGACTGAGCAGGAGGAATGGAATGATGCAGAAAGGCAGCAGAGGAGCTGCAGGAGCTGAGCAGGTGTCATCAGTCAGAGAAGCTGCTCCGTGGAGGAGGCACCAGGAGCTGCAGGCACCTCACCAGCACATTTCCTGCTCCAGGCAATGCCACCATCACCTGGCCTTTCCCAGGTGTCCTTGCAGAGGGAGCTCCAAGAGACTGTTGGCAGTGCCACATTAATAGTGCCTTTATAGAAACTTGCTTGTTTCAAAAGAGATCGTAGGGGCATGGAACGTGTTCACCCCTAAAGGGTGTTTGACAGGGTCTCTGGTGTTGAGATGACCTCCAGGTGTTAGAAAGCCTCTTTTTCCCAGCCCCATGACCAAAGAGGAAGTTGGGATTCCTTGGTTCTGCTTTTCAAGGTCGTTTATTTGCTCTTATCTGTTACATCCTTTCTCTGACCTCCTGATGTCTGTCTGGCAGGTTGGTTTGTGGCACACTGACTGCCCTCAGGGCAGTGTTATCTTTTTATACTAGGAACTGCCTGTACTTTATTTACAATAATTTTCCAATACCTATCACCTGTTAGACACTCTGTCTCTACTCTAAACCAATCCAGAAGTGCCACCATCACACCAGAAGATGGAGGACAAAAAAGAGAAAGATGGGACACACCCAGATCCCTCCATCTTGCCTCTTGAACCCCCATTCTAAACCCCCAAAATTCTGCTTTTCCACCCTGTGATAAATTCACTGTTGTTCTACTCAAACCCCTGTGGCTTTTAACTCCTCACCCAAAGTTGGTCATTGTTTCCATGGGCTAAAATCAAAGGCACAGGTGGTTGTGACTCTGTGCCAAGCTCTCTGAGCCCCTGCCAGGGTCTTGAATCCTCCAGGGCAGCCAGAGGGATGTCCTGGGCTCCAACAGGTGTTCATGCCTAAGGACTCAGAAATGTGTGCTTTCAAATCCACTTCTGCCTGCCTCGTGTGGGTTTCCAGGGGTGGCAGCGTGTTTGTAGCTTTTATATCAGAATTTCCTCAAGGTCTTCCATTTCTGAAAGCCATGGAAGGTCATTATCTAAAGGCTTTATGCTTTTATGCTCCACAATGATTTTCATATATCCCGCTGAAAATGAAATATTATGAAATGGTGGTTTCTGTTAGTGGCAGCAGGTTTGTAGCAGGTTTCTAGTGGTGGCAGCATGCTTGTAGCTTCTGCATCAGAATTTCCTCAACATCTTTCATTTCTGAAAGTGATGGAAGGTCAGTGTCTAAAGGCTTTATGCTTTTATGCTCTATAATGATTTTCACTAAAAATGAGCTGTAATGATATGAACTGGTGGGAATGGGAAGGGAAAACAAAAGTAAAAATTTAAGTACTTGAGCTACTTTAATGTAGCTAAAAATCCATTAAAGACATACTACTTTTCTTCTGTGACAAAACAAAAGCTGTTGCACTGTGTCAGATGTTAATTAGGTCTTAAATGTGAAAAAGCTTTGAATTGGAAATCCTGGAAAAAATTATAACAAAGCCTATCATTTTATTGATTATGACAATTTCATAGTTATCAAAATGGCACGGTGAATTTTGAATCGTGCCAATTTTCAAATGGAGTGTACCTGGTAAGGAGTAATTATAGCATGTTGCTTGAAACCTGCATAGTTATGATAAATTGTAATTTTTATTCTTCTTGAGTAGAGATTATGAAGTCTTGAGGTCTTAAACATGTTTAATTCTGTGTTCATATGTGCTGTGATATTCTGCTTCTGTAGTACATTTGGGGTGAGACACCACAGACCCACTGGGAGCTTTCCCAGTTTGCTGGTTTTGGGACAGGCCATATAAACATGAATTCTATACAGATGGGAATACCTGTGGTGTAGAATGGGAGGTTTCACTTACTCATCCAACTCTAATTTGCTCTTTCTCTCTCATTGCTAGTATTTTGGTTGTTGCACCAACTTTATCCATAGTAGAGATTAACCAGAGACTGCAATTGCTATATTTTGCCGAGTGTAACTTACATCTGTTTTGTAACTCACATCTCTTACAACTTTTGAAATTGTTACTTCAGTATATTTTCTATCACCACTCAAACAGAAATTCCAGCTAGAACTAGTTTTTTCAAATGAGAAAATTTTATATTAAAATGCAGGTTCTATAAATATAACCTTTATGTGTGAAATACCTAAAGGAGGACGGTTGGCAGCACAAATCCAAAATTCAGCCCTGTATCTGCTAGTATGAAAAAATTAACTCTATCCCACCCCAAAGAAGCACAGCAGGCCAAGACAGCATTGGGCTTTGACAAATCAGCAATTTGTGCAGTTTAAAAGCTGTGGTCCGGCTTGTGAAATGTACAACGCTAATGGTGAGATCTATGGATGGATGTTACTGAGGATAAAACTTCAGGATATTGCCAGGACAGCTATGTGGTAAACAGGGTATTCTTTTTAAACAATCTTCTGATAAATCAGGGTTTTTTGAAAGCTACGTTTTCAATCCAAGGGCTTCATATTGGAGTTCAAAAAGATGTAAAACCAGGTTTCAGAAGTTGCTAATTCAGAGAGTTGAGAGTTTCTGGTGACCTTGTGACTTGATAGAGCCAAAATTTACTTGAAAGTGAGCTGATGTTTACTCTAGCAAAAGTTACGTAGTAGGTGCTTAAAATGTTCTGACTTCTGAGTTTATTCCAGTTGAAAACAGAGAATTTCTTCATTTAGCCAGAAATTTCCACACGCTGCTTTGCACTTTCTCATTTAAATGTACTGTTGCCATGCAGGTGTATTTCTACTCTGACATGTGGCAAGTGGCCTGGTTTACTTTTCTTCCAAAAAAGTTCACTAAGAATAAAGTTGGCTTCTGGCAAGATAAAAATAGAATTATCTTATAAAAGAAGGAGAAGAACACCAGGCCAGGATGCTAAAATTTTTGTTGCAGGGTTTAATCCTGCTTTATTGAAGATCTGTGTGAAGGTGCATTCAATATTGGATGTTCTGGGCCCTTGTTCAGGGGAGTCCAGGTGCTCCTTACACCAAGTTTTAGAGAGTGCCATTATTTCAGAACCCTAACCTTGTGGGAAAAGTCCTCCTCCACAAACTTTTGTCCTTTTTGTCCTCTTCCACAAACTTTTTGCACTGGATTTCATGTGCGCCTGTTGGAGCAAGCCCAGAGGAGGCCACAAAGGTACTCAGGGTGCTCAGACACCTCCCCTGTGAAGGCTTTTCCACCCTGGAGAGGTCTCTGGGGCACCTTCCAGCACCTTCCATTAGCCAAAGGGGCTACAAGAGAGCTGGAGATAGATCTTTTTTACCAGGGTGTGTTGTGACAGAATAAGAGGAAATGGCCTAAACTGAAAAGACAGCAAATTTAAATTGGCTATTAGGAAGAAATCCTTTACTGTGAGGGTGGTGAGACACTGGGACTCAGGTTCCCCAGCGAATCTGTGGGTGCCCCATTTCTGGAAGTGTTCAGAAGCAGGCTTCATGGGGCTCTGAGTACCCTGCTCTAGTGGAAGGCACCCTTTCCCCTGGCAGGGGGTTGAAATTAGATGGTCTTTAATGTTCCTTTCAGCCTAAACCCTTCCTCAGGCAAGAATTCAGGCTAACGTCCGACAGTTTCAAATCTTTGCCAATTGAAATATTTGTAATGCTTTTCTTTGCTTGCATATATGTATTGCTTCTGTCTTTCATGGCTTTGGGAGATAGCAAAAGAATTACAGTAATTGTTTTTGCAAAGTTCACTTTGTTCTTCAGCACAATGTACTTACTGGTAGGGAATGGCAGGAGATAATATTTGTAAGAGTTTAATGACAGTTAAAGGGTTAAAATGCAGTGCCTTGAGCTTGTGTGTATTCTTATATTGAGAAATAGGGCTTGCACTGAGAGGTTAAAAGGAACCATTAAGATCTATATCTTCTGTTTGGTTTAAAAGAAAATGTTTGTATCCTCTTTTTAGCAAAGGGAATTGGAACTAAAAGTGAGAAAGACTTACCTTTAAAAGGCCATTTTCTTCCCTGAAGTGCTCATAGAAGTGCAGCTGCAGCCCCTCAGTGTGTGTTCTTGGGCATGGGAGCAGTCCCTCCCTGACCCTGCACCAGCTCTTCCTGCCTGTGTTTTGGAAGCTTGCCTCTAGGATCTTCCTCATCAGCCTGGTGACAAACTGGGCAATATTTGTGTTTGTGTCTGCATGGCAGGGCTGCAGTTCAGGAACCATCTGCAATCACACAGGTTTCATCCTAGATACATTTATACATGTTATATCCATATAATTTATCCCTGTGAGCAGGGGTCGCTTTAGGGTCGTGGAAAAGCTGATTGACAACGTTTCCTCATTTGAAAGAAGAGAGGGTTGAGTCAAATCTATGCTATTTTGTGAGCAGATAGACACCAGCTAGGTCTCTAGACTAGACTAGGCCATTCAGGTCTCTAGATTAGACTAGGCCATCAAGGTCACTAGACTAGACTAGGCCATCCAGGTCTCTGGACTAGGCTAGGCCATCTAGGTCTCTGGACTAGACTAGGCCATCTAGGTCTGTAGACTAGACTAGGCCATCTAGGTCTCTGGACTAGACTAGGCCATCTAGGTCTGTAGACTAGACTAGGCCATCCAGGTCTCTGGACTAGGCTAGGCCATCTAGGTCTCTGGACTAGACTAGGCCATCTAGGTCTGTAGACTAGACTAGGCCATCTAGGTCTCTAGACTAGACTAGGCCATCTAGGTCTCTAGACTAGACTAGGCCATCTAGGTCTCTAGACTAGGCCATCTAGGTCTCTGGACTAGGCCATCTAGGTCTGTAGACTAGACTAGGCCATCTAGGTCTCTGGACTAGGCCATCTAGGTCACTAGACTAGACTAGGCCATCTAGGTCTCTGGACTAGGCCATCTAGGTCACTAGACTAGACTAGGCCATCTAGGTCTCTGGACTAGGCCATCTAGGTCTCTAGACTAGACTAAGCCACCTAGGTCTCTACACTGGCAGTCCACAGTAAATTGCAGGCTGAAAGCCAGGAATTGTCTAAGTCAAAAGAATGTGGTGGCTAAGAAGAAGTTGGAAGTATATCACTGACCTCATTCTGCCTTTGTTGTCCAGGTGTTTTTACCTGACTAGCAGAAAGAGTTTGTGGCAGTAGAAGATCTGCCAAGGCTGTGTGTATGTGTGTGTACATATTCAAAAATTAGTGAACTAACTGAATGCCCTTGTGAAGGGCACCTTTGGGAAGCTGCTGCAAGAACTGACCTGAGGAAGGAGGAGGCAAACTACAGCCGCTATAAATAGAAGGAACAGTGAGGCTTGTAATTCAGAGTAAGATTTCTGTGTTAATAAATTATGATTATAGGGTGACTTCATTGCTTGGCAGCAGACAGCCTACTTCTACTTCCTTTTTGGGGGAGTGAAAGTTGGCCTTCTGCTGGGTTCTACAGTGTAGAGTTTGGTAATAACTGTCTGGGCATGAGTTTTCACTATTCTATTTTAAATTTTAAAAAGCCTTGCCAGCTTTTGTGCTGTTTTCCTAAAGTGAATTGTAATGTCAATAGTCTGCAAAAAGCCCACCCTTAAAGCAGCTGTTTGAAGCTCACAAAAGTACATCATGCCTAGTTTAGCTCTCAGGCCAGTGGTCTGTTCTGCTCAACACAAAGACAATAACCTATGGTAGTTCTATATTCAATTGGTATGAATAACAATATTAAAGCCAGACATTTAATTAGAAATTTGTCCTATTGCAATTTGACACACATGGCTGCACTCTGGGTCCGTATAGAACATAAAGAATTCTATACAACAAAAAGCTAAGGCACTGAGGGAAATACACTTAAATTTAACAGGCAGAACTCTCTAGGACATTGATATTGTTAGATGAGAGAAGTGAAGCAAAAATAGTACTGGGAGAGCTGACGCACACAAATGCTGAGGTCAGAACGAAAACCTGTTTGTCTGAAGATGGCATAAAGCTGAAGGAACTGAGACTTTACCTCCAGCAGTTTTTTTGAAATTGGCATCGCCTTCTTATGTTGCAGTGACTGTGTTGGTTTTTTTTTTTCATTTTCAGGTTGCTGTCTGCGGTGTTATATTGAGTAAAAGAAGAGTTCAGCCCTTACGTACGCACGTAATCCGGAGGAATTGTTCTAATGTACTTTCTTACATAAGAGTTCTGTATTTATTCTCCCTGGAGAATGAACTGTTCAGTCTCAGACTAGAGATAAATTCTGCTAGGGTTTTTTTAGGTAAGTGCATTATCTTGGACAGTATGTTTTATATTTTATCTCCTTTCATCACAGCAGCTTAGTTAATAGTAGATTTTTCTGGAAAGTAGTAATAACAATTTCAGTGGTTGAGGAGAACCTTATGGCAGTATGAGGTGGTAACCTGGAGATTCTTTTAAGCAAACACACTTTTAATTGCAATTCTGGGATGACAATTTCCTTTTGAAGACTTTCTAACCTTTCCAAGCCCAGCATTTCTAAGCTGTATTTTGAGCTGCTGTGAATGCATACCAATGGGGAGACAAGGATGCAATTCCTGCTCCTGCATGCACAGAAATACTGAGATACAGAACTTATCATTTGCTTAGACAGATGGCACTTGTATTTAACATCTACTGTCTACTGCTATTAGCTATCCACAGATTGGCTCATAGAGCTTGGTTTAAGACTTGTAAAGGGACAAGTCTTTTAGTTTATTTTTTATTACTGTTTTTTTCATTAACAGTGTTTTCACTTTTGGGGCAGATCAGAAGTATGATGGGATGTCCACAGCAAAGATTAAACCCTCAGTAATAAGTAATAAATAATAAAAATAAGCAATAAAATAAGTAATAAAACCCCTCAGTAATAAGGTATGGGCATGTAGTATAGTTCTTTATTTAAGTTAAAAATTTAATGCGTTCGAGACACTGGGTTCTGTATTTGACCTTGGAAATGTTTAATATCAATAGCTTAGAGGAATCAAGAGAGATCAGCAGTTGTCAACAGGCAGCTTTTCTGACATCATTTGTTCAGACTTTCCAGGCCTTTTAAAATATAAAGACACTATTCTCCCTTAAAAAAAAAAAAAAAAAGAAGGAAAAAAAAGCTATAAATCTGACTTTGTTTTATTGGGAGTACAGTGAATGAGCATCTGGGATGCTATTAAACTCCTAGGTACCCTCAGATCTGTCTCTTTCATTCCCCAAGTAATGGATTGCTTTCATTTAAGATTAGAAGTATTGCCTCAAAGTGAAAACCTGCTTTGATACCATCATGAAAAGGCACTTCTGCACCTAAAGAAAAGTTGTTTATAAATAGATAGCAGTGATATTATGCTACTGCAATTTAGGAAACCTAATTCCATTAAAAAACATCAGTGAAGAACTAGAGTAATGCTTAATTATTAATGAACATGATTTAAGTCCATTTTACCATGATGACACTTTTTAAAGGTCCTGTAATATTTATAAGAAAACTTTACCTCCCGTAATTCTAATGAATGAATTTTTTCTGACCCTTACTGAAAGTTACACCTGTAAATTAATTTTTCAGCTTGCTGCTAAAGGATGTCTTTTTTTTCCAAGCCACAGTTCATTTACCTCATTTTGGTAATGTTCTCAGGCCCTGCAGATTTGCCTCTGTTGTTTGGCAGGGTGTATTCTTGTCAGTGACTAGCTATCAGCTAACACCTGACTGCTTTAAGGAGGTTTAAAAGTCCTGTACATGGAATTATACAATAGTTTGAGTCGAAAGGAACCTTCAAGGTCATCCAGTTCCAAGCCCTCTGCCTTGGGCTAAGACACATCCCAACTACATTCTTCTATAAAGAACACTGGTTTATTTTTTTTTTAATCAGGAATTCCAGACCGCTGCAAAATGATATTTAAAAGTCTTTCATTTTACTGTAACAACAAGATTTTTCCACTTAAGGGGGCTTAACAGTGAGGACTGTAAGGACCTTGCTCATCTGATTTCAACAAGTTCATTTCCATTAGGAACCTCTGCCATGGTAGACGGTAGGAAGGTGGCAGCAGGAAGATCACACAAATAAAATTTCAGGATAGATTTTGATACAGTGCCTCACATCCTGAGAGTGCTGGGATGTGTTAAAGGACCAGCATGAGTAGGAGGAGGTGTGGGTTGGGGTGGTAGCTCAGTCCTGCCCCTTGCCCTTGGTGCCAGCTTACTTACAGGTTGTTGGTGCTCCCTGAAAAGCCACAGTGGAGGAACAAAGCAGAATTATTGACATGTGGATATGCGGTGCCCATTTAGGTCTGTTCTCATCTCATGGCATTTTGAGGCATCTCAGCCTTCCTGATTTTTTCCAGGCTTGCTTCTCCTCTGAACAGATTGATTGTGTGTGTTCATGCCAGCTTTCTCAGCTAAGGCCTTATGGCCTTTACAGATTTAGTCAAGAAAAATCCAGATTTTGAAGAAAAATGTGGATTTTTCACTATCTTACTGAATAAGCATTTCTGTGTGGCTGTTAGGGTGTGTTCTGAACATCCAATGCTCTCTGGACTATAGAAACACTTAAATTATGTGCCAGTGACTTGCAGCTATTAAAGATTCAGGTTGAATGTCTGCTTCTGAAAATGGGTGAGTGTTTAAAAAGAGTGGTTTCAACTTTATACTCCTCATAATAATTTCAGAGGAGACCGGAGTTTCTGGCCACCATCATGCTGAGACTATTCATGCCTGGATCTCATGCAGCCCAAAAATATTCCAGGCATTCCAAGGATCAGGCTGTGCATTAGGTTGGTGTGGAGACAGACTTGGCCCCTGTAGTTGAATTGAGATTACTGCCAAAAAAATTAATGCCAGAGGTGTGTGATGGAGTTCTGCGCCAGAATCTGAGCTTCCAGCGCTGCTCATGTGTTTTAACTATTAAAACTATTTGCATAAAAGCAGTTACTGTCCCTCTTTTGATTGTAGGAATCCAAAGTCATTCTTTTCAGAGGGACTGGAAGAGTGGAACTTGGTCATCTTGCCTTAAATGAATATCTGGAGTCAAGTGTTTCAGAAAAAGCCTCTTTACATTGGTGAGGACAATTAATTTTAAGGTTCAGTCCATAAAATGTCGTTTTCTGCTGACCTCACACCTATGTACTGCTTTTGGAGTTGGACATTTAGCAACTTGTAAAAATTTAATGAGGTTTTTAGGAAAAAGTAATTTAGGCATTTTGGATCCTAGAATTAATCTGATGAGGTTTCTTACTAACATATTTCTAGATTTTTTTACTAAATTATAAAAATAGCTTTAATTTCTTCCACTTAAACGTTTCAGTGTGAAATGGAGTAGTTGCTACTGGGTGCTAATTTGTTATTAGTATTGAATGGAATAGGAAATTTGTGTTAGGAAAGATAAGGGCAAGGCAATGGAAAACATTAGTCAAGAAGACAGGAATTATAAATTAAGTCGTGCCAAAATGTTCGCAAAATAGGAAACACCGTCCTTCTCTGGTAGGATATTGTTACAGTCTTGAAACACAACCCAGGTTTGCTTTTAATCAATAATCAGACAAATTCAGCGCATCTTTTAAATGAAAGAAGGCTGGTCAATATTCAAAAAAATACTCATTACTGTGGTTTTGCACGTTAGACACTCAAAGGTTCTGTAAAGAAAAAAACAGGAAGCAAAGCAGCTAAAGGATAAAGTTCAGGGGGTTTAAACCATGACAGATCAAAACAGAAGCAAATGTCTGCGCAAGCCCCCACAACATGAAACTGCTTTGTTTTTCATGCCTCCATCCCTAACAGATGTTGGAGAGGAGCTGATCTTTTGCCAGGAATGTCATTATCCCCTATTCCATGATCCAGCTAATACCAGGCATTTGTTGTCACTTCATTTTGCATAGTTGTCAAACTATTTTAGTTGCTGCAGTGCCAAATTTCTGCAGTCTTTTTTTTAATTTATTTTTTTTTCATTCTGAGTGTGTGCATAGAAATGCTGTCAACAATTAATTGGGAAGTTTGGGATGGAGATTTCTCATGGTCTTTTTGGATGATATTAAATCCGAAGTTCTGTGGTGACCTCAAAGTCCCAGGTTAAACAAGTCAAAACTAAAAACTTGAATGTAGAAAATGATAAATGTTTTTTGTCATTTTTCTTTAGGACGGGAAATAGGGAGGGCTTAAGTCTTATTTCCTTATCATTTGCGGCTCATCAAGTATAAAAAATCTTTAAGAGTTGCACCCAGAAATACTGGTTGATGCCTTTTACTCATGTTTTTAGCTCTTGAAGTAAAATGCCGCTTTGTGTTAGGAGAGAAAATGAAAGTCTGTGGTAGGAACTGACCAAGAGAACTCCCGAATAGTTGGTGCCTGCTTTCTGTTTGTGTTGAAAGTATTCTCTTTACATAAGAAGTAGCTTAACCCTGGCAGAAGCATGCTCACACCCTACCCACCCCTAAAAACCCACCAAAACCCCCCAGGAAACAAACCAAACAAAACAACAACAACAAACAGAAAAGCCTTGCCAAATTTCTTTTAGATTTTAAGGAAGAGTTTCATAAACTCTAGAATGATTCATGGTATACCTTTCATAAACTGAGATACGTTTGCACAACGTCAGGAGAAGTTCTTCTATAGATGCTAGAGATGAAGGATAAATTCTTTATTTTCTTTGGCATTGATGTCTATTTATTTTGAAGAAAGTGAGCAAATGTGTATAACATTCTTGTGTTATGTGCTCTAGAAACTTCCAGGGATGTTCAAAACCCAACGAAGAAAGACCTGGAAAAGCTGCTGCTAAACAGGGAGGTTGGACTAGAAGGTCTCAAGAAGTCCCTTCCAACCTAAATGATTCTGTGAGTCCCAATTTAATTGATGATAGATTCTTAAGTTTGCCTTTAATAGGCTCTTAGGTTTGCTTTTATATTTTTTTAATATTCCTTTGGTGTGTCCGCACAAGTGAAAAAAATACCTGAAGTCATGACAAGGAAGTGTTAACAACATGTTAAGGGAAAGAATAAGTCCTCATTAATGTGTTATGTTAGAAACAGAGGAGCATAAAAGATAAATTAGTTTCCTTCTCTTGATGTTAATGGATACCCAATAGGGGGAGGGAATGGAGTATTAAAATTGCTATACCAGTAAATTCTACTGGGTCTTGTATTATAAATCTTTTTTTATAGATCTTCAGTACTGGCACCAATAATTCTTTCACAGGAATGCAATATAGACTGAAAACATTAGTCATCATAACAGAGCACATTAATACTCATGTTAAGTAATTCATCTCTAATGCTAAAAGAATGCACAAAAAGATCTAGATTATTTTGCTAAAGATCTTGAACACAGAATTTGATTTTGTGCTGCTGCTTTAAAACCCCAAAGTGTTCAGTTAGCTGAAAACACTTCAGTGAGAAGAAGGTTTCTTGTACTTTTCTTGTTCCAGCTGGGATCAGGAACAACAAAAGATGCTGGACTCTTCTAGTGAGGATCTGGATCTTCAGTTCCTGTGGGTAGCTAGATCATCCAAAATGTGATTACTTTAAAGCAGGATGCCCGTCACTCTTCAATTTCCCCACTTGGGCAGCTTATGAATTATGCACCTTGCATAGTACATTCAATTTTATTCTTAGTTCAGTGCAGGTCTGGAAATGTAAGAGTTTTGTATAAAGGGTTAGTAGCTACATGGATCCAAAGATCCTTGAGATGTGTTTGAGGGTAGTTCTGCAGCTGAAGTTGAAGAGAAATTATAAAAAGTGTTCAGAATAAACTCCAAGAAAGAAACAAAAAGCTCAAACAGTTGGGAGAGCGCTTAAGGGAGGGAAAATGAGGTTGGAATTGCCCCAAACCTTTCACCTGTAAACCTAAAATCTTATACCCCTTTTTTATTATATATTTACATTTGTGGTAATTATTATTAGAAGCATGTTTAAGCCAGAAACCACTGGTAAGGTAGAAGGACACGTCAGGTATTTCTCCAGCCGTTTTATTTCAGCACTCTGGACAGGGATTGGGCTCCAGCCCCAGGGATGTGCCCAGGGAGGACTCTGAAGCAGCAGGTTCAGTTCTCATGTATGTAAGAATAACTGGGTTTGCCATGCAGTGTTGCTGAAGGTTGCAGTCATTGCTTTCTGAGCACAAAGGAGATAATTTCTGTGAGTCTCAGTCAGTTATATCAGCTTCTTCTCAGGTCTGCCTGCATCTTTGTGTACCAGCTGCTTAAGCTGTGCTAACTCTCTGGTAGAAACAGAGTCACAGACTATTCTGAGTTGGAAGGGACCCACGGGGATCATGGAGTCCAACTCCTGGCCCTGCACAGGACCATCCCTAAGAGCCACACCGTGCGCCTGAGAGCCTTGTCCAGACACTTCTGGAACTCTGCCAGGCTTGGTGAGCAATTCCCTGGGGAGCCTGTTCCAGTGCCCAACCTTCCTCTGGGTGAAGGAATATCCTTTTCCTGATATCCAGCCTCTTCTTTTCCTGGCATCCAACCTAAACCTCCCCTGCCACGACTTCAGGCCCTCCTCTTGTGTCCTGTCACAGAAGGCAGAGATCAGTGCCTGCCCTGTGCCTGTCCTCACGAAGGAGCTGTAGACCACAATGAGCTCTCTTCTCCAGGAGCAGTGTGGTGAGGACTAACCAGATCAGGATGGAAAGACTGTAGCTGTAAATTGCTCCAGAGGCTGGGTCAAGTGTTTGATGGTGCTCTAGAGCACATAGACCTGCTGTAAACTATTTGTGCTGGCTTGAAGGTAAACCTTCAAAAGAGGGAAGAATGAACCCCACATACAAATACCTTGTGAGAGATTCCAACTCAGAGCTACAATTTAATAGGAAAATTACAATAGAGGCAATGCTACAGAAACACTGATTTGAACTGGCAGAGCAGAAGTTGTCACCCTGCTGGTCAGGGTGGTGCCAGCAGTCCAATTAAATGGTGATTAGTCCTGTTGGAGGGATGGATGTGGTCTTGTCCAAGTGGTGATCCTGTGGAAAGGTCTGGTCCTTCTCTGGAGGTCCAGAGGAGGTGGTGAAGAGTTCTTGTCCTCTGGGAATCCAGTGGTGGTATTGTGGTGTCCCAAGCCACAGATGATGTCCAGGCAGATTGCCTGGTGCCTCCCCCAGAGCAGGGGAGGATGTGATTATGAGTCATTCTGGGGGGTCCTTGATGGCCCATCAGCAGAGATGGGGCCATTTCAGGGTGGCTGCTGCTTCCCCAGAGGATGCTACCATGGTTGAGTCATGGAGAAGAGAAAGGAACACTGCTCTACCCACTTTAACACCTCCTCAGAAGGTAATGTAGATGGTGGTAGAATACATAGTTTGGTTACACCTTACGTTGTAACTCAAGGCTCTCTTAAATCAGTTCAGAGGCTGAACATTGACTTCCCTCTCCCTTCTTTATAACACAACTTCCTCCCTTAATCCTGACAAAGCCTCTTGTAATCTAGCTGAAGAAACAAGAGAATTTTCTGTGGAGAAGTCCACTGCACTGGTGGTAGATTCTTAAGTTTGCTTTTCTATTTTTTTAACATTCTTGTACAAAGGTGTCCGGTCTAAACTTAATCAACCATTCAGAAAATCTCTTTCCATTCTGAAAATTAATGTTATATCAAATGAGGGTGGGAATAGTATAGGACTCATTGTAACAGATCATAAAATTGTTTCAAGCTTGAAATATGCAAGGATCCAAAAATATTCCTTTCTCCTTCTGGCTATAAGAATAATTCCTCTTCTTGAAATTAAATCTCCCCAGAATTATAGTGCTCTCTACTCCCTTGGTGTGTTTTATCTTGAGGAGACAGCTTCTATTTCTGTGCCATGGAACTGGGATCTGATGTCACCAACTTGAGCTGGGGATTCGTCATTCAGCTCGTTGTACAGCAGTGGAATTCATCATGCAACACTGCCAGTGGTGCACCAAGGAGGGCTGTGGGACAGATGACCTCCTGAGGTCCCCTCCTACTGAATTTATTCTACAACTCTACTTGTTTCTTCAGCTGTCTCTACAAATGAGGGCCCTCTGGGAGATGCCAGCCTTCAGCCTCCTCTCATGGCCTTTCTAAGAGCCAGAAGGGTAATGTGTCTGTTCATGCCAAATTAATTATTAAAAATCCTTTGTGGTTCTTCTTATATCCTGGTGTATTTAACTGGTGCCTGTGCTGACTCGAATCAGTAATCTGCCTTCAATGTGAGGTTTCTTTGAGCAGCAATGTCCTTTTTCTTTCTGTCCCCTAAGTAATTGCCAGGTAGGTAACTGTGTTTTCAGATGGGCTGGGAGAGAGGAAGCCCAGTTCCCATATAAAGGAGATGTGAAAAAATTAGTGGTTGGGGGAAAGTTGTTGCAGTGTTGTTGTGAGTGTCCCCAGGATGATGTGAAAGATGAGAATTGACCCCAAGTTCTCAGAAGGCTGATTTATTATTTTATGATATTATATTTTATTAAAAGAAATTATATACTAAAACCATACTAAAGAATAGAAAGGAGACATCAGAAGGCTGGACAAGAATGAATAATAAAACCCGTGACTGACCAGAGTCCCAACACAGCTGGACTGGGATTGGTCATTAATTAAAAACAATTCACATGGAACCAATCCAAGATGCACCTGTTGGTGAGCAACCTCCAGACCACATTCCAAGCAATCAGGTAGTTATTGTTTACATTTAATTTCTGAGCTTCTCAGCTTCTCAGGAGAAAAATCCTGGTGAAGGGATTTTTCATATGATATCACAGTGACAGAAAGTTTGTGTAAAAGATGTGGCTTTCATATGAAAAGAGACAATTATGATCAAACTCAGTATTTGAACTCATTTCATGGCATGGAAGGGATTCTTGGGTATGCTCATGGTGGAAGGGAAGGAGATGAGAATGATGTAGACTGT
Source organism: Calcarius lapponicus (assembly GCA_039654755.1). Classification (NCBI taxonomy): domain Eukaryota; kingdom Metazoa; phylum Chordata; class Aves; order Passeriformes; family Fringillidae; genus Calcarius; species Calcarius lapponicus. Next base: position 750,185 of record CM077468.1, on the reverse strand, counting down.
GAACTTTGAAGAGTCATTCAGGAAGTCTGTGCCTGCTCTTTGATAGATTTTTTTTTTTTTTCTGTAGCTGACAGCCAAAAGAAAATCAAAAAGAAAAAAAGATAAATTGCAAGGGAGTTATTTTGGTTGGTTTCTGAAAATCAGTAGGAGTTTTTCTATTAATTTCTGTGAGAAAAGAACCATCCTAAAGGACTCCTACAAGCACGTTTTAAAACATTTGCGTTGAATGGTAAAAACAAGATCTAAAACTCCCCAAATAGTAACTGTCGACTCAGAAGAAGGAATATATCCTAGCAAGACATCTTGTACCATGTGTGAATCTGCCTATTTCTGGCAATTTTGTCATCACACCCAGACAAATGGTGGTAATGGCCAAATGTACGAATAATGACTAATAGAAAATCCAAAGTGAGCAGCCTCTAGGTTTTCCATATGGCTATAAACAGGATTAGATTGCTTCCAGAAATCTCCAAACTAATTTAAATTTCCCTTGAGCTATAACAACATATAAAACATTGATTTTTACTGTACAATAAAATCTGCTGAAAGGTTATGTAAAGAAGCAAAGAGTCACATTTCTTTCTTTATTTTTCTTTTTTAAGTACTCTAATCCAGGTAATATAACCAGACTAAATTAATAAGAGTAATGCAAAGTTTTGATAAAAACGCTAGCTAAAATATATGGTAAATTTAAAAAAAATTTGTTCCTGTAGGAGTACATGGTATAGTAACAAAAAGCCAATTTTGTGATTGACATCTTTATAAAATTTGAATCAATTGTGCAAGAGATGGATCTTGTGAAAGGGTCCTTTTAAGGAGAGTTACTTTTTTATTCAGAACCTCATTTTTCTTACAGAAAGCACATGTGACCTGTGAAGTCCCACCAAGTTGGACAGAGGCTGGCAGGTCAGTGGAAAGAGCACCCCCATTCCTTGGTCTCTGGATATCTCCATTTTATGGTGAACTTCTACGACCACAGTCACCACACACATTTTTGGTCAAAGGTATAAGGTTTGGCAGAAAGTTTGGTATAAAGTTTTTATACCCTACACCAGGCTAGGCAAGGCCAGGCAGGTCTGACAAATATGCATAAGCAAGAAGGGATTTATGCAATTACATCCAGTTTCTTTTCTTTGAATAAATGAGGCACTCCAAAGTACGAATTTGTTGATCTGAAAACAATGTGCAGCACCATATAATTTTGCTGATTTTCTGATTTAATTTCATGAAGAGTTCATGAAGCCTTTTTGAGGTCTGTAGAGTTATGCAAAGAGCAGTTTCTTGATGTCCATTTGTTTTATCTTTAGGGCTACGTGTTGCTAATTTTGAAAGATATCATTTTAAAGTAAATGTTGTTAAATATGTATAGTAAATCAAAAGGTTTGGCAGCAGAAAAAATTAAGTAGGCATTTATTTTTTAATGGCTCAGAGGTGTTTTATTGTAAGAGAATGTCAGGCAAATAAAAGGAAAGTTCAAAGCGAGATCTTTCCTTTTAAGAGCTAAAGAAGAGTAAATATCTTGGTAAATCTTAATAGACTTATGGAACTCTCTGAGGCTTCTGAAGTTAAGCCATCCTAGGGAACCCCTGAGGATATATAGCATTTTCCCTGCTTCCAGCAGAACTCCTCAGAGCTGCTGATGGCACAGGTTGTTTGGATCACCTGGAATTATTCTGGCAGTTTTTATCTGAGGTCACAGGTGTAGTGAAATATGGGCTGCCAGGAGACCCTGGCACCCCTCACCCCCTGGTCCTTGTGAGCTGGTACTAGGTTAGGAGAAAGGTTATTGAAAAATGTAAATTTACCCCACCTGCACTTCAGACAGAAGCATGCAGTGGTCAGCCAGGAGGTAGAAAATCTACGTGCTGGCTGTTCTCACTGAGAAACAATGTCCCCTGAAGATTAAATAGCACAGACTTGCCAGGTTTTTGGTTCTTTTCTGCTGAGGTTAGGATTGGGATTAAGTGCTTGAGATGGTGTTTTGCATTTGGATTCAGGTGTTCATTGTTTCTTATTTATATTACGGCCTTCTAAGTTGTGAGTTCTGCAGTATTTCACTAGTAAGTTATAAAATGGTCTTGTATTTATCTCTACAAGGTCTTTTAAGGAACTAATCATTTATGTCTTGCAATGAGGACTTTTCTGTCCAATTAAACAATGCTACTTAAACTCATGAAGAAGGTGAAGAAGGACTAGTTACTGCTCTAAAACTTAGTTTTAGTTATCTTAGTATTATATCTATTACTATATTCTAGAATCTCTAACTCTAAGTTTTCTACTGTGGGATATTGCACATTTCTATTTAAAGTACGCACTTATAATCTGAGTTCTATAATTTAATTTTGGAAACCTTCTCCAAGGCCTCAGGTCAAATGCAGTGTTTTCTTAACACAGAAAGTCTAAAATTCTCAGCATCCAGGGTTCCAACCCAGATTCACTCTCTCCAACCCCAGTTTAGGAAGGAAGCAGTCTGTGTGAGGCATTGTGGTGCTTATAAAAACATCTTAAATTATTATATACTTAGAAGGGCTATCAGGACTTCTAAGGAAGACTGGAACCTGTTTGATACCAGCTGCTGTGTTGTTTTATTCAGTTATTTCCCACAAAGCAGTCTGAAATGTAAGTATTGCCATTTTGGTGTTCATGGAAATTTCCTTAGATAAAGAATTGGCAGTAATGGGAAATCCTTGGTGCAGGTGGAGTTACCAAACTCACCTCCTCTAAATGCTCGCTTCCATTTACTGGTATCAAAGAGTTTTAATGACATTGTCGTTGCAAATGAAAAATTCGACTTGTCCTGGTTGAAAACACAGAGGAGTTGCAAGGCTCACTGTTTGTTTTTCCCAGGAAGTAAGGTGAGGGACACATTCAACTGAAGAATAAAAGGCAGATTAAAGTTTATGAAGGGATGTGAAAATAGCTGTTCTCAAAATACTCTGAGACAGGTATCATTCTCTTTTCTTTACCTGGTAAGATGCCAAGTGATATCAGTGTTTATCAACAGATTTTTCTAGATGAACCTAAATACTTTGAAAACTTGCTGAGAAATTTTATTTTCAGGTTTTCACTTGCATGATGAAAAGGGTGAAATTGAAGCTTTCTGTTTGGTAATTTTTTCCAGAAACCATTCATAGCTGGAAAGGCGTAAGGAAAGAATAAAACTTCTAATTATTGTGTTTAAAACTTTACACACTCAACATGGCTTTGTTTTAAATCAGTCATGGATAATCCCAGCTCTGTTAAAGATCTCTATATTTGAGAGAGACTTTTTTTTTAAAAAAATGTTGATACCACATGACTGTGTATAAATTTAGTTTACAAATTATTTACTTCATAGCTTTATAGGGTATGTTTTCTTTCTCTTTTCCTGCCTATAACATACAAAGTACATCACTGGTAATCTCCAGTAAGGATTATTTTGTAAAATTTATAAGGGATTTAAAGTAATTTCAAACTCTACCTGAAGACATTTTCCAATTTATTTAAGATTTTTTGAAGTATTTAGAAACAAGGATATGCAAGCCCATACAGACATTAGGGTTTTCTTTGTAGTGGGATACCACAAGGGCTGACTAAAGAAAGCTCAATGCTTCAGTTCTATCCATGAGGTGATTTAAAATATTAATCATTATTTCACTGATAAAAATGAAGAAAGAGATATGACTTGCTCTCCCAGAACTTTCTCCTAACATTCCCCTCACCTGATTTACTGGGTTTGCCATGTTTTGGCATATTGCTCATGATATGGCCACAGTCCTTCTGCAAATACCCCAGTCCTGCGCTGCACTCTTTACATTTACTGTGCTGGATCTCTGCAAGTCTTTGGAGTGATCCCTATTCCCCAGTTTGGAGTTTACCTGCTTGCAAAATAGCTCTGGTCCCCACTGCTCCTGTTGGATTAAATAAGGTGTGCTGGAGATTCCACAGCAGCCAGGCAATGGTTGGGCAGGAAGCTGTCCATGAAACAGCAAGAGAAATGAAAAAAATTTTAAAGAAACCATTCTTTAAATGTTTGGCTCTGTGAATGGCTGGGTTGTGCTCATCCAAATAAATGTCTAAACAGGTTGTTTCCAAGTGATGAGTTGTAAACTGGTAGACTGAAGGATGATTTATGGGGAGAAAGCATTTTAATATAAGTAAATATCTACAATCTAGGCCTTTCTTAGAAAGAAGGGAATAAATATAGATAATTAATGGCATTGATTCATACACACCACCACCCTCTTTTTGTAATCAAGTCTCCCTTTTAAAGCTGTTTTTATAGCATTATGGAAGAAATATATTTAGTGTATAAATGGTTATAAAGTTTATAGCTATTTAAGTTCTGTCTTGATACTCTAAGCAAGCCAATCAAGATACAGTCTAATGTATTACTGTCTCTCATTTAGCTCGTGCTAAATGAATCATTTAGAACTACCTAAATGAGATTGGAGAAAACCTTTTTCCTCCTTATTTCAGGGTCTACCTGCCTCAGGAGTGCAGAAATGTTGCTGTGCCATCTCAGTATCCTTCCAGCAGAAAGTTTTAGCACTGGTATATTGAAAGCAACACTTGAGACTCCAATTTGTTCTCAGGTAAGAAGACTAATTTGTATGCTGATTAATTTTCTGGGTTGGTTGTTTTCCTCTGCCTTTGTCATATGTATGACTTGTTAGTAATCAATTTTTCTTTAACCTCTGTACACCAATTCTGATGGCACATGAATTCATTTGTTTGCTTTATGCCCTTCACTTGTAACTCTGATATCTACATTCTGTGATAGAACTTGAACCTTAAAAGTACCTGAATGCTTCTAATTTATTTCTGTTATGAGTGCTGAGTACTTAGCAGAACAAGGCAATTAGGAAATAATTATCCCTGTTTAAACTGTTCCACCAAATTAAGTATCATTAAGCAGGGCTTATTTTTTAAACAAATGTCTACATATTCATGGAGGTACCAGTCTATTTACTTTACTTGGAGCAGAAATTAGTTTAGCAGCCCAGTAGTATGAATGTTTCTGTATAGATTCTTTTTCATTTTGCAAGAAACATACTGTTTGTTATAGGGCTGGGAGATGAAAATACCAAACCACTGAGAGCATCGTGGCTCCCCTCTCTCCCATTAGTTTCCTGCAGTGAATCCAAATTAAAACAGCCAACACAGATGTTAGACTTGTTTCCTTTGCTAGTCTAGGTAGTGGAGTGAGGGAAACACCTGTGTGAGCAGACATTGTCCATCAAAATCAATAAAATAACCCCAAACCTCTCCAGCCTGCTGAGGCGTGGGGTATCTGGTCAGTTGGATCATGGCCCTAGAGGTGGAGCTCTGTGAACAGAGGTGGGAACCCCCTTCCTGGGAAACAGAGAAAAAGGGAAGCCAGTGGGATTACACTGCGTTCCAGGAATGGATGGCTGGCTTGCTTTGCTCACTCCTGTGTGCCAGGAAATTCTTACAGTACTTTGCTGAAGTTAAGTGAACATACCCTTACTTGTGCCTGCTCAGTCCCTGTGGGAAACATTCCATGAGCAATCATGGAAATATTTGGGCTGGTCGGGCCTTTATTTATGGAGAGCATTGCAAATGACACTCGAATGTATCAGGATGATGCTGTGGCAGCAGTGGCATGTAAGAGATGATTGAAAGTATCAATTTTTTTTTATTGATTAATGGATCCTGCAGTAGTAAAAAACCCCACCACTATGCAAGGAGACCACAGCAGAGTAACACACACCTAGCACAGGCATATTAAGACTAATAGAACTGTGGAAGAGAGATTCTTATAGCATAATTTATAACATGAAGAGCAACATAGAAGGTAACCACTTGTTTTTCAAATCTGAAGGGGTATTTTGTACTTTTATCTTTCCTTCTTGGCGACAGATGTTGGTGTGGAATTTCTTCAAAATAGCCAAGAGTGTTGACAAAGATGAGATATTTAACAAAGGAGAATGGTACCTATGGCACTGTGTAGTTTTTATCTAAGATGATTTCAAGCACACAAAGAAAAATGTGATTTTTTTCAAATTAATGTGTGGGTTTGCAAAATTACATAGAAATAAATGTAAGTGGTAAAGTAGAAGATAATAAATGTTTAAAGATTGCAAATGACTACAAGTCATGTCTGACCCACTGGATCTATAAAACTGAAAAGTATTCCAAATGTTTAGCATGGTAAATACTAGTTTTGAAATCTCAGAATGTAAACTTGGACTTCAGTATAATGCAATACAACCTTGGCTCAAATGCAGTCAGATCCAATCACCAGGAAAACCGTTCATGAAGAGGTGGTTGGACCTTTCTCACAGCCAGTTGTAGATTTAGACTCAGGATGAAATGTTTCGTTAAACAGGGAACGAACATTTAACTTTAACATTGAACATTTGACATTAAACAGGGAATTAACATTTAAGAGAAACATTGTGAATTCCTTAGATATTTTTCAATGTATATTTATTTTAAAAATTACTTTAGATGCCTGAGTGATAGAAAATGTCTCAGTTGTGTTCCACTGGCCTCTTTAAAAATTTGCAGCTTATTTTATTCTAAATTTGTCTGCAATTGACTTGGTATCATTGGTTCAGTGGGGAGGTGGGGCAGAAGAAAATCACAATGCTACCACCTCTCTCTGTATGCAGAACTTTCTAGGCTGTGGTAACCATTCCATGACCTTTTGGGTTCTACAATAATTGAATTTAACTTTTAATTTTGTGCAGCTCATAATTTTCTAGACTTAAGACTCTTTTTGTAACTTCCTTCTGAACCCTTTCTAGCTTGTCAGAAACCTCTCTGAATCATGGAGAAATGAATCAGTAGAAGCCTCACTAATGCCAGATGTTGCCATTAAATCATTTCCTACTCCTACTCGATGTTTCCTAGCTTTGGCACCCGAGGTCCAAGTTAACCCATTTAGAAGTCTGAGGTAAGGACATGCGTGGTTCAGTTAAATTCTTTGCATTATTCTTGAGCTTGTTATTATTTTTCCCTTTTGTCATCTGGCTTTCAAATTAGGAGTAAGCAATTAAAATGAGATATTATGCTAAGTGACATGGGAGAGAGCTCAAGCACAGATTTATTTTCCTGTTGGCACAAGAGGCATTTCCATGTACCCTTAAACTTATAAGTTTAAAATAATAAATAAGTTTAAATGCTCATATATTGGTCTGAATACAGAAGAACTGGCAGGCTGGATGTTGAGGTCCACAGATTAGTGTTTTTATCATAATGGAAACGTTGTTATATGCCACTTAATTATGAATATAAGAAAATTAAATATATATTATAGTGATTTTTTTACTCCACACCCAAAGTATTCATGTGATTCTTATAATACGTGTTTTGAATTGTCTGCATTTGAAACCTTATCCTTATTTAACTTTTTTACATGTTGAAAGCATTTAGTTGTCTGGTAAAATTTTAATGAAGAAGCAGCAAACAACATTTTTCTCTGCAGCAGACAGTATGTGACATTTCTTCATTTAAAATTCTCCTCGTGTGCTATCAGACAAATTCACACATCATATTCTTCAGCATGACCTCAGTGCAAGTTCTCTGTGTTAGTTCTCAGATTTGTTGTCTTCTGGTGGTGTTTGCATAAGCACCTGTCCAGCAGCACTGTCGTGTGCTCATGAGCAGGCCTTGCCTTATTTTGGAAATGCGTATTGCAGGGCTTTTTTTGTCTGCAGGGATCTCCTTTTTCCATGGCTATTTCACTACTTAAGGTGTTGAAAACTGTGGGCTTAGCCCAGTGCTAGGCAAGGAGAGAAGAGGCAATTCCGTGATGCAGTCTCTCCTCTGTCTGCAAATGCATTGCCTGCTTGGAAAAGTTGATGGTTTATAGTGATTTGCTTAAAATAGTCTATTAAGTTCAATTTTATTTGCTTTTTAGCCAAATAAAGGAGGAGAATGAAGCTATAAACAATAATGTGACATTTTGGGAGTTTGTGTGCAAATAGGAGGGCCAGGATTTGCTTACAAATAAAAGGTTAAAAAGAAAAATTAAATCCTGAAATCCAAGAAAGAAATGCTGAAGTATCTCATGTCAAAAGCCATTTTTATCACTAAGTGGGTGTCATTTGCAAAATGGCAAAGGTTGATGACTGTGCCACTTCAGAGAATTAACAATAGCCCACTTATACAAATACATATTTAGGATATAAGTGCTATTGGAAGGTAAACAGAGCCAAGAGGAATGTTCTAGAGTTGAGTGCGGTGGGTGCAGATCTATAAATCCTAAGGAATAATTGGTGATTGTCTCTGAGAGGAGACAATAAAGCTCAGTGGCAGACTTTCCTCTGTTTCTCAGAACTGGTTTAGCCCATTTTGGAATAAGCTACAGGTAGGATTTACCAAGGGTATTTCTGCTGGAATATTTTTCAGTTAGAGGTAGAGAAAGAAGTCTCCACATTCCTTGGAGTTTTTCATGTTATGCTTAGTTATACTAATGGTTAAAAACGTCAAATCTGTATTTGTCTAGGCCCATGTTGCTCTGAAAAGAGATTGAAAAACTCTCTTTTATTACATTACTAGTTCCTGTATCACTTAACACGTTAGATCTAATCACCTCTTAGCCTTTTCATTGCTAAGATAAATAGATTTAAATTCTGGAACCTGTCTCTAAAGTATCTTTACCAATCTTATAATTGCCATTGTGACTCTTTTCCAGGCCTCCTTCTATTCTTCAGCAGCCTTCTTTTATTGAAATAATAAGGAGGAAGATGATCTTTTTTTATTGCATTCCTACAGCTATCATCAAATGTTAGCTTCCCCCCTTATTCAGAGTTCTAGTCCAGGCACCTTTGGCTTTTATTTGTGGGTTTAATCACAACTGTATATCATAGGAAATGATATTAATGAATGATTATCCAAAACTTTTTCTGCTGCCCCATCCTGTAGTTGACTTAAATTATTCAACTGTATCTGAACTCTTCCTTCCCCGTGACCCTGATTAAGCCCCAGGACTGCTCTTCACTGATCCTCTTTGATAATGTTTCCCAAAGCTTGGATTCACCTTTGGGTTTTATTATCCTCATCTTGTTCTTTTTTCCTCCCCGCAAGTCACCAATAAAATTACCCAAGAGCACAAACACAAGAACAGAAGTTTACAGGTGTGTACCCATTTAGCAACAATTATGCTTGAAGATTTGACAGCTCTCCACTTAGACAAAATGTTTAAAAGAAATGCTGTTGTCTTTTATTGTAGTAAACAATAATGATGAAATTATTGCAGAACAGTGTCTAAGGAATATTAGTCAAGAGCTATTTCCATAAACTCCTACTAACAGGGAGTACTTGGACTATTATTTAATTGTTCTCCTTTTTATCTCTGATCAGTGTCATGTTTACAGCCTGACAGACATATTATTTAATCCTTCTTGTTTAGCCTTTAAGTCTTCACATTTATCTTTTCCTTGACTTCCAACTCTTTTAATTCTTTGTTGTCCCATCCTAGAGTGTGATGCAACACATGTACAACCAAGATAACTTTTTTTTTAAGGGTATGCTCTGGAAATGTTAGTACAAAAAAAGAAGAGTAATAATTCCAAGTGGTGTATATTTTTTCAACAATATACACATTTTTACTACCTTTCTAAAATTTCTGAAAATAACATTAAGTCAAAGAATTACTGAGCTTTCAGCAGTTCCTTTTACTTTTTGTAATTAGTGTTTGTCTGAGAGCAATACAATACTGATTTAATCCATCCCTTCCTTTCTGCCATGCCTTTCCTCCCTCCAGCTCAGTAACTTTCACTTTGAAAATTTTGCACTTTCCTTCAAAGGGTTTGCACAGTTTATCCTAAAACAGACAGACTAATACACCTGAATTCAGAGTACTTATGTCCAGCTTTCTGGATACTCCTAAAACAGAAACATTTCCAAGGATACAACAACATTTCTCCCCCCTCTTCCCCTTTTTTTGTGGTTATTTTTTTGAAGCATTTGCTGCATAATCTTGGAATGAAGCATACAATGGAAGCATATGCCACAAGACTCTTACAATTTCTGCACTTTCACACAGTTTTTTGCCATAAGACTACTTCAGCACTTGATTGCTTTGATGATTTTTTAACAGTACAGAAATTTGGGACTGTATTATTACCCCAAAAAAAAGTAACAGAAGTAATGGTTGCTTCTAAAAGGTGTGTTATGACAATACATTTCTGTGTACTGTTTGTTTTCAATGGGGTACCCCAAATCCTGCTGGAACATAAAATGGGAGGGGGAGGAATGTGGTAGTGTCACTTCCCCTAGCTATCATTATATACCTCCTTTTTATATATGTATATATTTATATTTATCCTGTATTTTATATATATATCTATTATATTATCTCTTGGCACACTGGTTTTAGCCCTGCTGTTATTTCTAGCTCTGTTTCTGGATCTCACAAGTCTCCTTCTCACAAACTCATGTGTCTCGTCTCCATTTTATTATAAGCTATAAAAATCCACAGGATTCTCAAAAGCAGCAGCATCTAATAGAGGTGCTACAAAATTCTCTTCCTTCAGTTGTCATAAGCAAAAATGAAATCCCAGAGAAGTTTTAATTGTGCCAAAGACTGCAGTGCTCCCTCTGTCCTTTACCAGGAGTTGATGACTTGCCACTGGTTTGCTGCTGTTGCATTTCATACCTCCAGCCTTCATGAAGAGCTGCAGCTGTACAGCCCAAATTTAACTTCTTGCCAAATCTGCCCATGTGTGTAAAACTGGGATGGAGTGGCCATTTTCACCTTTTGTGCTTCTCTGCTCTCACTGCTCCCTCACTTCAGGTACCAGCTGATTTCCGCAGGGATGGTGGAGGGAAATACCTCATCACTCACACCTTACATTCTTGGGAAAGATGCAATTGCTTGGTCATTTAAACAAACTAAAGCAATACGTAATCTGAAGATTATTCTGCAACTGCTAACAGATCAGTATAAGCAATTTTATTTAGTACAAAATAAGTTAAATCCAATGCTTCTTGAATTGAGGATTTACCTATTTTGGACATCCTAACACACGCCTAGCTCAAACTGAACAGACTATTTTGTAGTAATATATTGCTTCCCCTCAAACACTTTAGATAAATGGAAACAATTATTTTGTTCTTTACTGCAAAAGCAAATTAAATGCTAATTAACATTCTGCTTCTGTTTTATCTGTCAGGCTGTTTTATCTGTCAGGCTGTTGATCATAGAATATCCAAGGTTCCTTTGATTTTCAACCTGTTGACAAGTGAGAAACATGGCTTTTCATTTTGCTCTTAAAAAAGAGTTGTGGAGATTAATTATATTAGAAGCAAATAAGCCTTTCCCATGGGGGCTTCACTTTAATAAAGAAACAGTTATTTTATAGCACATGCACCTGGATATGTATCCCATATTTCCTCCTTGGTTTCCTGTAACACACCTAGAATAGTTCCAGAAATGTATTCTTGTGTTTCCACCTTTCATCTTTGTTGTTGCTTTCAAGTCTTCCTGCATAGTCCAGCCAGCAGAACCTTAAAATGTGTTTCTTCTTCTAGTTTTATTTCCAGGTCCGAGATAAATGGTAAATTTAATTCAAGAATCTGTAGATCTGTCTCATTATACCTCTGGAGACTTAGCAAGTTGCTCCTGGTTTGTGTGTGAATGCCCCTGGCCAGATCTATTGCCTTGTTTCTGAATATACAGCAGACAGGGAGGAGTTACTTAATGTCCATAAACCAGACAGAGGTGTAGGTAAGATGTTGAAAAAGGCATAAAGACGTTGTTGTGGCTTTCCATATCTCTGAATTCTATGATAGGTTGTATCCTTAGCACTGCTATGACTATAGAAAAATAATTTTATTGCTGTACAAATAATTTTTTTTATCTGAGTACTGTGTAACAGATTCTTCATAAGTACAGCAGTGAATATTTTAGAGAGCTCTTTGGTGGGAGATGTGTGTTGGTCTGGGAACCTGAAATTACTTGTAAGCCTCAGAGATTTAATTGCAGATACCTGAACTACCAAATATTGACAAATACTCAGGGAAAAGTCTTTAATACAAGTAAAATTTCTGGTTGTGGTTTTACAAGTCATTAATTTTGACTGCCAAACAAGATCTGTGTAAATTGTAATACAGGCTGGAATCCCCTTCAGATGCCTGTCATTACAGAAAATGTGTCTCTCACAGTTAGGGATAACAATGTGGATATGGATAATAATCTCATGTCGTGGTTGCTTGTCAAATTAATGGATGAAAGACTTATTTCTTTTACTGCTCTCTCAGAGTTGCATTCTGAGGTTGAAAATATATGTGCTTGTTTCCAAATGCTGTGCATGTGGGGCCTGCAAGTCCTGAAGTCTTTATACTCTGTAAGTTCTGCTTTATTACAGTTCTTCTTTTTTTTTTTTTTTTTAATTTCTGAAAACTACTTGCATTTTTTAAAATCCCTGAATGTTAGATAATGGGAAGAACAATAGATCCTGAAAGAAAAATGATCCCCCAGATATTTTAAGTTGCAAAGTAAATGTGGTGTGGTTTTCTTATTTCGCTTCTCTCACCTGCATCTGGTTGAAGAGCAAGATTGCTGTTCCATCATTTCCCACAGAATAGTGATTAAGAGGTGTGGATTGAAAGAGTTCTCTCAAGTTATGTCTATGTGTCACCATCATATTTTCTGAAAAATCCCCTTGCCCAGGATTTCTTCTCCTGGGAAGCTGAGAAGCCTCAGAGAAAAATGAATACAATAATTATCTGATTTGTTTCTCTTGTGTTTTGCTGCTTTGGAATGTGGTTTGGACATTGCTTACCAACTGGTCATTGTTTGATTGGTTTCATGTGAATTGTTTTCACTCTTTGGCCAGTCAGGGCCAAGCTGTGTCGGGGCTCTGGAAAGAGTCAGGAGTTTTCATTATTATCTTTTTAGCCTCCTGTCTGTAAAAAAAGAGATAGAGAAAAAAGGAGGGAAAGTTACTTGCCTACAGGCAAAGAGTACATGGCACAAGGAATTGTATTTTTGTTAGACTGCACAAAGGAAGGAAGGAAGGAATGTCTCCTGGAGTCTAGGAATTGCTAAAGTTACGAAGTACTAACTAAAGCTAGTAATTGAATCGTGGAGGTTAGGAATTGCTAAAGTTACTAAGTACTAACTAAAGCTAGTAATTGAATCGTGGACGTTAGGAATTGCTAAAGTTACTAACTACTAACTAAAGCTACTAATTGAATCGTGGACGTTAGGAATTGCTAAAGTTACTAACTACTAACTAAAGCTACTAATTGAATCATGGGGGTTAGAAATTGTTAAAGTTGGAGGAAGTTTCTAATCCCGAAGTGCTTCCAGCTAACGAATCTGATGTTTTGTGTGTGTTTTGTTAAGAATCAAGGCATGTCTAGCTCAGACGTTTGAGCCAGGAACACAAACAAGCCCCCTGCATTCCCAGGGCACAGTGACTAATACCTGCAGTGAGATCTCAGCCTTCCCTTTATAGATCAGGTGTTAATGTACACTGACATCCCAGCTTGCAGCACTGGAAATTAATATCAATATGGTGGGCTAAATAAAGTCTTGCTCTGGAGCAGCAAATACTTCTGGGATAAAGGACAAGGATTTAAAAACCTTTCTGCTCATGTTGAGTCAAAGTCTTTGATGCTAAAAATAAGAGTTTAAAAGCCTTCACAAGACTGCAGATTGTTTCTACCCGTATGGATACGCTGGAGTGAAATGGATCAGCACGCTGGGGTAGATGAATTACAACAACAGACCCATAAAACTAGATGGTGGACAGCAAGATTATTATCATTTTTTCTCATATATGTGACTTTGTCTATAATGTGTTCTTGTGTAGTGTCTGTCTAAAACATCAGTGATATTCTACATCTCCAAGTTTCTAAAGAGTAGATGATTGCAGCATTTCTAACATTGAATGTCACTGCTGACTTCCATCTTTTTATTTGAACTATTCTGAAATTTTATTTTATTCCAGTAGTATAGACACCCCCTTCTTTTTTTTCTCTTCTACCTGTTTTACCCTCGCTATTTCCCTTGACACCTTCATATGTGTGTAAACTGCATGATCTGACTAGAATTGTATATTTCCCATGAGGGTGTAGAGGAGGTCTATAGTGAGGTTTTCTTTTTTCATTTGTGGGGGATGGCTCCTTTATCAATTCCCAAACCAAGTTCTCTGTGAAATCAGCTTCTCTCCCTCTGCCTGGAATATCACCATCTCTTGCTTTCAGGTTTCCTTATCTGTTGAACATAGGTACATCTTCTCCAGATGTTGGCTTGGATTTTCATATCTTCAACTCCTATGTTCCAACATTTTTCTGTTCAGGACTTTAACTTCCTTCAGTGCTCCTTGTTTCTTTCATTCTTCTATTTATCCGAAGTTAGTGGAATTCCCCTCCTAATTACATTTTCAGGGCAAGTGTAGTAGTATTCTGAATCACTGTAACTCTGCAGCTATGCTTGCTGTTGTCTGCTATTTTCCTTAAATTTCTCTGAAATTATTCATGTAAAAGCTCAGCTGCATGTGGATCAGTGGTATGTTTATTATTGATATATTTTCTTTTAGTTCTTGATGCTCCTAAACATATTCTTCATAAATCCACATATGGTGAGATTCCAAGCCCTGATATGTCTTAGATGGCTACTCCTACATTGCATATCTAATATTAGATTATGTAAATCAGGGGTGAAGGGTTTTCTAGGAAAATGGGATTTATGACTTCTCTGAATATAAGAGAATTAAAAATTCTGGGGCATGTTTGCTGATTGTATATACAAGTAGTTGAGTTTTAAGCAGTTGGTTTGGATGTTTTATTTGAATTCCTGCCTGTGGTGGTGCCTTTCCCCCTTCCAGGCCTCACTGTGATCTGAGAAATGCTTGTGAGGCCTCAGCCTTGAGGAGCAGCACATGAGCTCAGCTCCTCTGGAGCTTTTTGGAAACACTCTTTTCCCAGGACTAGCATTGTCTACGGAGCTCCTGCTCGGTTTTTTAACAAACAGCTTTGGAAACTGACTTTGCTTGCCTGAAGAGCAACCCACGTGGAATAACATTTTTGATATCAAACTTTCATAGAGAGTTACCAACCCAAATTGTGGGCAGGGTGGAGTAATATTATGACTAAAGCCCTATAAACAGTAGTTATAAGAGAGCCCCTGGAGCAGAGCTAGCCATGCTCAGCAGCTGCCAGAGCCAGAGAGCTCCAACTTCTGCTGTGCTTGGAGAGCCACTGACAAATGGCACTGACAGATTCCAGCCCTCAAGGATCAGCCCTTCACCTCATGGGAGGATGCAAAGGCATCTGCTGTGAGTACTCCATGGAATCTGAGGAGAGTTTTTCACGGGTGTAGATCTTGTACATTCTCTTTAGATCTGTGAGCATGCAATAGCAAACATCTGTGTGCCTGCAGCTGTGAATATAGCACAGATCTGTGTGCCTGGAGCTGTGAATATAGCACAGATCTGTGTGCCTGCAGCTGTGAATATAGCACAGCTCTGTGTTCCTGCAGCTGTGAATATAGCACAGATCTGTGTGCCTGCAGCTGGGAATATAGCACAGCTCTGTGTTCCTGCAGCTGTGAATATAGCACAGCTCTGTGTACCTGCAGCTGGGAATATAGCACAGCACAGCTCTGTGTGCCTGCAGCTGGGAATATAGCACAGCTCTGTGTTCCTGCAGCTGTGAATATAGCACAGATCTGTGTGCCTGCAGCTGGGAATATAGCACACCTCTGTGTGCCTGCAGCTGTGAATATAGCACAGCACAGATCTGTGTGCCTGCAGCTGGGAATATAGCACAGATCTGTGTGCCTGCATCTGGGAATATAGCACAGCACAGATCTGTGTGCCTGCAGCTGGGAATATAGCACAGCTCTGTGTGCCTGCAGCTGTGAATATAGCACAGCACAGATCTGTGTGCCTGCAGCTGGGAATATAGCACAGATCTGTGTGCCTGCATCTGGGAATATAGCACAGCACAGCTCTGTGTGCCTGCAGCTGGGAATATAGCACAGCTCTGTGTGCCTGCAGCTGGGAATATAGCACAGCACAGCTCTGTGTGCCTGCAGCTGGGAATATAGCACAGCACAGCTCTGTGTGCCTGCAGCTCGGAATATAGCACAGCTCTGTGTGCCTGCAGCTCGGAATATAGCACAGATCTGTGTGCCTGCAGCTGTGAATATAGCACAGCTCTGTGTGCCTGCAGCTGTGAATATAGCACAGCACAGCTCTGTGTGCCTGCAGCTGGGCATATAGCACAGCTCTGTGTGCCTGCAGCTGGGAATATAGCACAGATATGTGTGCCTGCAGCTGGGAATATAGCACAGCACAGCTCTGTGTGCCTGCAGCTGGGAATATAGCGCAGCACAGCTCTGTGTGCCTGCAGCTGGGAATATAGCACAGCACAGATCTGTGTTCCTGCAGCTGGGAATATAGCACAGCACAGCTCTGTGTGCCTGCAGCTGGGAATATAGCACAGCACAGATCTCTGTGCCTGCAGCTGGGAATATGCCACAGCAGAGGAACACCAATGCTGTTTTTGACTGCTTTCCATAACTGGGGCATGGCTGTCAATGGCTACAGGCTGCTCAGGAGAAGGGGAGACATTGCCCTCCCCCTGGAGGCAGGGATCCAGGCTGAAGAACGGCCAAGAGCAGGTACAAAGCCTGTGGGTAAAAATCAGACAGAGGCCGTGTCGCCGTTAAGGTAAGGACACTGAAAATGAAGGTGACGTGACTCCCTGCATTTCAGAAGGCACAGAAGCCAGATTTATTAGAAACTACACACTTGTTATAGACAGGATCCTTCAGCTAAGACCTGATTGGTATTCAGCAACAGCTCTCACACCACTCGTTCATTAGGAACCAGATCTTCTTGTAAACATCACGTTTCACACGCAGCATGTTCTCAAACAACAGGTGCACAGTGAGACAAGAATTGTTTTAATTCTTTCTCTGAGCTTTCTCACAGCTCCCCCAGGATGGTGCCTGGAAAAGCTATCTGCTTCTCTCTCTCTGTGACCAGAGAGGCAGCCAGGGCAGCTTTGTGCCTGGGGTCCCAGCAGCCTCCTGGCTGAGGGCAGCCCGTTGGTGAAGCCTTCCTGCCCCAGCTACAAGAAGCAAGCCAGGGGGACAGCAGCCCCTGGAAAAGTAGCATGGCAAGCTGTAGGCAACCCAGGAGACTTCTGGGGGGTGTGGGGGATAACTTGTTGAGCCAGATGGTGGCTCCAGCAGAGGGAATGCAGTGCCAGATTTGATGGTCAGCGGCAGAAGTGAGCTGGTCAGGGATGTGGAGGAGCTGACCCAGCTGGCAGTGATGATGCACTGCTGGAATCTGCAGCCTTGAGGAGTGCAGGTCAGGGTGTAGAGGCAGGCTCCTGGAATTCAGGAAGGCAGAGTGCCAGCTCTTCAGGGAGATTGTCAGTGGAACCCTCTGGGAGACTGCTCCTGGGGGCAAGGGAGCTGAACAGAGCTGGCAGATCTTTAAATTCTCCCATGGAGTGCAAGAGCTAGCAATTCCCAGGAGCAAGAAATGGGACAAACAAGGCAAGAAGGTGTGGTGGAGTAGGGAAATGCTGGTCAAACTAAAGGGCAGGAAGCAAATGCACAAGCAGTGGAAACTGAGACAGGTGATCTGGGAGGAGTGCAGAGAAGTATGATTGTCTAGGGAGGGGGTGAGGAGGGTCAAGGCAAAACTGGAACTGAACTGCAAGGGATGCAAGGAAGAGAAGAATAACTGCAGAGAAGTGAATCAGAAAGGAAAGGTCAAAGGAGAGGAACCTCCTCTGATACACAGAGGTAACAATGGTGTGCAGAAGGCTGAGCTACTTCACAGCTTCTTGATTTCACTCCTCAAAGGCAGCCCCACTCCCCACACCTCCTGGGTGGATGGACAGCAGGATGGGCACTGAGAGGGCAAAGTGCCTCCCTCTGGAAGTGAAGATCAGGCTCATGGCCACCTGAGGAGCCTGAATGTGCACAGGTTTGTGGGAAACAGCGAGATGCATCCCAGGGTCCTGAAGGAATTGACTGATGTAGTTGCCAGGCCACCTTCCATAATATTTGAGGCTATGGTGGTCAGGGGCAGCCTTCACGCAGAAAATGTGTTGTGTTGATTCTGGTTTTAGATTGATTGTTTTTAGATTTTAGTTTGCTTTTTCTCTGTGTGTTTTAACCATCCGTAAGTAGTAGACTAAACCTTGCCAGTAAACTTTGTCATGCTTTCACTTTTGTGTTAAATTTGCTTTTGGTGAGATCTTTGGTGGTGCTTTTTTAAACAACCTTAAAACATTCATTTCCAACACAGCCCATGTCTGGGTATCTTTGGAGATGCCTTTTTTTACAATGCTTTTTGACTAGAGAACCCTTAGCATTTTAGGCAAAACGTGCAGGGAGGTGTTAAGAAATTTCATATGCAAATTAATGTACATTTGTTTTGTTTACTGTACCCTACAGACACCTCCTGCTTTGTCAGGCTTCGTGGTTTCCATAAAAAATGGCAAATGACTGAATCATGGCAGGTGTATGATGAGTGATGGTGAGGAACAGAATTTGGCAGGTTTTGGGATTTCTCACCTGCCTGGATTTGAAGATGTGGGTACTCAGGTGCTACCAATTGATCTTGCATTGCTACAACTTTTTTCCCAAAAGGCCAGTGTTAATGCAGCTGACAAACTTGTAGTGGAGCACTTCTGCACCCAAATGAGAGCAATTGCCAAGTTTATTGATCTGGGAAAACTATTGCATTTTAGTTGATGCCAAGCATGCTGTGACAATTTACACCAGCTGTTTATATTGCCTTTCTGAATGTTTTTCCTTAGTTAACTGACAGGTTGTTCTTTATTTTTCACTCCTCTCAACCTCTGAGCTTTTCTTCATAATCTTTTTTTTTTTTTCTGTTTGGATCCATGCTGTATTCTGTCTCTTCAGCATTTTCCATTTGGGTTTTTTTTAATTAACTAAATAAAAGTTGTTACAAGAACTTCAGGATTAATACAAAGGACAGCAGCAGAATATAAGAAAAATAATATAGACTATAATACAAATAATACAATAATACAAAGGAAATGCATGTATTTATTTTGGTGCACACTCTCCTTTAGGAGCACTGCTGGGAAGGAAAGGAATTTCTCCCTCTGCACTCACCTGTCCTGTCCTCAAGGAGTTCCAATGGATATATATTTATATACATCTCTTTTCTGCAGATACTGTGTTTGCAGCAGCAAAGAAGAAACAAAGCATGACTCATGGCCCAGTTAGAGGCTGAAATGGCTCAAGGGTGTGTCTGGGCCACTTACCTGCCCAGGAAGCTTCACAGGTAACCTTTTAAACCAATTGCGTGGAAGGGCAGACACAAGTCTTCATTTGTTATAGAAAACTTGATTTTTCTTTTTTTTTTTTCTTCCTGAAGTGTTATCTTCTTTTTACTTGTACCCAGTTAGAGCAGTGTGTTTTGAGCTACCTGTATTTCTACTTTCCAGCAGGTATTAAAAATACATCTTGTAAACCTCTTTCTGATTTCAGTGCCAGCAGCTTGAATCAGTTTGTGCCAGGTAAAGATGATAGACTTCTTTTTTCTCTGACTTGTGTCAATTTTAGGGAAGAAATGCCTATGCCAAATGTTTGTCCTATTTTCCCTCTTACATGGGTATAAATTTAAATGGGAAATGGGATTTTTTAAAAAGTTTGAGAAAAATTAAGAGTTTTCTTGCATGTGTGCTCTTTCTTTATAAACAGGTGATAGAAGGAGAGGCTGCTGTGATATTTGAACCATTGTGTTGTGTTCTGACTGATCTAAACCACTACGTGCACTGGCAAATTGTCTCAATGTTTAAGCAAAGTAGAAAAAACTCCACAGTCTCTTATTAAGAAAAGCATTAGTTGTAGTCAACAGAATTTGGTCATTTTGTAGATGTTTTAATATGTATCTAATTCTAACAAATCAAGATGTAGCAACTTTCCTTGTGGATTTGTCTATTTACATGTTTGTTTCTTCCAGAGTGTTTTATTCAAGGGATAATTTGGCACTAAATTGTAACACAGTTTTAAATACACCTTACTCAGCTGAACTTTTAAGTATTTCCTTCCTTATAACTTTTTGTTCCAAGGAGCTGACTTGAATTTTTTGTCTTTGGAGCCAGACTATTTGTAAGTACCATGGACTCAGTAATAAACTAAAACCAGTTTCTAAGTCTCTATTTGTTTATGCATTTGCAATCTGCAAAGCCTCATGTCAGGCAATAAAATATCTCTCTTTCATCTAGCTGCCTAAGCTGAATGTCCTCTAACCAGCTCAGCATTCACTGGCCTGTGCCAAGGAAAGGAGAAAACATTCACTAACGTGTGCAGAGCCTGGATGCTCTTATTTTTATTCTTGAAGGAGTTCACATAATAGCAAATTCATGTCCAAGCTCTCAAGGGTGTATGAAGTGATATTTGTGTCACTGCAGCCTGTGCAGTGGAATTACTGGTTTGGGTTACATCAGGACTTACACTGCACTGGGCTCCTATGGACATGACCTTCCTCTTCCCCAAAATCAGCTGACCCAGTGTGGATGTTCTGTGGGATGCTGGGGAGGGCCATCAGTTTAAGGTGGGGTTTTTATTTACACTTCTGACCTTTTTTTTTTCTTTTATTTTTTTGTGTGCTTATCCATAAGAATGAAACCATGACTATGGAGAAACTTCTGGATCTGTTTGTGGGGGAGCACCAGGTGCTCAGCTTGAGAAGAGGATTGATTGAGAGGTGAATATGATCGCATCAGGAATTTCATGGGTATCTATTTGAGGAACAAGATTATCCAAAAAAAAAAAAAAAAAAGAAAAGAAAAAAAGCAGAAAAGATTTGGAGAGTGGGAAATAAACACACCCTTTTAAAAAAAGTATTTTATTTAGCCAGAATAATAGTTTAGAGTAGTAGTGATTGGACTACAGTGTCAAAATAATGTTTCTTTCCTCTCGTGGATATCTTGAAATTTCTTCTGCTTTTTTTATATTAGAACTCAACTTTAATGGGAGCTCAAAGTCTCCAGTTTTCCTGGGTGGAGTGTGGTCTACAAAGTGAAAAGGTCTGCTTTGAGTTGAAGCTACAAAATAATTTATACTGATAAACTTAGGAATTTCTCAGTAAGCTTGGAAATATGATTATAGTCCTAATTTTTTTAAAACATTTACCTAAGCTTTGACACTCGTTTTTTCTTCCTTTTATTTCCCTGCAATTATCAGAGGTGGCTTGTTATTTTCTCCTTTATCAGTTGTGACAAAATGCTTTGCATTTCTGTCATCATCACAGGAAAATGGTACCATTTTTGAACCAATTAGGAGAATTTTATAGTATCAGTATAGTATATTTATCAGTAATCTACTGATAACTGTACAAAAATTTATGCGGCAAATTTCACTGCAAAAAAACCTTTTCCTAGAATTGAACCCAGCCAAGAGGCATTTCAGAGCCAACTGTGAGCTGGATGTGTCTTGCTGCCAGGCTGCAGAAGTAAGACTGTTGGCCCCTGAAGTTTTCAAACGTTTGTCTTGCTTTTTCATGGTGAAATTTAATGGATTTGTACCCCCCTGCTTTAGAGAGTGTGTGATTGAGGTCTCACTCCAGGTAAGAGGTCACTGCAGTACAGGCCCAGCTGGTTTAGTGGCTGCTTGTCCAATACCACTGGTGTGGATTTCTTAGAGTCTCCTCATTTAATAGCTGGAACAAAGCATTGGAGAAAATCTTCAATAAAATAGCAAAGACATACTGTTTATCTGATCTTCATCTCTGGTCTCAGAGCTAAGGGCACCTGTATCAAAATGCCCGGGATAAGTGACTGCTCAGCTCCAGATTTTCCTTTCCTGCATTTAAGTACAAGGGAGCCACCTCTTAAATTACTGTTTATTTTGCATGGCCTGAGCCACCTCCTAAATTGCAGTTTATTTTGCATTGCCTGCAGAGCCTGCGACAGGGACTGCAGTACAAAGGGCACTCATAACTCCTGCACCTTTCCCACAGCTCTCCCCTCTTAATGTGTATTGATTGCTCTGTTCTGCTAACTCTGCCCCTTTTGGGTGTGATTTTCAGCGTAGCTTTAGGATTTGATGGGGTGTAATTCCATTTTCTTGGCAGATGCTCTGTGGTGTAGTGGGAGCTGAGGGCTGCACTGCTTGAGTGAACCTGTCAGAGGAATGTCTCATGTATCCTGAATTCTTCCCTCAGGAACAAGCGAGGGTTTTCCATCACCCACTGTACTCTCACCAGAGCATGTATTTGAGGACTGAAAAACCCCTTAATTTTACAGAGATAGCCTGTCTGTTCTCCAGGGATATTTAGGTAGAATAACAGTGCTATGAAAAATTTTTCCCACTGTGTCAACCCTGCTTCACCAGATAGACCAGCCCTTAGTGTAACCTATGGTCACTGAAATCATTTTTATAATCAAGACACATTTAGTAACAAAGACACACTATTGTGATGCAAACAGCAGATGTGCGAGTAATTTGCTAAAGAAGAGTAAAATTCATTTCTACAGCATCCTATTCTTTTATAAAATGTAACCTCTGGTGAGATGACCTTAAAGCAACAGTACCAAAGACAAACAACTAGTAGGGCAGTCTTCAGCATTACTGCCATGTTTTTATTTTTCTAATTTTTGTTTCTTTTGTTTTCCTTAATTTTTTTTCTACTGTTGGCAAAATTTCAGTAGCGATTATGTCACAATTATCCAACTATCAACAGAAGTCAGAAAGCACCTGCCAGCCTATCAGAGATTTGGAAAATAGTGCTACCAGCACTTTATTTACATTGTCTGCCCACCCTGGGAGGGCAGAGTTCTGTTGGTGACTGGTGTGAATTTGAAAGGAGATTTCAGGTTTCTCTAGCTGAAGTCCAATTGCATATTTAAACCTGTTGAGAGCAATAAGATTGTGTTGGAATTCATTTCTTGTGGATGGATGTGTGGTCTGGCATTAAATCCCTTCCAAGATGTCAGGAATTAAATCACTTATGGTCAGAGGAATACTTCTCCCTTGATCCATGGTGCTTCATAAAAACACATGAAACTGTGACAGATAAACCTGAGACACTCTAAATAACCTGTTTAGTTGTTCTAATAGACTGGGTTTATCTCACATCTTAGTTAATGCAAAAATTTTATAGATTAGCAAAGAGGCAGTTAAATATATTTGCTAATATTGCACGTAGCACCTGTCCCACAGTGTTGAATTAAAATTAAATAATTGCTGTACCAAGTCACTTCTTTAATGGACTCTGCTCCTCCTGTGCCTGAGTGCTGGAAGATAATGTAATAATTACTCTAATTTTCTTTCAGAAATTCTCAGGTGCTTAGCTTTCAAAAGCAAAGGTTGTCACCTTTGAACTTATATGCATGCAGCTAAAAATGGTGAATATCAAATAGTCTGTCACTGTATTAATCTTTAATTTGTCATCCTTTGAAGGCAAGGGAATAGAAAACACTGTATTTTGAAGGCAAAGAAGAAAAGTGTGGAGCTCTTTTGAGATTATAAGTTGTTTGGGACATTTTAATTATCAATTTTAAAAAACAGATAAATGGAAACAAAATTAGATGGATGTCCATGTTCAGATGCAAAGCTGAACAAGGGAATTTTTAATTACAAACCAAAACCAACTGGAGTCTGTCTGAGAGAATGCCAGAGTCAGGTGCTGACTGTGGTGGTTTGAATGCCCCATGTACACTATTAGATGGAAGGAAATTTGGGCTTGAACTTACACTGTTGGTTTGGTTTGCCTGACAACCACATTATTTCAGAGCGACCTTATGGCCATGCATTTCTTAGTCAATGTGATGTGGTAGGCCTGGAATTTGTTGTCTGTGATAGGCCTTTTGTGCATTTCAATGGCATTTCCTGGATTTAATTTGAAATAAGGGAATTTAGGCTGTGAATCACTCAGCTGCTGCATTTGAGAAGATCTTTATTCTGTGTGCTTACACCTACTGTTCATGCTGAGGTTCTTGAAGGTACAAGCTCCATTTATAAGCATAAGGTGCATTTAATGTAGCTTTAGGTTTTATTTCTGTTATTGCTATGATGTTTTATTTCTCTCTATTCCATAAATGGAACAGTTTACTGTTTATTTTCTGATTTTGCTTTTCAATTTGCAAAGTATTTCTGGCTTTGAGGAATCATTTGTAGAATTCTTACAACAAGAAGTTATGAAAGAAATTTACCTTTGTAACATCAGGGTTTGAATATAAAAATTTTACAGGGAAGACTGTCTAGAATTCTTTAAATGTCTAAAAATAATTTTTTATTATGAAAGGTCAGAATTTTTGTTCTTGATGGCCTCTTAAAATTTTATTTTCCTGTGATATTGCTTTAAGAGAGGTGCTGTGTGCCTATGAGAGAGGGAGAGGGAATATCAGAGTGTTAGTGTTTTTCTATTACAGAGTAATGGAAGTTATTTTTATGAGTCTTTATTTAAATGGTTAAAGCTTTTTTTGTTTGCTCTCTGCCTTGTGGTAAAGCATAATTAAATATTAATGAGAGAAACACACAACTAAGGGGAAAGTCTGTGAGCATGAATGGTCAGAACTGCTTTTAGTCAGAAAGAAAGATCTGTATCATGCAGCTAAGGACAGCTGAGAACCAAAGTCTTGCTCAAAATGGATGAGTTTAACAGAGTTGAACAGTCAGCGTGATATTTGCAACAGGTTATGGGTCATGGAAATGCAGAAGCACATAGAAGCGATACATATATGCATATTGTACTGTTAAATGTATATGTGTAATAATAATAATAATAATAATAATTTCAGACAAGAAACAGGCTGTTGGATGTAATTGACAGGAAAACCTTTCTCCTTTCCTGACCGCAGTTTGCGTCTCCCTGAACTTGTCATTGAAGTCAGCATTACAACACCAAGGCTATAGGAGTTTTACATGAGGCAAATTAAGAAACTGTTGTAAAAGAAGGGCAAAAATTGTTGGTGAGCTATGGGTGGGAGTTCTAAGTGTTGTGGTTTAGCAGAAAAATGCAGCCATACCAAAAGCACAGACAAAATGCTGCCACTTTTGGACATCTGGAAACGCTCCAGTCGAAGCAATTGTCAGCTGAGCGGGCTCATGTTCTCCTTGATACCTTTAAAGATGCTCAGTGTGGCTGGTGAAACAGTCTGTGGATAGAAGGGATTTTATTTCCTGCTCCTCTTGCCATATTATTATTACTATGATTATGTTATATTGTTATATTATTATTAAATTCTAATAATTATAGTAATGATAATTATCCTGTATTTCGGTCTCATACCTATGCTCAGTTCTCTTTATCAAAACATAGAGTTCTTTATCTTACTCTTTATCAAATAAAGAGTTCATGTTCTCTTTGATATCTTTAGAGATGCTCAGAGTGTCTGTGCAGTAGTCTGAGGATGGAAGGGATTTTGTTTCCTGCCCCTCTTGCCATTATTATTATTAATAATAATAATTATTATTATGCTATTAAACAAATCATAACAATGATAGTAATGATACTAATCCTCTATTTAGGTCACATATCTTTGCTTAGTTCTCTTTATCAAAACAAAGATATAGTATTTTCTGTTAATATGTTTATATATGTATGTGTCCGTCTATTTTTAATAAATATAAGCAAAATGAAATTCTGAAGTGATAAATAAATGAGTTCCAAATAAATTGTCTTGATTCTAACAAGACCCCTATTTTCCAGATCTCCCTGGAAACAGAATTAGTTAGGATTTGTTTCTTTCTGAGTTCCAACAACATGCATTTCCTTTCCACCCTTCAGTTTCAGATTGGTCATTATTGGGATCAGCCAGTCGCCACTTTCAACTTCACATTGGTTTCTTCCCAACAGGAATCCAGCCTGGCCTCTGGAGAGTGTGTGAGATTCCTTGGGTTGTGTTTCTGCCAGAAGATGGTGACCATTCTAAGACCTGAGGAAATATTCTGCTCACTACAAGGTAGAAAACAGCAAGGTCAATTTGCATGCTTTGCTCTCTAACTTTGGGTCTCATTCTAAATGCACTGGAGAAAATACAGCAAGATTTTTTTTGCACAGGATTCAGAACAGTGGGAAAATAAGTGTTACGATGGGCACCTGGACACAACTTTTTCCTCATCTGCAGGAATGATGACAGATGTTGGACAGATGACAAGCTGACATTTTGGAGGTATGTGTTTAGTGGAAAGGAACAAAAAGGAATAGAGCAAACTTGTATGATTATTTCCAGTTATTTTAGGGGACTGTTTCATTTTAATCACAATAAGAATGAATCTACACTGGTGGCAGTATGGAGTCTGTTGATCTTTGGGTGTATCCTGTCAGGATGAATTTCCAGAGTTTCAAGAAGCCATGGACTGCACAGAGAAAGTTCTCTCCCATGATCATTTTATCAAGGCAGCTGAGCTTCCGTTCATCCTGCTGGTAAAACCATGAGACAGTGTCTATTGAAACAGGATGCTAAGTAAGGAAGGCTCCTGAGCCATCTTAATTTTTCTTTCTTTTCTTTCTTTTTTTTTTTTTTTTTGCACATTAAAATTACTATTGATTCTGAGTCACAGGGAAGTGACTCATCCTGGAAGTTAGATATGTCCCCAAGATGTTGCTGCATCAGAGGCTCCCACTGAAATCAGTATTAGGGCTGCTTGATTTTCCAGGAGGGACAGTGGGGCGGGCTGGGGAGGTGATGGGAGCACCGCTGGTTTTGCTTTTGCTTTTTTATGTTTTTGGTTAAGACACAGGGAGGGGGCAAATGAGAGACCAACATTTGGTAGAGAGCATTGTTTTTCTTCAGCTATTTGAACACTTCAGCTGACACTTCAGTTAATGAAGGAGATGTTCTCTGGTGTGATGCTGTGGTTACTAATGCTCACTTCCTGGTGCCGCACTAGACACTCTCTGGTAATTCCTGCTGGGAATAATTACGAATATTTCTCTGAAAAATTAGCCCAATATTCGCCACTGGTAAAAAGGCAAATAGAATATTAGTTATTATTAGCAGAAGAATTTAAAGCATATCAGGAAATTAATTTGTGATGCTGGATAAATCTATTTGTAAGGTTGCGTAATTTCATAAATTTAAATTTTGAATAGTTTGTGCAGTTTTTCTTGATTAATTTTTAAAAAGAACCTAATAGAGCTAGAAAGTCTTTGAGAGATCAAAAGCATGGAATATCTTTCATATGGATTGTGATGTGAACTGGATTACTTTTTTTACAGCTTGGAAAAGAGGTAAGTGAGAAAATAGAAGGATATACAAATATACAAACTGATACACTGAACAAAACTTTTAGCTTGTACATAAATTTATAGCTAATGAAGGATCAATTTTTGCATGATTTATACTTGTAGAACCAATTACCAGAGTGTGTTGTAGAGAACAAATATATACTGGGATCAGGCAAATTTATGGCCTATGTTTTCTGAATTACCTACTAAACCTGATGGTCCAGACACAACTTCCGCCTTCCTGTGAGCTTCTGGATTCTTAAAGCAATTAACACAAAGGCAATTATTGTATGCACTCTGCCGTCTTCAATTCCTCAGGAAAGTTCATTGCGCTAAGGCAGGCCCAGACTTAGTAAATTTGTCCATGTAATCTGACCAGAAGATGATACAATATTTCAAATATTTTGGGTTTTTAGTATCTGGCAAAGTTAATATACTTCAGAGACTTCTATGCCTGGTTCAAAAAGACAGGAAAGAGATGCAGAAAAAAGATATTGGGGATGTATCTATTTAAGGAAATATAATTTTAATATCTATTTAAGTAAATATAATTTTAGGATTGGGATGTAACTATTTTAAAAATAATGTTTCCTTACACTACTTTTTCCTTTCCACCTTTTTTTTTCCTTTAAAAAAGGTGTTACTTCATATTTCTGAATGTTTGCAAGTATTTAGGAAAAACGCTCCATCAACACAAAGGGAATAAATAGTGTCAACGTCTCTATTCCCATTCACGCTGTTCATGTTTATTTTATTAGAGACATCCATGATTTGTTGATACCACTTGAACATTTCATTTCTTAAGGGAGGCACAGTTTCAGAGCTAGAAGCCTCTAGAGCCTGTAAGCAGGCGGCGGAAGTGAGTGGGCTCATATTGAGAAAAGCACTGCTGATTGACATGATATATTGCTTTAGAGTATATTAACTTATCTCACACTTTAAAGAGTCAAAATTAACTCAGGAACATGTTTAGAATCCTAACACCTCAACAGATGGAAAGCTCCCTTCCTTCCTCCTTCTCTGAAATCACCTGGCAAAGAGTGAGCCAAGGCTAAAAAGGTGGCTTAGAGAATTTTAGTTCATTCTGCAAATTATTTTTTTTACACTTCTCAGAATAGTGCACAGCCTTCCACAAACCAGAATGAATCCTCCTAGCTTTCCTTGTTTGCTCACAGGAAGAAATGAGGATCAGGAGTAGAGTTTATTTTAATTGCAGTGCGTACAGTATGTCACGGTCTAGTGCGTCAAGCGTTGCTATTTTGTGTCTGTGCCTCATTCCAACTCGAGACGGACAGAGATCAGAACTGTAAACACCTGCCTGGCGTCATTAAGGGTGGCAAAAATATCCCATTGTGGGAGGACCAGAAGCTGTGTTTGAGGCAGTTTGTGTGTGATCTCTGACAAGAACATGCCGTGCTGCATCTTCCTCGCTGCCTGTGTTCCCCCAGGATGAGAAATACGCAATGCTGTCCTTGGCCCCGCCGCTCGCACGCGTACGCGAACTGCGCTCGTAGTAATTCACAATAATTCCACTATAGCCACGCTTTTAATAGCAAACAGAAACTAAATTTAACAAGCAACGAGATTAGCTCGAGGCCTTAATTTATGCAGAGAGTTTAGAGGTCACTCGCGATAATTCTGTCGCTGCCATATGCTTAAGGGAGATTAATTAAAGGAAATAAAGCTAGAATAGTTCTGCTTTCATTTAAAAAAAATCAAAGAGAGATGAGGTTAGTGCTTAAAAAAAGGATAGAAGTTTTCACATAGGGATCCAAACATGAGTAAGTTGCAAGCAGTCCTATCATCTGTCAAACCAACTACCACATCAAATGTATAAATAGTAGTGTGTAAAAGGGAAACCAGGAAAGCCAAACTCCACTTTGAAGCCACAGAGAAATAGAAGCTTTTTAATGAAAGCTGAGCAGTCCTAGTTGATATTATTCAAACTCTTCACATGCTTTGGGTTTCATTTTTGTTTTAATTTCCAGAACAATTCCCTATGTATTGCAAACATTTGCAAACAGATAAACTGAGGGAAAATTCCTGACTCCTTTTGGTTTTAGGAGAATGTGAGCACATGTCATCACTGTGATGCAGGAACTTAAGTACTGGTAGGGGTTGCCTCTCACCCATGCTTTTCTCTCCTTAAAACTCAAATAAATGTGCGATACTTGACTTTAGTATCATTGCAGTTACTCCACCAGGGACAGCCTGTCTGTGGAGGAGTAATCCAAACACTCCTTTAATTACCGAACTATTGAACTACTGAAGTTTTGAAGTTTAAAAATAAATGAGAAAGTTGACCCAATATGAAATCCATTATTTCAATTTTTGTGGTTTTCAGTTGCTTGCAGCACTGATGGGCACAAATCCAGCTTGTCCCTGAGCTCCTATTACAGTTGTTCATCAGCTTTTGTGTGATCTTGGTCATGAAGGTCTTTGTTTCTAGCCCACCCCTTTTTCTACTCAGGACACCAGTTTTGCTGCTAGAAAAGTCCTAGTCCCTACTGTTTTCCATAGGACAATGAAATAAAATTGAGATAAAATGATGCTGAAAGAAGTGTATTGGCATGGCAGATGTGATAATTGGCATTTGCAGACTCTCAGCATCTCTGTCTTCCAGTTGCTCCTTTCTAGATGGGCAGCAGTATTTCTTAGGAAATCTCACCTACAAAGTGATGGCTTCCCCATGAAACAGGGACTGCAGCAGAGGGTGATTTCATTCCCCAGGTTATCTGTTTCATGTAATCTAATGTCAAATGGCTTTGCAGTGTGGTCGGTGCGTTGCATTTACTGGGAATAGCATGGAAAATAATATCAAATGTAGTAATCTCTCTTTTTTAACCTGCTGTACTACTGTGTTAGCGTGCAGCTCTTGGAATTTTGCCTTTGGTTATATTAACTCTAGCATTGAATATATATATATATATATTTTTTTTTTTGGCAGAGATTTCTTGGTATACACCCAAGAGAAAGATAGCTTTGGCTACGGTGTAGGGTTTTTTGGGCTTATTTTGCTTTTAAGTCTTTCTGTGTATGTGTGCATGTATGTCTAGGAGTTCTATATAAACGTTTATATATATAGATATTAATATATAATGAAACCAAGTTAAAGAACTGAAATGGAACACTGGCAGATGGAACATAAGAAAGCAGGAGCCACGAGATGCCTGATTCCAGCAGTGTGGAGGTGGGGTCACCTCTCTTGCTCCCATAAGATGCCCAGTGTCAGAAAGCTGACACCTGTCCTGCTGACCTGAGTGTTACTGATACCTTCACACACCCTGCTGGAGGTGAGTTCCTTGCAGGTATTTCAGCTGTTCTGGGGCATCTGAAACAACTGAAATGTTTCCATAAAAACAGCTTCTAAGGTATCCATTTTTCTCCAGAATTATCCCCTGAATATCAATGCTGCCATCTCCAATTGCAATTACACCTGCAAGTAAACTGAAGGTGCTGCTCGATCCTTGCTGTGTTTATTTAGAGATGGACCAGCAGAGTGTGGTACGTGAGCAAAAACTGAGACGTGTCAAAAATGAACACACACTTCTGCTTTCCTTGGGGGGAAAAAAGGGAAGGCTTAATTGAAATCTGTGTCTTGATAATCCTGGCAGTTACATTTTCTTTTCATAAATGAAGTTCCATGAGAGAGGACAAAGGAGTTGGCCTCATATATGTCAAGGAAGTGAGCACAGACAATTGAGAGAATTGACTGGTAAGCACATCTGCTAGCAATGACTGCTCTGGCTGTCTATCATGAGGTTGTGCATTTGTATCTTTAGAATCATGATACTGGGATAGTGGTTTCATAGGTCAAATGTGAGACTTGATTGTTCTTAGATGATAATTCCTCCAGAGGAAGGAGGAACGCTGTAAAACATGGTAGGCCCTCTAAGTCTCAAAAAACAGAAAAGAAGATCAAGTCTGATGGTCCAGTAGCTCATTTGACACAGACAGCAGTAATACTGGACAATTTGACTTAGCTGATTTTTCAGTGAATGATATATAAGTGTCAGTCAACAGAGAATTGAGTCAGGTGAATTTACACCAAGAAAACTCCTTGTACTCTGAAAAAGATCCTGAAGCTTTCCTGAGACCTTTCAAGTCTGTCCATGAATACCCAAAGGCTTTATTTTTTTGGCTATTATGTGTAAAAATGCCCAGAGGCTGACAAATAGCAGCAATTTGCAGTATATGCTTAATGTTAAATTATTTTGATAGATCTGTCTTGTGGCGTTTGTTTGGGTGTGGTTTTTTTTAAAACAAGACTGCTTTTGTGGAGAAGGAATTCTTTTCTTGCTTTTTCTTACTCTGTTTTACCTTTTTTATAGTGCTACTTGGTTCTCTAGGTCCTAAAGACAGCTGAGGTGCTCCTCTAGGGCCTGAGCCCCCTCAGCTCTTGTTGAAGCTAACAAGAGATGAGAGCAGTTGCATTTTTATTGAACCTGGGTTTGCTTCATGTTCTTTGCTCATCCCCCATTTCCTTTTTGTTGTGAGTCATACTCTTAAGAGTATTCTTATAACACCTTTGGTCTCCACCCCACCTTAAGGCATCACCCCTTCCCAGGCTATCAGTTAAAACTGAAAGATAAATAAATTTTAACTTCACCATCTAGCCAGTAAATCTGTAAAGTAAAAAAAAAAAAATAAAAATAGGGAGGCACTTATATATTTCTTTATTTATTCCCAGAGGAATAATTCTTCTGCCTATTCCTGTCTCAGTCCTCAGGCAGGCAGTGGTGAGAGCCCATTTCTGCTGCCCATCTCTGCTGTTTGCTGCTGTCCCCTGGCACATCAGAATCAAGGTTGGGAGGTTTTGTTTTTATTATTGCTATTTTCCGCTATGAATGCAAGTTTTTCCATTTATCAGGGAAGTGAACCTCGGTATAATTCCTTTTAAAATTAGTCTTAAATCTTAATCTCCTAGGGGTGGTTTTTAATACTAAGCAGAGGGCATTATAGCAGGACTTTTTTTGCTCTCTTACATATAGTTTGATTACTATTTACAGCAGATGAGAACTTTGTTTTTTAATGAAGTGAACGGCATTTATTAACTACCCCATGACCAGTTCAAAATAAATCAACAAATCTGAACAAAATAAAAGTAATTAATCTACAGAGATGCTTGTCTTCTGTGAATCATCTAATGCAACCTATCTCAGATTGGTGTTTCAGGAATCATTAGTGAGGGTTTTTCACTTTGTGACACAGCACAGTGAGGGCAGATAAGTCCAATTAGTCCTTTTCCCAGTGGACAAGGTATTTTAATTAGTTTTTAAGATATAGAAAGAGGGTGTCTGGTAAAGTAGCATGGGAAAGGACTCTTGAGTTTCTCCCTCTCCTGTACATGCCATACTGCACATACAAATATATAGTGAGCTTTGAGAAAACAATGGAGGAAAACATCTAAGAGCCTGATTAAATCTTATTCTGAATCATGAAAATGGTCTCTATTTTTTCTAATAGGAAAAAAAATCTATGTTAAAAGAAAAACATAAACTTCATCTTTAAAAATAATTTCCCTTTTAGCAAAAGAATGTAGTTAGGGGATTTTTAAGGTTTTTTATGGATCCTTTTTATGATGCTTGACTTCATTTTCTATGAAAATTAATGTTTGTTGGATATTAATATTTATAGGGTGTAGCAGTGTTTACTGTTTAACTATTAAAAAAATAACTTTAATAATTATTTTTTGTTTACTGCAATTGCTTTTCTCTGAAGACAAGATAGTCTCCAAGAAGTTTGTGTTCTGAATGTAGTGCCACAGAGCAAGGGGTTTGACTGGAATTCGGGTTCTTTCCAGTTTTATATACTCCATCTGTTAGCTGCTTGTACTTGCTTTCACCTAATAATCTTCTGCTTCCCCTCAGCTTGTGCGAGTGGTTTAGAAAACCATTCAGGTAACAAGGATCAATGACTAAATGATTTGGTTCAAAGAGATCTTTGCAGTGATTGCTTTGGCAAGGTCATTTTTAACCCCAGTACGTTTGGTCCTTTAGCAGCCGTGTCAGCTGAAGGGATGAAGCAGCAGCTCACCTTGGTGGCTTTGCTGCCAGAGTCCAGGTGAGCATAACAAGGTGTGTACATTTCCCTTTGAGCATAACAAGGTGTGTACAATTCTCCTGGGGCTGTGGCATTGCTGCTGGGCTGCACACACAGCTGTATGTCAAAATAAACCCAGAATCATGAACTTGCCCTTGCTGCTCCAGTGCAGGCTGGTTAAGGGGCTGCTTCCTGTGCTTTGGTGGAATTGTGCCACTAAGAGGGAGCCTGGATGGCCTCATTTTCCAAAGAATGTGTTACACAGAACCTGTGTGCTCCTGCTGCCTCTCTACCCCACCTCCTCTTTGCATCTGAGCTTTCCCTCTCTCCCATCCCTCATGATTTTGGTCTTGTTTTGCTGTTGATCAGCAGTTGATGAAAAAATAGTTATATATATAATATAGATTGATATAAAATATCAATATATATATCAGTATGTAATTAGTATATAGCATATAGTCATATAAAACCAGTTCTGTTTTCCATGTTTGCAGATGCTCATAACTTTTGTTGGACTTAAATAAGCTTTATTGGTCTTCAACACAAGATGATATTGTAGGCCATGGTTTTATTTTTTTTTTCTGTGCCTGTTTATATATTAGTTGGAGTGTTAATCCATCAGGGCTAACTAGGGGCTGTCAATATTCTGTCACACTCTGAATTAATGCTTTGAGTTGCACTTGTGTTCTTATCTCCTGCAATGAGGGTCTGAGCCCAAAAAATGTGGCAATAGCCAGCAGACAGAAAATCTGAGAGAGGAGAGGAGAGGAGATCAAAAATTGAGAGAGGTGTGATGAAAACCAGGTACAGAGACTTCTCACCCCGGATTTCTAAGTGTGAGTTCAGGAAGAGATTTTGAAAGACCACTGCCTCACTTTTAGGAACAAAATATTAATTTTATTTTTTTTCCTCCATTAAAAAGTGCCCAGCACTGCCCTGTAACTATTGCTAAGTATCCATTTCTCCCATAGTCAATATGTCAAGTCCCAGCTTAATTGAGGTCTGGATATGACTAAATTCTGAGACCCCTGTTGAAGCAAGAAGTTCTCCTGACATTTAGAAATTTGATTGCTTGTAAAGAAAAAAGAGGAAAACAACCAAAAATGCTCAATTTTGTTCTTGCAGATGGTTGCTTATTCATACAAAAGAGTGAAAAAGGATTTACCAACAAATGACGCCAACAGCAATGCGTGGAGTAAAAGTCACCCCAAGAGCACAGGCATGCAGTGCTGAGCAATGCTCCAAGGAAAGGCTTTGACTCTTCCCTCGCTTCAGCTGCAGGTGAGCAGTGTCCTGGTGCATCCTTGCTCTCCTCAGCTTGGTGGGCATTGTGTGCCCATCAGTTATTCCAGGGTTTGGACACTTTGTCTTGTGCTTGGACACTGTGCAGTCTCTGGTACTGTATTTGTGTGGGCTCTTGTGGCAGGGAGGAATGATGGATCTGACTCTGTGCTTTCAGAAGGCTAATTTATTATTTTATGATACTATATTATATAAAGAATGCTAAACTACACTATACTAAAGAATACAGAAAGGATACTTACAGAATGTTAAAAAAAGAGAATAATGAAAACTCATTACTCTCTCCAGAGTCCCAACACAGCCTGGCACTGATTGGCCAATGAGTGAAAACAACTTATACCAGAAACTAATAAAACAAACACCTGTTGGATAAACAACCTCCAAACACATTCCAAAGGAGCAAAACACAGGAGAAGCAAACGAGATAATGTTTGTTTTCATTTTTCTTTAAGGCTTCTCAGCTTCCCAGGAGAAAAATCCTAAGCAAAATGATTTTTCCAGAGAATATGAATGTGACACTCTGGTTGGCTGAAAGAGTTGTCTTTTTGACTTTCTTTTTCCCCTTTTTTTTTGCTTTTTCTTTTCCTTTCCCCATCCTACAGTACTTTTGCATTAACCCAAAAGTAGTATTTAGGAAATAAAATCAGAAAAATAGTCTTAAAATCAATAGATTTACTGTCAGTTTCTACTGATACAGTACCAATGTTCTGTGGTGACAGACTAGTGATTTTTCACCTACATGTTTCCTAGTTTGTTCACAAAATCCAAAGCCTTGAAATGTCTAGACTTTTCTTTGCAAATACATTTTTTACAGGCAATTTATGCTGCTGTCTGAAGCTCTGCTGCTTGAACAGGCAGGCTGCTTTTGAGTGGGAAAGTGAAGCATGTAGACAACACTTACCACACTGTGAATGCTAATGAACGATACAGGGAAATTAAGGTTAAAGTGAGAAATGCGTGGAGACCTCGTAGCAACCCTCCAGTGTCTGAAGGGATTCTGCAGGGAGCACGAGGAGGGATGCTTTGGCAGAAGCTGTAGGGACAAGGAAAGCAGCGGGGGGGGTGAAAATTAAAAAGGGAAATTTAGGTTAGAGATATTGGGAAGAAATTCTTTACCTTAAGGAATTCTTTACTTGAAGACATTCTGAGAGTGGTGAGCCATGGCAGCAGCTTGCCCCGGGGGTTGTGGATGCCCCATCCCTGGAGGAATTCAGGGCCATGCTGGACAAAGCCTTGAGCAGCCAGGTCTGTCAGGAGGTGTCTCTGTCCACCTGTGGGACTAGGTGATGGCTGAAGTCCCTTCCTCACATCCTGCCTCCCTGATTCTCTGACTTAGGCCAGGAGGGATTTTACAGGAACTCGTGGTAAAGACCTGGTTATGCTGAGGCAAATAAAATCTTTTTAATTGATTTGAATTAAATTTCGCCTGCAAGTGAAACACTTCTGAACACTTAATGTGGTTCCAGCATGAGCCCTACTGAAAGGCTGGACTGAGGCAGGGTTGACACCTGAATGGCCTTCACCAAGACCTGGTGGACAAGCCTGGCCTAACCTTCGTGGAGCCGTGAATGGCTGCTGAGATTGTCACCTCTCTGCTCATTGAGAGTGGCTGCAATGGAGACAAGCCTGGCCTAACCATCCTGGTGTCACAAATGGCTGCTGAGATTGTCACCTCTCAGCTCATCAAGGGTGGCTGCAATGGAGTCAAGCCTGGCCTAACCACTGCTCATCAAGAGTGGCTGCAATGGAGCACAAGCCTGGCCTAACCACTGCTCATCAAGAGTGGCTGCAATGGAGCACAAGCCTGGCCTAACCACTGTTCATCAAGAGTGGCTGCAATGGAGTCAAGCCTGGCCTAACCACTGTTCATCAAGAGTGGCTGCAATGGAGTCAAGCCTGGCCTAACCACTGCTCATCAAGAGTGGCTGCAATGGAGACAAGCCTGGCCTAACCACTGTTCATCAAGTATTGGTGGCAATGGAGCACAAGCCTGGCCTAACCACTGTTCATCAAGAGTGGCTGCAATGGAGCACAAGCCTGGCCTAACCACTGTTCATCAAGTATTGGTGGCAATGGAGCACAAGCCTGGCCTAACCACTGTTCATCAAGAGTGGCTGCAATGGAGACAAGCCTGGCCTAACCACTGTTCATCAAGAGTGGCTGCAATGGAGCACAAGCCTGGCCTAACCATCCTGGCGTCACAAATGGCTGCTGAGATTGTCACCTTTCTGCTCATCAAGGAGTGCCTTAGGTGAGTAGTAGCTATACCAGATACACAATTTCCAAGACTCTGTTAACAGATAAAAGGTAGTGATTTAGAAGGGCAAAAATTGTATAGGTAAGCACAGATACTTTGGTAGTTTGTTGTTGTTAGACATCTGCACTGAAAATAGAGGAAAACACTACAGGAATGTAATGTAGTTTCAGGAATGTTTTGTAGTTTGTTGTTAGACAAATGCTCTGAAAACACAGGGAAAAAACCGCCAGAATTTAAGAAATCACCCTCAGTCCTTGTGGTGACTTAAGCATTGTGGTGGGTTTAGCTTGGGTGTAGTTAACTAGCTTTCTAGGAGCCTGGGTGGTGCTGGGGCTCAGATGAGTAACCAAAGCAGTGTTGGTGGCACAGCAGGGTTTGTTTATTGCTGGGCAATAAGAGCAGGCAGCAATAATTCCAAGGCAGCCATTACTCAGGGACTAGCTGGTAATCCACATGTGGTGAGGGATTTCCTTTGTGTCACTCATGATGGGTTGAGTTTTTTACTCCTTTTTCACTTATTAAAGGGTCAACAGACGCAAAAGCTTTTCCTTGTTTTGTTCTTCCAATTTCTTTCCCTCTTCTAGTTGAGGGAAGTGAGTGGATGTGGGTCTAACTGCTGGCTGGAGGTAATCTCCTATAATCATGAAGCTTGCAATTTTACTCTAATTTCAATTTTGCCAAGAGCAGAACTAATAGTAGACCGTTTAGAATAAGTTTTCTTGAGACTATTGAAAGCTAGGACAGAAAGAATTTTTCTATACCTGTCCTTTGTATCAAAATCTGGTTTATTTCAAGGTAAAAAGTGAATAATTAGTTCTTAAGAGACATTTACATTTTTTATAAAACTCTACTGAAGCTTTACGGTTTGGGTCTATTTAACACAAATCAAATCTCTACAAGAGTGAATGCTGGCAGCTCCAACCAGAAAAAAAAAATCATGATGCAGTCACTATGTCATTCTACCATCGTATTTTGGCTTCAAGACATTTTCTGTGGTTTGTTCATTTTCAGATCTTGAAATTCCTCCCACACCTCAGAAACATTTTTAGGTGATGCTGCATGCCCAGGATTCATTTCCAGCTTAAGAGAAATGTGCAAGCAAACGCTGAAGTTTTGGCAACAGACATGGAGAGACTTACTATGGTAGAAACTTCAGTCTGATGTCAATTTCTTGGAAATGGGGTAAATTCAAGATGTTTAAATCACATCCTTTTTCCAGTAAGAGGGAAAGAGGCTATAATTGTTGCTGTAAAGCCTAGTAGTATGATTCAGAACTAGAAAATGCAGCTCCAGCTCTATGTGATAATCTTATCACCAGCTCAGTCAGCTCCATCAGAAGGAATGAGAAGGAAGTCTGGGAGTCTCACTTTGGACTTGTTTTTTGTGAGAAGGCTAGAAAAGGGGGAAGAGGAAACTCGCTGCAAAGAAAAACAACCTAGGGTTGAGATTTCTGCAGTGGTTTTACAGAACTAAGTGAGCCTGGAAAAAGATAGCAGCCCACAAGGTACCTATTAGCTTTAAAGTACCCTTTTAAAATATTCTTTTATTAAATTTCCTATCTTTACGAGCAGTGAAATCAGTAGAGCAATATTTGAAGCAATATAAGATTTGGAGGACTGCATCCTTCTCTTGGTTCATTCAGTGCTATGAGCTGCAGACTGATTCACACAGTCTCAGGATCTGACTCTGCCACTTCATTAAGGTCACTGGTTCCCCTGATACTCTGCACAGAAACAAAACTAAAGGGGAAAAAATACTCTCCCCAAGTTCCTAGGACAGCATAAAACACCAACATGCACCAGACAGTACCTGGGATAGTGCTTTGACTCCTGTAGCTGCTTTGCTGCCCAGACCTATAATACCTGTTAGATCTGTACTGAAAACTGAAGGCAGAAATATGCTAGAAAACAGCCAGGGAAGAGAGAAGATGGAGCAGTTGTTTCAGGATTCTTCTCAACGAGCAGAATCTTTCTTACATGGCAATCAGTTAAACCTTGGAGCCCCACAGTAAGGTTGGGAGAAATGATCAGAGAGTTGTGAGCTGATTTCCCCCTTCTGCTTTTGCTGCAGAGCAGCAGAATGTTGAGTCTTTAATGCCAGGTCTGGATCTGAAAGCTGCAAAGGTCTGAGTGTGGAGGGACAAGCCTATTGGTTTGGATAAATTCCACTTTCCCCTCTCTCACGTGTGAAAATTAGATTACAATGAAGATTCCCTGAAGTTAGAGGTGGTCACTGTAGGCATCTCCCAAGAGGAGCAGGAAAAGGAAAGATGGTTTTATACCATACCTAAGTTGCTATTAATTTCACTTCTTCAGAAGGTTCAACAGCGCTTGCATGTTACCTGAGCAGAGGACTTAAAC
The DNA here is from genome assembly GCA_039654755.1 of Calcarius lapponicus. Lineage (NCBI taxonomy): Eukaryota > Metazoa > Chordata > Aves > Passeriformes > Fringillidae > Calcarius > Calcarius lapponicus. The sequence goes on along the minus strand of CM077468.1, from coordinate 711,081 downwards.
CAGCAGCTAAACACTGAACTTTCAGATTGTTAAAGCTCAGTGCACTATATTATATTATTTTGAAGGTACTCCTCAAACAATAGGAATCTGAAACTTATATAAATCTATTTCAAGGCAGCACAAATTTGAAGCCATTAAGAATTTAACAATGAAACCTGGGACACTGTTCTCCAGTAAACAGTGAATCATTTACAGTCAAATTGCAATGAAATTTGGTCATGTACTGGCCTAGTTGATATTACAAATCATCACAAGTATATAATTTTTAATGAGAAAATTAGAAATTGAACAAAGTCCAAGGAAAAAATAAGGAAATGGTCAAGTACAACAGAGGCTATTCAGAAAAGTTTACTAGAATATGAACGTTTCTCTTCTGATTTTATTTGGCAGAAGAGAGAACTCTGCACTTCCCTCCTAAATGCTCTAGTCATTCAGGTTTATTCTTAAATTTACTCAATAGATTTGTCCAAAGGAACTACATATCAGGATTGTTTTTCCTCTGGAAGAAGTGTAGAATATGTCCCACCACAAAAGAGCAATTTTGGTGCAATCCATTTTGGGGATATTGTTATAGTGATGATCAAGTGGCTTGAACCCCTTGGGTTTCACCAACCCACCAGAAATCTGATATTTCTTCCTCCTCCACTATTCAATATTCCTGCTGCCACTTCTCTTGAGCCTCAAAACATTTCTTCATGTACATTTCCTAGATCTCAGTATAACATTATTTTTCACAAAGGTAAAAAATGGTCTTGTTGACTTCCTGAAATTGTGCAAAAAATAGCAATGTTTGAACTGTTGTCCTAGGTGCTAAATTAACTAATTTGGAGACCTAGTGTGTGGTGCAAGTGTACAAAATACAAAATTAGTCACCAAAATACAAACTAGTCACTATTTATTGCCTGGCCAGAGAGGCTACAGGGTGCTTTAACTTTCTACCACAAATATCAAATGAGTTTCCAAAAGTTCTCATGCCAGAAAAGTTGGGCTAAACTTTTCAAACAAGTGCCCAGGAGCACAAACCCCGTGGGCTGCAGAGAGAAAAACAAGCAGGGTGGGACTGCAGGGGCTAAAGCTGGGATGGGACAATGAACTGCAAGGTGCAAATGGAGCAGAACTGATCCCAGGGAGAGACCCCGGCAGCGCTCGTGCATTTTGGGGCCATTTTGGTTCATCTTGGGTGCAGCCCTGGCTGGGTCTCTTTGCTGAGCCCTCCTTAGCACGGCCCAGGGAGACTCCTTGACCTTTCCCTGGAGTTCAGCTCGGACCTGAGGGAAAGCAGAGTTAAGTAAACCAAGCTGTGATTGCCCAGATCAGAACCCACATTCAGATAATTCAGGAGTGCTGGAAGTGGGGGGTTTTCTAAAGCCACCACCATAGGCTAAGGGTGAATAAGAGAGGCAAAAGTTTTGTGTTCTAGTAAAAGAAAAATAATGCTGAGTTAAAAGTGCAGTGGCAACATAATGAGAAAATGATGTGCGTAGATTCTAGATACTTTAAAACAAATGCACAAAATTCAGTTCTAGGGGGCATATAATTAATTGATGCTTTAAAATTACCTTCACAGTTTGTATAGTACATTAGTCTTTCTTTTGATGTTTGGACATCATTATATACAAGACCATGAAAATATTATATCAACTTTCATAGTAAAAGGCTCTCTGGAAATTTTGTGTTTGCAAACTAAAGGTATTAAAAGTTAAAACAGTGTTAGTTTCTATTACAAATCAACCCTAAATTTGCTGCAGCTGATAATTTCACAGCAACATTTTCTGGTTGTTTTTAATTTTATCTCTGTAATCTTAGGGAGAAAACTACATCTGTTTTGTCCAAAAACCACTTTCTAGATAATAGTTGGCTGTTTTGCTTTTCTTGAGTGGGGTTTTTGCTTTTGATCTTAGCTGGACTATGAATTGGTTGTCTTTGCATACATAAATCTGCCTCTTTGTCACTCTCTACCAGAAATTGAAGAGCATGCATATTTTTTGGAGGGCCTCCTCTAATCTCACGTGAAATCATGGCAAGTCTTTGTGATTGAATGAGCTTCTCCACTGTCATGCATAGAAAAAGAAAGTCCATGGAGTACCAAGACAACCACTTGTCAGGCTGAATTGCTTTGTTTCACTCTTGACCCCATCATTTTCTTCTGTTTCATTCCTTTGTTTCTTTTCAAAATTTCAAATGATTAATTTTTTAAAAGGGAAGGAGCTCTCTTTCTTGCTGTGTACACTACCTAGCAAAATGCTGTCTTCCTTTTCTGGCCTAATACAGTGACAGGAAGAATAGGAAATCATTGGTTAATAAGATTTTTAAAAATCCATACTATTAGTCATTGAATTCTTTGTAGGTTTGGTTAATGAAATCCAGGTCAAAGCAATCCCTAGTTTATTGTGTTAAAGGACAGTTTTTGGTTTTTTTCCTTCATAAGACACTTGTACGTGCATAGAAGCAGCTGTGTGGAAAACACATTCTTTAAAATGATTGAACGTGAGCTGTGCAGAAGAAGAAAATAAAATCAAGAAACACAAAATCACTTTTCCTACTGCTAAGGTCTTTAGAAATATTGTGCACAGAGATTATTAAAGTGATGTGAATAGCAGGTAGAGCCTCGGGGTCATTCTAATAGATCAAGGACAGCTTTCACATTAGAGGTTTTAAAACATGAAGTTGGTTAATGTTTGCCTTCAGACAGCAGGGATGCTAATGTGCAAGCTCAGGGAGGATGGATATTCGTCTCTTTGGTTACAATCTAATGGGTTTATTTGTTTCAATGACCCAACAGGACAGAACACAGCCATGGTGTTGCCACTGGAACAGAACCCACATGCGGCTGTTAGTCTCAGAATGAGAATTATGGTCCAATAATTTTAAATCCTAGGGGGTTTTCTAAAGATTTGATTTAGATTCAGTCATTAGATTACTCTTGTGGGTTGTAGTAATCCTCTAGCTCTGTTCAGTTTGGGGCTGGTACTCAACAGGCTGTGGAGGTTCTTGAAGATAAGTTAAAGCTGCAGGAGAGTTCAGCATCAAGCCAGCATTTTCCTGCAGGATCAGGGCGTTCCCTTTGGAATTGTTTGGAACACAGTAAGAAATGTGTGCATGCTCTGCTGTCAGTCCTGCTCAAAAAGCTTCAGAGAGGGTAGCAGTGTTCTGTGCTGCTGGGCTGGCAGTTCATTGCTTTATTTCTTTCATCTTAGTAAGAAATACTATTTATTCTCTTACCGAGAACACCTCTAAGAAACCATCTGTCCTCTAGAGGTGGATAGATGCTGAGGACTTCAGGCAGCTCACAGCCCTGTGCATCTGCAGAGGGAGAGAACCCTGTCTCTCCAGACTGGCAGGCAGAGAACTGACCCACAGAGATTCCAACCTCAGCACCTGCTTTGTTTTGCCAAAATAAAAGGGGTGCAGAGGTGTGTGAGGACAGACCTCCAGACTCCCATGGGCCTTGTCGCTTTGTTTATGGGATAATGAAAAGCTCTGTGAAGTTGTTTGGGTTTTGGCAGGCTGTGAGCCATAGAAATTATTTGTTCTCCAGTCCTATTGCTCCTGTGTGTGGAGAGGAGAGGTCATGTTTGCTCCTTGAAGTCTTTGGTGAAGAACAACAGGATACACTGGAGAGGCTAAAAAGAGTGGAAGAAGAATGGAGCATACCAGAACTACATTCTTTCTGTTTTATCATGAGCAGCAAATGAATCTGCCTGTGTGCAGTGGTGATGTGTGTTTCTAGGGGGAAAAAAAAGCACATGAAACCAGGCTTTTCTTCCCCATGGAAGAACATAAACCTGTGAAAAGCGAAGACCAGAAGCTGTTCAAGGAAGTTCATGTAGTCAAAATATCTCTAAACTTTATCTCGAGGAGAGGAGAGGAGAGGAGAGGAGAGGAAGAGGAGAGGAGAGGAGAGGAGAGGAGAGGAGAGGAGAGGAGAGGAGAGGAGAGGAGAGGAGAGGAGAGGAGAGGAGAGGAGAGGAGAGGAGAGGAGAGGAGAGGAGAGGAGAGGAGAGGAGAGGAGAGGAGAGGAGAGGAGAGGAGAGGAGAGGAGAGGAGAGGAGAGGAGAGGAGAGGAGAGGGAGGAGAGGAGAGGAGAGGAGGGGAGGGGAGGGGAGGGGGGGAGGGGAGGGGAGAGGAGAGGAGAGGAGAGGAGAGGAGAGGAGAGGAGAGGAGCTGGAACCACATGGCAGTGAGAGGATCAGCCTCAGCAATTCAGCTGAGCAGGCACTGGGGGAATTGAGGTAGAACAGGCTGGGTGTGTTAACACACAGCATCCAGAAGTTGGGCTCCTGTCATGAGATCTCAGCACAGCTGACACATGAAATGGTTAATATGTTCAGTCAAATTTACTTGGGAAAACTGTGGAAGCTTTTCAAATTCTGGCTCCTCTTCACAAGTGAAATTGTAAATAAATACATGCTGAATGAGTTAAGATGCAGCACTAAAGTTATGATATTTTAATAGTAGGTTTTTTTAGTCAAAACTTATGGAGTCTTAAAAAATAAAACTCCTAACTGAATGATGTTATGGCTAAAATATTATTGTATTTACTAGTCCTTCAATTTTTTAAAACTCTGATAGAATCTTGTTTTTTAGAAACACACTAGAGAAAATGGAAAGGACAAATTAGGCTAAACAAAAGTTGAGAAAAGATAATATATTTAACATTTTGTAGTGGTTAAAATAACAGGAAAAAATAATAAGAATGTTCTGAATTGGAAACTAGCTTTGAGTCTCATTAAAACCCTTAACTGCTTTAGGCTTTCCCTTCTCTCACCTGCCACCCACTGATGACCTATGAGTCACCAACTATTCCAGCTTCATCAGAAACCTTTATTAAATTATTTTAAACCTTAAAGCCCTGTGTGATAAGAAAAAAAAAACAACACACCATCTTTTATACTTATGAATTATAAGATTATCTGTAGATAACAGAAATCTCATTTTCCATTTATGCATCTATATGTATATACATAGTAACTACTACAATGTGCATAATTGCATAGTTTTAAAGCTCATTAGTACGGTAAATGATGAAAACTGATGAAATTTTTGCTCATTGCAGTTCCCTGTTCATAAATCAACCCTTTCAGAAAATAACTAGAGGACTTTCAGATTTACTCAGAGTATCAGCCTCTGGGCAGCAAAACCATGCTCATCAGGAAATATGATTCTTTTATTTTATGCTGGTTAGTACAAATCAAAAGAGATATTGATTTATTTTTTAATTCAATATCAATGATAATAGCAAAGGCACTGTTTGATCATTGTTTTTCTCTGCTAACAGGAGCTTGGCTGCAGTTACTGCCCAGATTTAAATTTCAATCTCAGCAATCACAGATGCAGGTGAGTACCTGCTGTTTGTCTCAGGGAGACACAGGAGATGAAGGATTGCAGAGCCACTGGAACTCAGTCTCTGCGTGGCTGGGTGCAGCTCCAGCACCCGAGGGTGTCCCGCAGGAGCTGTGGCTCCCGAGCACTGCTCTGCCCAAGGGGAGCTGCACTGACAGGCTGGGGGAAGGCTGGGCTCCATTCTGTCTGTGGGGCTCCCAAAGGAAGGAATGATGGATCTGACTCCATGCTCTCAGAAGGCTAATGTATTATTTTGTTCTATTCTATTATGTTAAAGAATGCTAAACTAAACTATACTAAAGAATACAGATGATACTTACACAATGCTAAAAAGATAATAATGAAAACTCCTGACTCTCTCCAGAGTCCCAACACAGCTTGGCCCTGACTGGCCAAAGAGTCAAACAATTCACATGAAACCAATGAAACAATCTCCTGTGGGTAAACAATCTCCAAATACTTTCCCCATGTGAGCACAACACAGGAGAAGCAAATGAGATGGCAGGGGCTTGGAACCAGATGGGTTTTAAGGTCCTTTTCTGCTCCAGCTATTCCATGAGTCTATAATTATACATAGCTCCATCAGAAATCCATCTTTTAAGGAAATTATTAAATATCTGCTTAAACAACCGGTGTGAAAACAAAAGAGATTTCACTGTGGATCTAGAATTAGAAATTATTAGAAAACAGGGAATAATGGCTACATCCTTCTGCTGAAACATGGACCTCTCTCTCCTTGAGGCAGATCACCAAAACACATTGCATTTTAAAATTAATTATTCGCAAAGGTTACCAAAAATAATTTGTGGGACCTTTTATGCAGATCAAAGAACTTTTGGTCGTTTTCTAAACTTGTAATAATGCAGATCATCTCAACTGCTGACCTTCAAAAGACCATATCTGACATCACTGGGCTCTACTGAAATGACTGCCTGCTCATTATGTTTGTGGCACACTGATTTTTTTAATCCTCACACCTAAGCAGATTACATTGTTGTCTAGTAGATGCTGCCCTTTCATTTTTATAAGCACCTTGTAAAACACTGAGTATTGCTAGGGTAGAAACATCTTTTACAGGTTTTCTGGAAGCCCAGTATAACTTCTTCTTATGAAACAATATAGGATATGAAGAAGAAGAAAAATTCCACAGGATTTCTGGAGTAAAAAACTGTAGAGGAAGGAAGGGGTGCTGTTGTTCCATTAAAACCATGGTGATGCATGAATTACTGCCCCTGGTTTCAGATAGATTAACTCTTCTCCCCAGTAGCTGCTGCAGAGCCGTGTTTTGGATTCATCATGGGAATAGCTGATGGCACGTTGGTTCCACACTGATGTTTGGCTGTTGCTGAGCAGGGCTCACCCTAAATCCAGGACTTTGCAGTGTCCCCAGCCCTGCCAGGGCCAGGTGCACAAGGGGCTGGGGGGGAGCAGGGCTGGGACAGGTGCCCCAAGGTGGCCCAAGGGATTTCCACCCGTGGAAGGTCACATCCAGTATGGGAGGAGGGGGCCAGGAGTCTCAGCTGGCTGCCTGGGGATGGGCTGGCATGGCTGCTGAGCAATGCTGTCCCTGTGCAGCCTCTGCTCCTCTTGGGTTTTATTCTCCCTCTCGTGTCATTGTTTCCTTTTCCATTACAATCATCGGTATTATTAAACTGAATTTTGTTTCACTTGTTAAACTGTCCTTATCTCAGCCCAGAGGCTTTAGGGTTTTTTTCCCAGGTCTCCTCCCCATCTCAGTGTGGGGCTGAGCAGGGGCCAGAGGTGAGGGTGGAGATCAAGAAGCTGCATGGTGCTCAGTTGCCACCTGGAGTTATACCATGGCAATGATCACAAATGAAGAATTGTATTCTCCTGCCTTTCTCTGCTCCTGGAGGTAAGTGACCTGCCACTCCTCTCTTTTCACTGTGACCTTGTTTCTGTTTGTGTGTTTGTTTGCTTGTGTTTAGCAGTCTCTTTTTTTGTCTCTGTGGCTGAAAAAGTTTATGGTCTTTAATTTTCTCTCTGCTACTCTTGTGGTCTGGTGCTCCCCAATATCAGAGTAATCCTTATGTTTCTTAATTCAAAATCCAGCTCAGTTGCCAAAGAGTGACCCTTTGGCTTCTACTGTACGCTGTAACAAATTTAAATCTTATTCTGCAAAGCTCTTTCATATAGGCTGACCTTACTCCAATTAAAATAACTCAGGTCTTAATAAACAGAATTGGAGGTGGGAGGACGTTCTGGACTAATTTTGGCCTACTATAACATGCTTTGTAAATAACACATTATCCATGTTGGAATTATCTCCACCACTACTTAGGTATAAAAATAACAAAGCAAATGGGTCTAGAGTGGTAAATCTGCCTTGTGCTGTCAAAGTAGCTGTACTTGTCTGTCTTCCAAGCAAAAAAAAAAAACCAAAAAAAAAACCTTGAAAAGCAACACGTCTTTTAAAATAACAAGGAGAAAACAGTACAGTAGTTAAATCCATGGCATCCATCTGAACGACAAGTGATACAATATTTCCTTAACTGTAGTAAAACCAAGCTAGAGACAACCCACAGACATGGGCAGTTGGTGAGTGGGTAGCAGTACAGTCATGCCTGAGGAGTAATTGCATTGTAATTGGTATTTTTTGCTTTTGCTCTCACTCTAGGCAGCTTCCAGCGAGTGGGTTCTCTTCTCTGCCCCCCACACACTCCTCTTATCTGCATGGACTGGGGGAGTGCAGACAACTGAGAGAATTTCTAAAAGGCTCCAAGGAAAATCAAACTTTTCCCTCATTATGTTTAGCTATAAGACATATCTGTTTTGTTGTGGTAGAGCTGAGCTGTCTCAGTGTGAAGCCTTCAGGAACTTTCCAAAAACATACAGGGGGGCCACACCAGTTGTCTCCTCGTTCAGATTACTTTCATCCCACAGTAACTGCCTCCTTCCCTCTCAGCAGCTTTGTGCCAAAGGACAGTGAAAAAAGAGGGAATGGACGGAAATAGAAATAGAAAATGGGTGCACATGGAAGTAGAGGAATAAGGAAATAGATGGCCTTGCACTGTGAGCTAGCAAACACGTCCTTCCCATATGTATATCGGGGGATTTGGGTTCCACAACAGATCCCGTTTTTTCTGAGCCATCCTACTCAGCAGCCTCGAGGGTCATGTTCACAATCCCACTGACTGCTCCACAGTTGGTGAGAGGGAATCCTGTGGAACACATTTGGCCTTTCTGTGCAAAAGCTTGTCACAGTGGCTGGGGAACACTGGGAAATGTAGAGGTTTGGCTCTCTTCTGAAGCCATCAGCTCCCCAGAAAAATAATTTCTTCACCCACAGCTTTCTCTGTTCTGCTCTCACGTCAGTGGATCTGACTGGCAGATATTTTGCAGGGGAGGATTCCGGGGGAAGCTGTGTGTTCTTTTGGCTTTATTGTTAAACTGGGTATTCTTCTGGCTGCTCTCCAGGACTCTGAGAACAGAACTTAGACCGAATGTTAGTTACCCTGAACTTGTGGCAGTCGCTATTCTAAACTTCACTGGGTTCAGTTCTGCTCACCTCTCCAAAGGTAAGACTGAGTTTATGTGCAAGACCAGCTAACTTGGAGCGTAAGTCTGGTTTGGCTCTTTGTGTCTGTAGCACAGCCAGCTGTGCTTCCTTCTAGGTGCAGACCTTGAGTTTGCCAACATTCAGTAATTCACCTGTGCCCTGTGCTAGGAGAGGCCCTTTCCCTCCCCCTGGCAGGAAATGGGGCGGCAGCCAGGGCTGGCTCTGGGGCACTGCTGCTGCACGGGATCAGAGTGTGCAAGGCACACCTTAATTCATGAAAGCCCTGCAGAAAAGTCCGTGCTATAAACTGGCACTGTCAGGGCCAATGTCAGCTCCTCACTGAATGGAACAATGCAGAGAAATACACAGAGCCTGATGCAGAGAAGTGTGGCCAGCCTTACTCTGAAACAGTGACACGTACTTAGGGACAGTGAAATATACTTAGGGACACCTAGAAATTTAGGGAAATACACTTAGGGACACCTAGAAATTTGGGGAAAATGCATGCTATTTATAGTTATAGTGATAATATTTTATATTTATATATATATTTATATTTATATATTTATATATTTATATTGTGAAATGTACTTAGGGACAATGAAACGTACTTAGGGAAACCTAGAAATTTAGGGGAAAATACAAACTACTTATATTTATACAAATATTTATATTTATATTTACAATGTTATATATTTATATATTTATATGTTTATATTAATATATTTATACTTATATAGTGAAATATATTTAGGGACAGTGAAATATACTTAGGGGCACCTAGAAATTTAGGGAAAAATACATGCTATTTATATCTATATCTATCCATATCTATATTTATAATTTTTGTATTTTGTATTTTATATTTATATATTTTATTTTCATATATTTGTACCTATATTTGTACCGTTTATATTTATATATTTCTATTTTATATTTATATATTTATATTTATATACTTTATATTTATATGTTTATATATCTATACTTATATTTAAATATTTATACTTATATTTATATATTTATATATTTGTGTGTTCATACTTATATTCATATGTTTTATATTTTGTATATTTATATTTATATAGTTACATTTGTGGATTGTATATTTATATATTTATGGATTTATATTTTCTGCATATATATATCTCAAATTAAGCTGGCCACACAAACCTAAACTGCAGCAAAAGTCATATAAAGTTGCATCTGGAATCTTTCTCTAAACCAGTATGACAATGATTGAAGAAATAGAAAAGAAGACAAATCCATGGGGAAAAATGTAAATAGACTGAAGACCTTATCAAATGTGTTGTATTTTATAAATGTCAGATACTTTTTCTAGGAAGGACCTTGGTAACAAAAATGTCCACAATCATTGTGATACAATACATGAACACAACTTTTCCTAGCAACTGAGATGTTCCTGCTCTAGATAGTGGTCAAAAATTCAGTGTCTACATATTTTTGAAGAAGATAAAAGCCCAAATATATTTTTCCCTTCTAACTTGTCAAAAGATAAATGCAGAGCTGCTGGAAAACTTAGGCCACAAAGACACAAAATAAATCAGGTTTTCTAAGTGGCTTTATTTGACATCAGATAATGTTTACTGCTGGGAATATCCTTTGACAAAGGGTTGACTATAGAAGAAGTTAGGATTTATCTCGAAAACTGACATATTCAAAAGCTAATATTTTATCTATATTTATATTTAAAAGTGAGATACTTAAAAGCCATCGTTTCTTTAATTAAGAAATAGAAGTAGAAGAATATTACAGTTTCTGTGAAGTAGAGAAGTAAAAATATTCACAGTGTGAATAAAAAACATTATATCCATTCCAGTCTGGGCGTGATCACCAGATTATTGGATTTCTATTTGATGATTTCAGTTACATTCCACTGAAGTTTTCAGTGCTGCCAAACCTTGATCTTCTTGGTTTCAGAGATACAGGGAGGCCGGTGCTGCCTCCTTTAGAAATGTACTCCTACAAATTTTATCCCTGCACGTTTGTCCCGTTGTTGGGAGAGCTCAGTGATAGCAGGAGAGTTCATAGCCATATCCACTTTGTAAATATTTCTCAGGAAAGTCACTGCTGCTACCAACAAAATCCTCCATGTGTGCTATTGTGATTTTCTATTCTTATTTTATCCAAATCTGAAATACTTACCAAGAATCCAATTTGGCTACATAAACTGAATTTAATAGTTTTGTTCAAGCTCTGTGTTTGTTTTTTCACAATTTCAGGTTCATAGCAATTTTCAAATTTTTTAACACATTGATTATAGCTTCAGAACCACACTTACCATAATACTCCCTGGTATACGGCCAAAATGTTAAATAGAAAAGCATTAAATGCTAATTTTTAAAAATAATTGCTATCTCCTGTTACCCTGTATGCCAGGGTGTGTGCCCTGTGTGCCAGTTCATCCTTTGACGTGAAAACACTGAGGTTCTGCTGTGCTGCAAGGTGCCATCAAAGCTGCAGCAGACACAACCAGGGCTCGAGGTAAATAGCTCACGTCCTTCAGGCTGGGAATTGAAGAATAAGGAAGACTTTTGGCTCACTGTGCAGGTAGATCTATATAAAAATATAACTATATAAATATATAACTATTTATCATTTATAAATATAATATATAAATATATTTATAGATGTATAATATTATAATATAATATATAATAATATAATAATTTATGAATATGATTATAAATATAAAAATAAATGTTTATCCTATATCAATGTCTGTTTATAATATATAAATATATCAAATGTATTTATTTTATATATATAATATATAATATATTATTTATATTATTTTATATATAATATATATTGTACATATTACATATATATTATATATGTAAATATTAGCTTTTGAATATATTGGTTTTCAATATATGTATTTGAGTTATTTCACAACAGAAAGATCAGCCCAATTGCTCCTGACAGTTTAACAAATGAATGAATGATGCCTTTTGTTTCCAACAGTAGCTCAGATATCTGAGCTTTCTGTGGATTAACTTCAGTGAAAAATCTCCTAAGCAGTTATAAATTGTTATTCTACACACTCATATGTTGACTAATTCTTTAGTTAATTTGACAACTGTCTGTTCTTTAAACAACCACCACTGTCATAGTCACTAGTTGTCACCAGAGAAGAAGGAGATTCCTTCTGCAGTACTTACAGCAGTCTGAAGGAAATGTTCACAGAGCCCCAGATTTTCTGGTTTGTGGAAAGAAACGAGAGGTGCCATAATTAAACATTTTCCAAGCACTACTGATAAGAAAAGCAGCTGGCTGGCTGGCGTGAAGAAATATGGTATGTTGTGTATAAATATTCTGGTTTTCATTTTAATGTAATGATTTTCTGCTTAGCGGCTGAGGATCTAACTCTTGCAAGGCTACAGGTACATATTGATAGCGTGCTCTGAAATACGGATTTGTCAGTTTTGTTTTTAGGTTGTTGCTCAAAAAGGTAGGAAATGAGCAATTACAGTAAAGAGTCTGAACAGTCTGAGCCCACACAGGAAAGGATGTCAGGTACTAATCACTGAAATGGACCACTGAGACAGGAGCAAGAAACAGCAGCTGGGAATGGTTTTGGAAAGTATTTCGTTTACAGGCAACAGTTACATAGAAAAGGGAGAAGAAAATACAGAATTCTATTTGAATAACTTAGAAAATGGTCCATGGCGATAGGGTATGGTGGCTAAGACTCAGATTTAAGCAAGATTTCTTAAAAAAAATCCAGTAACTTTGCATGTCAAAGCTCTAAAAACTAGTTGTCATTAAGATCACTAAATAAACCATTGATCTGCTACTTCTCAAATCAGCAGAACCTTATCAAATTTTAAAAAAAGGCAAATAATTCCTGATAAATTTTCAGCTATTTCTAGCAAAAATGACAATAAAGGAGCAGTGAAGATGAAAAAGGACAACTGCAAGTATCTGAATACATTCAGAGACAAAAATCTAGACTAAAATAAAGGTCTCAACTTCCACTGAGAGCTGAGACCATCAAGTGTTTATAGAGATGGTCCTATCCAATGTTCAATATTTCAAATATTGAAATTTGGTCATGTTGCAGTGGTTACCTGCTCCACAGCCAGGTGATTCAGTTCCATGGGAAACCCTAAATTCCCACTCTTCAGAACCTGATCTTGTTCAGCGAAGCATTAGTTCTTGTGCTGTTCTCTTTTCTGCCCTCCCTTCTCTAGGGCTGGGAGACCTTCCTGGGCAGAAAGGAAAAGGGAGAAGGGAAACCTTCCTCGGGAGAAGGGAGATTGGACACCTTCCTGAGCAGAAGGGAGATGGGAAACACAGAGCATCTCACAGCCCAGGTAACGATTTCAATGATTTCAATGATTACAATGATTTCAATAGTTGCAGAAGGGGGTGCACAGGCAGCTAGGGAGTTAAAATACACTGCAGCAGCTACCCTCTTTCATCCACAGCCCCCTATTTCATCCACAGCCCCTCTTTCATCCACAGCCCCCTATTTCATCCACAGCCCCTCTTTCATCCACAGCCCCCTATTTCATCCACAGCCCCCTATTTCATCCACAGCCATGTGCTTTTGAGAAAGAGATCCATGAGGGAGTGTTGACTGCTTTCCAAGCTGGTTCTGCTATTTCAAGGTCAGTGGCATGCCCCTCCTCTAACACCCATGGAAGTTGCTTGTCCCACCTAAGGATCTGTATAGCCAAGCTCTGCAAAGGGCCTTACTGGGGGGGTTCCCAAAACTCCACAGCAGGGTGAGCAGGTTTCCCCAGTTTGCTCACTCCATCTTCCAGACTGGGGAAGTGCAGCACATCTGCTGTGATGTGATAATAACCAGGTGGTGGTAGGTACATGGGAAGGCTTTGCTTCTGCTGCCTGCTTCTGTTATTTACCAGTGCTCTCATCAGGAGTGGGGAGCAGCAGCTCTGAGGCTGGATACGTGGGATAACCTCTCGCCTGTCTTTGGGCAGGAAATGCAGTAATTTACAGAGGAATACCACAACCTCCAGCTCCCCAGAACTGACACCACCCTGCCACATCTCATCATCATTCAAGTGTGAAACAGCTGCCCATCTCCCTCCAGCTCAGGTTTTCAGCCAGAAGAATCGCTGAAATACATCTTTTAGCCTTACAAGACTTTTTAAAACATGCATGAGGCTTGAGCATGGAATGTTACTCAATGATTTTTGTAGGCACCTTTGCAGCCAATTTCTGCTCTGATGAGACATATCAAACATCTCCTTTTAGAAAACAGCTCAGGTCTTTGTACAGTCTTAACAGTGGACTTCACTGCAGCTCTTATTTGATAGTATGCATGTTTTACCATACAGCCGTCACTGATCTCATTTCTCTTAGCTGTGTTTTATTCTTAAAAGCAAAGCTTAACAAACAATGTTTTACATTTGCATATATACAACAGTTTAGCAGGAAGGTAAATTTCTAGTTTTAGTTGCTTGAAAGAAGTGAAAAGGAGAAAAAAAATCATTTGGTCCAAAATAGATGGTAAAAATTGTGGTTCAATTTTCTCAGTGGAGTTAGTAAGAGTTATTACTTAATAAAATGAGTTTCTTGAGTAGAACAGTGGGTGCTGGTGATCCAGAGCTCATGGTGTAGGCTTTTGAGGGTGGTGAATATGCTCCAGATGAGCTCTGTGCTGGTTTTATGGGCAGAACACCCCTAGAAGCTGTGTGCATCTTCTGGTTTAGTTCTACTCTGCACACCCTAACGTTGGTGAACCACATTGGTTACGTGAGCACAGTAGAAATTATTCACTTCACAGGCTTTAAAGCTCCCAGGCTGCATCTGCATCAGTGTTTCAGTTTGATGTGTGATTCTGGGTGCAATGGAATCAGTTATTCCCTTGGAATTGTTCTGGGACAAGGTTCTTGAAATCCCCTGGGTGTAATCCTTCGCGTTGAAATTCAGAAGGCAGAGGAGAAGTCTCAGCTTTGAAAGTGCTGCCACCAGGAGAGAGAACATCTTTTGTTTTACTCTGCAGGTACTGTTTTTGTGGAACAGAAATATTCCCCGTCAACTGTGTATTTGTTTGGTTTTGTTTCCCTGTTTGTTGCCTCAATAAAACCCGCACCTGTTTGTTTTGGCACCAGGAACATTCAGTTATCTGGCCTGTGTAAACATTTCCCACCTGCCTTGCTTATCTCTCCTCCAGTGACAAATACTCACTGCTCTTGTTGTGGGTAATTAGCAGACCAGTTAATCCAGGAGAGGCAAATTCTTTAGGACATCTGCAAACATTCTTTTTTTAACGCGTGCTTTCGTATTTGAAATCACAAGAGGGGATTGGTTTTTTGTATTGAAGATACACGGGGAGACAGGAGATGCCTTTCTGGATGATGTGCTGTTCTGATGAGCAGCATTAATAATTGACACTGTGCTGAGGCAGAAGGCAGTGCACGCTCTGAGGGAGGTGATGATATCATGGTAACCATGAGAGCAAAGCCCCAGTGGTCTGAAATGACGGCAGACATGAGCATGGCTCTACACGAGCTGTTCCTCTGCTGGCCACTTGGCATTTGATGGAAACCCCTTTGTTAAAGTCATATGTGAAATATCCACTCCTGCAAGTTTGCTGGCTGTGGGGGTCCCAGTTGTGGGTTTCTCTGGGTCTGGATTGAAGGCACCTGAGACAGTAGCTCATGTTTGGACTCAGGTGTTTATTATTTCTTATCAGCAAAACAGTCTCAGCACTGTGAGTTCAGCAGCTTTTCATCAGAAGGCACAAAATGGCCAACAATCTCTTGTTCCAAGGGCTTTTAAGACTAAACTATCCAATTAAGAGCTGACACCTGGATTATTTTTCCTTTTAACCCAATAACTGATCCCACAGAGCTGCAATGGGGACTTTCCTGCCCAATTACAGAATGCCACCCAAACCCATGGAGAAGGAGGAAGAAGCAGCATGAAGAACAAACCCAGGACAACACCCTGTGCCCTCCATCTTGCTTCCATCCACAACACACCAAAAATCCCAAACCTCAATTTCTCACCCAGTGACACACCTACACTGCTCTCTATAATCTATTCCACACTTTTGTGGATTCCAGTCTATCTTGAAGTCTGGGAAACTTTCTCCATGGATGAGGGTCAGAGTCAGAGCTCCCCTGGGGGTCAGGGCACCCCAGAGCAGACCGAGAAATATTCCCTGGGTTTCCACAATGGGGACAGGGTGGGTTAGCTCAGTGGCACAAATACAGGGAGAAGGAGCAGCTCCTGACCAGCATCACCCCAGAAATGGAAATGGAGCAGAATTTCTGTCCTTGTGTCACAGGGGAATGGCTGTGCTGCAAGGGAGGAACCTGCAGATGGATGAGCCTGTTTTCCAGAAGCAGTAGGTGAGATTTTCACCCTGTGTGCCCAGGGTGCAGCCTGCTTTATGAGATAGCTCCTATGAATTTCTGTAGTTGCGATTTCCTTGGGTAATCTCAGTCCTGTCCCAAATGAAGTGCAAAGATGTGTCTCCTCTGTGGTTACTGGCGTGCATCTCCTTGGATTTGTGTCACTTAAAAAGAGTAGGATCATGCAGAGAGCTGCCTGTATTCCTCTCACACTCACAAACCAGTGTACAGTAACTCCTGAGAAAAACATTGTTTTCTCAGATCTTTTTTTTTACCTGATAATTAATACACTTATCAAAATACAAAGTTATTATTTTCACTCTAATCATTTAGCAACTCGGTTACCATGGTGAAAACCTCCTCAAAGGGCAGCATTTTGACTCAGGTCCCAGCTTTTCAGGATGGTGAAAATGGGCAGGTTTGGAGCTGAGACTGGTACAGGACAGAGGACCTCCAACCCCTTTTTTGCTGGTGTCAGTGCCTCAGTTTGCTGCTGCCTTTCCCTTTCCATGAGGGAAGGATGCACGCACACAGGGCATCACACAGAGCTGCTGCTTGTCTCACCATGTCCCACTGAGGCCTTTTTGTGCACTCCCAGCTCTCACTGATGTTTGCAGGAGCTGCTAAAGAAGCTGACTTTTGGCTTTGGAGAATCTGCCTGGTGTGTGAATTTGGTCTTTGGAAGAGATAAGAGGGGTCTCTGCCCCCACAGCAGCACTGTGACAAGGGAGCAGCCACCACAGGGTTCTCCGGGCTGTGGTCAGCAATTTGTGTGCCTGGGAAAGAAACATGTAGCATGATGCTGCAGAGCACTTGGCATGAAAGGTGTTCCTGGGCTCTGCTCTGTGTCAGCCCTGCTGCATAGAGCTCTTTTGGGCAGTGCCTGTTTGGCAGCAGTATTGCTTCAGGCTGAGCAGGAGCGGGGTTGTCATGTCTTGTTTGTCCTACCCTTTGCATAAAGGATGACAAAAATCCTGAAGAGTTTTAGACATTTGTGCTCTTATCTCCAGCCTTCAAATCATGGACTGGGCTTTCAAGTGCTGCCATTAATTGAATAATTTTGTTCGTTTATTTCTTCTTCTGCCTGAATACACTGCTTGGGCAGTTTAAAATTTCTTTTTCTTAGCTGTAGCTTGGTTTTATGGATATGCATTCACATAACTTTGGAATGCATAAATCTGGAAACTCAAATAAGTATGTACTTACACGTTTAGAGAAAAAGGAATGTTGGTTGGAAAAAAGAAAAGCTCTTCAGCACTGGGGTTTTAGTTATCATTGCAATGTAAGGTACTGAATAATGGTAAATCTAGATAGTTCTTTGAGTTAAGACATGATCAGCTTAGTATATGAGAAAATGTTAGTATATGAGAAAGTACTTAAGAAAAAAATTCTTTTAAATGGGTAAGAAAACATAAATCTAACAGAAATTTGCCTCATTTCTTTTTGTCCCCCTTCCCCTGATACTCAGATGTTCTGTGTGAAGACAAAATATTTGAGTCAGCTGGGGGAGACAGGAAGAAAGGTTCAGAGCAAGGACGTTTTGAACTCCATCTTTATGAATGACAGACCCTTTTCAGGTAAATACAAACTCTTCTGGTGTCTGTCCAGAGAACCTGGGAAGCTTATTGACCTTCTTCACTTGTGCTTACTCCTCAGACATTCATTGCCACAGGGTAGGTTAAAAGACAGGTTTCTACAGAGTCTGAGAATCAGCCTTCAAAGTTGAATAATTTGCATTGTGTTTTCACCCTGGTTTTTCCCCCAGGGTCGAAGAGCTATTATGTGTGGAATTTACCTACCAAAATTAACATGTTTTGTTTCTATTAGCATTCAGATTTAGCTCAGAAGAAAGTGTTCATCCATTTCAACTTTCTGGTTTGCACCAACCCAGCTTATTACAGGCCAGAAAGGCCAGAGTCAAATATAAAAATTGGCATTAGTTTTCCCATTAAAAAAAGCAGGAAACATACAATATTGGCACAAACCCTGTATTTCCTCTTTTAGAACACAAGGTGTAAGTAAACACCACGTTTTTAGTCCAATCAATGAGATCTCTTCCAAGGAAACTAAATAAAATGGTTCTTTCTGTTTGCTTTGTGTAGAACCCGTTTGTTGAGAACTGAGCCCTCGTAAAATCACAATCATTTGCTCATTTATGACAACATTATTACATCTGTTTCTCTCAGCAGGAGTTCCAGGTCAGGCTGCTCTTGCCACGATGTCAGCAGTTCATTCCTGTCCTGTGCAGTTATTTTCCAAGGCTCATTCTCAGGCCAAACTGATGGAGCTGACATGATTTCACAAGCAGCAGCTTGAGGTAACAAGGGGAGAGGAGGAAGCTGGAAAAGATGGTGCTGAACTGGGAGGAGTGTCCACGGAAGCAGGATCCCAAAAGTGCCCTTGCCAGGACGGGCTTGCCCCTTCCCAGCCCGGCCTGAACACGAGTCCAGGGAAAAAGGTTTGGCTTGGAGTCCAGCTCAGAGCTCCTGCCACACACTGGGTGTTTGCTTGACATGCAGTGCTCACTTCTGGTTCCTCAGCTCACCTGCTTTTCCAAGAGCTCTTAAGATTTCCTTTTCTGATTTAGATACTTGCACTGCCTGGTTTTGCTTTACACGAAATATTTTACACTGTGCTTTAATCCTCTCACCTGGTTTTCCAAGAGCTCTTAAGATTTCCTTTTCAGATTTAGATACTTGCACTGCCTGGTTTTGCTTTACATGAAACATTTTAGACTATGCTTCAATATTTTCCAAGAGCTCTTAAGATTTCATTTTCAGATTTAGGTAGTTGCACTGCTTTGTTTTGCTCTATATGAAACATTTTAGACTATGCTTTAATCCATATCTGTGTATTGGGGTTTTTTGGTCTGATGTTTCAGGCTCAACAAGTTGTTTAAATTTCCCAAAAAAATTTTGGCTTCAAGAATACCACCTAAATATTTTTCTTTTAGTTTCAGTACTCCATCATGACCAATTATATACATTTTTAGCTACTATTACTATTACTAAGCAGCCTGTATTTTTCCAGGCTGATTAGAAATAGTAATTGTAATGATATACTTTTATATATGGATACTGTGGGTATTCAAAAGGATTTTACCCTCCAAAACCATATATGAACACATTTTTATTTCTCTGTTTTACTTTGAAGATTAAATTAAAATCATAGAAGCACAGAACATCCTGAGCTGAAGGGACCCCCAAGGATCATTGATGTCCAGCTCTTGGCCCTGCACAGGACTACTCCAGGAATCACACCAGGTACATGAAAGCAGTGTGCAAAATGATTCTGCTAACATTTGGGAATTATTTATGGGTAGCAGATTTACATATTTAATATTAAAAATTAAATTTTAAATGGGAATTATGAATTGAGGCTATGAATCTCTTTTTTTTTCTACCAAGCAGGCAATATAGCAGAATTCTTAATGTGAGATATATTCACAAATGGCACTGTACTAGCTGAAGATGGAGTAGAAATTTGACTGATGCTGATGGACACCTCTGCATTGGTACTGGGCAGGAATGCACACCAGCTAATTAGAGCACAGGATGAATCTCCCCCACTTCTCAGAGCAGTCTGTGGAGAGAGAGCAACTTTTCCAAGGGGCAGCTTAGAGCAGGAGCTTAGCTCAGCTGCTCTTGTTTGTGCCCTGAAGGGTCACATGGTGGAGTCCTGTCAGCCTCTAATTATCTGTAAAACCTAAGGTTTGTGTAAGATGCCATGTTGCAGCAGCTTACCCTGCCACATGCTAATTAGGTAAGTATTACAATAGAAAATGACAATATTCATTTTAACTCTACATAGAGTAGAAAGTTGCAATGTTGGTAGGTTTTATAAAAATGTCTGTTATAAAATTATACAGAAGCACAATATTATTTTCAGGAAACATACAAAAAGAAAAAAAAGATGAGCAGCAGAACATTTAAACTTCCTTTTAGGCAGTTTTCTTAAAGACAAAGAAGGGGTCAGGGAAGGAAGAATGTGTGCCCTTACTCAGTAGTTAATAGTTAATTGCTTGCTATCCCTGATTAATAAAGCTGTGCCTCTTGGTTCAGGCACACACACCTCTCTTTTTTTGGAAGATTTATTGCATCTTGCCTTTGAGTTGTAAGGGAACAGGTTAAAAAGATGTAGTAAGGTTGAGTCAAGGCGTTTCCTGTTGTAAAATACATGAAGTCTCATGCAAGTATCACAAGTCCCAGCACTATCAGGGAAGAGTTCTTATGGGTTTCCTCTAAAATCCCTGCCAATGTCAGTTTCCTTATAGCACTGTGTGCTCTTGTTAGGACAGGTTTTTCCCAAGGATTATGTATTTCACTTTTTTGGCTCATCTTACTGCATCCTGAGGCACTCCCAGCTTTGTTCTCAGTGCAGTTATCAGTTCCACATGTCATCAAAGGAATGCCCAGGCTTTGGGTGCCTGTTTAATACGCTCCTTTTAGTTTCGCTTTCTCAATTTACTCAACAGCTGCACAGGGAAAAAAAAAACCTGAAAGCAACCCATATGTGTTTAAAACATGCAGTTCTAGGAATAATGTGCCTGTTAAAACATTCATATCTAAACTGTTAGTTTAAGTAAGGCAAGTATAATCCTATGGCACACACTGAACATTGTAAAAATTACAACTTCCTCGCTGTCCACAATCTGAAAATTGTGTCAAAAATGTATACTGGAGTGAAGCTATCTGCTAAAAAATAAGCACAGTAAGCTGCAGCACCGTGCTATTGTCTAACATTTAATCAACATTCAGGAGGCCTGAGGCTGCTCTGGGATGTCCGAGCGTTTCAGGAGCAGTCCTGGTTTAATCAGGCTGCATTAGGCTCCACCTCCAGCTGCTAATTCCTCTCATTCCCTTTCAGCGTGCTGGGACAGCTGGCTGTGCAGCTGAGGAGTTCAGCCAGCTCAGTCCTATTAGTTTCTCTGCTGGACACCTGTCAGTGAGACCAGCTCCCCACTTTGGTTCACAGTGTGGATGAGTAAACACTTATGCCAGGAGGTCAAGGTGCTTTAACTGGTCAAAGGCTGTTGGAAGTTTTAGAGACAGCAGAGGAACCTTGTACACCTTCCCATGTCAGTGAGGTTCAAGTCATTCTTACTTTTCCTACATGTACATCAAGAACTCTTTAATATGTACATATATATCAAAGATTGTGAAGGGGTGGACTAAAAAAACAGTCTGTCATGGTTTAGGAATGGTATTCTCCATGCCTCTATGGAACTGCCAGAGCTTTCTTTTTTTTGTTTGTTTGTTTGTTTGTTTGTTTGTTTTTTCAAATATTCTGCCACTTTATCAGGGTCCTGTAGTTGTTTAGGGGTGAACTTCCAAACCCCTGGAGCAGAACAATCCTTCAGAAGATGACCCATTTTCTCCCACATTCCATGCCACTCATGTCTATCCACTCTTGGGGCACATCTCCCTGGAAATCTCTTTCGTGACTCTAAACGTGGTGCCAGCCCCACCGAGGAGACCTGGAAGACTTAGGAACAAGAATATGCTTTCCTTAATATCCAAAGGGAATTCAAGTCTCAAAAGCTGTTGTAGCAGGAGGAAAAGGAGGTAAAAGGCTGGGAAAATCACCCTCCCTGGATCCACACACTGGATATGATTATTAATGGACTCCCAAAGGTCTCGCCTGAGAGTCACAGACATATTTTCTGAAAAATCCTTTTGCCAGGATTTTTCTCCTGAGCAGCTGAGAGGCCTCAGAAATGAAATGTAAACAATGATTATCTGCTGCTGTGGAATGTGGCAGGTGCATCTTTGATTGGTCTCATGTGAGTTGTTTCTACTTGATGACCAATCACAGTCCCGCTATGTCGGGACTCTGGTCAGTCACAAGATTTTATTATGCATTCTTTGCTAGCCTTCTGATGCCTCCTTTCTCTTTCTTTAGTACAGCATTTTTAATATCATATCTATCATAATATAATCAATCAGCTTGCTGAAACATGGAGTCAGGATTCTCATCTCTTCCCTCATCCTGGAACCCCTGTGAACACCACCACACCTGAGGTAAGGGCCGGAGAGCAGCACTGCACCCACATCCCAAAACACCCTCATTGCCCCTGATGTCTCCATGCCACAAACTGACATTGCACAGCACAGCACTCCTGCCCCTGTCCCTGCCCGGACACGGAGCATGAGGTGGGCACAGGGTGCAGGGATGGAAAGATGCACAGGGCCAGGGGCTGCAGCCACGCCAACAGACCCAGCAATACAGGGAGCCGGGGCACCAGCCCAACCCAGCCAATGCTGGCATCAAACCTGTTTCCAGCCTGCTCTGGGCAGGTCTGCTCTCATCCCAGCCCTGTGTGACCCACGCTGGGCACCAACACGGGGCTGTTGTGGTGTAGGAACAGCACTCCTGAATTTGGTGTTCCCCTGGAACCACCCCACAACGTGCACTGCTCCTTCCATTGCCTCACTCCACTCCCTGCGTGGCACTGAGAGGAGAACTGGAAGCACAGAAGGCAAAGACCAAAGGGTTGAGGTAAGAACAATTTACAGGAAATGGAAATGGGATGAGAAAATAAAATTAACCAACGAATTAACTGCCAAAGGGCCCAGGGGAGGGGAGGGATCCCCACAGGAATTCTCACCGTGGTACCGCAGGGCACTCAGTAATACCTGAGTGCCCCCCACTTCCCCGTGCCCACAAAATGACATGAGGTGGTGGAAAATACCCTCTGAGTTCTGGCCACTGCAGAAATTAACCCTGTCCTGGCCAGAACCAGGACACAGGCATAGCAAACAACAAATCAGCCTTTCTGAAGAGCTGAGTTAACTTTTCCAGTGTTAACTTCAGCCCACAAATTATTTTATCTACCATGCACATACATCAAGAGGTTTATTCATTATCTAGTGCATCATTTTTTTCTATAAATATGTTGCAGATGTCCTTTCTCACAAAAGAAGGGGACAAGGTGAAGAAGTCTATTATCTTTGTTCTCCGAGTGACGAGTGACGTTCAAGGCAAATAAAGGGTAAGAATCCAAGGCCATTCTTTCTCTTGTTTATCCAGTTCTGTGCATAAGAAGGGGATTGTAAGAGCCATTCTAGATGTTCACTGTTAACATTATAAAGGAGATTTTTTTCTTTTATTCATGAGTATTTCTGTGACATGCCAGAGATTCTTTTTTTATATCAGTTGAGTGAGTTATGCTGGCCCACTTACAGATTGTATTAGAGTATGAGTATCATGGTGCTTTTTCAACATCTCTGTTTTATACATCCTTCCTACCTGCATACTCTGGTAGGATTCTTTCTTCTTTTAAGCCAGAAAGCCAATTTTAGAGGCTTTTGTTTCTAGGCAATTGTTCCTGACCCCATGCTGCAGTTTTGGTTGTGCCAACACTCCTGCACATGGAGTTGCCTGGGTGAGGACAAAAGCTTTCAGGCTTTTTCAGTTTGTTATTTAACCTGAAAACTTTAACTGAGGGCATCTGCAGCAGATTGCCATAAATGCTTTGAATTGCCACAACTCAGGTGACAATAAACTTTATCAGAAGGGCAGGAAACATTGGTAAGGGGACAGAGTGATGCATTAAAAGCTGGAGGGTATCTTGTGAGATAGTCTATGATTTATAGGATATTTTTATTAAAGCATTTTTGAAATTATTAAAATTTAAAACCATGTTACAAAAGTCAGGAAAAAAAATTAGTTATGGCTCCTCTTTTTCACCACCACACCTTTTGGACAGATTCTTAGTAATTTTATTCCTGGTATTTCTGTTATGTGCAGAAGTGGAACACCTGTCCAGGTTCACTTCTTCCCTCTATCCATTTTTAAAAATCTTTTAATAATGTTTGTTATCTGGGAAAGTTTATTTTTCTGCTCTTAATGGCCTGGGTCATAATTTCTATTGCAGTGTTTGATGTTTCTACAGAGTGTGAATTTGGTAGCAGTAATACTAGTAATAACAAAACCCCAGCAGATAAGAAATACAAAACAGAGGATTTAACAGTCCCATCACCAAAACATTTTTCATGGGAATAATACGTGCCTGAAACAGCTTTCTTAAATGAAATTAATTTAAATTAACTAATATTCAAATCCTCCAAGTCCTCCGTACTTGTGGGATTTGGTCCTTTGCTCTTGCTCAGTTTGGGGCTGGGCCATTAACAAAAGCCTTTTTTTTTCTTCTTGTGCATCAGCTTAGAGCTGCCAGATAACTCCATTGTCCATGTCCCTCTCTGCTCAGGGGAGGAAAGGGGATGGACCTCCTAACATAGTCACTTTCTCTACACCAGCCCCTCCTCCTCTCCAGAAAATCATTACATTTTTTCTGATTCATTTGGCTTTCTATGGGATGGCTGCTTGTACAACCTTGAAGGCAACAGCTCTTTACACTTGGAAACCAGGACAAGCTGCTTTTAATTTTTATTGTTGAAGCCACAAAAGAGCTTGCTTTAATATTTTCAGTAGTGTTTTCCCAAAAATTATTTTCATGTCAGTACACTCTCTTCACACCCTCAATAATTCCACGGCCTATTCTCCAATACTTAAAATACTAGTTATTTCTTTAGCTTCCAGCTCTACCTTTAGGAAAAGTCGCAGATTTTCCTCTCATTAATTTACTTTCCATTATTTAATCTCAGCCATTTTTATTTTCAGTTACATGTCTTATTAATATGTGATGGCTTTCCCAGTCATCACTGAACATTTTTATTTCAGAGTTTGAATTTAACATAGATTAATTTTTTCTTTTAAAAATCTTCAGTTTCCCAGTAACTTATTTTGCTATCTTTCATCTTTTCCTATATCACAAAATCCAACTAATTTTATTGTTTATCTGTTCATTCCTCAATTATGAGAATAATAGCCCTTCACCAAGAAAAATAGATATGCTGACCTCTTAGCCTTAGTTCTGTCAGAGGGCATGCAGAAATGTCTCACAGTCCATGGCATGTAACCATACACACCTAAAGCTAATATTATATATAACTATTAATACATATAACTATTATTATGTATATATTAGTATAGTACTATATACATAGTATTTTATATAGTATATAGTACTATATATAGTATTATAGTGTATATAGTATATACTATATATAGTAATATATATAGTATTAAATATACTAGTATATATAGAAGCTAATATTATAGATAACTATATTATATATAAATATATTATATATAACGAATATGATATATATTATATTAATAGCTATCTATATAATATATAGCTATATATATAATACCTGTATATAAGTATATTTAGTTATATATATCATATATAACTATATATAACTATATTATATATAGATAGCTATATAATACCTATATAAAACTATATATAGCTATATTATATTAATAGCTATATATTTAATATATATAGCTATATATCTAGCTAATATTATACATATATTATTCTATATAAAGCTATAATTATATATAACTGTCAGTCTTATGTAGTAACATAATATAATAATTAATTAATTATAATGATCAATAATATAATGATTAATTATAAATAATTGATGATAAATAATATATTATTGATTAATTATAACATGATTAATATTGATTAATTATAAATTGTTGTTTATAAATAATATAATTAATAATAATGATAATAGTAATAATAATAGTAATAATAATAATAGTCTCTCACTGGAGACTATATAGTCTGGAGAAATCACCACCAACTTTCAGATGATAAAAAGGTTTGTTCAGGTCTCATTAATAACTGTGTTCCCATGTTGTCACTGAAACCTGCCCAGCTTGCAAGGGGAACATTTCCCTGTCAGTTCTCTGTTGTATTGCTGTGCCCTGCCAAGGGCTCTGCTGCTGGCAGTGCCCAGTGGGTGCTGTGAACAGGGTTGTGCACAGCTGCTCTGCCAGAGTGCACTGATGCCACGCTCCAGGGTTTTGCTCCCTTGAAGTGACCAAAAGGTCTCCAGAAACTCCCAGCCACAGCCCCAGCACCACTTCCCAGCCTGTGCTCCTGCCTTTCCCTCACTTCTTCACTCCACATGCACGCAGTGGCTGCTCAGACTTTTGAAATGGGTGTGACACAAATGCTTTTTTCTCCATTTCAGTAACTGTTTCTTCCCTGCTTGGTTCTATGGCATCGGTCACTGCCTTCTGTAGCTTGTATCTGTCTGCGCAAATGAGCAGGCAAGATGCTTTGCTTCAGATATGAGAACATTTCTGAGAAACTGATCCTTTATTCTGACACTTATTAATTTAGAAACAGCTCATTTTCAGTGTAAGGTTTTAATTATGGTCTCACTTGTGGCAGTTATATTATTGTGAAATTGGCAAATCTCTTGGATATCCAGTATTCTTATGGGAAGCATGACTTCACACATGTTAAATACTACACATTTAATTTTATTGATAAAGTCTGAAATTCATGTCATCTCACAACCTCACATATTCTTTCACTTAAAAAACATTCTCCTTCTATGTCTGCCCCTTTCCACACTCCTAGAAAAGGCAAAATCAGGCTTCTGAAATTCGCTTTTTTTCTTCTTTTTCAAGTGAAATGAAAAGGTTTAAAACTCACTGGAGAAAACATGAAGCCCTATATTATTTACATGAGTAAGAATTCTACAGATGGAGCCTGACATAAGGGTGATTCACTGGTGTGGGTTAAGGAGAAGTTTCTCCAAACCTTTCTACACAACGAGGAATATCTCATCTAGTGTTTTTCTGAGACTTGGAAAGAAAAACGTCCCTTTTTTTTCTTTCTCTATTGTATTTTAAATGTGCATACCATGTGTTTTATTTATGTGTGGACTTAGTGCAACAGACTTTTCATTGAGAAGTGAGGTAGATTGGTAAAATCTAATTTGTAGTCTGTGCTTCAAAGACAGGAGCACTACAGGGACTGGGCAGTAATTCCCCCACCTTAAATCTGAGAGTGCACATCGGTAACTCTGAGCAGACACACAGATGTGTGTTTTGCAGCACTCCCCGGTGTGCCTACAGAAAACGTGTAGCAAACGTGTGTATTACCATGGTGGCTCTGCTGGCTCTGCCTGGGCTGGAGCTGGTGTCCTCCCCAGGGGCTGAGCCGGGGCTGCTTTGCGTTTCTGCGGGACACAGCAGGGAGAGACAGCGCTGGGGCAGCGACCCCGGGACTGCAGGGAGCTCCCAGAGCAAAGGACACCGCGCTCCAGACAGAAAGGGGCAGAGCAGGACCGGGGCGGTGGCACCGCTGTTCCCAACAAGGGTGACCATTAATCATCCCCTGAGACGGGCCCTGCTCTCCCAGAGATGGCTGAGCCCACGAGAAGGCTTTCCTTGTTCTGCCCCGCTTGCCTGCACAGCTTCTGCCTCACCTGCTCAACTCTCTCCATGGCACCGCCAGTTTGTGCCTTTTGTCCCTTCCCCTTCCGTCCCGGCCCCTCTGCTGAGGGCGAGGAGCGGCTGAGCCCCGGCAGTGCCCCCATCCCATCCCGGCCCTGCCCTGGGGGAACGCGAGGGACTCTGCCCACAGAGAGCCCCCTCCTCCCGCACACCGGGCATCTCCTCCTCACGGCGAGCGCAGAGTTTGTGCTTTATTTCATTTTACACAGCGCACGCCCGGACGGGCAGCCTGAGGGGCACCGGCGCTGGAGCAGAACCGAAGGCGGCGGGGACAGAAACCCCAGCCCGGAGCGCTTTGGATCGGAGGCGGCCGGAGCAGCGCCCGCGGGAGGAGAGCCCGGGGGGCTGGAGCGGGACACGCGGAGCCACAGGCGGCCGCTCCCCGTCACACCCGGGAGCGCCGCCCTTCCCTCACGGCCGCCCTCATTCCCTCCCCGCTCCCCTGCCCTCCCGGCCGCCCCGCGCACGGCGCTCTGCTGACGTCACGACGCACAGCCAATGAGGAGGCGAGGAGCGCGGCCTGCCCGTGTTTGAATTGCGCGGCCGGTGGATGGCGGTTGGTGCGGGAGAGGGAGCGAGAGACAGAGCCCGGGACGGTGAGGGCACGGCCCGGGGGTGACAGAGAGAGAGAGAGACCGGGAACGGCCGAGGGCACGGCCCGGGGGTGACAGAGAGAGAGAGAGACCGGGAACGGCCGAGGGCACGGCCCGGGGGTGACAGAGAGAGACAGAGACCGGGGACAGCCGAGGGCACGGCCCGGGGGTGACGCCGGGCACGGGCCCGGCCCGCAGGGTGAGTGCCGGGGGCGAGCCCGGGGAGGGAAGGGCCCGGCCCGCGGGGTGAGCGGGTGCCGGGCAGGCGTCTGTGCGGCCGGCACGGGGGATTCTCCGGCCGCAGGGCCCAGCCTGGCGGCGTGCCCCCGGGAAAAGCCGCCTGCGGTGGGTGAGGAGGGGCCGGGAGAGCCGGGCGGGTCTGGGAGGGGCTCGGCTGAGGGAGGCGAGCCGGCCCCGGAGCGGCGGCGCTGGGAGCCTGGAGCGGGTCCCTGCCAGGGGTGAGCCAGCAGCGCGCTGCTAACCCAGCAATGGGCTGTTTAAAGGGAATTCCGCTTTGGGGCCGGCACCGCATCCCCTGCGGGGCACGGTAACGTAAATCCCGCTTGAACTCTCTTTAAATGGACGCGCGGGTGCCCGGATCAGTCCAGGGAGGGCAGCACGGGCAGCTCCTCTGTGTGCTGAAGGACAAAAAGCCTGCTCGCCTTCGCCCGCAGAAACGCGGTGGCTCCTCTGAAAGCTTGGTCTGTTGTAAAGCAAAGCCTGTAGGCCAGTCAGTAGTTATTGAAGTTCTGAAATAAACTCGAGAATGCCCTGGGGCAGTGCTGGCTGGCTCTCTGGAAGCCCTGCTGAGCTAAGGCACCTTCCGAGGCCGTTCCAGAGCTCCCAAAGTCTCCTCGGGGCACCTTCCGAGGCCGTTCCAGAGCTCCCAAAGTCTCCTCGGGGCAGCCCTTGGGCCCAGCACGGGGCCCGAGCAAACGTGCGAACCGCTCGGAGCAGTGAAAGGCTCCTGCTGCAAATAAAGCCTCTCTTGTCTGCCCAGGAAGGATTCGGCTGCCGGACCCCACAGCGTGCTGGGAGCTGGGGAGCGGAGGGGATGACTCCTGCCAAGGAAGAGGATGTGTGCAGCCATGTCAAGGTGGTGGTGCGAGTGCGCCCGGAGAGCCAGAAGGAAAAGCAGGGCAGCTTCAGCAGGGTGGTCCGTGTCATCGACCAGCACGTGCTGGTCTTCGATCCCAAGGAGGAGGAAGTCAGCTTCTTCAACAGGAGGAGAGTGACCCACAGGGACATTAACAAAAGACAAAGGAAGGATCTTAAGTTCATGTTTGATGCCATTTTTGATGACAGCTCATCCCAGTTGGAGGTTTTTGAGCATACTACCAAAAATCTAATTGACGGCTTCCTAAATGGATATAATTGTACAGGTAACTTTGTTCTTTATCTTCTTTAGATTAAAAACCTTAAGGGAATTTCTCCAAGTTTCTACTGTTCTGTCCAGTGGCTGCAGAGCCATTAAAAAAGCCTGAGATAGAAATAAAACATTGTGGTTTAATTCATACATATGAAAGGCTGACTTTTTAGCATATGCAAGTTAGGATAGCTCTACTCTGTTTTAAAAATAATTTTGTGTTAAGATTATAATAGACTAGGGAAATTTATCTGAAATACATGTGCTAATGGGAGTCATCTAGAGTTATTCAAGCAGAAGCAGTTGTGTCCCTGAGTGTGTGACACAAGTGCTTTATGAACTCTTAAAGATCTTGGGTTTTTTTAATTGGCTGCTGGAATGTGGTGAGGAAATTAAACGCTTATCAGCAGTAAGCTGACGGCCTAGGGTTATGGGAGTAAGTAAGTAATATTTTCATGAGGTGTATCAGTGAATGAATTTTGAACTGAAAATTCAAAAATGTTTTTTGGAAACATCTCGCTCTAATTATAGATCTGAAGGGTAAAGCCTAAGAAACTTTATCCATTCATGAAACAGTTGTGCAGAATGACAGAGGTCTGTGAATGTTCATTTGACTTTGGTCTTCCTGATTAGCTGACACATAAATCACATGTTTTTGCTTTGTTGTTTTTGGGGGACAATTCAGTGCTTGCATATGGTGCAACAGGAGCTGGAAAGACTCATACAATGTTAGGTTCTCCTGAAGACCCTGGAGTCATGTACTTAACCATGATGACACTTTATAAACGCATGGACCAAATCAAAGATGACAAAACATGTGATGTTGCTGTCTCTTATTTAGAGGTGAGTTCCTGTATTTGCTATGTTGCTTTTAATAAGTCATATTTTATAAATAAAAACAAGCTGGTTTTGCTTTCCTCTGGTCCCTTCTGGGGCTTGACAAAATGTGTCCTTCCAGGAGTGGAACTGTGTTGTGCTCTGCAAACTTGGTGTTCCTGGGCACCTGTCACTGATTCACAGAAAGCTGCCCAGAAACAACCACCACTTCTAATATATTTACTGATTGTTCATGATTTGTGTCTTGCTGACCATTTATGTGCATCTGTTGATGTGTACAAGAAAATTTCTTTTCAGGGTAATGTTTTAGGACTTGACAGTAACATCTATAACACTGGAAAAGCACAACAAAATGATGTTCTGATTTTACAGGGAAATGTTTTGGTACCACTGCTGAATGGTGCTAGTAAAATGGTTATCTTTTTAGCTCCCCCAAAGTCTTCATGGACTCTAGGTGGTATTTGGGAGGGGTAGAAGGAGATGGGCAAAGTTTGCATTGCCATATGCTTTCACAGAGCAAGAAACAATAGATTTAAAAATTTTAACAGAAGTAGGTTTGAACTAAGAGATGTTGCATAAGTATGGATCATGATGTACAGTGGAGAAAAATAAATGCTTTGCATTCATTCTTGCTGCAAAACTAGGTTTTATTAAAAAAAGTAATTTTTTTCAATAAAGAATGATTATTTACTAAAATGAATTACTCCTAAAATCTAAAAAGAAATCATATGAATTGAATATTTTAAGCTCAGTATAGGAAAAATGCAAAAAAAATTTATAGCATGAATTCACTACTTATAGCATGAATTCACTACTTTGTCTTAAAGGAGTATTGAAAAAGACTGCTGATTTCTGTTTATTTAATTCTGCCAGCTATGGCAGGATATTTTAACAAAATCTTGTAAATTCCCTTTCAAAGGTTTACAATGAGCAGATTCGTGATCTGCTGGTCAACTCTGGACCTCTGGCTGTTCGTGAGGATGGCCAGCAAGGGGTGATAGTTCAAGGTCTGACACTGCATCAGGTATGTAAATATCTCTAGAAACTGAAAGTGTGCTTGAGATATTTCAGAAACATTCCCATTGTTCTGAAAGTTGTATGGAATTTGGTCATTTCCTAGTGGGTTTTTTCTGGCCACAAGCCCCAGTAACTTGAAAATCTAATTAGTTAGTTAAAAGCACATTGTGGAAAACACCTGCTAGTCTTGTTGAATGCAAATATAGAAGCATTCAGTCCTTGTTTCAAAAGGGGACAGTTGGCTTGATGCTCATCCAGCAGATTTTGGAAGATTTCTTTTTGGGCTAAAATATCTCGGCATTGCCTTCATCACCAGCTTGGAGTGCTCTACACAGCTGTGAAGTCTAAAGGTTGTTTTTGTTTGTAAATAACCATATTTGAAGAGGTCCATGTTAAATTACTTTTCCAGGCCAGCACAGCAATTCTTTGGTAAGGTCAGCGATAGAGCTTAGTTTTCCAATCTGAATTATCAATTCCTGTGGACCAATTTTCTTGCAGCTTCCTTGTGTATGTTAGGTGCTGTGACAGGAAACAATATTCTAAGTTTATGTTCTAACCTCTGTGAACATCATTCTCAAACCTTGAGCTTTGTAAGGAAAAAACTTTTCTTGTACTAATACATTCAATAGTGATATACTTATTTAAGTCCAGACATTCTTAAAAGTGGCTGATTC
Organism: Calcarius lapponicus; assembly: GCA_039654755.1. Lineage (NCBI taxonomy): Eukaryota > Metazoa > Chordata > Aves > Passeriformes > Fringillidae > Calcarius > Calcarius lapponicus. Next base: position 679,045 of record CM077468.1, on the reverse strand, counting down.
TAACTATGGAGAATCTTTCATAATTGTTTAAATTATAAGCTAAAAATATTTGCTGATTTAAGTTGCTGCACTTCAGTGCTTACTTCTCATACCTTACTGCTTTTCAGCTGAGAATATTTGGAGTGCCTTTTTTTGAAGGTGAATGTTAATGTGTTTTAGAATCAGTGGGTTCCTAGAGTTGTTGGAAAGGAAAATAAACCTGTATTTGTCATGTGCTCTACTCTTAAAGCCTAAATCAGCAGAGGAAATCCTTCAGATGTTGGATTATGGGAACAAAAATAGGACCCAGCATCCCACAGATGTGAACGCCTCCTCTTCCCGGTCCCACGCTGTCTTTCAGGTGAGGTGCTAGAGCCAGGAACAGTGGCCATTATTGCCAGTTGCAGCTTTTGTTTAAAGGTGCATGCAAGGGAAGCTTTTAAACTGTGTTGAACCTCTGTTTGGGGAAGAGGGGATTGAAGGTTTTCAGTTTACTCTCCTTGTTACTCCTTAGTCCTTGGAAGGATGTAATGGTTGTTAGTGTTTATGTTGGAAAAAAGGAATTCAGTGAAAAGATCTCTAATTCCAATTGTTTGAGCTTATATATATAAAATATGTACTTATACCTTCTTAACTTATATTCCTTAGAAGAAATAACCTATGTAAAATGGTAATTTAAAGCTGTAATAGACTTCCATATTGTAATTTTATAAACTGAAAGGTGGGGTTTTTTTAATGCTTTCTGGTATCATGGTGTTGCTTAGCATTTCTTTGGGAAACATAATTTACAGAATGCAGTTTGTCTGACTATAAACTAAGAATCTCAAGTAGTACTTTCTTATTTTACTTTCTTGGTTAATGTTAATTTCTACAATAAAGTGATTTCCTAATATCCTACTATGGATCAAGTTTTAGAAAACTGAAACGATGCTTCTTAGTTTTCAGAAATGAGTTTTGAATGAGTTGTACAAATCTGCTAAAACTTAAGACTTCTCCAGAGATTTTTGGCGTTGGCTACACTGCCTTATTCTTCTGACTTCTCTTTTTAAATACAACCTGTGATGTTTAAAAACTAGTCCTGTTATCAACAATGTCTTTTTTTCTTTTTTTTCCTGTTTGCTGTTACATACTGCAAAGCAGAATCTTGAATGATTTCTTTGCTCCACTCTGGGTTGAAAAATATTCAAGTACATTTGATTCTGGTCCTTGCATCAGAGCACTTAACTGTTGGGAAGTTTGTAACAGTATCTACAGACTTAGACAATGCTGAGTAACTCTAACCAAGTTTTAAAAAACATCATCTAAGTATGGAACAGAGCAAAAGCCATTGCCACTCTAAAAGCTTCTGTTTTCCTATATACCTTAAACTTATGTTAGCAATTGCCCTTCCTGTTTTGAATTTCCCCCGAGGCCTGCCCTTGTGCACTGTACAGGGTTGCACAAAGAGTTCTTTTGAAGTGGTTTGGGTTGAGAGCTGCATTGTCATGGATGTGTGCTGCCTTCAGAAAGGCTCCAGGTGCAGTGCTGCACACAGACCAGAGGGAACTGCTGCTTTCTGCTTGTTTACCTGCTGCTGGGATCTCTTATCTCCATCACCTCTTGGGAAAAAGCTCTGCATTTTATTATCTGGCAGCCTTTTTCTCAATGCATTTCTACAAGTGGCAAGCAATTAAATAAATCATTTCAGTTCCTCATATATTTGCACAAATCTGTGACATGCTGCATAATGAAATTGTGTCTTTGTTTGCAGAGATGTAAGTGGTGAGAAATCCCCAGTGCTGTCATGATGGCTCTTTATTTTTGAAATTTCTATTATTTTAAGAGTTGCTTTTTTGTAGAGATAGGTTATTTTTTGCTTTTCTTGTTAACTTGATGGGATCAGGATGTTTTCTGAAACTGACTCAGAAATTGGTGAGTCTTGGCCCAGGACATTCTGAGCTGATTTTAAAGATGCAAGTTTTGCTTTACTGTACCATATGTCTTAGGTTTGAAATATCTATCTGGGTCAGGCAATTACTGCATCTGAGAGGAAAATCTGAATTGCTACACTGTTCTATTGAGAGTGCTCTGCTTTGGGGCATTTCCTGTGTCTTTTGAATTTTTACAAAAGCTTGAGTCATACAACAGAGTTTGGCTGTCGCTCTACCTTTCCCTCCTTCATTAATGATAGTTACTGTGTTGTTCTGGTAGCCTGTTCCCAGCCTGAGGTTCTTTTTTGTTTGTCTATTATACTGGAAACAGTACTACTGAACTTAGTTGTACTGTTTGATATAGAAACATATCTGTTTGAAATAGATTTACATTTCATGGCAAGTCATAGGAATTTTATTTTATTCTTTCACAATACTTGTCAATCTGTTTTCTGTTAGAAACTTGTGAGGAAGCCTTACTGTGAAGGCTTCATTTCTCATGCACAAAGCTTAAAGCTGCAGAAGTGGTGAGTCTTTACTAGTCAGTCACCTTGTGTTGATGGCAGCTCTTTGCTAATTCACTGTCCAGAAGGGCATTTGTGAATGTGTCACTAACCATTATTAATTATAATAACAAGTGGCAGGGCACTCAACACAAGAGAAGGGGAAATAAGTACTGTATAAAGTGTAAAGCCATCTAAGGATAACTTTGCTGCTTCTTACTGACTGTGTATTCATGCTTTGCTTGCCTCCTTACAAACCTGAAGAAAGAGTACCTTCACCAGCAGAAGCATTTAGGTCTTTGTACATCTTGGTATTGTGAAAATTTCAGGCAAGATGGGATGAAGGGGAGCAAGTGGCTTCAGGAGGCATCACATTTGAAAAGATTCTGGAGTGTATTTTCACAGCAGTAAATGAGTATTGTTTCCTATTCATGGAAGATGAATACCTTTGCTGCTTTGTGAGCCTGGGCCAGTTGGTCACTTAATCCTCTGAAGCAGGATGGGAGAGACAATCAGGAGCAAGAAAAGGAGGTACCTTGTGATTCAGTTAAGTGAAAGCAAAGTGGCAGGACATCCAATACAAATGTCTTAAAACAGTTGTTATGCTATGGAGTTAATTTATGCTTAGATTAGTCAGTGGTTACTTTTTAATTGTTTTCTTCTCCTTTTTTTTAATTGTAGATTTACCTACGGCAGCAAGATAAAACAGCTAGTATTAATCAAAATATTCGTATTGCCAAAATGTCTCTGATTGACCTGGCAGGCTCTGAACGTGCCAAAGCAACCAGTGCCAAGGGGGCTCGCTTTGTGGAAGGAACAAATATTAACAGGTCCCTGCTTGCTCTTGGAAATGTCATTAATGCACTGGCAGATCCTAAGGTGGGTGCTGCTTTCCCATGCAGTTCAGAATCCATTTTAAAAAGTGCTCAACTGATTGAATAACGTGGTTTACATTGTTGATGCTACTCACATCATCATTCTCATATAAGATTGTTTTAAGGGTTTCTACCATCGTGTCTGTGATAGCTGAAAGACAGTCCCAGTGAGAGAAAATTCTCAAAAATTATGTGCAACTGCCTAAGGACAGTATCAAAGATGAATGGTACCTGCTTTTCTGATCTTCAAAATCAAGCATATATAGAGAAGCTTGCATGAGTACATGAATAACCTTACCATTAACCTTTAATCTTAGGGGGGGAGCAGCTTTTGTAGGATAAAACAGTATCTCTTCCAGGTTGTTCTTTTGGGATCTCACATACATCCACACACACACCCCCCTGCTCAAACAATGAGTCAGTCTCCTGCTCTGGCTCACCAGCTCAAGGCAAGGAATAGGTACAATTGTGTAAGAGAGTGATAAAACCTCCTGAACCTTTGCATAAGTCAAGTCCATTGTCTACCATAACACTCTTTTTGTCCTTCTGCTCAACTAGCAAATTCCTCCTTCAAATATGCCGGGAGAAAATTAGATTTCATTTCCCTTCCCGATGCTTTGTGTCCTCATCACCATCTTGTTGGAGGGGAAGGTGGAGTTTAACATCTCTACTGCAGACATATGGAAGAATCACATTGGTTTACTTGATATGGGATTGGGTTCCTAGTGACCCAACTTGGTATAATGAGATGAAAATTCTGTAGCTTCCCAAAGCAGCATATTGCAGTGTTGCCTGGAAAGGTGTGCAATCTCCATCCTTGGAGGTAATCAAAACCCTACTGGGCATAGTCCTTGCCATACTCTAGCTGACCCTGCTTTGAGCAGAGGGATTTTAGAGGTCCTTCCCAATCTGGATGATTTTGTAAACTGAATGTAATTTAATGTAGTTTACTTTTTCTTTTAGCTGCCCCATCACAGAAATAGGAGTTACATATCCAGGCGTCAGAAAATAACTTAGCTAATACATGTGTTGCAAAGGTGTTGAACAGTTCCAAGAGACTTAAACTGTTTAAGATGTACAGATACTTCAAAGAAAAAATTACTTGTGTCAAAGAAAATTTTCATGGCTGTTTGTCATGGTTTGTGTTAGTGTTGAAATTCTAAGCAGACTTTGATTTGAAGTACAGTTAAATAAACCATACCAATATCTCTCACTGTTCTTAGAGCAAGAAGCACATTCCTTATCGGAACAGCAAGCTGACTCGTTTACTGAAGGATTCTCTTGGAGGGAATTGCAGAACAATCATGATAGCTGCTATTAGCCCATCCTCTTTGTTTTATGATGATACCTACAACACTCTGAAGTATGCAAACCGAGCAAAGGATATCAAGTCTTCTGTGAGTATATTGCTTTTACTGATCTCTTGTCAAAGTACAATAATCTAGTATTAAAAGAAAAATTATTTCTTTTGGAATATTATATTTTCCTTCGCTTCTGACTCAAAAATTTGTTCTGTTCCATCTTCTTTCTTCATGGTCAACTCCTCCTTATCTGACTGGTAGGTGTAGTAGATGCAAAGTAGATCTTAGATCTGGCCTAAAAGCAGCCTAGCTTTGTTAATGATATGATGCTGCCAGTTTGAAACAGTTTGTTTTGTGAGCATGAGATTTAGAAATAATCCTCAGCCAGTAGAATTCACATCCTTTTTTTACTGTTTTGCTCTTACTTTCTCAGAGAACTGTAATGTACATGAAAGAAATTTCTGACCAGCTGTACAAGAGCCAGTCCAGGGTTGTACAGGTAGAATTCAGCTAGAGTCAAGAAGCTCAGTGGGATTGTCTTGATAAATGAAAAGTTGGGATGTCCTTTTCTGCTCTCTATTGTTTCATTTTCTTTTTCTTTATCTTTTTTATTGCAGCTCCTAACTCTCGTTATGTAAGACAGGGTTCACTGTAGTTTCCATTTGTTGTATACTTAAAGGTAGCTTTTATAATAAAATGCACAAGACAGACATTTAAATAGTAAAACTAATCTGAATAAATGCAAAATGTGCTTGCATACGTAAATGTAATTATTCTTGGTTTGTTGAGGGAAATGTCCTGGCCACGGGTGTGCAACAGATGACAGCAAAAGCTGACAGTCATATTCTCATTGTGCAAGTCAGAATTTTATTAATCTTTCCTCATAACATAGTGGATTTGTAACTATGTGCTACATATACACCCTGTGCTTATTATGCATGGAAAGATGAAGGAGCTGCCTTTAAATTTGAACTTGTTTCTTTACAGTTGAAGAGCAACGTTGTTAGTTTGGACAGTCACATAAGCCAGTATGCTAAAATCTGCAATGAACAAAAGAAAGAGGTATGTAAAAAAATCTGTTGTCAAGAGGTTGAAAGTTTAACTGTTAACTTTGAATATAAAAATAGTTGGTGGGATTAAATCTATAAGGGTTTAATGTATTTTGAAGTAAGAAAATTTTGTCTTCTGAGAGGAATATCACCTGCTGCCATTTGTAAAGCTGGTCAATATCAGCAGAGAATGATAATTTTGGGAAATAAACCAAAAACCATCTTTCAATTAAAGGGTGCTTCTTTTGGTTTAGATCCTAATGTTGAAGGAGAAGCTGAGAGAATATGAAGAAAAGCAAGCAAGCATTCCTGAAAATCGTAATACGGCAGAACTTTCAAACAACCAGCGAGTAGAAATAGAAAGGTAAATGAATTACATTTGCTTCCAAGCTGGAGTTTGCCTAAATTGTAAAAGCATTTGTAAAACAAACCTACTCTTTTCAGTTTTGGTTTGCCCATTTTAACATTGCTTTACTTAGATCTAGGTATGGCTTTGCCTAACGTGTTGTTTGTGTTCAGAACAACTTGGTGGTGGTTTTAAAACGAAAGGGGAGGACGTAGGCAATGCCATGTGACAGGAAGGAGCATCTGAGTGCTGGCTTCCAGCAGAGCTCCTGAGCAGGTTGTGTTTGTGGGTAGGCAGAATGTCGTTTGCATAAATGACAGCAGCTCTGCCACTCTTGGCAGGCACTAGCTCAAGTGGGATCTTTCCTGCAAGGCTTGAGAGAGACAAAACCTGGAAGTTTTCTACAAAGGGTTCACTTGATGTTTGTAGATTCCTTCTTTTCTATTGCTTTAATAGTTCTTGGCCTCTTTTTCTTCTTGGTAGTGTTCCTGTAGATCTTTTCTCTTGTGACAGTCTCATGAGAGAGCACAAAGTGTAACAAACTAAAATGTGAAGTATCAGTTTGTTGCAGAAGTTGTTGTATTCCATGAAGAGGGTAGGTTTTGGAGAGAAAGACTTTCTGGATGGTCTCTGCATATCTCATCTTTCTGACAATTGCTTGCCTAAGTTGATTCAGCTAACTTTTTTTTTTTTAATTTGGCCCTTTGAATGTGCTGGTTTTTAACCTGGAGAACTTTCTGAGGTATAGTAAGAAACCATTCAAAGCAAGATATTCTCTAACCTTGTTTTATTTTAGTGGCATTAAGACATTTCAATAAACCCTTTCATTCAGGTTATTTAAATTAAATTTTCAAAAGAAGTGTGGGCTTCTAAGTCATGTTGATAGTTCTGACAGTTTTCCTGCATATTTTTGCACTGTATGTCTTTAAGATTGATTTAATTTCCTGTGATTTGCCCTTTATTTCATTCTTTGTGTGTGGGAAGAGTCAGTCAAGGGCAAGGTCTCTAAAATATCTTTTCAAAAGGTTGGATGTGTTCTGTGCCAAGGTTTGCTGGTCAGAGAATGTTTGCTATGGAAAATCCAAAGGGCCACAGGTAAACCTGTCCCAGTCCCTCTGGATGTCAGAAATAATGTGCCTGTCTCATTCTCTTCCTTCTCATGAGTATCCTGCTAGGTTCACCATACTGTGGTGCTGTGGGTAATGAATTGATTTCTCCATTCATTTACAGGTTTTGAAGGCATTGTGCTGCCTTCTCCCTTTTAGTTGGGACAGGGAAGAGAGCCTTGTCCACCATCTTGTATTTAGGTCCAACCACCCATGGTTTTTGCATCACCAAAGAAGCAACACTTGCTTCTTCAAACCTAGAAGTCGTTCATCCTTCTGCTAAAACTTGGAGATGGGTTGTGTGCCAGCCCTTCAAGTCTTGAGCCTCTTAGGGTAGGCAGTGGGCACTGGCTGCAGAACTACAGCCAGCAGGTCCTCGAGCTTTTGGACACCAGGTAGTGTAGGGGGGTTCATACCCTCAGTGTGCCTACAGGGTAACTTTGTCATTTTTACAGTGCAGACCAGAGGGTAAAGGTAACTCTTATGAACAGAAATGTGCTAATTGAAAGGCTGAATCCACAAAGGCTTCTGTACTTGATGCTGTATTGGGAACGCTGGTGAATAGAAGTACACAAAAGGTTGGTTTTCCAGCAGTGGCTCCTCATCAGGAGGGTACAAAGAAGCAGAATCTCCCCCTTCACCTGAATTATGCCCAACTTTCTACTGTGATGGAAACTGGGAGGTTTCACTTTGATTCCTCATTGCTGTGCTTCCCAAGCAGCTGGGAGGAAGCATGTTTCTGTGGAGGACAGAAATTCTCCAAGCAGTGCAATCAGTAGTATAGATGTACAATAGGAGCAGTGTAGGGTAGGAGCTCTGATACTCTGCAGCTGGCTGTTTCATTATTAGAGAATCTTTTAGGTTACAAAAGACCTCAAAGATCATATACCCCAACCATTAACCTGTTATTGTTCCTTAAAGAAATAGCTCTTATAAATTCTGTGAGTGTTTTAGTACACTTTTTTTTTTACCTAGATATGATAGCCTGCTCTAGACACTCAGTGAAAAGCTCTTGTATTGCTAAATCTGTGGAGAAGAATTATTTTCTTGGTTCTGTTTTTTTTAAAAGGCGAGTGATAAAACACTCAGATTAGAATAAAAGACTTAGTTTTTCAAACTTGAGACTGTGAAATAGAATTGCTGCTTCTGAAACACTGGCAAGAAGTCAATTAGATGACAAGAATGTCTCTTCAGCTTGTTCTGGAGTTGAACATGGGGTTTTTTAGCATTTTTACAGTTTTTAATTATATGAGGTTTTTTAATACTAAAAACTGTATAACCTCAAATGTTGCATGTCTTTAGAACACTTGCATGTTAAACTTTTATTTTTGTGTAAAGTTCTAAAAACATAGGATGTAATGAAATACTTTGTAAATGTGGTTGGTTATTATTGAGATGTACAGTATCTCTTTGGCCATTCTCTGCTGTACATTTTCAGTGTTCAGGAGGGAAGTGCCACCAGTGGAAGTTACATTGCGGTATGGCAAGGCTTCCAGGACTTGTGCTTGTTACTCTGACTTGTGGTGCAGACTAGGGGTACCCAGAGGAGTGGTTACTCAGTAACTCTTTGAGTGCCTCTACCACGGTTTGGTTTCCCCCCCATCAGCCTGGTATGTGTTAAAACATGGTGAATGTTCTGATTTTTGTCCTCCATGAGTGATGGCAATTGTACAGCTCCTTCAGGGAAAGCGAGCATCCAAAGACCTTGGTGGTTCTCCTTTTCTTTGAGGATAGCTAGCAGGGGTTTGAGCACCTTGTGTGTCTATGGCAACAGTAGTCTGATCTGTTTAATAAATAGATGTAAGACGTAGAGAACATAGGTGTTTAGTATCTTCTGGAGTTAGAGAAAGGCATCTGAAGCTCCTTCACATGAGCCTTTTAAATCCCAGTGTTTTCCTAATTATAACAGGATTTATTTTTAGTGACTCCTTCCAAATTTCCCATCCCATTTTCAGTTCAAATACATAAAATTCTTACTGATGTACTGACATTTTATTTACTGCCTATCTCTATTAGGCTTTACTCATTTTCTTTTCATGTCTTTATTTTATTAATTTAGATTTAAAAATTCCCCTACCAAAGAGATGGTCATAAAAAGTCTTCAGTAAATAATTATTATCCTTTGGTTTTAGGTACAAAGAAATACTTAAAAATGTTTTTACAAATCGTGAGGAAATCAGAAAAGAGTACCTCAAGGTGGAAAAGAAACTGAAAGAATATACACTGAAGAAATATTACCAGAATCAATGTCATGAACAAATTCAACTGATTTGCTCTGAAGAAAGAGTAGTAAAGGTGAGTTTTCTGTAATGTAGTGCAGGGTATCATCTCTTCATTTTGGTATAATTGTGTTAACTTTTCTTAGGTAATGGTGTAATGAGTTAATGCATAAATATTTCATTCAAATGGGACACACAGATTATCACTCACTCCTCTGTGACTGTAGATGTAGTGATGTAGTTTTTGAGGTCAAGGGCAGAGTACAGTTGTCTTCTAAATAGAAAAGGGTGCCCTCTGCCTTGTTGGGACACTGCCTTGCTTATATCCAACTTGCTGTTGCTGGGCTTGTGCCTTCTAATAGTTATATTTCAGAAACAGTGCAAACATCAGAGGAGTTTCTGTGAACATAGAGGATTTTCCTTTTTACTCAATAGCAGACTTCTTGTAGGACATACTCGAGTTACTAGGAATTATTTGGTTATGTTATATAAAAGCAAGAAAAAAGTCTTTATCTATAAAGAGAATTTGGTGAACATAATTTAAAAGTTACCACCTTAAATGCTGATGATTTGGAGGGTGGGATTTTTTTTCAGGCCACTTGCAAGCGGGATCTAAGGCTTTCAGCACTTAACAGCCACTATGTCCGCATGCAGAAGAAGAAGGAGGAGCAGAGCAACCTGTTTGAGGAAAACACCAAGTGGCTGCACCGTGTGGAAAATGAAATGCGCCTCCTGGGTCAGGATGGGTGCATCCCTAAAGTAAAACACCTTTCACTTTGTCCTGGTTGGGGATGGGGGAGAATTGGAAAAAGGGTAAAACCTCTGAGTTAGGAGCTGCTTAATAATTGAAATAAAGTGTATGGAAAGAGGATAAAGAGGCAAACGTGTTTGGGCATGCATAGATAAGCATCCACGTGGGCCTGTTGGACTTTTAGTGCTGATTGTAGCACACACACTATTGGTCAAAGGAATCTACAAGTTTATATTTATGCATGTAAATAAAAATAAAATAATTAATACTATTCTACTGTAAAACATTATTATAATATAGCTCCACTCCATCTTTACTGATCTAATATTATTTTTAATTGAAGTTTTAGTTTCTTTCTACCAGTTTGATATACAGCTGTTTGATTTTCATTTTTATTCCTAATTTCCTAAAGGAACTTTGTCAAGATCTGCAGTATTGCCATTTAAACCTAGAAGTTCAGGCCCTTAAAGCTCAGATTGAACACATGTTGGCTCTGGTGTCCCTTCAAGATCAGTATAACAAGCAAACAGAAAAGTAAGTATGGTTTCATGGCAGGTGGGATAAGACATTCTGACTTGTAACTTGAGAATACCTATTTAGAGAATTTAGTTTTAATTGAAACAGGAGCAAGGTTCTTCTCAAACTTTTTTTTTTCTGGTTTAAAATTGTCTTTTCTTAAGGGAACTTGTTTTGCCTCTTGCTGTTTCACAGAGTACTAAATACTGCACTTCCAGTGCTTCGCAAGCAGCGCCTGCTGCTGAAAGAAGCTGAGCTGACCAATGACTTAAGTGAGACTGAATATGCAGAGATTGAGCAGCTGATTCAAAGACAAAAATCAGTAGCTTGGGCTGACCAGACTGAAGAAAAGGATCAGAATCAAAACCATGAAGTAGAAATGTCAGCTATCTTTTCATTCCCACAGCTTGTGAGCAGACCAAACACCCCATGCAGTAAGTATATTGTTAATTTTTTCTCTGTTGGAAGTACTTTTAAATATCTCCTGCAACAGTCAGATATCATCCATAAACACAGATTGCACTTCTGCAATCACTGAAGCCAAATGTAAAATTGATTCTCAGACCCACTTTCTATAAATTTTGCACCGTTCTTAATTGGATATGGGAAAGTAATTTACTTTTTCAATGGCTGGACACACACTGCAACCGATGAATTCATCCTCTTCTTGTTATAACGTACCCCATGTATCAGTGTTCATAGATCCTGTGAGTGCTATTAAAAATTGCATTTGAATCTTTCATGTGACATTGATGGGAAAGGAATCAGTGTTAGTTGGTTATAATTCTATTAAAGTGACTTGAAACATTAAGCAGATATAGTTTTCTGTAGTTTCTAATAGCCTTGGGGGAGATGAGATTTACTATTAATTACAGGTTCACTTGGAAGCAATTTACTACAATATTTTAGGAGTTTCTGTTGCCAAGAATCAAAGGATTCACCATATCTGCCATGGAACTGACTTTTGCTATATCCTGATGGCCCCAATTTTCCCCCATGATTCTATATAGCTGGCTTTTCTTCTTTAGCTGTGAAGGGATTGCCCTGGAGCATAGTCTGGGTAAAAAGGGATGAAGAATCCTTATAGACAGTGCTGTTCTGATGGATTACATGCCAAATTTCATCCTGATAGTGCAACTGCTGCGGGGGCCATGCTTGTGTTTTGTGCTGTGGACAGGGAGCACTCAACACCCTGAGGCTTTCTCATTACTGCCAGTAATCCATAACTGACAGACATCCCTGGGTAACTAGGGAAAAAGAGATAAATACTGCTTCAAAAATACTTCAGCTTCTCAAAAGCTGGTAGGCCCAAAAAGAGTATTGACCCCTGGTGAAGTGGGAAATGAGTTCCCTCCTTTTGAGAGCTTTTTTCTTCTCTGTTGCTTGAGAATTATTTTATCAAAACCATGTGTTGCCCCTTTTCTCCTAAGAAGTGTCTGTGATTTTTGGCACGTGTTTGTGTTGCTGCTGATGGTACCCAATAGTTGATACAGTGTTTCACTGTCTGCAGTGTCAATTTCAGACTGTTGGCAGTGGGCTGGGGTTTTTTGCTTTGCTTTGGTTGTGTTTTGGTTGGTTTAGGGGTTTTACTCCTGAGTGGCATTGGTTTGATTTTAGTTTGGGTAGGTTTTTCTTTTTAATGTGTTTTTGCTTTTGTTTCTACAGAGAGGAGGAAAAGAAAGTTAGCAGGTTTGCATGCTTACACTTGTTGTTCTGCCCATGTCAGTCAGGGATTCATTCAGCAGGGGTGAAAGCTGGTATTTATTTTAAATCATGGCATATGGTTTTAGATACTGGGGTTTTTGGGTAGAGGTACTCTTTTTTCTGACAGAATAGGTAGGGACACTAATCCAGAAGCTCTGTAATATCCTTTGTAAGGAAATATTGATTGTAATGATCCTGTCTTGTCATATGGAGGTTATCATTCTTGTGAATTGTAGTTTCCCATGCTGGTAAGCTGTGTTTGAGTTCTTGCTTAATCTCCTTCTTTTATACCTTTCTTGAAGTTTTGTGATGGAAGATGCCTCATCAGTTCTTAGTGAAATCAATACTAAAGTTACTCTTATTTAAATTCCACTCTTATTTAAATTCTACTATTAAAACATTAACATTTCACTTTATTTAAGTCATTTGACATGATTTAAGGGGTTTTCTTGAAAACCTTATGTGTAGGTTTTCCAATTATTCTATTATCCTAAAGTTCTTGAACTTTATGTTCAAGTAGGTAAATGATTTTCAATTTTCAGCTAAAACAGACTTTTTTCAGTTGTAAATGGTGTCTTTGCCTGAAGATTATCACAAAAGTCTTGTGTGGTATTTTTATTTGCTTTTTGGTCTTTGGAAGAGGAAATAGGAGGCCTTGATAAAGATGTTTTCTGGCCATTCATTCAATGTCTGTTTCTATGGTCAAATTACCAAGGTGGTCAACTCTTGTGAACCAGCTCTTGATTTCTAGTGAAAGCTAATTGAAGTTGATGTGCTTTCCCAAAGCACACGGACGGCTTCACTACAGGAGTTGACCTCCTTCTATCTTCTTTTTCCTTTAGCCTTTGAAATCTTTAAACACCTTTTGTAAAATTCTGACCTTAATTAGAAGTTAGATTTGTTGCTTTTTGCAGAAAATGCTGGCTTTCCAATATCCTCTTCTTTTTTTTGACACTTATCTTAAAAATTTAGATTAAGCTTTTGTATGGTTAATGTAACTATAAGCATGCAATGTCATGAACAATTTAATGTTTGTCTCAAAGAAAGCACAGGCTGTGGAAACAAGTTCATTTAAGAATGTATTTGGGCACCCATTCAAAAGTGTTCATTAATGGGGAGCCATAGAGTATTCAGAGTTCAGCCTGATGGGTGGAGAGCTCTGACTGGTATTTGCAAGTGTTTCTTTGAATGGGGAAGTTCTTGGCATTGTTTCAAGCATCCCATTTCCAGAAGCCTTACTGTACATTACCACTGAGAGGATGGAATTGATTTATAGGAAAAAAAGGGGATCCGTTGCCTCCCCTTGTCACAAACGTTCTGATCTGAAAAGTCAATTTATTTTTTTGTACGGCAGGAAAAATTGAGGTATAGTTGCACATAGTAAAAGATTTTATTCAAAGTAGGAAAAGCATGTGCCTAGGAAAGATTTCTCTAAGCTGCTCTTCCATACTGTCTTAGGTGACTTCTGAGTGTTTTTTCTCATGCTGTGTAAAGCAGTACACCTGATCACTGGGACTTGCAAGAATGCAGCTTGGATTTGAGCCTTTTTCAGTTCACAGCTGTTGTTTGTGAGCCCGTTGTGAAACTTGCCATCACAGTGATGATGCCTTTGGGTCACAGGAATATGAAATAATTGAAATGCATTGACTAGACCTCATTTGCAGTTTGGAATTCCATGAGTCAGTTGTTAAAGGAATGAAAATGTATGATTAGAATGGTAATTTGATCAGTCAGTGGTAGCCCAGAAATGTTTATTGAAATGAATACATTAATATTTAATTTCACTTTAGCAGAACAACCTGCTAGACTTAATTTAGCACAGTTTCCAGAAATAATCCCCTTATGCATGTATTAGCAGGAGTTCCAGAAGAAGACAAGTCTTGGCCATTATTTTGTCCCTGATGTCAATTAGAACTAACTCAATTCATCGGAGCTGTTCTGCCATGAGCTCTGCTCACTTTTCCTGTGACTCATGTTTCACACATAGTGCATTCTGCTTCTGATATTAGTGCCCAGGGCTGTAAATATCTGCTGTTGCTGTTTCTTGTCAGATAAATCAGTACTTCTGAGTAGTCTTTTGGGACAAATGATACAGCAGACTCAGGACAAAACCACCTCATGTCACTGGATGGGGGCGGTTGATCAGCGGGTGATGGCTTTAATGTTTCATTTCTGAGTGAATCTCTTAAATAGTATCTTCAAGAATTTTGACAATTAGCTTTTATAAACATGAGCCTGAAATTAAGGATCAGCAAATATGTGATCTCTTCTCCAACATATATTTGGAGTAATGTTTGTTTTTAAAGAGATGCATTGTAGCTGTGAAAGTACTAGTTAAGGAAATAAAACTTCCAAATTTTGCATTTAAGCGACTTCATCAAGTTAACTGTGGCTGTTCTGTAAAGCATCTAACTGATTCATTTTTGTACATGAAATAAAAAATATTACTGAATTATGATGAGGATATCGATGCAAAAGATTGAAGTAGCTGTAAAACATGAAGCAAATATAGTCTATAAACATAATATCCCTGCCTCATTATGTTTGGAACACGTTTGAAATTAATTTATTTATAGTTGGAGCATGTTGTTTATCTTTCAGGAGGAAAATAATGACGATATTTAATGATTAGCATTGGCCATCCATTCAGGAACTAGTTGGATTTGTTCTTCAGGGAAATATAAATAGCCCTACTTGGTTCTCTACTGTATCATCCTCAGTACCAGGTATTTAGAAATGTATGGAAGTAGTAGAGTTTCTGTAGCCACTTGTGTTGTCTGAGTCCCTTTTACATCAATTTCTCCATAGTAGCTATTAAAAGCACTTGCCAGAAAGTTAACAATTAGCTTCAGTATCTTGCTTCCTTAGTAAGGTGGAAATAGCAACAGTGGCAATTCTTTATTTTGTGGGTGCCAGTGTTTTTCTTGCTCTGTGTTTATTTACCTGAGGTCAGAACTGTTTGGAGCTATATGCAGTAGAACAAGAAGCTGAAGTGGAATTAAGATTTTGGAGTTGTTTTTGTCACATCATATTTGGTTTATGTTATTTAGTGAAGCCAAGTTAAATATAATATTGCTGGTTTGTTTACCTGCTTACAGTGTTAGGGGCAACCTAATATCCTCACAAAAAGCTGTAGGAAGGAACACTTCTTAAGTGTCTTGTATTATTTCCAACACTTTAATGGCAAGAAAAGCTTGTTGTGTTTTAACTTCGTTTTACAGTGAGTTTTATTCCAGAAATAAATAGATTTTAAAAATAGGTCTTTGTTTTTACTAACAGCTTATATTTGCCTTTTATAGAATTCCTGCAACTATCATTATTAGTTTACTTGTATTACAGTAAAAATGCTCTCCAGTATGATGGAATTCATCAAATTATTTATGTTGGCAGTACTTTTGTGTTCTTTACGTATTTAGTTAATGATTTAAATGCTGGTATTTACAGTTCATTTGAAAATGCTTCCAATATTTAGGCCTGTAGAAGCTTCTAAACCTTGGCACTCCCACCAAAATGTTTTTCCATCAGACTTCCTTCTAGTAACTTTAGGACATTAGCAAAACCTCAGTGTCTTACAGTAAGCAAACTTTGTGAAACTGAAACCTCCCTGTCCTAATGTAGCAATGGACTAATAGAATTCTAACCATTATTTTTCCTGAAACAGACATTCAGATGCATATAAATAGGAGTAAAACTAATAAATGAATATTTTAAATGTGTCCTGAGTCATTTAATGGATAGTTATTTCAAACACTAGATTATATCAACCTTATTCTTGTATTTAAGTATATAAGATGTTAAAAGTCTTTTTAAAAATATTTGGATTCAATTTTTGGTTGTGATGACTAGAATTTTTTCTAAGATTTGTTAGTCTATTACACTGAGGTATATATTGTACTTACTAAAATAAAATTAAAGAGCAAGTACCTAATGAAGCATAGCATTGTTGATAGTGACAGAGAGTAGATGTTTTAAATTGTTCATAAGTAACTTTCTTGTTTGTTACTAAATCAAACCAAGTCTTGGAAAAATATGTCTTTATCACAGTGGGCCTTCTTTATTTTGGGTGGAGGTAAAGATTATTTGGGGAACACTCAGGCCCTGAATTAGCTTAATGTTTAGATTACAATCAGCATCTCAGCAACCTGCTGCATTTCACCTGGTGAAAGCTGGCTGTGGATTAGATGTGGTATAAGATAACAATATATTTTTTATTTTAACAAAGAAAAGGTCCTTTACGTACATCAAGTGAGCTGCTCCTAAGTGCACACATAGACAAATTCACAATTGAGTTATTTCATGCCAGGTAGTCCTCTCAGACCCAAGTTTTCCATGTATGTGTTTCTTCAAAGCTCCAAGCAATGTCATGGAATTGGAATTGTTCATGTAATTGTCCGCAGTGCTTTTCCCATGAGCAGTTTAAACTGCTCATTCTGACACTGAGCCCCTGAGTGAGGAATTAATGTTTGCTTTGTTTTTCCAATGGTTTCATTATTGAATTAAGTTGTGGCAACATAGCATAGACTTGTGGCCTGTATCTCATTTCCTTGGTACTTGTACATACTTTGATGCTGCCTGTTGTATCCTCCTGGCACAGGTCTGGGTCTCACTGTGGTTGTTAAATCCTTGGCTGTCCCTTACAGCTCTGTTTTCTGTCTTCTAACTGGGCACCATCTCACCTAGCTGAGTATCCCATCACATGGCATGTCTAGTTCCAAGGTGTGTACCAAAACCAGTGTTGGGATAGACCCTCCTTGGCTTTTCTTCATGAGGACCTTACTTGGGCCTTTTCCCAAGATACCTGATTTCTGTGCTTGGGGAATCAGCTTTTTAAAGCCTCTTGGCAAGTTTGGACGCAACTGGGCAATGAGCTCAACATTAAATGGGGCCTGAGAAATGGTAAGCAGAGAAAAAGCTACAATTATTTAAGCCTTACTTTCTGTAACAAATCAGGCTTGTGGAGGTGAAATAATACAACACATAGGTGTTCTGAATCAATCTTTGTCGTGTTCAAAGAATGTTTTTGGAACAGTCAAAATGCCCCGAGTGTTAACACATGAGAGAGAACTAAAGAAGCATTCAGACTGAGGAGTTCAAACTAGCTTTCTTAGTCTGAGGCAAAAACAGAATGAAATTTAGAAGAAATAAGTATTTATCATCACTGTTCTAGGAATACCATAGCTAATTCCCAAGTACCTTGCATCAATTTAAAAAGCAGGAGTTGTTTTTGCAGTTGAGTTGCTCATAGGCATGAAGTAGGCAATGCAGAAAAGAGGAGTATGAGTCTGGCTGCCAGCTGAAGGGGATCCAATCCATAGGCATTTTAAGGATACTAGGCTTCATTTCTTAAATTTGCACTGGAAGTTAAATATAGGAGCCCTTGGGGTTTTGACAGCCCTCTCCTGCTCCTGATTTGTTTAAAAAAAATTCCATAGCTTTTTGGTATCATAACTGTGTAAGTCACCATTTGAACAGTGAGCTGTGTCTTAAAATGATCCTCCTTCACTGAAAGCTTGAGTAAGATAAAGGCCTTTTCTGTCTTACCTTGGACATTGCCTTTATTACCACTTGCTTGAAAATAAAACCATTATGACACTTGAAGAAAAGTAGTTTAAATCAGGATGAATGAGACTGGCCAATTGCACTGTATTGCTTGCTTTATTTTTGAGGGTGGGGGAAGTTGTTAGTCAAGAGCTTTGCTCCCCACAGTTGATATAGTAGGGTGACAGAATCCTACTAACTTCAACTTCTTTGTTTGCCCCTTTGCAAAATACTGCTTTCTCATTTGCAGTGTCAGAAAATTTTGTCCTTCTAGATGGCTCTGTCATTCCTTTTTCAACAGTTTCTCATTATTCTACATGGTACTTGCTGGGGAAAAAAACGCTGTGGTCAGGAGTCAGCTCTAGGTTATTGTGGTTGTACCACCTTAAAGTAGGAGTTTTGTCATGGTGGTGCAATAATTTTCAGTACTCTTACTCTTGCATTCCCTCTTGTCATGTGTCAGATCTTAGTTGTGATTATTTCTATAACCTCTGGGGTTAACTATGTCAACCTATGCACATTCATGATGCTTTGAGTGTTATTGTAAATCAAAGGCGACTCCAAAGGGGAGAGAA
Source organism: Calcarius lapponicus (assembly GCA_039654755.1). NCBI lineage: Eukaryota > Metazoa > Chordata > Aves > Passeriformes > Fringillidae > Calcarius > Calcarius lapponicus. The sequence continues at coordinate 660,673 of CM077468.1, read as the reverse complement.
TGATGAGGAGGACTCTGTGGATATCAGAAGGCTAATTAATTACTTTATTATACTATACTATATAGATTTCATCTAAACTGAATCTGCCACGCACTCTCTCTGCACACACCTGCTCACACTGCCCAGCATCTCGTGACTGTGAGCTGACAGTCCCCCCACACACACACACACAGACACACACACACACACACTTGGTCCTGATAGGCCAAGGAAACAAAGCATCCTTACTTTGGGTGTACAGTCTCCATGTTGCATTCTACTTTGGCACAACACAGACACAGCAAGTGATAAGATTTGTGTTTTCCCTTTGTCTGAGGTGCAGAGAATGTGAATCTCAGAAACCTTTGGGAAGAATTGTGCCTCGCTTTTCTCTGTGAAGAGAAATGTGACGACAGAGTGTCACAGCAAATGCCATCTTAGACAATGCTGCAATAGAAATAATTTCACTTACATGATCAAGTTGATATGTATATGAAATAAACAGTATTTGTAATAATTTCTGCTAATGTCTCACTAGGGAAGAGGAGGCAAAAAGCCAGCTGTGAGTAGTATGTGCAGTTAGATGTGCTAACCATCATTACTTATGTTTGACAGGCACCTCTTTTGGTACACCATCACAAGAAATGAGTAACAATACCCAGCAGGTGTTAGAAAACACAGAACCACCACAGAAGAGAACGAGGAGGAAGCTGATGGACTCTCCGGTGGTAGCTCTAAGCCCTCCTGCCTCCAGCCACTGCAGCTTGCAGCACCTGGAGGATTCTCTGGCCAAGGAGGTGTACCCTCTGGTGGATACTCCAGACTCCTGCAGAAAGCCAGGGCACAGCTTCTGTGCTCAGGCTTTGCACCTGGCAGGCCTGGGGACAGTCAGTGCCTGCAGTGCAGGTGTGGCAGCCAGGAAGGGCAGCATCATGGACACCACGTGTGACGTGACCCCAGAGAGCCACCAAGCTCTCATGAACTCCACTATCATTCTCTACGAAGGTACAGATGAAACAGCTGAAATGTCTGCTTACTCACCTGTGAAGGAGTCACAGCCATGCAGCAATAGCATTGTGCAAAGGTATTTTCCTTTTTTATGGGTGAGAAGCATTGCCAAGTCACTTAATCCTGCCTGTCTTTACAGCTGGTTTTTTCCATTTCTATCCATTTTATAAATAAACCCAACGTTTTGAAAATCAAACCCTCAATTTTGATCAACATCAAATTCAATTCTGCCATTGTTTGAACTCAGTAGTATGTTAGTGATAACAAATGAAGTTGAAAGCTTATCCTGTTTTAGAAGATACGTACCAAAAAGAAAATACAGCACTTTCTAAATTGATTGTGATGCCTCAGGCAAGTTACTTTCTCTAAACTTTATGTTTTCTGTTTGTAAAATGAGTACTTAACCTCTCCACATTGTGAAATGCCATGCTTAAAGCTGCTGTGCATGTCAGAAGTCTTCAAAGCTTCCTCAAATAACATTAATGAAATTAATTTCCAGTTTCAGTTTTCAACTTACCATGTATTTGTTTACCGTTAAGAACATATTTACTTGACTTTTACCAGGAATATGCTTTACAAAAATATAATTATTTCATTTCAGACTTGATCTTTCTTCTTTAAGAAGCAAAAATTCTGCTCCAGCATTTGAGAAGCCCTCATATATGGCAATGACTTCAGCTGCTCAGAGAAAAAGAAAGATACTAAGGTAAGATTAAACTAATCCTTAAAAAAACCCTATACAAAATGAATTTTCATTTCCTATGTTCTTACTTCAGTTTCAGTCTAATATTTCAAATCTGAAAACCTCTTATAGAAGTCATCTGGATCTGCATATGACATGTTCTGATTCAAATATGCTTGAATTCAATCAAATGTTTTTGTTGCTTTTCTGGATAACTTCAGTAGATTTTTTTTTCTTTAGTCTTGGTTTAAGAACTTCTGTTTTAATAATTACAAACTAATATCATGTCTTGTGTAGCAGCTGTCTACTCAAAATAGAAAGATGGCACATAATTCTGAAAAGAAAAATTTTGTCATCAATTAAAAATCTAAGTTTTTTGACAATGTTCTACCTTTGCTGGAGCACATTTACCAAATTACCAAAGTAGAAAGCAGGGAAAAAATATACATGACAATACTTAAGTGATCAACTTTGATTTTCTGATAATTCATTTTCAGTCTCATATATTGGGAATTAATTTTTGCAATCTGCTCTAGGAAGAACTTTTGTGTCATGGCCCTAAAAGAGATTTATTAGCAGGAGCACCAGAAAAGCTGAAACTGAATAGCCATTAAGTTGAATTGTAATTTTTTTGTGTATGTACTTCTTTGGTTTTGGGGTTTTTTTTCTGTATTTAAACCTGATCAGCTATGAAACAGCTGGTCTATCTATTTTTTTTTTCCTATTTCCAAAAGCAGAAATTGATACAACCATTTTTAAAATCATGTTACAAATGACCTGTTACTAGACATGAGTGGAGCTACCACTGCCCAGGTCTTGTAAAGAATATCTCAAGAATGTTGGGACAAGGCTGTAGACAGATCACAGAACATGGAAGAAACTTTCGTGCCTTTTTGTTTATTAGCACCTTTAAAATAGAGAAGTATCCTCAAAGATCCGAGTCATCTGGTCTGGTTTCATGTAACTGCTGTGATTGTTATCAATTACTGCTCTAAACTGTCTTGCTAGGAGGAGGAATAAACTCTGCTGCTCTAGGATGAGAAAAGAGGCACTGCTCGCTTTTTCAAATAGCTGATTATGAATTTAGCGAAATAAATCAGCTGTTCTCTGAAACCAAGCTAGCTTTTTCTACTTTCTCTCTAAGGAAAGGTGAGGGAACCTTTGAAGCCTGATTTTATCTAGTCTTAAGGTAAAAGTTCTCAGACGGGCTTTTGAAGTAGTTTTTTTTTGTAATAACTCTGCAATGATTTTAAAACATATATATAGATATATATATGCTTATTTCTTCCCAAAAGAGTAGCTGTTTCTGTTCACCTTGTTTCTTTTGTGCCTCAAACTTGTTTCCCAATACACTGCAGAAAAATCCCACAACTTCTGTTCCTTTTATAGAGATCATTTTGCCGCAGTAACTTGCCTGTAGAATGAAATTCTTTATGGTTTTGTCTAGCAGTTGGTGATGAAGAGAAGGAATGAAAACACATTTCTGAAGGAGAAAAGGAGTATGCCCTTACTTTTCAGAGTGCCTTCATTCCATTCTCTTCTTTGCTTTTTCCCTCTTTTCTCCCCCATGCTTTCCCTGATTGAAGTGGCTCACTCCAGTCATTCACCTCCTACTAATGCTAGATAGAAAAATATAAATTTCAGTCATATGGTCCACATTAGAAGTATAATTTGAAACAGTTGTATTTTCAGGACAAGAGATTAGAGGCAAGTCAGTCATAAGAGACTATTTTACAATGGTATATTCTTATTGGCATAAGTTCTCTTGCAAGAGGCATGCGTGAGTAGATTTTTAGGACTGGCACAAGGAAAGTCTTAGTCTTTGCTTCTTGCTATATATTTTCATTTAGCAGAAAATGATTATTAAGAAAGTGTGAGTTAGGGGACTCTAAAGTGGAAATAATACAATATTTATTTCAGGAATAGGAAAAGCCTAGGGACTTGGGACATAAATACCATTAGCTTGTTTATGAGGCTGTCTGGCAGACTGGAACCGAGGAAGTTTGTGAGGCAATAGCAGAAGGGTGAGATCAGATGGGTTCATAATTTTCATTGTAGACCTTAAGTCCATCACATAAAGTGCTGGGGATAAAATATAGAGGTTTTGTTTTAATGAATTTGAAGCTGTAACGGTTTTCTTGCAGCTTAGTTAAAAAGTATTGTCTGCTATGAAGCCACCCCCTCCAACTGTGTTGGAGGCTGTAGAAAAGTTATTGTAGCAATAAAAAAATGTGATTTGTTCAATAAACACAGCTTGGTCATTTCAAGGATTTTGTAACATGCCTTAAGATTATTTCTTAGTATAATTTGTATGTGATAGCCATCAAACTGGCTTCCGTGGTTTCAAACAAAACTGTGACATATTGTCCTGCCTTTGAATACAAGTGCCAGCATTAGTTCTTATTTTCACAGCTGAAGCATTCTTGTAAATTTTTAAAAAGTGGAAAGGGGAATAGTATCCACAGATAAACTAATTTATTATGTGTATTCTGTTACGATTCTGTCAACCCTGGATAATATGCAAGGTATTTGTACGTTGCAAGGCCAGAAGCCCTGTGAGCAGTGGCTGTATGAAGGCAACCTCTTTGTGGCTCTCTTGCAGCTCCACGTCGAACGCGGTGCTGGGCAGCCTGCAGGCGCCGGGCGCGGCCAAGCGCTCCCGGCAGGACCCGGTGCTGCTGAGCCACGCGGCCCTGAGGGTGCCCCAGGGGGCTGGTGAGTGCAGGGCTGCCTCAGCCTGGGGCTTTGGTGTCTCCACATTCTCTGCTGCTTTGGGGTGTGGGGCTGGGCTTCACATTCAGGGATGCTGAGCTCTGTGCACAGAGCAGGGAGACAAAACAATTCCTGCTCCAGCTGGGCACCAAGGACAAATGATCCCAATCTCAGCCCAGGAGCACAAACCCCGTGGGCTGCAGAGAGAAAAACAAGCAGGGTGGGACTGCAGGGGCTAAAGCTGGGATGGGACAATGAACTGCAAGGTGCAAATGGAGCAGAACTGATCCCAGGGAGAGACCCCGGCAGCGCTCGTGCATTTTGGGGCCATTTTGGTTCATCTTGGGTGCAGCCCTGGCTGGGCTCTGGTGCTGCCCAAGGTGGGTCCACGGAGGAGATGCTTTGAATCAATCCCTGCTTTATTCTCTAGCTCTGTCCAGCCCCTGCTCCAGGGCAGCTCTCACAAGGTGTCGGTTTCTGGGACCGGCATCACCCTGCTAACAGTGACTGCACAAGTTAATTAATTTTGCACTTGCCTCCCAATTCATTTTGTCACTTTAACAGCACGTGTTCCTATAACAGTGTACCAAGTCATTGCTTTGAATAGTATATCCTTTTTTAAAAGAAAAATGACACAGAATGTCAGTTATATAGATAGTAACTAATCAAAATTGAATTCAATATTATTGCATGGTTTTTGGGAAACCCTTTTTCCCAAGAGCCAAGGTCTTCCATCCAGAATAGTTTATTAACTTGTTGAGAAATTTTTATTACCAATTATGTAATAATTGCCCAAGTGTGGCTTATCAAGAAATAAAAATCTCTAATAATTTCCATACCAGTTTTTAATTCTTTGCTTTATTTTACAGCATCAAACTGATTTGTTTTAACAGAGATAAAATGTCTTTTCAGAGATTTATTGGTCTTAAAATTTGGGGCTATTTTGGGCAAAAACAATAACAGAGGCAAAATTATTTTGCTTTTAACATACTGCTGATAATAATATTAGCAAGTTCTATTGTATGAAAGTTTGCCTCAATTATATGGCTTCTCTCTGAGGTGCATAAATCTTTTCTGTGATAAAATCAGTTACAAATATTTTTTCTGCCAATGTTCACAAATGTCTTCACAATTCTATAAAGACCTCTGCCTTTTCTAGTGCATGGCACTGAGTTGCTTGGCGCCTGAAGCAGATTTTAATATGCTAAATCAGTACAATTTTCCTCCATCTCTGCCTCCTTTTCCTCTCTGTCTTCAAAAATACACTTAACAATCTTCTTGGGCTAACTAGAGGAGATCCAGTATTAGCTTTAAAATTGTAGTCTGCTTTTCCTATGAAATAGTAAAGCAATGTGAGAAAACATTTCCACGGGGCAGCTTTTTCCAGTGCTATGGGCAATACACTGGTTTTACAGCACATACATGTTTTTAAGTAAAAATTACTGTGAAGGAATGTCAGGGAAAAGGTCTCATTCTGTCTTCATTGGAAATGTTGGGGTTGTGTTACAAGAAGCTTTCTGGGAACTGAATATCTGAGTCTAAGCTCTGTCTAACCAAGTGACCTAAGAGGCAGATTGCATACAGGGTTATATCAGTGTCTGCTCCAGCTGACCAGCTTAGGAGGGATCCACTCTTCAATCCCAACTCTGGAATTAAGGAACTGTGTAATGCAGAGGCACCTTTTGAAATGAGAATAAAACTTGGATTATTCTTGACCTGAGTACGAAACAGCCTTGATTTTTGAGAGCTTGCATTCCAAGAGCAGAGTAAACCTTAACCAAATACCTAAGAGGAAGAGTTGTTTTCAGATTAAAAAGTCAAAACTTTCTGAAATGACATAGTGTTCATTTTTCAATGCTATTCTATAATAAGAAGGATTGATAACATTTTTTCATATTTCTACATCTTTTAATAGACCATTGTGCTTTTTTAATAGCATCTCCTGTCAGTTGAAGATCTAATCATGGGACTTTCTAGACAATTAAAACACTGGATTACTGAGCTGAGAGTGATTACATGTTTGCATATTAAAATGAGGCTTTCAGTAAAGGAAAGAAACGTGTAAAAATTTTTAGACCTATTCTGAAAAGGAGGTCCATGTCTGCTACAGCCTACTTACGTTTATTGAAGGAGTTTCTCTCTGTTTCTAATAGCATTTCTTTCTTCACTAGGAGTTAAAATGAAGAGCAAGAAGCAAGAACAGATTATGCCAAGGAACTTCATTAGAAGCCTTTCTCAAGGAAATGTCCCACTGGATGTTAAATCAAGGACATCAAAAAATCTTTTACTTCGTGTTTCCAAGAAAAAAACTAGGATTTAGTTCATCCCTGTTTCAAGCAGGATTGATGGATAGCAAATGTGAATAGGATGAATTGTGATTTCCTCCTGTAAATAGTTTTGAGAGTTTCAAGGTGGAAATCTTAGTAAAGTTATTTTGACCCCCTAAATTATTTTCACTGGAGTAGCTTCCTTGTGTTAAAATCGATTTTCATTTGGAAGCAAGTTAGGGAGATGCTAATACTAGAACATGTTCATGCTTAGCATTACAATGCCTTAGATGTTCTGAGATTTTCAGCATCTATGGACGACCTGTGGAGTTCCAAGAGACAGAAAAATATTTCCAAAACTGGCATTTTTTCCTTTTTTTTTTTGGCTTTCTGTTTTTTTGTCTGTTACTTGGTTGTAAATGTTCCTGTGCTGTTTGTTCAATTTAATTCAGCTGTAAATATGTCTTTATTAATGACTTCAAATAAATTTGAATATTATTAAGAGCAATATAATGTGAAATGTATTTCTAGCAAAAAATGTTCCTTCTCTTACGAAAAATGTCTAAATTGATATGACAAATATTGTTCTAAGTACATGCTGTTTATAATGACTTCTAGCAAATCATTAATGTTCAGAGACAGAGCAATGTTCAGCTGTGCTGTAACCTTGACAGCCTGCCCAGCCTTCAGAGTGTCATTCTGCTGTGTTTGCCTGTGCAAATGAAGTGAATTTCTCCAGTCTGGTGAGAGCCAGAGGAAGAAGTCCTTTAAAGTAGCTTGTGGTGTCAGAACTTGTGAAGCAAGGAGCTTCCCCCTGGATCAGTTCCTGGTGCACTGCAGAAATCATGCTTGGCACGTTGGAGGAGCATTTCCCACGAGCCTCTGAAGAAGGACATGGGAGCTGAGCTGCCTGCAGGAACTTTCAGGACCACTTTGGGAGGAGCAGGCCATGGGGCAGGAGCAGTCTTCATTGGGGGAGTTCAAACAGGAAGAAACCATTTCTTAAGAAATAGGTGTTGCTAGTTAAAAATGCTAGGAGTGGGAAATTGAATCCTCCTGGTTGCTTTCTCAAAGGATTCCAGTTGCAGAGAGCCTGGGATCTTGTAGTGCAGTTAGAACTTGGAAAAGGCTTGTGTGAAGCCTGAAAACCAGGATTTGGGCTGTGTCCACATAGCAAGGTGGTGTCATTTCAGTAGAATGAAGAGGGAGGATCACTTCAGTATTTCCCTATCATGATGAACAGCAAGATTTTGGAATTAATTTTAATTTATGATTGTGATAAAGCTGAAGTTGTAAAGCCTATTTTTGAGTTAAGAGATATTTTTCAGATTCTCAGTGTTTTTTGTAAAATGGACACAGGGAGCTTCTTATGTTGATATCATGTTGGGGTTTGCTAAATATACTTGTTACTTCCACGGCTCTCAGGGCATGTAAGATGCACAGATGTCCACAGCAATCTTGAAAAGTTTTCAGACAAGCTTGTGCAATGCACCATTTTGATAGTCAAAACATAAAACTGATGGATCCCATGTTTTCTTAATGTCTTTGGCATGCACTTGAGTGGAATCACTTGGTTCAGTTGCAATACTTGCAGGGACAAAAAAAAAATTACTGAGAAAATTAAAAGCTGACATGAGAAGTGATTCAATCAGAAGCTGATCATAGATTTGTAAGGTAGGTACATATTTACCATTCGTAACTAGCATAAATTGTTTCCAGAGATACAGCAGATTGAAGGGAGGTTTTTGTATTTCATATTGCTATTGAGTAATGTTCTGCACTATTAATTGTGCATACATTTGTTTTCTTACCTACTGTGAACGTATCTAGACTTCATAGGCAGAAAGTGCTTCCCAGCACATTCCACACACATTACTGGCACAAAACTCATAATTTTTCATTACCTACGAAGTTTTTCTGTCAGATTGCCAGTTAGGTAGAAAGCAATGTGTATTTGGGAAGCAGTGGAGGTGTGATACAGCCCATTTCATTTCCTTGCCAATCTGCTCTGCTACCTGCTGGCTTGTCTTTACGAGCTAATTAAGGAATAGCATTTATCTGAAGTACACATTTTGCTGATTTCACTGTTGGACCATGCAGGGTTAAGTTGTGTCAGTGTTGCAAGTGTGAAAAGGATGTTAGAGATCTCATCCCCCTGGGAAATTCTTACAAAAACATTGAGAGGCTGCAGGCTATGGTTTATAACAACATTCAATCAACAGAAAATGCTTCTCAGACCATTAACTTGGCCCATTCAACTTAGCAAACTTTAAGCCCATTTGATTTTTAGTTACTCAAGAAATGCCAAGAAGGGGGAATTAGAAGAAGAAAGAAAAGAACACTACCTCATTCTGGGTTCCAGCAGTGGTCAGATGGAAACTCCAGGATGAAAGCAGGGTCAAGATGAAAGCTTCACCTCCTGTTTGGCCTTAGACAGCCCTGTGCCTTCCCCCAGCTGGGGCTTGTGCTCCTTTGGCACTCAGGAGCTGGGTCAGGGCAGAGTGGAGCATTGTGCCTGCGCTGGGCACCCCTGCCAGGCTGGGACTGGGCTCCGGGGGCACCTCAGAGCCTTTAACAGAGCCACATTCATTATTTCAAAAAGGGGCTCTGGGGGACCTTCAGAGGCTTTAGCGGAGCCACAAATCATTATTTCAAAAAGGGGCTCTGGGGGACCTTCAGAGCCTTTAACAGAGCCACAAATCATTATTTCAAAAAGGGGTGCCAGGGTAAACTGACAGAAATTATTGAAATTGAATTTTTCAGTTAGCTGGAACAAAAGCTAGCTATGAAGAGGTGGAGAAGCATGTTAGTTGCTGAAGGACTGGGCAATAAAATAACAAATGGAACTCAAGGAAAACAGCCCAAACTACGTATGTGGCAATGGGTTCTCAAATAGATATTAGTCAGGAAAGAGACCTTGGAGTTATTGTAAAAATGCCATGAAAACATCATCTCTGTGGTCAAAATAGCACAAAAACTCACGGGGAACAAGCCCTTGTGCAAATTCCTTGCCTGAATCCTGGTGTTGTCCTATACAATTCAAATAAATGCGGTTGGATTACAAAGGGTATAAAAATGGATGAGAGGATCAATTAAAGCCATGAACAGCCTGAATACAAATAACAGTTTAGGAGCACTTCACCCTGGAAGTGAGGAGTTCTGTTCAAAGTGTATGAAATAACAAGTCATGGATAAAGGGACTAGGCAACAATTATTCACTGCTTCTTGCTGTATGAGACCTAAATGGCAAGTTCAAACCACATGACATTTCCTCCCTGAATAGCATATGCGATGACGAAGTCTGGAGTTTAAAATGTGATGGATGTCAAAAGAGTTGAGTTCAAAGCTGATTACTCAGATCTGTGGAATACTTTAACTCTGTCTAGCCTATGTTCTAGGCCAGCCTTCACAAGGCACCAGCAGTGCCCAGCAGCAGGGGCTGATGGAAGCCTGACAGAAGGGGAGGGGAGAGAATTTTTATTTTCTACCTGGTGCTACCTTCACCTGACAACAGTCATGGAAGGACTCCCTTGCAGGGGGAAGGTTGGGCACACAGTTGGTGGTGTTTGGCAGTGGGGCTGAGTATATACAAAGCAAATATTTGAAGTATTTTAATTATTTAAATTTCTTTTAATGCTTTAACAGATTGCAGGTGTGCACAGTGTGGGTTTGGTGTTGGTTAATGCCTCGTGTGCTCACTGGAATGCAGCTGTGGGCACAGAGTTTGGGGTGGTTGGGGCCCAGCCTGATCCCTGATTGTCTCCAGCTGTGCAGCACAGGTGAATGCCATTGAAGGGAACGAGCCAGGGAGTGCCCAGGGTGCTGAGCAATCCCACAGGAGCAGAGGGCTCACAGGTGCTGTGCATCAACAGGAGGGCATAAAAGGCTGGAGAACAAAGATGAGCAGCCATTTGCTGCTCCTGAGGTGCCCTGGTGTCACTCTGGGCAGGCTGGAGCTTTCTGGAATTGGAATTGTGTGGTGGCACTCTGGGCATGGTGGCACTCTGGGCATGGTGGCTGTCTGTGCTGTGACACAGGAGGGGAGTCCTCCTGACAGCCTGTGTGGTCAACAGAGAACAAAGGGGTGGAAGGAACCCTTCCAGAAGGCAGCTCAGAGTGGGAAGCTGGCTTGGATCCTTCTGGCAATGCACTCACTGAGCAGGTAAGTCTCGTTCCTAGAGGACCTTGATGTTCTGGATGTCTCCTCCCAAATGAGTTGTATGTTTACTCTCCATATTTATATGTGTGGATTTATAGTCATTCCATATGTGTGGCTTTGGAATAATGCACCCTGATGAGGAATAGATGAAAGTTTCTGCCCTTTTGCCTGGTTTGGGGCATCTTTCTGAGGCTGGGAGTTGTAGGTGAGAGTCCACCCTTGTGGAGATGAAGAGGTCCAGGAACCATAATGGGCAGCAAGTGCTGTTTCTGATCTCAGCAGGGTCATGGCTTTGTGTAAATTAGGAATTCCCGTTTTGGAGAGTGTAGTGGTTTTGGTTTGTTAGTTGGAGAATTTTTTGAGATGGACAGACTGTTAGTTGTGTAGAAGCTTTTGTATTACATCTGTAGATGCCTCCCATGTAAAACTGCCACAGAGAGTGAGAGAAAAAAGCTTCAATAACCCAAAACAAACCACAAACAAACAAAAACAAAACCCTGGAACCCACATGCTATAAAACTTGGAAATAGTGATTTTCATCTTGCATCATAATCTTCTTGCATAGTCTGGCTTTGCTTTTTTCTCTGGTTCTGTTTGTCTTCCCTCCAGCTGACCTGTAAATCATGCATTTGCCAGGCTTCTATTCTGTGCCACTTTGCTGTTCTCCTTCACCTGGAAGAGAAAATGTATGTTGGACATTGATACAGGGAGATTGATTTTATCAGTGCTGTAGGATATTTCATACCAGGCTCACTGGCATGTTAAAAGAGAAAGAAATTCTTTTAGCACTGAAGAAATTTTAAAGCACTGGGAAGCTCTGGAAGCTGGATTGGCTTCACACCACTCGTGCATCCAGGATTTAAAGGTGCTATGGAAGCTCACAGAAATAGTTACTGAATATGATAAAATATACTGGAATTATAGAATATTTTCCTGCTCAATCAATTCCCATTCCTCAGTCCCTGGTCTAAGACTTTTCAGAGATTATCAGAATGTTTGCACATGATAATTTGTGTACTCTCTAAGTCCTCCCCTCTGCACACAGGCATATGTTTGGGTTTCAGGTAATTTTGGGAGAAATACTTTTAAAAGGGTTTTCTTTACAAAGCAAATTTAAGCTGCTTTTTTCTAAATGGTTTGGGGAAACATTTTGGAGAAAAGTGGAAATAATTTATTTAACAGCCAAACCATTTACTAGCACAAAAAATGAACAATATTGAAAAACAAAACTTGTTGTTGCTTTAGAAGACACAGTAAGCTCAGGGGTACTTGGTAGTTGGGGGTTTTTTAAAGAAATTTTATTGTAGATGGGTTTTTGATAGTTAAGGTCAGGTGTTTAATTGTTTGATGCTTTTTGTTTTTACAGTTGTTATTTTAAATGCTTACCTGAGTTTCTTTGGGTTTTTGAAAAACTGACTTTGGAGGAAATCTGTGCTTAAAATGGATGGGGGTTTTGTGCTAGTTACAATAGAGTGGCTTTTTTTACTTCCTTTTAGTTAGTTTTTCTTTAGTAAAAAGTAAATCTTTGTGATCTTTGTGCTACTCTAGTAATAGAAACAGATTTTGTCTTTATGTTTTGGTGGGATTAATGAGTATTGTGTGCTAGTGTTGATTAAGGTTTTATCTTTTTGTGGTTTTGATGAACTAGGTTAATGAATTTATACAGTTTAAAAAACAGGTTTTTTCTAGCTTTTTCTTGCTCTAAGCTTAGTTATTCTTTTTTCTTTGGGTATATCTTTTGGAGGGTTTTTTAAAGGGATTGGATATGTTGTTATTATTATTATATTTGGTATTTTGGTTAGGGGTTACTGGAGCTGGTATTTTTGGTGGAACTTTTTCTTTGATTCTTGTTTTTTTTTTTAATTTAAGCACTTGTTGTTTTAGAGTAACAGTAGATTTTTTTATCTTATTCCTTTATGGATATTTTTACCATCACATAGTGAGGATGCCTTCTTTCCCTGCTTGGGGGACATTTACATTTAATATTAGAACTTTTGACTGGTATTGCTGACATTTGGAGAAGGTATCTTTTAATTTTTTCTTTGAGTTTTTTGTGATTTTTTTAGTTTTATTTTTAAATTTTTGTAGACATGAGTTTACAGATGTGGTTTTTGTATATGTTGGGTTATGTACAATATTTGTATAAGTTTGGAGCTTTTTGGGGGGTTTGTTATATTTTCTTTGGGGTTTTTTAAATTATTGTTAAAGTACAAGTGTATTTTTGTGATCTAAGTTGTACAAGTTTTCACTATATTATGGCTGTACATGGTACTAAGTCTGGATTTATAGTCTTTAGGTTATTTGAGAGGACCATTTCTGCTACTGCCATTTTTTTAAGCGTTGAATTTTTTGGTTTCTGGTCTTCTGTTGAGTTTGTTGTATCTAGAGATGGTTTGTATATAGGTATTTTTGTGTTATGCTTCTTAGGACCCGTGCCCAGAGATGGTGAGAGCTAGCCCCCCCATATTATTCTTAGGTTGATAATTGGATTATGTGATGGGGATTTTCAATGTTTTGCTTTAGTGCTATTCAAAATTGTAGTTTTAAAGAGGGATTACCTGACTAACTATAGATTTTTTAGGTCTTTGAGTGTAATTTTTCCGCTACCAAGGTTTTTTAGGGAATAGGGCTTTAATAGTGGTTTTTGATTTTGTGTCAGTTGCTTTAACTTTGGTCTCATGCCTGGTTAGGAGGGTCTTTGCTCTGGATTATTGTTGCTGGTCACTGGCCAGTTGGGTGTTTTGGGTGGGTTTTTTTGCAGTGGCTGCCATGGTTTAGGTTTATTGTTTGGTTTAGCTACAGGCTTAGACTTATTGCTTGGTTTAGTTATTGTGGTGGTGATCTCAGGGGTCCCAGGATGAGGGAAGAGATGAGAATCTTGACTCCATGTTTCAGAAGGCCGATTTATTATTTTATGATATGTATCATATTAAAAGAAAATTATATATTAAGACTATACTAAAAGAATAGAAGAAAGGATTTCATCAGAAGGCTTGAGAGGAATGGAATGATAATAAAATCTTGTAACTGACCAGAGAGTCTGAGCCAGCTGACTGTGATTGGCCATTAATTAGAAACAATCACATGAGCCCAATCCCAGATGCACCTGTTGCATCCCACAGCAGCAGATAATCATTGTTTGCATTTTGTTCCTGAGGCCTCTCAGTTCTCAGGAGGAAAAATCCTAAGGAAAGGGTTTTCCATAAAATATGTCTGTGACAAGTTATAACTTGAGTGGCTGGGCTCTTGGCTGTACCTTGAGTGACTGGAGGAGCTGCTGATTTATTGTTCTGTCTTTTTGCTTTTATTTGTTGCTTTACAGTACTTAGGAGTGTGTGATAAGTATAGGTTTGGGTTTAGCTCATTGTAATGATTTTTTTTTTACTCCTTAGAGTAGTTATGGTACTTTTTTTTAGGTATTTCTCTACTTAATTGCGTTTTGAATTTGTTTATGTGGAAAGTTTTAGGTTAGAAAGTTTTTTAGCATTTGGCTTATATCTTTTTATTTGTTATGCTGTTCAGGATTTTTTACTCTTGGGTTTACTTTTGGATTAGGGGTTTTATTAGTTGTTCTGGATGTTTTAGCTTTTATTGCAGAGAGGTTGTAGGCTGTATAGAGGAAGCTTATTAGATTAAATACTAGCAAAGTGGTGACTTTAGCATTTAGGGGAAAATTACCCTTTTTAAAAAGTGATGTAATAAAGGATAAGAAGGGAAGGAAAGGCTGAAAAGCTTCAGGTTTTGCCTTTTTTTTTTTAAACAAACTGGGTGCAATTATTAATAAAGCATCTTAAAACATGTTATTGGAATTGGGATTTGCAGGGTAGGACACAGAAACCATAGATTTATCTTGAACAGACTAGGACTTCTGTAAACTCTATAAATTATTATCCCTGAGCTTAGTGCGATGGCTATTTTAATCTGAGCTTTTCTACTGTAAAAACTGTGTTAGGGGTAATATTTGAGTTCTTTTTGAATAAGAAAATAATTTTAGTGACTAGAAAGGTATCAAAACTTAAACACTTAGGGACTAGACACACATGAAGAGATGCTTTTACTCTGAAATAAATTAGGAATTAAAAATGGTTACAACTGCTTTTTTTCATTACAGAGTAAATAAAACAAAAATGCAATCAGTACAGGTTTTTTCTGCTTTCTCAAGCTACATTTTTGGGCACCAAAAATTATATTTGTTCTGGTTTAGGGTAATTTTGGGAGAAAAACTTCTAAAGGGGCTTCTTTTAGAAAGCAAAATTAAGTGGCTCTTCCCTTAACTGGTTCAGAAAAAATTTTTTTGGAGAAAAGTGGAATAAACTGTTTATTTAACAGGCAAAGCATTCACTAGCACAAAGAAATGAACTGAAATGAATATTTAAAAATGAAACTTCTTGTTGCTCTCAAAGAGATTACAAACACAAAGGTTTTTTTTGTTTTGCAGGCTGTAGCTTGGTTTACTCAGTTTGTTGTTAATTTCTTTGGTGCTGGAAATGCTGTGTCTTAGGCTTGGCTTGGTGGGTTGCAGGTACAATTTTGGTGATTTTTTGGGTGTTTTAGTTTAGAGCGGGTTTAAATAGGTTTAAAGAAAAGGAAACAAAACTACAGTTTAGGGAGCTTATCTGCTTTAGTTAGCTAAAACTAACTCAAATAAAGGAGAGCTCTGGTTTGTTGTTTGTTTGTGCTGTGGACAATGTTGTTTGGCAGTAGGAAGGACAGAGTGCAGTTTTTTCTGGAAACCAACTCTTCTTTCCCCTCTTTGCTCTCAGAACCAATCTCAAAGGTGCAAAACTTATTTCTGAGTCACACTGAGGAATGGGGATAAAGTCACTCCAGGACTCACCCAGCCTCCAGTTTAAACAGATGAGATGGATTTTTTTTTTTTTTTTTTTTTTTTTTGTTTTCTTTCAATATCCAGCCCTTTTGGCGGGATTCCTTTGGTTGTGATCTGGAGCACTCAGGGAAGAGGACAGAGCTCTATCCAAAATCTCATTTCTTGCTTAAGATGGAAGAAGTCTTGTGAAACAGACAAAGGAAGGAAGGGAAAGGATGCTGGTTTGGTTTTTGGCCAGAGTGGTGGTTCCTTTCATGAGATGGGCTCACCATTCACAGCAAAGCTCCTCTGCTTGGAGTGCTTGTTCTGAGGCAGCTGAAGCTTGGTATCAAATAATGTTGGTATTGAATAATGTTGGTATCAAATAACGTTGAACACGTGGAACATTTGGTGTTCCCAGCAGCAACTGGTGGGATCAGGCTCTTTCCTCTGAGCGTATAAAAAACCCTAAAAGAAAACCCCTTAGCTCTTGGAAAACTCAGAACCTCAGACTTCCAAAATTGGCAAACAAAATTAGCTGACACTCTGAACATTTTGGCTTTTATCTTAAATATTCCGTTCCCCCTGTGTAAAATAGTGATAAAAATATCCTCGAACTTCAAAAGGATGTTGAGAGGATCTGTTCATTAATGTTTTCAAAGAATTCAGATGCTGTAGTGAAATCACCATGCAAAATCCCATAAGGAAATTAATAATTCTGCGTTCATTGTAGGCTTTGGGTTATGGTAAGTCAATAACACAGAGGATTGTGTATTGCATGAGCAGGGCATCAATATAACCTTATTTTGGGAAGTGTTCTTCCCTTCTGTGAGTGCTGCCCACTCTGTGTGCCAGGAGCAGCACAGAAAGCAGTGCTGAGGGGAAAGGCATCTGTACTGCAGGAATGGACACACAGACACACTCATACTGCACCCTCAGAAATGTGATTTTTGGTTGGACAGTTAAACATTCTCCTAGTATAAAATGCAGCTAGTGCTGTTAATATGTGCTCAAGCAAATGAGATGTATTTGTTGAACCATCCCCTGAGAGAATCCTGCTGATGTGGTTTAAAAGCAGCCCTGCACCTTCTGAAGCTCACACCTTGTATTTCAGGCACCTGCCAGAGAGCCTTACACAGCACACAGGGACTGCAGGGAGTGAGGATTTCTAGAAACAGCTTGGGAGTGCATTATACTTGCTGTCATGAGCCTGGGAATCCCATTATGTCAGATAATCTGGGCATTTACAGACTGGGAAACATCAAACTTCTTTGTTCCATGGAGCAGAAATACATAAGCCACTCAGAATTGCTCAAACTATGCAGAGCTGTGAATATTTAAGCAGAAACTCCAGTTACCAACTGTGCTGCTTCCAGTCCAGCTGGTAGAAATCTAGAAGTGGATGGAACATGACTTTATTCAGCATCTCCTTTAAACATGCACATTTCAAGGGTGAAGAGTGGCAGAAAACATGAAAATTAGTGGGAACTGGTGGGTGGTATTAATCCATGTGGTCAGCACGTGGGGAGATGTTAAGGAAGCATGTTTACCAGTGGGAAGGTAACTAAATGAGGTAATTAAGGCAGGTGATTAAATACTGCAATAACTGGTCCATGTGGGGACACTCTGGGCTGTGCATGGGTAAAGACAACCCAGGAACTGACAATCAATCTGAAAAAAACAGCCAAACAAATGAAATAAATAAGCAAAAAAACAAAAACTCCACAAAACACAGAATCATTTGGCAATTGCATGAAGATGTCAAACCAGCCATTGGTATAGGAGTTTAGGTTCATTTCCTGAGCTATTGCATTAGGCAATTTAGCCAATTGGGACTGCTCAGAGCTGACTTGAGGATTTAAGGAATATCTGTTTGCTGGGGAGCTGTGGGAGGCCCAGGCTCTGTGGGGTGTTTGTGGGCATTGGCAGCCACAGGAGGTGGGAGATGCTGCATTGTGGCAGAACAAGTGGATTTTTCATCACTGAGGTTTGTGAAGAATGGTGTTTGCACCTGCCAATTTTCAGTAATAAAAATGTCAAAGAAATAAGGGGGGAAGGAAAAGGACAAATTTGAAACCAAGGGTTTTGTGGCAATATTTATTTCTCAATAATTCCATTTTTTCTTTTTTCTTGAAGACAAAATATTTTTTTCCTTTAAACTTTACACTCAATAAGAACAATAGCTATATAATGCATCTGAATCCAGGACTGAAAGAGTAAAATTGGGAGTCCAAGTGTCCTAATTTAATTTTCTCTTTGGGGGCTTAAATTTTTATTTAAGTTTTACTCAATTATGTTATAAAAAGATTAGCCCAAAAAAAGCTCAACTCTTTCAGCTCCTAGGGGAACCTGGAGCAGAAAAGGGAACGTGCTTTCTGGACCCTGTTCACTTTTAGGAAGAGAATTAGATCATGTTAGGCACTGTCCTTACAGATTCATGCACAGTTATTCTTTTTGCTCTCAGCATCATCATTGTTACTTTCTAAAAGGGTTTTAGTGTTTGTTTTTGCACACTAGACCACCTCAGTTACCCAGAAAATATGCTTACATGGCCTTCACTTGACTTGTGTGAAGTGTCTTACTCATTAACTAATAAGCCCCAAAATATATCACCCACTAAATTAATTTTGAGAAGGTAATTAAATTGGAAGTAAAAGTTAACAAGGGGAGGATTAATTTGTATTCTTTAATGCGTGCAATGAATTGGTGGCTATCCCTGGCTGGGCATCTCTGGAAGTGTTTAGATGTGACTTTAAGAGTAGACTTGGAACAATGACAGTTTGCCTTAAAAAAAAAAAAGTAAATTTGTCATTTAAGTTATGTCTGCAAGGTAATGAAGCAAGAGATTAAAAAAAGGGCTGCCAGACTGTGGCAGGATGATTTTGGACACACAGTTTGGAAGAAGCCTGTGCCAATGCCCCCAGACAGACGCTGAGCTATGAACCCCTGTGTCTTCCACTCTATCCTTCAGAAATCCACAGGGAGCTGAGGAATTATGGCAGCAAAATCTGAGCGCAAGGGTGTGCAGGGACAGCCTGCCAGGCCTCCCTTGGCCTTTGGGAGGAGGATTCCTCCTGGAGCATCCCCAGCCGCTGCTGTGCCAGGGTGAGCTCAGGGCGCTGCGCCGCGAGCTCTCTGTACTCCGATCTCTGCCACGTCTAGACAGATATTCATAATGAAATAGATGTCTGGATAATGAAGCAGCCTTCCCCAGCCCTAGTGGGATCGATGCCCGCAGAGGCTGGAAAAAGAGCGGCTTGCCTTGCGCCCTGCTGGGTGTCACGGGTAAGATGAGCACGGGTGCCTTGGCTTCAGCCTCGCCTGACCCGGGCTGGGCTCTGCCCAGGGCTGCACGGGCACCTGGAGCAACACGAGCTCATGGAACCGTCAGGAGAGCTCCCTGCAGGGCTTCATCTCACCCAGCGCTCTCCGGGACACAGGGGTCTGTTCCAGAACCAAATTGCAGCTCTTAAATACTGCGTGCAAACCTGCTCTGCCAATGTACCATGGAGCGTGTGTTTGCTTGCATGTTTTTATGCTTCTTGGCATGTGCAAACCCCTCCCAGCTAAAGTAAGAGTGACTGCAGCTCCCTAAGGCTGCCCCTTTATGCTCCAAGAGCTCCTTGAAGCAGGGGGTCAGGCTGGGAGATGTTTGTGGGAGTGCTGGCAGAGGCAGGAGGCAGTGGACAGCGTGCAGGCAATGGCTTTTTGTTCTGAGCAGGGTTGGACAGCACGAGAGAGCACATCCCTGATGTCAGCAGGGAGCTCTGAGGGGTTCTCATCACCAGGGCATCACAGACATCTTTTATGGAAAATCCTTCCCTTAGGATTTTTTTCTCCTGAGAAGCTGAGAGGCCTCAGGAACAAAATGTAAACAATGGTTATCTGCTGCTGTGGGATGCAACAGGTGGATCTGTGATTGGTCTCATGTGGTTGTTTCTAATTCATGGCCACTCACAGTCAGCTGGCTCGGACTCTGTCCTAGACACAAGCCTTTGTTATCATTCCTTCTTTTTCTATTCTTAGCTGGCCTTCTGATGAAATCCTTTCTTCTATTCTTTTAGTATGGTTTTCATATAATATATATCATAAAATAATAAATCAGCCTTCTGAACCATGGAGTCAGCTCCTCATCCTGAGACCCCTGTGGACACGATCCCACCGGGGCACAGAGGAGTTGCTGTGGGACAGGATTTCAGCACAAGCCATGGGATTTTCACCCTCCTTCCCTTCCCATCCACATGCAGAATGGCTCCTTGCTTCTTTCCATATTAAGAAAACCTGAAAATTTTAGGAGTTGGGAAATTTTTGAGATAATTGTGGAGATCTTTGGGCATTTCTCTGGTGGTCCTTTTGGCATTTTGGGGTTCACTTGCATTGGCTCTGGTTGAGAGGAGCCCAGGTGGCCCCTGGAGCAGAGCCTGCCTGTGCTGAACGGGAGCTCCCAGTGAGTGCCCAGCATGAAACTGGGTTAAACTGGTGTTCCCAGCTGCCCTGCCAGAGCAGGCACAGAGCAGTGCAGAGCAGTGGCAGATGTATTCAGCAGGCATGCATTATGCAGCTTCACTTGTAACTGATGACCTTTCATAACATACCTGTGTGTTGGGCATTCATCAGCTGTAATGTGATACAGAACTCATGTAAGTGTATCTCTACAAAACCCCTTCAATAATGCATGGGCCTATTGAAAAAAGTATAACAAAAGGAGGGGGTTTAGATTAATAGACTCCACTTTCATTTTTTTTTCTATGAAGGTAAAATTTGTCCATATTTCAAATAAAAAAAAATCTGAAATTCTTTTTAAATTAAAATATTTTTTAAATTAATTTGCCAAAAAGTATATTTTCAATATGGCAAAGTCTATAAATGTATTTTGTAATATTCATAAAAACGTGTAAATTTAAAAGGTGTAGAATGAAGGCAACAACAGAAGAGAATGCAAACATTTCAGATCCTTTGTATTGAAATAGTTTTGCAGAAATTAATTTTTTTGATTAGTGTTTTTTGATCAGCCTTTAGTGTACATGTGTGAAAGAACACACAGTGTGCATTTCCCATAGCATTTCCCATAATCATGTGCTTAAAGGCAGGATCCTGTTCAAAGCTGCAGCTCCACTAACAGCATTCCAGTCAATAGAGCTGTCTCCACTGGATGAAATGTTCCCTGTGATTGACTGGGCATCCACTGACATGTATTTGCTGATAAGATATATCGCTAAAAAATATGAAATGGCATTTACATTGTTGGACTACTTTTAGAGGTGGGAAAGTGTTTCATCTGGGGCAGGTAGGCATGAATAAAATGTATTCAGCTTTAGGAAAGAATGCTGCAGTAAAACTTGGGTATTAATACTAACAGTGTTTTAATCCTTTACTGTGAGTTTTTCTGCTCTTTGGGATACCAAATTCCAGATGCAACAGATGCAACAACAGACTAAGCTATAGAGGATAAGCACTAACTATGCATTTATATAGTAATTTAACATCAAAATCTCATTATGGATTTGCACCCACTATTACGATTTTTAAAGTACTACTTTTGTGCATTTTGGAAAACTAGGATTTGCTGAACAGAAACAGCATCTGTGCAGAGATTGGCTCTGTTTCAGGTGCGTGCCTTTCTCAGGGAGACCCAGCACGTTCTGCCTGGCCTTGCACTCTGAATGGATGGATGTTTCTTGACAGAAAGCAGAAGGCATAAAAACTAATAACTTCTGCTGCTACCTGTACTTAATAGGCACCAAAGAGAACTTTGTGCTCTTGCAGAGCCCTCTGCAAGGATTTGAGGAGTTGAGCTTTACAGGCGTTTCTGCAGAAAGCTGCCCCTGCTCCCTCTGGGCTGGGGTGCTGGTGGAGGCTTGGTGCATTGTGCCCTGGTCTCCAGGAAAGGATAGAGCACTTTTGAGGTATTAAAGAGTCTTTTTTTCTCAGCTTTGGGACTGAGGAAGAAGTAGAGATCCTTCGGTTCTGCTTTTCAAGGTTGTTTATTTTCTCTTATCTGTTACATTCTTTTTTTGGCTTGTTGGGGTCTGTCTGGCAGGTTTGGCTTGTGGCACACTGACAGCCCTTGGGGTGGTGTTGGTTTTTTATACTAAGAACTACATGTGCTTTATTTACAATAATTTTAATACCTATCGCCTATGTTAGACACTGTCTCTACTCTAAACTAATTTAGAAGTGTCACTGTCACAGCAGAACACGCAGGACAGGAACAAGAAGGACAGGACATGCCCAGATTTTTCTGTTTTGCCTCTTGAACCTTCATTCTAAATTTCCAAAATTCTGCTTTTCTTTCACTTTGTGACAAATTCACTGTCATTCTTCTCGAACTCTTGTGGCTTGTAAATCTTCACACACAGTTGTAGTTTTCTCCATGGGCTGAAATGAAGGCACAGGTGGTTGTGACTCCGTGCTACAGTTTTTGAGCCCCTGCCAGGGTCTCCTATCACCCAGGGATGTCCTGGGCTCTCACACTTTGCAGCTGGGCACTTGGAGGGAGGGCAGTGTCCAGCATGAGTGAGGCAGAGGAGGAGCAGCGTGGGCAGATGAGTCAGAAAAGCTCCCTTGGTGGAGCACCCAGTGTGGAGACCGTGGGGCAAGGCTGCCTTGGTCAAGGTGGGAGGTTGCAGTATTTGAGAGAAATAAAAGAGTTTGGATAAAGGCTCAGTCTGTTGGAATAAACCCCAGTTTCAGGGGCCTTGTACAGACAACCAAGAGAGATATCATTACATTAACTGAACAGCAAAGTCAGCATGAGTCTTCCTTTCCTTTGTCGGGAGAGCCCAGTAACCGATATTTTTAAATTTTTTAAAAAATATTTCTGTGTTGGTTTCTTTTGCTTTCTAGCCTCAGGCTGAAAAAGCACAATTCCACTGTACTATCGTATTGGTTTGGGTTAAACATGTTGGTCTGACAAGAGTCACTTTTGTGGCAAAACTCAGAATGCTGCTGTCTAAACTTCCAAATGAGGTGCCAGAAACACGAAATCTCACATGAATATCAGATATAATTTTTTAGAAGTTCTGGCACTTGGAATTTCACTAAAAGCTGAAAAACGCTGCTAAATTGTGCAGCAAATTAGAAGTGAATTAGAATTGGGCACTTATTCCTTGATGAAACTCTTGAATTTTTAAGTGACTTGTGTGACTTCTTTTGTCATCTCTGTAGAGATTTCTGAGTTCTTGAGGTTAGTACTGTTTCTCATTGTACATTTGTCTGTATAACCCTATTATTTGCCAACATGCCTTGTTGCAATGCCAGTTTTATTTTTGCACAGGTGTAGTGGTTTTGGTTTGTCATTTGAAATTTTATTAATTTTGAAATTTTTTGATTAATGTATTAATGAGTGTTGTGAGCTTAGTGCTGGTTAATTATCAGTGCATTTATTTTTTGTTGTGGGATGGGATTAGGAGAATAGGTCAGGGTGTGAATATCAGTGCTTTCCAGCCAAGCATGCCAGTATTATTTTATACTGTTTTGTATAGATACAGACTCCAAAAAGAATGTTTGGCAGCTTCATACTGTGCTGTAGAGCTGCAGATGGTGTCACAGAATCTCAGAATGAGCTGAGCTGGAAGGGACCCATCAGGCTCATCGAGTCCAGCTCCTGGCCCTGTTCAGGACAGCCCAAAAATCCCAGCATTGTCCAAACACTTCCAGAACTCCCTGGGGAGCTGCTCCAGCCCCAGCCCCTCTGGGTGAGGAGCCTTCTCCTGACATCCAGCCTCCTGTGCTCAGCAGGTGTAGGATGCTCCCCCAGGTATTTGTGCTACTGCACCCCTGAAGAAATGGCTTCATGAGCACTTCGTAGATTGGGGCACCTCAATCTCTAATGGAGCATTAAGCTGCAAATTCCTCGATGATCTCATTAATCTGCTTAATTCTACACTGAGCTGACAGCCAAACTGAAAGTGAAGCCCAGGTTTTTCCCAAAGCTAGGCTTACACAAAACTTAGGTGTTTGTGTGGGGGCTCACATCTGGTTAGGAATTTATGGTTTAATCTCCAGATTTCAGAAATGAGACCAATTAATACTTACCTGGATCCCTGCAAAAGCCACCTCTTCATCTTCCACAGGCAGCCTTATCTTCTCTTTGTGGGAAGTGATGGGTTTAAACAGCAGGTAGACAACGTGTGGACAATGAAGCATGGTGTAATTTTTGTGTGATTTTCCAGGCTGAGTCAAAAGCTCACAGCACGGGAAACTTTGCTTCTGCTCAGTGATTCACAGGGAAATTTTAGACTGCCTTGCCTTTGCCAGGATATTTACTCAAGTGACTCCAGTTAGGAGTTCACCTTTGCTGGGCAGTGCAGGCATGGCTTGGGTTGTGCAAACTCACTCCTTGACCTCTGGAAGCTGCTTGTGATTGCATCCCACCGGAGGTCATGGTTTTGCTTTATTAAACATCATTTTTTCAGGTACTTCACATCTCTTGCTCTAAGCTCCTTCTAAAAAAATTCAATATAGTCTTAATCCAGTCCCATTTCCATCTGGCTCTGGATTCAGAGTGCTCCCTAAGCTCTCATGGCAGGGGCTGGAATTGCAGTCCATTGGTAAATCTCTTGAGCTGCCTTGTTCACCCAAACCCCTGTTTGACACTGCCCTCCAGAGTGCCAGGAGCTGCAGGGGCTCTCCTGCTGCACTCTAACTCTGCTGTCTCAAAATGCCTTTGAGCACAGCCCTTCACTCTCCAGCAAACCTTCCCACTGCCCTGAGAACAGCCCTTCAGGAGCTGCTTTCCTTGGCTCATTCAGCACAGAGGGGCAGGGATTTTCTCCCTTTCCAAGGGGACTGAACAGGAACAATGCAGGTTTCCTCTCTTTCGCTTTGGGCTTGCTTCGGTTTTCACCAGCTGTGCTCATAGTCAATAATTTGTGCTCCTATAATTCAAAATAAATCACAGAGTCATAGAAAGGGTTGGGTTGAAAGAGACCTTAAAGAGCATCCTGTTCCAGCCTCCTGCCTTGGGCAGGGATGCCTGCCACTGGACCAGTTTGAAACAGAATTACTGAGGCAGAACCCATGGAGGAGAGCTGGCTTTGGCTGTTCAGGTGGCTCCCACGTGTAAACAATGGTGATTGATGTCTTGAAGCAATGGAAACTAATTTAGCATTTCAACCTGACACCAGCAGAGACTACCTGTGAGCTGAGCCTCATTTGGCAGGTCAGAAATAAAGCTGCTGTTCTTCTCCAGCACTGCTTGGCAGTAGAGATGCCAACTTTTACAACCACTAAAGTGAGGGGTTAATCAGTTTCTTATTGATAAAGCAGAAATCAACTTGATTCACCCTAATATCAAGCTACTATTGCAGTGGGAGGGAGCAAAAGGCAATGTAGAAAGGACCAAGGGATCTGAAAGGCGGAGGAAAACAGTCATTTAATATTTTATCTTTATGTTTGAAATTGTTGCCTTTGAATTTCCTGAATCTTAATTTCGGGAATCTCTTCAGCATTATTTTGGCTGTAAATTATTTATTTGTTTCCCCATCTTTTATGGTGCTCTGTTTCTGGGCTTCCTGCAAGATCTCATCACCTCCTAGCAACGTGCTGAGGCACTGCTGTCAGAAGGGAAGGGAGAGAGGGCTAACAGAGTGATGCTCTGGGGTTTGTATTAGAATGACTCGTCAAAGATGAATAACTAATGATGTGCTTCCTCACTTCTGAGAAGCTGTGGAAAATCCCTAAATTTTGTTAGAATCATTCATTAACCAGCATTTTTGCCCTTTGTTGTTAAAGATTTTGGATCTCTCTTTTTATCCTCAAACTTAGTGAAGAACTTACATTTGTGCATCTTCCTGCTTGAAGAAACCCGCTTCCCTAGCATCTCTGTTGGGATTTTCTTCCAGTCCATTTAAAATGTCTCAAGTAAGAGAGATCCTGTGTCTTTCAGAGCTGGTGACACAGAGCACCTCACTGTTAGGTATATTTTCCTGTGTTAGGTGCATTTTCCTGTGTCAGGTGCATTCCCTGTTAGGTCTATTTTCCCTGTGAAATTAGGCAAAATAGTGCTCCTTTCTTTGCATCCTGTTCCAGACAGGGCTGTATGCATCCTAATTCTTCTTCCCCCACTGTATTTCTCCTTTCAGACACTCAGACAAGCGAGGCTGTGATTTGGCCCCTGTGATTTTGCCAAGCTGAGCCAAGCTTAGGTGGTGCAGCATTCCCAGGAGCCCTGTGGAGCCCCTGTCCTGCACAGAGTGCCTTGGCAGAGGCAGGTCCAAACAGGGTCTCTCCATTTCCTGGCCACATGCCTTGGTGAACTCCCATTCCATCAGCCCCCACATTTCTCTTCACTCTGGTTCATGATTACTGCTTTCAAATTTCCCCCCAGCCTCCTGAGAACGGTGTCAGTACTTTGCTGTTTTGGACTCGTTCACAGCAATGAAATCCGTTCAGGCTGTGCTTCAGTCTCTGGACATCTTCATTTTAAATCAGGAGAACCAAGGCAGAGGAACTCTTTGTGTTCTATGACCAAGAGGATATAAAATGTCACTGGTGGAGCTGGAAAGGCTTCTGCAGCTGACAGGACAGCTGGGATTTAGTTCCTCCAGTGCAAGGTGTATATCCAGAGCCACCGGGCTGTGAGTAACCCTATGGGAGTGCTTGGGAGTGACTGTACCTGCTGAATGTAAACTGTTCTTCTCATGGCTTTCTCCAGTCCCACAGCTGTGGGAGATCCCAACCTGAGCACCAGATCTTCTGTGGTTGCTTTTTCATCAGATTTATCAGCTATGGCAGGCTGACTTTCAGAAAGTGCCATAGGAAAAACCATTTACTGTGGGAATAGAAGGAATAATTTTTTCGTTACTGGCAGCTTCCTTGCTTCCATCCTTTGACCTCTTCCCAAGGTCAATTAAACGCCTCAGAGGAACTGGAGTGGTTACAAACCAGCCTTGTCCTCATCCACTGGGTGGATGGAGAACATTTCATAAAAATTAAAATAGGTTTCCAGGGAGACCCACTCAGTGTGTGACCTGTCCACGAATTGAAGGCCAGACCTTTTCACAGGGCAAGGTACTGGTTTGCTCAAGGGCTCTCACTGGGACTCGGTGCCCCCAGATGCTTCTCTTGTGGCACAGTGGTGTCAAACCAGCCATCGACACGTCCAGCTGGACTCCTTCCACCTCTCCCATCCCCTGGTCCAACCCCTGACCTGTCTGAGCACCCTGCTCAACAAGCCACCCTCAGGGAATAATGGCCTTTGGCTGTGCCTGGTGGGAGAGGGGAACAGCCACAAAAATGAGCACTAAATGAAGATGATCCTGTTGACTGCAAGAACTATCTTTGAGGAGTTCTAAACAATCAGAAACTTGGGTTTGTTTTCAGCATATGCTCCCAGGGGAAGGTCATCTGATTCATATCCGTCAAATGTTGGAAGGATGAGTCACAGTCAAACAAATCACACTTTTCTGACTGTCTTTACACATACGGGAAGGAATAATCTCTCTTCATTTAAAAGGACTTCTTCTTTTTCTTAGTAGACAACACTCAATACCTTAGCCCCATGTTATCTGTTTTCCTTGAATTATGAATATTTATTCCTCTCTATATCCATAAATAATACATAATCTACAGTTGCCTCATTTTTTCTCTTATGACCTTTATACACATCCTGTACTTTAAATCAAATCCTCTCTTAGTTACAAAAAGCTCTAATTCCCACTTATACTTAATTCAACATCCACCAAAAAAAAGTCTTGTCTTCAAATAATAGCTAATACCAGATCTTACATTCTTTGCTGCCAGTCAGCCAACACTGGACATGAGAAGAAATATATTACCCCAGAAGTCATCAGCTTATGCCACAGCATTCAGGATGTGGTAAAATGTATAAGTTTCTGTGCCTGTGATCCCAATCCCATGGCTGCAATATTTATGTGTGAAAATTGCCTGCTGCACGCACAGCTCCCATGAAGCTGGCAGGACACCAGATCCTGCAGATGCAGGAGACTGTGGCTGCCCTTTGGCTCTTCCACGGGGTCTTTCTCCTCCATAGAGCCACAGACCAGGTTGGAAGAGGACTCAAAGCCCATCCAGTTCCAGCCCCCTGCCATGGGCAGGGGCACCTTTCACCAGGGCAGTCTGCTCAATCCCCATCCAGCCTGGCCTTGGACACTTTCTCCGGGCACCCTGTGCCTCACCACCCCCTGCGCCAGGAACTGCTTCCTACATCCAACATAAACCTCTCCTCTTCTCGTTTGGAGCTCTTCTCCCTTCCCCTGCCACAGTCTGCCTGTGAGGAAACCCTTCTCCCTCTTTTCCATAGGCCCCTTATGGAGTTCCTTCCCCTGGTGTGCCCCTTGCTCCAGGCTGCACAGCCCTTAGGTAAAGCTTTATTTTGGGGGGGGCTTGTGCCTGCCTTGCTTCATTGGTGCCAGTGCTTGGATGTGGTGGTTCAGAAGTGGAATATGGTTCAGAAATGCAATATGGTTCAGAAGTGGGATGTGGTTCAGAAGTGGGATGTGGTTCAGAAGTGGGATATGGTTCAGAAGTGGGATGTGGTTCAGAAGTGGGATATGGTTCAGAAGTGGAGTGTGCTTCCCAAGTGGGATGTGGTTCAGAAGTGGAGTGTGCTTCCCAAGTGGGATGTGGTTCAGAAGTGGAGAGTGCTTCCCAAGTGGGATGTCGTTCAGAAGTGGGATGTGGTTCAGAAACGTGATGTGTTTCAAGGTGTTTCCCAGCTGGAATGTGTTTCCCCGGTGCCACAGCCAGGGCTGTGTGTTTGGTGGCAGCACTGTGTGTTCCAGTCATGCTCGTTCCTGGTCCGTGCCACTCCCCAGAGTGTGTGGGCCCAGGAGAGGGGGAGCGCCCGGTGGGTCAGGGAGCCGTGCGGAGCGGAGCCACAGGCAGAGCATCCGTGTGCAGGGCAGTCCCCCTGGCTGGAGCCAGGTGCAGCCCCTGCTCTCCCTCCCGGGCTGTCCCAGGGTGCTGCTGGGTGGGGATGGCTTGAGCAGATGAGAAGCTGTCAAAGGGAATCTCTCAGGAAAGTGTGCCCTGAAACAGACATGTAAGTGTGTTTGCAAGGCATGCTCAGGAAATTCATGTTTCTTTCTGCAGAGAACTGAAAACTTCTTCTCTCCTGATGTATACTGAAGTGCCCAAAGAGCAAATCTGAATGAATCAATCATTTCACACCATTTTAAAAATGCATTATTTTAGGTTTATCACTGTGCATCACAAAGAATGCTCAGGGAATGTGCAAAGGTATTCCCTCAGCTTCTGCTCACCAACAGTTTGAGCTGCTGTCCAAAACCTGAACTGTTCAGAGTTAGGTAACTATTCCCATTTTAGAGAAAAAGAACCTTGATACACAGAGAATGCATTCAGAGCAATTAATCACAGGATGTATCTGGGGCCAGAGCCAGATCTTCTGACTCACTGTGCTTCCTTTTTTGTTGAGAAAAAACCCATACTTATTTTTCATAATTATGTCCTGGAATAAGTGTTTAAAAAAAGTTTTAAGAAATGATACAGACTTTAAGGTAATCCTGTTCATTAATTCCATTATGACAAGCATAATTTTTAAAATAATTAAGTTTAATATTACCTACACTGGACAAATGTGTATCTTCAATCTTTTACTTTGGACATCCATGTGAAATATATCTAAATTATATTTAAAAATTCCTTGGAACTTATCCTCTGGGAGACACAGTCATTTCATATTTTATTCTGAATTCTGAGTGTTTGCATTTCCAGAAGATTGGACCTGCCTCTGAAGGGATGCCAATCTCCTTCCAGCTCCTCTGATTTCAAATGGCCATTTGCCAATACCAACAGCAGTTGAAAGAGTTCCACTGACGTGTAATTTATAGTAATATTAAATACCAGGGGAAAAAGGAACCCCCTCAAAGCTGGATTTAACAACTAAGTTAATTTATCAAATATGCAGAAGATTTTTGGCCCTTTAATGTAAATTGGCAGGCTGTATCTTTCTATTGTAACTACAGAGAAGTTTTCATGACTACTCTCACTGAGATTCTTTGCTTAATTCATATGAAACAAATGATGTGATTTATACACATAACTGAGTTTGAAATGTCATTTTAGCTAGGGAACAAGTGGATGTTCCCTAACCTAACTCATTCTGTCCTACCCTATGTCCTGCCTCATTTTCACACCTTCAGCTTCAGTCTTAGAATTTGTATTATTTCCTACTTCAATATAAATAGCTAAACATGACTCTGCTGCTGCCCCAAGTTCATCTTTTCCACAACTGTCAGATCCAAATGCATTTCTTACTGGGTATTATGCTCTTAAGTATTCAATATGCCAAATATATTCCAAAAACCAAGGACCAAGGTTTTAAAACCTGTCTGAAAAAGGCAGAATAAAAAACCAGAGTAATCTGTGCAGCCAAAGGGACAATTGAGTTCTTTTGAGAATTTAACCCCAGCTGTACATGCTGTGCTTTTGATAATATAGCAATTCGTTATATGATTTAAAATATTGCATCATAAAACCTTACTATTTGGTTGTGCTATACCACATGAATTTCTCTCAAGTTGTTCTGTTTCAATTCTAGAAAGACTTAAGCAAGTGGTTCTTCACCCAAAAAGGTAATAAAATCCATCCCAGTGTCACTGTAAAACATGGCAGAGTGTAATGTGAGAGCATGCAGACAATTTGAGGATGTAATTCCTACAGACCAGGCTGCTGGAATGGTGTCTACTGAGGGAAAAGGATCTTGTCCCCAGTTTGTCTGGTTGTAAAAGTGATCTTGATGCAGTGAATTAATATCTCATTATGTGAAAAGTGTCTCTGAGATAAATTCTGAAAACCAGAGAAATTAGTGTTAGAAAAACCTTTCATTTCTTTCTTTTTTCTATTTCTTAATGGTTCAGTTGAGTTCCATGTTGAAAGAACACGAGGTGAGTAACAAGCTGAGTGAATGGGATATCACATTGCTTTAAAACAAGGACGACTTGCCTTAATGTCTCAATCCTGCTGTATCTGTAAGGAGCACTTCCAGAGCCCCACTTGAGAGCTGCTTTAATTTCAAGTTAATTCACATTGATGTCTATTTCCTATTAGTCACCACTTCCAAAAGCAATGGTAGTGACTGAATGCTGAAAAAGAAATACCACTGCTGATGATGTGTGCTATGAAAAATGCCAATATCAGATCTATTTTGGTGTCCTTGAAAATGTGAGCTTGGAGAAAAGGACAGGTGGAGTTCAGCCCTGTGGCTGGGCACAGGGGGGGTTTACTTGAGGTTCCCTCATCATAGACAGCATTTGGGTTTTGGAGAGAAAGCCAGAAACTGCTCCCTCCATGCCTTGTGCAGGCTGCCCTGGAGCAGGGGCTGGACAGAGCTAGAGAATGAAGCAGGGGTTGATTCAAAGCATCTCCTCCATGGACCCACCTTGGGCAGCACCAGAGCCCAGCCAGGGCTGCACCCAAGATGAACCAAAATGGCCCCAAAATGCACGAGCGCTGCCGGGGTCTCTCCCTGGGATCAGTTCTGCTCCATTTGCACCTTGCAGTTCATTGTCCCATCCCAGCTTTAGCCCCTGCAGTCCCACCCTGCTTGTTTTTCTCTCTGCAGCCCACGGGGTTTGTGCTCCTGGGCTGAGATTTGGATCATTTGTCCTTGGTGCCCAGCTGGAGCAGGAATTGTTTTGTCTCCCTGCTCTGTGCACAGAGCTCAGCATCCCTGAATGCGAAGCCCAGACCCACACACCAAAGCAGCACAGAGTGTGAAAAATAGAAAAGCTGAACCCTGAGGCATCACCCTGTCACGGGGCTGGAGTTATGGAGGTTTGCTCCACGCTGCTCCTGCACCTTTTGTTTCCCAGGTCTTCATTACTGAAGAGAGCTTCAGCAGAAGGACTGGAGGGTGTGTCTGTGCCTGGAGCCTGTACGCTGCTGGCTCTGGAGCTCATGGGCTGCATCTCCTACACGCATCCAGGGATTGCTCTGGCAATTGGGATGTTCCACCCATCTCCTCCTCACCAGTGCTGCTCATGGCCAGAGAAAAGGTCTAGAGAAAGGCAGAAGTGGGTCACAAATGAGCTGAAAGGATGAAATCTTAATAGGGTAAGGACTGACAGGATAAAATGCAATCTTTGAGAATTGTCATCTTAAGTTTAGCAAGTGCGACGATACTTAAGCAGAACTAAGATGTACAAGTCAACAACTTTTCCTTTTCAGTTAATTTTATTCATTATCACCCTTTGGCCTTATTACTGAACCTACTCTATGTATGGGTTAAGCACAGGGCAATGAATTATCATGGTAACTATTTTTCCTTGGATACCAGAAGTCATTGAAGAGATTACCAGTGCCTGTAATGTATATGCATATGTAAAATATTTCAAAATAGCAAACACCTATATTCTTTATTTTTTATTATTTTATTTATTATTGTTATTATTATACAATATCATATCAATATATATGTATTATATTATAATCCTATGTATAATATATTATATAGTATATAGTATATAATATATATTATATGTTGTATATATTATATATATTATATGTTATATGTATCATACATTATAATATAATATCGATTATAATATAACATTTATTATATTATTACCTATATTATTTATTTATTTTTATCATATATCAATTTCGTTTATCCTCTGGTTAGCCTTTCAACAAAGGTTTCTCCTTGAATTTATTGAAACCTTTTCATATGGCTAATAAGAAGGAGTTTATTGAATTAATCTGTTTAAGAATTCTTATATAGTGGTTTGTGGTGGTTGGGAGTGTGGCTGATCCCTGATTGTCTCCAGCTGTGCAGCACAGGTGAATGCCATTGAAGGTGAGGAGCCAGGGAGTGCCCAGGGTGCTGAGCAATCCCACGGGGAGCAGAGGCTGTGATACACCAGGGCATCAACAGGAGGGCATAAAAGGCTGAAGGACAGGAGGAGCAGATGCTCGCAGCCTTCTGGTGTGACATGGTGTGACTGCATGGACAGACACTGGAAGCCTTCTGAAGAGGTAAGGTGTAATTTTTATGCGTTGAAGCTTTGGGATACTGTGTGGTGTACAGTTTTGTGTATTGTGCCTGTCTCACCTGTGGCATGTGCTGTGGGTGACTATGTTCTGCAGTGGAATGAGGTGGGAAGATGATTTACTGCCCATCCACGAGAGTGCCATTTGATTAGGAGGTAACACTTCACAAGAGAAATTGAATGGAGTGATGACAAGCAATGCAGGGGTTAATTTGTGAAGGTGCCCTGAAACTGACTGGAAGAAAGGAGTTTAAGTAGCTAAAATTTAAAACACCACCTTTGTAGACTCAACAATTTGCTAAATTTAAAATCG
Organism: Calcarius lapponicus; assembly: GCA_039654755.1. NCBI lineage: Eukaryota > Metazoa > Chordata > Aves > Passeriformes > Fringillidae > Calcarius > Calcarius lapponicus. The sequence goes on along the minus strand of CM077468.1, from coordinate 627,773 downwards.
AGTTTAGACTCATTCATTCTATTACTGCACCAAAAGCTGAGAAGATCAATAAAGTAGGAAAATATCTTTCAGGCGGTCAGTGGTCTTTCAAGGAATTCAGGACATTAAATGGTTCTGTAGATTTCAAACATCTTTTAATATATGTTACGGCAGGCACCCTTTCTCCGGGGATTGGTTGCTAATACGGGAGGGTTAAGTGAAGGAATAAGGTCTGCTGAGGAAAATGTTTGCAATAATTTTGGGATGTAGTAGACAAAAAAATCTGTCCCATTCCTCCATCGTCCTGTCTTTCCTCTCTCCCATCAAAGCCCTTCAAGCTCATATGACAGCTGCAAAAATGTGGTTTCAATATCCAAAATTAATTTTGAATATACAAATGCAAATATTTTAAGTCAACTTTTAGTATCAGTGCTCAGATACGCTAAGGGCATCACAGTGTTTGAAGGATGGCACTTCAGGTAAAAATCTTGAGTCAGGTATTGCAGGATGCTGAGGAGGTGGTGAGCAAACCCTCTCCTCTTCCCCTTTCTTTTTTTCTTTACTCTCTTTCTCTCTCTTCTTCTCTCTCTCCTTCTCTCTCTCCTTCTTCTCTCTCTCCTTCTTCTCTCTCTCCTTCTTCTCTCTCTCCTTCTTCTCTCTCTCCTTCTTCTCTCTCTCCTTCTTCTCTCTCTCCTTCTCTCTCTCCTTCTCTCTCTCCTTCTCTCTCTCCTTCTCTCTCTCCTTCTCTCTCTCCTTCTCTCTCTCCTTCTCTCTCTCCTTCTCTCTCTCCTTCTCTCTCTCCTTCTCTCTCTCCTTCTCTCTCTCCTTCTCTCTCTCCTTCTCTCTCTCCTTCTCTCTCTCCTTCTCTCTCTCCTTCTCTCTCTCCTTCTCTCTCTCCTTCTCTCTCTCCTTCTCTCTCTCCTTCTCTCTCTCCTTCTCTCTCTCCTTCTCTCTCTCCTTCTCTCTCTCCTTCTCTCTCTTCTCTCATTCCTCCTTCCTCCTCTCCTTTTTTCCTTCCTTTCTTTCTTTCTTCTCCTTTCTTTCTTTCTTCTCCTTTCTTTCTTTCTTTCTTCTCCTTTCTTTCTTTCTTTCTTCTCCTTTCTTTCTTTCTTCTCCTTTCTTTCTTTCTTCTCCTTTCTTTCTTTCTTCTCCTTTCTTTCTTTCTTCTCCTTTCTTTCTTTCTTCTCCTTTCTTTCTTTCTTCTTTCTTTTTTTTTTTCTCCTCTCCTCTTTTCCCCACCCCACATTCTGTCTGTGCAGTGCCATATGCACTGTGGATGTGAGACTCCATGAGCCACTGTGACATCAACAACAAAGAGAACAGACTCTAATTAATTCTCTCCTGCCTTTCACATCGATAACAAGATGTAGTTACAACTTTGTCACTATTGTATTCTCTGTAACACTTTCTTGGAGAACTCCCTGAGAGAATTTCCCCCCCGCCCCAAAAAAAAGTAAAAATGTGTATTGTTCCTGCACCCTGTGCATCAGCTGTCAGATTCAAGGATGCCTGCCAACGCCACTCAGCCTTTTGTAGTCTGAAATTCATTTCCAAACAATGCTTTCCAATTTCTAGCTAATCTGTTGTATGTTATTCAAACCTCTAATGTATGTAATTTCTCAAGGATCAACACAGTCAAGCGCACAGAAGCCTTGAGCTGGCACGTCAAACAAAATGTTCTCTCTTGGAAATGAGCACAGCTTCACAGTGATTGAATAATTGGTGTTTTGAGTGTTTGCTTCTGAGGCTTTGCAATGTATTCCAAAGTCTCATTCTATAAATGCATCCTGATTGGGACTATAGAACAGCTGTTTTGTGTAAATTAACAGCATGTGCAAAAGCCTAGCCCTGATTCAAGTCAGCTGCATAAATCTCTTGTGCCGCTTCAGTTTGAGAATTTCATTCCATCAGTTCTAACAGCAAATCAGGCTCTAAACCTGCAGTGAGGTCAGTGGCTATGGAAGGGCTCTTGACATTTTCTCCTCTGCTAAATCTGGACCCAGGTCACACGGATATTACGTGGTCTGCCAGCTCCTTGCAACCTCAGTGAAATCCTGCAGTCTTTCAAGAGCCTCTCCAACAAAAGTTCTCATGACAGAGGTGCCTGTGGAGCCAGCAGCCTTCCGCTCTTACAGCAGCTGGTGAGTCAAAACAAGATCAGATAAATCAGTGTTACTCATTACTCGGTCTTGGAGCTTAAATTCCCAATTTCTGATTTGTCACCTGGATATTTTATTGCAGGAGGCTCAGCTTTCCCAGGCTGGCCACACAGCCCTCCTTTCCACTAAAATTCAGGCTGCGTTTCTCTCTTTCTCTTTTGAGGAATGGCAAGCCTGAGAGAAGCAGGGAGGAGCAAGGCTCCTTAAATTGGCTTTAAAATCAGTATTTTATCCTCCCAACATTTCAGCCACTAACCTGCCAAAGCAAAATCCCCTCATCAACCTAAGCTGCTATGCGTAGAGCCCAAGTTTGCCTCACTTTGGGCAGTGGGGCTTCTCAAATGAAGGAGGAAAGCAGGATTTGCTCTTGAACCTGTGATCAGAACAATTGGATTGTCCACCTTGGGCTAGTCTGATCCAAATTCATGAAATGGATATAGAAGCTCCTACCAAGCAGTTCTTTACCTCTTTAAGGTAATAAACATCACGTTACTGTATATACTGAAAAAATGTGGTAGTGTCAAAAGCAAAGCTTTCCCCATCAGTAAAAAGACAAATTTCTTTGGTATGATACTTACAAGTGCAATGGCTTGTGCAGTGATAATAGCGCTCCTGGAACAGCTGAAAGAAACTTTGCAGGCCTTTCCTCAGCAGTATGAGTGCCTTTAGCAGCACTTCTACAAGTGCTTGCTAAACATTACACACACACACACACATATATATATATATATATAAAATCCATCAAGTTCCAAAGCTTTGGAACTTGCACGTGACATTAAAGTTGATGATGTTGAGCATTTCAGTTCATCAGGAGAGAGAGCTGAGCATCAGCTGGAGAAGGGGAGGGTCTGAGGTGACCTCACTGGGGTCTCTCAGTACCCAAAGGGGGCCTCTAAAAAGCCTGGAGTGGTACTGTTTCCCCTCAAGGAATCAAGGGGGAATTTTGATTTTTTTTTATTGCATTTGGATGGTGCCCTGTGGTAGGAAGGAATGATGGATCTGACTCCATGTTCTCAGAAGGCTAATTTATTATTTTATGATACTATATTATATTAAAGAATACTCAACTATACTAAAGAATGCAGAAAGGATACTTAGAGAAGGTTAAGAGATAATAATGAAAACTCCTGACTCTTTCCAGAGCCCCGACACAGCTTGGCACAGATTGGCCAAAGAGTGAAAAGAATTCACATGAAACCAATGGAACAATCACCTGTGGGTGAACAATCTCCAAACACATTGCACACGTGAGCACAACACAGGAGAAGCAAATCAGATAATTATTGTTTTCTCTTTTCTCTGAGGCTTCTCAGCTTCCCAAGCGAAAATCCTGGGCCAAGGGATTTTTCAGAGAATATGACAGTGACAGTTTTTGTCACTTTGAAGCGACAGAGGGTGGCTTTAGAGCAGCTATTGAGAAGAACTATTTTGCTGTGCGAGGGGAGGCACTGCACAGGCTGCCCAGAGGAGCTGTGGCTGCCCCATCTTGCAGTGTCCAAGGCCAGGCTGAGCACTCCCTGTGAGACAGGTCCCCAGTTCTCTGGTTTATCCTCAGGGTCACGGCACATGGGCCACAACTCCAGTTCTTGTGCTCTCACAGTGGCCTCTCCTCTGAGTATTTGTTACAGCAGGCACAGAGGGGCTCCCTCAGCCAATTCTGAGCACCCTATGCCTGCACCTCCATGGAACAGAGTTTCTTGAACATGAAAACCATTTTTTAATTAAGCAGTTAGAGTACTGCATTGTTTGAGGATCATTTAGCAGCATCTTCAAATCCTTATTTGATTTAGCACTAATGTGCATTTTGTTTCTTGTTGATATCTTTCTCTTTGAATCTGCTTAGAAATCCATTTAGTCAGGGTAATTGCTCCTTCACAAGGCACTTCTCTGTAATGTTCATCACAGTGATCTCATGGCAGAGGATGATGTTAAAATGAAGTGACTATCATGATAAAGTCTTGTTTAAAAAAGAATAAAAATCTATTTGTCCCTGTTTATGGTTTTCCTCCATTACAGATAATGAAATAATGTGAATAAAAGTTGTAAGTATCATACCAAAGGGAACTCAGACTTAGCAATAATTTCAGGAATTGCAAACATAATCTTGTTTAGTTGCATGTATTGCTGTAGTTGGAATTCGGTTGTCTGATTGCAAGAAGGAAAAAAAAGGAAGCATCAATATTGCTGCTAAAGTCTTCAAGTCATTTTATGCCCAGATTACCAACATTGATTATGCACCTGAAAATAAAATAAACCCTCAGCAGTGAACAGAAGGAATTTGAAGGTGCTGCTTCAGACTTTTTGTATCTAAATGCATTGTCAGAAACCAAAAATAATGGTAATTAGATGGGTGTTTGACAGGTTCTCACTTGCAGAAAAGGGAGCCTGGCTTTACCAGTGGCCAGCAGAGGCAGTACCCTGTCCTGCAGGATGATTTCCACTCATGGTAGAGGAAGGGGCAGCTCTCATGTTTGTGTCAGCACATTAAATTCTCATTTTACAGGGGAGCCAGAGGCCTTGGCTAAAGATGTCTGGAAAAGGGGCACAGTCAGTTTTATATTCTTTGTTTTGAGTGGCATTTGATTCATCCTGTGTTTCTGCACAGATATGAAGAAGTTTGCATTGAGAGGGGAAAAAGTTAAAGCCATTGCTCATATGCTTTGCAAGATTATTTTTTTATTGGTAGTTTATTTAAATTCCATTTTAACAAAAATTTTTCATCCCAACTCTTAAAAAACCCACTTTTTTAAGCTCATCCATGGAACCAGCCTTCCGTGGGCGAGACAGGAAGGGCTCACTCTGAAGAGCAGCATTGTTTTAAAGGGATCTGGTTATGCTGATTTATTACATCCTGTGCTGTATGACTCCACTTTGGAGACGTTTGTGACTTCTTTGCAGTGAAGGGGACAATGCAAAATGTGACAGGAGGGGTGGAGAACAGGGGTGTGTGTGATTCTGCAGAAACAGGCACTGCAAACCTGGTGGCCTCTGTGCCACCACAGCTCACCACACCTTTTTGAGCACCTGATGGCTGCCCCTGTGCAGCAAAAAGGAGGTTTGGGCTTCATCTGAGCAGCTGAATTCACAGGCAGAGCTCAAAAGGGAAACCATGGCCCATCCCACAGCTGGCCACCCAGAAAAGTCCTCGTTGCTGCCCTCAAGACATGGATCAGCTCTGGCACACAAAGGGGAAATAAAGCCAGCGTTCATGGTCCCCAAAGCTCTTATATTGAGTAGTCCTGGCACGCGCTTTTGGTCTGTGCCTGTGCCAGTGTAACAGGCTGTGGGGAGGATGGATTTTTCTCCATTTCTCCTTTCTGAATGTGTTTTTGTACTTTGGTTTGAGGTATTTGCTGTGGCATCACTGATGCCTCATTCTGGGGCAGCCAGCTCCCCTTAAATAAGAGAGGTTTGTCAGAGCAGCCAACAAGAGAACCCCACCAGAGCTGCTCCTCATCAGCGCCCCAGCCAGGAGTGCCCATGGTGGGGCTGCTTCAGAGTCCATCCGAGGCCCTTGGGAGCTGGTTCAGAGCCCATCCGAGGCCCTTGGGTGGTTACCAGCCCAGTTTCAGGACCCGTTACAGCAGGAGAAAGGCAGGTACTGACGCCTGTGGCAGGCAAAGGGCTACATGGTATTTTCATGGCAAGATTGATGCTGCCTTCTCTGAGAGGCTGCTGACTCACCCATGGCATCTAATGGATGCACTTCCCTGAATTAATTCCTGCTTCCAGTTCCATAAATATGGCTAAAGTAAGTGATACCTCTTAGGAAACATCCTGTCTTCCTTTTAATGTACTTATTGCAATGGTTAATTACTCTTACTGTTAAACATTTGCATCTTATTTCTAGCTGAAAGTCATCTAGTGTCAGATTCCAGTTATAGCTTATTATCTTGGTGTTGTTTTTTCAGCAAGCTGTTTTTACTTTGGAGGTTTTGAAATTAAACATGCTTTATTTTTTCCTTCAGTAAGATTTTAGTGCTAACGTCACCAATCTTTTCACCAGAGCACTTTTTTTTCCCCATTCAGAATGCTTCTTTTTACCATAAAGAAGCATTTTGGAATAGTTGAAGCCTTTTAAAATATTGTATTTTTTAAAAGAGTGGTAATTATTCAGCTTTGATAGTCCAAAGGTATAAGAGACATAAGGATCATGGGGTTTATTAATATGTTTTATTAGACCAGCTGATCCAGACTGGAGATATGGAACAAAAAACTGAACCCATAAGCCCTCCCCAAAATGCCAAGAGGTTTTTGTGACCAACTGTTAAGTAGTCAGTTTAATAGGAAATTACTTCTTACATGCCTTCCTTTTTTTTTTTTTTTACAATATTTCACAAAACAAGGGTGGAAAATTCCATATTAAGAATATTTAAGTATCTTCTAGCAAAAAGTAAGTTTGTTTGATAAAAATGATCTGAGGAAGAAGTTATTAACAGTTCAGCTCATAAATAAATAAATATTAAATTACATTTTAAAATATAAAAAATATTTTATATTTTTATATTGTTATTTTTATAAAAGATATTTTATATTTTCTGTGAGGCTAAAAGTGTTGAGCCAGAGAAAACTCTGTTATAGAAAATTCTCTCTTGCCTGTCATCACCTCGAGCCTTATTAAGGGGAATAAATATCACTAAATGTATTCAGTAATAAAGTGTTATAAAAAGGCACCTAAAAAATCAGTGGTGGGAGAAGAAAATTAGTAGCCAGTCATTACAGTACTTTTTACCCATTTGGAAAAGTGTTTTGGCCCCCTCCCCTGTTCCCACCTCTGACAACGTCAGAGGAGGCGTAACACTGGGCTGGGTGATCAAAAAACATAATTACTTTTAAAAAACCCCACAAAACCAAAAACTGAAGTGATTTTGTTTGCAATGAGGCAAGGAGGTGTTGAGGTTTTTCTCATTCACAACATTTACTACGTATTTGACATTTGAGCTGCTGTGACTGGGAGGAGATGACTCCATCCTGAGGGGAAGGATGTTATTTCTGCAGCTAATTGGCTGCCTGATACTTTAATTCATAAATCCCCTGTTCTCATTTACTGTGACTCAAGATCCCAACCATTTATAGCTGCAGTGAGGACAAGAATACTTATATTTCCTGCTTTCTTTGAAGTTCATTCTTAAAAATCACTGAGATGTAAAATTCCTTTTCAACGGGCTTTTTTTTTAATCCAAGAACCATTTTAAATGTGTATCCTATCAAACCTTCCCTAAGAAATCTGCCACAATGACTGAGAGCAACTTCAATTAAATCCTCTTATTGAGTGAAGGAGTAATTTACATTCAGATTTCACCAGATGAGGTTAATGTAATTAGGCCTGGGATGTTCCAAAAACTGGCTGCTCCCCATGGCCTTATCATGACTTGCAAATCAGAGAAGGAAGCGCTGCTGGTTCCCTTTTCTCCCATGTGTGTTGCATACAGAAATCTACATTTCCAGAGGAGGCTACACCTCCTGAATGGGTTTTTTTCCCCTTGAAATTTCTTTTGTGGTAATAGCCACCCTTCATTTTTGTTTCAATTTTATTTTTCAATTTGACCCTAATGTTAATGTTTAATGTTAAGGCTTGGAAAGGTTTATAAGTAAAAAAAACTACCCTAAATGATGAGCACTGCACTATAGATTAAAAAATAAGCAGATAATTACAAAACAACAGATGATTACATTATTTATGCAGTGTAAGTTTTATCTCAGTACACATACCTTGTAGATAAAACCCCCTATAATTTAATTAGGATTGTTCCCTCCACATCTCATACAGTAACTTTGCATTTCAAACTTATATAAACATTTTCTTAAGCCTGCATATAAGAAAGCAAAGGAAACTTAAAAAAAAACAAACTGTTGGTTTATGATTATTGAAAAAACCTCTGTCTAGTGGAAAAAAAGAAGGTTTATATGAGTTTTTCATAGTTTTGATGTCTAAGTGAAAAAACCCTTGTACCCTTTAGTGGCTGGAGCATATCTAAGCTTGGTCCATTTAAAAAATTCCCTTTAAAATTCTGCACAATGCAGTCTGTAAAAAGTTTTGGGGACTTCTGTGCCCTGACAGTGCTCATACAATTGTGGGTAAAATAGGAGAGTGTTCAACTGGCCAATGCTCTTTTCACTCCTTTTTCTGGCAATGGTCATTGGCATTTTTAATACTGCATGTTGCAGGAGTGAGAGTAGAAGAGAGAGAAAAAAATGTAAGAAAATGTTTTGAATTCTTCAGGTATCAATGGTAAAATAGGCATTATTTTCATATTTGCTTGTTATATTCAGTCATTTACTTCCAGTCCATGGGTTACTGGCTGTATATTTTCTTCATAAGGAAGAATCTAGGCTGAAAAAGAGGTCTTTGAGGTATTCATTTCCGCCTTGATTTCCCTGATGCACCACAGCAGGAATTTTCTTAGTGATATTTTATTCATTTTCCCCCTTCTAATTGTCTTTGATTTTTCTTTCTCTATCCTTCTTTCCATGCTCTGCCACAGAAAATGACTTTGTGGTGAGCAGAGGGGAATTCCTTCAACATATTTCAGGGAGCATGTAATTCAACCTGGGATTTTGCTGCAAAGGCTAGAGATGAAAAGTGCTAACTAACAAAATCTGCTTGAGGGGAAAATGCTTTCTCACTTTGGTACTGAAATATTCATAGCATGAGACTTTCCCCCCGTGCTATGACAATTGCGTGTGGATTTCAGACGGAACTTTTGTTTTCTTTGCAACTTTTGTCTTGACAGGGGACCCTGGCACTATTCCTCCTGCCAGGATTTTTCATCGCAGCCCTGGATGTACCAGAGGTCACCCAGCAGACTCCTACACGTGGGATTTTTGGGGTTTGTGACTCAAAACTGACTTTTGGGTTTGGTGATGTGCCAACTCCTTCCTGCCACAGGTCTCTGTCTAGGAGCTGTGTTTTGAACCAATACCAGCACAAAGCAAACCAACCAAAAATACATCTCACCTCTTCGTACCATTGCACCACAACAGAAACCTTAAACAGGATTTGAAGTTGTGGGTTTGGGGTCTTTTTTATGTGAAGCCTGATTTTTTTTCTGTCATGTGCATTAATCATTTTAATATGGGTGTCCCACACAGCGCATCTTCAGGGGCTGCAGAACAGCAGGTAAGCCTGCTGCACTGGAATTCCTGCCTTAATCTTCTTTTCTTCAAATGCAAGGTACTGGAACAAAGGTACGGGGTTGGAATGCAGGCTTATTAGCAAAAAGCTAATATATTTTGTAAAGCTTATCAATTTTATAATATATAAATATATATTATATATATAGTATATTTTATATATATATATAGTATATGTATATTATATATATAGAATATATAAATATATAAATATATTTTCTAATATATATCTTATATATTTTTAAAAGCTTATATATTTTATTATATTCTCAATAATAAAAAAATAACAGAAAAAAATTTAATAAGTAACAGAACACATAAAAATGTTTCTTTTTATATAACAATGTATTTTATTCTATTCTAAGTATAAGCGCAGAAAATTATTTATTAGGCTTGTGTGATATTAGCCTAAGAGGTTTTTTGGATGGTTACACAGTATTCAATGTGTGACACACTTATGACATGCAAGCAACAAATGGCCAGAATTTCTAAGCTATCCCTAAGGGGCAACATGAATATATTCATTAGCAAGCATCAAACACCAAAGGAATACATTCATCATCAAAAACATTTTTTTTCAATAGACTAATTACTTTTTGTATATTTTTGTTCATATGTGTGGAGTGAAGGTGAACACAGAAAATGTTTTCCATTGCTAGGTGGTGTAATAGAGTCCTGTGTTTCTGAGTGAAAATTTATACTGCATGGATAATCCCAGGCTTTGATCCAGATGGGAATATGTAAAACTGAATGTTTGGTCTGATCCATGGCTCATTGGACTCAGCCTAAGAATGAAAACAAAATGCCCCCCACTGCATTTTGCCACCCCTCCTGCCCCACCTCAAGGAAGGAAATCCATTAATTTTTTGTGCCTTAATTTATGTGAGTGAAGTTCCACCTCTGCTGAGAGCAGTGCCAGCCCCGTGCTTTCGGCTGGATGCAATCCCACTTCCACCTGTACCCTGTGCCTGATGGTCTGTGTCACGCACAGCTCCAGGAAATGTCAGTTTTATATATTTGTGTCATTTATATATATTTGTGCAGTGCCCTGCACAGTAAAACTTTGCTGTGGTTGAAGCAAGCTAACGAGCTGGTAACGTAATATAAATCATAAATTATTCCTGCTAAACAGCTTTGTGGAGAGGGTTGTGATTTTGTGGAAAGGAGATCTATGCAGCATGAAAAAATAGTAGTTGATGACTTCCCTTTTAGCTATTCTTTAGCCTACTTGCAGTTCAAATCCACAGCTCAACGCAGAATATCACTAATTTTCTTGATTGCTCAAGGACCTCACAGGAGCTAGGCATAAATTATTTTGGTTTAGACATTATTAATTTAGCGGACCAAAAAAATTGGCTTAAATATTCAGAAGGGTTTTATACTGAAAATGCAGCTGTGGCCTAGGGTTGGGTTTGCTTCTTGCTGCTGTGGATCCATCTTTCCTAGAGGTGGCAGGTGACATAAACTGCCCTGAGAAAACAGAACGACTGGTGAAAGGAAGGGGTGAAATGTCTTATTCTTCTCTCCCAACTTGTGCTCCATCAGTGGAGGAGAACCCCCAGGATGCTGCCGATAACTGAAGGAAACATTTTTATTTCCATTGCCCAGAACAGCGGGAAGGAGGCCCCCTCTCCTCAGCCGGGCTCTTTGAGCCAAACTGCCAAAGTCCACAGCCAACTGTGGACATCATCCAAAGTGTAATGGTAAGCCCAAAAAGCCTCTGGGTATTGCTTTGTCCAGCCCAACAAGTCTATATTTAAGGGGGAAAGTCCAATTCTATTCTAGGTCATTTTACTGTTTTTTACCCTTAAATTTAAACACGCAGTGCTAAGTCAAATGGAGGGGGAGGACGACAAGGAAAGAGCCCCACACTGAAATGTAGGTAAAATCATCATTTGGGATTTGAACAGGCAAAATGGTAGGAAGCATTGCAGGAAATGTCTTTGTGTTGATCAGTGGTAAAGTGAAATATCATCTGGGTATACATTCTTTGATTTATTAGGAAATTAATTCTCCTGCAGGACTTTACCCCTAAAATGTTTGTTTTTATTGTCTAGCTGGGACACTGTTGTGTAAGCTGGCAGAAACAGAGGCTGGCTCAGAGATTGTCTGTGCCTTGTAAAGAAATTAAATGCTTGTTACTGTTTATTGCTTTTGACTAATACAGGGAAAGTTCTCCTCCGAGCGGGCTTGGCTCCTTAATGCTGGGATTAAACAGAGGTGGAGATGGACTTTGTTATTGCCTTGCTGCTGTAACTATCTACAGGCTCTAAGTGTCTTTGTCACAGCCACACACAGGACAGAAACTTCTCTTGGCACAATAATTTCACTGGGTGGGAAGAAGATCGGAATTTCAATTTTTTTTTAGACACAAGAGGCTGCATATGCTAAACCCACATAATAATGGTGAGCCTGGTGAATACTATTTTAAAAATCCTGATTTGAGAGATCTTGCCTTCACACTTTGCTTTGCCTTGGGATTTGTACACATTTTTCTGAAAAGATGTAAAACCTCTCCTATTATGTATTATATTTTATCCAATATCCAAGTATACACGAGCTCAGGTATTATGAGTATACATACATGCATACTTGGATATTTGGTGCTGCAGGTAATAGAAATTAACATTATTGATTTTACAAGTAAACGTTTTTATTTTATTTGCATATTATTAATATTATAAATATTATTATAGATTTTTTATTATAACTATAAATTCTATTAACAGTACGAATATAAATATAATGATAAATTAACTTATATATTATGTTATATATATAAATTAAGTTGTATATTAAGTTATATATCAATATATTCTATTATGATGATTAAGAGTAGAAATAATAAGAATAATATTTTGTGGCAACATCTGTGCTTCAGTGGTACTACCCAAACACATTGCAGTACTCTCTCAAATTTAGTGCCTTTCTCCTCAGCAGACAGAAAATCTGACTTTGACATTTGCAAAAGGATGCTAAGGCCTCAGAAGCATGACTTGGAAATTAGATGAGAGCATCAGGAGCTGGGGGGAGAGCTGCAGACACTTGGAGAGAGAACTTCCCAGCAGTATTTTAATGTCCTTCCTCCAGGTATGCTGTTGTTTTATCAAGAACACCTATTAGCTATTTCCAGCCTCCTCTTGTCACCTGTGGCAGCTTTAACCTTGTTGTATGAAATGATCCTGAGCTGAAATCAAGCTGCCTGCCAGTGTGGCTGAAAACCTGCCCTGCATGGTTCCCAGCCCACTTCCTTACCTTTAAGGGTTTGCAGTTAAAACAGCTCCTCAGAATGATAGCATTTTGCTCCTGAAATTTAATATTGCAAGCATGTGGAGAGCCATTATTGTCTGACTGGTGGCACCCTTCATCTCTCATTCCCCTCAGAACTCTGTTTTCCGCCTGCACTTGCTCTCAGTGCCTGCCTGGGAATATTACCATTCCTGGAGCAGCAGATTGCTGCTTCCCCCCAGTCAAGAGCAACTTCCAGACCACTCTAACCAGACAATAATGAAGAGTAAATGTCTAATGCCCCAATCTGGCAAATCAGATTAAACAATTGAGCTTATCCAAAGAAATTAAATGTAGCCCAATAACTCTTAATGGCTTGGAAAGTTACAGATGGGGGAAACTTCAGATCCTAGAGTAAGTTACTGACCATTCAGAAATGAGTACTACGTTATTAACCCGCTGACCTTAAGAGAAAAGTTTGAGAAATGAAGATGTCAGAATGAGACTGACAGGGTGTCACCTGCCCCTCTGTTTTAGTGTGTGTTTTCTGGGCTGGCCCTGCTCACCCACAGCTGTTCATGCCAGCTCCACACTGTCACTCGGTGCTCACACCCAAACCCCGCAGAGGAAAAGGGAAACCTGGGACAGGGCACCGACTGAGGTTCCCCAGCAGTTTTTGGCTCAGCTTTGTACTCAAGCTATCCCTGGGCCGGGGTCTGTGTACAAATCACAAACAGGACAGGACTGCTGGGAACTGCCTTGAGCTGGTTTATTTTCCAGCATCAGTCTCATTCCATGGCTATGACAATGGGAAGATGCCAGCAGCTCACATCCCAGGCAGCAGACCAAGAACTTAATGTTACCACTCACTTTAAAAGTTTTTTGACCAATCACACAAAGCAGAAGCACATTGACAGTAGTTCCACCCAACCACTATAAGCACAGGTACCTTTGGTTAAACAATGCTTGCTTATTTCAAACACAGTACCTGCTTGTAAGCCTTAAAACACAATGCACAGAGCTCCATCATTAAGCCTAGCACTCCCTAATATCTCACTAGATGGACTTTTCTAGTCTATCTAGTGAGATATTAGGGAGTTCTAGGCTTAGGGAGTTATTCTAGCCAAGCTTTAATACACAGACCATTGTTCTATTTCTCCTTGCTTTTCTACATCCTACATAATTTTTCTGCTGACCTTTCTCATGGCTGCTGCTGAGCTCTAACCACAGTTCTGCTGTCTCTGAGCTGCCTTTTGCAGCTTTCCCAAACCCCTCTGATTTTATGGAGTCCCACATCAAGCCTCATAAATTGAGAATGAATCCCAAAACCCTGCTCTGGACTGGGTCACCCCTTGGCGCCCTGTGGCTCAGGAGAAGGGTGGGCTGTGCCTGAGTGCTGGGTGTGATGCCTTGGGAAGCTGAGCTAGAGCAGAGGCTGGACAGAGCTAAAGAATTTATTAAATTTATATATTTAATTTATTCCAAGCATCTCCTCCATGGACCCACCTTGGGCAGCACCAGAGCCCAGCCAGGGCTGCACCCAAGATGAACCAAAATGGCCCCAAAATGCACGAGCGCTGCCGGGGTCTCTCCCTGGGATCAGTTCTGCTCCATTTGCACCTTGCAGTTCATTGTCCCATCCCAGCTTTAGCCCCTGCAGTCCCACCCTGCTTGTTTTTACTGGGAGGTGTAGGCATGTAACCCTCAGCTCCTGAGGGCTCATTCAGTGCTGGCTGCCTGACATTTATTTGGCTTTAGGTCTTTGAATGAGCGTGAAGCCACGCAGGGGAAAGTCTTCTGGCATTATTTCACTCTAGACGTGATGATGTTATGAATTATCCTATTTATTTTCTTTTTTGTAAGTAACAGAGCAGCAAGAGTTTAGGGAAACAGTCCTTGAGAGAACATTCTCTTTCTATTAATTTTTTCTTTTTAATTAAAACAGAACAAAAGAGAAACCAAGAAAAAAACCCCAAACAAATAAAAGACAAAAACCACCACCAGAGAACCCCAACTTGAGACGAAGGTGAAATATGCTTTTCATTTACCATTTGTCATGTTTCTTTGCTTAGCTGTTAAGCAGTTAGGTAGATGTAGTGGTTTTGGTTTGTGAATTTGAGATTTTTTGGTTAATGCATTAATGAGTGTGGTGGGTTTGGTGTTGGTTAATTATTAGTGTACTTATTAGAATATACTTATTTTTTGTTTTGGGGTAGGATTAGGGGAAGGGTAAAGTGGATTTAAAATTTTAAAAGGGTATAAAGAAAAATTATTAATGGTAATTAAAAGAGTCTAAAAATTTTATTCTAATTTTGATTACTCTATTTCTTTTATTTTAATAACTTTCTTATTGATAATTTAAAGAGACAAAATTTTAGTTGATTTACTACTTATAGAATGTGGGGTTTGTTTACTTAGGGAGAGAAGGGTTTTTGTTGTTGATGTTATGGAGATTTTTTTCATAAGAAAATAGGTTTTTTGTGGGTTTTAATTTTTTACAATTAGTATTGTTTGGGGAAATCTGAAATCAGACTCCTTGTGGGTCTGTGCTGTGCTCAGACCATCTCACTGCAGCCATTCCTCGTGGGTCTGTGCTGTGCCCAGAGCAGCTCCCATTCCTTCCTTCACCTTTATGGGTCTGTGCTGAGTTCAGATCATCTCACCCCTCACAGTCTGTGCTGTGCTTTCAGACAGCCGGCAGAACCGCGTGGTCCGCTTCTGCTCAGAAATGCAAAGTACTGGAAATTTAAGAACTGCCTTTTTCTGCTTTGGGAGGGGAAAAAAAAAAAAAGAGAAAATGCAGCCTACATTTGTGGGTATAAATATTTTCATTTCGTTTTACAGTTGATGGTAATGTCCCTGATGGAACGAAGGTTAAATCCTATTAGCTCAATCTCTTTTTTCCTCCATTTGACTGTGATGGGAACAGATAGGAGATGTGAGAAGAACTTTAATAAATGCATTTTAGTGCTAAAAATGTTGCATTAGCAATTTTACCTGCAACTAGATATTCTAGACCTCTCTCATCAGTACATCTGGCTCTCCTTCTTTTGTGCAAATTTAGTAGCTACCACTAATGAAATGAAGACCTTGGTCATTGTAATTACTTTTTTAGAAACAAATAAAACATAAATACTTATGGACCTAAGTTTCATTAACTACAGCTTTCCTCCTTTTTTAAAAAAAAATCTTGATCTCTTGGTTGATGTGAGAAGGTAGAGAACTGCAGAGGCACTGTACTTTGCTATCCCAATATACCCAATAGTTCAGAGGTATTTATGGCTTATTATATAAACACTGACAAGGATCAAATCATTTGCACTGTGGGCTTTCACACGCTCCAGGGAAATTGCTGGGATTATTTAAAAATACAGGAAATCCTAGCAAGTAATCTGCCACCTTCACAAATATTTTTCTCTTTGCATCTAATTCCATGCAGATGCGGGATAGATGGAGGAAAAAGGGCTTAAAATTGAATTTCTCCTTAAAGGTGAGTTTAATTTTTTTTTTATTTTTTAATATTCTGCCACCTATTGGTAACTGTAGGTGCTTGAGCTAATGTACATGGCACAGTGATATATACACAACAGCCAGCATAATCCGTGTCCCTGTCCCTCTTAATTAACACCATCATTTACTCTTCTTCCCATGCAATTTACTCTGCAGAACTTCCCATGGATCAAATTATGTCAGGGGAAATTACTAAAGCATTAAAATAATTCCACTGGTTTCTGGTTGGCCTGAAAGCAAATCAAATTTTCAGATTCTAGACTGTCTTTCAACCTAGAAATATATCTTAAATACCAGGGCACCTCTTACCCTGTCTAATATGAACACTTCCTGTAAATCTTATGTGGTAAAAACATTTAGGAGACCAAGAGCACTTCTGTCTATATGTACCTCAGGACATTAATTGACTTTGTTTATGATGAGCATTGAATAGAATTGGAAATCCATTATGCCTGGGCCATATTTTGAGAACTCCCTAATCCTTTGGAAGTTATATAGATTCATACCAGTCATGATTAGCTCTTTATTTTCAGAAGCAGAGAGATTTTTACTGCACTTGGATGAGCTTAGTATCTGCTTCTGGCTTTTTGCAGAGGAATGAGAAAACTTCAGTGATTTTGATCTTTATGTCATGTATCCCACAACTTTATTATTTATTCAGAAACCCCTCAATCGAGCCACGCACAACATTGTCTTTGTCTCATTCGTAACTCCAGATGGGTCATTTAAATGTTAGCGTCATTTTAAAGACTTCCCCACTGTGGAGGGGGGAGAAGGTCCCTCAAAGGCTGGGACTGGTCCCTTCCTGGGAGTTTGTTACCAGGTGTAAATCCCCCTGTAAAAGTTTTTATCAGTGGGTGTGAAACTTGGATGTCTAAGGCAGCAGGTGGGGAAGTGTTTGAGCTCCACAGTGTATGTTGGATGTTGAGTATCAGAGAACAGGAGGGGAGTAATCACTGGGAGAGCATTGGGGCAGGCAAAAATAGGTCAATCTTTTCATTTTTGGGTGTCAGCCAGGAATTCCAGTCTAAAAATAAGCTGCAAACATCAGAAAGAAAGCCACAAAGAATGGCAAAGATGAACAAAAACCAGAGAAGATGGGAGAGTAAAGCAGAGTTATCAACACAAATGTTTAGCAATTAATTGGCCCTCAAATATATTTGGGCACATTAAAAACAAACAAACAAAAAAAAAACCCAAACAAACCAAAATTTTCTCATGGTTAAATAACAAAAGTACTTGACTGTGAAGCCAATAATAAAGTCCAAATTCTGAGGGGTATAAGGACAGATTTGGAAAATAGGAGGTCAAAGTGTGAAAACAAACAAGGAACTCTTTGGAAGAGAAAAATAAAGATGATATTGTGACAAGTAGGTTATCAGAAAATAAAGGTGAGAGGTAATTAAGGAATATTGCTGAGGACCTCACAGATGTGCTTCTGTCAGTCTCCTCTGGGGAGGCTCTGGAGAGGCACCAATTTTCCTCAGGCAACAAAGATGACACATTCTGGGGCTGAGGTGCTGCTTTAATGCATTTTGGGAAAAAAGCACTCAGCTCTGGATAACAAAACACCAAATTTAGTCCATTAAATAGCTGAGGACTTGGGCTCCAGAGAAGCCTGGGTGTAAAAACTTAAAACATGAAGATACCAATATGTATTGGATGCCTGTTGTACATATGCTGTACTTTATCTATCTACATGTAGAAGGTACATACAGTACAATTATAGGGAGATAATATATACAATTATAGGGAAATTAGAGCAGTGGTTTTCAGTGTCCTGTAGAAGGAATGATGACCCCAATGAGGCACAAGTTGCTGTTCGCTACCTCTAGGAAAACCTGCAAAACCAATGATGTGGATATTCAAAATGTTTAGCAGGGAACATGAACTGAAAGGAAAGCAGCCTCTTCCTGAAGGGAAGATGTGCCTCTTTAATATCTTGATTTTTTTATAGTCAGAAATGACAGGTAAGGGAGTAGAGAGAGCATGAAATGAGAGGGAAAGTGCTGTTGAGTTGAAAGAGGCTAGTGGCCAAAAATTAGAACCTGCTCTAAATCTAAACCTGGTAAGCTGTGCCCAAAAGGGATGAGAAAAACAGGCAATATAAATCATGTGGGGGGAAAGTATAAATATATGATTTTATTTTAGAAATCAGTCCGTTCCTCTTTTTTTCCTTTAAAGTGCCATTTTTATTTCTTGTCACCACACCAAATGTGAAAAAAGAGACAGCTGAAGTAGAAGCGATTGAGATATGAAAGAGGAAAATTATGGACTTTGAGACAAAACCAAGTGAATCTAGAACTGACATAGCAGCATCTTTCAGTGCCTTTCAGTGCACTTAGAATGGCAGCTGGGCTGCCTTGGTGGTATGCAGTTCTGAAGCTGGAAGAGAAGAGGAGATAGCTAACAAAAACAAACAAAAGTGTTACAAAATTCTTGCCAGCTTCCCATTAATTAGAAGCTGAAATCTAGGGGAAAAAAAAAAAAAAAAGGCAAGGAAATGTGCCCTTCCAGAACACAGGCATTGACAGATAGATGGAGCGCAGACAAATAGAACTGATCCATCTGCACTGCCTGGGAAAAGCCATTGTAGGGGTTTTAAGGTTTTCATCCCAGTGAGCCCACAGGGTTTATATGTTTGTAACAGAGTGGAGAATGATCTTATCAGCTGGCACTTTTTTGATCAGCTGCCATTGTGCTGTGCAGTCATTTTGTTCCCTCCCCTCAGCAGCTACTAGACCAATTCCAGTGAAGGATGCTGTCCTGTGAACGAGCTGTGCATGGCAGCAAATCCCTGAACACCAGCCCTTGCTTTGGGACACGCATGGCAATTTCAGCACCTACAAAACTCCCAATTCTCTGGGGTTTGGCAACTGAAAGCACAACTGCAGTTAGTGGTATTCAGCTGTTGGGACAGATGTTTACTTGATGTGGTTGGTTTTGGTACTGTAAGGGCACAAGTTTGTGAATTCATTCCAAAATACAAACTCACATGCAGTAAATGTGAACTCAAGCCCTGTTTCATGCAGAACACCCAGGGCAGAGAGTGCCTCTGCTGAGCAGACCACACAGAAACTGATTTATTTTTCAGGGGAGAGAGAAGATGGAAAGAAAGGACAAGAGAGATGATGGAAACCGAAGACTGCAGCACATGTTATCCTTCTTTCTGCTTTGCTGTTATCCATTTTCTCCTGCGGTCCAAGAGAGTTTGTGGTGGGAGTGAGGAGCAGAGCTTGTGGCACAGGTCAAGCAGGTGAGCATGATGATGGCAAGCATCATTCACCCCACAGGCTGCTTTTAGAGCCAAAGCTCTTTGCAAACCTCTCTGAGCAAATCTCACCTCCAGACGTGCCTCAGATACGTTTCTCCTGCTGGTTGTCTCTCTTGCTCTGTTTAACCATGCATTTTTTTTGGCTCAGCTTGGAGCACTATGATGAAAGTTGCCTGACATGGCCCAATAAGGACCATCTTTATCTGTTTTTTAACTTCAGTAGAGTTTTGTTTCTGGCAATGGCATTTTCTCTGCTGAATATGGTGTAAAGATGATTTGTGTATGTGTGAGAAAGAAATCAGAATAACCTTTGGAGTAAAGATAGCGAGAAATGTTTTAGTTTAGTACTTTATTTTTGTTCTGGGGAAAACTTGTTTCATTTCTGGTGCCTTCCTGCTTGAGAACAGGAATTCAAAAATTGGCTAAGTGTTATTTGGTAAGTAAGCAGGTCTGTCAGCCTCATGTTGATGATGTTCTTTTAGCCAGCCTCATGAAAATCTGCTGAAACTTGGCCAACTTGTAAATCCCAGGGGAAAAAAAAATTCTGTTTGCTTGTGCTCAGCACCATATGTGAGCAGTGGTGAAATTCTCTGCTGCACCTGCAGCTCTGGGCAGGGTTGTGGTGGGCTGTCCTCCAGTTTTCCCCCATCAAGTTCTCCTTCTATTGAATCTCCAGAATTAGTAGCAGTAGTAAAGTAGTAGTAGTAGTAGTTAGGCTTTGGCAGTATGGCTTTAAAATATGGTCAAGAGGCCATAATCCTGGCATGGCCCAGGGCTGAATGTGTGGCACAGGTGCTTGTCTGAACCAGTTTAATATGCTAGACAACATTATGAGTTTTGGATTTTAAGCTCTCATCCTTCATTTGTCCATAAGAAAATGTTTTAAGATTTTGTTTCTTTCTGGCTGCTCGCCATGCAGGTGATTTTCACAAGGTAGCTGAATGCCAATGGGGGTTTTTCACAAAGAAGAGCAGTTTAAGATTTATTGTCTTTACCATGAGTTTTGAGAGGGATTTTTTTTTTTTTTTAAACCTGAGGATTTAAAGCCAAGTCATCCCTGATAAAAAAAATATTGCTCTAATATCTTATGTATGCTAACTGTCTGTGTGAAAAGACAGCACTGCGGTCAGTTCAAATGCATAAGATGTCAAACTCGCTCTAAAAAGAAAAAGTCTGAAACCCACTGAATGGGAGGTATCTCATTCTTTTGTTTTCCATCACAAGCAGCCAGTGTGATTTGCAGGAGCTCCTGGTTGCAGGTGTGTGCAGTGTGCAAGACAGCTGAATATTACAGGGCTTCCAACTGATGTGAAAAGCGTCACCACGAACGTTCTCTCCTCTGTATTTTAAATATGAACGGCGTAGGTGAGCTCAGCACTTCAGGAGAGGGAGGTTTGATAGTAAGGACCAGGATTATAGCACTCATCCTGTAACGCAGTGCAATAATCCAGGTAGTATTGGATATAAACATAACCCTACATAAAATATAAACAGACTCTGACCGGACTTTTCACCTGCACGGCAAGAGCTGGAGAGCCAAGGCTCCCAGACCCAGCCTGCCCAGTGAATGGAGCTCCCAGCACGGAGAGCACAGCCACCAGCCCTGCTGTGCAGAGGCTCGGGGAGTTCCTCGTGGGTTCCAGGGGGCAGGCTGCTCTTTGGGGAGCACCTTTTGGTGCTTGCAGTGTGAGCCATGGCCCTGGTCAGCCCCAGAGGGAGCAGCTCCAGTTCTCTGCCGCGTCCCTCGAGCTCCCAAGTGCAGCAACTGCTGCTGTTGGGTGTAATCTCCCCGTGCCACAATTATCTCAGCACCATGGGGATGAGAACAATCCTTGCCTGCTGTCACCTCCAGTCCCAGTCTGCCCTGGCCCTCACTGTAGGATCCCAAGCCTGGCTGAGCCCCCAAGCAATTTGGTAACACAAATAAAGATAGATTCAGCCATTATTTATTAAAGACAATAGGGGCACAGCCACTTCACAGACATTTTAAATCCTCTTAATATTTGCATTTATTTGTTTTTAATCCTCAGTGCCATGGAGTTCATGCAATGGATGTGGGGCATAAGAGATGGGAAGTTTTGGCTCTTTCATCTGAATGGGAAAAATCCAGAAAACCAAGATTTCTGCTCAGATTCCTATTGCTGGACAATTTCAAAGATCATACATTGTCCCTTACAGTAAAGCTATAGTTTGTTTGCTGAGATGTGTTTAGTAACATGTCAATATGGAGAAATCTAGGAGGGGGCCTTCTGCACCCCATATGTCTTCTTTTCACCTTTCAAATTTGATAAATCAAGTAAGGGGGCTGATGGTTGAATCACAGGGATAAAATGGAATTTTGCAGTCTGGTCCTTTCCTTATTGAATGGCCATTGCTGTCAGCACTGGGAGTTTTCTGCTTGTTTCAGCTAATCCTGGAAGCTTCAAGGTCCTTTTTGAGTCATTTACTTGGAGGCATCTCTGCTGAAAAGAAATAGTTTCTTATTTTCAGCTTCTCAATTCTTTACAGGGAGCCTTTGTTGAAAGGAGAGCTTGCTTTTTTTCTTTTCTTTTTCTTTTTTCTTTTTTTTTATGAGTTAAAATAAGAATATGAAACAAAACTGATCTGGTATCTTGAATGAATGGATAACTGTGCAGGATCTGAAAGTGTGAAGATTCTCAAGCCCCAAGGAATTATTGCTGTTGTGCTATTTCTTATATAGGACTACATCCTGACTTCCTCATTAATTGGACACAACTGCTGAAACATCCTTTACAATAAGCACTTCTTCATACCAGACATATTTCCTGGATCTATAAAACAGCTTTTAGAAAGGGAGAACTGTATTTAAGACATTAATATAGTTCCACAAAATGGTGCTTGCTGATATATGGAGCACTTTTTGAATAATTCACTTTGAAATTAACACTATAATACCATTTACCTTTAAAGTCCTATTTACTGGAGCTGGAAAGAATTGTCCTCTGGAGACGAGGATATCGGCAAGCACCAGACTTCCAGAGCTGCCCTGGCTGGATGAGAAGGGCTGGATGACTTTGTGCAGAGGGAGCAGCAGGCAGGGAGAGGCTGGGAGGGACAGGGGTGAATGTCCTGCCCCATCAGGGCAGCGTTTTGGGGCTGGCAGCAGAGGGGCCTGCAGAGCTCTGCCCCAGCTGCAGCCCCCCGAGCACCCCCAGCCCTGCCTGCAGCCATCTGGGCCGGGTTTAATCCCTTGGAAAACAGGGATTATTCCCAGGGAGGATCAGTTCCCCCTGGGATTTGCAGGGCCACCCTTGGAGGTGGGCTGGGCTCCTGGCACGGCTCAGCTGGCACCCACCACCCCTTCCCCCAGAGCTGCACACCCAGCCTCCTCCAGCAGCCCCAAGCAAACACACTTGAAAGCTAACATTTTGTGCTTCTCTTCCTTTTTTCTTTTTTTTTTTTTTGATTAATGGAACTTCTGCCCCTTTAAAAGAGTTGCAAATTTTGCAGTCCAACATTCACAGCCGTGTGTGGTCATAGCTGCAACCTGATTTTTTATGCAGTTCATTAGTTACTTGTTCTTTAGCCAATTTTAGGTATAAATAATGAGGGAAAAATAGGATCTTGGTGGAGTCCTTTTCTATTGATTTCAAAATTACCTTTAACAGGAGTTTGTTTGATTGACAACAAGTCCTATGAATGTTGACTTTTGAGGTAGAGAGCTAAATGTTTTATTTATTGAACACCTGTTTAGCACTACTGACAAAAATGTTTTTGGTAAAGTCACATGATGTTATTTGACTGAGCTGACTGTCCATAAGGACAGCCCAAGTGGCAGCTGAGTATTTTTTTTCTGATATAAGAATACAGAGCACAAGTTTATGCATATTTCCCATTACAGTTCATGTGGACAAGTTTTTATTTCCCATTTTGCCTGCTTTCTCTGTTGCCAACCCCAAATATTCAAAAAATTATGAGTTAGTTTATAAGAACAGTGGGATTAATTTAACTTTATACACCTGTGGATTTTGGTTTTTTAGTAAGCTCTAAGATACAAAAGTAAAAATAATTTAGAAGCATGTAGGCTGAGCTATTTTCCCTGCCAGAATATTGCAGAAATTACCACTCCCTGCCACTGGCAGCCAAGGCTGCTGATAATCTGGGAAAACTGGTGCTGCTGTCACACTCAGCCTGGAATAACCTCTACAGAGTGTCCATAATTCCATTTAGCTGAAGTGTAAACCCATTTATCTGTGCTCCCTTTCAGGTGTACCAGTCGCAGCATACCTTGGCCAGAGTAAGAAATTGTCTGTTTCAGACACTAATGGGCTTTTTCAAAAAAAAAACCAAAAAACAAACCCCTCTGTCTTCAGTTGGAATCACAATTTCCGCATCCCAGTGCAAGTGGAGAAATGAATAATAACATCTAGATTTGTCTGAATTCCATATATCCCAGAGGGATCAAGTTTGATTCCCTCCCTTATTTACAATGATACAAGGAAAGCATTTCAATTCTCCAAATGCTCCCTCATGTGGCTTCTTAGTACTAATACTGAAACATTTATGTGTTCTCGGAGATCACAGCTCTCTGCCAGGAAACGGGCTGAGACAACATAAGAGGTATTTCATGTGAACTCTGACATCAGAAAATTATGGTTCCAGAGCCTATATGCAAAATGTTTGGCTTTTTTGTTTGTGAATGAGATGGAAGCAGTTATATTTGCTTCTGCCCCTGTGCTGGGGGAAGGGAAAAACCTGAGCTTGGATCAGGTTTGCCCTCGGGATTATCTCATCAGATGTCACGGCATTAGGTAAGGGACACAAATCTGAAAATCACAGAATTAACTGGGTTGAAAAAGACCCTTAAAATTCAAGTCCACCCCATGACCTGGCACCACCTTGTCAACTAAACCATGGCACTGAGTGCCACCTCCAGCCTTTCTTAGACATCTCCAGCACGGTGACGCCACCACCTCCCTGCGCCGCCCGTCCCAATGCCCAATCTCCCCTTCAGGTGTAATATCTGAAAAAGGGAAAGTCTGTGTACACAGCCAAGGGAAATGCACAGTCTTGCTTCCACAACAGTTGTGAGTAAATGTAGGAGTTGAATAGAGAAAAGGGGATGGAGGGAGGTGAATGTGCTGTTGCTTTGAAACTGTGATACTGTCTTGTCTTTTGCCCCAATCTGGGAGATGTTTCTTGGAGCTCTGACACTTCCAGTTTGGTTAACAGCATGGGAAGCCGCTGCTGAAGCTTGGTGAGCAGGTGGTGTAAGCAATGCACTTATTTCCAGTCATCTCCAATGGCCTTGGGTCAGCATGCTTCTCTGTTCTTCTTTACCGACAGCTCTGGCTCAGCATTACTCCTGAACCTGCTTTTTCCTGTGTGATGAGCAGGGACTCCACCAGTGGGCAGCTTCACCTTGTGAGGTAGGAACAGGAACAGCTGCCACCTGTGCTGGGGACTTCTCATTTCCATGGTGAGCTGTCATGCTGAAGGGCAAGGAGTGACTAAGGCTGGACAGTCTTCTGTTATATAAAAACCTCTGTAACAGGAAGCCGATTCCTCCCCCTATTTTTGAATATTTGAGGAGTGTGGAAATGTATCTCATAATCTGGATCAGAGGACAGGCTGCTCAGGAGGACCCCGCCGCAGGAGCACCTCTCCCTCTCTGGGGGGACCAGAGAGGCACAGGTGAGGCGGGAAGACAAAGAGAAGGGCTCAGGGAAAATGCTTTGTTCTCCCTGTGGAGAGCCCTCCCCTGACCCCAGAGCGTTTGCATGGTATGCAAAGGCACACGTGCAGGCGTTGGGGTGTGCATTCTTGCCTGAGGTGAAGGGAAATAACACTGCTGCTAGGTCACTTCAGCAATCTGGGAACACTTGATTTGCCTCTCAAGTCCTTTTGGAAAGGGCAAGTTTTACCTTCAGGAGGTTGATTCTAGAGTTGCTGGCTCACTCACAGGAAAAAAAAATTAAAAATCAAAGGACTGCAAAGTTAATAATTAATATGTTTCATACTGGACAAAATATTTCTCTCAACAAGAAAATTTTCATTTTTATTTTGAGCTTTCTAAAGCCTTTACTAATAAAATTCTCTGACCCTGCAATAGTTTTTTTAGAACTTGGATGAAAAATCTGACCAAAGGGAGAGTCATCTGCAAACCTTATGGGAACACCGCTCTGCAGTTTGTACCAATAGAAGTACCAGGAATTACCCAGGAATGTTCTGTATCCAGATGCCTGGAATTGTTGCAGAAACATGCAGTGTTGAAACCTCCCCAGCAAAACCTTTTGCAAGATGATGTTGTGTCTGTAGAGACCGGGAAAAATATCTTCAACCTGTACTCACATTGCTTGATATTGCTTCTAACTCTTTGGGAAAGGAAGCCAATGCCAAAAGAAATGCAGCTGTTTGGGGGCAGAAAAAAGTTTTGCATATTGGAGATTTTAGTAACATTTTTCCCCCCATGTTATTTAAAATAGAATCCCTCAAAATACTTTTGATTTGATCAAAACAAGGAAATACCACGGGATTTTTTTTTTTCTCAATGTCTTTGCTTTCATCCAGTATTCTGAACTGGTTTTTGGTAACTGAAATTTTGTACTCATTGTTGAGGCATACATAGAGCATATTTGGGGGAATCTATAAACCAGGGAAGACAATTGATTGTCACATTCATACGTTAGATTTCAGGAGTTATTGTTGAATGTAGAGAATGGAGCTTTTTTCTGAAAGAGAAATATACAATGTCACATCTTTGTTTGTAGGTATGTCCTGCTCATTGTGACAAAACTTCTGTCCTGCCTTGAAGCCAAGAAAAAGCACTGAGCCTGCCCCACCTTGCTGGGAACTGCCAAGACCCAGAAGAGCACCTGCTCCTAAAACTGCAGGGTAAAACGTTCCTGTACTCCCCTCTCAGGACACCTCTCAGTTTTGCAAGGTAAATATAAACTGGGACTGGCCTTTGCCAAGCTAGCACCAGGTGGATTTACTGTGGCAATGACAGTTCTGCTGGTGAACACACCAGAATGAGTGGTGCAGGGCAAAACCAAGTTAGTCTGAAGGATATTCCAGGTGTCTGCTGAGCAAAATGTGAGAGAAATGGAATTTAAATAGGAAATATCAGTGAAACACTTCACTTGTGTTAGATAAGAGTGATATTTAATTTGGACCTAATTTGAACTTAGTATTAGGTACAGCTGGATATGCAGTTGTTGCAGTATATACAAAGTTCTTGCTCCTCCTCCTTTCTTGCCTATCCAAACATCCTACCTTCAGTTATAATGTGAGATTTTAGACTTATGTCAGTTTGAAACATAGAAATTAAAAAATTAAAATATTTAATTAATAAAATTAATTAATTGTACGACTAAATTTGATAAAATACTAAAGTAATATTAAACTGTTAACTATGGCACCCAGTGTAGTTACCACCAAGCCAGGAACATTGTTCAGTCCCAGAAGGAGGAGCACAGGGCAGCCTTGCTGTGGGATTGCACAGACAGCGGGACGCACGGACAGCTTGCATGGACAGTGGGACACACGGACAGCTGGGTGCACAGACAGGTGGGACACACGGAGAGTTCAATGCACAGACAGTTTGGATGGACAGGTGGGACACACGGATAGTGGGATGCACAGACAGTTGGGAAGCATGGACAGCGGGACACACGGACAGTTGGATACATGGACGCTTGGATGCATGGCAGTTGGATGCATGGATGGTGGGACGTACAGACAGTTGGGACGCATGGACAGTGGGACACAAGGACAGTTTGCACGGACAGTGGGATGCACAGACAGTTTGGACAGACAGTGGGACGCATGGACAGTGGGATGCACAGACAGTGGGACGCATGGACAGTGGGATGCACAGACAGTTTGGACAGACAGTGGGACGCACGGACAGTGGGATGCACAGACAGTTTAGACAGACAGTGGGATGCACGGACAGCGGGACACAAGGACAGTTTGCACGGACAGTGGGACGCACAGACGGTTGGACGCACAGACAGTGGGACACATGGGTAGTGGGATGCATGGACACTTCAATGCACAGACAGTTGGGACGCACGGACAGTTGGATACATGGACAGCAGGACGCACAGACAGTTTGCACGGACAGCGGGACGCACGGACAGCGGGACGCACGGACAGTTTCCAAGGTGAGAAGGTGCAAGCACCACGTGCATTATTCACCCCGTCAGTCCCTCACTGTGCAGGTGCCCCCTGCAGCGGGGCAGGGACAGGGCCAGCCCTCTCCTCCCAACGCTGAGTTCTGCCTTTTCACAGCAATGGTCTCTTCCTTCTGCTCGCGCAGCCACAGCAGCGTGGCAGTGCTGAAGTGCAAATGGGGTGGCCCGGCTCCTGAGGACACACATCTGCCTGAAACTCACTCGGAGCTGCTGGTAAACAAAATGCAAATGAAATATTCAAAGCTTTCTTTGCAAACCAGCTAAAGCGATCTACTCTACCTTTTTCTTTAATTGGTCTTACAAGCCAGTGTAGCATCCCCATAAATTCACTGTTCTCCATGACCTGAATTCATACTGCTTGCGTGTGGAATATCCAGAAATTATATGGCTCACTGTTCGCTGTTTATTTGGGTATTATTCACATAAGGTCCTTAAAGTGACGTGAAAATGTATTTACATTGCAGGAATATTAAAAATAGGCAACAGGGACTCTAACAATGGGAATTAAAAGGGATCAGGGACTCCTAATAAGGACACCTAATGCAATAGAAATTTTAATTACTAAAAAGGCAGATCTAAGACTCCATTTCTGTAATCTCACATCCAGTGATGTCAGCGTGTGTCTACATGATTTAGACTACTTGGGCACCCATCCAAAAAAAGCAAATTCCACCAAATCTACCATTATTCAGTGACCAATTCGTGTTTTGCATGGCCCTTACACAGAGAACAAGATAATGTGGTTTTTAAACACTCACTTTATTTAAATTATTTCTCTTGTCACAAACCCCAAAGACCATGCCTTTTTGAAAAGCTTTCACCTGAATATTTATTTACGGTAAACCTCAAAAGCAAGGGGGCTTTACCATAGCTCCAATTCCTATTTACAGTCACCCAAAGACCCCTGGACCTGTGTAAAAGTATGTTAAATGCCAGCTTAGACCTGAGGGGCTGTGGCTGATGAACACAGATGATTCAATCCATGATGAGCAGTGATTTCTCAGGCAGAGGTCCACGCTGCCCTTCTTCCCACACTTGCTGTGGTGTTGTCTCATTTCCCCACGTGGCAGCTGCTCACAGTCTGTGCTTTGCTCTGAGGTGAAGTCGTACCAGGCCTGGATTTCCTTCACTGCAAATTGGTGACTGAGGCAGCTCTGCAGAGATGTTCAAAGGACAACTGGAGGCAGCAGCCACAAAAAGGATGATAAAATAAACCATTCCCTTTTGTGATTCAGACCCCTGAGCACATTTTAGGGAAGGTTTGTTGTGTGGACAAGCAATCCCACAAATAGATTACAGTGCTGTAAGTACTACCCCAAACATGTGAAAAGGGCTTTGGTTACATAAGGCCATTAAAATGGGGAGAAGTTATGTGGCTGACATCCTGGGTATAGAAAAACTTTTAAAAGCAGCAATCACAGTCTCTTGACTTCTGTTTTTTTCTTTTTGTTGTTGTTGTTTTACTTGCTGGATGGTCATCACCAAAAAAGCCAGTGCAACATGGCATGATTTACTCTAATATCATCAGAACACAGCAAGAACATCTGTGAAAAAAGCCTGGCTAATGAAATTACAGAGCATTCAAATATTGTAAAGGCTGTTGGGATCGGTCTGAAGCAGTCATGAGTCAGATAAAGGGGGTTTATATAAACTCCACCTTTTGGAAAGTGTTGGGAGGGTGAAACTAGTAGCAGCACACTAGCCAATGTTCAATTAATTCAGTTTAGTCCATTATTAATGGCTGGTTTTGAGTACCTGTGTAAAGGTCTCTCTCAGAAGAGCTCTGTCAGTGTGCTGGAGTTCCATGATGAAAAGGAAGCTCCCTGCAGGATGTATCATGCTGTTCCTCATCCTGACAAGCGCTGCAGGCGTGAGCTGGAACACAGGCTGACCCCTCTCAGCTCGTGGGCTCATTCCTCCAGGAGAGGGGCCAGCCTGTACTTTTTCCCAAACTAGCAGGTTTAAGCCAAGAAGCGCAGACATTGCTCTTCCTGGGAAAGCAAACAGAACAGGGCTTGTGAGGCAGGAGCACTGGAGCCTTGGTCACACCAGCCAGTGCAAACCACAGCCTGCTCCAGGAGCCAGTGCAGTGCCTGCCAGCCAACTCTCCAAACTCTTTCATTGCCCTGTCTGTGGAGGAATTTCAAACAGAGCTACGACCACAACCTGGGGCTCTCAGCTCCTCGTTCCTTGCTGTAATCCTTACACCAATGCTCTTCTAAAGGTGATGGGATCAGCCCTGTAGCGGTACATGTGGAGGACAGTGAAGGATTTGATCTGAGGTGTACCAAGCTGGGTATTTCTTGCTCTCTTGGGTTTAATTTCCAAACAAACAAGCAGAAATCTGCATGGCAGTCTGGCCCTCCCGAGCTCCTGGCTGGGCTGTGCTGCAGTTGGTGCTTTCTGCCTTCCACTTGGCCACTCCTGGGTCTCCTACAAAAGTGGAGCAGACAGAAACTGCTCAGCCTGAAGCTGCTGCTGTTCAGCTTGCCTCTATGCTAGCCATGCCCTTAATTTCTCCTTATGTGCATTTTATGTGTCTGGGGAGGAAAAGGCTGGCTCTGAGGTCACTGTGTAAGTCAGAGCCACGTGGTTTTTATCAGGGCACTGTAGCACATGCAAACAACAATGACATCTGTGGCACTGACATCTCTCTGGGGCCTTGAGTCCAGATTTTCTCTGTTAGTGTGATGTAAATCTGGGAGAACTGGGAGCTACTTGGTACCTTTGAATAGATATGACACTTAAAGTGAATATTTGATCTTATGCTGAGCCTTTGAATATTTGATCTTACACTGAACTTTAGGACAGAGGACAATTAAACATAAGAGAAATTGTATCTCTAGAACAGGCAAAGGAAAAAGGTTCTGAAATAGTAGTTTAAAGGGGAAACTTTAAAATAGGAATAGAAAACTTATATTCTTGATCTAACTTGGGCAGAAATGCCGAGCGGGTTTGAGGAAAAAATGGTTACTTTTAATACTCTCCTGATTGGGTGGAAGGGAGGCAGGGGTGGAGAATGGATAAGAGGAAAGGTTTGGGTTTTTTTTAAGGTGAAGTATTGCTGCAGACCGAGTTGGGATCTTCAAAAGAGCGTGCTGTGGGACACAAAAAGTGCTGTAAAGTGAGTGGTGCAGAGAGAAAAGGTGCAGGAATCCCTCCCCTGACCATGAAACCAGAGGGTGGTTGACTCTGTTCTGTTCAAGACAGGATTTAAACAAGAAGAAAATTTATATGCTCTTAAGGGAAAAACCGGAATATCAGCAGAAACAAATAAGTGATGGAAGAATGGGGAAAAGTGGTGTGTTTGTTAGGACATCTTTGGGTATTCATCTTTAACAAAGGTGAACTTGTGCTGCAGAAAGTCCTAGCTCCTCAAGAAAGGGGTGCTGACTGAAGTCTGCCAACTGCTTCTGATCTGGCTGAAAGTGCAGCTGGAAAGGTAGCACGGAGATGAAAGACTGGTTCTTTTATGGCCAGTTTGCTGAACTGCCTGCAATACGCATTTGTTGGATTTAATCAAAAAACAGCCAATCTGGAAGAGATTTTTTTTTTTCAGACTGCTCTGAAGTTCATTCCTGAAGCCCATTCATCTCCAAGACAGAAAGAAAGCAGGAGGGAAGGAGTGGCTAAGACAAGTCTGAGGAGGGAGAAATCATGACTAAGAAGAAAAAAAGGAGGATAATACTTTCAAGATGGAAAAGTTAACTTGCAACTTTCAGTAAGACTTATTTTTTCTTCCTTTTAAAAGACTCTTATTTTACTTACAATTACCAAAAAACCCCCAAAAAGTTAGTGTAAGTCAGTGTGTGCAGATGTGGGTGTGTGTAATGATGGTAACAACGTACTCTTAAAAATTCTGGATTATCTGGGGCTTCCACTTGCTCCAGTCATGGATCTGGATTCCTACAGGGTCCTGCCCCCGTCTTTAATCATTTTCCAAATAGAAGACAGATATGTATAACTTGACAAGATTTATAGTTATATGCACTTCTTATTAACTTAACAGGGAGGCATGTTTTGCTTGGCTTTGCCTTGTAAGTGCCGTATCTAACAGAGCTTTTAGGCATATCAGCAGCCAGCTTTCCCCCAGCTCAGCTGCCCGTGCTTCCCAATATCAGGTACGGAGATGAAATAATTTTTTCTTATCCTTCTCTTATAAAGTAATTTATAAGGCACGTTCTCATATCCAAGAGTATTTTGGGAAACACCCCTCTAAGTGTGACTTGAGCATGCTTCTGTTTATAAGACACTTCATGTAGGTGCACTGATTGGGACTTTAATGTGTCTGTTAATCTCTTTTGTCTGGAAATATTTGGTTTGAAACGGGATAAATAGGAACATTTTAAAACCTGACCTTGGCTCTGCACATTCATGAACATGAACATGAATGAACATCAATGTCTGCACTTCAATCATGGAACTCTTACCTAGAAGAGTTCCCAGTGAGAAAGTGAAAAGTGTCATGTGGTGTTTCTTAAAGAACATAATTCTCAATAAGGGCTTATATATGCCTGAGTATATACACATACATAAATAATATATTTATATATGTGTTATTTATATATTTATCTATTTCTATGTATTTATAGAAACAAATCTGTCCCATTGTGCAAAACCCAAGCCACACAAAATATCTAAAAAATAAGTATTATCAAAATATAAGGAGGCTTTCTTTCTGCCTTTCAGTACATTGTAGCTACATGCTTCTTCTTTTTTCCATAATGCCACAAGGTTAGGGAGATGATCTCGTGGTTTGGCACTGGCCAAATGCCAGGCACCCACAAAAGCTGTTCTCTCACCCTCTCTTGTCCTCAGCTGGGCAGAGGAGAGGGGGAAATTGAACACAGGACTCATGAGTTGAGATGAGGACTGGGAAACAACGCTCTAAGGGCAAAGCAGGTTCAAATTTAAAGATGTAAAGTATATTTATTATTAACAGAGTCAGAGGAGGATAATGAGAAGTGAAATAATCCTTTAAAATACCTTTTTCCCCCTTAGCCTCTCCCTCCTTCCCACCAACAGGGCAGGGGCTTTGGGGCAGTTCATCACTGGAGATCTTCTGTTCACTCTGACAGAGGAGCTGTTTCTCTGCTCTGCCATGGGGTCCCTCCTGGGTCCCTGCATCCCCTCCTGGGTCTCTGCATCCCCTCTTGGATCCCTGCATCCCCTCCTGGGTCCCTGCATCCCCTCCTGGGTCCCTGCATCCCCTCCTGGGTCCCTGCATCCCCTCCTGGGACCCTGCATCCCCTCCTGGGTCCCTGCATCCCCCCTGGGTCCCTGCATCCCCTCCTGGGTCCCTGCATCCCCCCTGGGTCCCTGCATCCCCTCCTGGGTCCCTGCATCCCCTCTTGGATCCCTGCATCCCTCCTGGGTCCCTGCATCCCCTCCTGGATCCCCTCCTGGGTCTCTGCATCCCCCCTGGGTCCCTGCATCCCCCCTGGGTCCCTGCATCCCCCCCTGGATCCCTGCATCCCCTCTGGGTCCCTGCATCCCTCCCTGGATCCCTGCATCCCCCCTGGGTCCCTGCATCCCCCCTGGATCCCTGCATCCCTCCCTGGATCCCTGCATCCCCCCGGATCCCTGCATCCCCCCTGGATCCCTGCATCCCCCTGGATCCCTGCATCCCCCTGGATCCCTGCATCCCCCCTGGGTCCCTGCATCCCCCCGGATCCCTGCATCCCCCCCGGATCCCTGCATCCCTCCTGGATCCCTGCATCCCTCCTGGATCCCTGCATCCCCCCCGGATCCCTGCATCCCCCCCGGATCCCTGCATCCCCCCTGGATCCCCCCTGGATCCCTGCATCCCCCCCGGATCCCTGCATCCCCCCTGGATCCCCCCTGGATCCCTGCATCCCCCCTGGATCCCTGCATCCCCCCTGGATCCCCCCTGGATCCCCCCGGATCCCTGCATCCCCCCGGATCCCTCCTGCATCCCCCTGGATCCCTGCATCCCCCCTGGGTCCCTGCATCCCCCCTGCATCCCCCGGGCCTCATGCCTCCCAGTTTGTTTCACTGGGTCCTGCCCCAGCCTGCAGAGCAACCTTGGCTCTGACTGGGGCACCTCTTCCCCTCCTTTTCTCCCATTGCCCCTGGTGTCACCGAGTTGTTTTCCCTCACATGTCCTCACCTCCTCATTTCCTCCGACTCAGAGAGAATCTGCTGCCCCTAGGTGCCGTTGCCGAGGAGTTCCACCAATCCAAAATCCTTGTAGAGGATTCTGGACCTCACAGCACCGAGGGAGAGGTTGATCCTGTCCAGGTTCCACATCAGGGAATCACTGGCGCTGTTTGCCCCACCAGCCATTTCCAAGAGCTGTTTTATTTTGTTGATATGTTGTACAAATATCATTTGATATGCATGTTTTGCATCTCTTACTCAGAGTTTTATCAACTTTTCCTTTTCAAATTGGAATTTTTAGGTTGTTCTTTCCACTGAAGTTAGTACATGTACCATTGCTGTGGATTTTACTGTCAGCATATAAAAATCATTACTTCAAAGAAGCAATCAGGATTTTTCTTATTTTTTAGTACATTCCATGATACTGCCAGTGACTTGTGCAGCAAGTGCCAGTGTCCAGCAGCAAGTCACCTGAAGATTTATTTCCTTTCCTACACACACCAAAACCACCAGGTAGAGGAATATGCCGCTCTCCACACTGTGGCAGAGATCCCAGAAAACCATCAAGCCAAAGGTCTGCCCCTTTTTTTTTCATACAAAATCAAACCAGGACCTTAAGGGCTGATGGAACTGGGAATGTCACTTGACTCCAAGTGCCAGATCAGGCAGTGAAAGTATTATTGAGCACAAGCTTTTAAATAAAAGCAAATTACATCTACTTCACCTCTGGCAAGGCTTGTGTGTGTTAGTAGCAACCGTAGTGTGACTGCTGTCATCCATCATCACCATGTTTAATCAGAAAATCCTTGGAAAAAGCATCAGACAAAGAGCAAAAATACTCTACCAAGGATGTTTCCCCAGCAGGGAAGTGTGCTGCTGAACACCACAATCTGTTTCAGTTTTGACAGAAAGATGTTTCTTGAGGGTTTGCATCTGTAGAACAGCAACAAAAAAAAAAACAAGGCAATGGTTTATGGCTATTTTTATAGCAGTCCTTTTATGCATTTCCGTTGCAGTTTAATAATGTATTTGTGGGTCTCCATATATATCCCTGCTTCTCTGCAAAGATTTCCATTGATGTGCAGGGTGGGGGGCTTGTGGGAGGGGGAAATTCCTGGTTGGATTTTTTGGTTTCTCTTGGCTCTTAAAAGAGATGGGAGACCTGAAAACTTTTCAGAAAGGATATTTTTATAGGTGTATTCAAGATTTGGCATTCAGGTTGTCCAGCCTTTTTTTTCTCTTTTTTTTTTTTCCTGGAAGACTCTATGGATCACCGAAGAGCCATTAAGCTTATGACATCAAAGGTGCCATGGAAACAAAACCTGATTAAAAGTGATTTTGGTTAGTCTGTTTTAAGCTTTTTTTTTTTTTTTTAAAAATGTTAGCTGAAATGTTTGAATGGACATCTGGAAGGAAAAACACCTACAAGTGTTTCCTTCTCTTGTTGTAGATTCTGTTCTGTCTTCCTTGTCAAAGGCTGCAAGCTCCATCCTTCTCCACCTCCAAAGGAATGCACCCAGAAACTAAGGAATGTTGCTTCCCCAGCATTTCTCAAACAGGGGAGAGCAAGCACACAAACCAGCACCATCCCAATGGCCCAAACCTGGCACTTTTTCCAATTCAGCTGTAAAAAAGCCGATTTTGCTCTCTTTGACTCTCTAGAAGGGATGGGGTGAATTGGCTCTAGGAAGAGATTCCCCATTCATCATCCCTGACATGAAAACCACATCCTCCTGTTTATGTGGGGTGTGAGGCTACAACAAACAGCCTGAATGCCTGCTCCACTGAAACCACTGGGTGCTGTACAGCCACCCTCGGAGAAACAGATTTCTTCTGTCATGAAGGCCTCTTTTGCCTTCATACAGCTTCTTGTTGCTAAAGATATAAACATCTAAACATCTTTCTAAATGATGAATAACATGTTCTAAACATCTTTCTAATGTTTTTATGCTCTGTGCATGATCAATTGGAAGATTTGTTGGTTTTATTTTTGGTCTGAAAACCAGCATCGTGCTGAAATTATATCTAATTATGACTGTATCTTCCTTCCTCATGTTGTAGTTTCAGTCATTCCCTTGCTTTGCCCAAACCCTTCGGTCCTGGCTGTGGCCAGGGTGTGGTTAATTCCTCTGTACCACCCTGATGCCAGCTTCAGCTATCCCTAAGATGCTTCCTTTTGAATAAAATGCTCCAGCTGGCTGAATTCCAGCTTGCCGTTCAAATATTTACTTTAAGGCTACACTCACAAAACTCACTGCCCTCATCTTGACGCTTCTCTCTCACCCTTTATCTCCCCAGGAATGGTCCTTCGGGCTGTTTAAGCCGTGGTTGGCTATCTGCACTTCTGCCTGCCTTTCTGAATTGTGTGGCATGGGCATGGGAAGGACTCAGCTCCTGCTCTCTGGGAAGGGGACAGGGCTGCTCAGAGCCTTGTCCCCAAACCCAGCAGGCTCCAACCGAGCTCCAGCCCTGGCTCACTGTCACCAGGGTGCAAGACAGAAAGGGCCACGCTGAGGTAAGGGGAGTTATACCCCTGCAAATCCTTTATTTGCCATTATTCCCCTCTGTTTTCCTTCTGTTTATTAGCAGGAAGGTTGGAAAGATAAGGAACACCTGTGGAAACACTCCAGGCAGAAGGAGCCACCAGAAATCTGGTCTGAAAAATGGGAAATACGGAGACTGAAAATTTGTACAAATTTGTTATCCTGTGAAAATACTTTCAGGTATGAAAATACCCTCCAGACATGCAGTCCCACCCTGTAACAGCAGCTACATTTCAGTCACTTTGCTTCCAAATGTGTGAGAACACTTTGTTCCATCAGTTTTGCTGACTTATCCATGTTTACCCCTGTGCTTTGCACTCGCCCAGCAAAGCCTCTGCAGAGACCTCATCATGTCCTTTCAGCACTCACAGGAGGCCTGGAAGGAAGATGAGGACAAACTTTAGCACAGTGTGCTGTGATGGGACAAGGGATAATGGTTTTAAACTGAAAGAGACTTGAACTAGGTTAGGTATCAGGAAGAAGTTCTTACAGTGAGGGTGGTGAAAAACTGGCCCAGCTTGCCCAGAGCAGGGGGAAGATGCCCCACCCCAGAAACATTCAGGTCCTGGTGTAGGGGGACACAGTATGGGTAAATGAAGGTGGTGTAGAAGGTAGTCTCATCCCCTAAAGAGCTGCAGCTGAACCAATTGCTAAAGCTTAGGAGCAGACCTGATGTTAACAGGCCACGCCTGCAGTCAATAAGAACAGTGTTATAAAAGAGTGGACTGGGGGGATCTGGAGTCAGATGGCTGCTGCAAGGACCAGGAGCAGTCAGTGCTCACAGGAGCTGCCTGCGAGGAACATCGAGGGGCACGGAACTCTGGCCACATGGAATCCTTGCACTAGGATGATAAGAGAACTCTTGCTATATAAGGAAACAGGGTGGGGCTTGGGGCAACCTGGTGCAGTTGATGTCCCTTTGTCAGAACCAGACTTTCTTAAGCCCTGGTTTAAACAGTGAGCCAAAACTGCTGCCTTCCTTTCACTGCCGGCAGCCTTTTGCCTTGGCTCTGCTCCCTTTCCTCCACTCTGGTTTGTACTCCTGGGTTTGTTTTTTTTTTTTTCCTTTTGGAAACCTTTTCATTTCCTCTGCATTTTTGTGTTCACCTGTTGCATACATGTGTTTCCATCAGCTCAGCGTTGAAAGCCAGCCCTGGCTCTTCTCAAAGCTATCACCTCTGAAATGGCAGCAGTGGTTGTACAACTCTGCGTGGAGGAAGGATGAGATGACATTTCTTCTCTCTAAGTTTCATTCAAGCCAATCTTTCCTCTGTCCAAACTGATTGTTCTAACAAAGTCTGACTGTCTTATCGCTTTCACTGCTTTGATTTTTTTTTTTTTTTTTTTTGTCTTGGAGGGAACAAATAATTCCTTTTTTTTTCTATGTGTAGGGCCTTTTCACTAAACATGATGAGGAATTGCCTGTCTTCTGCAAACTCGTGACTGTTTGCAGGTCTAATGCAATGTTGGTTGTAACTCTGGTGTTCATACGACTGCAAAAGAAAGGAGGAAGAGTCTCTGACAGCTGTTGCTAGCTCTCGTTGCTCAGGTCCCTGAAGGAAAACAATGTACAGCAAGGTGCTGAGAGGCTGAGGCAGCGCATGCTAAATCAGTGGCTAGACTCTGAAAAGTTTAAAGTCATGACACCAATGGCTTGTGTGATTGCTGTTCTGAAATCCCTTCACCTTTTGCCTTTGCACTTTTTGTCTTTACAGCTCATGAGAAGCAACGGAGCCGTGCTGTTACACATTGCCAAAGAGTCTCCGCTGACTGAGCTACCACGAGTGGGAGCAGAGGAACAGAAGGGGAAGCAGCAGTTTCAGACTCAAGTTCAGCCACAGGTAGCTTAAGGCAGTAGCACTGCTTGAATTTCAAGGACACAGGAGCTGGTTTGGACTCCTCTTGTTCAGCTTTGCTTAGAAAGGCTTTCTGTGGTGGTGGGGACGTGCTGCCAGACTCTCTGTTTTATAAACTGCTTGTGTAATCCACACTGGAAGTTTGTGAGGCTTTCTTGGGTAAAGCAGGAGCTGCTTTAAATGGCACCTAAGCCCATCTGTTCCACTGGAAAAGGCCTTTGTCTTGTAGGTTACAGGGCACACAGGTTCAGCTGCTCCTGTTACCTGCAGCTGCCTGGTTTCCCTCCCTTCTCTGGGGTGCAGACAAGAATCTGGGCTCTCCCAGTGCCCAGATCCCTGCAGGATCTGCCTGGCTGCAGGCAGGTCCGTGTTTGCTCCGGGTGTCCCTGATGAAGCCAAGCAGGCTAGGAGTGGCAGAAGGGCCCTGCCCACATGGTGCATCTTGAGCACATGGTCCCCTCAAGTTTGACCACACACAGGCAAGAGATTGGGCAAGCTGTGTGCCAACAGAGCCCTTCCTTCCCACACTAGCCAGCCCTGGAGAGGGAACTGCTGCAGACATGCAGCGCAACCGAGATATTTGGCTTCGTGATTTGTGGTGGGAGAAAGAGCCTCAGCACAGTCACCTACTCATTTGGAGGCTCTAAAAACTGCCAGTTCTTATGCCCAAAAAGCATCTGCCCCCACACCCTCTGCTGCTGCTGTGACTATTTTCTGCTGGGGGGACAAGCAGCCCACTTTGGGGAGTCACATCTTGGGAGCTGAGCGGGGAGAAAGTCACCTTGGTGACTGTAAAATGCAACAGGAACAGGAAAAAGTAGGGACTGGTGTGGTGGTGTTCACAGGGGTCTTGGACGAGGGAAGAGATGAGAACGTTGACTGCATGTTTCAGAAGGTTTGATTTATTATTTTATGATATGTATTATATTGAAACTATACTAAAAGAATAGAAGAAAGGATTTCATCAGAAGGCCAGCTAAGAATAGAAAAGGAATGGTAACAAAGGCTTGTGACTGACAGAGACAGTCTGGACAGCTGGGCTGTGATTGGCCATGAATTAGAAACAACCACATGAGACCAATCCCAGATGCACCTGTTGCATTCCACAGCAGCAGATAACATTGGTTACATTTTGTTCCTGAGGCCTCTCAGCTTCTCAGGAGGAAAAATCCTAAGGAAAAGATTTTTCATAAAACATGTCTGTGACAGACTGGGTGACAATTCAGTGCAGACCTCGGTCTGAGCTCTCAAGGATTTGGGCACAGCTCCTCTTCCAATGCCAAGCCTGGATGCAGCCCTGAGCCAGCCTGACCCAACCGCCCTTGCCCAGCACAT
Source organism: Calcarius lapponicus (assembly GCA_039654755.1). Taxonomy (NCBI): domain Eukaryota; kingdom Metazoa; phylum Chordata; class Aves; order Passeriformes; family Fringillidae; genus Calcarius; species Calcarius lapponicus. The sequence goes on along the minus strand of CM077468.1, from coordinate 588,476 downwards.
CTGAAGCAGGGGGGCCATGGCTGTAAGGCCTTGCACAGCCTCCCCTCCATGGTGCTCAGTCCCTCTGGGCTGGGCTCACCCCTGGGGCTGGCTGGCTCTGCCTGCTGACGAAGCTGGAGGCATTGAAATGAACGCAGCCAAGCTCTGAGCCTCCCTGCACAGAGGAGTGCTCCTGACCAAGGCCACCTGCCCTGCCCTCCAGGGGAGCTCCTCTGGCACCAAAACCAGCAAATGCAGCACTGCTTTAGGGCTTAGGGAAATGCAGAGTGAACAAACAGGAAATTGGAATAAGAAAAATTGGTTCTCTCTCCTACCCTGGGAAAGGGAATGGAAGGGGAGGAGAAGCATCCCAGGGCCGGGGTGAAGCCAGAGTTACAGGAGCAGAGATGCTGCTGAGCCCAGGGCTCAGGGTTTGCTGCCATCCCTGCACTCCTTGGGGTTTGGCTCACCACAGCCTTGTAGGATGCCCCTGGCTCCATCTGCTCTTTGTTGTGTGTGTGCCCCAAACAGGATAGGAAAAAACTACCTTTTTATTTGGGTTTTTTTGGTTTGCTAAAGTACAATCATCTTGCAGGAAGTAAGCAACCCTCCTGCCTTGGCTGTTTGTTCCCTGACAGGCTTCTGCTTTGAAATCCTTCCTGGCAGCCAAGCTCTGCTGTGTCCCTGGGACAGCAGCTCCTCATTGCCAGGGCTGTGCTGGCAGCTCTGTGGGGCACGGGGCACCAGACCTGTGCTGGAGCTCTGTGCTAGCTCTGCACCCCTTTCTTGGGGCTCCCCAAAGATGTGGCAAGTTTTTAGCTGTTTCCCACCCTCTGAAAGCTGGAGACGATTGGTTTTGCATGACTCCTCAAAGCTTCTCCTGAAGCCTGTTTCCCAAATCCCCAGGAAAAAAAAATTACAGGGGTTAAGAGGAATTAAAAGGGAGATGTGTTTCTTTGGATTTTCTTGACATCATTCATCTGTTTTCTGAATGAAAACTGCTGTCTGGTCACACTTATGGCATTGGCATGATGTGTCTGACATCCTACAGGGTAGCAATTCCCTTGGAACGGGCTGGTGCGTCTGGAAAGCATTTCCTGTCCTTGGAGCCTTTAACAGGCAGCACATTGGGGGCACACATTGAATCCCTTAGGCTGTCTTTCACCAGGGAGCCCCAGAGGCACCAAGCAGCTCTGGGTGCTGCTCCCTCAGCTCCTGGCACCCGGTGTGCTGTCCCACTGCAGGGGCAGACCAGCAAAGCCCATGCAGGCCGTGCTTTTCCCCAAAAGAGGGGCGTTTTTGACCAGAGAAACCAGCTCCTGGTGAGTTTTGGAGCCTTCAGGAGGAAGCTGTGCCTCTGAGCTGTCTCTCCCTCCTTGCTCAGCACGCCTCCTTCCATTGCATAATGATGGTAGACTCGTCTGGAGGTGACTCCTCTTGGCAGCTCTGCCTTCCCTCCTGGTGTGTGGGGTGAAGGCAGAGCTGCAGGCTCTGCTCTCCTTAGAAAAACCTCAGTTTCACCCCAAAATAGGCTGCAGGAGGAACCTGGCAGGCAAACAAAAAAAAAAAAAAAAAAAGAAATCTGAATTTCTAGAGGGTTGCTAAGCATAAGTAGAACTTGGCATGTGGTTCCAGGGGATGTGGTGATGCTCTGTGAGCAGTGGCCTGACCTCTGGGAGGAGCAGGGTCGGGGTTAGAGCAGGGAGAGGAGCAGGTCTGTCACAGACACATTTTATGGAAAATCCTTTCGTTAGGATTTTTTCTCCTGAGAAGCCTCAGAGGAAAAGCAAAACAAGAATTATCTGCTGCTGTGGGATGCAACAGGTGCATCTGTGATTGGTCTCCTGTGGTTGTTTTAAATTAATGGCCAATCCCAGCCCAGCTGGCTCGGACTCTCTGGTCAGTCACAAGATTTTATTATCATTCCTTTCTATTCCTTTCAAGCCTTCTGATGAAATCCTTTCTTCTATTCTTTTACTATAGTTTTAATATATCCTTTTATTTTAATATAGTATATAACATAAAATAATCCATCAGCCTTCTGAAACATGGAGTCAAGATTCTCATCTCTTCCCTGGTCCTGGAACCCTGTGAGCAGCACCACACACGTCAGCAGGGAGCTGCTCAGAGGAGCAGGGCTTTGGAGTCCTGTTTGTGTTTAAATGTGATATACAAACAGTGAAAATGTTAATACTAGGGGTTTCCTAGTGAATATCACCTGTCCAGAAAAAAAAGTCCAGATACCTCATAAATTCATAGGAATTTGCTGCCTGGGTCCGTTTCTGGGCATGCAAGTTACAGAATGAAACATTGAGAGCTTTTTGTCTTTGTGACAAATAAGTGTGTCAGGTTTGTTTCAAAATTAATGTATCATTATCCTTGAATACCTTTTTATTATTACAGTCACATCGCAGCCAGCTGGAGTTTTTATTGAGTTGTGCTATAGGTCCATTTGAAACTATGTGGGTGAACCTCATCTGCAACCCATATTTTAGGCCATTCCTTCATTTAAAGAGAAAAAATAATAATATTTGCCTTGTGCACCACTTCAAGTGGTTGAGTATTTCTATTGGTTTCTGATAAGCAAATGTGTGAAGTTCAGAACAAGAGTGTTGACAGCTATTGTACCAGCTGAGAAACAGTGAAACAAGAGGCTCTGGGAATAACAACAGAACAATATCTCTGTGGACAGCCTGTGGCCCAGATGCAGCCTAAACTCTCTTCTGCTCTTATATTGCTGTGTAAGGTTATTTTTGTCCATTAAAGTAGTGGGACCCCCTGGCTTGCTCGGGTAGAAGTAAATCCAAACTACTGTGCACTGTTGGGTATGTGAAGTGGCTTCTGTAAGTACTGGAATATGTCAACACTTTCTGGCAAAGGATCTATTCAACTGGAAGCTATTCTTGCAGTTGTGATAGGGGAAAAAACCCTCTTAATGCAGACGAAAAATATAGTATTATATAGCAAACAATAAAGTATTGTTTATTGTTATATATATATATATATCATAAACAATAAAGTATTTGTTGTTTTATATGTATGTTATTTAAATTATATTTATTTATATCTTTAATTTATAATTCTTTATATTCTTTGAATTATATTTATTTATATTATTTAAATTCTGTTTATTTGTAATTTTAATATTATATTTATTTCTGTTATTTAAATGTATATTATTTATATTATTAAGTATTACTACTTTTTTAAAAAATAAGAAAACCCAAGAAAGTCAGGAAAAACATAAATATAATGGGTTTAAAGGAGAATGAGGAGGTGCACCACACTTTTGGTGGTGAGAGCTTGTTTCAGCTGGGTCACCTGCACCTCCATGTTCAGTGGGCTCCCATGGTGGGCAGTGTGCTCCTTGGTGCCCACCAACATGGCATCAGTCACTCTCATGCCCACCTGCTGGCATTTCAGATCATTTCTTTACTCTTGTTAAGACAGATAGAAAAGATCTAAGGGGCCAAAATGTGAAATCTGCCTCTGCACCATGGCCTCTCGTGTGTTTCTCCCTGGCACTGCCCTGACAGAGCTGTGGGGCAGGAGGAGTGCTGGTGGCTGACTTTTTGTTGGCTGCTGTCTTTCCTGGAGAGCCCCCAGATATTGCAGGACAGGTGTTTTGCGAAAGGCAAACTGTATTTATTTCACGTGGGAAAAGCTGACTGTGTTTACTGAGAGGTTATGTGTTTACTGACAGGACACACCTGATGTGATGTGTTTGGAGCTGTAAAGTGACAGCTGGCCGCCCCAAAGGCTGTTTTTGGAAAGGTCCCTGCGTTTTGGAGGTGCCCCAGCCTGAGTGCCCTGCTGGGTGGCTCCCTAGCCATTGTGCACATCACAGAGCACAGCAGGGAAAGTCAGCAAGCCAAGTAAAATCCCCAAATACAGGGCTTTCTAACTTTCACTCTGCCTTAGGTGAAGGGAAGATGATCAAACAAGGATTTTTATTTTTTTTTTCCTGGTTTAAAATATGGCCATGTCTAGAACATCATGCCCTTTTACCTTCTGGTGTGCTGCCTCCCTGCCCTGCCAAGCAGGTCCCACCTTTCCCCTGGCTGTGTCTCAGCTGTGGTGGGTGCCCGATGCAAGGTCCTCCTGCTCAGCCCCTCTGCTCTCCTGCTCCAGGAGGTGCAGCCCAGAGTGGGGAACCTGTGGGAAATGTGGTTTCAGATTCAAAATCAGCCCCTCTGCTCTCTTCTCCAGGAGGTGCAGACTCCTCTGCAGCCCAGAGTGGGGAACCTGTGGGAAATGTGGTTTCACTGAGTCAAACCAATGCTGGAGCATGAGCAAAGGGGAGACTGGGAAAATCCCAGATTTCCTGAGGAACAAAAGCTCTTTCAAGGTGTCCTGTGTGTTAAAACTCGTGCAGAACTTGAAGGATTCAGGTGTATCAGCTTCTTGGCTGGAACTGGACTGGCGTGGCTGACGATAAACTCATTTCCTCCAGCTGGAGGGCTGGGAATTCCTGCCCAGCAGTGCACAGGGGCCTTGGCAGAGCCCTGTGCCCCTGCAGGGTGGGAGGAGAGCCCAGGCTCAGCAGCAGCAGCAGCCCCTGCCTCCCAAAAGGCTTCTCCTGCCCTCGCTTACAAGCGGTTGGATCTCCTACTACCGAGTTGTTGGGAGCAAACTTTGCAAATGTGCATTGTCATGGAGACAGTAGAGATCAGCTGAAGGACCATATGGTTCTTTACTCCTTCGAGCTATCACTGGAAGGAGTAGACTGAGGAATATATTTAGTGTTTTCTTTTCAACAGATGACTAAAGATAAGGAAATAAAATTAGCTGGAGAAAACCCTTCCTATGGGAAGTTGGCTGCTCTTTACTCTGCATTAGAAAAAATATTACTGGGCTCTCTTGTTTTACGGCTGAACATTGGCAGGTGTTTTGGAAAGGTCATGCCTGAGAGCCTCTCTTCACAAGAATACAAAGAAAAACCTGATTATCTTTCTTTCTTTAAAATGGTATGAACTTGCTCCCTTTAAAAGCAGGGTCTGTGTGTGATTTTTTCACAGATAGATGATTCTTCCTTAGAAGAAGACTCCTTTGATCATAACTATGTGCTCCCATCCACTTTAAGACCACTTCACCATCTGAAGGTGAGTGACAGCCTCGCTCCCAAGTCCTTCAGCAGCCACAAATGATCTGATGCTGGCACTGGGGGCAGGAGCAGCTCCCTGCAGCCCTGTCAGACATGCAAGAGCCCTTGGCTGCCCCTCTGCTCTTCTATCAGGAATGCCAACTGCTTTAATAGTGGGGTTTAAAGGAGCTGTGGTGGAAATAAGGAGGCCCTTTGTCCCACAGGGCTGGGGAGAGGTGCACTGGGCTAAAAAAGGACAGTGGAACCCTTGATGACAACACCATTTCTCAGGAAAAGCTTTGTTTTAGGGGGAGAAAAAATACACTTTAGGTGTATTTACAAAAGTGTGTTAACAAAAGTATCATGCAAAAATATTTGACCAGCTTTATGAGCCCTATTCACTGGCAAGTGTGCCCCTGGAATTCATAAGAGCTGGGCCACAGGTGTTGCACTTGAGCAGCCAATGTTTAGTACAGAGCAGCATTAGTATAATTCACCTGCCCATCAGCACTTAGGGCAAGCAGTAGGTTGCTCCATGCCTTTGTGGTACACGTGCTGAGAAAGGGCAGCTTGACTGCAGTGTCTCAGCTGGAATCACTGCAGGGAACACCTTCCCCTTGCCAGTCTGAGCCTCATGTCTCCTCCTGGAGTGCAGGTGGAGGCAGAATGTTCTTTCCCTCTGGTTGTGGTCTGCTGGGAACAGTTACAGCCTCCCCCATGGTGGAGTGGTTAGCATGGCATCTGAGGAACTTCAGGGCTGCTGCTATGGGGTCTCTCTTGCACGGGCAGGTGGGGAAGGAGCAGCAGCTGGAAACGCAGCAGGGATCACACTGCTCTGGTCCCTTGTTCCCAAGGACAGCCTGGCTGAAAAGGCTCTGCTGCTTGGCTCGGGGTGACAGCTCTGCCCTTTCACTTTTCTCCGTGGTTTTTACATTCATCAAGGCAGCCAAGTGTCCTGTCAGGAGCAGCCTCAGCCAGGTGAGGGTAGGGGGTTACGTGGCTGTTTGAGAACAATTGGCAGCTGTGCCAGGCAGCATGAACAGAAAGGTGTGTGAACAGGAAGGGTGTTTGGCTGCAGCTTTTCAGGTATTGGGAGGCTTTGCTTCCTGATGTTTCTGCTGTTTTACTGGCAGGTACGTGACCAGGTGTCCGGGGAAAAGGGAGAGAGCAAAGCTGCCCAGACCTCCTTTCTCCTTCCCTCTTCTAGGGCCGTGGTCCTGAGTGAGATACTTCTCTGGGCAAGATCCTGAGTCCCTGACTGAGGATAGGTCTGTCAGACTGGAGAGGGGAGAAGACACTAATTTGGTAATGATTAAACAAATACAAATTTGACTTCACTCGCTACCAAAAAACTGTGACATTCTTCTGCCTCAAATCCTTACCCATTTTGCACTTATATGTTGGGGTTTTTTTAGCATTTGACTCTCTATTTTGGTTTAAGTTGTGCCATGGAGTGCTAAACCAGAACACTAAATAGGACATCCATAAGCCTACCAAGCTGGACCAAAAGAGAGGAGATTTTTGAATTGACACAGCCAAGAGTTGAAGTTTAGCAAAATGTCTAGCTCCTAAAAGTCACTGTTTGTAATGGGACTTTAAACCGCTTTATAACAGGGTGATGCTGTACTCATCAAAAAAAAGCACATCTTCTGTGACATATAACACAACTTGACAGTTTTAACCATGTGTATAATTAGTGATATTGTCTCAGTAACAGTGAGAATGACTTTTTGTTGGCACTTCATCCCATTAAATTGAATCTTTCCCAAGGAGGAAAATCTAGGAGGCACTAGTCAGTCACTGACTCACTATCAGCTGCCTCCTTGCTAAAGCCTGAATGCATTCCATAGTAAGTTATTTGTCACAGTGACTCAGCATTGTAGGCTCCTTTTTAATTTCTCTCTCACCACAGAGCCAAGAAAATCTCCCACCTCCCCATGCCGTATGCTACTGAGATAGCAGTTTGTATCATCGGCCCAAGGATAACACATGCAAATGTATGCACAGAGCCTTATAAGGGCATGAGCTCTTGCCTCCAGCTTGGACGTCACGATGGCGAGCAGGGGAGAGGCACCAATAATAGATCCTCATGTTGGGTTGTGTGTGCAGGGTCAATAACAGACCCTGGCATTGGTTTGTGTGTGTGCAGTCAATAATATCCTGGTGTTGGGTTGTGTGTACAATCAATAATATCCTGGTGTTGGGTTGTGTATGCAGTCAATAATACCCTGGTGTTGGGTTGTGTGTGCAGTGTCAATAATATCCTGGTGTTGGATTGTGTGTACAATCAATAATATCCTGGTGTTGGGTTGTGTGTGCAGTCAGTAATATCCTGGTGTTGGTTTGTGTATGCAGTCAATAATATCCTGGTGTTGGGTTGTGTGTGCAGTCAATAATATCCTGGTGTTGGGTTGTGTGTGCATGATCAATGATAGATCCTGGTGTTGGTTTGTGTGTGTACAGTCAATAATATCCTGGCATTGGGTTGTGTGTGCAGTCAATAATATCCTGGTGTTGGGTTGTGTGACCATTGTCAATAATATCCTGGTGTTGGGTTGTGTGTGGAGTCAATAATATCCTGGCGTTGGTTTGTGTGTGTGCAGTCAATAATATCCTGGTGTTGGGTTGTGTGTGCAGTCAATAATATCCTGGTGTTGGGTTGTGTGTGCAGTCAATAATATCCTGGTGTTCGGTTGTGTGTACAATCAATAATATCCTGGTGTTGGTTTGTGTGTACAATCAATAATATCCTGGTGTTGGGCTGTGTGTACAATCAATAATATCCTGGTGTTGGTTTGTGTGAGCATTGTCAATAATATCCTGGTGTTGGTTTGTGTGTACAGTCAATAATATCCTGGTGTTGGTTTGTGTGTGCAGTCACTAATATCCTGGTGTTGGTTTGTGTGTACAATCAATAATATCCTGGTGTTGGGTTGTGTGTGTACAGTCAATAACAGATCCTGGTGTTGGTTTGTGTGAGCATTGTCAATAATATCCTGGTGTTGGATTGTGTGTACAATCAATAATATCCTGGTGTTGGGTTGTGTGTGCAGTCAATAATATCCTGGTGTTGGTTTGTGTGTGTACAGTCAATAATATCCTGGTGTTGGTTTGTGTGTGCAGGGTCAATAACAGAGCTCCCCTTGCCCGAGCCACAGGGGTGATCTGAGCCAGCCTGCACCCAGCCCTGCAGCCCCTCCTGCACAGGTGACCCAGCCATGCAGCCCCTCCTGCACAGGTCACCCAGCCATGCAGCCCCTCCTGCACAGGTCACCCAGCCATGCAGCCCTTCCTGCACAGGTCACCCAGCCATGCAGCCCCTCCTGCACAGGTCACCCAGCCATGCAGCCCCTCCTGCACAGGTCACCCAGCCATGCAGCCCCTCCTGCACAGGTCACCCAGCCTTGCAGCCCCTCCTGCACAGGTCACCCAGCCATGCAGCCCCTCCTGCACAGGTCACCCAGCCATGCAGCCCCTCCTGCACAGGTCACCCAGCCCTGCAGCCCCTCCTGCACGGGTCACCCAGCCCTGCAGCCCCTCCTGCACGGGTCACCCAGCCCTGCAGCCCCTCCTGCACAGGTCACCCAGCCATGCAGCCAGCCCAGGCTGCTGTGGGAGGGACACTGCCCACCCACCCCAGCCCTCTGCCCCCATCAGGTAGCTCTCCTCTGTCACATTCATATTTTCTGGAAAAACCCCTTTGCCCAGGATTTTCTCCTGGGAAGCTGAGAAGCCTCCGAGAAAAAGGAAAACAATATAATCTCATTTGCTCCTCCTCTGTTTTGCTCATGGGGAACGTGTTTGGAGATTGTTCACCCACAATTTGGTGATTGTTTCATTGGTTTCATGTGAATTGTTTTGACTCAATGGCCAGTCAGTGCCAGGCTGTGTCGCGCTCTGGAAAGAGTCAGGAGTTTTCATTATTATCTTTTTAGCCTTCTGTAAGTATCCTTTCTGTATTCTTTAGCATAGTATAGTTTAGTATTCTTTAATATATTATAGTATTATAAAATAATAAATTAGACGTCTGAGAACATTGAGTCAGCTTCATCATTCTTTCCTTCGTTGGGGCACCCCACAAATACAACACCCCTCCAGCCCAGAAAAGTCAGTTTGAAATTATAGGGGCACTGAGTCTGCCCCAAGTGGAACATCTCCACCTTGGTTAGCCCCATGCAAACCAAGGGTGATGAGCTGTGCCATCCTCTGCCAGCTGCCCCATGTCCTCTGTGCTGAAATGCTGCTCCTGTTAGTCACAGGTGTTCCGCAGCTGGTGCCTCCAGCCAGTGGGAGAAAGAGCTGCTGAGCTCAGGCTCCTGTTGGGATTGTCTCCCCCTGAAAGCACAGCCCCAGGCGCAGAGGATGAGGGGAGGCAGCTGTGGGAGATGAAACGTGGCCAGGGGCTCCCGGGCTGAGGAAGAAGTGCCGAGCAGCAGAGGAAGGCTGTTGTTTCTCTCTGCCCCTTGGTGAGTCAAATACTTCCTCGTGGCACCATCCCGTGTTTGCCCAGGTAACAACCTGCTTTTGTACTGCTTTATCCCTCAGGCCATAGTGGCCATAGGTGCAACCCGTGGAGAATTTGGGATTTGGGCAAAGAAGTCATGTGCCCTTGTACCGGCTGAGAAATGCTATTTATTCTGGTAGAAATTAGTCTGCATTAAGCCAGAATGAGCAGCATGGGAACCAGACCAAGTAACCAAGAGCTGCAGGGTGAAAAGCTGGGAAAATCTGAAAAACTCCACAAACATTCTGAAGGGTGAGTACATTGCATAGATTTTTTTTATTATTATTATTTAAGTCTAAACTAATGCAGAGTTCTCAAAGCCCAGTCAAAGGACTGAAGTTCAAATCAGTTTAATCTGTTTTTAGTGTAAGAGCATGGCTTTCAATTAAAAATTAAGGCTGCTGAGATCCAAACAAAGGCAGATAAAACCAATTTCTACTCTGCACACCATGTGATGGGTGACAATCAAAAGGGAAAAATAGATTAATTGCGTTACATTAGTACTTTAATGCCTACAAATGGAAGTTGGAACAACAGTGATCTCATGTCAGAGATGTTGTGTGAAATCAATCATTCTCAGGTGTAAGGATGTCGTGTATTCCCAAGGTTGGGAATTCACGGCCAGGGAGATTGGCACAAGCAGAATGATTGTGAGTTATGCTTGTGTGCTGGCCAAGGGGAGGGTGGGTGTCTGTGCTCTCTCCCGATGGATCACAGCAGGGCTGTAGCTGCTGGAATTCTCAGGGTCCCTCTCTGTGCTGGCAGCTGGAGACGGAGCCCTGAGAATGACGTGCCATCTATCACAGAGCCTCCCAAGCACCTTTGTGTGAGGATGCAGGGACCAAACAGCTCAACCGAGTTCTGCACATGTTATTTTTCTCCTGAATCCTTCCTCGTTTTGTCCTCCTTTGTTACTCAAGCATTTATTTAGGAAGGTATTTGCAGTGGTTGCAAATGTCAAGTTCAATTCCTTAGGGGTGAAAAGTGTTTACCCAATATCACCTGGGATGGGAGGGGAGCTGGGAGGAAACTCACTGAAGGTCCATTCTCCAGGTGCAAGCTAGATGGAAAGGAGCAGGTTCTGAGCTCTGGGAAAAACATCCCCCCCAGCTGAGAGAAGAGTAAATAGAAAAAACAAGTGAGCCTGGGTGGTTTGTGTGCCACCTGGATGGTAACAAGTGTGCATTTGGCTATAGGTGCGTGTGTCACCGCTGCATTTTTCCCACTGTAGATGCAGCACTCCTCATGCCTGCCTGTGACAGTGTGTACCTGGCTGTGCTGTACCATGATGGAGGTGAAGGAATAAAGCAAAACACATGAGGCATGTTACTGAAATACTAACCAACCACCCCCACCAGAAAAAAAAAAAAAAACACCAAAATTTAAAAAAGAATTGTTGGCTTCCAGGTCTTTAAAATGTTAGAAATCCTCTAATGGCAGATCTTGGAATCTGTTGTTTTCCAAGCCTGCTTATTCATCCCCTTTTGGACAGAGGAAAACAGTCATAATTCAAATTTCCTGCAGCTCAGTAGTGCTAAGCAGGTAGATGGTTTGGAGCATCACAGCCCAGAACAATATCAATATTTGTTGTATCTTTGCAAAACTCTCCTCAAGTCACCAGGAATGTCTTGACAATATCACCTTCTTGTCTCTTTCAAACACTCTGTCATCTCATCCCATGAAAGATCGCTGTTACTAAGAATCCCCCGTGACCAGAAGTCCCAGCTGAGATGACAATCTCAAACTTGTCCACTTTTTCTGATCTTTCAGCTGGAAATGCACGGACTGGAGGAACTAGTCATGTAAACAGTTGCCTTGCACATGTAGAGGCAACTGCAGAGAAAATCCTTTTCCAAAGAAGTGTAGGACAGCGTTTCACATTATTACAGGGATTTCAAATGTGCTGCTGACTTGTTATTTTTGCTTTCTTTTCATTTTGAAGTTGTTTGATACCATTCTATTCTATATGTGTCAAAATATTTTTAGTGTTTTTCCTTGATAACTGCAATGTCTCGAAGATAGTTCTCATCTCTCCCATCAATGATGAAAAATTCACATCCTCAGAAATAACACTTGATCTTGCTTATGTGGTGGGTAGAGCTGAAGAGAAAGCAGAAGTAGGGAAATGTTATGCCAATATTTTGGTGTAAAATTTTGAAAGTTTCGGGTGAGGTTTCTATAAAGTAGCTTGAGTGGTGATTCTGGCTATTGATGGATCTGATACTCTCTAATGGATTAGAGTTCAAGAAGAAAATAGCAGGATTTCCTAATGAAATGGTAAAGGTGTACCGTGAGAATACAACATGTCAGAAGATTCCCCCTGCTCTCTCTGCAGCACCCACAGGTGCCCGCTCTGCCGTGCCAGACTTGTGATGGCAAAATGGCCATTGCCCGTGAACACAATGGCTCCTGACTCTGCTTTCTACAAATAACCCTGCAGGGAAGCAAGTGCAGGTGGAAAGCAAGCATTTGAGGTCTTTTCTCTGCCCACTCCCCCTTATTTAGATAATTTGTGCTGTTTTCACAGCTACTGAGAACTGAAATCAAGCAGACCAGTGAGCCAGCCCTGAACTACCCTGATGGAGCTCTGATGGTGGCCACATCAGCAACCACATGGCTGAGTCCTCCTGGCAGGTATGGGCTGAAACACCTTGAGTGTTTGCAAGCTGGAAAGTCTTCCAGCTCTAAGGGATTAAAGTGGGACTGGGAAGAGGACGTAATTCCTGTGGGAATTTCTCTGAGGCTAGAAATCAGGTACCACCTTTACTGGAGCAGGTCAGTCTGGGAGAAGGCTGTACACCAGGCTCCCCTGTACCTCCCTGCTCTATCCAGGGCAGGTCCCTCTGCTAAAATAAAATGCATTTCTTGGTTTAGGTAGAGGCTTGTGCAGTAGGAGATATGCAGGAATTTGCTATGTCCCTCCTTTAGTTCTTTCTCTTTATTTCTGGGTGCAATCAGGCTACAGCTGCTGCCCATATTAGCACTTGGTACTTCTATGTCTCCTGACTGAGACTCAAATCCATTTTTGGGAAAAATCCCTCCAGAAAGGCAGCTTTTCCATTTCAGAGGTGGAGAAACTAAGTCACAGAGATAACAAAATTATTCACCTGCACAGGTGAGTGCTGTCAGGGACAGGAGAGCCCAGGTCTCTTCGTTTCCAGCTATACAATGCAGCCACAAGTTTTGAGGGAAGCTTTCCTTTTTCCATGGCCTGTAGGGATGGCTGCTTGCAGACAGGACACAGCTGCTCGTGGCAGGGGAGGAGTGCAGCTGTGAAGGGAGCATCAGTCTCATGTAAACCATGATACAGACACTGGGCACCATCTAAAGCAGCAGACTGGGGGTGAAAAGGTCTCTGTCAAAGTGGAGCAAGGAAGGGCAGTGGCCGTGGAGGGATGCTGGCAGGACTGAGTGATGCTCCATGGTTGATTGCTGCCCATGGGGTCCTAGCATTGAACTTAATGCTTCTTGCTTTCTGTGGCAAAACAGGCAGATCAGCACCCAGAAAGGCCAGATTACCTTAGCTACAGGGAATCCTACAGGTGGATGCCTCAGCCTCTGAAAAGCTTTGATTTCAGATTGATTTTTTCCATGGGTCAAGCAGGGTTGCTTTTTCACATGGCTGTTCTGTCCTGGAGGATGTCTGGTCGCTCAGCCCTCTGCCGTCACTTTCTAATAAAAGTCTTGATTTGTAGTTTTGGGTTGAAATGCCTAGGACAGCTGTCACTCTGCCCCAAAGTCATAAATCCTGATGGTTTTCCTCATCTGGCAGCCCTCTGTGATTAAAGCAGGAGCTCCTTGGAAGGATGAATCACCGAGGCTCATAGGTATTCACCGCCCGTCTCGGCACTGCAGCCCACTCCGTGTTGTCCAGCCTCTGTTTGCCTGACATCAACAATAGATGGGATGTCAAACATGCAGAATTGCTCTGAAAGGAAACAGCAGTCAGTTCTAGAGCTCCAGATTTCTTATTTGCTTTTAAGCTTGGAAATTAAGTGTGGGGGTTCTCTAAAACTAGCAGGAAGGCAGGAGTGGCTGGCAGTTGCCTTTATTTGTGCATATAAAGCATGTTTTGGTGCAGCAGGGAGAGAGATGCCATTGATACCTAATAACAAGCACACAAATTACTAGTGCCTTTTGTGTAAGTAATTTAGATACTCTTGGGGTGTTTTTCCTACAGCATTCTCTTCTATTTATCAAATTCTTCCCTGTATCTCCCAGTTTGCCTGCATCTTCATTCATCATTCATTTACAAAGCCGTTCCAAGCATCAGAAACCAATTTCCTCCCTGATCCCAGTCCTGTAACAAAACAATATTACCCTGCATGCAAGCAATGTTATGAAGATGCGGGGTGTTTTGAGCAGAGGAGTGTGTAACAGGAGGTGGATTAAGGCTAAAAAGCCAAACCGTGTTTTGTGAACTGTCTCATCTTCAGCTCAGCATCCCTCCACAACATGAAAATAGATGTTTTCCACTTTGTTCTCATGCACAGGCCTGTAAACTGCCGTAAGATTACGCATCAAGCTGATGGATGCTGAATTTTGACTTGCATTTTTGTTCTCTTCTCAGTCCTGGATCTTTGATTCCTTTCTCCAGTCAGCTCCATCAGCCCAAGCCCACCCAGCGAGTCCCGGTGCAGCAGCTGCTCAGCCTGCCTGCGCCTCTGAATCACCGCCTTGACTGGGCTCCAAGGGCTCTGCTCCCTCGGGCCCTGCGTGTGGGAGCCTGCAAACTTCCCTGCAGAGCCTGCGGGCTCCCACTGCAGGCAGCACAGCCCGGCCCCTCTGCAGAGAGTGCACGGAAATCACCTGGGCTCTTACACAACTGCCCCAACCACAGCTGCGCAAACCTGCTCTCTGCTCCCTCTGCTCCCCTGCAGCTTCACTGGGTAACCAGTGCACTCAGGCCACCACTGGGCTGATTTGAACAGGTTTTGTCTCTTTCAGAGATCCGAGGCACATCAGACAGATGCAAGGTCACAAGATGGTTTCTGCAAGGTGGATGAGCTCCGCAAAGCTGTGGTGCTACATCAATTTAAGCAACTAAGAGTCCAGGCTGCACTTTTCAAATTACATTCAAATCTCTTTATGTTATTTAACTATATATTTTTTTAATCTTTTCATCTTGCTGTTGTTTTTGTTTGTGTTGCTCTAATCTCTAAGAATGCTTTTTAGACCAATAACCAAAATGTATTTTTTTAGAGAGACTTGGTGTACAGGAGGCAAGGAGCTCACATTGACACCTTCTGGAGGAGGGACCAGGTCGCTTGTCCAGGAAGGTGTGGGGAGCTAGGAAGCAAATTGGGTTCAGAGCTTTCCTCACACTGCATGCCTAACTCAGCAACGCCTGTGTCCTCTACAGACCATGCCCGGCTAGGAGGGGAAGGCAAAGGAGTCTGAGATGGCAGAGCTGCAGTGGTTTGCACACCCTGAACTGGTTTATTAGGAGAAGCGCTGTCACTTTGTAGGGACAATGGTCACTTGTCATTTAGCAGCTGGCCCTTGAACTGTGGGAGAGTGCTGAGTGGTGAAGTAAGAATGTTTATAATTATCATTATAATGGGTTATGGCTACCAATCTAGCCCTAATTTATGGGTGGGAAATAATGACAATGGATTAGAATTATTTTTTCAATTTCAGTTTTTGATGGTGCTTTGCTTTTGATAAGACTGGGGATAACCATGGAGAATTTCAGACCTTGCTGTCATGATCTCATTCCTGCAAACCAAGAGCTTTGCACGTTAAAGGGTCACATCTGCAGGAGAGAATGGCAGAGACAGGGAGGCCTCCTGACTGGTTTTTACCCTATCTCACACAAATAACTTGGTTTCACTGCAGCACCCGTGCTGGCAGTGGTGCCAAGGAAAGGCTTCAGAGAGCTCATTTCAACCTGCATCATGTCTGTGCTCTCTGTCATTCTCTAAAGTCTCACTTTTATCCTCTAAATTGCCATATTTCTATTTCCCTTTATAGTCAGTCTTGGTCTGCATGTAAGAAACACACAAGTGCATGTAAATTTTACTTTTATCTGAAAGTATTCAATGCTCTTTATGTTATTTAACTATATATTTTTTTAAATCTTTTCATCTTGCTGTTGTTTTGGCTTGTGTTGCTCTAATCTCTAAGAATGCTCTTGAGACCAATAACCAAAATATATATTTTTAGAGAGACTTGGTAGTACAGGAGGGTGTCATGTTTAGATACAATGATTTATATGCTCCTAATTAAGTAATTGAGAGGTAGTATTATTCCATTACATTCTTCTTATCTACTTACTTGCAATTAATCATTTGTTTTCCACCATAGGCTTTATCTCCTAGATTTTAGTCACAATTGTTTTCCTTCAAGTATTGCCACATGATTCAGGTTTAGTGGGGATTACTGCTGAGCAAGGAATGTCAAAAGACTTGTGAGAGATACAAGAAAAAAGATAATTATGAGATTATGAGAGACAGCAACTTCTTAGGAACGGGGAATCAAACCCACTGAAAGCCAGGGAAACTTTGGGCCAAGTTTCATTTCGGTCTCACATAACTGCACTAACACAGATTATTAATCACGATAGACATCTTGTTATCCCAACAGATAATCTGGAGTGGCATTTATTGTACTTACCTGAATCTGCCCATCTTCCTTCCCTGCTGGTATCGGGGTTGCCTTCTCCTCCTCACGGAGGGCAGGCTGCCCAAAAGTGATTCACCCACGAGAGATCAGAAGATGCTGGCATGCACGATGGGCTCTTCAGGCCTGTGCTGTGACCCTGTGCTGATTGCTACAGAGCCTGACTGGAGAGAGCAGCCTGGTGGCACAGAACAAATGGCTCTGGGATGAGCCCCATGCTCCCCTGGCTCTGGGGTGAGCCCCATGCCCAAATGGCTCTGGGGTGAGCCCCATGCCCAAATGGCTCTGGGGTGAGCCCCATGCCCAAATGGCTCTGGGGTGAGCCCCATGCTCCCCTGGCTCTGGGGTGAGCCCCATGCCCAAATGCCTCTGCAGGGTGAGCCCCATGCCCAAATGGCTCTGGGATGAGCCCCATGCTCCCCTGGTTCTGGGGTGAGCCCTGTGCCCCTCTGGCTCCAGGCTCTGGAGCAGGGCAGGCTCAGGAGGACGCCCAGCACAGATGGAGGGAGTTTGCAGCCAGTCCTACGTTGGGTGGGACTGTTGAAGGCTCTGCAGAGGGACCTGGACGGGCTGGATCCATGGGCTCAGGTCAGTGGAGTGCTCGGTGTGGCCGAGTCTTGTCCCTGGATCACCAGAAGCCATTGCAGTGCTGCAGGCTGGGGGCAGAGTGGCAAAGGAGCTGGGGGTGCTGGCCAAGAGCAGCTGAGCATGAGCCAGCTGTGCCCAGGTGGGCACAAAGGCCAGTGGCATCCTGGCCTGTGTCAGAAACAGGGTGGCCAGCAGGAGCAGGGCACTGATTGTCCCCCTGCACCTGGCACTGGTGAGGCCGTGCATCAAATTATGTCCTAAATTCCGGGCAAGAGGAGGTTTAGATTGGATTTTAGGAAAAACTTTTTCATGGAAAGCTTTGTCATGGATTGGAACAGGCTGCCCAGTGAGGCGGTTTTGTTAGCAGCCTTGGAGGTGTTTAAAAGATGGCACACTTGGGAACATGGTTTAGTGGTGGGCTTGGCAGTGCTGGGTTAGCAGCTGGACTCAGTGACCCTAAAGGTCTTTCCCAACCCAAACAATTCTAGGATTCTGTTCTATGGCTTCCAAGCTCTTCCACAAAACTTCCTAATTCACTACCCCAGGGTGCAGGCCGTGCAGCAAATGCACAAGAAATATGTTGTGACCCACAGGTGACCCTTAGCGTTTAGGGCAGAGGCTGAGAAGGCATAGGAGATGGAAAATCTGATTGCTGTTTCTCACTGTTTGCCCAAGTTCTCTGCTTCTTCTTCTGATTTATGTACACTTCAAAAAACTCAAGTAATTTTACCCCCATATTCATAATTCCTCCTTGCCAGAGTTTTGCTGTGAATGATATGGCATATCCTTGATATTATGATACAAATATCTTTGCATGGATCTTTTCCCAGTGTCAAAGTAATACACTCAGCAGGCACAGGAGAAGAGTCATTATAAATTTCTTAGAAAAAAGTGTTGGGACTGCCAGATCTTGACCGGCATTATTATTGTGGGTAAACTGCTCAGGGACCAAGCTGCACTATCAGAGTCATTTACTGGCAGCTCAAATGCTCTCTGCCTCAGTTGGTCTTTTTGGAAAATGGACACAAAAAATGTCCCTCAAAGCTGTAAAGACTTATTCAGGTTTCTGAGAGATTTGCAATGAAACAAAAGAATCAAATGTGGTGCAGCTACTGATATATGATGCACAGATTCAGGACTAAGTTACAGGCATAGTTTTGTGCAATTATGTTCAGCAGTGTTGTTACCCACCAGTTATCAGACTGGTAAACTAAAATGGGGTGTTATCTAATTCATATCAAGAGAGACAGGCTCACAAAATCAAGCAGACTTGATAACTCTGTAGTTATACCACTTTAATTGAAAAAAAATTCAATATTTAGTCATGCCTCAAAGTATTTATCCTTAACTATAGAAGCTCTGCTCTTCTGTGTTTTATCTTGGTTTCTTTGAGAAAGCTGGTGTATGGTAGTTTGTGACATTTTCATGGTGAGAGATGCTTAACATTAACCAGTTATTTAGAACCAAAAGCCTGTGCCCTCAGTTACATATGGTTGCACTTAAGCTGAAATCACCACTTTACCTTAGAAAATATTGGTTTAGTCATAAAAGGTAAGTGTTCCCAGAAGTGTACTAAAATGCACAGAGAGACAAAAGAGAAATATTGGAATTCAATCTCCAGTACCAATGTAAAAATATTTAAATATGCTATAAATTGCGCGGATCCAGCATGGTTCACTGAAGAATCTTTCAAGTTATTAAAATATTTTCATTTCAAGAAGAGACACTAAAAGTAATCATGCTATTTGGGTGCTGTTCAGCGTTAGGAACGCTTCTATGTATATTTATTCAATAAAGTTCCCCAAGCCACAAACAAAAGTTACCTCAGCTCCTATGAGGAGTAGCTAGTACAGGAGAGCACGTCAGAGAAAATGTATAGGTTGTATCTGGTTCAATTGCAGTGGAGCTGTGAAAGGTAAAAAGGCCTTTTTTGGCTGAAGTGGATTAATTCATAATGACATCTGTGCATCCCAAGTCTCCACATGTGCATTGCAGGTAGGAAAGGCTCTGACTCCTAGAGCAGAACTTCTTCAAGGTAAATGGATGGCATTACAAGGGGCACGGAGGGAAAATAATGGCATGGCCCCTTCTGGCCATTCTAGTTTCAGGTCTTGAATGATATGGCATATCCTTGATATTATGATGCAAATATTTTTGCATGGATCTTTTCCCAGTGTCAAAGTAATACACTCAGCAGGCTCAGGAGAAGAGTCATTATAAATTTCTTAGAAAAAAGAGTTGGGACTGCCAGATCTTGACCGGCATTATTATTGTGGGTAAACTGTTCAGGTCTTGGGGAAAAAAGTCAGTTTTTTTCATCTCTGCTGGAACAGATGATTTGTTAATTGCTGCACAGGGAAGGTTTTCCTAATAGCCCCCTCTTGAACAGGTTATCAGGCAGAGCAGAGAAAGGGATGCTGCAGCAGGATCTGGGCTGCCAATGGAAATGACATGTTTGAAGACATGAAGAGACGAGAAAACTGACGGAGATACAAAGTAGGAGCAGCAATAATATTTTTACCAACAACCTCTAACACCGCTGCATTTGGTGAGTTTACCACAAAATCCCAAACAAACCTCCTGAACAGATTTTTCATCTAGGCTTGCCCCTGCCTTTGTGAAGCTTGGTTTTGGAAGCAGATCTCAGCTCTACAGCTTCAGATTGAATAAGGACAATAGATTTAATTCATCTCTGTAAACAAAGCACCTGAAGAGATCTGCTTGGTTTGAGTGTGGGACTGCTCTCTTTAGCAGTAATGAATGATCCTGTCAGAAAGTTGAGACAGCACCACCTGAGACAGAAAGCATCATGCAAATTGTCATGAGGCACAGTTAAAGCTTCATGTGCACCTTGGCTCAAAAACATGTGTACAACTCCACAAAAATAACACTTTTTTTCTTTGAAAATTTCCTTGTGCCCTAACTGGAAGGAATACCAGGACCCTGTGTTTTGGCATCAGAAGCCTTGCTCTAGCACCCCTGTTCTCTTGGAGTGCATTTGTAGAGCTCTCAGCCTAGTTTGGAAACTGGGAGAGTGAGACCACAGTGTCTGGCAGGCTGTTTGTCCCCCAGGGTTTCTTATGCATTTTGCAGCAAATGTTTTCAAAGTATCTTGTTTTAAAGGATCCTTGCAGGAATTCTTCCACAGGAGCAGCTTTATTTATTTAGGTCAACATTAGCACTCTTTCCTGGTTGTTGTGAATACTATCTCAGGGGAGAATTTGTCATTTTAGTCTGAAAATGCCAGGATAAAAATAGACGGGACAATTTCATACCTAGCTGGTAGGGAGGTGTTTTAGCTAACTTGTTGCAAGAGCCTGCGTGGAGGTTATTATTTTACTAAATAATAATTTACCCCGGTTCAGCAGTAGCCTTGTAAGAGTTTCTCTGTATTTCTGCTTTCTTTCTTCTTCTCAGATTCATGTGGTTTGGAAGGTAGTTTCCTTATAAAACATTAACTTTGGAAGGGAATTGAGGTATGTGTTTACTTTTCACCTGTAAGTACAATTAAGGCTAATCCCCTGTAGTTGTATATCTGTACTGGGAGTGCTGGTTTTCTTTACTAACTCAGGTCTGCATATAACAGCATTTAAGAATATGATGAGGTGGGGGTGCAGCTTATTTTGTTCACGGTCATGCTGTGTGTTTTCTCTTTAAAGAAGGGTGAAGAAAGAATCTCTCTTAAAGGCTGATGCCTGGAGATGTTTTCATGTGGTTACATGAAGCAAGGTGTAGACTTTAATGCCAAAAGAAAGGGTCCCCCACCTTGTCAATGAATCCTATAATCAGGTTGCAATAGTAACAGATTACAGCTGTCATGTTTCTTTTTCTCCAGGTTCTGATTTCTCTCCCTATCTCTGGTTTTCTTCTCGTAAGAGATACCCGGTGTCTCATTTTGCTCAGGTCAGGCAGGAGAACTTACGTGGGCCAATAGTTTCCATTACATTTATCTAATCTCCTGTCTTTTCCAGCTAACCTAAATGAGTGCCATACAAGTACTGAACTACATTTACATGTGTGGTAGTTTGAGAAAAACAAAACTTTAATTCTAGAAGGTTTCCTGAAACACACCTTTTCCATAAATGACAGAAGGTTTAGGCAAAACTTTTCTACAGCACTGCTTTTTTGCTGTAAGCTGATGGCAAATAATTAATTAATGCAAAACTCTCAGACCTGTCCTTGAAGTCCTGCTACAGTCCCACTCCCCTGTGAGAGGGACGTACCTATGGACAGCTGAAAGTGCAGGACAGGGGATTTCCCCAGGATCACCAATTGGCGGCTGGCTCAAAGCTGACAGCCCTGGTGGGTGTCCTGCCCCTGCAAGCCGTGCTGCTGCCTCCACAGAGCAGGAACGCTGGCCAGGGCATCTGTCCCGGGCTGTTTGCTTCAGACACTGTGGGTGATGGAAACCTGATTTATCCTGGCTTGCAGCAGGCTGGCTTTCCTTAAGCACACCGAGCTCTCCTCTCTTACCACATGTGAATATGAGCTCGGCACGGTTTGTGACGTTAAACACCGTGCAGGATGCTTCCCGCTGACGGTGACACCGGAGCCCTGCTCTCGGGGCTGGGGAGGCTTGGAGCCCGGGCTCTGTGCTGGCTCCGGGGGTTCCTGGGGGATCTCAGCCTCCCCCTCCCCTCCCCGCAGAGCCCTGGAGAGGAGCCGGTGCTGAGCCCTGCTCGGAGGTGCAGCCACAGCGAGCACGTGTGCTGCTGCCTGTCTGCTCCAGAGGATTTCCTGCTGCCT
Organism: Calcarius lapponicus; assembly: GCA_039654755.1. NCBI lineage: Eukaryota > Metazoa > Chordata > Aves > Passeriformes > Fringillidae > Calcarius > Calcarius lapponicus. Next base: position 566,955 of record CM077468.1, on the reverse strand, counting down.
GCAGGAGACGGGAAGCGAGCTGAAATGTTCCAGCACTCTAAAGGAGGACAAGGCATTGGTGGGAGGCTTGTTTAGTATCTGAGTGGGATCATGACTACGATGTTCATCTGCATGTTACCAGCATGGAATATACGCACTTTGAAGACAAGTAGGCTCAGAAAGAAAGGAAAACTTCCAGGGAGGGAGGAGGCAGAGTGAAAGACTGCTAACACTTGCAGCGCGAAGATCAGGGGAAAGATGGAAATACCAGAGCAGGAGAATCTGCAGGAGGAGGAAATCGGGCACAGAAAATCAACACTTGATGGGAGGCTGCCCTAAATACCTACCGGGAGGCTGGTATTTACCCTCCAGGCAGCAGCAGGGCAGGTGCCAAACCCGCCCGTGGAAGAAGCAGGAGGTTACCAGCAGAACTAGCACACCGTAACCCTGGGGGACCTTTCTTGCAAACGCGCCATTAGATTTTTGGCATGGAGAGAAGCTGGCAGCCCCGTTTCACACCAGCGATGATGTCACACAGCTCTTATTTCAGAAGCATCTCTGTGAAGTTGACAGCTATCTCCTCTGATTCTGCTCAGATTGCCAGTGCTGGTGGCTGAGGCAGGTTTTCAGTGGTCCCTGAGGGAGCAGCTGTACATAATGAATGGAAGGTGTCTTTTAGCACCTTAGCAGTTAGGTGCTTAGCAGTTATCCACCTCTTTTGGTAGTCTTTCAACTACATGAAAAAGCCAACCAGTAACAGCTCATCATTTTCTAAGGTGTTTTAAGGCAGAGAAGGAGCATTTGCAGCTTGCTTAGGCTTTTGGGATGCTTCAGGAGTTGATTCAAGGCACTGTGACTTTCTAGCAACGCTCCTGCAGGATTCTTCACTTTGTTTTGTCTAAGAGAAGGAAAATGTATGGCTGATTCCCGCTTAATTAGGCCTCATCTGCTAAACAGTTCTGTCACTATTTACGTAGGAGTAGTCCCCACTGAAGGCAGGTCCTGCAGCTGTATACTTCATCTGGTAACAATGTGATTCCAAGATAAACAGACTTGGAACGAGAGACGCACATTGCCTTATATGTATGAACTACCTGCATGCAGCCAATGCTGTGCCGTGTCATTCTGGCAAATGCTAGCAGCTATTCTGTTTCAACAGCCTGGAAACAGACCACCTGATTACTAGTTTGACATAATGGGCTAAGCTCTACTCACTGCTCCAGCTTTTACTGAAGGGTATGACTTGTCAGGTGAGTAACTTTGAGTCACTTCTGCCCCTCTATGGTAATAAGGAAAATGCCCTCCACACCAACTCACATCCAGCGATTTTTCATGGCTGGGTCTCCCATGGCCTGGGGATAAAGTCTTCTAGAGGGAAAAAAAAAAAAAAAAAAAAAAGCTGGAAACAAGACATAGGGAAAGGATATGCCTTGAAACTCAACAGGTTTAATTCTAGTCATCCCCTTTCTAATGCCCTTCTTGCAGGAATCCCTGAAGGATGATTGACTGGTGCATTGACTGGTGTCTCAGCTTCAGCCCTGGCCCAGCAGAATGACCTGGGCTGTTCTCTCACCTGTGAGTGCCACTACAAGGAAAGAACTCTGATGGTTTCATGCTGCCTCCTCCTACTCATCTTCTGCCAGGTGATTCCCATTCTCCATAGCACCCCCTATTACCCTACCAATGACCTTTTGTTTTTCCATAGAGTTTTGTACCATTCCCTTGATTACAACCCAGTTTATTTCATTGATTATTACGTTGACACTATCTAAAGCAAACCCTTCAGCAAACGCCTGCTTAATTTGGTCTGTAGAGGATGAGATGCTATTTGGGTGCTCTCAGTTGTCCCCTATCCCCAGGGGGGCAGGTGGAGTGCTGTCCTTCAGCAGAAATACTGACCAGGAGCTCTCCTGGTTAGCTGTCCAAAGAAGAACTTTGCTTGTGGCTCTGTCCCACGTGGTATCCCCAAGTTCTCCCAGGCGGGGCCCTGCCTCATCACAGCTGGCAAACCCCATCAGTCTCCTGTAGAAAACACATCTGCACAGGGCTGGAATGACAGCAGGCCACTTCCTGCTCTGGACCTCCTGGCTTCCTCCCTTTGTGGAAGGATTTTTTGTTGTAAATTTAACGTTATTGCATCGATATGATACTACGACCCACCAAAGGTTTCTCCTGGGCATCTCTAACGACTGAGACCTTCATCAGAAAATGAAGATACCTAGAAGTTAGTGAAATGAGGAGTAGGGGAGGAACAGTGCTGCAAAGTATTTTCTTCCAAGTGCTACGGAGGGAATTACTTTCTCAGTCAAAGACTGTTTCTTGAGCTCTAAAATAAGTATGTAGAAATATGTTTTAAATGATAACTTTGTGAAGTTCTCTGTATAAAACAGTGAGGACTCCACAGGGTCAGAAACCCTTAAGATTTAGATATGTGTTTATGGCGTCAAAATGTGAATTGTGCAACTTACCACCCAAAGTAGATAGTACCAAATTATTTTATTCCCCTGAGGAAGAGGCAGGAGCAAATTGCTTAGAAGAATGTGGGAGAAAGCTGAACTCATTGCATCTTACCACTTGTTGAAACACTTTGGCTTTTTTTTTTTTTTTAATATTATTATTTCAACTTCAATGCCACTTAAAACTGGTGTTCCTGACCAGTATTAACACTGACTATGTTAATGTCACTTCCAGCTGTTGGGGGGGAACTCCAGCTTCCTGTCTGAGGCTGAGCCCTTGGGGAGGTGTCTCGGGTGTCAGGGCAGGGCGATCTGCCGGGTGCAGCGTTACAGCAGCAGCGGGCTCTGCCTGCTCATGGCACACGGGCAGGCTCTGAGGCACCGAGGGGCTCCCGCGGCTCTCCTCAGGGCAGCCCTGCTGGATGCCACTTGACTTTCCTTCTAACACCTTGTCCCCAGGACAGCCGAGGCAGGAAAGTACCAGCTGTACCAGTCTTAGGGCAGCATCTGCTGGTTATTGCATGGATCAACATAGATGGTTGTCATGGAAGAGGCTGCTTGCTTTGGCTCCCGGGCGGAGGTACCTGGGACTGGGGGGCGGGAGAAACGGGCGCTTGGGGGACAGGTGACCCGTCAATGTAATTCCAACACTCGGTCAGGAGAGAACGGGAGTGGACCAGGAGCTCCTCGGTCTTGGTCTCTGTGTTTTTCCTTATGAGAGGCAGCGCCCATAAACTTTGGCAAGTCCAGGTTCAGTTGGCTGCGATTCGCCCTGGGAGCGCAGAAAGCCTCCCCGCAGCTCCCGCGGGGCTCTCGGGGCGGGGCGGCCGCTGAGAATGAGCCCCCGGCGCCAGGACGGGATGGGCACGGGGACCCTGCCAGACTCTGCCAGCCCGGGCAGGAGTCACCCCGCGGCTCGGCCGCCTCTCTCGGGGACAGGGCTGCGGCGGCGCCCAGGTGTGCGGGCGCTCTCCCAGCGCCAGCAGACCGGAATCGGCTCGGCCACGGGAATCGCGGGCGGAGCCGGGGCGCTGCTGCGGGGAGAGGGGGGAGAGCCGAGGCAGGAGCCGGGATGCGCTGCCCTGCCCTCCCGAGTGCGCCTCGTTGGCGGCAGGGGCTCGGAGCCGGCCGAGCATCCCGCCCCCGGGCTGCGCCTCCCGGCGAGGGCGGAGGGAGGAGGGGCGGGAGAAGCGTGCGGGAAGTTGCGGCTCGGGAAAGGCAGGGGTTTCGGAAAGGAACTCGTCTTGGCAACTGTGCCACGCTCCTCTTGTGGCAGGACCTAGTATGCAACAAGTCCCTGGAGCACTTGCCGTGAGAGCGCGGTGAACGTGCCGCTCGAAGGAACGAACAGACAGACAGACAAACAGCCCCCCAGACGCCGACTTACCCGTCCCGAGCGCAAATCCGCAGAGCCCGCTCGTCGTGCGCGGCCCCGGGGCCGGGCCGGGAGGTGGAAGGAGGGCGGTGGGAGTCAGCACGCCCGGCCGGCCGGGACTTCGCTCGGGAACTTGGTGTCCCGCTCCGGTTTCCTGGGAGGCGGCCGCGATCACGTTTTATTCTGTATTGGTTGGTAACCCCTCTCATTCATTAAGATCACGTAAGAACTCGGAGGGAAACGTGACTCTGAGCTAAGGCGTTTGCGTAAATCTATAGGTTTTTAAAACTCCCTGCCAGTTGCTTTCTGTCTTCTGTAGGCACCAAGGTGGTGGAGAGTTTAAGCTTGCGGATATTGCAAAGGGTTATTAGATTCATAAGTCACACCAAGTGGTGGGCGATCCACTGAGCAAAGCAGAAGTTCTCACATGATGACTTCAAACAAGACACATTACCTTCCAGCATCTGTTGGAGAGACTGGATTTTAAACCACTTCTGTCTCCAGGACAGCAAAGAAACAATGGTGAGTACCTACAAAAAAAAAAAAAAAAGCTTATTTTTAATACCCGGAGAGAGGAACAAAACAACTACACCAAAAAGGCTCGAGATGCTGCTTAACGACGGGATCTGATATCACGGGCTCGGCTTTCTAGTACTTAATACGCCAAAGAGCGTAACCCGCGGCGGCCGGCGGAGCCGTGCTTTAGACGGTGTAACTTTAACTGCGGCGCTCCCGGGTTCGGGGCCGCGCTGGGAGCGGCGCGGCGGAGCCCGCGAACTTGCGGCCCCGGCGGGCACCGGGGGGGCTCGGGCTGCCCCGGAGGGGGCGCGGGGCGCACGTGACGGGCGGCGGCGGGGCGGCCCCGGCAGCACCCTGGACAGCGGCTCCGCAGAGCTCCGCGACCCGCCGGCCGCCCGCCTCCCCCGCGAGCCCCGCGCTGCTTCCACCCCTCCCTCCCTCCCTCCCTCCCTCCCGCCGCCCTCTCGCCCCAGCTGGAGCTGGGCGAAGTTGAATTCCTAGCGGTGCGGACTGGAATAGGAACAGGAGAGGAGGGATATAGGAAAAAAAAAAAAAAAAAAGAGTCTTGCAAGCTCCGGGGGTTGGTTTGACGGTGTCAACTTTGGGAAATGCCAGTATTTATCTCCGCGATCTAGCCACTGCTCGTGGTGTTAGCTGTAACCAAGGTAAGCACAGGGGGGACACCCCCGGCGGCCCCTCTGGCTCCTGCCTCTCCCTCTCTCTGGTGCGGGGATGGGTGCCTGCTCTTCGCCTAGTTTTGTTACCTTGCCGGCTGCTTGATGTGTGATGAGGGCTAGAGGAGGAAGGAAGGAAAAGCTGGATGAGATTTAACTACGAGTTAACTTAAGTTGTGCCTGATTTAACCTGGGAATCTCGTCTGTGTGTGTGTGCATGCTTTGGGCAGGGATGCAACTGATCTTTACCAAAAGAAGCAGATGCGACGGATTTTTTTTTCCCCCTGGCTAAGGATGCAAGTTGATTTTGCATAGCTAAAGAGATGCAGCTGAGCTCTAGCTGGCACTGTGCAGGACTGATCTTTCGCAGATAAAGGGACGCTGCTGATCTTTACCTACACGGAGATTAGCTGACCCCTCCGTGTGCGCAACCTACGGCTGGAAGGGAGAGCCGTGCATGTATTGCTGATGATCCAATATCCGCATCTACTTTGCTATAATTAATGGTGTGTGTGCGTGTGTGTGCGCGCGCGTTTGCCAGGGCTGAAACCCAAACGCAGCCCCCCCAGCTGGAGATCATTCGGATAAGCTTTCTGCTCATCTCCCTCCCTATCTCTAGTGCCTCCCCCCACCCCTCCCCGCGCTTCCGATTCTTCCTACGTAGAAATGTAGCTAATAATATTTAGTCTCCGGGCTAAAAATAAGCTCTGGAAAGTCAGCAGTTTGGCGGCGCCGCGGCGGCAGCGCTCGCAGGTAGACGGGCTCGGGGGCTCTCCGGCTCCGCACGGAGCCCGAGCACCGCCCGCGGCCGCGCTCCTCCGCCGGGGAATCCCGGCCGCGGGAGCCCCTCCGGCCCCCGGCCTCCCTGCGGCAGCGCCCGGGCCGGCCCCGCTGCGGAGCGAGGGCGGATCCCGGCCCGCCGCCCCCGCCTCCCGCCGGGCTCCCTCGGCTCGGCTCGCACGTAGCGCCGCCGGGCAGGGAAGCCCCCGGCAGGCGGGAGCGAGGGAGGGAAGGAAGGAAGGAGGGATGCAGAGAGGCCGGCCCGCCGCGGGGAGGGGGCGGCGTCCCCAGCGCGCAGCGGGGCGGAGACGCCGCGCAGGCACCGCGCCCGCCGAGCCGGGCCGGGCCGGGCCGCCCCCGCCGGCGTCCCCCGGGTCCCCCCGCCGTCCCTCCCTCCCCGGCGCGGTTGCCACAGCGACCGCCGGCCCCCGGAGGCTCCGTGCTGCGGTGCCCGGGGTGCCGGGGATGCCGCCCCTCCGCCGCCCCCAGCCCCGCGGCCCCGGACGCCGCGCTCGGCGCCGCCAAAATGGAGCTGGCGCAGGACGGCGCCGGAGGGCTCGCTCCGGACAGAGCCGGGCACCTGCCGGCCGTGCCCGCTCCGGGCTCCGGTGCGAACGGGAGCAGCCGCTCTCCCGCCCGGGGATGCGCGCCCGGCGGCCTTGGCTCGGCGCCGTCCCCCTGCACACCGCCCGGAGCAGAGAGCGGGCAGCATCCCTCCCTGGATTTTTCCATTTCCACCTGGAGAGCTCGCCATTGCTGGGGGATGCCTGTCAGGGTGCCGTAGGAGGCAGTTCGTAAGGCGAGGAGAGAGGAGGCAGAGAAGAGCCAGGCAGCATCCTTCGTCGGGAGGCTGGCTGACACTCAAACATTCATGATTTGCAGGATTGGTCTCATTAAATTCATAATGAAACGTCCTCTGACCTTTTCTCACTTAGGAAAAAGTAATGTGGTAGAGCCAGTATTTCAATACATCCACTCTGAGCTAGAGGTTGATGAGCCCTACTAAAAATCTACCCACTTCCCAAAATAATTTTTTTTCTGTTATCTAGGAGGTTGTCAAGGAGCTTCTAGTTATATGAATTTTCCACTCCATGCATAATTTTGTGTATCTTCCTGTATTTTAAGTTTGCACCCATTACTTTCTTGCCAGCTCTTAAAAAACTCCATTTCCCTTTCTGCCTCTGTTGCCATGTTCCTCTGGAATTCTAATCCTTCTCTGCAGAGAGGCCTGGGATGGACGGCTGCTAACAAATGACACGCGCCGGTTTTGGTCCCATCCTGGTGACTCATACCTTCATCTGCAAGTAGCTTTATTGATTTTAGTATCTCCTGTTTCTCCAGGAGCTGTCGCTGCTTTGGTGGTGGTTCATCACCACCTTTCACCTCTTACAGTTATGGTACCGCAAAATGGCCAGCGTCCTTGGACTGTGTGTTCATCCTCCAGGGTTTTGGTGTGGCAGTCTTTTTTTGCCTCTTTTTTAAGGTTTTCTTTTACCTGGTACCACAAGTGTTGGCTTCAGTGGTTTGGTGTCTGTGCTCACCACGAGATGGTTTTTATAATACATGGTGTTTGACACAGGCCTTGTCTCTAGGCAAGTTTGCCATTCTCAGCAGCTCACCATTTGGATAACCTTTTGATTTTCAGGATTGCTCAACAATTTCCTGTTTCAAATGGTCTGATATTTCTCACTATTTATTTTTAGTGGCCAGCATTCACAGGCATGTATGCCAGTGGATTAATGTCTAGCATTTCATTAATCTGAGGTGGCTGGATGCATACATTTGGCTTTGTACAGAGAGTCCTTTTTTTTCCCCCTTTCTTTATCACATTAATGCTGTTGAGCTCTTAGAAATGCACTAAGAAAATGCAGACTGGCTGCCATTCAGTAACCATAAGTTGCTTCCTAAATACAGTGGCATATGGTTGCCCTGCCATGAGAAATTCTGGAAAGGTGGATAAATCCCGAGGGACAGATTTTCCTCGGAGCTGTAAGTCTTACCATGAATCATTGTAGTAAATCACCACTAAGCACTTGAAGATGTAGCTGCTAGAATTTTTTTTTTTATTTTTTTTAATCAGCTACGCAAACAAAGAGAGCATCCCGAAGATTTCAGGAGAACTAGTTCATTCCTCCGGCAAAAAATAGTAACGTCAAGTCAGTAAACAGCATCTGCAAGAAACAGTACCTATCAAAGTTGCTGAAAATCAGTAGATTCCCCAGACCTTGGGAATGAGACAGGTAGCGCAAGGTAAAAGACGTCTGAAAAGGCATTTTCACGGCTCCCTCCCCTTTGAGCTAACATTAGACTGGGGCTAAGAAACTGGGGCTAGCAAAAGCAGGCTTGTCAAAGTGGTCCTTAAAACGGATTTGATAGCTTTTGGGGCATGGAGAACTAGAAAAAATAGAGCGGAGAAATGCAGAGCTGGTTTTGTAAAGCTTGTTTTCATTTGTAGTCAGCAAGGACTGACCGAAGGACTGCAGAAGATGGGCAGATGAAATGTCAAAGAAAAGGTAATACTCGTATGCCTGGAAGTAAGATTTTGGAACAAGTGTGGGTATCCCCTGTTTCTCTCCTGTTTGGTTTTCCAATTATTTTTACCCTTCCTTTCTGCATCTCTCCCACCACATGGTTAGGAGTAGTGAAGTGCCCTGGCAGGGAAGTGTCAGGGAGCATCCTGCAGCCCCCAGGGCACGGGATGGACAGGGTCACTGGCAAGCTGCTCGCCACCTTTGGTGGATTCCTACACCCACGTGCCAGCAGCAAGGTGCAGGGTAGGGCACAGGCTTCTCCCATGAACTGAAAATATCTCTGAGACATACTTCTGCAAAATGATAGCCAGGAAAACATACCAACTGACATGGAGTTCATATAACAACTGCCCACCCGTTTCATTATTTCACAAATGTGTGATTCTTGCTTGTGAGCTGTCACCATTAACATTTCCATCTGTCTCAATATTGCTTCTATTCTTAGTTGCTTTGTGATAGATGTAGGTGTATGAAAAAGATTTTCCCTCCCTCCTTGTGTCGTGAAGTAAAATAAGTGAAAGCCACATATATGTATCCACACATTTTCATGCAGGCAGCCAGAAATAGAGGCGCTTTCATGGCACTCCCATTACTAGATGTAGAGGGGAAGTAAGAAGCACACGCCTGTGGCCTCTTGGTGCTGCTGGAACAGGCACATAATGGGGGAAAATATAAATAAGTCAAAATCCAACTGCAAAAGAACAATGTTGCTTTGATCTCCTTTTGAATATGCAGTTGGAGAGACCTATTTTCCCAACCATGTAAGTATGGGAATAATTTTACTTATCATGTAATCCTAATTGGTCTTTTCCTGAGGCAATCTCAAAGGGAAAATAGCTGTGACATGCTTTGGTGTTCAAAGGATCAGGTCCTCAGCTGTGTAGGTATTTCTAAACTTAGACCTTTGAAGCTGCTCATTGCCTGGACAAACAGAAAACTCTCTGCAATACAGGCACAACCTGCTCTTCTCAGCACGTCTGAGAAGTGGCATCAGTGGCATTCCTGTGGCAATGACCAGATCTCAGCACGTCTGAGAAGTGGCATCAGTGGGATTCCTGTGGCAATGACCAGACATGGCACAGGAGTCTCCAGCAGAAGCACATCTGCTTCCAGCCACGTTATCCCTGCTGGCATTTGAACTCGATGGTTCTCATGCAGAGTGCAAATCCCCAGTCCCCTGACGGGAACAGTCTCCCAAGGGGCCGGTGGGTGAGGTGCATCTTCACCTCTGGTGCTTCCAGAGGGGCAGGGATGTGCTCCCCGCGGGGCTGTGGGGCCAGGGCAGTGCCCCAGAGCCAGCTGTGCTGTCAGGGAGGGGCTGCCCACAGCCAGCTGTGCTGCCTTGGCTCTTGTGGGGAGCGCTGGTACAGTGGGCCAAGCTCTTGCCATCAGTGGCCAAGCGTACACTTTCTATTCCCCCTGCTTTTTCATAGTGTGGCCTGTCTTGTTTTGGTTTTTTTCCCTTCCCAAAATAGCACACAAACCCCCAATTTAACAAGCATAAGCCATGCACTCCGGCCCCCAATTTATTTTGACATTTGGCAAGAATGATTTTGCAACGTGTTCATTAAGTCATAACATTTTTGCTACTTTTCCATTCCAGCTCCTTATTGACTATAGCACATGTGAAAATAATGAAGTTATTTATTCTCCAAATGGACAGTAGACCCAAAGCTCCCAAGAAATTGCGTTGTTTATGGATGCAATGTATGCAGACTTTTAAGGGCCTAAGTCTTCCCTGACTGTAAGAAAAATGGTTCATTTCTGGAAGGGGTGAAGAGGGGTTTATCATCCACTAAGATGTTAATAGGATTGTTCAGTTAAGGAGGTCTCATCAGACCAGTTGTTTCTTCTTTGTTAAACAGAGCCTTTGTGGGATTTGGGAATAATGCAGTAAAAAGTTATGGTAGTAGATAATTAGATGGACCAGCTAAAAGCAATATGAAAGGGGGCTGGTAGCACAAGGATTACAGAAGGTGTGTGGGCATTTTGACATCCAGAAAACATTATAGATCTGGTCTCAGCTACCTCAGTCTCATGATGATAATTAAGAAATGTGGGTGTAGAAAAGATCTTTGCACGGTTTGGTTGGATTATTGCTGCAGTTCAGAACACAATTGACAGAGACACCCACATTGGACATGATTGCCCTTTGATGAGGCAGATACTGACTTTTTAAAGCTGACACAGTTAAAATTATGTCCAAAGTTTATGGGGCCACAAGCTTCTCACTAGACTCCATTATTATAACAAATGGTGAGCTGCAAATTGAAGCAGTTAAAAAAAAAAAAATGGGTGAGGCATGCTGAGGTGGAAGGGACCCTGGCAGTGGGAAGGCTTCAGGATAAACTTTTCTCTGATGTGTTTGGCAGGAGTGGCACACAGGCAGTGTCTGTGGAAGGGGCTGCCTGTCTCTGTGTGTGTGTGTGTGCTTGTGCTCTCCAGAGGCAAACAGGAGGGAGGAGCAGCCAGGCTGGCTCCTTGGATGAGCCACAGCAAAGCCCAGCTCCTGTGCAGCTCCTGTGCAGCTCCTGTGCTGCGTGGCGCATCCTCCCAGCCCCTCCAGCTCCGTTTGCTCAGGGGCTGTGCAGAGGTGGGACCAAGCTCCCCCCGAGCGCTGAGTGAGGGGAAATGTGCCCCCAATTTAAACCAGAAACCCAACCACCAAGCTCACAGCCTTTTGTCTGAAGGATATGTTTTTAAGAAACATTTCAGAATGGGAAGAGAATGATGGAGGCTGTTTAGATGGTTGCTGCCCAAGTCTAAGGTGAGGCATAGCAGTACAGCTTCACATGCTACCTCTTGCAGTGTATTATTCTAATATTAGAGCCACTAAACCTGTACAGCCATGGAAATGTCAAAATATTGACGTCAGCCCTGATCCTGCATTCAGGTTTCTTTATCCTTTTACGTGTTTCACCCCTTGATACAGCAGCAGGAGGAGGAGGTTGTATGGTGACCCACAAGCAGTTCTGCATCTGTCACTTAGCTCCCATTCAGATTTCCTCTCAGGAATCAGAAAAGGCCACACATTGTCAAGGCAGACAGAGCTGGGAAAATATTTGACATTTCAAAATTAATTTTTTTTTCAATTTTTTCAGCACAAACTGAGTTCTCTATTGTTTAGCAGAGTATTCAAAGAGGCTTTCAGTACTTCTGTCTAAAGCTATCCTCAATAATCTGACAATGACATTTGATAAAATATTCAGATTCAAACCCAAACAATATCATGAAAAGACAATGGATTTAATGGATTTCAGGTAAACAGGTGGCTACCAAAGGAAAGGGGGGAAAAAAAAAAGGCAGCTGTTTTCTGACAGCAAATACCTTTTGAAACCCAACCAACTCTACTGAGAATGAGATGAAGCAAGAGACATGAGCAGGGGTCAGGAGGGTGGAGCTGCTCATGTGTTGGTTTGCTCTGTAAAATACATGTTCACTCGCGCCTGCCAAAAGTCAGTAAAACCATCTGAGAGAGTATTTGGCTGAATCTTGTGAACAGTTAGCTGATAATATAGTATTGACCAGGAAAACAAAAAGACTTAGCGGTTTTTAAATGAGGCTGAATTCTAGGTTTGAAATTTTCCAGTGGATGCTGATGCATCTCAAATGTCTTTTGCTACTGTACCAATCCCTTGCTGTAGCCTGAAGTGTGATAGCCTTTATTATACTGCTGAAAATGTATTGCATCAGAGAGGGGAAAAAACTACTGTATCTATTGGTCATCCACAGAAAGAGTGAATCTTACTGTATTTTCCATATGAATGTCTTTTTGTGCCCCAAATTTGGTTTATTTACTGAGATATTTTAAGTGCTTGCAGCACACTCATCATTGATCACCATTTTTAACGCTTTTTTAAGTGACATGAATAACCTCTGCCACAGGTTTTGTTCTCATCCTCTTCTGAGGAAACAAGTACTTAATTCTAGGAATTTTCCCTAGTTTTGGTTTTTGAGGGGTTTAATCGTTGTGCACAAGTCTTTCACCGAGATCTTGCTGGTAGCAAGAGGTAAAGTTTAATCCTTTTCTTTCTGTGTTTGCTCCTGCACCAGTCACTCTATCCACAGGGTATTCCCCAGGCAGATCTGATTCTCTGGCCCTTCCTGCCCACCACCTGTTGTTTTCCTTCCCCAAATCCTTCACCTGGACTCAGTCAGCTGTCCAGCCACGCTCATAGCTTTTCTCACCTCTTTTTCTGAGCTCTTTTAAAGACACAAATGTCTCTGACTTCAGAAGAGCTTTTAATTCCCAGTCCACTGCCTTTGGCACCTAATAGTTATTTTTATCATCTGCTTTCCCATCAAAGTATTTCTGCAGCAATCCCTTAAGAAAATTCTGCTGGCTCCCAAATTTTAAGGGAGCCAAAACCTCTGACAAGAAGGCTAAGTCCTTAAAAAAAGGCAAACCTAGGAAGTTCATTTGGAATGGCCAGAATTTCCGATTCATTTTCTGTAGGGACAAAGAGGGAAGAAATTCAGACTGATGTGAGGTGTTCGGGCCAGGAGAAAGGATGCAGAGTGCAAATTCACAGTCCCCTGATGGGGAAAGTCTCTGATGGTGGTGGCTGATGGGTGTGATGCATCCCATGATGGACCATTCATCTTTCCTAACACCCCACGAACAGCATATAAATCTGGATGAAGGTCTAGTAGCAGTTGGTCAGCCCATGAGAATGGGTATTTCATCTGCTAGTCTTTCATTTGTGTCAGCACTCAGGCTGAGCCCTTTTCCCTGGGTCTCTGTAAGCCCATCAGTTCATGGAATTAACATTAATTCGTGTAATTAATGTTCCTTTTCTGCCAGGGAGAGGGTCTGACAAGAGCACAGCAAACCCCAGCTGCAAAGTGAACTGTGGTTTCAGCTACATGCTTCCCCAGCTCTGGTAGCTGGTGCAACTTTCTGGCAGCTAATGGGGTCTAAATGGAGAAACTAATCAGAAATAAGCCTGAAAATTGTACTGGCTCTTATTTACTTTCTTTTATCTCGATACATCTTCTTAAAAGAATATTTTTAACAGATCCTTTAAACGTTTGTAGTAAGAGGCAATAGACAAAATGTCATAATTTCCATATGAAGGAGTGCAATTCCTATATAAAAAAGGCATTTTTTTCTAATATGGTCTCAGAGTCTAAGTAACGTATTCTGTCATAAGAACTTTTGCATCAAAACAATTTTTCTGTTTCATATCCAAGAAGAAATGTTGAATATTTAAATTCCACATTCTTTTTGATCTTAATTCCCTTCACAGAAGAGCTCTTTGGGTCTCATCAATGTGCTCTAGGTGCAATATCTGAGTATATTTTTCATATTACGGGATCTAACCCAAATTAAGAAACCAAAGGGGAAGGAGCTATTCATGCCTGTAGGGGAAAATGATCCTGCTTGGAGCACATAGCAGGGGAAAGCATCAAACTGAAACATAACAAAAGTCTAAAATAAGGGGTTTAATGCCTTGGTGCAAAGTCCTTGCTGAAAGCCTAGCATTTGGCTCCCTTCTGATTTAAAAACTTTGCATTCCTGCTGACTTCAGTGGTGTTTATGTTCAAATAAGTAAAGGCACCGTGAGGCCATATAGTACAACTGCAATTTGCAATAAATTATAGCAGATTAAACAGCCAGCTAATGAAATACAAAGAGGTGTTTAAAACACTCCCTTGTAAGCATTTACGTTTCAGATGTATAAACTATGTGAAAAATAAACATTGTCCCGAAAATAAATGTATATTATGTTGTTTATGAGTTTATACTCTAATGGCACAAGTCCTGAACCACCAAGGCCCCCCTAAATGTCTTGCAAAGCCAGGGGTAGATTTTACTTGGGCTTTCTTTGAGTCATTTCCAACACTAAAAATACAGGGCCTTTGAGCATCAGAATGCAGGATTGCTTCAGATGATATTCAAATGAGGTTGGTGGTGGTGGCCCTGTTTCCCCTGCTGGACGTGCCCCTTACCCCTCAATAGCCACCCTCACCTTGTGCAGGCTGGGGCACAGAAATCAATGTGTTTCCCCATTTGGGAAATGGTGTGGAACGTGAGGAAAGTTATTTTAAAATAGCTTCAAATTCGTATTGGTGTTGTGGGTCGATATTCCAGGATTTCTGAATTCCTGAGTAGTCATACATCCGCCTGTGTTCTGTTCCCCTCTCTCTGCATCTGGAAATGATGGTCTGAGCACATCACACGCTGTAGAGAGAGAACCAGCCACGCATCCTGCTATACCCCCGTGCTGTGCTACTGAGGAGGAAAATAGTGTTTTAATGGCAGTACCAAAAACCCAGCTGTACTGGCACTATTTAAAGCAATTCTGCCATGCAAGTCAATGAAATCGTTTCACCTGGCCAGTGCAGAGTTAATGACAGCCCCTGTTCAATTCCTGCTCCTTGGAGCTGGTGCTGCAGTGGGAGGACAGAGGAAGTGAGGATTGCACCTTCTTTGTTGCATTTTTTGCGTACTAGCACGCCCTGAGGAGTGGGTGAGCACCACCCCTCTGCCATGGGTGAGCACACCATTCCTTTCACTCCTGGGCAGACACGCTGATCTCTAGAGAGGAATGTAACACACCATGGGCTTCCAGCCATGAAATTACCCAAGGATTAACAATCCCAAGTGTTCAACACAGAGAAATTACACCGCTCAAATGAAATGTTGCAGTCAAGGGAAACTTTTGCTTTAATGTGACTGATCCAGTACTTGTTTCTTGAGCCACAGGTCGCAGTGACTGGAGGAGGAGAACCTAATGGGGTCTGAGTTTCATTTTGAGGACTCTTTTAATGTCTATTGCTGCACTGGTAATTTTAGTTTGCAATTAACAAAAATATCTACTCTTTCACAGATACTTCTCTCTTTAATGCCTTAGGTGGTTAACGTAGAAAATGTAACATAGAAAATGTTTTGAACTCTTATGTTTTGTTTCTTAGGCGAAGTAACTCAATATGCTATTTAAAGAAAAAATATCCTGAATTTATCTTTAAACACATCAGCTTGTTTAAAGCATTGGTGTGGCTCTGCTTTGAAAAGGGATGGAGCCAAAGCACCTTAACCCCTTGGAAAGAGGAAGACAGCCACCTGAGTGCAGCATAAAATATGTTAATCTGAAAGTCCTGAAGGGCAGGAGAGCCAGCAGAACTATTCGATGTTTACACATGCCTTGCATTCCCAAGGATTTCTGTGTACCAAGGAGGATCCCTCCTGCCAGCTCTGGCAGAGTGGGACCCCTTGGGTGGTGGGCACCCCGGGACAGCCCTGGTGCCAAGCTCCACCCGCCCCTCAGGGCAGATCCCTTATCAGCTCACCCTTACCCCATCGCCCTGGGGCAGTACCGCCGAGCTGCTGCACCTGGCCAAGGCAGAGCTCCAGCTCGATGCCAGAGGAGATCTTTGTGGCTTCCACAGAAATAAGCTGCAAAAGAGCATTCTCACAGGGCTGTGGACCTGGGATTTTGGGGCTTGCTTATTTTGAGCACACACTCAAAATAAGCTCTCCAAAGTTATGCACTGGACAGGGTTTGCTAAGGCATAAACCTGCTCTGATAAGATGCCTGGCTAAGTTTATAAAGCCCTTGGAATCTGATCCCTTTAAATATTAAAAATAATCCACTATATTGCATCTAACTGAAACCCACTGAATACTTAGAGGAAAGGAGAGATGAGTCAATCCCAACACCTTTCACCCACAAGTGCACCACCAGTTTTCTGATCTCCTTTAATCCTAGAGCTCCAATGGCCTGATTCGTCCACAGGAGTGCATCTCTAGCCATCTAACCTTTCCACACCTGGCTCAGGTTTCCACCATCCCAGGGAATCACACACAACCTCTTTGGGGAAGAGGGGATTTTCTTCTCCCTTCCCATGTCCACTGCTTCCTCAGAGTGTGCTTTTTTGTTGCTCTTGTCCCGTGCCCTCTTTTCTGTCTGCTGTGCTGAGGGAGGGAGGCTCAGGCACTGCACGCCAGGCACCTGGTGCACTGGGTACTCCTGGGCACAGCCAGACACTTTCCTCTTTGCTCAGGTAGTGGGTGTTTAATGCCTCCAAAACAACAGCAGTAAGGCAGAGACACTCAGGAGATGAATTGCCAGTTTTAGTGAATGTCAGAGCATCAGGAAGTGACAAACCAAACTTTTAATGTTTCTGCGGGGTCGGATTCATTCTCTCCTTACTTTCTTTTTTTTTTCTTGTTCTCACCTTTTTTTTTTTCTGTGCCATCATCCTCAGCAGCCGCCCTGCACGCCAGAGCGTGGGGCAAGCCTGGTGTGGCTGAGCAGTGGCCATGGGACAGGTGTCAGAAGGAAGGGTGAGTTATCCTCCTGGCTCCCCCCAGCCCTTCAGGTGGGCTTGAGGAGTCCCTCTGTCCCAGCAGGGCATGGAGATCATGCAAAACCCCAAAAGAAAAGCCCAGAGGTTTGGATGGGGAGGGTTTGGTGTGTGTGTGTGCGTCACTGCAGGTGGTAATTGCCACACATCACACGTTCTGTTTCTACAACGCTTCGTGCCAGAGCAGAGACAGCTACGTGAGCAGTGGCGAGGAACAAACCCAGACCTGGCGTGCTCACCAAACAAGTATGTTCATGAGCAGCTTAATAGATGGATGTGTGATAGACACATGCATTTCCTTGTTTGCAAAAGGCTAATCTGCACCTACCACAGAACTCTGTCAGAGAAGTGGTTTTATGCACATAAATTGTGCTGAAATCCCTGATTAGAAGGCATGGGACACGATTCAGGGTACAGATCCTGCCATGGGATGGAAAGCTGGCATATCTTTAGCAGACATGAGAAGAAAACAATTATTTTAATTGTTGCTTAGAGTTTTAAAATCACTTGTGCTGTAGCTGCAGGGTGACAATTCTGAGCTATTAAGTGGTATTTTCTCCAGGAAAAATGTTGTGGTTTTGGTGCCTGCGATTCAAAGAGTAGCTTTTCCTGCTTTATCCTGTGTACATGCAGCCTCCAAACCATGTCTAAGATCTTTGGGTTTGGATTCCCATCCTTGCTGTTTCACTTAATACTTTCCCTGCTAAAATGAGGCCTCTCAAGAACTGCTGTTCACTGAAGGTGAAATTATGCTTGAAATTAGGAGCAGCTACCCTGCACTACTTAAGGCACTGTAAGGGTCTGTTCTGGTCAGCCAGCAGCTGCTTGCAGACCAGAAGAGCAGCGGCTCTGTAGGCAGAGCCAGTGTAAACCTTGGGCATTGGCACCCAATGCTGAGGGCTGGCAGGGCTGTGCCCACAGCTGGCCAGCCCTGAACGCAAGGGGAGAGCTGGGCAAGCGACCACCACTATCTTTCTCTCATCATCTCTCAGGCAAAGCCTCTAAATACAAAGATTTTACAAAGTTACACAGAATTTGGCTTTGGTCCTCAAAGATGCTGAAGTTTTTCCAGCGCACTGATGTTGGTGTGGGGCATGAGGGGCTCTCTTGTGTGTGCTGCAGCCACTGAATCGTTGCAGAGCAGCATCATAGCCCTGTCATCCTACAAATGCACCATGTCTGTGACCCTGGCTGTGTATGTAACTTGTGTATATAATCCACTGCAATTCTTAGCATTGCTGGAGTTGGAAAAGTTTATTTCCATGAGTTTTCCATCTCTTTAATGTGAAAAAAAATAGCAAATAAAGGTAACTAGGAAACGTGAATAAACATAATCAAATATAAAATGCTTGTAATGATATAAGGAATTACTTCAGCCAATTAAAATTTTAAACAGAAAAAAACCCCTGTAGCATCAAAACCCGAGTACATCAATAGCATTGTCCTTTCTGTAATCAGGATTAGTTTATATTTCCTGACAGCCAAGTGAGAAGAATTCCAAATTACAGCTTCTTGACCTTTTTCTCATTCAAAAACAGGCCAAGATCCTACGTGAATAAAATGGGGAGTGTAAAGACAGTCTGGGGGAGGGGAGACTCAATCACCCGCTGTCTTTTGTCTAATTATGTACCTTTTATGAATGTTACTCTTTTCAAATATTGACTTTTTTATTGCTTCTCCTACAATTGCAATGGGGGAATTTAAGAGCCCCACAAACTACTTTATCATATAATTAGTTTATCAGTAAATTTGGACCTCATACATCAATCACTATAATGCATAAACCTCCGCTGAGACAGAAACCAGGTGTGCGTGCTTCTGCTTTCTTCTTCATAGTATCCACAGGATCATTAGTGCCTGTGCTACAGTTTAAATTGAATTCAGCAAAAAGCAATGGTCTTGCCCTCCTGCAAGCGATATTACTTCAGGGATAAATCAACATTTTATTGATTGACAACTCATACTCTTTCCCTGCTGCTCTTTGGAAAACGGCGAGGCATGATTTGTGTATGCAAAAAATTATTTTAATTAGTCATGAATAGAAAAAACACCCAGTTCCAAGGTGAATGCCTAAAATGGGCATACTGGGACAGCACCAAGAGGCTTGATACACTGAATTATCTGAAACCACCAGAACAGGATCTGCCTGCCCTTTTCTCCCCCATGCAATTGTGGCGTGACTTTCTTTTCAAGAGCCTCTTACATGTGACATCTGTACAATGCAAATGGGGAAAACACAGCTGGAAGACACAACAAGAGAGAACTCCTTTTGGGTGACCCAGAAAACATCAGGATGCCTGACTTTTGCATCCTATGTATCCCACAAATCCCAAAGGGGATGGCTCACGTAACCTCCAAATTTATAGTGCATCTCATGGACTAAGGAGTGTCACCATGTCCCCAGGACTATCAGTTGCTTCACAAACTAATACCTTGATGACACAGTTTTTGGGGCTTCATTCATAAAAATTCTCCTGGAAGTCAGGGTCTGGTTTTACAATATGGAACCCAGCTTGCATGTGCAGTAAAAATCCAAACAAGTCATTATTTACGCTATTTTTCATTTTCTGATTAATCAAGCACTGGCTGGTAATAATGCTCCAAGGGCTGATTACACCAGCAAGAAACAGCAGCTCCTCTGACCACACCTCTTCCCTGGGAAAATCTCTACACTGATGCAAAGGGCAACACGCTTGTAGCAGAGAAAAGTGGGAATTTCATGTTTGCATGGAATTAATGGTCCTCATGTTCTCAGCAGAGCTGAGCTGAAGCACTTCCCACAGAGTGAGCACTTGTCAGGCTGTCTGTAACATGCTTCCTTTCCAAAATTTAAAAAAAAAAAAAAAATCTGATTGCAAGCGGATTTTTTTTTTCATAGTACATCCCTTCTCCTTCACACCTGAGAAAAAGCCAGCAGTGTTTCTAAAGCATGGTATTTGCTGCTGCTCATCTGCATGTCTGGTGTCCTAGCAGAAGAGCCTTTCCTCCAGGAATAACAAGTGTGCAATGTATTACATTACAGCTGATTAAAGCAGCCTCTCCTGCTGCTGTTTAACTTCTCTGCTAGATCCTCCAAATACTTGCGCTCACCACCTTGTCAACACGCAATATTGGAACCGTGCTGTTTTGTGACTGTGCAGAAAGGCTGCTGGAAACGTGCTGCCTTGGTGAAACCAGGTACCCACACTGACACCGTCATACCTGCAAAGTTAAAAGGTGCTGTGGAGCCAAGGCTAAAACAGAAAAATAAAATGCACACGTTAACTTTGCAAATCCCAGGTACGACCATGGGTTTGAAATGCCTCTGGAACATCCGCCCAGCATTGATGCTGGGAGTTGTAAGCTTGTACTGGGGAAAGGAGGGGTTGATGCATCCCCAATGGCAGAATTTGAATGACACAGAAATAGCAGAGCAGGACTTGGCGTGAAGAGCTACCTGGATTAGTGACCATCCATCAGCCAGCAAGGGCTGGACATGATTCCTCAGGCCCAGGCTGTTAGTGAAGGCTTTGAAAATGTTTCCTTTCTCATAAATTGGATGGATTTGGACTGGAAAACACTGAGACAAAAAGAGGTAGAACTGTCTTCACGCTCGCTGACATTTTTAGTTCAACTACGTGAAACCAAACCCCCAAGTGCAAGAAGGATGGTGATGTGGTACTCAAGCATGATTTTTTTTTTAAAGTTCTTAAAGCTGCAAAGGTTATTAACCACCAGGAATCTTTCCTTTAATATATATTAAAAGCTGATTTATATGGAAGGCCTTAGGTGTACTCGAATTTCAAACACCTGGGCTATTTTCTTTACTGATAAATGCAGGTGTTTCATAGCAAAAGCACACAGGCAATCAGACTGTCTGAGGGCAGCAATGAGTTGCACACATTTCTCCTAGGATAAATAAATTTTCACAAGTGCGTGGAGCGAATGGGCCTTTGGCATTAATTGCAAATGAGACGGCAGTAGGAAAATACGTTGTTTTAACCAGTTCGTGAAAGAGTTGCGCTAGCTTCTCCTGAAAATCAGCTGTTTCCAATTTTGCCTGAGAGGGAAGAGGGAAGGGAAGGGGCGAGGCTACCGAGCCCATGCCAGGCAGGGGGTGCAGCTGGCTCCTCTGGCACGGCTCGGCTCGCTGCAGCCGGCGGCACACGCGTGCACTCCCTCCCGCTCGCCGCGGCCAGCCCAGCCCGGAGCGTGCCATCCCTCTGTCTTTGCCGAGATCAAATGGAGCCGGTCAATCAGGGGATACCATTATTGCCTCCGCCATTCAATTTCCACTATCAATAATTCACGGCGCTCGCTGCACGTGCGGCAGGAGGAGGAGGAGGAGATGGCCAAACAGATTTTTGTCGGGGGGCACAGGACGCTCCCCGCGGGCAGAGCCGAGCCGCCCGTTCCGCCCGACACGCCCGGGCTCCGCGCTCGGCCCGGCCCCGCCGGCGGGCGCTGACGGACGGGCGGCCCCGCTGCCGGTGCCGGTCCCGTCCCGGAGCCGCGCCGGGCAGAGCCGCCTCGGGACCGCCGCACTGAGCTCCCGCCGGGCGCCTGCAGAAAGTCACCGGTGTAACGTTACCTGGGGCGCTCATTAATAAGCAATGCCTGTTATTATCTTGATTGCATTCTTAATAGGCGGACTACGGAGAGGTCAGCGTGGGAGCGATATTTAAATGGATTGGGCTTGCTTAATACCCGGCGGAGTAAACCAATATCCCGCCGCGGGCGGACCGGCACCCCCCCGCCCCGCTCCGCTCGGGAAGCGCCGGGGGAGCGGAGCGGGGCCGGGCGGGGCGGGGGCGGTGGCGGGGCCGGGAGGCGGCGCGGAGACTCGGAGCGGGGCAGCGCGGTGCCTACGGCCGCCGCAGCCGCCGGCCGGGGGCGAAGCCGCTCGGCGAGGAGCAGGCGGCGGGGCCGGGCCGGGAGGCTCCGGCGGAGCGGCGGGAGCGAGGGATCCGGCCGCGCTGCCCTCCCGCCCCTCATAAAGCTTTGATGAGACACTTGAGACGCCGCCTGTGTTGTCGAGGCGGCGGGAGGCGGTCGGTGGGACTGGGCGCCCGGGAGAGGATGTGACTTCCCGGAGGGGACCCGGACAGGCTTTGTGTGGACGACAAGGTACGCGGCGCCCCGCCGGGAAACTTAAGGGGCCGGGGCCGGGGGCTGCGGGCGGCCGCGGAGCCGGGCGGGCGCCGGCCGGCGAGAGGCGTCGGGGAGCGGTAAGGGCGGGCGAGGGCCGGCGCGCCCCGCGCCCCTTTGTTCCCGCACCTGTCGGCGCGGCCGGTGCCCGGCGGGGCTGTTGCCGCGGCGGGCGGGAGCGGGAGCGCGGGGCCGGCGGAGCGCGGGGCCCGGCGGCGCTGCCCCGACGGCGGCGGGCGCGGGGCGCGGCGGGGCCCCTCGGGCGGCGGGGCGCGCCCCCTGGCGGCGGGCGCGCGGCGGGGCGGCGGCCCGGCCTCCTCCCTCCGTGCGCGGCGGCGGCGGCGGCGGGGCCCGGCCGTGACGGGGCGGCGGCGGCGGGGCCGGGGGGCGGCGGTGGCGGCGGTGGCGGCGGGGCGCGGCCGTAGGGCCGGAGCGGCGGGGCCCGGCCGTGGGGCGGGCGGCGCGGGGCCGCCGGGGTGCGGGGAGGGCCGGGCGCCGTCAGGGAGGGGCGCGATGCACTTGTTGAAGCCGGACCGTGGCTGGAATGTGAAGCATGCCCGGCACCGTGTCCCGGCCGGGCCGGTGCAGCCCCGGGCCCGGCGGCAGGGGAAGGAAGGGGAAGGAAGGCAGGGCGGCGCTCGGAGCGGCCCGAGGTGTCGGGGCTCGGCGAGCAGCAGCGACTGGCCTCGACCCGCCGGCTGTGGATTCGTACCGGGGTCAGACGCGCCCGCGCCCAGGAAAAAACCCTGGGCTTAAATGGTAAATTTGTTCGGCAGAGGTTTAATTAATACTTCGGGAACCTTGGGCTGTCCCGTAGATTTATTTCTTTTTCCCCCTAGGATTAAAAGCGTGAGGTGTCACAGCTGTGGGCCACGCTTGTTTTGCTTGGTTGTTTTTAAGAGGTGCCGTTGGTGTCTTGGTTTGTACATTCCAGTTAAGATCTGTCCTTTTCCTCTCAGTTTATTGTAGTTTGCTCTTCTGAGGTTATGCAAGATCAATAGTCATTACTTATTTATGTTTCTAGTAACACAGTTCTAATGAATGCAAAGAATCTATCCTGGCAATACATTTTTCTTCAGCCAGTATTTCTGTAATCTTTAATTCATGGTGATAAATAGATAAAATGAATTTCCTTGGTTGTCTATAGATACGAGCAAAGGGCTGGATAATGAGCCGCCTGCTTGTGGGCAGGAGGAACTTTCACAGCGCCAAGTTTTAATGGCTTTTTGGTCACAAAAGCGAGGGCTTTGCTCTGTTAACACGAGCGGCCGTCCTAAGTAAGAAGATCATCCTATTGCCTGCTCTTTTGCCTTGGGTGGTGTCAGTGGTGGGCTCTGCTGACCCGGCTGCTTGCTGCCTGCGAGCCCTGGCCTGGGAGCGGCAGCCCGGAGGTGCCCAGGGCCGGTGTGGGCATGGCCGGGCATCAGCACAGGGGATGCTCTCGGCATCAGTCGCGCTGCGGAGCCCGGAGCTGGCGTGTGAGAGCCCAGAGGTGCCCAGAGCCGGTGTGGGCATGGCCGGGCATCAGCACAGGGGATGCTCTCGGCATCGTCAGGCGCTGCGGAGCCCGGAGCGTGGCGTGTGAGAGCCCAGAGGTTGCCCAGAGGTGCCCGGGGCCGGTGTGGGCATGGCGGGGCATCAGCACAGGGGATGCTCTCGGCATCAGTCGCGCTGCGGATCCCGGAGCGTGGCGTGTGAGAGGAGGCAGCAGCTCCGGGGGATGCTGCGGCTTCCTGCGAGCAGAGTTGCAGGGCACTGGCTGTGTAAACAGAGCCGGGGAAGGGAGAAGACAGGCGGTGATGTTCTGCAGGAATGAGTGCCGTCCCTCACCTGGGTCTCAGGGCAAAGCAGCGCCTCTGTTTCAACTCGAACATAGCTATTTTCTGCTGTAGTACTACCGCTAATGTTCAGCTTCACTGAGCCTTGTCTGGGAAAACCCATTTGTAAGCAGTGTGCCTTCTGTTCGTGCTGCCAGTGCTCTCTGCTTTCCGGAACTGCAGGGTAGATCCTGTTGTTATGTGGCTGTGAAATCAGGGTAAACCAGGTCAGAAAGATGAAGAGCATTTCATCTGAATAAATCCAGATATAATAGCGGAGGAAGATGGGAAAGGACTTTTATCTTGGACAGAGCAGGACTAAACTGAAAAAAAGTGTAACTTCAAGCTGTTAAGCAGCAAGGCATTATGTTGTCACAGTAGTGCTCAGGAAGTGCTGCAATATGCTGGAATACTACAGAATGTAGTGCACAGATGCAAAGGTTTTTAAAGGCTCGTTAATATGTGAAAAAACATGTAGGGGAAAATAAGGTTCTGTGCTTTTGCTTAAAAGCTTTGTGTATGTGATAGTGCTGAGCTGAAAGTGGCTGCTCTGAAAAAGTCCTTGCAGTAGCTGAAGCATTTGTGCAACTCTTACTCTGCTGTTGCTGTAGGGAAGACACGGAAGCTGCACGTTTTGCTGAGATAAGAATTCTCTCAGGGAATGCACGTATAAAAGCAGGTCACAAGAAACATGGAATAAGGAGACCCTCTCAACCCTCCTATGGGTAAGCACTGCCTGAAGAAGAGAAACAAGTCACTCCGCTGAGTGACTTGTGCAATAAGTATGGTCCTATTAAAAAGAAAAAAAATGGTATTTGTCATACCTGCCTTCCTGCTTTGTATGAAAGGCTGAAAAGTTCTTCTAAGAATGTGCCCCGTGCCTACACTAGAAATCTCGCATGAGGCATTGTGTGAGTTGTTGGAGGCTCCACTAGAGAAGGATATGTGCTTGTAATAGGTTAATTGCCAACTTGTCTTGACCTGTTTTCAGGCGTATGTTGTGAGCACTTGGTTTCTTCTAAATAGCTGAAATGCTGCTTAATTGGGAAACTCTCAATCATTTCTTAGGTCAGTTCATACACTGGCATTCTTGGTAATCCTTAGTTGTAAACACCCTGTAAAAGGAAGCTTTTAAAGGCACTGAAGCTAAGCTGGTTTTGGGTGTTGCTGAAGTGAGCTGTGTAACCAATAACCCACTGCCTTCAGTTCCAGCAGGGAAGGCTCTGTAGCAGCCCCTGGATGCTCTGGTAGCCCTTTAGGAAGCAGCACAGGTGTGCACTGAGTGAGCTGCCTGGTGCCTGAGTTGGGATGGAGCTGGTAAGCTGTGCCCCGTCCGTCGGCTCACAAATCTTACTTACTTTGTTTCCTTATCCACCTACCGTTCACTCTTAGCTTAGGCTGCAGGCTCTTTGAGGCAGAGATAGTCTTTCTTGCCTGTCTGCTCTTTCTGGTGCCCAACAAGAACTCACCAGTGCTCTTGGAATGCAAACAATAAATAACAGATTTTGCTGTGCAACTCTGCCGTGGCACCTTAAACTTGCATGTTACCAATTCCAGGTGCTGACCAGTCCAGGGAGGAACGCTGTTTGCAGGAGTTGTCCATGTGGAACAGGGCAAACAGTCTTATGTGCAGGTGATCTGCAGGGTAAACCTCAGCCTTTTCTCCTTTCCAGCATTCAGGACCTCACTGTCAGGCAGCTCTCAACAGCAACAGCGAGCACAAAACTGTCTGGAATACTGGGAATGCCGTGGGCATGACTGACCAGGCAGCAGTCCTACCAGAAATTAAAGAAAGCCAAGCTCATCTCAGGCACCACATCTGCCCTTTATAACCAGTGAGCAGAGGTGGGCTGGGCTGGTGCTGGCCTGATGTGATGGTAATTCTTGCTAACACTGATACCAGGGGGACTGGAATGTCCCTTTACAGCATCGTTTGGGCACCGTGAGTAGATGCAGCTGTCTAAAGATGAGTACCAAGCACAACCAGAGGAAGCAAAAGGAAAGTTCATTAAGTGATTTTTCATGCCCTGCCGACAGCTGCCATAAGGCTGTAGCAGTTGTATACTTTCCTTGGTAAGAATATTGTATTTTTCAGAGAAGTCATTTTCTGAAACCAGTTAATTAGGACAGTTATTTCTGGCCATGGCATTTGTAGAGAACAGAAGGCACGATTGTTCTTATATTTGTTTCTCTGAGTCCTTTGATCGACTAGAAGCTCTCAATGCTTTACGCTATAAATTACCTCAATCCTTTGGCAGTTCAGTTCTTTTCTTGTGTACTTGGTTAGGAAAATGCAGAAATCCTTGTGACTCAGCTACAGACTACTATAAATTATGAAGAAATGGGGGAGGGGGGTCACATTTCACGTTGGGAAAGGCAATTCTAGGAGGATGGAAGGATACTGGTTGCTAAATTTGAGATAAGCATCTCCCAGTATCTCAAAATCTGAGCAGCTGCTGCCACCTAGAGATGCACGAACCACACAGGGTGCTCGGGCTGCCTCTGGCAAGGGAGCCTGCACCTTGAAAACGAGTCAATAATCCCAGTCCTTACTCCACGGTATAGATTTAGTGTATGAATGCAGACTTTTTTAGCCCTGTAGTTGATGATTACTTGTGAATCCTGTTCTAGTGCTGCAGGTAACTAAGTTTTACACAGTCTTCCTTGGGTGGCAAGTAGGTAAGCAAAGAAGCATCACTTTCAGTAAAGCATTTGCTGATTTAATTTAGACTGCACCCAAAGAAGTATTTGCAAGTCAAATTTATAAGGGTTTGGTGCAGCTGCTGCTGAGGCTCCATAGCCTTTGTAAAGCCTATACCAATAATATGCAGTGTAGAATTAGGATTTCAGGATTTGAGTTCAGCTGAGAGTTGGTTTGTTCCCTATCCCATCTTTGGAGTCTGCTTGTTGGGGACTGTCCTTTAGTATATATTTGCTGGAATAGAAAAAGTGGTTTCCCCAAATGTATGAACTCAGCAGCCTTTAGACTGGTTTCACTAGATTGAGAATTTTCTCAATTTAAAAATTAAGTATCCAAGTTAAGTTGAATATGTAGCTATTCATTACTATCTCAAATCTAACAACATGGAATACACTAGTATCTGCTCCTTGTTTTTCTGTTTTGTACATCAAACTCCTATAGCAGTTCCTTCCTCTGCATTTGAGAGAAAAGCAGTGTTCCCTTCTTAATTTGTTTCCTGATTACAGAGGGAAACAATGAGCCTTTTTACCCCCTGAACTCCTAATCTCATGTTCAGTTCTTTGTGTTTGACTCTTAGAGACACAGTATGTTTTGGAGCTTTTATAACTGCTGGCTCTCAGCTATCAGATGCCTTCTGGAATAAGCAAACCAACACAACTAAACCTGGAGCTGATAACATCATCTCACAGAGCCCTGAAAATGTGACCCACTAGCTAATTGCATGTACTGTGTTACTTCCCAGGTGATGGCTTTTTACATTTCTTAAGATATTTGAAGTCTGTCAGTGGGACTGGGATAAGAGCTTCATCCAAAACTTCTGAAGGAACGGAATTCTTCTGTGGGAGACTGAGAAACTGCGATGCAGGGATACTTGCCACAAGTCAGGAGGCAACTGCAAGCTGCTTCTACCATATCAGGGTGCGTGAGAGTTGTAAGAGCAAACTAGAGTTTGAAAAACTGTTCTTGGCTCACTGGAGTTCCACATCAGCCTCAGCCTTTCCAGTCTGTGCGCTGAGTTACAAGTAGGCTTTGCATGAATGCAGGAGGAATCTGGGAAAAAATGGAACTAGGCAAAACCTTGAGCAAAATGCTGTTATATGCTCTTTATTAATTCAGCATGTAAAAGCCTCGACCCAGAATCCTTTACTATATATCTTTTAAAAGTGAGCTAAACTTAATCTTCTGTGCATATTGTGCCTTATCTAATGTGATCTAAATCCTGGGTTTTTTTAAAGCTGTTCCTGGAGAAATGCTCTTTCATCTTGATCAAGAAATTAAAGGTTCTGCTCTCTGGATTCCTTAGCCGTTCACTTTTTTTTAAGCCATTCACTTTTTAAGCTTGGTGCAACATCTAGTATCCATATGGTTTAGTTTATCCATCTTTACACTGGCCATGGTGCTCTTGTGGAGTGTTCAGTACATTGCTACACTGAGAAGAAAAGAAATTAAATCTAAACTTTGTTGAAAAGCTGGGTTAGTAAAGCCAACCTCTCTCCTTGGTCGTAGCTCTCAGTGTAGCACAGAAGTGTTGTGGGCAGGCAGTTTGTGGTGATGGGAGTGGGGCCCAGCCTCATCCCCAGTGGGTGCAGCTGTGCAGGACAGGTGGGCAGCACTGACAGCAACGAGCCAGGGAGTGCCCAGGGCTGCTGAGCAACCAGCACAGGGAGCAGAGGGCTCACAGGTGGAATCCACCCAAGATCAAGAGTATAAAAGGTTGAACAATAAAGAGCAGATGGCTGAAGCCTTCTTTGGTGGTGTTGTGGCTCCGCTGTGTTTCCGGCACAGAAGCGTGTGGATGCTGTTGGGATGAGTGACAGGACTTGTTTTGAAGTATTTCGAGGTAATTCTGCCTGCTGGCTGCCTCCATTAAGGCTTGGATCTTCTCTTGCTATTTACATTCCTTCTGAGTTGATAATCCAGTTTGACTGAGCCGTAAATGCTGAGAGAGAAATGCTGTTTGATAGAATTTTTACTGAGAAAGGCAGTGTGAGGAGGAAGCAAATTCAGTAACAAGTTGGAGCTGGCAAGAGTGATTTAACCAGAACCTGTGCCAGGAAACTGTGGTGAACTATGAATGTCCTTCTGAAAACCATGACCACCCTTTATCTTTATAATGGGCTGAACCACAACTAGAAATAAACACATCTGAAGTTCTGCATTTGTGCTTTTCCAGAGATAAACACTACCCTTATGTCAATGTCGTGATTCTGTTGTTGTTGTTGTCAGCTTATGTCTTGTAGACTGGCGAAGGATTGGTTTTGTTTTATGGGAGGCAAAGAAGGATGCTTCACATGTCATTACAGCCACCGAGTATTTACTGGTGTGGCATTGGCAAATGGATGCCAGTGAAATGGTGCAAAGACAAGCAGCAGGTGCTTCTTTACAACTTCCACAGACACAGCTTTTTTGACTTGCAAGAGGTGTCTGGAAATGAGCTTTCTCCCCTTAAAGGCTTATGATTGGCACGTGAATTTACATCAAGGAATGAAGCTGCCTTCCTTGAAAGACTCATTTTAGTCCTTTGTCTCTCTTGATTTTGCACTAATGATAAATTTCTGCTGTCCCCCGTGCAAAACTTTTTTGTTGGGAAAGTATGAGCACTGTCACCAATGAACAAGGTTGTTGCAAAAGAATGAGTGAATTCCACATGCCTCCATTAAAAAAAACAGAAATAATGTTTAAGAATAAGTTAGTTAGAAGTCTAAGCCTCCAAGAAGTCTACCTTTGAGAGTGACAAACCTGTAGGCAACATCTTGAAGTCCATGAACTTCAAGCATGGAGTCATATCACCTATTTCCTAATCAATTTTGTCCAACTTGGAAATGGTTGTATATTTTTATCCTGCTCTGATTCCTGTAACTGTTACAAAACTTACAGACTCTTTTGCTTGGAAATACTATAAATCATTTTCCCTGCCTTTAGCTAATGGAAGGACAGGTATGCAGTGAGACCTAGGAAACACAATAAATAACTTCCATGTCTACTTTGAATTAAACACTTTAGAGCAAGTCTTCAGTTGCAAAGCACCACCAGACAGACCTTTTAGTATTCAAATTGTGCTCACCAGAAAATGGCTGCAGGGGAACTGCTGATATTCTGCATATTTTACAATTTGTCATGATGAGGCGTACGTCAAAACACAACCTGTAGTTTTTTTAAGGACAGCATTAAGCCATTGGTATTTTAACATAAAGCTGGATCTGTGGATGTGCACTGGGAATAAAGATAACTGGAACTCAGTCATCTTTTTTCCTTTTATTGCTTTGGTGGCGATGGTGTTGCTACCCTTGTTACAAGTAGGCATAACCTTGTTCTTCTCCATTTTATCTCAATTAAGGATGACCAAAGCTGCCTGGTTTGTGTTTGTAGGGCTGGTAAATACCTGCTTGTGCAGTAGTACTTCTTTATGGGAATTCATAACAAGTTTGCTGCAGGTAAAAGCAGTCTCTGGTCTGGATGAGATAGGAACTTGTGCTGCATTTCAAATCTAACTTAGAGGTTTTAATGGTGGAGAATATTTGTATTTTAACACTTGTTTTGTTTTCCTTGTTGCTCTTTGTTATGCAGTGCTTGAGCCCACAAATTGGAAGCATGAGGCAAAAAGCTGAAAAATGCAAGCAGAAACAAAAAGCCATATGGCAATAGCAGGAGTTTCTGCCACCCCACCTTAGGCTCGTGACAACATGCCCTATAGTTAACCTACAGTCAGGAACTAATAATGACACAGATGGAAGTGAGCTAGCATATGTATTCAAAGTAATGCCCCTCAGGTTTTAATCAGCATCTTTCTGTGTCAGGCATCTAAATTGCCGTGGAGAGATTAGCAAAATGTGCCTGTGGTACACGTGGTAAAGGCAGCTTTGTGTAGTGGCTGAATTGAGGGGGTTTGAGCAAGGGCTCCCCTGTTCTCCCCTGGTTCAGCCGTGACTTGCTGCAGGCTGGGGTAAGATGTTTAAAATACTTGTGGGCTTTAGGCTGCCCAGAGGGAAAACACCGTTTCTGATGCGGTTCCTTCTCACCTAAGGGTGTTGGGATTTGGTGTTTGCAAAGCGCTTTGGAGGCTTTGATAGCACGTTCTCCAAAAAGTGTTGTACAATTGAAGAGTCACAACAGCTTAAGTACCAGATTTCTTAGCTTTGGCAGCCTCTTTTCCTCTCTCAACTGCTAATTATCTCTGGTGGGACATTGTTGCTTTTGATTTTGAATAGGATGGTGACTTGTACAGCTATTCTGTTATGTTGTGGAGATGTTTGGGAGAGGGAGAAAGAAAACTCAGCTCTTTCCAAGACTAATTGTGTAATTTAATGTTTCTTGCTTTAACTTTCTCTTTCCTCCCCCACCCCCAGCTATTAGAAGAGAAGCTGTCCTTCCCTGCAGCATAGTGGGATCTGCTTACATGAAGGGACAGGTATTGAAGTTTTTCTAGAGACGTGTTTATTTAAAGACTGAAATCTCATATACAAACCTACCCTTTGGAGCTTAAGGGCTCTTACAGTGAGAACAGTGCTTTGCTGGCAGCAAAGCCGCTTTCTTCAGTGGGGGCTGTGCATGAAATGGGACACCCAAGTGAGGAACATTAGGTGGTGTTGGGCTGGATTTTGCATACTTCTCTTTATAGACATGTCCAGGCTGTTTATGTGCTTATATCAGTGAGGGAAGAGAAGAGCTAGCCTGCACACCTAGAAAGGTTTTTTCCTTTCTCTTTAAACTGTATTACCAAGTATCCATGTATCCCTCAGGAGTCTTGAGGAAGCTGCTTTGCTGGAACCTGTCCCATTTTGTTCTGATACAGCTGTTAGCTGTAGTTTAGGTTGTGACCCCATCTGATTTTCTGACCACATTAACACTGGTCACCTTTGCAGCTGATATAAATCTGTGAATGAAACACTGTGGATTTATACCAGGCAGGCACGTGTCCACTAGAATTGGGTCCACTGGAACTTACTGCTTCAAGGAGCTTCCATAATTTTTGTGGGTATAATTCCCCACGATGCCACAACCTGGTATATCTGGTGGCAAGTATGAAAATTCAGGAGCCGTGTAACCTCATTTTTGATTAGGAAAGGGAAGGTTCCAATGTCTGTGTAATTCACAGAAATCACAGTGTAACACTCCTTGGTGAGAGAAATTACACCATTATACAGCTGGGAGAATGCAGGAGTTGGATAAATTAATTTTTCCTGTAAGACTGCAGTGAGGGGCTTTTTTTCTATATGCTCCATTAAATGTTTGTACCTTGAGCAGTACAACTAATGAAGGTTGTTTTCAAACCCTTGCATCTTTGCCAGGTGTACCCTCCTCACTCCTTCTAGGGATTCCAAACCCTTTCCTTCAGTGGAGCTTGTGAAATGAAAGGGAAAATGCAGCGTACCCTGGTGTTTGCCCAGGGATGGAGGAGGAGAAGAGCTTGTTGGGGTCACTCTCAGGTGCTGGCATGCTGGTTATACAGCGTGACCCTGTGTGTCCCTCTGCTGAATCCGGCTGAAGTTGGTCCCCAGATTTTTAAATTAGATTATGAATAGAGTACCAGCCATGGGAAGTGCAAAAGTCTTGTTTCAACATGAAACCACTTAGAAGGTGGGGAAAAAATAGCTGAAAACTATAATGCTTTGAAATCTGTGGGAAGCTGTATTGTCACTGTAAAATATCCTTGGTGAAAGAGCGCTTCTTGCCAAAGTGTTTTCAGTACAGTTATGTTAACATAGTGACATAATTTTCCAGTAGTGTTATCTCCAAAGATAAAGCTGTTGTCACAGCAAGACAAATGCAGGGCTGGCTGCTCAGTGCAGTGGATTCCCAATAAGCAAATCCTTCCACCCTTATACAAGTCTTCATTATTCTGTTAGCATTGATTGAGGTGAAATCTGCAAACCTACAGAATTCTGCTTCTGCTGTGGTTCTGCTCCATGTAACTTTGGACTTGGATCCTCCCAGGAAGTGCTGTGGTACCTCAGAGCAAGCTTTTCTTCCTTGCCCTGTGTATGGAAATTATTTCCATGGAGATGCTGTGCTGACAGCTGGACTGAGCATGTGTCAAGAAAAATCCACACACGAGGGCAGACAGCCAAAAGAGGACTGGAACTCCACTAGCAAATGCAGGAGGACTGTTAATACCTGTCAGGGCTCTCACAACAAGCAGTTCTGGTTTCTGGCTCCTGCACATCACAATGCACAGCTGCATTTCAAGTACTGGCTGTGGCTAAAGTGAGGCATTGACTTAGAGCAGTGCCACACACAGTCAGGGTCTCTGCAAAGGTAAGAGTCTTGCAACAAGCAGGAATAGCCCTTGCTCTCCTCCCTCACCCTGGTGAAAGCAGTGCCTGCCCAAACACTGCTGACTGCTCCATCTGATCCTCACGCTTTTTAACCATTTCTTTTCCTGGGCAAATCTTCATTTGCGTTCCTGTTGGGTGCCTAATGTTCTGTAGGTCCTAGGAAGCTGCCACTTGCAGCAGAACTGATGCCTGTGTGGGATGCTTCACATGCTGTTCAATAGTTTGTAGGCACTCTGAGATCCAAGCTCAAGTGGTGCAGGAGCTGCTGGGTTGTTCTAGGAGCTGGGCACATGTCACTGTTGAAGGGATCCAACTTGTGCTAGATTGCACAATGTGATCCGTTCTGTTCCTGCTTCTGGGTGCCAGTTATCCTTGACTCCTCTGTGAGCTTCATGTGTGTACTTGGCAGAATAGCTTGGTCCTGTGGTGATTCAGGGCAGTGTTTGGTACCAAAGAGCCCTAGTGAAACAGAAGACAAACTACAGATGCTGCTCAAAGGTCTGAGGTGCTGCCTTAATGCTCTTTTGCACACACGTTGAATTAGCATTTTCTAAAGCTCTAGTGGCTATTGAAGCAATTTCAGAGAACTGTAATTATCTGCCCCTATGGAGGGGGCATCTTGGCATGGAGTAATTACTTAAGGATTGGTTTCATGGGGGGGGCTATATACCCTATTCTATAGCTGAACCTTCCTTTCACAGAGATTGCTTTCATGTTACTTCTGAATGACCACAGTAATGGCATGAACATACCTTGATGTATACTCTGAAGAGATAAATGCAGATTTCTGAAGTCAGCTTTGAAATTGGAATTGCTAATGCACAAGTTTGGGCTTTGAGTATCATCCCTGCTGTACAGTATTTGTGACACAGGAGTAGAAGTGCAGCATGTTACTCTACCCACGGTACTCTGAAAAGCAGAAATAAACCTGTTGGTAGTGCTTTTATTTGTGGAGGACATTTCAGTGAATACCTTGGGATTTCAACGTGAAATTTTGGCAAAAAATGTTGTGGTGAAGCATATTGTGTTTGATGGGAATGGTGGCACACACACAGGCTCCTTTGGGAGCCGAGTTTCTTTCAGTACAGCTGGAATCACAACTTCTGTGGTTTGAGTGCCCCAAGTGGGGTATGCTGCATGAACAGCTGCAAAGGCAGTAAGTGTGTCACTGGATCAACCATCAGTTCCCATTATCACAGCATAAAAAAGTGCACATCTCTTCTAAAGGTGTCTCTCTGAAAATATATGATAACATCTGTGAACCTGGTCTGTTTCTTCACTTGTGCATACTGTCAAAACTCATCCTTCCTGTTTACTGCTATGGGCAGACTGGGTCTGAGTGTGTCCAGCAGAGATCCTGCTGGGAGCACCTTGCAGTCCTGCACGTAGCCAATTTTAATGCAATTAAATGTGTTTGCAATGAGTCTGCTCTGCACTCATTCTCAAAGCAGCTGAATTCTCAGTGAGTGTTTGAGGTCTGCTTGAGTGTCTAGGAAGGTATGAGCAGAGTCTGTAGGAAACTCTGATACATGGCTCTGTGAAGGATCAGGACTGTGATGTCATGGCATTATTATTTTGCCATTATTTTCTTTGGGTGCTTTCTCACCCCTGGTTGTCAGAAGCTGTGGTTCCTGTATGTACTGAGGAGACAGTCCAATAAAACCTTGGAACCCCACAAAAAATGCTTTGTATTCCTTTAGACAGATGCATGCTTTTCCAGAGCCAATATAGACATTGCTTGAGTTGCTTTGCTCTCAGAAGCTTGTACCACAGGCAATATTTAGCAACATAAGATGAAAGTCAATTTCTCATGCTAAAAGTTTTAGTTAAAGTTAACACTACTTGTAAATTTGCTTGCTGTTTATCTTGGACTTCAAAATACTTCATAGTGTCTGCTATCTCTGGCATTAAGACTAAGTAGATTTCATTACCTCAGGGAAAACCAACATGAGAATAAAAATAAAGTAGGTTTATTCTTCCTGACAAGAAGCACCAACTTAGAAGAATACAAATTGGATATGGGTGTGCATGTATATGTATTGGGGGGTGGGTGCTTTGTTTGCAGTAATAAAATGTAATTATATAGTTTGCTGCATAAATAGCCTCCAGGACGAGTAGAGTGTGTCAGACATCCAGTTATGCATGTGATAAAGGTTAATACTATTTGTTCTCAGTACATTTGGTCTTTGCAAATCATGTGCTGACATGCATCCTCTTTTGATATCTGTTCACACGCTCTGGTAATGATGCATAAAGCAGGAACTCGTGCCTGTGGCATTCGGTAGGGTTTAGTAAATTGAACTTTTGTGTAAAGATCTTAGAAAATGGCAAGGCACAAAACGAATGTCACTTGCTGCTAATTTTATCTTCCTTCACACACTCCTTTCTGGAGATTAAAGCATGAATCTATTCACTACTGAAAGTTATTTCAACTCACATGGCACATACTGGGATGCAGGAAAGCAAGTACATGTTCACAGCTATTCCTTAGGTCCCTCTGCTGGAAATATAACCTGTTAAGCTGCTGGATTTTTGCTTGAAAGACCTAAAATTAGTGAAACAATTAACCGATGAATCTTCATTAAATACAAATACTGAAATAAATAGTACAGCAAGGTCATTGACTGCATATGTAAAGTAGCTGTAGCTAATTGGCATGACCTTCATTTAATGAGCCTGCTTCCCATTAGTGGAGCTGCCTGCCACAATTCCGTGTCCTTGCTCTGGCTGTAACTGTTGGACTTTACTGGGCTGTGAAGTAGGTCACATCTTCCTGAGATCCACTCCAGTGGGTGACCTGTTTTCATTGCTGCAGCTCCACTGTGCTGTGTGAAAGCAGAGGGGAGTGTTCCCAAAGCTGGTCTCAGATGGGATTTCTGATGGACACGCCTCATGTCCCGAGGGAGCAGCTTAAGGCTCTCAGGGAGGCTGCTGTGTGTCTGTGTTGGACGTGTTCGTGGGTGCTCAGTGCCTGGGACAACAGCTGGACCAAGATCTCCTCTCCTAGAGAGGTCTGCAGTCTTTGATGCCCAGAGGTGTGGCTGAACAGGAGTGCAGAAGGGTTGCAGCCTTTACTTGTTGTTTCTAGAAGGTGTGCTGTAGAGACCTGAACCTCCTACACCTGAGAAGGGAGGGAAAATGAGCCATGTTGTAACATCAGTGATTTTTATTTTTTATTGTGTGTTTCTGGGTGTACATACATCCTACTACAGGTAGCCCTGGCTGCACTGTTAGTCTGGCGTGCAGATGTGTTGATGCCCTCAGGATGTGCATTACCAGCCAGGTTGCTCCAGTGGTGAGCCTCTGTGGGAAATAGTGATTCGGTCTGCCAGCACAGGCTCAGGCATGGATGTACACAGAAATGCTGGGGCACCTCCATGCAAGGCCTCTCACTGCTGGCTGTGCCCAGCACAGAAAGGATCAATTCCTCTCTTGGTAGTAGCAGGCTGGGAAAATAGGAAAATAGTTTTCTCCCAGCCCAGTTCCCCTTCCACACTGACCGGCTCATAATCAGAAGGATGTGCACAATATGTTCATGTTCAGGGTTTACAAGACACTTAAGGCAACAGGACAGGCAGTATCTTTAATCTTTGCGATATAGTGAAGGTTTGGTGGTTGGAGAATAGAGAGGAAAAGGACTGGAAGCTGCCATCCAGAGGTTCCAGTGCCCCTATTGGTGCTATGTTGGGATATTGGTCCTGCCTCGTTAAGAAAGAGATGAACCGTGCTGTTGTGGACTGATGCTGGCTAAATGCAGGCACCCAGGAAAAAACTCTTCAGCCATTCTCCTCTGCTATACTTGAGCAGAGGAGGGGGAAAGAAAACCCACAAGGGCTCAGGATTGAGAAGAAATACTTTAAGGGCAAAATAGGCTCAAAACTTAAAAGGTATTTTTAAAAAATCACTTCTGTGGCTGGCTTATTCTCTCCTCATCAAAAAATCAAGCCAGGTAAAACCAGCACAAGTGCGTTTGTGTGTCAGTTCAACAATAGCTGAAAGATTGTTGGATTCTATCTGTGACATGAAATATCTTATTCTGCTACAGCATGTTGAACTAGTTGATATTTATAAACTGCTAATACAAATTGCTATGGTCTCTAAAATGAAGATATTTCCCAGGTGATAAAATACTA
Source organism: Calcarius lapponicus (assembly GCA_039654755.1). Lineage (NCBI taxonomy): Eukaryota > Metazoa > Chordata > Aves > Passeriformes > Fringillidae > Calcarius > Calcarius lapponicus. The sequence continues at coordinate 530,278 of CM077468.1, read as the reverse complement.
CACCCTTGTATTAAATCACTTGATATAATTTTGCCACCAAAGATAAGGACTCTGTATAGTGCTCGAGTCGCTGTCAAGATAGAGAGAGAAGAATGTTTTTACATCCTGCTTCTGGAGTTCAGCTTAGTCTGGGGCTCGCTTGCAGAGCAGTAGATGTTTGATCTGTGGTTTCTTGCTGGCAGAATTCCTTTATCTGTGCTGCTAAAGCTTACTTCAACATGCTCTTCTACGGTTTGAAATGGGAGGAAGAGGATTGGCTTTAAAGCAGTGTATCATCAGGAGGTTATGTGGGTAATGCCTGTCTAAAAATTGTTGGTTTTCAGAGCCTAGTTGCACACAATTTCTGGCAGCTTGTTGTGAGTGAAGCTGCCCAGCCACTGTTGTGTTCTCTCGGGTGTGAGGTGAGCAGCCCAGTGACGGGGTGAAGGATGTGGCTGCTCCAGGGCGCTTCTCTCCTTTGTTCCCCTGTCTAGCTTGAACAGCACAGAGCAGCTCCAGCTGGTGTGCTTACCTGATGGGGCAGACTTCTCCCTGCTCTGTGCCTGTGTGGTGCCCTTGTGCCCTACATGCTCAGAGACTGCGTCCCACAGAGTCAGGAACTGGCCAGGACCTCTGGGCACTGCTTCCATAAAAAGAGCAGGAACTTGGTTAGGAGCCAGAAGATCTGCTTTCTGTTCATTGCTCTGGTGGCCACAGAGTGTGATGTGAGTGTTTGGGGTTCTTTTCGTTTTAGGTTTTATGTTAAACAATTCTCTGAAGAGAGAGTGTATAAATATTATTTTTCTGTTCCGCTGGCTCTGCATTTGTATGTTAGCTGAGCCACCCATCTTCAGGACAAGAAGAGTTGTTTTGTCTCTCATTTGGTAAAGGAAGACTAGCAATCTTTTTGCTTCTCCTGTAAATCACCTCTGTAATGCCTCCTTTCCTCCCCTTTGAGGAAGAAATCTGACACTCCCTGTAGAATGCTTTAAAAATTCCAACAGGAAAAAACTGCAAAATATTAATGTTCTGCATGGTTAGAGCAAACACTATCTTCCTGTGAGTCACAGATGTCAGGTTTGTTTAGTCTTAATAAATCTATGCCACAGCAACACTATTAAACAGGAAGAGGGATGGAGGGATGAAGGAAGAGTTGTGCTGGGTTAGGAAGGATTCTTGGCCAAAATCTCGTTTAGTGGGAGTCTGGAGATGAGGGGGGGCATGGGCATAAACCTGACCACTTCCCACCCTGCCTTCATTAAGTACATTTTGGGCATTGCCTTTCTAGTGCACGTTTCATTTTATTTGTATGTTTTGTGATAAATTGCTTTCCATGTTAAGTCATAAGAGTACTCATTTCCCACACTACATTTGCTGGAGATAAAGTAAGTCTTTTTACATAGCACCCTGTTGGCAAAGAGAAATAGCATTTACTCCAATGTGTGTTGCCAAGTATGAGGTACTTCCAAATGAAGTTCAAAAGCTCTGAAACATGCATTAGCTGCTTTTTCAAGAATGTGAACAATGCCACTGCTTTCTAGCAGACAGAACTGGTGAGAAGAGGAATTGGCAGGGAAAAAAACAACAACTGGTGTGCTAGATGTTGTAGTAGTGCTGGGGATCAGACAGAAGGCATAGCTCTCTGTCACTGCAGGATTTGGGGGTGGTTCTTGTAACAGGACTTAGAGCATCTACTCTGCCCCTGAGGAGGAAACAGTTTCTGCCTGAGCAGCCTCAGCAGAGCACTTGGGGAGGAGTTCCCGGGAGCTCCCCTTGGCTGGCAGTCCCCACAGGAGTGAGCTATGCCGATTCCAAGCCTGCTGAGGAACGGCCTGACCAGCGCTCCTCTCTGGTGCTGCCCCTCCCTCCCAGTGAGGACAGAGATGAGCATGCACATAAACCCCTAACACATGCCACATTTTGGGGCAGAATGTGAGAGAAACAGGCCAGCTGCTGGGTTTCAGCATGGCAGTGGGACTGGTGATGCTGGGTTTCATGATGGCCTCTGGGCTCTAACCAGGTGTAAATAAATGCTTTGCCCACCTGAGAACAGGTGCTGTGGGGCCCTGGAGAAGCACAGGGCAGTGGTTCTGCTGCTGTAACTCCAGTGTAGCTCTTCCCAGCTCTGTGTTCCAGCACACCCTTTCCGTGCTGTTCACATGATGCAAGCATCTGTCCTGCTCAAGTTTACTGCCTCAGGCCATTTTCTTGTTCTGTATTTATGTATGTATACACCTTCTACGTTTAGATGAGAAACTGACAATTGTATGGCTTCTTCCTGTCTTTTGAAGATTGCTTTCAAAACACAAATGCAGTTTATCCTGGTGCTGCTTAGTTGTTTGCTTGTTTATTTTTGTGGGCAGAATGATGAGCTATTTTCTGCCTTAGAGAGCTCCTCAAAATCAAGTATTTACATTTGCACTTGAAATGGAAGTCTTGCCTCTCACAGCTGTGGAGCTGTCTTTTATTGCTGAAATGCTGTATTGCTAAACAGCAGTTCTGCTTTTGCTGTTACTTGGAATAGGTGTAATTGGTCAATAAATAAGGAGTCTGTGTAGGATCTAATCCAATACTTACACTGAGTGATTTTAGCGTGTAAGAACCGAGTTGCTGGGATCAATGTTGCCTGTGCTGCAGCCTGTGCTGTTTCTGAAACTCTAAATTAAAGAACACTCTTTAACAAGAGTATGCTTTATCACTGGTAATGAGTTGCAACTGCGTGCGGAACGCCTCTGTAGAAAATGCACAGTCTTGTGAGTTTTTATTACTCCAAACCTCGTAAGTTAATTTGTTTTTCTTGGTTTTTACAGTTCCACCAAGTGAGAAGAGTGATGACCATCCTTTTCTTTACTATGGTTATTTCATACTTCACTTGCATGAAAGCTGCCCCAATGAAAGAAGCCAGTCTAAGAGGACAAGGCAGCTTGGCTTACCCAGGTCTGCGGAGCCACGGGACTCTGGAGAGCATCAGCGGGCCCGGCGCCGGTCCCAGGGCGCTGACGTCGCTGGCAGACACCTTCGAGCACGTCATAGAGGAGCTCCTGGACGAGGAGCAGGACATGCAGCCCGGCGAGGGAAACAAGGATGCAGACTTGTACACGTCCCGGGTGATGCTGAGCAGCCAAGTGCCTTTGGAACCGCCGCTGCTGTTCCTGCTGGAGGAGTACAAAAACTACCTGGACGCCGCCAACATGTCGATGCGCGTGCGGCGCCACTCGGACCCCGCGCGCCGCGGGGAGCTGAGCGTCTGCGACAGCACCAGCGAGTGGGTGACGGCCGCCGAGAAAAAGACTGCGGTGGACATGTCCGGGGCCACCGTCACCGTGCTGGAGAAAGTGCCCGTGCCCAAAGGCCAGCTGAAGCAATACTTCTACGAGACCAAATGCAACCCCAAGGGGTACACAAAGGAGGGCTGCAGGGGCATAGACAAGAGGCACTGGAACTCGCAGTGCCGAACTACGCAGTCTTACGTGAGAGCTCTCACCATGGATAACAAAAAGAGAGTTGGCTGGCGCTTCATAAGGATAGACACTTCTTGTGTATGTACATTGACCATTAAAAGGGGAAGATAGTGGATTCGTGTTGTATAGATTATATTGAGACAAAATTATCTATTTGTATATATACATAACAGGGTAAATTATTCGGTAAAAAATAATTTTATGGACTGCATGTATGACTGAAGTTTATACAGTACAGTGGTTACATGATCTATTTATTGAACATATCCATGACCTGAAGGGGAACGATAGTCATTTGCGCACAAGTTTAAACAAAGAAACAAAAAAAAAAAAAAAAATCAAAAAAAAAAAAAAAAAGAAAATCAAGCGAACAAAAAAGTCTGCATTACATTCCTCCATAACATTGTGGTTTGTCGCCGTTGCCAAGAATTGAAAATATAAAAAATTAAAAAAAAAAAAGAATAAAATTGCATGCTGCTTCAATTGTGAATTAATGATAAACTGTCCTCTTTCAGAAAAATAAATTGAACCAAAACATTCTGTTTACATTTTAGACAGTAAGTATCTTTAGTCTGTTAGTATATATGTTTACTGCTTCTAACTTCTGATAGCGTTGAAATTAAAACAATGTCAAGGTGCTGTTGTCATAGTTTTACTGTTTCTCTTTTACTTTTGAACTCCCATCAGATTGAAAAACAAAAAAGATCATTACCTTATTCTGGATTAGAAAAAAATTTGGTTTTTGTATGTTGTGAAGGTGTTTGCAATAGCAGTCCGACTACTGACAAAAATAATAAAAAGAGGCAACTGAAAAAGAATGGTGATGTTCCACTTCACATTGCTGAACTTCAGGCTTAAAGACAACACTTATTTAACTGTATGGCAACATGCTTTTTTGGTTGTTGTGGGAGGGTGGGGGTGGTTTGTTGTTGTTGGGGTTTTTTTGGTTTTTTTTTTTTTTTGTCTTTCAATTTCCAGTCTTTTGAGACATGTATTTGCTTATACCATGTTTGCTTGTGTTTGAGAAAATTTTTTCCCCTTTTCTCCCTCTGGAGGGACATTGGTTGTGATCTTTAAGTATTTCACTTACCATAGAACTGGAGCTTGTCATATGGAGAATATTCTATAGTGTTCAGAGCAATTATTTTCCTATAATAAAAGACTGTGCTTGGAGCAAATGTCTTGGTGAAGCACGGTGAGAGCGTCACTAGAAAAAGGGTCTAGAAAACAGGATGGAGGGTCTGAAATCAGGCTGGTTGTGGGACTTTATGGCTCAGCCAATTTGGGAACACGTAGCAGTGCTTTGGGTTGGCTGAGGCTGTCCCAGTTGCAGTCATTACTGAATGTGCATTCTGTTAGAGAGCAAGAGCTTGGCCCTGTGCGTGGATGCCCTTGCCCTGCAGGGCTGGTGGGCAGACTCTGTGCCTGAAGGAGCCCTAGAAACCAGCTTGGGAATGGGACAGAGAGGAGCTGCTTCCAGCAGAAAGCAATTGGCCTGGTGTTCCTGCGGCTCCCCCTCTGTCAGCAGGCTTACCTTGTGAAACAAATACTGCCACTGCAAATCCACTCTGGAAGCAAATCAGGAGCAAGTGCTGGAGGAGCTGGCTTGGCTTGCTTAGGTCTGAGGGGTGTGCTCACTCTGCACTCCCCCTCTGCTGACAGAAGTAGCTCTAGGAAGGCAGGCTGTGAGGCTGAGAGCTGTGCACAGCACGCTGGCCACGGCGGGCTGAGCGCTGAAATAGCTCCTCAGAAAGCTCACTGGAGGCTCAGGCTACATTTGTAGTTCCTGGAGATAAAAAATAGCTGAACAAGCAGGAGAATACTGCAAAATATAATCTTCTACTGAATGCTGTAGAATCTGTGTTTATTAAAACTCTGACTGGGCAAAGCTTACAGAAATATGTTTGCCCCAGTAATGCTCTTTGAAGAGCATATTTAAAACTGATTTTGTGTCATCACTGGCAGAAACCCATGCTGGAGGCTAAGAGCCACTTTCACATCAGTGATTTCTTCTGCTTTGGGTAGAAGGGCAGCCCCTTCCTGAGGGTGGCTGCCTGTCCAAGTCCCAGTGGCCATGTGCACACCAGACTGTGAGTGAGAGGAGAGGGCTGTGTGACCCACCTGAGCTTCAAACTTCAGCCTTCCCCATTGATTGCTGATGGGCATTTCCCACACAGGAAAAAGAAAAAAAAAAAAAAAAAAAAAAACAACCAAAACCTTACTGAAATTCTCAAAACTTCATCTCAGATACTCTTCATGCAAATTAAATCATAGACTCAAAAACTGTTTTGTGTTGGAAGGGACCTTAAAGATCACTTTTATCATGGGCAGGTCCACCTTCCACCTGAGCATTTCACTGCCCTGGGGCCACAGCTGTGTGTGTGTTGTAATTTGCATTGAGTAAAGGCAGTGTGACTCGGGAGCTGCTCTCAGCAGCAGAGAGGGGCTCTAATGCTGGCTCCTCTCAAAACAAGGGCTGGCTGCTGGGAAGGCAAGGATGATGCTGATGTGGGAATACCAAATCACTCATCTAGACTGGAGGAGATAGCTAGCATCTGACAGGAGTCTAATTCACATCCAGGAATCAAATAACTGCCAGTTCAAAGAAACTTCCAGAAGAGAAGTGTTAATGCACAAATCGTGCTGGAGGTAAAGCTCCTTCCTTCCCAGAGTTAACTGTGGCTGTATCCTTTGCTTTGCTTGTGAATGCTCAGCTGGCACAGTGAGGGTGGTGCGGGTGTGGCAGAATGAGAGCAGTGGGATGGTGGCTTCAGAGGGGTGAAGGACAGCCCACGGAGAGAGCTGTGCCTGGTGCCTGCACCAGAGCGATGTAGAGATGGTAGAGATGTGATTGAGAACACGCCAGCTCTGTGCTCAGAAACTGACCAATAATTGATATTATTGACATTGGCAGTTAACCTGCAGAACTGTGCCTGGCACCTGCACCAGAGCGATATTCACCAGAACAGGCCAGCTCTGTGCTCAGTAACTGACCAATAATTGATATTACTGATATTATTGATACTGGCATTGGCAATTAACCTGCAGAACTGTGCCTGGCACCTACACCAGAGCGATATTCCCCAGAACAGGCCAGCTCTGTGCTCAGTAACTGACCAATAATTGATATTATTGATATTGGCAATTAACCTGCGATAGCGATTGATATACTGATATATTGATATTATCGATATTGGCAATTAACCTGCAGCCCCACAGCTCTGACATTAGACATCCATGCTCACAGGCTGGGCAGTTTTAGTTAACACAGAGACAGAGAGGGGAGGGATGGTTTTCCTTCACATCACTTCATTAAAGTCTTAATTAAACTTCATTAACTCTTGCTGTGGTCTGTTGGTGACAGAAGTATTCCATGCATGTCAGCAGGCCTAGTGCTGTGTTAAAGGACTCTTGCAACTGTAAGTTCATGTCTGTGGCCTTGTTCTCTATTATTCATCTTGTGTAACATAAATATTTATTGTATATTTATATAATTTTATGGTTTTTTGGGAAAATACTGAAATTGGCATTAAAATTTAAAAGCAACTGCGTCATATTGTAAATATAATTGAGCTATATTTAAGTGTACTGATTAACATAATATATGTTTAACTAGAGTTTTTTATGTTTTTAAATATATTTTCGAAATACATATATATATATATAAAATGGGGTTTTTTGGGGGACCATGTGACTTTTCTCTAATTGTAAAACAAACTTGAGTTTTACTATAAATATGTGTGTTCTTTGTTTTAAAACAATTTTTACTCTATTTTAGCAATAAAATCTCACTCGGAGGGCAGGTAGCCCCCTGTTTCATAGTTAGCATTGGGAGGGGAGGGATAGCAAGAATTTACTTGACATGAAAGCTGGGGATGCTTGCAGGATGATGCATTTCCATTTAATTCCAGCACAAATGTCCTCATGAACTAAAAGCCCATGAATGACATATATATGGTTTTACTCAAGTATAAATAAAGAGCGTAAGGGGGTGGGAGTTTCTACCCTTAGTAGCTAAGGGATAAGTGACACATAAACTCAACAGCTACAGTCATGTACCTGATTTTTAAATGGTTATTTTTAAATTTATATTTTATATTTATATAGTTTATATCCCCTGCACTGATTTATGACCCTACAGAGTACCAGGAGTAGAATTCCTAGGATTTAACACCTTGTCAGCATTTCTAAAATAATCTCTACTACAACTGCCAAGCCTGTGCATTTAGTTATCCCATAGACCTTTAATAATCAATAAATCCTCACGACGAGTAGAAAACTTGCATGTAACTTAGGGAGGGGGGTGGGGGGAGCACAAACCCAGACTCTCCCCAAAAAATCCTGTTGCTGCAGATTTTTCAGGAGCCCAGTACCAGCAATATCTCACAAAAACTGAGGGAATTACTCTTCTGCAGATGGTCACTGATATTAAACACACATTAAAAAGGCAAATACACATTGCTTTTTTATTTGTCACCCTCACATGGATGCTGCAGCCTTTGGGACGTGGATGAGCAGAGCTGCCTTTTGGCCATGCCATGTGCCTGCTTTCTGCTTGGGCCCTGCCTCCTCCGTGAGGCAGCACAGAGACTTTGCTTCAGCAATTAGAATTGTGTTGATGTGCGACGTGGGTGCCCAGGGAATGGAGTGCACACGCTCGAAATACAGATTTGAGCTGCAGAGGAAGGTACGGGTGCTGTGCTAACCATCCAGCCAGCCACTCTACTGAGTCCCAGCTCTGGAGGGGAAAGCAAAGGAATTCCCAGGGATTCCTCACCTGGAGAAGAAGAAAAAAAAATAAAGATCCATAGCTAGACTTTAAAATTACTCAGCAAAAAAAAAAAAAAAAAAAAATAGAAAACAATAAAAGGTTTTTGCAGAGAAGTAAAGGCTACACTGAAGTGTAATTAGAGGGGGAGGATGTTTATTTCAGTTTGTCCCAGGTAGATCTAATACATGGCTTCCACAGGCTCCTTCCCCTAATTAGGTCCTCATTGAGGAGACGCCTTCTGGCAGCTCAATTAAAATGGAAAAGGAATTGATGCACTTCTTTTGAGTAAATATAAAGAGCACGGACGCCTGACCTTATGAAGGAACTGGAATTTTAAAGTCAGGGAGTGTCTGTAGGTGGTGTTTTGGAAGAGGGGGAATTTTTTTTTCCTGAACTTTTTTTATATGTAGAGTTTGGTTTTTTAAAACACCTTCCTACCATTTTGAGTTCTCAGAGACTGTGGTGTTGCTATAAATCAGAGAATTTAGGCTGATAGCTTTATTTTGATGCCGGTGGGAGATGGACTGGAGGTAGCACAAGTGATCCTGCTTTTCCACACAAGATCTGGGCTCACCTGTGGAATTTTGAACACTTCTGGTAAGTCTTCCAAGTCTTTTAAATCCTCTTAGACACTGGCAGAAAGCACTTGGGGACAAAGTGCTCTTTGTCTCTCCTGGCGCAGAGCTGCACTTCCAGAAACGTGAGTCTGCACTCTGAGAATGTTTCCCTTTGCCAGAAGAATCCTTTCCTTATCCTGCCCCTTCCTGCCCTTTAGTAAAAATATCTCTAGCCTAAAGCCTGGAAAGTTCAAACTGCAGTTGGTGTGTGTAAACCAAGCTGCCTGCTCCTCCTGTGTTGTGTTAATTATAACAGCCTTTTAAACTGCTCAGACTCTAAACAGGGGTGCAGGTACCTGGTGGACTAAATATTCCTTCAGCTTCCAGGGTTTTAAATTCCTTCCAGGGTTTTAAATTATCTTGAGAAGATTTCCAGTTACAGTATTCTCTGACCTTTAAAGACCATTCAGACTCATTTTTTTTCTCCAACCCCAACATGGTCCTCCATTGAAGTTCCACTATATTTGGACTCCAGCCTTGGGAATGTGTTATTTCAAGATAATATAAAATATGTGGGACCCTGTTTCTGTTACAAAAATAGTGCTGCCAGTGTCACCAGTTACTGCCACGAAACAGCCCAGTGAGGCACTTTCTCTTCCAGATGTGTGCTCTGATTGGAACAGCTGTAAAGCTGAATGGAAGGACATATCCAAAAAAAGCTTTGGGAAATAGAAAAAGGACAAATCTAGCAGCTTTGTTGAGAGCAAAGAGCAGGTGATGTACTGCTGCTTCCCCTGGACATCCCCACCTTGGCCATTCAGCCACAAACGCATATCTAAAGTCCTGTTTAGCTACAAGAAACTCAAACTGTGCAGCTTTCTTTTTTTTTTTTTTATTTTATTTTAAATGCATATCTAAAGTCCTGTTTAGCTACAAGAAAAACTGTGCAGCTTTTCTTTTGTTTTTGGTTTGCTTCATTCTTGGGCTAAGCAAAATGTCTGTCCTCGATGTCCCTGTGTGATGCAGGCCATCTGGTGAGCAAGAACAGCCTCAGCAACACAAGCGTTTATTAAAAAAATCAAATCAAATCACTACATCACCTTGTAAATTAATACCTTTTTTTTTTGTTGTTGTTGTTTGCCTCGTGGGAGCTCCTGCTCCTGAGGGTAGAGCCAAGGGGATGTGCAGATCTCTGCTGACAGGGGATTGCCTGGGCTGTGTCAGCCCAGGTGAAATCACCTCCCAGCTGGTTACAGACTGTGAGCTCTTCCCTTGGCCTTGAGCAGAGGAGTCTTGGGCGTGCCTGAAGGGTCCAGGGAAAGCCTCCCCCTGTGAGGTGAGGCTGAGCTGAGCTGTTCAGGGCGGCCATCTGCTCTCACACCTCTTTCCCTGGAGCTGCCCCTCCTTGCTGTGCTGCTGTGCATCACCCACACCTCCCCTGTCAGAGTCCTGCCCATCCCTGCTGGCTGCTGTGCCCTCTGCTCGGGGCTCTGCTCGGGGCTCTCGGGGCAGGAGAGGGGGCAGAGCAGCCCTGCTGTGCACGGGAAGGTGTCACACAGCTCCTTGCTGGCTGCCTGCAGGACGGCACACAGGGTGATGGCCCTGAGCTCCAGCCTGACAGCTCAGCCCTGCGGGAGGAGCGAGCCGTGCCCCTGTTTGCAGGAGTCTTGCTGCAAACAGAGCTGTCTAGTGAAAACAGAAATTCATCACCTGGTGTGCCAAGCAGCAGCTTTGCCTTCCCAGGGGAAAACAGGGCAAGGGCTTGGAATGTTGGGAAGGATGAACGTTTGACAAGAAAGTCTCACAGATCTGTGTGCTTAGCAGAAAGATTTTTGAATGTAGAGTCTGAATAAGGAATAGAGATGGAAGCAAGTTTTGATACAGAAGGAAAGAATTGCTGAGCCAGTCTCACTGGCTAACCAAGGAGGCAAAGGCTGTGTTAGTTAGAAGGGGTTTTTATGGCTTGGAGCAAAGGATAAACCCACCCCAAACAAAATGTTTTTACCAAGCAGGAAGATAGCACAGGCAAACAAGTCAGCAAATGTTGCAAGTAGAAAAAAAGGTCTCAGAATTTTCCACTGCAAGAAAACTGAAAAACAACTTCTAGCTTAAACTGTAATGTACTGACTGTTAGTGATTGGAGAACAGTAACATGAATATGGTAATTACAGTAGTTATGATAGGTTATAGGTAAAAGTTAAGGTATAGATTGGTTCTACTGCATTGAGATGCTCAGCAAAGGAAAGTCTATAATGCACTGTGACCAAAACCAAAGGGTCTCCAGACCTGGCTGCAGCTGGAGCTGACAGCTGTGGGCACAGCTCTGTCACCCACCACCCTGGGCTGCTGGAACACCTTGGATACAAGAAACTGCATTTTGGAGAGCCCCTGAGTCCCACATCCCTCATTCAGGCCCTTACAGGGGCAGAGGCTGTTGGAAGAAAAGCATCAGCTTGAGGCTGTGTTCCCTTAGACACGCAGGGCTGTTAGCTCCCCAGAGACAGCAATCCCCACAGGGCTGTCTGCGTGGGGGCCTGAGGGTCAGGGGCTGTGTTTCGGTGGTTTCAGGGAGCACACAGCCCTTCTGCAGCTGTCACACTCAGCCTGCACAGCGTGGGATGCAGGCGAACACGAAATCCCCCTGCAAACCTCTCAGGCAGGCAGCTGCAGCCAGCAGTGCTGCTCCTGTCCGTGCCCTCTCTCACTGAACCTGACTCCAGGCAGAGCTCTGCATGTCCCCACGGCTTGGTCATTGTTGCCTGCATGCAAAGTCAGAGGAGCAATGAAGATAAAGCAGTGCAGACAATAGTTACATCAGCTAATTAGCCCTGCCTGTCACTGAGAGTACTGGATGGGCTGCCTTGCTTGAACTCCCAAGGCAGTATGTCAATAGGAAGGGATCCTGAAATAAAGGTTCCTGTAGCCTGTGGGGGTCTGCAATCCACTACCCAAGCAATGGTCACCCCACAAATTCCCCTTAGGAAACACAACACTCTGCTCTGTGCTTCCTAACTCAACAGATTCCCATGGTTTCCAAGAACTGGTGCAATTGCTGTAATCAAGCATGGATCAGGTATTGAGCAGGGCTGTAACTTGTGCTCTAATTTACATCAATGAAATGAACACCTCTGCAGTAAGTTGGGGCACTGCAGAACTAAGCTGCAAGCCCAGAGACCTCTGCAAATATTCTTTCTTGCAGCTTTTGTTTTCCTCTCCTTTAAATAGGACAATTTTTCCTTAATTACAGAGGCAAATTCTGCCTTTGAAAAGCACAGTGTCTCCTGAATTTAGTTGGAGGATTAAAGAGCACTCAATAAATCAATAGAGAATAAGTCTAGCAGAAGCCATGCTGGACAGAATCAGGAGAAACTTGGGGTGAGGACTGGCAGAGGAATTTGGATTCCCAGGGATGTGCTTGGTTTGGGTTCTCAGGGATGTGTTTGGTTTATATTTTCATGGATTTGTTTGGTTTGAGTTTTCATGGATGTGTTTGGTTTGAATTCACATGGATGTGGAGTTTTTTTGGATTTTCATGGATGTGTTTGGTTTAGATTCTCAGGGATGTGTTTGGTTTGAATTCATATGGATGTGTTTGGTTTGGGTATTCATGGATGTGTTTGGTTTGGATTTTCAGGGATGTGCTTGGTGTGGATTCTCAGGGATGTGTTTGGTTTGGAATTTCATGGATGAGTTTGGTGTGCAATCTCAGGGATGTGTTTGGTGTGGATTCTCAGGGATGTGTTTGGTGTGCAATCTCAGGGGTGTGTTTGGTGTGCAATCTCAGGGGTGTGTTTGGTGTGCAATCTCAGGGATGTGTTTGGTGTGCAATCTCAGGGGTGTGTTTGGTGTGCAATCTCAGGGGTGTGTTTGGTGTGGATTCTCAGGGATGAGTTTGGTGTGGATTCTCAGGGATGAGTTTGGTGTGGATTCTCAGGGGTGTGTTTGGTGTGCAATCTCAGGGATGAGTTTGGTGTGGATTCTCAGGGATGTGTTTGGTTTGGAATTTCATGGATGAGTTTGGTGTGGAATCTCAGGGATGAGTTTGGTGTGGATTCTCAGGGATGAGTTTGGTGTGGATTCTCAGGGATGTGTTTGGTGTGGAATCTCAGGGATTCAGGGAGTTTTTAAGGTGCATTCAGCCATGGGCACCCAGCAGGAATGAGGAGCCTGCCGTGTCTCCAGGGTGCTGCTGCCTTCCTTCCCCTGGCTCAGGCACAGCTGGGCTCCCTGGCTCTGCTCTCCCACCAGGGGCTGCTGCTGCTGCTCTGAGTGTGGCTGGTTCTGTTTCACCAGCAGGCTGAGCTCTCTGTGTGCTATCCATTGCACCCAGAGCTTCCTGCCATTACCCAGGAGGGCTTTTCCTGTCCCTAAGCATTGCTGGGTCCCAATGAAAAGTCACTAAAACATTTACCTTTAGGGTCCTGCAGTGTTTTACAATGTGCTCTTGTGGAACTCTGCTGAACAGGGATATTTAAAAACCAAGCACAAACAGAAAAGATCTTCTGCCAAAGCTCTGATTACTGTGAGTAGTAACTAGGAAATTACAAGAATTTGTATTCAAGTTTTATTTGAATTTATTTGTATTCAAGTCATTCAAATACAAAGTTTAAGCTGCAGAGACAGAGCTCTGCCTCTCCTCCTCACATGGCAGGCACACCACCCTCTTTTCTTGGCCAGCTTGGTCTGCAAGGCAGCAAACGCAGAGCTATTCCTTGCAGCTATTCTGGGAATAAAAAGTGTACCTGATAGGAGAATTTGGGCAAATCATATCATTTGGGTTGGGAAGTTAGGGTTTGAATAAACACTAATTTGATTAGGAAAAGTATTTCTTTCAACTATTACCACCACACTTCTGACCATCTCAAAATACTTTTCTGTCATTTGAGATGAGCAATAGATGATGGTGCCAAAAGCTTTTGAGGTTTGAGACACACTTATGAAGACTGCAGCACATCACAGGATGCAAAACTCTTATTCTTTAATAAATTACATATTGCAAAATATCTGTCCATTGATGCTAAAATATCTACAATGTAAATATTTGGTGATGTAAATGTAACCTTTCATTAAATAACTGAACAAAGCCTGTGTGAGTCACTGATGCAGATAAAGCTGTATTGATTACCAATGCAAAGGTCCACGCTGTAGGCTGATCTTATTTATCAGGATACATGTACCACTCCAAAACTGGGAATACTCCTACCCACAAAGTATTTAAAGGATGTTCAAAATAAAATCCCCCTCTGCAAGTATAAAACCCTGTCAAAGACTTCAGACTTCTCAAGTACACTGCAGACTTGAAATGTTGGAAAATGTGGGCTCCAGATTTCTTCTTTTTTTTTTTTTTTTTTTTTTTGGCCTGGCAAGCAAATGTGACATCTTTGAAGTCCTGGATGCAGCCCAGCCAGGAGCCAGGGCTGTGTGTGTCCCTTCCCACAGACACTCCAGCCCAAGCTGGGGGACAGGTGGGTGCACACAGGGATCCAGGTGTCTGACCCTCAGCAGCGGCTGGTGGGGACTGGGGAAAACGTGAGGAGTTGGTAGTGATCCCTTGGGAAGGCTGAGCTAGGACAGAGCTAGAGAATGAAGCAGGGATTGATTCAAAGCATCTCCTCCATGGACCCACCTTGGGCAGCACCAGAGCCCAGCCAGGGCTGCACCCAAGATGAACCAAAATGGCCCCAAAATGCACGAGCGCTGCCGGGGTCTCTCCCTGGGATCAGTTCTGCTCCATTTGCACCTTGCAGTTCATTGTCCCATCCCAGCTTTAGCCCCTGCAGTCCCACCCTGCTTGTTTTTCTCTCTGCAGCCCACGGGGTTTGTGCTCCTGGGCTGAGATTGGGATCATTTGTCCTTGGTGCCCAGCTGGAGCAGGAATTGTTTTGTCTCCCTGCTCTGTGCACAGAGCTCACCATCCCTGAATGTGAAGCCCAGACCCACACACTAAAGCAGCGCAGAGTGTGAAAAATAGAAAAGCTGAACCCTGAGGCATCAGTATTACCTGTTCAAAAGTCCCTGTGGATAATAAACCTGCCGATCACACCATCACTGGTCTCATTCTCTGTTCTTCTTCCCTCTGTTTATTTCTCAAACTCCTCACTTGGAGGGGAGCCCAGGGTGGGATCAGGTTTGCTGCACAGCCAGGCCCCCACAGAAACCTGCCCCAGACACAGACCAGGGCAGAGTGTGGTGGTGTTCACAGGGGTCCCAGCATGAGGGAAGAGATGAGAATCTTGATTCCATGTTTCAGAAGGCTGATTTATTATTTTATAAGATATATATTATATTAAAAGTAAATTATATATTATAATTACAACAAAAGAATAGAAGAAAGGATTTCACCAGAAGGCTCGAATGGAATAGAAAAGAATGAATAACAAAAGCTCATGACTCTCAGAGAGTCTGAGACAGCTGGACTGTGATTGGCCATTAATTAGGAACAACCAACATGGACCAATCAAAGATGCACCTGTTGCATTCCACGGCAGCAGATAATTATTGTTTTTCTCTGAGGCTTCTCAGGAGAAAAATCCTGGCAAAGGGATTTTTCAGGAAATACCATGGTGACAGCAGAGATGCTCCCTCTGCAGCAGAACCCCCTGGAGCCCATCTGCATGGAGGAGGCAGCCTGCAGGACACTGGGGGGTGGCAGGGGGCTGGCTGGGTGTGTGCCTCTGGAAGGAAGGCTGATTAACAGCTTCCCACTAATTAAAACATGGGACAAAGCCATTTCTGGCAGAGAGGAGAGGATTTGCCCCAGAAAGGAGCAGCAGGGGAAGGGGACAGAAAATCCCCTTGCCCTGGGAAGACAAGGCCAAGATGTTGAGGGGTGCTGGGCAGAACAACTGGAAAGGAAAGACAGAGAAACTGGGAAGGTGGTGTCAGCTGAGTGAGTGTGCTTGCAAGAAGGAGGGAAAGATGTGAACAGTGCAGGCAGCCAGGGGGAAACACTCCCCTTGGAATATTGCATGGGCTGGCAGAGCAGGGATGCTGCTGGGCACAGAGGCTCTGGGGGCCAGCCAAGGGGGGCTTGTAACCCCACATTTCTCTTCACAGAGAAAAGCAAGGCACAGCTCTTCCCCAGAATATTCCTGGGATTCCCATTCTCTGAACCTCAGAGAAAGGAAGCACAGTTCTTATCACTTGCTGCGCCTGTGGTTGTGCCAAAGCAGAATGCAAAATGGAGATTGTTTATCCAAAGTGAGGATGCTTTGTTCCCTTGGCCTGTCAGGGCCAGGTGTGTGTGTGTGTGTGTCAGGACTGTTGGGTGACAGTCAGGAGATTCAGAATGCTGTGTGCAGGGCTGAGTGCTTGGCAGGTTCAGTTTTAGATGTATAGAATAATATAGCATCATCAAGTAATTAATTAGCCTTCTGACATCAGTGGAGTCAGATGCATCATGCCCTCTCCCTCACCAACATCAGAGTTGCCTTTGCAGGGAGAACTTTTTTAGGTACAACTGGACAAAACCGTTTATGTGCTGAATCTTTTCCCTTACAGAGACAGCTTCTTTACTTCTTTACAACAGGGGCTGGCGGGGGGATTTGGGCACCACCAAGCAGCCCCTGTCTGGCGGTGCTTGCGTGCCCCAGGGTGTGCAGAGGAGCAGCCCTGCCGAGGAGCAGATGTTGTGGCCCTGCAGAGGAGTGGCTGTTCTGGCTCTGCAGAGGAGCAGATATTCCAGCCCTGCAGAGGGGCAGATGTTGTGGCCCTGCAGAGGAGTGGATGTTCTGGCTCTGCAGAGGAGCAGATATTCCAGCCCTGCAGAGGGGCAGATGTTGTGGCCCTGCAGAGGAGCAGATGTTCCCTCCCCGTGGCTCCTGGGCCATCCCACCCACGCTCCAGCCCCGGCTCCAGGCTCCAGCACACACTCGTGCAAAAGCATCTGCTTCGTGCTGCTCCTGGCAGCCCCACATGTGGACAGAAATGAGCTTAAAAATAAAAATAATCCTGCTGTGTTGGTGATGGAGAGAGGCGGGGAGACTGACTCGGTGATCAGCATCCGATTTTATTGTGGGACACAAACACTTACATACTATTTCAGGGAGACTAGTGATGTGTACTGCAATGATTAGGTTAAAATCACACACACAAACTTCTGCACATAACAACATTTTTTGCTTGCAGAGTTCAATGGGGTTTTCTTTTTCCAGTAAACCCCTTTGATTTAATCTTGTTGCAATCCAAGTCTAATTTTCAAAGTTCCATTTGCTTTTGCCAAGGCATCCTGTTATCAAATCTCTTATGTTAACCAGGTACAAAGTCCATCATCTGCCTTGTGTCCCTCAACATTCCAGCTGTGACAGTGTTCACTGAGGTTTTTGGTTGAGAGAAGAGCCGAGGATCTGACTCCATGGTTCAGAAGGCTGATTTATTATTTTATGATATATATTACATTAAAACTATACTAAAAGAATAGAAGAAAGGATTTCATCAGAAGGCTACCTAAGAAAAGAATAGGAATGCATGGTAACAAAGGTTTGTGGCTCGGACAGAGAGTCTGAGCCAGCTCCTTGTGATTGGCCATTAATTACAAACATCCAATATGGGCCAATCAAAGATTTACCTGTTGCATTCCACGGCAGCAGATAACCATCGTTTGCATTTTGTTCCTGAGGCCTCTCAGCTCCTCGGGAGGAAAAGTCCTACGGAAAGGATTTTCCATAGAAGATGTCTGTGACATTCCAGCACTGCTGCTGCTGCAGCAAGCTCAGCTCTGGGGTCCCCAGGGGCCAGGTGCTGGCCTGGCAAGGTGACCAGCCCTAGAGCTGCAGTCCCTTCCCTCCGCTCCAAACCGGCCGGGGCTCAGCATCGCCGCTCAGCTCTGGGGATGGACAGGGGCTGAGAAACCACTGGGGTGCCGTGGAGTAACTACAGCTGAAATGTGAGCCACGCCAGCCACGAGCTCGTGTGCTTTCAGCAGCGCCACCATGAGACGCCACAAACTTCTCAGAGGAAGCCCCCAGCCTCTGCAGGCAGATGATCAATGCCGTGATCAATGAAAACCGCTGTCAGAAACATTCTGGGGGCGTTGTTGATGCTGCATCCAGCTGCAAAGCAAACAGCCCAGGCCTGTGGGGTTTGGATAGTGCAGGCTGTAATTGCTGGTTTAATTAGAGCATAACTGAGGCATCAGGCCCATCTCTTCCCTGTTTCTGGAAAAGTCTCATTCGGTTTATCACTCATTACCTGAGAATTAATGACTCACACAGACACCACAGAAGGTGGAAGAATGGGTACCTCTTTCATGAGAATGGAATAAATAATAACTAGTACTTCTTTTTATGTCCTAGTGGATTTGGTGACCTTTCGAGAAAGATTCCTTTCCTTTACCAACTGTATCTCATTTAAACATGCAGTTGTGTGCCTCTCATCTTCCTTTCCGTGTTTCATTTCTGATTTGATTTTCTCCCTAATTGCTGCCAGCATTTGTGCCTGAGCAGGGATGGACCAGGATGGAAATTCTGCTTTGACTGAGGCAGATGTGTTTGCGTACTGTGGGCTCCCGTTTGCATGGAAGGGAAATCATCTCCACCTTTCCCTGCTGAAAATGTGAAACGCAGGAGAAACCCTCCATGAATCCCAGCGCTGTGAGAGCAGCTCACCCTGGAGAGTCCGAACGTGCAGAACCCTCCCACAGGGGTCCTGTGCCTGGGGGAGCCCAGCATGGAGTGCTGAGGGAATTCACTGGGATCCCAGCATGGAGTGCTGAGGGAATTCACTGGGGAGCCCAGCATGGAGTGCTGAGGGAATTCACTGGGATCCCAGCATGGAGTGCTGAGGGAATTCACTGGGAGCCCAGCATGGAGTGCTGAGGGAATTCACCGGGATCCCACAGCAAGGCAGTGCCACAATCACCCCGTCCCTTCCTTCCTTCAGCAGCCTGGCCCGGCACCTTCCCTGGGGAAGGAAAGGAGAGCCCAGAGAGCCTGCGCTGGCCCTGGCCCTGGGCTGGCACCTGCACTGTCCCTGTCCCTGGGCTGGGCCCTGTCCCTGTCCCTGTCCCTGGCCCTGGCCCTGGCCCTGGCCCTGTCCCTGTCCATGTCCCTGTCCTGTCCCTGTCCCTGTCCATGTCCCTGTCCTGTCCCTGTCCCTGGCCCTGGCCCTGGCCCTGTCCCTGGCCCTGTCCTGTTTGGCAGCCCTGCAGCTCTGGGTGCAGCTCAGCTGGGCAGGGTGACCCCAATGCTCTGCTGCTCATGGTGTGCCCCGAGCGTCCATTCCCTCTGTGCTGCCACACGCACATGTCAATCATACAGCACATGTCAATCATACAGCACATGTCAATCACATGGCACATGTCAATCATACAGCACATGTCAATCATACAGCACATGTCAATCATACAGCACATGTCAATCACATGGCACATGTCAATCATACAGCACATGTCAATCACACGGCACATGTCAATCACACGGCACATGTCAATCACATGGTACATGTCAATCACACGGCACATGTCAATCACACTGTACATATCAATCACACAGCACATGTCAATCACAGAGCATATGTCAATCACACGACACATGTCAATCACACGGCACATGTCAATCATACGGCACATGTCAATCACACGGCACATGTCAATCATACAGCGCATGTCAATCACATGGCACATGTCAATCATACAGCACATGTCCATCACATGGCACATGTCAATCATACAGCACATGTCAATCATACAGCACATGTCAATCATACAGCACATGTCAATCACATGGCACATGTCAATCATACAGCACATGTCAATCATACAGCACATGTCAATCACATGGCACATGTCAATCATACAGCACATGTCAATCATGCAGCACATGTCAATCACATGGCACATGTCAATCACACAGCACATGTCAATCACACGACACATGTCAATCACACGGCACATGTCAATCACACGGCACATGTTAATCACACGGCACATGTCAATCACACGGCACATGTCAATCACATGGTACATGTCAATCGCACGGCACATGTCAATCACACGGCACATATCAATCACAGAGCACATGTCAATCACACGGCACATGTCAATCACACGGCACATGTCAATCACAGAGCACACGTCAATCACACGGCACATGTCAATCACATGTCACATGTCAATCACACAGCACATGTCAATCACACGGCACATGTCAATCATGCAGCACATGTCAATCACACAGCACATGTCAATCACACGGCACATGTCAATCACACAGCACATATCAATTCACATGTCTCATATCAATCATACAGCACATGTCAATCATACGGCACATGTCAATCACAGAGCACATGTCAATCACACGTCATATATCAATCACATGTCACATGTCAATCACATGGCACATGTCAATCACATAGCACATGTCAACCATACAGCACATGTCAATCATACAGCACATGTCAATCACACGGCACATGTCAATCACATGGCACATGTCAATTCCCCTATCACATATCACATATCAGTCCCTGATCAGCTTAACACAGCGCTGTGTGAATGCCAGAGATGGCAGATTGGTGTGATTTATCACAGATTGGTGTGAATTGTCACAGATTTGGGTGGATTGTCACAGGTTTGTCTGAATTTCACAGTTCACAGATCGCAGATTTGGGTGACTTATCGCAGATTTGTGAGGAGCATCAAAGGTTTGAGTGAATTTCACATTTCACAGATGACAGAATTGTGTGATTTGTCACAGATTTCTCTGAATTGCACATATCACAGATTTTTGTGAATTTTCACAGACTTCTGTGAATTTTCACCGATTTGTTTCAATTTCACATTTCACAGATCACAGATTTGTCTGAATTCCACGTTTCACACATCACAGTTTTCTTTGAATTACCACAGATTTCTGTGAATTTCATGTTTCACATATCACAGATTTGTGTGAATTATCACAGATTTTTGTGAATTTTCACAGATCTGTCTGAATTTCACCTTTAACGTATCACAGATCTGTTTGAATTATCACAGATTTGTTTGAATTATCACAGATTTGTGTGAATTTCACAAAGATTTGAGTGAATTATGGCAGATTTTTGTGAATTAACACAGACTTGTTTGAATTTCACGTTTTGCATATCACAGATTTGTGTGGTTTATCACAGATTTTTGTCAATTATCACAGATTTGTGTGAATTATCATAGATTTGTCTGAATTTCACATTTCATGCATCACAGATTTGCGTGAATTTCACAGATTTGTCTGAATTCCACGTTTCACACATCACAGTTTTGTTTGAATTACCACAGATTTCTGTGAATTTCATGTTTCACATATCACAGATTTGTGTGAATTATCACAGATTTTTGTGAATTTCACCTTTCATGTATCACAGATCTGTTTGAATTATCACGGATTTGTTTGAATTATCACAGATTTGTGTGAACTGTCACAGATTTGTGTGAATTTCACAAAGATTTGAGTGAATTATGGCAGATTTTTGTGAATTATCCCAGACTTGTTTGAATTTCATGTTTTGCATATCACAGATTTGTGTGGTTTATCACAGATTTTTGTCAATTATCACAGATTTGTGTGAATTATCATAGATTTGTCTGAATCTCACATTTCATGCATCACAGATTTGTGTGAATTTCAGAGATTTGTCTGAATTCCACGTTTCACATGCAACAGATTTGTTTGAAATGTCACATATTTGTGTGAATTTCCCCGATTTTGTGAATTATTGCAGATTTGTGTGAATTTCACGTTTCACACTTCACAGATTTTTGTTTATTATCAGTGATTAGTGTACATTATTGCAGATTTGTGTGAATTTCATGTTTTTCACACTTCACAGATTTTTGTTTATAATCAGTGATAAGTGTGCATTATTGCAGATTTGTGTGAATTTCACGTTTCACACTTTACAGATTTTTGTTTATTATCAGTGATTTTTTGTGAATTATGGCAGATTTGTGTGAATTTCATGTTTTTCACACTTCACAGATTTTTGTTTATTATCAGTGATTAGTGTACATTATTGCAGATTTGTGTGAATTTCACGTTTCACACTTTACAGATTTTTGTTTATAATCAGTGATTTTTTGTGAATTATGGCAGATTTGTGTGAATTTCACATTTGACACTTCACAGATTTTTGTTTATAATCAGTGATTAGTGTACATTATTGCAGATGTGTGAATTTCACGTTTGACACTTGGACCTGTGTGAGTTATGGCAGATTTCGGTGACTTATCGCGGTGTGTGTGAATTGTCACAGGTGTTTGGCATTAATTCCACAGCTGTCACTACTTTGTTAATTAACAAACCCCGGGCTTGATTGACAGCTGCCTCAGCCAATCAGATCACTCCTAAGGCTGGGGGGATTTCATTGGTCAGATTCCGGAGGGGGCGGGGAGATTCGGCCAGTGAGAGCGCAGCGCGGGTCGTTCACGCGCCCTTTAAAAGGCGGGGCGGGGCGCTGGGCCCGCTTGGTCCCTCCCCGTGCTGCCCGCGCCGCCCTGCGCTCCGCCCGCGCCGCCCTGCGCTCCGCCCGCTGCCCTCACGAAGCTCCCACCTGTGTGCGGCCCCCGTGGCTCTCGGTGAGGGCGGCCGTGGCGTGCGGGGCACCGTGAGGAGCGGCAGGCGATGGCAGAGCCGTGTGGTGGTGATTCGCACCGGGGCCGTGCCCTCCGGCAACCCCGCGTCCGTGTGCCACGCTCGCTTCCTGAGGCGCTTTCTTGCTCGTCGTTCTCCTGACGGCGGCTCGCAGCCCTCACACCGAATGTTCCAGAAAGATTATCTCCTGTGCAAGGCAGCAGCGTCCTGTTCGCAAGGCTTGCCTCCGCTGGGGTTTCTGCTGGCATTATCTGGAGTTCAGGTGAGAAACAAGGGGGTTTGGAGCCGGGGAGATTTGTGTCATATTTTTTGTTTTCATTCATAAGGATTGTTTCAGAAGGGATGTTTTATTCCGTTTTCACTTATTTCGCTAGCAAATCCCAAGATTTTATTGCTTCTCCTACACCTATGCTTTTTACCAGCGCTGCTGATGTATAATGTGATCTCCCATAGCCCTGCCGCTGTTTACTAATTTATTTTTAATTTATTGAGCTTGGTTCTGCGCTGGCTTACCACCGTGGGCTTCACTGGGTAGGCACGCCCTGCTCCTCCCTTTTTGCTTGTTAATTAGACGCGTCATCCCGTTGATCAGCTTTTGATGGGTTGAGACTGTATGCTGAAAATACACAAAGAGATGTTTCTGTCAAGGTCTGGCATTTGGGTAAGGAGCAATTCCTGGTTAGCAAACATCCAGAGTAGTGCAGTATCTGCTGGGCAGCGGGCAGCTGCTTCCGCTCCTCAGACACAGCATTTCCACAGCCTGTGGGACAGGAGAGTTCACTCTGGGTATGTGCTCCTGGCTGGGCTGCTTGGCACGCCGCTCAGGTAGGTGTTCCCAGGGCTGTGAAATGGGGGCAAGCCCGCAGGGGGACACCTCAGTGTCTGCTCCCAGCTGCATGGCTGTCTGTCCCCTCCCCTGTGTCCCAGAAGGGGACAGGTGCGGGCAGAGAGCTCACTCTGCTGCCAACCTACCTGACACAGCCGGTGCTTCTCAGGATCTCTGCTGCTCAGAGTGACCCTCAGATGCGTTAGAAGGTCTTTTCCCAGGCCAGCAGTCGACAGAACTCTTCTGTCCTCGTTCTTGAGGTTGTTTCTTGTTTCTTACCTGTAAAATTCTTCCTCTGGCTTGCTGAGGTCCATTCATCAGGTCAGCTAGAGGCTCTCTGCCTGCCCTCAGGGTAGTGTTACCTGTTTAAATGTTACCTGTTACATCTTAATTGTAAATAATGTACACATGTTTTTTGGGGGGTTTTCACCCTCATTGTGAAAACCCCCAAAAAAACATGTGTACGTTATTTACAATTACTTCCCAATACCTATCACCTGTGTTAGACACTGAGCTTCTACTCTAAACCAATCCAAAAGTGCCAACATCACAGCAGAAGATGCAGGCCAAGAAGAAGAAGGAGAAAGGCTGGACATGCCCAGATTCCTCCATCTTGCCCTCTGAACCCTCATTCTGAAAACCCCAAAAAATCTATTTTCCCCCCTGTGATAAATTCACTATCATTCTGCTTAAACTCTTTTGACGTGTAGTTCTTCATGTAAGGTTGGTAATTATTTTTCCAAGGGCTAAATCAGAGGCACAGGGGTCTTGGGCTCTGTGCCAAGGTCTCTGAGTCCCTTGGCAGGGGCTGGAGCCCTCCAGGGCAGCCAGAGGGATTTCCTGGGTTCCGAGAGGCACTCTCTCCTCTCCTGGGGCAAGGTTCTGCCTCAAGTCCCTGCAGAGGAAAGGAGGTGGCGTTTTTCAGAGTTCAGAAGAAATCCTTTGGGTTTTGGCCCAGAGTTTCTGTGTGAGGAGGTGCCCCCCAGCTGGCATCTCTGTTAGCGCTGCTCTGCACAGGCAGCTCCCACCGTGCGTCTGGAGCAAGGGAGGGAAGGTACTTCCACTAAGTGTGCTGCCATTGATTTCCATATGGTCGTAGGTATTAGAGAGGAAAAAGACCTATTAAATCATCTAGTCCGTGTAATCAAACAGAACTGCTCCCTGCTGGACACTTAGTGCTGGTTTGTCAACTCTGGTTCAGGAAACTGAGTTGTAGTGTTCGATCGAATGGATCCTGAACTTCCATTTAATATCAGTTTCCTTTGGGTTCCGCTTTTGTATTAATGCATTGATGGGCTTAAAATTGATTGGCTTTTCTTAGTGTAATGAGAACAAAATGCCACTTATCCTTTAAGTCATTTAACTCAAACTAGCAGGCTATCAAGGCTAGCTCCTCCCAGGGGGAAATCCTAATGGCCGGAGCAGAGAGCTACATCCATACAGAAGTCTTGGTAAGAGAGATAGTTCTTCAAAGGTTTTAATTTATTTCAGAACAGCAGGAGAGAGTTCCATGGCTGAATATACCAACCAAGTCTTCAAAATCACATGGAGCAGAGCAAGCAGAGCATGATGAGCCTTTTGAAGTCCCTTCAATGCTGAAGGTGGATCAGGTGGGTGTTTTATCCCACGGAGCAGGGACATTGCTGCAGCTGCCTGTTCCTGGAGAAGCTTCTAGGCTGGTTCAGTGCCTCTCCTGGAGCATCTGCTCATCACTCCTGCAGTAAGTATCCCCTGGTGCTTGCCCTGCCGTTTCCTTGGCTTCCTGGGCCCTGTATGATCACTGGGATAAACACTTTCAAAGTGGCTTTCCACAAAGCAGAGCCCTTACTGAGGTGCCAGCTGAACTTTTCCTGGGGCTGTGAAGTTCCCTGATAAGATCCCACATAAGGTGCTGGGGAATTGCGTGTGGCAGGCTCATTGCTCACTCATGAAATGAAATCAGGGGCTGTTTCACAATGCATAAAATAACAGGGAAGATGTGCCAGTGGGTGGCAGGGAATGCTGCTGAGTCACTGGGTATTAAGCAATGCAGAACAAAGCAGACAAGGATTAGAGGCTCTTTGGGGATGCCATATCAAGGAACCATTTGGAAGCGAGCAGCAGCCCTTGCCTGACACATGCAGGCACAGGCATCTGCCACCACAGCCACGCTCTGGCCCAAGGCAGGGAGGGGAGAACCTCCTCAGTTATCCCACCAGGGTCTGGTTACTCACCTGGGGCAGGCAACAGCAAAGGACTAGAAAACTTGGTCTTAAAGCAGAGCTAGAAGTGCAGCTGCTTATTACAACAAATCCTGGTTTTTAATATTTTTAGCTGGACTTCTTAAAATAAAGCTATGCGTCTTTTATTTAGCAAAAGTAATATAGTCTGGTGCCCAATAATGTGGAAATTTTAATTTGTATTTTCTAAACCTGTTAATGGATACTTAGTTGCTGTATTTCAAGTATTTAAAGGAAATCACGAGCACCTCTTCAGCTGCATATTGTTTTTATGTTCACTTGCAGAAAAGCTAATGTATTCCAGCATGAGCAGAGTGTGGCCTCAGATGTCTCATCAGAAAACATTAAGGGCTAAAGGTATGCAGTAACTGAGTTGTGCTAAGGGAACTTCTGTTGCACAAATCCACTAGAGAAAGAATGAAAAGAAATGAATGAAGAAAGTGATACTGACCAAACTTGGAGTAGGCTTCTTAGAAATCTGTTTACTACTAAGTTGCTGGGCTTTAGCAAGAATATCTAGTTAAAGTAAGAGGTGTGAAGGAGATGGGTAATGCTGGAGCACTTCCAGAATAGGCAATGTCCTCATGATGACTTTATTCACCTTGAAAGAGGTAGCTTAGGATGTTAATTTGGAACTAGAAGTAGGTGGGGGCTACAGACAGTTTTATGATTTCTGTGTCTGATTATACACTTGCCTCTTTAAGTGGAACTGCTTCATTTTCTGTTCACATCAATGTACATTCATGCAAAGACTGCAAATTACTGCTTTTACTGTTACAATGAAAAACCAACCTGCGGTTCCTGTAGTTGGTTTTGATCTGGACTGAAACAAAAGCAAGCATTTAAAGAGGTAGGGGGAAATGCAGAAAGCCAATAGATGATAGAAAAATGTTAGAAAATACAGTAGCCCTGTGACTAGTGAGCTGACTTCGGACATGATGTCTTTGGGTTTGACTCCCTGCTTTGTATCACATCTCCTCAGGAGCTTCCTAGCCACAAAATTCCTTGATATTCCGCAGGCTTTCTCTCATTCTAGTTTTTCATTAAAAATTTTAATCCTGGTTTCATCTTGATGCCAGTGAAAGTAAGTGCTGAGCTTTTCTTTTAATTAAAATATATATCAGTTTTTCCAACCAAGTCTGCACCTTTGCATTCACTTCTAAACACATCAGGCTCTGGTTGGAGTGCCAGGTTTGGCATCTGGTTTTCCTGACTAAAATGGCACAAAGAGTTTGTCATGTCAATACTTAATCTGTCAGCATCCATTTATGGATTTAATTTTTCTTGGGAAAAGCACAGCATGCTCTAGACTCAGCAGTTCACTCTCTTCCAGTGCATCAAGACAGACTTGGAACTTACACAGTGGCTATTTCTTTAAGCACATTTTTTTTGTTTGAAGATAAAAACCACACTGAAATACTTCTACCCACCTTTGCAACTTAAAGATACCACTGCAAAAATCAGGCAGTGCTGTAAAAATGCAGCAGAGTGCTAGGATGTTACCTCAGAAAGGAAAAAGCAAGTGGGTATGTGTGGCTTTTTCTGCTTCTGTACAACCTGTAGCCCTGCTTTTCTTCCCTCCATTGTGGTCCTGCACTGCCACTCCACTTCTTCAGCTGGAATTCAAACCCTGTCTCCTGCTAACTGTTATATTATCAATATTCTTCTTCATAGATCACAACCTAGAAACCCAAACTTTGTTCTGCTTTGGATTTTTTGGTTTGTTTTGCTGGGGTTTTTTTCTGCAGCTGTAAATCGGTGCAAATTGCTGGAGTGATGGGCTTTAAGCTGGAGAGTGCTATCAAGTAGACAGTGGCAGCACTATTTAAAATTTGTTTTTCAGATTTTCTTATTCTTGTAATGTCCTTGTCCAGGTCACTGGGTCTACAGGAAATCTAAAGCAGCCACTTGAACCTCTGAAGCTTTAGTCCTTACAGAAGTCAGAAGAATGGCACTTAAAATGTTTAAACATGTACTCTCATAGAAGTCCTTCAGAAAGGCTTAGGATTGATGAAACATTGCTGAACGCTCATTTTTCTCCATAGGCTAATCTGTCCAAAGTCTGAGCAGGTTATTTAAAATTTCAACCACTTCTAACAGAATGGTCGCTCCCGCCCCACTGATGGGAACATCTGGATTTTATTCCAGGAGCATTTCACAATTCCGGCTGCTAAAACACTTCTCGCCGGAAACTCGTCTGTGAAGGTTTAATTCTGTTCACCTGCAGAATTCCATTGGTGTGACCTTCCCATTGAAATGCACATGCAGCAGCCCTCAAACTGAGAGGAACTGACAGGGAAATAAATCACAGAGAGAAGCGAGTACATCACTGCCACGCCGGCGGACACTGTCAGACCCGTTGAGAACTATTCTCCTTCAAAGCAAAAAATACAAAATGCGGACAAAATCAAAGCCAAATGGGAAGAGTTCTACCCTCAGAATAAATGAGGAGCATATAAATACATGTTCTGAAGTAGTCCCCTACTCTTTTCCAGAAGAAACTCACACAGTAAGTATGTCATGCTGGTGCTTGCAGTGATGTAAGACAGATGGTAAATTCGATGCATTAGCCATACAAAGAGATGAAACTGGTGCCAAACAGGAAATATAAAGCACAGCTCACATTCACACAGGCGGAACCATGTTTATGTGGATATATTTGCAGATATAAAAGTGTCTATTATGTGTCATATATATACTCTTTGCTACATACAGTTTGTGTTATTTATATATACTTATATTTACATTAATATATTAATAAATTTATATATTTATATAAGTAAATAATATAATATATAAAAATATATTTTTATATATTTATATAGATGTATTTATATATATTTCATGTATATAAATATATATAGGTGGAACCATGTTTATGTGTATATATTTGTAGATATAAAAGTGTCTATTATGCTTAATATATATACTGCTTGCTATATATATTATATTTATAAAATATATTATAAATATATTTACATGAATATATTAATAAATTTATAAATAAGTATATAATATAAAATATATAATATATAAAAATTTATAATATAAAAATTATCTATTTATATCTATTTCTATAGATGTATTTATATATATTTAATATATATTTTGGCTATATTAACAATATAGAAATAAATAACATTATTTATATAATTTTATATATTTATGTTTCAATACATATAAATATATAAGTGAAGTATATATATTTTTTATATTTTTATGTAAATGAAATATATATTTATAATATATAAAATAAATGTTATTTATATGGTTATGTATAAATGTATATTTATATATAAATGGAAAGTATATTTATGTATAAATAAATTGTACATAAATATATATAATCTGTATTTCATATATATTATATATTTATATTATATATGTATATATATATTAAATATCTATTTGTAATATTTGTTATATAATACAATATTGTATAGTGGGCCTATAGAGTCCAGTGTTTGAAGAAGTTGCCGAACTTTTCTGTCTCTCTGTGGACATTACTTTTTCTGCACAGTGTCAAAAACCTTGCTGAGGTCCAGGTAGACAACATTTCTGTCTGTATGAGTCTGTATGTCCGTATATTTAACATTATTTCCGTATTGAACAGCTGTACGTATGCCATCTCCGGGGCGCTCGGTGCGCACGGGAGGATGTGCCCCCGCACTCCGCTGTTGTGGCAGTAGTCCTCAGTCTCGCAAAGCACGGGGAACAGAACGGAGAGGACGCGTTCCGCTGCAATTCCCATCGGCGTTTGGGCACGGCACGGTGCAGAGCAATCATGTCAGGTACCCCGGAGCCGCCGGAGCCCTGGCGGCCCCAGCCGGGCAGCGCGGATCGCGGCCGGGCCGGCACCGGCGCCCCCGCCCCTCACGGCCCCTCCGCCGCCCCGCCGGGCCGCCTCGCCCTTCCGGCGCTGCGCGTCACTTCCGCCGGGCCGGGAGGAGGAGATGGCGGCGCTGGGCGAGCCGGTGCGGCTGGAGCGAGGTGAGCGCGGCCGCGGCCCGCACGGGCGCCCTCCGCTCTCTGCTCGGCCGGGCGGCGCCAGCCGGGGAGCCCCTGGGCCGCGGGGCGGCGGCAGCGGTGGCCGTGCCGCCCTCCCGGCCTGCCGCAGGAGCCCCGCCGCGGCTCGTTCGAACAGCTGATGGGATTTGAGCGGGGCGCCGTCGCTCCTGGCTCTTGGAGGCGTTTCGGTGGGGCCGACCTGTTGGGCTTGGCTTTGTGCGGCCCCCGGAGGTTTTTCTCCGTTTCGGTTTGCGGCTGAGTTTCCATGGGGGCACTCGCCTGGGGCCTTCTGTAGCTGCGTCTGCTCCTACTCAGCCCGCTGTCTCCCGGCTTCTGCTTCTCTCATGGCAAAACTTCATTTGCAGAATTCTTAGAGTTCGGAGTTCAGTCGGTTAGCTGTGTGTTAGGAATAATCATTTACTTCTTTGTGGAAGACGGCTGACGCATGCAGGGATCCCGCTACATTTGTTCATGGTTGTCTTCTGTTACCGTCTCATATCTGGTTTCACCCCGTTTTTCTAGTATGTAGTCTGAATTTGTATTGTTAATACATGTGCTGTGTAACTGGGATTAAGAGCAAAACAGATAAAGTATAGAACCTAGTTGGGTATTTTTGTGTAGTATGTTTGTGATTTCTATCCACGGTTTTTAAGAAACATTTATAAATTTCCTACAGTGTGGTGATCTGGTACTGTGTAAGGTCCACAGATGCTTTTATAACAATACAGATGATTGGTTTGTTGGTATGGATTTGGGACAGTGGGACTGGAAGATGAAATTTACATGGGAAATTATTATTGAGAATTAGAAATCATGTTTTTGAAAAGGAAAACAGGTGAAGTAGCAGTGGTTGATTGCTCTGAC
Source organism: Calcarius lapponicus (assembly GCA_039654755.1). Classification (NCBI taxonomy): domain Eukaryota; kingdom Metazoa; phylum Chordata; class Aves; order Passeriformes; family Fringillidae; genus Calcarius; species Calcarius lapponicus. Next base: position 500,028 of record CM077468.1, on the reverse strand, counting down.
TTTTCCCCCTATCATTCCCACTAGCTCCACCACTTTTGCTGCTAGATGTATTTCTGTAGGTGTATAACACACTGTACATACCCCTGGTGCTGTTTTCTGGTGCTGTTGTGTTACCTGCTGAGGAGCTCAGTTGTTCTGTTTTTGCCAGCTTTGCTCCCCATTCCACCGAGAACCCCTTGAGCTGTGGGAGTTGGCCTGTAAACAGTGAGTTATGTAAGGTCTCTGCTTCACACAGCTCATCTACTCTCTACTCAGAGCTTTAATTAGGGCAGCTGCTGCAGCAGTGGATTAGTTGTGCTTGGGAGGTCTGCAGATTTAAGGCTCAGGTCCCATCCTTCAGCTCATTACCCTGCCACTGTGCTCTGTCCCTGAAAACAAACAAATCTGCAGAGTTACTTCGGGATCAGTGAAGCAGAGGAGCTGTTTGGTCTTCAGGCACATTGGTCTTTTTGAGGAAAGAAGAAAAAGAGAGCCCTTTATAAAAGCAAGAGCCTTATTTACAGCAATAGGTAACTGTTAATTGTGTGGGGTCGGCTGCACTTAACCTGATGATGAGTCATAATTAGCTTGAAAGTGAAAGTCACTAATGTTGTTGGCATATAGCGGAAGAAAGGAGAGAATAGTGTAGAAATGAGCTGATTTTAAATCAGTACCTTATGCTTACCATGAGGGCCACTGGAAATTCTTGTTCACCACCTCCCAAAGTCACCGGGGGCAGGAATGAAACCAGAGTGAACAATTCAGTTCTTCTTCCAGTTCAGTGGTGATGTGCTAACTCTGCACACGGCTCAGGAATCTAGAATGCACATCAGCAGTGGAGGTGAATAATGGGAGTATCTGGGAGGGTGCTGCATTTGTTCTCTTTCTGTGTTTTGGTCACACATGCCATCTTGCTGGCTTTTCCCTCAACACATTCTTTTAGTTTAAATGTTTTCTTTTTTTCAGGATTTCCAAAAAGCGATTTGTGAAGAGCAGGCAGTGTGGTATAAAAAGGAAGAAAAGGTGAAAAGAAAAGCAAATTTTCCATTATGTATGGACTCTTTTTTACAGTTAGTTTTATGGTTTGGGTTTTTTAAATTATCCACCTCTGGAGCTCCATCTGTGTCGATTCTTGTTGAAATCCATCACTGGGCCACTTGTGTACTGTTGATTTTGGTCTCTGGTGCTGAGCAGTTGGCTGAGCTGTGGTGTCTGTACTGGGAGGAAGACAGCTTTCAGCTGGTCATATTCCAGCTAATCATTCAGGAGGATTCAGGCAAATTACCTCAACACAGTAGTCAGCAAGCTTTTCTTGAAAAATAAAAGGTGTGTTTTGCCCCTTATTCCCAGCAAAACTCTTTTTCCTAAGGCAGTATTGCTGGGATAGATTGGATTTTCAGCTTCTGACTGGTGGTGCCCAGTGCAGTTCAGTAGAAGAAGGCTGTGCTCAGTTGCACTCCCCTGCTGGAATAATGGGATCCTCTCAATAACACACAGCAGAAGAGCAGCTGAGAGCAGAGTGTCCTGCTGGTGGGATGTGTTGTCTCTATCTGCCTGAGCAAGAACTGTGGTGGGATAGATGATGTATTGAGTACTGAGGATTTGACTCTCATGCTGTGTCTGACTGCTCTGAGTTTTTACTTTCTAGCAATAGTTTGGTCATTTGAGCTGAAAGCACTTTTATTGGAGTGTGTCCTCTGCTTTAGTTTCATCTAAAATGAATCCAGTTGAGTGTGTCCTAATCACTGTTTGAGAAGCTGACTCTGTGTTTTAGTCTGTAGTTAATGAAAGACAGAGCTGGTTCCCAAACAAACCAGTTTTACCTTGGGGTAAAAAGTGCTGTGTCAATAATGTTTAGTCTGGTAAGAGGTACAGGTAGGAATCATATCTAACTTAATGACAAAACACAAAGGTGGAAAAAAGATAAATTATCACTTGGAGTTCTGGTATCTTCATTTCTCCAGCTACTACTTGTACCAGTACATTGTTGTCACCGTTTAAAATTCCTTGCGGAATCCTGATGAAACTGATAGCAAGTTTGTACCCCTTACATCTTAATGTGCTTCACAGACCACAGGCTCAGGAATGGCTCCATGGAGGTGTGGTCTTTATGTGCATGTCACAGTCATTTGTCTGCAGACATCTGCAGGTATTGAAATGGTAGTGGTGTTGTAGTTGATACATGAATGACATTTGTCATTCATCTCTGGAGTGCTGTCAGGTTGGAGGTGCTGCTGTTGCCATTTGATCGTGCTCTTCAAGTTGATCAATGGGCTGCTTGATGAATTAAGCATTATGTGAATCAGTAGTGCTGGTGCTGAGCACGGGGGTTACTACAAATATTGGTGACTTTGCATCATCTAGAATGTCTTGAATTTCACCAACTGTTCCGGGTTTGAATGAATCACAAAATATCTATTGGGAAACAAGCTTTAAATGTGGGGTTTTTTTTATTTTGCAGTTATACAAATAGTAACTGTGAAAAATGTGTTCCCTGTAGAACAGGGGATTATTAGTAGCTCATTTAGGTTTTGACATTGCATTGCTCTAGATAGCTGATGCTTATAAAGCTTGGAGATGCTTGCCAAAAAGCACCAAGTTCTCCTGGCACATGGAAATATATGGCAATGTTAACTATCATCAGAAATAACTTGAGTCTTGGGGCTGTGGTACGTGAGTGTTTTCCCATGAAGGATTTGTTTCCAGTGCATGGCTTCCCAGGCTGTGTTGCTCACTCTACTGCACGACCTGGGTGTGTCTGATAATTCATGTCATGGATAGAGCACTGCTGTGGGCTGTGTCCTGATTTCAGAGCATGCACCCTGCTCCCTTCTCATCTTGTACAGAGCTGCTCTGTTTTTCACTCCTGGTTTAGAGGTTCATGGCTTTGGCACCTCCTCTGTGCTGCCGTGATACCACTGAGTAGGTGTGCGTTCACATGAAGAATGAGTACCTAGAGGTTAATTACAGAAAAAAGGAAGTCATGCCTTTGGGACTAGCAGTGTTCCAGACTTGATCCTGTTCTAAAATGATCTGTGCATAATTTTATGTAGTAGATTAATCACTGTTTTTTTGTCTTTGTGGTAAGGAAAGTAGCCCTTTCGATCTGCTTTTCTAAGAGACTGTTGTAGTTCTGTTCGAGGACTTGTGTGTTTCAGAATAATCACCAATGTAACAGTTTGGGAGTACAGGTGAGGGATGTGACTGTGTTCTGCTCTTCTGGTGCTGCCAAGAGAATGTCACATTGCATTGGGGCCTGTCTTGAGTCGTTCTGGTCTGGAGGCAAATCCCTCATGGAGTTCATTACACAGAGCAGCATTTACGAGAAAATGGACAATGCCAACTCTTGGGAACAAATTTCAAGGAACGGAAAGAGCTTTGGGGTTCAGGACTCTAGACTGTGGAGATGTTGCCTCTCAGCTGAGAATATAAAAAGGAGTTCTGCTGGTTTTATAAGCACTTGAGGAGGGAAAAGAAATAGGCCAGGTAGTTTTCAGCCCTCTTCTATGGGCAGTATTGAGTATACCTTATTGAGCTAATTGGTGAATATAAAAGGGACATTAGCATATTTGATAATATTACAATATTCTAATATTTGATAATATTAAGCTAATGTTAACAAAATGCCATCCATAGAGTATTATGAAGAGTACACTTCTGATACTTTAATACACATACCAGCATTTCAGTCCTTTGAGGACAAATTGGATTTTCTTTGCAATATGCCTATGTCAGGGTTGTCCAGGTTGTTGTTGTGGCTGATTTATAACAGGCTGAAGTAGTGTTTTATTGTAGCCTTTTGTCAAGACATGGTTTCATGGGTAACAAAACTTAAAGCATAGTTTTAAAGTGTATGCAAGTGCACACACAGACTGCTCCCTTAATTTAAAAAAAAAGATACCTTGAGATTCCTCTGGCATTCCTCATTACTGGTGACTTATTTTTTTTCCTAGACATCTGCAGAGCAATTGAATTGCTGGAAAAGTTACAAAGAAGTGGAGAAGTGCCACCACAAAAGTTACAGGCTTTGCAAAGGGTTCTGCAGAGTGAATTCTGTAATGCTGTAAGAGAGGTAAGTTAACTTGATGTAACAGTTACCTTCAGTCAAAGACCAGTATGATTTACTTTTTCCTTTTTGTGCTCACTGCTTAAGCTGATTTTGAACTTCATAAAGCAGCATTTAATTTACAGAGCTTAACAGAACAAGCCTTATTTTTAAGTAATTTCAAAATAAAATCATTTGGGACACCATAGGTGTATAAAATAATGGCTTAGTAGCAAATCACTTCTTAAAGGATATTTTGAGAGTCTGTCCTTACTGGCAGCTAACAGGATGTTTTCCAGTTGGTAGGTAAGAACAGACAAAGTACCAAATGTTATTTTTAAGCCAAATCCACACCATCTTTAGGTGGAGTCTTGTGCCACCTCATCTTCATCTCAAGTATTGGTTTGGAGACTTTTAGGTGATTGGATGTGCCTTGCTGTTGCTTATGTTAATACTGATGATAACAGCTGGAATGATTTTTTTAAGAAACCTGTTTGTAGACACAGGTGTCATCTTGATGTTTTCCTGCCATTGAGGACGCTGTACTTGTTGCTTAGCAAGTACAAATGGTTGGCAGGGAGATGAGATGTGGGTTAGCCTGCAGTGGAAGCACCTCCTTGGCATTAGTATCCTTATTGTCTCTGTTTTCAATCCTTCTTTTTCCCTAAGATGCTCCGTTAGTTGCTAAAGTTGAAGGAAAACTTGGGAGCTTTTGGGGAGGGGTGAGTTGTCAGCAAAGCCTTGAAGGGCAGCCCTGAAGTGTTTTTGTGTGTATCCATGTTGAACAATTCCAGCTTGAATCCAGCAAGAGAGAACAGCTGGAGTGAGGTGTGGCAGCCCAGCCATGAGCATTCCCCAAGTCCTGGTGGGGTTTGGGTCCTGTGCGAGGAGGGGAGCCTTAGGCCAAGACTGAGCAGCAAAAGCACTGGGAGAGTTGTTTCTTCAGAGAGTGTTGGGTGGCCTGTTCTTGTTGGGAGTCAGGGAGTAACATTGGAGGTGTGTGCTTTTAATGTGCACACTTTGGAGTTGCACCTGATATTTTGTTACATTACCTAAGCAGGAGAATACCTGTTTTACTCATACTGAAACTGTTTTGTCTCTAAAGGTGTATGAACATGTGTATGAAACTGTGGACATCAGCAGTAGCCCCGAAGTCAGAGCTAATGCAACAGCAAAGGTAAAAGCCAAACCATAACTTGCAAAAAATACAGTAGTTCATTGCTTCAGAAGCAGGAGATTATATAAAATTCAGAAGGCTATTATCTAGATGTCTGATAAAATGGATAAGCTGAACAGGTTATTAAAAGGTATAACAAGACTTGTGGTTTTTAAATTTCTTTCATTTTTATTTTATTCTTGGAGTTCTGAATTTTTCATGCTAGTGTTGGTAGGTAGGGAATTGTCTCATTTGTCTTAACATCGAAGTACTTTGAGATAAAATGCATTTTCACTGTGTCTAGCTAAAGGGACTATATTCAATTTCCTAAAAAAGAGAAAATCTTGTTTCTCACAGGCCACAGTAGCTGCATTTGCTGCTAGTGAAGGTCATTCTCATCCCAGAGTGGTTGAACTACCCAAAACAGAAGAAGGCCTTGGCTTCAACATTATGGGAGGCAAAGAACAAAATTCTCCAATTTATATCTCTCGGATTATCCCTGGAGGCATAGCTGACAGACATGGAGGCCTGAAACGTGGAGACCAGCTGCTTTCTGTCAATGGAGTGGTAGGAGCTGCTTTTCTCTTTTGATGTCGCAGTGGCTGCTTGTTTCCACTTGAGGGGGCACAGAGAGCACATGGCACAAGCTCCTTGGTCTTGTGATCTTGGCAAAAGACTCTCTTTTTGTCCTCCCAAAACAAATTTGCTTACGTTTCTGTAGAGTTGTGTGCCTTGAGAATTCTAGGATTATGCTTTGGTTATCTGTTTCAAAAAGGAACTGTACTATCTATATCAGTATTTCAGATTCTGAGGGGTTGTATAAATTTAGTCAGTTTTGTAAAATACAACCTGCCTTCCTTTTCAATTGAAGTTTCATTGTGCAGATTTATACTAATAGAGTTTTCTGCACATCCTAAGGTAGGTAGTAAATTATGCTATGTTGCTTTTGGCTGACCAGATTGTCATTTTCCTGTAGTAAAAATGCTACTGCGTGATGAAAGCTGTAATGAGATGGAACTACAAGGTGGTGTTACCTTGTATGGTATTTTTTTAACCTTAACTATATCCACTTAACTATACTGAGTTTCAGAAGCAAGCTTTTTTTTGAGAATTGTGTGTCTGAAGTGCTGATGTGAATTTTTATTTAGTAAGCGTCCTCTTCTGAAGAATCAACAATATAAAAAGTAAACCAAAGGAAGACTGGAAAGGAAAGGTTCTGGGCAGGCTTTGCCTTGAGACACCTTTCAGTCTCGTGCATGTAAATATCTCCCAAACACTTGCTTTTATTTACAGAGAGACTCTGTGCAGGCTTAAAATGAATATTCTTATTACATCTGTAAACCAAATTTTATTTTAAGACTGGGGGTCAAACCAGATTCCAGTGGGTTTTGACTCTTGAAAGGAATAGGGGCTGGGTACAGATCCTGGGTGTCTGTACGCCAGGACCTCTAGGCTGGCACAAATCTGGCATAGCTGACTCCTGACTGTTGCCTGGGACTCCAGCTTCCTCTTCAAGAGGCATCAGAAATCAGCTGTACTGATGCAACTGTGCTTGCCTTTGCCTTCTGTTGTTGGGCAATATTTTGGCACTGGTGCCCAACTACCCTCAGATGGGGCCTTCCTCACCCACAGACTCTCTTAAGGACAGCAAAGCCACCACCCCACCCAAAAGTGAGCCTGATCATCAGGCAGCTGGGACAGCTAGCAGTGGCTCTCTGCGTGCATGCACGTGTACAAAGATATATGTAGCCCTTGTAAGAATACAGCAAGGGCAGAAATTGCTGCTAAGAATGCTGCTGTATTCAGAAAATCCTTGTCATCTTGATATTTACAGGTGGAGTCATCATAATACATGACAGGCATTTTCTTGTGATGGTAATTTATACTTCAATAATAATAATAATAGAAAATGCCACTGCCAAGACTGCAGGAAATATGACTGAAAAACAAGTTCATTTTTTTCAGGTGGGAGATCTTTAGTGTACTCCAGAATTTAGGTCTTTTCATAGAATTAAACAGAGCTCTACAAACTTTTTATTACCAGTTTTAAACAGAGCAGCCTACACATCCACTTGAATAACAAAAATGAAAACATTCAGATGTATGTGGTTGTCTAAGTCTGGTAGAAGAGAAATAACTTGGGGTTTTTTAACTGTTGTTTTTCTTTCTGTAAGTAACTTTATGGTAGCAGGGAAACCCTCCAATCAACAGGTACATCACCTGCCTTCTAGCTTCTAATAGCACCAGTGGGAGGTGGGCTTGGAGTGGTCCTGTCACTGTGTTTGATAAGTTTGGGAGGAAGAAGTGTTGCTGATAAAATAGATGCTGTGCAGGAATGTGTTGGATGCCATTTTTGAGAAGTGTTGCTTAAAAATTGTAATGAGCTGAGTCTACTATAATTCTAAGAAATTCTGAGAGTTGGTGTAGGAAAGCATTTTGATTGTGGTCTTCCTGAGTTGGGTGAGGCTACTGATGATGAGTTGAGAGGAAGGGAACTGGAATGGTGTGGGTTTGCTGGAGACACGTGGAGCAACACGCTGCCGTTAGTAGCTCCATTGCCAGCAGGCAGCGTGCCCTGTTCTGCCTTGTTGTGATGGCAGGGAGCACCAAGAAGGCAGGTACCTTGCAGCTGGCTGTGCCACTTTATTAAGCAAATTGAGGGTGACTGCTAAATTGAAAATGCATGCAAAAAAAGAAAAATAATACTAAATTTTAAGTAAGTATTCTCCTGAAGCTTTTGGGTTTTGAGTGTAATTTCATAATCGACTAAGGTTATCATTGCAGAATTTAATTGTTCAGCATAAATCTAAAGGTTTTTGCACTATTCTTTTGCTAATACTAATTAGCATTTTTATCATCACCTCACTTGGTTTGTTCAAATGTAAATCCTGAGATTGCATTACATTGTCCTTATGCAGTCTTGAAAATAGAGTACATATGAAGAAATACATAAATAGAATTGCTTGTACTTATATAGAATTGTACAAAGAATGTAAGAATCAGTTTTCAGTGTGTGCCATACTAACAGCAGCTGGTTTGTGCTTGGCAGAGCGTGGAAGGGGAGCACCATGAGAAGGCAGTGGAGCTGCTGAAGGCAGCTCAAGGCAAGGTGAAGCTGGTCGTGCGATACACACCGAAAGTCCTGGAAGAAATGGAGTCGAGGTTTGAAAAGATGAGATCAGCAAAACGAAGGCAGCAAAATTAACACTGTGTGCAATAACTTAAAGAGAAAATATATATTCCTTTTGCATTTTGTAGTTTCTTTGTGACTCAGTTGATCCAATGCCTGTCATAAGACCCTGTCCTTTTTGTAGAATTGTGGAACAGTTGAGGTTGGAGGGACTGGATCTAGTCCATGCCCCATTGCCCAGCTGAGAGGAGGGCCAGCTGGAGCAGGTTGCTCAGGAGTGTGACAAGCTGAGTTATTCAGTCTCTCTAAGGATGGAGACTCCAGAAGTTGTCTGGGCAGTCTGTTCTAGTGTTTTGCTCTCCCTTACACTATGAAGATCCATTCCTAAGTTTAAGTAGAGCGTGTGTTGTTTCCACTTGTGCTCCCTTGCTCTTGTCCATCCCTAGATGTACTGGGAAGAGTTAGGCTTTTCCTTCACTCCTCCCTCTCAGGCATTGGCACAGGCTGGTGAGATGACCTGAGCCCTCTCTTCTCCAGGTGAGAGACAATCCCAGCTCTCCCAAGTTCTCCTTGTCTGTAAGATTTTCCAGATTTTCCACCACCTTTGTGGCCCTTAAGTGGATTCACTCTGGTGTGCCCATTTCTGTGTTGGGCTGGGGAGCCAAAGCTGGGCCCAGTGCTTGAGCTGTGTCTGAGGAGGACTGAGCAGAGTGAAGAGTGCCCTCCCTCAGCCTGCTGGCAGTGCTCCTTCAGTGCAGACCAGGGCACTGTGGGCTTTCTTTGCTGCAGGGGCCCGTGGTGGCTCATGGCTCGCTGCTGTTCTCTGCAAGGCTGTCTGCAGCTGCTCAGTCCCCGGTCTGTGCTGCTGGACAGGGCTGTTCCCCCCTGTAGGACTTTGCACTTTTCTTTGCTGACCTTTGTGACTCTTGTTTGCCCGTTTCTCCAGCCTGCTGAGTCCCTGTGGAGGGTTTGCGGAGGGTGCTGTGTGCCAGCCCCCAGGCTGATGTTCAAATCCGTGTGTGTGGAGCCCAGCAGGGCCCTGGCTGCTCTGGGGGTGGCTGGCACCCGGCAGGATGCACCCTCAGCAGCTCAGCCAGCTTCAGAATGTCTGCAGTGCCCCACGGCTTAGGGGGAATGTGTTGGTTTAGAATGGCCTCAATTGCCCTGGGCAAGCATATGTGGTGATATTTCTCTTGGCTTTTTTCGTAAGTCTTGTGTCAGACTTTTAAGTGACGAAGTGAATTTACAGGTTTTTCAAAGGCATTTAATAGGACATAGTTGTACAATCAGCATCCTTTTTTTCCTGCTTTCTTTTGACATTGCTTAGCTTAGAATTGGCTGGGGGTTTTGCTAACTGACTTTTTTTAAAAAAATATTCTTATGTAGCAGTATTTTGGCACTTTTCTTAGGGACATGTTGTATGTCAACTACAAAATGAAATCACAATCTACTGTGTAGCTGATAACAATACCAGATTTTGTAATGGTTTTGGTAAGTACATTGTTTTTACACTTCTGCTAAATTATAATTCACTACTCTGGAAATTGTATTACCTCTCCTGTAAATAATTTACAGTTGGTGTTCTTATATAATGATGTTGTAATAGCCAACATTTGCAAATTTGCAACAATCGTTCCTGTAATTTACATTATTTTGTACTAATTTCAAAGCAGTTATGGGGAAAAACATGATTGCTGTTTGCAGTTCTGGACTGACTTTCTAGATGTATTTTTATATTGAGAAACAGAAGATATGTAAGTGCGGTGCAAAAGAAGTCCAGATATTCCCCTAACTTTCTGCTGTGTAAAAGAATTATTCATCTTAATTGTCATACCATTCTTGTCTTTCTGTTATCTTTTATTGTAGTCTTATTTCCATATTGAATGTATTGCTTCTGGAATTAGTACCTAAATTACTGATTGTTAGTGAGTCTTATATGCCAGGTTCCTGTGACACATGAACTTGTCTGGGGTTTGAGTACTGCCTGCTTCTGACTCGGGGGATTCCTGCTTGTACTGCACAAGTGCTGCATCATAGCTGCTCCACAAGGACATCTCCAGCTGTGGACAGCTCCTGGCTGAGCTCATGGATTCTTGATGGTGCCATGGGCTTTGTGTCCCATTTGGACAGCTTCTGGACAGAGATCCGCGGTTTGGAATCTACCAGGTTTGATGCTGTACTTGTATAGTTTAGGTTCTGGGTTTGGGTTTCTTTGGGTCTTTAAGCTACGCCTTTTGAAGAGTTAGTTTCATTGTCTGCTGGGTATCAGTTCACTTGTATGGCAGCTATGAGTACATCCTAACTGACTGTTAGCAGTTTGATTTTTAGAGGCTTAAACTGAAAGTGCAGTTCTTGCTGTGTGGCTAATCCCTAGTCTTACTTCACATGAAGCAATATGTGAAAGAAAGGAAAAGGTCAGTGATCTAAAAATGGCAGCTGGAAGCTTTCATCTGTCAGTTGATCTATTTGAACAGAAAATGGGGTTGCTATGGGCAAGTGAGAAATGTGATTGCTTTCTGCATGTCTGTAAGCATGGTAAGCCTGCAAAGAGACCTTTGGGAGATACTGGTAATTTGAAAATGCAGTATAAATATTTATCAATTAGATGACATTGAGCACTGAATTGCATGGTTGGTTTTATGTCATAGGCCTCTTTCAAAAGGCCTCATGTTACCGATACAACCATGTTGTTGAGTTGTATATTTTTATGGAACAACTAATGTTTAAAGTATTGAGACCAAAATCACTAGTTAGACCAATTGTGGATGTGTTTTAATTTAATTGTTAATTAGTAAAGATATGTTTTAGAGCCATATATAAATATATATATTACAGAAAGGTATGGATACAAGATAGGAATGTTCATTTTACAAACCATGTCCCTTGTATTACTGAACAGGGTGTGTTTTGTTACTCTGATGAAATATTTACTTCACTGCAGCTAGAGCTGCTAAATGCAGTAGCATTTTCATTCTGAAGTGTAGCATTTGGTTCTGGTTTGGCAACTACTACAGAATGTGGAGAGGTGTACCTGGGCATATAAATAGTACGTGTAGAGTTTGATAAAATGTTTTTAAATTGCAGTAATAAAAAAAAATAACAACCAACTAATTAATTAATTAATAATCACCTTTGATGCTACAAGAACCCTTTATTGATAAGGAAAGGGTTGATTAAAGTACTCCAAGAAGCTTGATCTCTGTTACTACTGCACAGTGCCTGTACTGTGGTAATCTGCAGTCCCTACACACTTCTCACACATGGGTATACCAACATATTAAGAGCTGTCATTTCTGCAAGTGACTTCTGCATCTGTTGCTGCTGTGAAGGATCTTTGCATTTATCAACAGAAAAATAAAAATTCAGCCTCACACCATTGTGTTTGTGTGTTTTTCTTCTTACTTTGCATTTGGAGTCCAGGTTCCAGACTGCTTTAATTGGCTGCTCACAGTCTCTAGGGCATAACATTAACACCTGGGGGTGTGTGGGCATCCAAAGAGAGAAACTTGAAATCTCTGTCGTTTGTCTCCTGGAGGCTTTTGAATTGTCCCTTTTCTACCCAGTTTGGTGATGTGCTGGGAGAAAAGAGTGCTATAAAGCATCTGTAAGAGTTGGAGCCTTTTGCATTTTTGAGAAGTCAGCTACATGAACTCCAAGATGCATATTATTGAGTCAGATAATGCCTTTTAGTTGTTTGAATCAAGTTTCTCATTCTGAGTCAGATATTTTAATTGTTTGAATCAAGTATCTTTAAAGAGATATTGAATTTCTGTAAGTCCTTCACGGGACAGTTTGTAAGGTTGTTGGTAAAATGTTTCAAGAGTTATGAACTGAGATGAACAGAGAAAATGCTTCAGTTTTGAATGTAAAATAAGTTGGGGTTTTGTTGATTTTCTTTTTCAAATTAAAGTAGGCTGGACTGTGAATTGGAATTACATGGAGAAATGTTATATGAATTTGATGTAGATGATAGGAAATAAAAACATATTTTCAGTTTTATTTGAAAACCAAATAGTTATCATGCCTCTTCTTGTGACAGTGAAGTCAAAAAGCAAAGCTGGAATTGAATTGGTACAAGGAAAGGGTGGTAGGTAAACACTGGAATTCCAGGGAAATGGTGGATAAGGTGCAGCTTGAGTTTCTGTGAATATTTGTCTTCTAAAATCCTGGTGAGAAGCTGATTCCAGTGGTAAATCTGGGCTGCGGTGTTCACTCTTACAGAGGAATTGTCCAAAGTCTGGAGAGTTGTGGGCACAGAGTTTGGGTGGTTGGGAGTGGGGCTGTGGCTCATCTAGGCAGTGCATGCCCAGGTGGTAGAGACACTCTACCATTGGAAGTTAAGCCTTGTTTACATAGCCAGGTAATATTTATTCATAAGCAATTTTAAATTTAATTTTCTCTCAGGTGTCTATTTAAGTTGTATGTTTTTTCCTTCAGTCTACATGTGCTGTTTCTAAACTGGATTTTTAGTGGTCTTGCTTGTCCTCATTAGTTTTTTTTGTCTTACAGAGACATGAAGTAGATACTGGGGAACAAATTTTCTGGGCCAATTTTTGACTCTACCAAAATAATTTTTTTCCCCAATAATTTTTCTGAAGCTTTAAGTTGTTTCTGTATTTGTGCTATACCAAGATTTGGCTCTTTACCTTCATTTTCTTAACAAAGCTTTGAACTTGGCCAAGCCTTTCTTTTGTCACTTGTTTCCTGAAGTGACTTTCAGTTCTACTTCACCTGAGTAAAAGTTTCAGCCTTTTTTGTGGCAAGAAGTGTGCTTCCATTTTAAAGAGAGCTTGCTTTGTCAGTGCAGGTATTCCAGAGTGCTCTTTCTCCACACAGAGCAGCTCTGTGTCATGTTCTCCAGCATGACTTGAGTTTCCTGGTGCCGTGGTTTAACCCCAGCCAAAGCCAGCACACCGTGTAGGCAGAACCCAAGCGCTAATTGAATTTCCCAGCAGTGTGGGGCTCAGTAACAGCAGCAGAGCCTTTGCTGTGATGCCTCTTTCACAGTTGGCATGAATCCTTCGGGTCCATTTCCAGCCCATTGGAGCTTATTTTTGTCACTAGACAGGTACAATTTAAAGCTGCTCTAAACTGCATACATCTGTGTGTTTATATCTGCACAGTGAACCGGGTCTGGGCCATCCTTAGGGAGGGGAGCAGCCCTTGGGGCACATCCTGCCACATCAGCATTTCTGATGGAGGATAAGTGGGACGGGTGAAACAGCTCACCTTGCAGGACTAACACACTGATTGCATTTTCATCCCAATTTAGAAATTAAAACCTCCATGCAAATCCCTGGGTTTTTTCTGTAAAGTCTAAGAAATTCTTGCAGGAAAACCAAGTTTTTATCACAACTATGATCTTCACATTCCCATTCCCCTGCCATTCTCTCATGGCACAGCTCTAGCAGCAGGAGTTCTGATGCTCCAGTCTACCTTCACTTTGTATTTATTTTTGTGTCTGTGCTTCAGGTTTTAATCTGCATGCTCTTCCACATCAGACTCCCATTCAATCCCAATGCATTCCTGTCTCTGAAGTGGGGTTTTTGTCAGGTATGTTGCTGGCCAGTTTTGTGGCAATAGAAGGAAAAAATGCTATGTCCATACTTTTGAATTTTCCCCCTATGTCTCTCCCTATCTTTCCTGATGCCTTTTCACCAAATGTCTGACAGAAGTTTCAGAACCCTGTGCCTGTACATCAGGCATCAAATCCTGGAGATCTTTTGCAGTAATAGATCAGTTTATGGTGCTTCCCATTTTCCCTGAAGAACAGAGAATGGTTTCTTCACAGCTCAACCAAAATGAGCTAGTTTTATCTTTTATTTTCTAATTGACTTGATAGTTTGACCCTCATCATCTTCACCTTGTTTAAAGCATATCTCAGGATTTTTCTCTCTTTTGCAGGTTTGTTTTGTTTTTGTTTTTAATTTTATAGGCTAATTGCTGCCTTATGCTGTATTTTGGGGGATGCTTCTTGGGATTTGTGATATTAAGGATTGCTTCAGACCAGATTTTGAAATTATGGTAATTTCAAAATCCACGGTATAATTTTTAGTTAAATAGGTCATTTAGTAAAATATGGCCATATTTTTTCAGCTTAAAAATGTCTTAGCATGTAGATCTTTGTTACAAAAATAAGCCAGCTTCACAGAAAATGCTAGGGGTTTATTTATAAAGGAAAATAAAATCAATAAGTGCCTGCAAGCAGGTGTCTGCCTAAGCAGAAAGTGAGAGAAATGGGAGCTGTTGATGGAGAGGAGAGAGCAGTGATGCATCATCAGTACCAGCAAGGGAGAGGCAGAGGCTGAGAAAGGAAGGAAAGTATTCATTTGCCAGTGTGAGTTCCAGACTAACTGGAAGCAGTATTGGTTGGATTGCTCCAAGGACAGGAGTTTCAAATGTGGCCACTTCTGAAGTGGTGCTGGTAAAAGAAAGAGAAAAATTTAAATCAGGCAAGGATAAGGAGGAAAACTAGACTATTCCAGTGCTTCAAAGCATGCAGAAAAAAAAAATATATAAAAAAGCTCTGCTATTCTGCTTTTACTAGGGCCCTTTTGTCCAGAGGACTTCTGGGGGCATTGTAGGGTACCACTGCTGCTGTACAGAGCAACTCCACGCTACTGTTTGTCTTCCAAAATCCAGGCAGGCACCGAGGGCCATTTCTGCTCCCATTATCTTTGCTTAGTGAAGTGAGACTATTTGCAGAGTGAGTGTAAGTGCTTTGCTATTTTTCGTTGCCAGTAGTAGAAGAAAAAGGTCACTTTTTCTTATGGGGATTGGTTTGGATCTGTTCTGTTGCAGGAAGTTGAGAGAACTCCTTTGAGGTTTTTCACTTCTGCTCTGGTTGTTGCTCCTCCTCTGCTATCCCTGAGCACAGGCACAGAAAGTGACATGAATGCATGGTGGCTTTGGCCCTGACATTTCTCAGAACAGCTTGGCTTTGACAGCAGCATTTCTCTGCCAAGAGCAGCCAGGGAGGACAAAAGATAACCCAGTATCTGTACTTAGAGCAAACGTTGGTACTTTTATAGCACACAGGGGGAGCTTCCACTTTGAGAAGTTCATATTTCTCACAAGGTACAGGACAAGCACACAGTCTGTTATTAAAGGGACCTCACTTTTTCACAGGTAAGTGATGATGTTCATGTAAAATCAGTGCATCGGGAACGGGATTCCTAAATGCAAGGAAATAACCATTTTTGTGACTAGGTAAAATAGTCTTAACACTTTTAGAAGGGTTGAAACACTTTAGAGAAGTTGAAAAATGATGAGAAACGTAGGAGATGAGGGTGGTGGTGGCTGGAGGGTCTGTATTCCTAGGGTCCTCATTGTGCACTGTACTTTCTTGGGCACAGACAATTTTAAATCTTCAGGTCCCCACCACTGACATGCCTGATTTTTAATTTTCACCAAGTGACCATTTTTAAAGCAAAGACTTTTTGCTTTTTTTCCCCCTTTACCTCAGTCAGCTCAAGAAAGGTGTGATCAGCACAGACCTCATCAGCCCTGCACGGGGTGTCCCCTGGGGTGTCGGTGTTGTCACAGGCAGCCCTTGGAAGGTGAAGTGTGAGGGATGAGCCCCTCAGCTCCTGGCTGAGCAGCAGCGCCGGGCCTGGGCTGCTGTGGGCACTGGCTCTGCGCTGTGGGATGGGGCCTGCCTCGTCCCTGGCCTCTCTGCCTTCCCACCTATTTGCAGCTATTCAGCATTTTTCATATGCAACTGCAGGAACTTGAAGTGAGTGCCGCCAGGGCGTGTGACACCTTGGACAGGTGCTTTGACTGTGGACTGAGGTTCAGTTACCACTGCAGATTGACTCCTGCCTTTAGGGGAGCTGGCAGAGCTCTGTGTGCGCAGGGTGGTGGGGTTCAGCCCGTTTCTGCTGTGGCAGGGGCAGCACCGAGCCCTGTCTGTGCTTCTGCCATTGATTGACCTGCAGGATGGACACAAGGGTGATGTGGGATCGTATCTGCAGGACAATGGGCATGTACTGGGTGAAGGGTGATGTGGGATCGTATCTGCAGGAAAATGGACATGTACTGGGTGAAGGGTGATGTGGGATCGTATCTGCAGGAAAATGGACATGTACTGAATTAAAGGTGATGTGGGATCATATCTGCAGGACAATGGGCATGTACTGCATGAAGGGTGATGTGGGATCGTATCTGCAGGAAAATGGACATGTACTGAATTAAAGGTGATATGGGATCGTATCTGCAGGAAAATGGACACGTACTGCATGAAGGGTGTTGTGGGATGATATCTATAGTAGGAGTCCTAGTAATATCTGTATTGAATGTCTGTATGTGGAAGGAGCCCTGGTAAACCCCGGTTGGTCTTGATGGGCTACAGCTGTGATGTCCTCAATTGGGCCCAGCTGTAGCTCGTAAAGATAACTGGGATAAAAGGGGGCTGGGCTGCCCAGTCAGGGAGAGCCTTGGAGGAGCCCTGACTGAGAAGCAGCAAGATGAAGAAGAAGCCACTGGAGTACTCTGTGAAGAACTGCTGTGAGAAATATCGTCAAGAAGGTACGGGACTCTAGAAATATAATATTAACAATATGGGACTTTAGAAATCTAATAACAACAGATATCTGCAGGAAAATGGACATGTACTGCATGAAGGGTGATGTGGGATCGTATCTGCAGGACAATGGACATGTACTGGGTGAACCAGCCTGACCTTCTGCAACTAAAGAACAAGGCGATAAAAAAGGTGATGATGTGAGAAGAAAGAAGAGTTGCTGACAGACAAAGGGGTGTCAAGCCAGGTGAGATGACTCTTGCAGCTTCTATCAATTAGAATAAGAAAAAGATGCGTGGTGCCTGGTGGACAAAACAGAGCTGCCATTGTGGTGATTGTGTGCGGGGCATGGTGCGGGAGTGAAAGAAGCTAATGCGGCAGGTTCGTTCCTGGTGGTGGCTGCAAGGTAGAAGCATCCAAAAGAAAGCATTTTAAATAAAATCAGGTGATGGAGGGCACTAAAGGTTAGATAGGGTTTCCGTTTTGTTTAGTGCTGTTTTTGAGGTAGTTAGGAGAAAAGGAGGCAGACGGGCACAGGTACGGTAGCGATATGCGAGCTGTACAGCAGCCAGGTACCACGGCAGTGCTTTGTGTGGGAAGGGGGCAGTTCTTTCACAGCAAAGCGCTTCTGAGGAGAGCTTGTGCTCAGTCACTGCAGCTTTGGGAACAGCAGCGAGAAGCGCTTTTGTGTCCCTGGGACAGCAGGACGGCATGGCCCCCGTGCTCCTTCCCAGGGCATGGGTGGGCCATGCTGGGAATCCTCCGCTCCCGGGCCCCGAGCGGGGCGGCTTCATCTCCTGCCGCGCATTGTTTGGGTCCGGCCGGGGCCGGTGCCTGCCGGCTGCGGGGGGACGCGGGCCCAGGCGCCCGCCCGCCCCTGCCGCGGCAACGCTGGGGCTGGAACTGGTGTCCTGAGGTGCCGGGGCCCGGCGCCGCCCTGGTTCGCAGGCCGGCCGGGCGCGGCTCTGCCCCGTTCGCTCGGGTTTCCGGGGCCCGGGGGTCCCGGGGGTCCCGGCGCCGTGAGGGAGCGGCCCCGGGGGGCGGCGGCCGCCGGGAAGGGGGGCGGGGCTGCCCGCGCCGGCCCCGCCCCTCGCGCCCGTTGGTTGCGGCCCGGCTGTGTTTTGCATATTCCCCGCCCCGCGACGTCTCCGCTCCAATGGGAGCGCGGGTGCGGCCGTCTCATTAGCATACGCACCTCTGCCCTGGGCGCGGAGCCGCCGCAGGACCGAGCTCCGGGAGGGGCGGGAGCGCCAGCGGAGCCACCGGGGCCGGCCCGGCACCGCCACCGGCACGGCCTCCCCCGAGCGCTGCCTGCGCGGCTGAGATGAGCGGTGGCGAGCGGCGCTGCGGGCTGTGCACGGGCCAGGCTGGCGGCGGAGGGCTGACTTCCCGCTGAGGCAGCCCCGGTGCCGCGCCGGACGGAGGAGCCCCTTTATTTTGAATTTTTTTGTCGTTGTTGTTTTTGGTGGGTTTTTCTACGTTTTCCCGGCGGCCGGCCGGGCTCGGTAGGCGGAGGGCGCCAGCGCAGAGCCGCAGGCCGAGCCGAGCCGGGCCGGGGGGGGCCGGGCGGCCGGCGGGGTCGGCGATGCGGTGCCTCGCTCTGCTTGGCCTCGTCGCCTGGGGCCTGGGGAGCTGGGCCGGACACAGCGGCGGAGCGTCCCCCCCGCCCTGCCCGGCCCCGTGCAGCTGCGACGGCGACCGCGGCGTGGACTGCTCCGGGCGGGGGCTCGCGGCCGTGCCTGCGGGACTCAGCGCCTTCACGCACGCACTGTGAGTCGGGGCCGGGCCGGGCGGGCAGGTAGCCGGGCGGGGGGAGGCAGCCCCGGCGGCAGCCCGGGCGCGCGGGGGTGGCCGCGGCGCGGCTCTCAGAACGCGGCCGCGCTCCCCGGCCCAGCCGCCGTGCGGCCTCCGCGCTGGGCCCGGCGCTGCCGGGGCAGGTGAGCTCGGCGGGGCCTGGGGCGGCTCCGGGCGGCCGACGGGAGCCGGCCGGGCCCGAAGGGACTCGGTGTAAAGGCTGGGAGGACGCCGCTGGAGCCTGCGGCGGTGAAAGGCGAGGCTCGGGGGTTCGGCAGGGCCCGGGTCGATGCCGGTGCCGTCCTGAGGCGGGGGGGAGCTGCTGCCCTCGCTCGGGTGTGTGTGCGCCTCAGCGTGCGCCCGCGCCCCGGGTCGCCTTTCTCCTCGTTCTTCTCTAGAAACCGGTTGCCATTGCCGGTCGGTTTGCTCCCAAAAATTCAAGTCATTTTCAGCCCGAAGAACGCGTGAGTCTGTTAAATACCGTGTCTTCGCTTTTACGAAATCTACACCATGGTAAAGCGCGGGGGAACCTTGGAAAAACCAGCATAGCCAAACATCGGGGAGCTGTCGAGTTTTGCTCGTGAATGACGAAAAACAAACTCTCAAAAAAACCAAAACATTTTATCCCATGTTCTATGATAATGTTGTAAAGCAGGCAGAAACTGGTAGGTCTTGTGTGGCGTTTTGGTAACTTGAATTTTAATTGAGGAATGAGCACGGTTCTGTAGAGACATGACCGGGGAGGGATTTGCAGCTTTCAATACGGTAGCTTTGCTAATCCACAAACCTGTTAAGTTTCACAATAAAACCTGTCAGTCTTGCCCCACTTCTCAGCGCAGATTTCAAGGGTGGAGCAAGGTCTAGTATGGGCCAGTGGTCAAGTCTGGTATTACTAAAGCTCTGCCGTGTTTACAGCGTGTCATACAGCACACTACGGCAAACGATAGTGCTACGTCTCACATCGGCGCTGAATCGCTGTTTTGTCAGCACGCAGCAGAGGTGTATGCCTTGGAAAATTGCATTCTTTCCTTTGTCTTTGTTTGCCCACGCTTAATATGCAGAGGGAGTCTGATTCATAGTTACTGAGTGTTTAGTTTACTGAGGAGGTTTCCAATTTCTCCTACATATTTGGATTGTTTCTTTTAGTTGTTCAGGCTGGGTGGAGAAAGATTGCTGCGCCTTTTTTCTTGTGTACTAGTTGATGAATGGTAGAAGTTGCATCTGGTCTCACTTGTTATCTGTGCTTAAATATTTTGTTCCTTTTTTTGTGCTTATAAGGTGCTAAGTGGGACCTCGCTTTGTGCTGTTTTTCCTGTGGCAGAAATGGTGGTTTCTGAGTGTTTGGGGTAGGGAGTTAGACGCTGCTGTCATGAACCCTTGGAATTACTGCTAAACAGTCTTGTCTTCACTGATAAAACAGGGAAGTTACCCAAATTAATAAGGTGCTTGAAGTCTCTCTGGTAAAAGCTGCATTTAAGCATAAGATTTTATGGCTCTTATATTGTCTAGCTGTCTTATAAAATAGGTTGGAACATCCCTGAATGTCTGCAACGTGACATAAGTTGTCTAATGGGCACAAGTTGCCATAGCCAACACCCATTAGAGATAAAACTGCCAAAGAGTTTAATTGTGTAAGTTTCTCCTTGCTCTGCAGGTAAATTTCACAGAGCCAGTTGTTTCCCCTTGCTCTGCAGGTAAATTTCACACAGCCAGTTGTTTCTCCTTACCGTGCAGGTAAATTTCACAGAGCCAGTTGTTTCTCCTTGCTCTGCAGGTAAATTTCATAGAGCCAGTTGTTTCTCCTTACTGTGCAGGTAAATTTCACACAGCCAGTTGTTTCTCCTTACCGTGCAGGTAAATTTCACAGAGCCAGTTGTTTCTCCTTACTGTGCAGGTAAATTTCACACAGGCAATGTGACACTTATGGCAAAAGTGAGAGGAGGCCTGCACACTTTGAAATGGGCTTTGGAATGAATGTTTGTAGCTTTTGATTTTATGCTCTTTGAACTTGAGAAGAATCTTTCTCGAACTTGAGAAGAATCTGGTGCTGTGGCATGGAGGATACTCTGATCCCTGTTTGCATTCAGTTCCTGCTTCCTTATTTAGAGAAGGAAAATAATTGATGGCTTCTTGGTGCTTCTGAGCTTAACCAGTCTCTGTTGTAGTGAGGGCACTAGAATTTAGGGTATGTGGAAGACAGTTTTAGAGACAACAGAAAACTCACTTCTGACCTGCTTGGCCTGGACAATGTATAGTTTTGCCAGAAATGCTCAGTTGGTTAGTGTGGAAGAAGACACAAAAATAAAATCACGCTCCTACGTGACATGTTTGTCTCATGGCAAAGTACCTTAGCTACGTGAAGAGAAGAAAACTTTCTGTGCTCTATGTCAGGAGAGCCCCTCAGCATTGCTGCTGGGCTAGTTTTGGATTGTAGCCATGGCAGCGGAGAGCCTGTAGCACGGAGGTGGCTGACAGAGTGTTACAGGTGATGTTCTCTGATACTAAAGCAAAGGTATGCCCAGGTTTTTACTTTGGCCATGAGAGACGAAAAGCTGCTCATGATTGAAGTTGGCAGTGAATGAGTTCCAAGGCAGTTGAGAATTATGGAAGGAACCTGGTATTTAGTTTTTACTGGTTCTGTTTTTCTGTAGTCTTAATTTCTTTTTGTTAAGTCTAATCATTTAGCCTAACTTCCCAGGTGCTGCCATGAATGGTCAGACAGGGGTTTCTGTAGAGCCTTAAAGTCATATCCTTACAGAATACCCTTCCCATTCCTTATTTCTGTTTATTCAGCTGATCCCCTGCTGTCTCTTGCTTACTGTGGCGGTTTGAAAGCAGGGAGAGAGGTGTGATAGTGGGGGATTATGTGATTACCAGAGAATGGTGAGATCTCTTGAGGGTAATTCTCTCAGACCGAGCAGCTCAAAAAGATGGAGTATCTGGTCACTGCTTTTGAGTCATTGGTGAACTTTGAGAGGTGGAATTTGAATAAAGCTGTCCCAGCAGCAGTCAACTCAGTGAAGAGATTACTGGGAGATGCACAAGTGCTCAGGAAAGACAGATGACAGCACCAGGTCAGACCTTTCTGAGGGGATGGGATGGATGGGGATGAGCTCACAGGGAGTTGGGATGACATGAGCAAGGATAAATGCTTGAGACTTTTACTGTAGGCAGCCATTTGTATAATTTAGGTAGGTGTTTATGTAACTCTTAATTGCCATCTGCCAGTTGTTCTGTTTATGAACAACTTGTTTGGTTGCAAAATAACTGTAGTCTGTGCACGTTGTGGGCACAGAGTTAGTGGTGGTTGGGAGTGGGGCTGTGGCTGATCCCTGATTGTCTCCAGCTGTGCAGCACAGGTGAATGCCGTTGAAGGTGAGGAGCCAGGGAGTGCCCAGGGTGCTGAGCAATCACACGGGGAGCAGAGGGCTCACAGGGGCAGTGCGTGTGAGATGAAGGGAATAGAAGGTTGTGCTGAAGAGCAATAAGGAGCAGATGCTTGAGGCCTCCTTTGGTGCCAGTCGTGGCTCCACCATCCTTCTGATATGAGTAGGTGGTGCCTGTGCACCATATAAAGCATATGAAAATGGGTTTTGTTTGATTTTTTTTCAATGCTGTATGCTCCTGATTTTTGCTATGATGTTTCACGTGCCATGTTCCAGAAAACTTCATGCTAGTGAGAGGAAATTGTGGTAAGGCATACACATGTGCTTGTGCTTCTCATGGGTGTCAGCTTGAGAACCCACTTTCCAGTTTGGAAGGTTTAATACTTGTATGAGTCTTGTGCAGGAGATAAAAGCAAGAAATTCTAGATAATTCCTTTTGGAGAGATCTTCTATGGGCCTGGCTGACTTAGGTCTTGCCTGACAACCATGAGGAATATAGCCCCTTGTCAGTGCCTGCTATTATGTTTTAGGCACTTGAAATAAGAAATGAATAGGTAGTTTTCATTCTAGTGCTTCTTGTGTGTATTTTCACACAAGAAGGAAGGGTAGGGTCCCTTGCTTTAGTTTTGCTTTCTTGGAGTGTGTGAAAGGCAGGGGGGTTGGGAGCTCTGGCTGCCCTAGGCTAGGGGATAAACCTTCAGGATGGAATTGTCATATTGGTCTTTTGGGTTTTATTGCTCATTTAACCTAATAGTGCTGTATTTCTGTGTGCTGTCGTGCACTTTAGCTTTATGAGGTTGAGGTGTGGCAGTTGAGATCCTTTTTTCACTTGTTTGTTACTACAGGTTGCTTCAGCAGCCACAGAGAGTTGTTGATCTGTATTTTGGAATACATGCTATCTGGAGGTACCTCCATGCTCTCACCATTGAGTGACATCCCTTGGTCTGTGTATGAATGGCACAATGATGTGGTTCTGTTTTGGAGTGAGCAGAGCTTGCCCATTTTTTTTGTCTTTTTATCTGTCACTGTTCTTTTTTCTGTAGAATGGTGATAAAATGTAGTAGGGAGATGTGAGGTGTCTTCTTCTGATACATCTGGTGCAAAGATAGAGATATTTAGTGTACTGCTCTGGTCAGATGTCTAAGTATAGAAGGACCTGGCTGAGTTTTGTTAATGCTGTCTGGTAGAGTTGTTATGGTGAAAAGTGAAGATGTCCAGATGTGACCTTGAGTCTGGAAAACGTGGCATGATGGCAGTTCTTCTGAGGTAGAAAAGCCTTATCTAATTACAGGTTTGAAGGTTTTGCAGGTAAACCATTTAGTTTTTCATTTGCCTGTGCTAACTAATGGTGATGTGATGGCAAGTAGTAATTCCATACTTCTTTTAGAAAGACACGGTCATGTCATTTCAATTTGAATATTCCTGTAAGTCAGCAGAAATATTGTTACATTTGTACAGGCTCATGAAATCCCACAGACAGGAGGAGTATTTCAGTCTGGTGAACATTCAGTGATTCCAGCAACAGTCTTTCCAGCATGTACCACCCAAGGATTGGAGTCTTTATCTTCATTTTAAGCTGGCCAATTGATCTGTCAGTCTTGTAAAACAGTAGATGCATTTAGGTAGTGTACACAAAGTGAAGCTGTTGGTGATTCAATGTTAAGTATTTTTGCCTTTTTAATGTTTTTGTTGATATCAAATTTGGTGTTTTCCTCTTCACCATTTCTCCCCCCAGAAAAAACCCCAACATTTTGCCATAGCAGGTAATTCTCAGGTATTTGGCATTTATTTTGTACACGGAGCTCATTTGTATCATATGTAATTTCTTGTTTGATGTGTACTGGCAGAGGCTTGTAAATGTGATTTTGGGGAATAAATACTAAGATAAGTCCGCAGCATAGAAGAAAGTTGGACTTCAGTGTAAGCAAGCTTATGCTAGTAAGGAGGTAAATAATTACCATTTCAGTTCTTGAGAGAAATTTGCTAGTAACTATCTACTTGAGAAGGAAAATATGGAAGCTGTAATATAAGGACTAAAAAACAAAACAAAACTAAAAAAACCTCCTCTGCAAGGATCTTTGTTTGTTTTGTACTCTACATCTAAGCCAGCAATTTTTGCAGAACACAAGCTCTTATTTACCCAGAGAAAATTACTGGCCTAGATTTCCGAAGGGCTGAGCACCCATATCACATTTTAGAGAGCACGGTGGCTGCAGGGCTCTGGGAGTAACTCTGCATGTCAGAGATCTTGCTCTCAGCCACCCCTGGGCCTTCCCTAAAACCTTGTTCCTAAAGACGAGCCTCTTTTGGCAATGGGTAGGAGCTGGTGTTGTGTTTATTTTGTGGGATAGTTGCCAGCAGCCCGGGTTTGCCTGCTCCTGGTTTTACAAACAAGCAGGGGAGCGAGGTGCATGGGGCTGGTTCATTTCAGCAGGGCTGCTGGAACTTCATGGCAGCAGTTACTCTGTTCAGGCTGAGAGTGTTTCAGGCAGCAGCAGCTCTGTGCTGCCAAACTGTGGTTTTGGGTCTCTCTGTGGAAGAAGCAGAATGTCAAAAATAGCTTAAGGAAGAATCAGAGACATTTGTATGATCCTAGAAATAGGAGACTAAGGTAGAAAGAGCAGAAGCAGCCATTCTTATTTGAAGAAACTTGTAAGTTGAAGCAGCAGAGTTTTAAAATGCTACAAGCCCTTTGTTTACAGAGATCTCAATAGTGTGTCATGGATTAGAGGCCCTGGCCATCCTCTCCACCTGGTAGATTCACCATCTGCTTCAACAGTGACCTAGGATTTTGCAACAGAAAAAATACTCCTCTGTAGTTTTTCGTGTCTGCCTTTCAGGTGCTGTTGCAGTTTGGGATAAGATGTTCTCAAGCTTTGGTCTGAAAAGAGCTTTCTAGTAATCATGTGATGTTGGTTCTCAGTGCGCTGCCACCTCTAGCTTGTCCTGCTCAGCCCTGCTGAAGAAGTGGAGGTAGCTGTTGCTATTTCCTTTGCTCTTGCCCTGCTCAGCCCTGCTGAAGAAGTGGAGGTAGCTGTTGCTATTTCCTTTGCTCTTGCCCTGCTCAGCCCTGCTGAAGAAGTGGAGGTAGCTGTTGCTATTTCCTTTGGTGAGAGGTGGCCAGCTGGTGGTGTTGGTGGGGAGTTGTGTGCAGGGATGGTTGTCACAGGAGCTCACACAGAGAACAGGAAGATCTTGGTGTTACTGTGTAAATACTGTCCTCACTATAAATATGTCTGAGAGCTTTTCTTCAGAATCACGCCCAGATTCATTCACTTTTGTTCCAAATAAAGCTGGTATGTCCAAATTGGAAAAACATGCAGCAGTAGATACAAGGGTACCTGGGAAGTATAATTAAACAATGAAAAAATGGCCTGTGATGTACCTGCAAAACAGTTGACCTTTTTGCCTTTTTTTTTTTTTAAGTGCTAAGTTCCTGTCATTGAGTTCACTGGAGCTGGAAGTTTCCAATATTTTCAAATTGTGTGTCATTTGTTTTAAAATACATACTTGACATAGCAGGATCCATTTTATTTTACTCTTGAATGGTTTAATTGTTACA
This sequence comes from Calcarius lapponicus, assembly GCA_039654755.1. Taxonomy (NCBI): domain Eukaryota; kingdom Metazoa; phylum Chordata; class Aves; order Passeriformes; family Fringillidae; genus Calcarius; species Calcarius lapponicus. The sequence goes on along the minus strand of CM077468.1, from coordinate 474,455 downwards.
AGATTGTGACAAGGTCAGCACTTTCCACTTCCCAGAAACATATTCCTGTTGCTCAAAGAATAAGGGAAATCTGTATTTCAGCTTCACCAAGAATGTGAAGGCACAGTGATGATATACATCTCTTACAAAACCGCAGAGGGGACTGCAGTGATCTCAAAAATAACAGTTCAAAGTTGGTGTCTGAAAACTGCTGTTGAATTTGAGTGGGTAATAGCCAACTTATGGCATTATGCATAATGTCAGCCAATATGGTAACATGTTTTAAAAATACAGGTAGCTGTTTTTAACCAGGTGATGCTGGTATTCCCTGATGGACTGTGGTCTGACATCTGTCAGGGATATGTTTTATTTTGGGAAATAAGAATATCACTTAAACATTTTCTTACTAAAATATCAAGACTTTTTTTTCCTTTTAAAGTGATGTGCCTCGTCCTTTTCTCTCTCCAATCAGTTGTGGTAAAATGCTAGGTCTTGAAAGGACTTTTTTCACCCTAAAACTTTTAATCAGATGTGTATGGACTTTTAAACGGTTACACGATTAGTAGTGAATCATAAATGAATGTGCAATTTCAGAGGTACACAGGAAAGGCCTAAACCTGTTTAATTTACCTTAATAATGCTGCAGATGCAGTTGTATATTTGGTAAAGTTTCTCTCTGAGGCGTGTTTTACCTGGGGGGGTTGCTGTTCCCTTGTTGACACGTGCAGGGTTACAGACTGATGCCTGCCCCAGTGCCCGGGGGGAGAGCAGCATGGCTGTGCTTTCCTGGCCATGTCCCTGACAGTGAGACAGATGCACTGCTCCATCCCATCCTGGAGAGCCCTGTGTGGGCTGCACAGCCAGAGGCTCATTGGCAAGGCAGCCAGGAGGTTTGCTGGGAGCAGTTCAGCTCTTGCTGAAGCTCTTGTGCTTTGCCTGGCGCTGCTCAGAGGTGCACAGGAAGCCCAGGTGTGGAGCAGTGCTGGTTTGGCCTTGCACTAGTGCAGCGTATTGCAGAGACCATGCAGCGCAGCTCACTGGGGCTGTGTTTCGTTCTTTTGGGTGTGATACTGTGCAGTGTTTCTTTCTGAGCCATTTGGGCACTGTGGGGGTTGTGTTTGGTGTTCAGCAGATACAGAAGACATGAGTGCAGATGTGGGTCCTGCTGGGGTGGACTTGGGCTTGGTGTCTCCTGTGCCCGTGGCTCCCCCTTTCAGAGCACAAAATGCAAACGCCGTTCCCTGCTGTCCAAACAGGACGTGGCAGTGTGTGAGCTTGTAAAGGGAGAATTAGTTTTTCCTGCACTCAGGGCTTTAGGGTTGTGGCAGGAAAGCAGGACAGTAGCTCCTGTTGCTGGAGGAGGAGATGGTGCAGGTCAGGAAAGGATGTCTGGGGAAGCTGGCTGCCCCTTGCCTGTCCGAAGGAGTCGGTGGTGTATAGCTTCAGTCCTTTCTTTGTTATTAGAGTTTGATATGTGGGATATCCTGGCTGTCCTTTTTAAAGCTTAGTCTCATGTTATTTCAAAAATAACTCTTCCTGCAGAAGTTTGCTTGCTGAAGTTTTGTAAATGCTGATCCAGATTAGCAGCGGGTGTAATTTGCTCATCTGGAAAAGTGAAGAGACTGAAACCTGTGACTTTGGAGTGCAGGTCCTCTCTGGCGCAGAGGGACATTGTGTCTGGAAACATGCATGGTGCTCTCCATGTGGCAGAACTGGTGCATCTGACCTTCACTCCACTTGTGCGTGTAGAAGCTGTGAAGAGGTTGCCATCTTTTTCAGCTGCCATGGTTGAAAGCTCTAGAAATATGTTGATTTCTTTTTTTTTTTTAACTAGGGGAAACCTTTCCCAGACTGGGGAGCATGCCTGTAGTAGTGCTCTCAGCAGTTGTGTGAGCTGCTCCTACAAATCAGGAGTCCTTTAGGCTACTGCCAGGAGCCCTGCACCGTTTGGAAGGTGGCTGCCTGACTTGGACGTTTATTAAGGGAATTTTGCAAAGCCATTGTCAGCAGCAACCTACATATTTCTTGTTCATCTCCTTTATTTACAGTTTCACTCAAGTAGCTGCTCTCTTGAGACATGAAGTGTTCACTGTGCTGGGTGTCCTCTTGGGGTCTTGGTGGCCTTCCTGGAACTAGCTGGGGAGAGAGAAGGGAAATGGTTCATTGTAAAGAGTCCTACTCTGAGAATGTAGTTACTGATGACTGGGGCCTGCACAGGCTTCTGTCTTTTGAAGTTTTTTTACTGCTATTGGCTTTAACATTTGGATTTAGAAAAACCATAATGGAAGTGGATGGGCTAATATTGACCAAACTGTTAATATTTTACAGAACCTAGTGTGAGTCTCTTGCTGGGTGTAGAAAATCCATGTCTTTTGCAAGGGCAAATCTGGCTCTGTGTTACTATGGCTAAGTGTTTACTGGAGGCATTATATCTCTTCAATATCAGGTCAGTCATTTATTTAGAATTTACTTGCTCTTGCTTGACATTTTTCTCACAAATTTCAACTAGTTTGTTTCCATGTTCTTTTTCTGTAACCTGCTTGCTGCAAAGGCAGGTCTTGAGTTTTCAGACCAAAAACGAACAATATCTCAAATGTTCAAGAGGATTAAGCAAGGATTTAATTTGTTTTTGGTATAATAAGTGGCGGTTGTTTACTTCTTCAGCAGAATACTTTGCAGTATTGCAGCAAGACTGGTTTTTCCTCCTTAAAACTCTTAAACTCTCCTGAGTAATCATGCCAGTAAAACAAGTCTGTGTATTCAAAAGAGGCTAGCATGAAAACAATAATGTACCTGAAATCTCATTTAAGAGTAGGACTGCTTGCACTGTGATTATATCTTCACTTACACAAAATAAGTTTTTTTGGGTTTTTTTTTTGTTTGTTTGGTTTTTTTTTTTTTTTTTTTTGTTATCTAAAAGCATGAATGGGAGAAATTCTGTAACAAACATCAGATAAATATTCAAACACCCTTGGTATTTGCCTCACCAGATATATTCCCTATGTCCTTCAGGCAAAGTGCATCACCTGGTCTGGGTTGGTTCAGTGCCATCAAGAACAGAGAATAGCAGAATAATAATGTAAATGTAGAAGAATTTCTCCCTCGTGCCATTTGTCATTGAACTTGCCTCAGTGAATTTGGTGCCCAGTCTGATTTATTGTTTTATAAAAATGTCAGATTGATACTGCTGGCCACTTCACTGTGCAAATTGACTTTGCCACTAGTTTGTCCTTTGGCATCTTCAGTGGGAATAAGCAGCTTGTGTTTCATCTCTGGCCTGCAAGTGCCATCAGGAGATATACTTTAGAGGTACTGGAGCAACTGAGGGTTCTACCGTGTTTATGATACATGTACCTCTTTCAAAGAAATCCACTTCTTTCCAAAAAGGATACATTAGTTGCATTGTGCTGTTACTGAGAAACAGAACTAGAATTACGCAGTGGCCACTGTCATCCCACGTACTGAATTAGTTTTAATTGTTGGTACCTTCCTTGAACTATCCAATTGAAAAGTAGTTTCTTAAGAGAACTTATGAATCTCTTGTGTGAATCAACAGGCCAAGTGTAGAAGTAGTTTTGCATATGACCATTTTCAGCCTTACAAGTTTTTTGCATCTCTAATTTAAAGAAAGAAAAACCATTGAGTAGTACCACCCTCCCTTGGGATTTGAGCCCCGCTCGTGTTTGTGTTGAAGTAGAAGCCTGATGTGTGGTACTGGTGAATTCTGTTTAGCTCTGCTGTACATCAGTGGAAATCTGCAGGAGCTTGTGGATATCTGGTTTGGCAACCTAATCTAAGGGCTTTGCTAAAAGAGTTCAGAGTAAGTGACTTAAAAATTTTTTAAGTTTGGTAAAGGAGGCAGGTTCCTGCAGCAGAGCAGTGCTAGCAGATGCTTCTTTTGAGGCTGACAATTCATATCTGCAGAACTGTTGGAAAAGCCTTAAGGTCTGTCAGTGTTATAGATGTTGCTTAACTCCTTTGGGAGCTCAGACATACAAGCATAGCTTTAAATAGGATTGCTTCTTAACCCATCTCTATGAAATAGTCAGCCTTTGGTTTAGGTGTCTCTGAAGTGCACAGGGTGCTAGAAATACAGGATATTGCTCCCTATTTGCCTTGTATTTTAAAAGCAGGTAAAACATGGTATAAATCCAGAGAATATGTGCAGATCACCCAAGAAGCCTCAGCAGAGCCTCGCTGCATGCACAGGTAAAAGCACAAACAGGCCCTGTTGTGCTGCCGTCCTCTCAGCAGCAGCAGTGCACTGCAGATGCCTTGGAAAGGCTCTTTTCTCCAGGTGTGCAACCTCCTTGGAAGGAGGAGATTGTGTTATAGCTTTTCTTCAGCAGCTTTTCCCTGCAAATAGCTTTCATTCAGTTTTCACAGAGTAGCCCAAGGCTTTTGGGGAAGGACTGGGCTGGAAACTCAGCACACTTATTGCCATATGTTGCATGCATTTAGACAAGGTGGTGGATGAAGCACAAGAAGTATCCTAAACATTGAAAATCTTGGTCATATTTTAAGGTTTTTTAGCTGTTACAGAGATAACATCTGTGGAGAGATTAATGAGCAATAAGTAAACTGTGTCGAATCCAGGACTGCAAAATGCAGTTTAACTGCTTTAGGTTTTAGCACACTCATTTAATTACTGGGTTACTGTAGGTTTTCTCTGCTGTGGAGAGTGTGTGTGTGTGTAAGGGAAAATAACTGTGAATGAAGTTTGGGAATATTGCCTTTGTGTTGCCTACACAATCCCACTTTATATTATCCCTGCCTTAATTTCTTTTCAAGAAGATTGTAGGTAGGTCTTGCTATCACTTACACTCAACTATTTCAGTGTCCAGTTCCCCATGTGATTTAACATACACAAGTTTAGTTATTCTTTTCTGGCCTAGGGAGAGATTTCCTTCCAACAATTACCTTTACTGCCCTTTACCCTTCTGCACATAAGTTTGTTTGGAGAAACATAGTTGCTTGGTAAGCAACTCCAAACAAGGCAGTGCCTGGAGCTGTCTTGGAAACATAAATTATACCTTTTAAATAGCATGTTAAGCTTCATGTGCAGAAAGTAAACGACTAGATGTACTGAATGAGCAAGCTCTAAACATTTCTCGCTGAGCTCTAGGCCCTGTGAGTTCCTCAGGAAAGCACCAGTTCACTCTGCCCTTCAATACTCTACTGGGGCAATGCAGGTACAAAGACAGTCAGGTTACCTGATAACCTCCATGCATTCAGCCATTGCTTTCTCCTGGCAGCTGTTCAGCCATACAGTAGTCAAATGTATTTATGAGATGAATGTGATGCAATGCTGCCAGACAGATTGCTCCTGTGGTAGCAAAGAAATACATATTTAATCTTGTGGAAATTTCTCAGGATTGTATCCTTCTGTTTGCCTTCCATGGTGACCTTCTTAATGCATAGTATGGATGAAAGAAAAGAAAATATAGATAGTAAAGACCAGCAGGGACAAAGTGCATGCGTTCTTTGTCAAAACCATTTGTATTTTAATTCAACGGTAGTTAGAGAATTCCTTGAGCTCAGTGGTATAGAATTATTTCTGAAAGCTGTTTCATTAATTAATCTACATGCTGTACAAAATACAGTCTGATATGTAAGGGATGGTTGCTTCATTCTACTATGTTTACTATAAATAATCCTTATATCTAACTATTTTGGGGTAAATATAATGAAAAGCAGGAAAATGTTCCATTTGTCTTGAACCTTTGAATATTTAGTGTTCTTATTAAGATGGAATAATTATTTAACTCTACTGTTAATGGCAGTAAATATTTGTGAAGTTGACTGTCTTTTTGTATGTGGAAGAAGAAACTGTTTTAACTTGACAAAGCTATGGATCTTTTAAAATAAAATTGCCTTCTTCATTCTTTGTGTTTGCTCAAAAACACAAATAGTGGTCATGTTTTGCCCATTTCCTCACCTTTCCCCCTAAGGTAGTCTCTAAAATCTCTAATCTGATCACCTGTCCCCTCAACTAAAATTTAATATAAATCACTGCATCTGCTTTACACTTTTTTGATTGGGTAGTGAATATAAGATAGATTGTTATTTATTGTGTCATCTGACACTGTATTTGCAGAGCATGATTCCATTTGTTGCATTAAAAATAGTTTGCCAGTTTCAATAGAAACCTTTTTACTCTCTGAACTTTCAGGATGTTTATTTTTTTAATGTTATCTTCATAGTTTTGCTGGTGATAAATTGGAAGAATGGGTGTGTTAATGGAAGCAAACTATTAAATTGGTAATGAGGAAACAGGGTGTCAATAGCTTAAAGGTATCTGTGCTAGGAGCAGGTTTCAAGCTGTGTGGCAGGTTTTACTGGCCTTGGTTTACTGATCCAGTAAAATCCAGTCTTTCAAGGTAGGAGGAACCAGACTTCTTCAAAATAGGCAAGAGCAAGACAAACCAGATCATGGTATTAAGGGAGCTTAGCAAGGATACGTGTTGTCCACCTTGTATCAAGTTTAGTTGTCTTCCCGTGAATTTACACTGACTGTCAGTGGTCTTTAGTTAGGCAAGAGCTGGGGCGTATTTCCTTGCCTGTAGGATAGCTGTGATGATGTGAAAATATGCCCATGTTTGTCCTGTGGAGATAACCGAGGGCACAAGTGTTCGTAAACCAAGTCTGTTTGTTGGAGTTCATCTGTAAAATGCTTATTGCTGGGAAAATGCACATACTGCTTCTGTCTGTAAGCAAGCTGAAAATACATGCAGATTTTGCCTTCTGTGGGTTGCTTCTTTTCACTTCCACATGAATTAGGTGTGTTTGTGTAAAAATTGATTCTATGTACATGATCAAAGCTGACAAGCCTTAATCTCTGTTGCAAGGAGTGTGGACCAGGTAGTCGATGTGATAGGTCTTTGTTTTTCATGTGAATACTTGACATGCTCTGTTTGCATTAAGTAAGCTGGTTTTTTCTTGACAGTTTAGTGATTAAAATCTGATTGGTTTTAAATAACTGTAGTAATTTAAATACTGAGAACAAAGTTAAACTGAAGAGATAACCTTTTCAAGAAAATAACTAGTAATGAGAGCTTCTTTGGCCTCTTTTATAATTGCAAGCTAGGGCTATCTGTTCTTTTTGGTAGAGGGTTTCTGTGAACCATTTCATATGTTTGTATATGTTTTCCTTAAAAATTAGAAAATACGCTAAGGTTTTTATTGGCTTATATTGTTGTGTCAGCAATAGTAAATATTACGAATTGTATTCATGTTAGTGCAGAATCCAGAAGTCCAGAGCTGTGTGTTCTGCTGAGTTTGGTTAGCACAACTATGCAGTTTGGGTTGCAATTCCTAACCAATAGTCATGTTTGTGAGTGCCTCTGATGTCTGAGTAGTTTTGGGGCGTTTGTTTGCTTTCATTTTTTTCCACAGAATTGTTGGCGTTGGAGGGACCTCTGGAGATGATCCAGGCTAACCCCCCTGGCCAAGGCAGGGTCACCCAGAGCAGGTGGCACAGATGTGCGTCCAGGTGGGGTTTGGATGTCTCCAGAGGGAGACTCAGTGACTTCCCTGGGCAGCCTCTTGTACTCCTCTGCCACCCTCAATGTAGAGAAGGACTTCCTCATGTTGGTCCCTCAATGGGACTTTGTGTTTTAGTTTATGGCCATATTTGCTTGGTTGTTTTTGTTTGGGTTTGTTTGAGGGCTTTTGTTGGTTTTTTGTTGTTGTTTGGTTGGGGGAGGTGTTTGTTTTTTGACAACAGCAGATTAGACACTTGCGACAGCGTTCACAGGGGTCCCAGGGTGAGGGAGGAGACGAGGATCTGACTCCATGGTTCAGAAGCCTTGATTTATTATTTTATGATATAGATTATATTAAAACTATACTAAAAGAATAGAAGAAAGGATTTCATCAGAAGGCCAGCTAAGAATAGAAAAGGAAAGAATAAGAAAGGCTTCTGTGTTGGACAGAGAGTCCGAGCCAGCTGACTGTGATTGGCCATTAATTAAAAACAACCACATGAGACCAATCCCAGATGCACCTGCTGCATTCCACGGCAGCAGATAACCATTGTTTACATTTTGTTCCTGAGGCCTCTCAGCTTCTCAGGAGAAAAAAATCCTAAAGAACGGGTTTTTCAGAAAATATCATAGCTACAGACACTGAGCCATGCAGCTAGTGAGAGGCAAAGTGTGGGCCTTGGGTTGCACAGGGTGGACAGGGTCTTGTTATGCTTTTTGATATTACATTGGAATGGCATATTCTCACACTATATTGCAGTTTTATCAGATATTCTAGCAATATTTTTATCAGCTTGATGCCAATTGATTGTCCCCGATGCATTGGATGCTCTTAGGATGAGCTTTCATGCTTGGTTTTAGAATGTAAATTACTTCTCTTGCTCTTTGCTGCTAGGGAAGAGTTCCTCCTGACCTGCTGTGGTAAATAATCACAGAAATTGTCAATAGTGTGACAGAATTTGAGTGCAGTTAGTCCTTTATCAATGTTGAACTCTGTTAAGGTCAGGGATATGAGACATTCTGATAAAGGCTTGTGAATAGGCTTTCCAAAATATGTGCTTAGACTTAGGCCTTCAAACCAAGCCATGCAGACATTGCTGTGGGTTTTTCCTCCCTATTTTTTGTATAGTTACATCATATTTTCTTGTAGGAGGAGGAAACAGGAACACCATTTAGGACAGGTGGTCATCATGTATTATTTGTTGTGGCCTTAATTCAGTGGTCTAAGGTAAGACTAGAAAGAGATTTTGGTGTATAATACCTAGGTAGGCCATCTTATCTTTGAAAAGCAAAATCACTGTGTACCATTAGATGCCCTACCATTGCTGATAGGAAAGTTGTTTCTTTGATTATATGAACAGAGTTACCTGCAGCTGACTCTCTGATGTATTTAAAAAAAAATATGAAAAGTTTTTTTATTATTTTAAAAATGTCCGTGTTGATTTGTACCCAGTTGCATTTTCGTAAAATCATAGAATGGTTTGGGTTGGAAGGGACCAGAGATCACCTAGTTCCAGCCCCGCTGCCGTGGGCAGGCACACCTTCCACTGGAGCACATCAGACCCCCCATCCAGCCTGGCCTGAGCAGGGGATGCTCCAGGGATGGGGCACCCCAGCTTCTGTGGGCAGCTGGTTCAGTCTCAGCACCCCCACAGTAATGAATGCCTTCCTGGGATCTAAGGTGAGCCTGCTGCTTTCACTTGGATCCCATTCACCCTGCTTCTGCCACTCCATGCTCTTGTGAAGAGTCTTTATCCCTTGCTTTTCTAGGCTCCCTTCAGGTACTGGAGGCTGCAGTCACCCCAAAGCCTTCTCTTTTCCAAGCTGAACAATCCCAGGTTTTGCCTGGACACAGTTTTCTTTATAGCATGTGGTGCTTGTTAAATAGTGCCTGCCTGATACGTAGGTGGTGTAGTGAGGATTTTATAACATGGCTTTTTGCATTCACTCAGATTGGCGTTTCTAATAAAAATGGCTTTTTCTGTTCTTCGTGTTTTGGGGGTTTCTGTCAATTGGAAAAAGGCTATTCCAATTTTCTCTCGGGTAGAAGGTGCTTTAGAGACTACCAGAGCCTCAGCCTGTGATTCTTTAATGTGAAAAATATCCTCTGGTAATGATTCTGGTAGCTTTTGGCTGGACTGGCTGGGGCAGTCTCCCACGCGGGGAAGCTGCTTGTGTTCACAGGACATTTACAGGATAATGGAGTGAGGCAGAAGCAGCTGGGGGGCTGGGACCATGGTTGGGCAAGTGATGGCTTCGAGTGGTGCTTGTACCTGGTACTCCTTACCCACCCCCAGCTCTTCACCACATGCTCTGGATGCCTCCCAAAAAAACAGTGACCACCTTAGTCTGCTGCTTTGGCTGGTTTGGAGTGGGAAGGGATTAGATAACTGGGTTTCCTCCAACCAGCCTGCATCTGTGAGGATGATATTTCAATGGTGTTTTCTTAAAACGGTTTGGTTTCGTGTTTGTGGCTCAAATATTACAAGTTTCTATAGCATTTCTGTCAAACAGAATCTGTCTGCACTGCTGAAAAGCAGATGTAATCCTCAAATGTCCTGTTGAATACACACCCATCAGTATTACATTAGTTTGGTCCTAAATAGTGAGTACACATTACCTTCATTATTTTAAATGCGAGCTGATATTTAATTGTACGAGAGGCCAGTTAGATAGCAGGGCTTACCCTTGAGCAGCTGTATTTTCAGAGCATGCTGATGTGTCATGTGCAGTGTCAGCAGTTCCCGGTCCTTTCTCAGCTGTGTGCCTCGGGACGCCCAGGGATGTCTCATCAGCATGCCTTTTCCACATGCTTTCATTTCGGGAGATGCTGTCTTGTGATGGCTTTGAGCGAGCTGTTGCAGATAGGCTGGGTTTCTGACTACCTGTATTAGCAGGGGATGTACAGCAAAGAGTCAGCAGAGTAAGCTTGAACTTCTTGTTATTGATGATAATATTTAAAAGCTCAAATGTAACAGTATTTCAGTTGTGAATACGTGGAAATTGTGTGTACTGCTTAATGTGTTTCAGAAATCCCTGTTACTTTTCTTCTTTCAATACAAGAAAACAGGCGTGTAATGCCTCATTGAAAGAAGCCTGTAGGGGTGCTTTGCGAGGGACTTAATTAAGGGCTTTGAAAGACTAAACAAAAGGAAAAAGAAAATGCTACAGGGTTATTGTTATTCCAGCCCATTGGCTCAGAGAGCTGACCATCCATTGGTGCCTTCTATCCTTTTGCGAGCTGAATGACACTTTTGTTCATGGTTAACAGAGGTGAAAGAAGCCAATTATTGGCTGTCTTTTCCACAGGGCAGCTGCAGACGGATTTCACTGCAGGCAAATATGGACTCTTCTACCACAAGGATGGTTGTGATGACAGTTATTTTTGTGTAATTGTACGAAAGAAAACAGATCTTTTTTTTGCCTTCCAGTGACTTGTGTAGATGTTTATTGAAAACTACTGTGAATATGCTGGCAGGGAGTGGGAACGTGTGAGGGACTGGATTCCCCATGCTAACAGTGCACTCAGCTTTTTCTGTGAGTGTGTGAATGAGTGAGGGTTTTTAAATTTACTTTTCTCCTCTTATTTTCTTTTTTTACCTTGAAATTGCAGTTGATTTGAACTGTAGAGTTTTTCTAATTGGTGTACGGTGTGCATTTAACTCACTTATGGCTTGCCAGCTCAGGCTGTGCTGGCTCCTCTGTATGCAGTGATAGAGGGACAACGCCGCAGGTTAGTGGGAAGCCCTACAACAGCAAAGCACGCCATTAAGGACCCAGAAAGTGTCTGTGCCCGAAACTTGTCACCCCTTCTCCCACATCTCTGTTGCTTGGTCCAGTACGTTATAAAAAAGTCTTTTCCCCAGCTCTTTCTCTTAAAATTTAAGACGTATTCTTTTCCCTGCAAATTTCCTTTGTTTCGGTGGTTGTAGTTTAAATGTGTAAAGAGGCTCAGTGGATGAAGAACCAGGTTCTCTGACTGTTGGGATTCTGAAGAAGTCCCCTCCAGTTAGGGACAATTTTAGAGCAAGGGCCAATGTCTCAGTCAGAGTTGATGTGCGTTTGTTACACAGCAGACTTCTTGTCGTCTTGGCTGCTCCTTGGCCTGTCACTGCTTGAGCCTGGGCTGCTTGGGAAGCCTCTTCGCATTTAGACATCATTCACAATTGTTAAAAATAGCTTAGAAACTGTTGTAAAATAGTTGATAGATTGTTAAGCATGTACTGCTAGTCTGGTTATTATATTGTAAAAGGGATTAAAAGGGTAGTTATAAGAAATATGGTACTCAAGGTACCATAACACACCTCAGTAAAGTGCACCATGAGCCGGCCTGAAAAGAGCTGCAGTGGCCAATCAAACGCCTTAAACCTGCATGCAAATGAAGGATCCAAAAAGACACCAATCCAGAGGGACAAAATACAGGGTAAAAAGGGGCTTCTGGACCCACTGAGGTTGTGCCACTCCATCGGGGCCATGGCTGCTGAGCAGCCCCAGCCCCGGCACTGCTCCATCCTCGACAGGAACGCTCCAGCTCAGCCCAGGGCCCTCTTGCTTTAGGCCTTTCTTTTTATTACAGTAAATGCTGAAATTACTTTAGTACCGGGAGCTTGCTCTTGTTTTTATCAACAATAACAATATTAAACATGGGGACAAAGGTGATGCCCCTCAATTTATGTAGTTTTCTGCTGCAGGTGAGATTAGAGTCTGCCTTTTGTCCTCAGACCTTTGGAAGTGGAAATGCTGAGTAGATTCCTCCTTCATCTGTTGGTGAATAAAGAGGAGTTTTGATGCTTTCCTTTGGTTTCTTTTTATCCAGACCGAATTTTTTCCTTTATAGATTTTGTGTGTGTGTGGCATGGCCTGTTACCTGCAGGTGGGACTGCTGCTGCCGCATCCTGCTGTATTGCTCGTCCACGTGGACTGAAGTGAGTTGTGCCCCCATGAGCTTAGCCCAGTGCAGGCAGCCTTGTCTGAGGCTTGGAGAATCTTCAGAGGATGTGACTGGGAGGCAGCTGTCATTTGTGGGGTGTTTTCCATTGTGGGGCTGTGCTCTGCAGACTCCTGGGAAGGAGAGATAATAACAAGATAATTCCTAGCACTCTGTGTGAAAAGAAATAAAATGGGGTTTGAATACTCCCTTGATGTCCCTTGTTCAGTCCTGTGCTATTGAAATAGAGGGTGAACCTGTGGCTCTTCTCGAAGAGTGTCCTGGCAGATGATTTGGGCAGCTTTCATTTTAATTCGTGTCTAAGGTTCACTGGAAGGTAAGGTGGATGCTTAACCCATGTCTTCATATGTATCTGTAAGGAACTTGGACATGGATCTCAAATCAAGAAGAGAAATGTAGCTGATACCATCATAACTCTACAGAGCAGGAAGGCTGATGAGGCTGTTTGGATTCTTGTATTCAGCTCCACTCCTTGCCAATAGGCAGCAGCTTTGCCATTTGTTGAAGGCACAGTTTCCTGAGAGAAACACAGGTTGTGTGTTAGCACCCATGAACTCAGCCACATGGGAAACTTTAATCCTTTAAATGCCACAAAGTAGAAATTACTCTTATGTTAAAATGATATGCAGTAATTGATGATCAAAAATGTTCAAAACTTAAGTTTTACATCTTACCAAAATTGGTTGTTCTTCATCATTTTATTTAAGATACCTTGAAAATTGCTACATATAAGCATATTTGGTTCTAAAAAAGTCCTTCCAGGTGCTGCCATGAAGTCTATTTTGGCACTAGGAAGTTGTACTATGTGCTTTTAGTTTTCCCACAGTATAGATATTTTGAGTGCTTTTTGCCAGAAGTAGTTTTTAGTTACATCAAAGTTACGTGTTAGATGTGATTGAAAAAAAAAGTTGAAGTGCTAAAGCTGTTGTATATAGGCTTGGACTAAGCACAACATTTAGATTTTGTCATCTGGCTTCATTGTATCAGTGACTGTGCTCATACACCAGTTTTGTTTTGCTATTTTCTTTTGGTTTTAGCCTTCTAAAAATGTAGGTCTCTCACCCAGACTTTTGAGGCTCCGGTTCCTTTCAAAACATTGGGCGGGACAGACTAGAACACCAAAATAAACCAGGAAAAAAAATGAATACAATTCAAAGTACTTATAGTTACTAAAGTTGGCACTTTGATGAAATCAGATTTATAGCTGTTGATGTTCTCTTTCTGCAGTAGAGCAAAAACACGCACAGTGAAGCTGCAACAGAAGGTTTTTATGTGAATATATGTGTGAATTGGTGTCACAGCTCAGGAACATGGGTAGCTTTAGCCTCCTCCTACCTCACAGAGATGCAGAAGCGTTCTCCTTTGGACCCAAGACTTGGGAAGGAAAGCAACCTGTGTAAACCCAGGAGATCTCTCTCTGCTGGAGCAAGACAAGGCTCTGGAGCTGGCTGGGATTCCTGGTGTGAGGCATTTGTTGTTTCCTGTTGCTAGGTGGATAAGGGGGATGTGGTGTCCTTGGAGTCCAAAGGGTGAGTGTGACTCCCCACGCTGCTGCTGGGGCGGGTTGGGGTTTATGGCATTGCCCTTCATCCTGCAGTGAAACGTGCCTGGTGGGTGCTGGGGCCGTGCGGCAGAAACCTGAGACTGGAGGCGGGACAGACGGACCCAGAGCTCATGGAACTGGTTTGGTCACATACTGCCCTCGTGCTCCTGAAGGGCTGTGATAAGGGAAAAGGGCTCCAGAACTTCCTCAGCGCTAATGAACAGAACGGTGGCTTGGTCGTGCGGGAGTGTTGGTGTCGAGTTTTGCAGTGTGTTTTAACTTCAAACACAGATATGGTTTAAACCTGCAACTGACAATTCAGTAAAGACAAACCAGTTAGCATTGTTGAAAAATGAAATAGTTAACCTCAGTGACTGGTGATTCCATTATGGTAAGGAGAGTTGATGCAACTGGCAAGGCTTACCCTATTTTAACTTAGCTGCTGGTGTAGTGTTAAACTTTATTTACTTAAAACATAGCAAATACCCTTCCATAAAGCTCCTTTAGGATTTCTGTTGCTGGTTTTATTACAGGCATGAGCTACATGTGACATTTTTTCTTATTGTCTTCTTCTGTGCTTTCCTCTCCTACTACCATAGTAGTCAGCTGCTCCATAAAAGGTAGCTAACACCATCTGGACAAAAAAACCCAAAAAAACCACAGAAATATACAGCCGGGGTATAGTTGGTTGAATTCTTAAGTGTGTAACCTGTTGCTGGATTCCCCTCTTCCCTGTGTGTGGAGACTTAGGGGTTAAAAGAAATAAAAATATTTCTGCTTTCTTTTACTGACAATTACAAATAATGTCAAGTCTTGCCAAAAATTGTATTGTATGGTTTTTAGATGCATGTTTTTTGGGCAAAGATGATCTTACTTCGTATAAATTATTTTTAAAAGGTCTCAAGTCAGAGGGTAGCTGTGATGTAACCATGCTGAAAGCTTTCCTGTCAGGAGTTTGGCTGATAGCAGGACATGCAAATTCGTTCCAGATCAGGGATGTGCATGATGTGAGTTCCCACCTGCTTTTGTCCCTGGACCTCTTTGTGGTCTCACTGGTTATTCGCATTTTGTGATGAATACTCTTAGCTACAGGAGGAGTATCTTGGTGCAGAGTTGCTCTCAGATTGCTGGATTAGTGTGCCTGTCACATGGTTTGATTTTTTTGTACTCAATTCCCTGTCATTACCGTATTCCATAGAGTAAATAATTATGAAACTGTGAACAATACATAATTTTACTCTCTGCTGTAAATCATCTCTAACTGTGTAAATCTCTGTATAAAAGAAATACTCCTGCACTGAAAGACATTTTGTTTCCTCCACCAATTTAGAATAAGCCCTTCCTTTAGGCTGTAATCTGCTCTCAAAGTGTGTCTCTTAAAAATTAACTGATGATCATGTTAACTTGCACTATATTCCTATTCTGGGACGGGATCACTTTCATAATAATGCAGTGGAATTTTTTTCTAGGTTAATTCTCCACCATGTGTCAACAAGAGCCATTAACTGTATGTGTGATTGCTTAATGGCTGGCCCGCAGTGACTCAAATACCAGTTCAAAATAGGGCTTTGCGTGCAGGTATTGTTCTCGCCAGGATCGTGATGATGCCTTGACTGGCACATGAATAGGGTACATTGGAGCTGGTTACTGTGTCTGAAAGAAAGCTAAAACACCACGGTGCAAGGAAAAAAACAACAACAGGTTGATGTGATGTGGGAAGGAGGAGGCAGGAGAAACAACTCAGAGATACGGAGGGAGAAAGAGGGACATGTTACTGCTCTTGCAGGAACAGGCCTGCCTGAAGTTTTGCAGGTTTTCAGGTGCTGCCAGTGAAAAAGTTGTCCTGCTTCAGCAAAATGCTAAAAGCTTACTGAAATCTACAGGGTGTATATGCTGCCTTTTTTTAAAAATATTTTTAAAGGGCTCTGTGTACCACTATTTACTAAAATTTGATACTCAAAATCTTGTTTAATAGCCAGGGGTGGTGGGTGATCTGAAGTTTGATTATTTCCGAAGTTTGATTATTATGAAAAGTTTTTATTTCTGAAGTTGGATTATTATGCGAAGTCACGTCAAGTGCTGTCGCTTAGTTTCCAGTTAGAGCCACAGAAAAGTGAATGGAAACGTTGCATATAAGTCAGAGCATAATTTCTTTCTGCTGATCCCAAATGGAGAGAAGCTACATATCTAGCCAACAAGAAATTGTCAGAACAATCTCATGTCCTGTTTTCCTGTTAGACAAACAAAAGGGGCAGGGGAGGGGAGGTAATTAATTAGTTTTGGAAAGGTCATGATAGGCATAGAACACAGGAGCAGCCTTGGTCAGCTGGAGGGGGCTTCAGGCTCTGGTGACTTTTTTTTCACCTTGCTTCACACAGCTGTGCACACTTGTATTCCTTGCCCTGCTGCTTGTTCAGTGCATTTAGGCAGCAAACCCTGTAGGTGAGGAGAGTCCCCAGCTGTGTATTTGTACAGCACCAGCCCACAGGCGTGTTGAGCAGGGCCCTCAGCTTCTCCTGCAATGCAAACAAGGGCTGATAAGACCTGGTGCTCATTAGTGAGATAGCACGGGTACTTAGGAAGTGGCCAGTGGATTTGCTGGGTGGGAATGCAACCTGTGTCTTACTTAGCCACTCACTGCAGGTACTGACCGAGGCTTTAAGTATGGTTATTTTCTTTCTTGTAAGAGTGTTTTCCTGGAAGAATAGGAAAATGAAGCATGCTTGTAAATGATGTCATGTCTCATAGGCTTTCTGCTACTCCAAAATGGCCTGTGAGTACAGAGCAGGTTTGTGTGCCTTTAAGTTTTGGAGGTCTCCGTGATCTTGTCAGAAGCAGTAGAAGCGTGCTTAAGATTGCTGGGGGGAGATGGAAAAATAAGAAGAAAAATCTATAGTAATTAAAATCTTCCCTTTTTTCCATTAACAGCTTTGTTCACGTTAAAAGCAGCAGTACATAAGTATCAAAAGGAAAAAAATGTGTTGGAACAGGCAGTAAGGATTGGAGATAAGGGATGGTTCATACTGCAGAGTTCTGGCTGGTGGAATACCCAGTGGACCCTTCCCACTGGGAGATGGGCACAGGTAGTTGTGACTGTCAGAAATGGAGAGAATGCAAACTTTAAATACAATGCCAGTCTGACACGGGGGTCCTCTCACCACAGACATGTTAGGTATGGGTATCATACTGTTACCTTGCAGTAAGAGCTGTAGGTGGTAGATAAAAGGTAAGAAATTAATTTCTCAGCATGTTATTTAAGCTTTATTTTGAACTCAAACTTCATTGCAAACTCAAACACTTTCCAAGTGTAGTTTCCTCTGTAAACATCAGCTTTGCCTGGTATTTCTTTTCTTGCTGTTGATGATTTCTCACTTTTGGGGCTGGCATGTCTGTGTGTAATGTGTATCCCTGGATTTTAGCTGCACTCTTTGGATTCA
The DNA here is from genome assembly GCA_039654755.1 of Calcarius lapponicus. Taxonomy (NCBI): domain Eukaryota; kingdom Metazoa; phylum Chordata; class Aves; order Passeriformes; family Fringillidae; genus Calcarius; species Calcarius lapponicus. The sequence continues at coordinate 457,064 of CM077468.1, read as the reverse complement.
TAGTGCAGGCAGTTACCATTCCAAGCAGTAGTGGTGACATGGTGCTGCTTCTGGAAGAGAATTGTTGGCTTCTTGTCATCAGGAAGATAGAATAAAACAACACTCTACTACCAAATTGGTTTCTTTTTAATTGAATTGAAAATTTCATGCCAATCCTCTAGGCTTTCCATGCTTTCATTACATACTGAATACAATTAAGACATGGGGCAGTATTAATGTGACTTGATTTATTCTGTCCCTTCAGTAGTTTTATCACCATCCTGAAGGAACTGGCTAAATGGGAAAGAAGATCTAAACCAGAGATGTAATCCAGTTCCTTCTCTCCCATGAGACTGGCTGAGGGGTGTGATTTGGATGGAAATCACATGGTTTTCATCATGTGAACATGTTCCTACAAGGAGCTGGGCACTGAATGTATTTCTTCAAGACTGTAGCATTGCAGTACAACTTAATATTGTCTCAGCTTGAGTTTGTCTCATTTCTCCCCCTGCCCACTCGTCTTGGCTCCAGTGTCTCTGCGTCTCCACTGCCACAACACCGGGAAGTTCTCTTGGTTAACACAGGTTAACACCTGGACAAAACTTGAAATACTGACCATTGCCATGCAGCTGTATATTGGGTCCTTTTTGTTTGTTTCTTTGTGGGGTTTTTGTTGTTTTGGTTTTTTTTTTTGTTTCTGATAACTGGTGAAAAGCCGTTGGTCTCGTATGCTAAGAAAAATCTGTGTCACTTTGTTTTTATCCTCACCAGCGTTACTGTAACCAGGTCATGATCCATGTAATCAATGGTCCAAATGGTAAAGGATGGCTGATTCCTGCTGGGTACTTGCCAGCATCATGTTGAGGTGCATTTGCAATATCCTGGCTTATTTAATGTAGTTGCTAAAAATATTAACAGCCTCAGCTTTTCCTACTGCTGAAACTGGATCATGGGTACTACCTGGGGAATTTTATATAAGATTAAGACCTATTACCTAATGGTTTTGTACAAGTAGGTAGGAGGGCTTTATTCAAATATAGATAGCTCTGGCTAAGTAATTTTCTATGTGTTATAATTAAATAACTCGGTGGCAGACGGCCCAGACATTGGAAAAGACTGAATGGAGCCTACAGTATTACATGCTATTATCTATCAACAAACAGGTTAAGCTTGCTCAGAGGCAGCATTTTATAGGAATTTAAAGGTGCCTTGTTGAAACATGATCTTCTTTTCTTCAACCAACGCTCCCCTCTCTTTTTCTATCTCCTTCCCTTTCTCTCTTCTTTCCTAAACTTGACAGAATCAAAGAGCCAAAAAGTAGATAGCTATTAATAAAGTGCTGGGAAGCACAGGGATGTATTTTGATCTTATTTGTTTTAAACAGCCAATCTCACTTTTGTTTTGTTGAGATTTAATTTTGCTTTTCTGAAGCTAGGTATTTCATGGTTTGGCTTAAGACCTTTTTTACAAAGCAGAATGTTTTAGGTCATTAGCATGCAGTGCAGGGATGTGGTGGGAAGGTGTGTGTGCCCCCAGTTGGGTGCAGATCCAAGTGTTGAGCAAGGAGAGTGTGAGCTGGGACAGACAGTGTAACACTGGCATCTCCTGTGGGTTTTAGGAGACATGCCAGCACAACAGAGCTGTGCAGGAAGTTTCTTTGCCCGAGATGTGCACACATTTGGGGGAGATGCAGTTAGGAATGGAAGGTATTGTTTTTAAAAAATAAGACTCTTGCAGCTGAATGTCCCTCAGTTCACAGAGACTGGCGTTCTTTTCCTTTTCAATACCCATCAGTTATTTTGCTTATATCTTGGGCTAGTTTATCTACCATTTTGTTGTCCTTTCTGTCCTACAGGAAGTCTATACTTCCCATTTTGTTGTCCCTTTCTGTTGTTGCAGCTTTTCTTCTCATGCCAGAATTATTGTCCCACTTCTCCCTGTCCATCACCTCTAGTCATCTGTTCTTTCCAGCCAGAGTCATGCTCAGGCAGTTGGTGTAAGAGAGAAATCTAACAGGGCTCAGGCTCCTTTATGGCAGAGGCAGTGCTTTAAAATGACAGAGGAGGCTACCTGTGCCTGCAGGAGACACTGGGACATGCTGTGCGTTGCATCTAATGCTCTTTTGTCTGATGCCACTTAGGAAAGCTGTGACTGAAGCCACTATTTAAAGATGAGAGTTTCTGTTTGTAAAATAGGAGAGAATCAGTAAGTTACCATCCAAGAGACAAAGTATTTCTGCTCATTCTGAAGCCTGGGGATGTTTGCCTTTGGTTCCTGGTAAAATCAACAATCCTTGGAAAAAAAAAATAAATCCAAGTAACTAAAACCTCACATCAGGAACTGGAGTTCTTACAGAAGGAGTTTAATAAAAAGTTTAAGTGTGTTACATTTTCTAGTTCAGTTCTAAAGTCTCCACTGCTGGTTGATCTAAAAGTGATTCAATATCTGGCATTATGCAAGATGAGATTGTGTTTTTTTACTATGTCCAGCAAAGCTGCTTTCCTCTTCCAAGGAAGACAGACACAACAGCTTTAAATGGGGAAACCCCAACAAGTTTCATATTCATAAGAACACAGAAACCTCATTTGGTGCCTGTTTTCAACAGAGGGAGGGTTTCATTGCTTTTACCATGGTTGCTAGTTAATATAAGTATTTTTAATGACTTTAAAGTGTTTCTGTGTTAGGTGAAAGCAGGAAACTCTGCTAAACTCAGCTGGAACTGAATATTCAAGTAGTTGTCAGAATAAATTGGAAGGATCTACCTGAGCAGACCGGAGACAGCAAATGAGTGCTGGAGTACCTTGGCTTGACTTTTCACCTTTTGCCTGTAAAAATTCATCTCTGTATTACCTGGGATGGTGAAAGAACATTCACAGCTACAAGCTACTATTTTAGTTAGTTTTATTCTTTTCTGTAGTACCTTCTTGGAAGAAGGACAAAGCTTCTGTTGGAGTGTAAGAAGCCTTATTTATCATTCAAAACTGTAGGAGGGAGTGCAACTGTGTTTATTTTCTGTGTTACATCTCTCCTCCCTAAAATGGACATTAACTGTAAATACAAGGCTGTGATTCATGTTATCCCCAGAGATCCAGCCTCTTGCTAAAGAGGTTACCACCTTTGGCAGCTCATATTTTTGTTTCAATGCCAGCTTCTTGGCCATCCTTTTAGTTTCAGTGCCAGCTTCTTCGCCCCATCCTGCCCTTCAGTGTTTCCAGGAATGGGGCATCTGCCACCTCCCTCTGCCTTGGTAATGTTGGTCGGTGAGTGAAGAGTTAGCCTGGCTCTTTAGTACAGATAAATCCAGTTAATGGCTACCTGGTGAAAGGTGCAGATCTACCCAGGGTTCTCCTTTTTCCTGATGAATCTGCAGGGTAAACCATGGTATTACCATCACCTTAACTCTTAGAGCTGTTGTGTCTGTTTTGCACTTCCTGGGGAAAAGGAACTTTGTAAAAATTTCAGCTTTTTAGCAAGGCATCATGATAAGCAGTCCCTGAAGATTCATGTGATAAAGACAATCACAGTTGATATTTCTGTCTGTCCCAAGTACAAATGTGAGTCTGAACCTAAAATTAAGGCAGAGGTGTAGTTTGCTGGGCTGACAGGCCATACTGGGGACTTGCTGGAAGAACAAGAAAACTGTGCCAAGCATTTTAGACGCAGAGTCAGAACTAGAGTTCACCAATAAAATTTAGGGCAAACATATGGGGGTTTTGGTGTTTTATTTGTTGGGAGTTCTGTGTGTTTGGTGGCAATTCAAAGGTTTGCAGGTGCTGTGCTGCTTTTAGGGCACTTAGATCTGGGTGTAGTAACCCAATCCATAGTAGGTCTTCTAGCCTAGTCCTGCTGAAAAGGGGCTTTAGGCAGCTGCTGGCATGATCCTTCTGTTGTGTGATAGCATCGCTCCCATGAACACTGCCAGGGGTTGGGACAGTACTATTAATGGTCTTTTATTCATTCTAAGGAACTCTTTTTAATATATTAGCACCCTAAATGATTTCTGGGTTTATGTTCCCAAGAGATTTTTAGTAGAGAAACAGGTGGTGTATGACAGCTTCTCTGTGGAGATTTCTGACATGTCAAGGGACATACTAATAATTAGCTTTATTAAATAGACAGTCTTCTTGATACTTTTTTTTCTTTTAAAGTTTAGGAGTAGTAAAATGACTATTTCTAAAATGCAAACAGTAGAAACTTAGCAAGGGCTATTTTTGTTTTGGAGTGTGGTTTTGGGGATTATTTGTCATTATTTTGTTATAGTATATTGTGCTCTGCCATTTTTATTGCAATTTTTCTATTAATTATGTGTTATTAAGAGTATGTTCCCAAATTAACTAGGTAAACTTTATAGAGACTAGTTATTAAGTAATCTAATTTTAGTGTCATGAGTGTTCCTAATATTGTTTGAAAATTCTTGGTCATGAACTACTTAATATTTTATTACCAGTGTATAGTGCTTGTGAATTCATTCTTTGAGGAGATTCTGTAGAGTGAAATGAAAAGAAAAAAAAAATATATATCAGCAAAGCTGCTTTTACATAGTGTTCTTCATTAAACAAGAATTGTTTTAAGACTTGTATGATGATCATTAGGAGACTTTCAGAGCTGGTGCTTGGGTATTGCCCAAAGCTTGCAAATCAGTGCTATAATGATTGACTTATTTATTTAGTAAGAATTACTACCACATGTAAAGAAGGCAAATGCAGAAGCTTTGTAAAAATTTCAGCTTTCTGGCAAGGCATCGTGATAAGCAGTCCCTGAAGATCCATGTGATAAAGACAATCGCAGTTGATATTTCTGTCTGGATTTTTTACAAATTCAGCTTCACTGAAAATAGACTTCAGTAGAATTTGAGAATATTGATGATGGTTCTCATTATTAAAGTGATCTGTTTCATGCTTATATCCAAAGAATCTACTTCCCAAATTAAAATTGTAGAGCCTAATCCTTGAAGCTCCAGGGAAAAAAACGTTTTTACTTAATTTCAGATCCCGGAGAAAGCCAAAATTGCTTTGAATTTGGATGCAACAATTCTGTATGTCTGCATGGTTTCCATTGACTTCGTTTAGGATTGCATAGGGCACTTCTGAAACTGGGCATTTATAGATCTGGAAATTTCAAGACCACTGTTTTCTGGTGAATGTTATTTCCTTAGATCAGCTGTCAAAGAGCAGCCATGCAGTGCAACAAATGTGTATGCGGCCACAGTCTTTGCCCAAGTGATGCATAAGCATTCATATTTATTTTATTTATGTTTTATTTCTGTGCTATGTGCTGTTGACTTATTTCTACTCCCGCTCTTTATTGTGGTGCATATGACAGTAGGGTTTTACATCACCTGGGCTGCTTTTTCAGAGTTGGGATTTTCTTACAGAGGTTACTAGTTCTTAAGATTGGGGTCCACACTCTGTTCTTACTCTTCTGCCCTATTCATAAGTGCTTCCCAGCTGATAGCAAAAGTGGATTTGCAGTCCTCTAAAAAGGAGAGGACAAACCTGGATGTGTGAGATGTGTGTGTTTATGAGAATTTGAAAAATGAATGGCAGTAAATGTTGCAGTCTCGCATGGAGCAGACAGATAACAGGTCATGTACCTGATACATTTATTTACTTTCCTGCACAAGAAGAAAAACGTCCTCAACAGCAACATTTTACTGTGACCAGGCTGCTGCCAAGGCACCAAACGCTGCTTAAAGCTCGTGGGCTGAGTCTGGGGATGAAGCATCTGCAGTTCAGCTCCTTCTGGAGCCTGGTGAAGGAAGGAGGCTTTTGTACCATAGTGTTTTGGCTTTTATCACAGTCGGGTTTGTTTTGTATGTGCTAAACCTTATTTTGATGCTCTTGAGTTAGGTTAGCATGCTTTTAGCAGCTGCTGAGGAGCAACTCTCTGAGTTTATGCTGGGAAGTGAGAAATGAAGGTTTTGGACCTCTATTTCATTAACATTCATTTTAGAGGAATGGTTGCCTCTAGATTTAGTGTAAGAGGGCAGCTTTAGAGGAATGGCTGTCTCTGGATTTAGTGTGAGTGCAGTTTTACAGAAAAGGCTGTCTCTGGATTTAGTTTTACAGAATAGGCTGTCTCTGGATTTAGTTTTACAGAAAAGGCTGTCTCTGGATTTAGTTTTACAGAAAAGGCTGTCTCTGGATTTAGTTTTACAGAAAAGGCTGTCTCTGGATTTAATGTAAGAGGGCAGTTTTAGAGGAATGGCTGTCTCTGGATTTAGTGAGAGTGTAGTTTTACAGAAATGGCTGTGCTGTCTCTGCATTTAGTGTAAGAGGGCAGTTTTACAGAAATGCCTGTCTCTGGATTTAGTTTTACAGAAAAGGCTGTCTCTGGATTTAGTTTTACAGAAAAGGCTGTCTCTGGATTTAATGTAAGAGGGCAGTTTTAGAGGAATGGCTGTCTCTGGATTTAGTGAGAGTGTAGTTTTACAGAAATGGCTGTGCTGTCTCTGCATTTAGTGTAAGAGGGCAGTTTTACAGAAATGCCTGTCTCTGGATTTAGTGTAAGAGGGCAGTTTTACAGGAATGGCTGTCTCTGGATTTAGTGTAAGAGGGCAGTTTTACAGGGATGCCTGTCTCTGGATTTAGTGTAAGAGGGCAGTTTTACAGGAATGCCTGTCTCTGGATTTAGTGTAAGAGGGCAGTTTTCACCCTGGCAGCGCCTGAAGGTCTCTGCTGCACAGGTGCTGCAGCAGATCAGCTGCCAGTTACTTGTTAATGTCAGGGAGGAGCTTCAGTGGTACTTGTTGGCCATTCTGGAGATAAAAGGAGAGTTTGGGGTTGTTTGTTTTTATCTGCATTGTGTAGAGGTGGCATGTGGGCACTAGAGAACGACGTGGAAGACAGCAAGCAGGGAGGGCTCTACTGACAAGTGTTACTGAATTGCTTATTAACTGAAAAAACCCAAACCAGCAACCAGCGAAAAGTAAGAACTTGGATTATGCCATGAATAGTTACGTAGTTAGTTTAATTATCAAACCAAATTGTTTTCATGCTGCTTTTATTCACATTGAGCAATAATTTGCTTTAGGAGTGGATTATCTGTGATCGTTGTGTAGGTGTGAAGTGAGGTGGTGGCACCAAGTTTGCCACTTAGTGCTGCTTTGTAAAGAAAAAAGCTGAGCAGGTCCGCATACCTATCATGTAAGCACTTGCTGCCAGCTTCCCTCTGCTTAGGGACTGAGAATGAAATCTGCTTAAAACTATTACCTCGAGGACTTTATAGGTTTTGTAGAAGGAAAACAAAAGAAAACAAAAAAAGACTGTGGTAGAGCTAGGACATGTTTCTGCTATTCTTGCCAGTTGTTCCAGAAGCGTTGTTTGCCAGAAGCTATTTATTAAGTCCTAATGCATGCATTATTTTTTTTAAAGACACTGTGGGATGAAAATTTGCGTGGTGGGTGGTCACAATATTTTTTTTTCATATGCTTGTGGTTTTAGAGTATTCCTAATCATCTTAGTTAAAACTGTATATAAGTGTAAGTTGGTAAAAATTAGTCCTGTAGATAACAGTACTGTAGAGCCTCTTCCATGCATGCCTTCCCTGGAGTTTCACAGTAATTATTTTTGTTTAGAGGTGTTGGAAAACTTTATTTTGTCAACTTCCCACTTTATAGGTCTTTGCTGCAACCCGATTCTCCAATTACAGTGACTTGAAAGTTTAGCATGCAAATTTCTGGAAAGAGATATTACTGTGTGATACTAGAGTAGTTTTTTTCTGTTGCTGTACTATCTGATGAGACTTTTTTTTTTGTATCCTTCCCATAGGGTGTAAAAATCCTTTCCTGGTTATTAATGCATCTGTATTTGTTCTTTTCCAGAGATATCAGCATGAATAACATCACGAGACTACCAGAAGATGCCTTCAAGAACTTTCCCTACTTGGAAGAGCTGTAAGTATTCTACACATGTTAAAGTTTTGCTGCAACATCATATGGCTGTATAAAGTGGAAGGTGGGTGGAGAAACACTGTTGAGCTGTGAACAGAAAAAGCAATTATACTTTAAAAATACAATCTTGTACGTGTTTGGAAACCAGGACAGTAAATGCTACTTACAAGGGACTTTTTATAGTGATTATTTTAATCATGGCTAGAGTGATGACACATACTAATTACAGTGTTATCCAAAGATAACACAGGAGTTGTGTAATTACCATTGTTTCTGAAGGAGCTGCAGTATAGCTGTTGTGCAAGTTCCATAAAATAGGTGTTGCTTCATTTACTGAGCAGCTGGCTCCCATTGTCCTTGTAGGCTGCAGATGCGATGTTCACAAGCCATCCTGACCTGTATCAGAAGTTCTGTGGTACAGGGCTTCTTTTTCTTCATTTCTCTGGCAGAAAATTTTTTTCCACTTCCCACCTCCCTTTTGTCCTACTCTCATTTTAGCTTCCTTTTTTTGTTTTACTTGTCTGCTACTTGGATTTCTGAATCCTTGACCTCATGTGCTCAGTATTTTGCTGAAGTCTTAGCTAAGATGCCTTGGCAAAGCTGAAGCATGCTTTCAACAGCATTGTCCTTAATTGGGTTGGGTTTCAGAGTCATTACTCAGGGAGGCGGGTTTGACATTCGCTTACTGCTTTAAGTGCTGTTAGGTGACACGTGCTTTCTGTGTGCCTTAGAGTTTCCTTATCTGTGAAGAGAGGGTGAGGGTAATGGTTCAACCTGTGCAAGAGAGCTTTGAGAACTTCCAGTACTAAGCAATAGATAAGACAAAACCCCTGCAATTTGCTTTGCCTCTCCTGTATGTTTCAGTGACAAAGTAGGATTTCTTTTATTAAGGAGCATTTAAAGTACAAATTAAAGCTGCCTCTATTTGTGTCTTTAGCAAGATAGGACTATGAATGCTGCTGCATTGAGAGGTTTTTCAGCAAATCACCTTAGGGAAAGAACAGCTCGTTTTCCCAAAGGCACCTCCCTTCTGAAGTAGGGAAGTGTTCTTCTGACTTCACCAAGGAGGAAACAAGCAAAGAATGAAAACCATTTGTAGAGGGCAAAAGAATAAATGAACCCTGTAGCAAAACTGCAGATAAAGCCCTGAACCCTTTGACTCTGGTTATCTGTTATAACCAGTACAACCACTGCACCTCACTGGAACAAAGATACTGAGAAACTGGTAAGAGATGGATTGCTTGCTTCTGAAGAATGATTTGGGTTCCTGAAGGCTGCTTCTTTGCACTTCTCCCTCACTAGTTACTCTAAGGTGTTCCACCTCTCCTTAGAATTTTGGTCTCTCTTACATCTGGATAATGGAGCAGCTGCCATTACCAATGCATTTATTTAAGTCCACTTTACCTATTTTTACCTATTCTTAAGTAGTTTTGACTCAGGTCAGTACAACTGTGAAGTGCAGTTGAGTTGATTTATGCCAGATAAATTGTGTGGGATATCCCATATCTCATTTCATGTTTAACAGGTTCTGGTTAATCCCTCTGATTTAGGGTATTGCTTGTATCTGTGATATAGACAAGAATGCTATATGAAGAAAAATAGATTTTCAGATGGTGCTTTTGTGTAATTGACAGAATTTAAGAAAGGCTCTATGGCGTGAGTAGTTAGCTGGAAAAAAAAAGTGGCCTAGGAAGGCTTGGTTGGCTTCAGAATATATACTAGCAAAGATTCCATATGTACTTTATAATATGTGCTTCTGTATGTTTTGTTAGACTAGATCTGTAGCCCCCTTTTTAAATCTTAATTCTTTGTAGGCATGTTTCACACAAGAAGTTGAAAAGGCCAAACAATTCTGTTTTTCCAACTTAGATGACTGTGGGAGACTTCATTTTCTTTCCCCAATAAGTAATTAAGCAATAAAACCTAATGGGTGGGTGTTATTGTGTAACTTCATAAACCTTGGGGCGCGTCAGGAGATAAAGAGGAAAGGCAGAGCCTTCAGCCATCATCTGTTGTGCTTATTACCTAAGAGCCATTTGCTACATGTACCTCGTTGTCCCCCTAAATTCCAGGTTTTCAGTTTAAAAAAATAGCGTAGCATTAAGCTCAGCATTACGTGTGAACACCAAGAAGCTTTAAATCATTCTTAGCATGCTTACTTGGTGTGTTAAAGCAACTTCTGAGAAAAAAAACCCCAGAACAAAACCACAATTCCAGATTCCCTTGTTTCAGTTCAAGTCATTCTTAAATGGGAATGTAATGAGCTATGTTCAAACAAAACAGGTTTCCTCCTTAATAGAAATGACCAGCAGCAGATATGACACGTTTCTGCTTTGTTCTCCCTGTTCCCTTTTCTCTATGGGACAGGGTACAAAAATGTTTCATTCTTTATTTTTGCTGGTGATGAACAGGAGCAACTGAGCTCTCATACTTCCTTCTATACAACCACAATTTTTCCTTTCTATGATTGTCACAGTTTCTTCCTGGCTTTTATTTCTAGCTGAACAGATCCAAATTCTGACTGCCCGGCCCCAGCAAAGTTTTGCTTTTTTTGCTTTTTCAGCATGCAAACCTGGGAGTTAGTGTCCATGCCAAAGACAAGTGATTTAAAGAAAAGACTTAAAGTGGTGTTGGAATGTGTGCTAAAAGTGACTTTTCATTGAGAAATTCTCCCAAGAGTTACACTAAAGAAAACAAAAATCCCATAAACTAGTGGGAATGCAGTAACTACCCACACCAGCATGCAGTCTAGTGGGTCTCCATCAAGGAGACAGCCCCAGACACCTTTATCTTCACACCATGCCACAGCCCTGCCACTGTCAAATGCTGTGTTCAGTTGGCCCTTGGCAGAGTTTGCTAATTAATGTTGCAAAATAGTATCATAGAATTTAATGGAATGGAAATACGAGACAATTAGAATGTATTATTTAGGCAACTGTTACATGTATAGAGAGGCTGAGATTAAAATGTTCAGCAGTAGCCATTTGAAATGGGGTTGTCATTTCTTCAGTGAAATTATTTGGTAGTTTGCAGAGGCTTCAGAGGATCATTTTCCAACTCCTGAAAAGAACACTAGTGGAAGAAGCAGAGCACCAGACTTGGAAAAGCTTGCTGCTCAGTTCAGAAGTACCTTCTGCATCACCAGAGCGGAAGTAACTCGGGTGCTTCAATTATGCATCCCAGGCTGGTTTTAGATGTTCTGGATTATCCAAGATGCCTGCACCAGACTGACAGGTCTGACACAGATGGGAAACCAGTGGGTGCTGCGAATGGCAGTTTTGGGGCCAGGTGGAAGAGGACAAATGAAAAGGCCCCTAAATGGCTATGTTAAGGCAAGCGACTCCCCAGCAAAGAATCAAATTTGCAGGAACAATCTGGGATTTTGTAACTTGGGGTGATGTGCTATGGGAGCATTGCTCCCACCAAGGGGGTTTGCCTTGTGCAGGGGCAGAATGTGCCTGTTGGGTTGAGTGCTCCGTTCTCAGCGCCGTTCAAAGGCTTGTCACGCGTGTCCCCGCGCAGCACGCTCGCCAGATGGCAGCAGGACTGAGCACTGTTTATAAATGTTACACAAATTCTCCCTGTCTGTGTAACTGATACCCATCTGGAAGTCATTTGCAAACTATTGGAATGGCAATGGTCAGAGTCAGGGAGAAGCAGACCACCAAGGATTTTTGCCTTAGCAGTTAATGATGTGTATTCTTCAGAAAATGCTAACATAAACATGCTGGAGCCTTAGACATGAGATGGAAACTAAAAATTCTTGAAGAACTTGGCCGTGGTTTTCTAACCACACCTGAAGTATTTATAGAAAGCTAGAAGAGGAAAATATAACTAGATAATGCAGTGTTTTTAGAAAGTAGAAACCATTTTCCAGTGTGACTTTTTAACTAGAATATCCAGGTTGTATTATGTTTTGATGGCCTTTTTAAAAGGTGGCAGTCCCTTCCAATATGTAAATTTATCTAAAGTAGTTTGAAGGATTTTACACTTTATTTGTGAATTATCTGCTAGATTAATTAAAAAGGCAGTCTCTTATTGAGGAAGGCAAAATTAAAATTATTTTTATTCTTGGCCATTTTTCTAGTCTGTCTTCAGAAACTCGAACCACTCCAATAATGCAAAAGTATCTTTGACTTAATGACCTTTTAAGCTTGTTTTGATTTCCACTCTTAACCCTTCAGAATGTTGTGATCTTGTTTGCCCTGCATTCATGGGCACGATTTAGATGATCAGCTTTTAGCTGTGTGGCTGCTGGTCCATGTGAGAAGCAGAGGACTACAATCTGTTCCATGTCTTTCTGTGGGTTACTTGTGACAGAAGGATGTGATTGTCCAAAGGGGACACAGGTAATTTCCCAGGCAGTCAGCCCTGACCGTCTCCTGCAGGGGTCGGGGAGGAGGGTGCTCTCCACTCTTGGATTGTTGGGTATAAAAACCATATCATGGCCAGTAATGCTGCAAGGAAAGGAATCCTTCCTGAAAGCACCAACAGGCTCCAGGGCTCAGTCAACTTCCAGGTGTGTACTGATACCAAGATTTGTTGTGTTTTTGTTTTTTGCTCACACATGATATGCAATAGTCTCTCTCCTGTGATGCTACCTTCAGAAAACTGTTTTATCAGGCAAGGGCAAAACTTTCTTATTTAATGACTGGTTGAAAATAGTTGGGGAAATAAGTAATAAAAGGAAGAGTTAGCTCAATAAAAGTCTTCTCTTTTCTGAAACACAATGCTAATCTGCTTTTTGAGAAATGAATAAACAGTGAACAAGAGACCACACACGTACAACTAATTTTTGCAAGAAAATAAATAGTGTGACTGAGTATTTGCTTGACTATTTAATTATATCCATGTTGATTACAAGTCTTAAGAGGTCTTGCTTAAATATCTCCAGAGTCTCTGCTCATGGCTTTTAATTGACAAAGTATATTTTAGGAACATAAGGAATAATTAAAATGTATACTAGCAGTGAAAATGAGGTGGGTTTTTGCCATGAGGTTGCAATCAGGAAGTATCTGCAAGGGAGAAGTCTAGAGTTATTTTCCCTCTTGACTGCAGCTGAAGATGACCACCTGGCTGAAATGCCACAGCTGCTTATTTTTGTAGTATGTTTCTGTGTGTAATTTAGATGGTACCCTTCCTCCTAATTTCTCAGTCAGCACCAAGTGGTACCATTGGTGGACAAGGAGAGGGAATATCGTGTCTTTTTTATTACCTGGGTTTTATGAGTAGGACATGTCTTGGAGCTATGCCAAGGCTGGGCTGTTAGTTTAAGCTGCTGTGTCTTTTCTCACCTGGCTGTGGAACACTTGGTGGAAAGGCTTGCCTTGTCCTTCAGCGCTAGGTCTTTCAAGAACAGTATTTTCAAGGTAGTGTGTGAAATGTTGATGAGATGGTGCCATTCTTTTCTCTTTCATGTGTGTGATAAATCCCAACGTTTATAGTTAGAAACTGGAGGTGAAGGACTTGCTTTGAGTAGAAGAGGTAAGAATGAATCTTCATGTTGTCCCGATGCCTTGTGTTAGCTCACATGTGATAACTGAAACTGTGGTTAAACATCCTCTTGTAAAACAGGCTGGCACGATTGGTGGCATTACTGCCCCATTGTGGAAACCCAGGGAATATTTCTCTGTTTGCTCTGGGGTGCCCTGACCCCCAGGGGAGCTCTGACTCTGACCCTCATCCATGGAGAAAGTTTCCCAGACTTCAAGATAGACTGGAATCCACAAAAGTGTGAAATAGATTATAGAGAGCAGTGTAGGTGTGTCACTTGGTGAGAAATTGAGGGTTTGGGATTTTTGGTGTGTTGTGGATGGAAGGAAGATGGAGGGCACAGGGTGTTGTCCTGGGTTTGTTCTTCATGCTGCTTCTTCCTCCTTCTCCATGGGTTTGGGTGGCATTTTGTAATTGGGCAGGAAAGTCCCCATTGCAGCTCTGTGGGATCAGTTATTGGGTTAAAAGGAAAAATAATCCAGGTGTCAGCTCTTAATTGGATAGTTTAGTCTTAAAAGACCTTGGAACAAGAGATTGTTGGCCATTTTGTGCCTTGCTGCAGAACTCACAGTTGGGAGACCACTTTACTGATAAGAAATAATAAACACCTGAGTCTGAACTTGAACTACTGTCTCAGGTGCCTTCAATCCAGACCCAGGGAAACCCACAACTGGAACCCCCACACCCCATATCTGTCCATTCAGCCCCACCAGCAGAGTCTGAGGAACAGGCAGAGATCTTTCTCCAGCTGCTATTTTACAAAGGCAGTCAGTGTAGATACCAGCTGTTGGTTCCTCAAAAAGAGCCATATGACACAGGTTGGAAGCCAGTGAGTGCCCTTCATCGATCCATCAGCTCTCAATATTTGAACAGCTGCAAGAGGTGATTTCCCCAGTTGATCCAGCCTGAATTCCAAGAGGTAAAATGTTAATGAAAAAACACAAGGGGTAGGTTTCTCGTGTGGTAGCAAGTTAAAAGCCTAACTTGACCAGCCTGCTCACATTAGGAACGCTTGCTGCCTTGTGTGCACTGCTTTACAAAGCCAGCAGCGTGTTGTAACTTGCACCTTCAAATTCTAGTCAAGACAAACCTTTAGGCAAAGACTCCCAAGTAGAATTAACCACAGTCAGCTAAGATATTTTTAAACATCATTAACTTGGTCTGCATTAAATGCTAAATGATGTTTCAAAACATGTTGGCCAACCTGTGTTTAATTAGTGTTTTCTTATCTCTGTGAGTCCTAAATCAATTTGGTTCTGGATGAGTTTTAATCATGCTGATACAAGAATATTTCTGTAGCTTAGAAAGTTCTTGCTCTGCTTGACAGCTGCATGTTTTTTCCTGTTTGTGGGGATAGATGCTAGTAGGTTGAGTAAATTCCATTGTTTTTTGGAAGATGAGGAAGTTCTTTCTTTTCAGTTTCTGTTTCTACTTGTTAATTTCCAAACTTGACATGGTTGTATATAAGGATCCCAAGACTGGTTATTCTGCTGCAAGTACTTTGAGAGGACAACAAAACCTTTTCCTTATCTGTTGTTTTTTTTTGAGTTTCAGTGTTCTGCTCACATGCACACACACAGCAGCTGGCTCAGCTGAACGCCCTGAAGGCTGAACTTTGCCGCGTTACACTTCAAGACCAGTCTTACAAGCCTTATTTATTATGCTGCCTGAGTTGCCAGGCTGGGCCTGTCTGAAGGTATAAACCAGATAAGAAACTTCTGGAGGCTGAGCAGTAACTTGAGAAGCTCTTAAGCTGTGTCTCTCCAAGTACAGGTCTCCAAATGGTGCTTGAGCCATGCAGTCCTCCCTCCTCCTCCTTTCAGTTTCAGAAACTGGAGCGTGGAACAAAAGTGGTGTGTGTGTGAGTGATCAGATAGCCAGTTTGAGGCCAGGGTCTTGAGTCATCACATGAGCTCTGAAAACCTTAGACAAAAAGGAGAAAAAATAAATCCTGTGTGTTGAAGGTAAATGCCTTATTCTCTGAGAAAGTAACTGAGTATTTGCTGTCATCATAGTTTCATAGTAGGACGCTGGGTGTTACCATGAGGAGATGTGGTGATGCCATTCTTTTAGCTCCTTTCCTCCCCTCTGCTTGGATGTTTGTGTTCTTGTATTTTTTTCTTAGTACAGAGATATTCTTGGCTAATTAGCCTTGGCAGATGTCCTGGCACAAAAATAGTAACCAGACTCCTATCAAGTTCTTTTTCCTGCCCTTCTTATATAAAAGTAAAATTATAGATGATTCTGTTAAAATATTTGGTTTTATTTTAGCTGGAAAAAAGCTGACAGTCAACCTAAGCTGAATCAAAGAATCATACTGAAAATTACCTCAGTTTCTCTAAGGTTGTTCATTGTGAAGGTGACTGCATAACCTGTGTTTTGCATTTGTCCAATATGCATCTGAAGTGGTTAATAAACCAGTAACAAAAGTTGAATTGCCAAACACATGTAGACTTAACCCATTTCCCATTTTGCAGTGTCAGTTGCTAGATGCATGGTCATTCAAAGATCCCATGCCTGCATAGCCAATCAATCCATCAATGCCAGGACAAGAGACTAGGCTATACGAATATATAGCAACTTTGAGGATTTGCTATATCAGCAGCAGATTTTTCACCCTCTCTTGTCTGACCATTAACATATTTCATGATCTTGGAAACCTTCTGAACATCTGGATAGCTAAAATCACAAATCTGTAGTTAATGGAGTTGTTGCATTCCAGCTGATCAGACCCAGACTTGGTGGCTGCCATCTCTGTCTCTGCTGTGCAGACTAGGTGAGGGAAATGCATTATTACCTGATCCTGAGATGGCTGTCAAGAGGAAGGTCTATCTGGCCTACGGTAAAGCAAAGTTACCACAACATAGTACAAGACGTGCAAAGGCAAATAGGGAGAGGAGAATATGTTTTATAAAATATATTCTGCATTTTGCTTTGGAGGCGAGAGGTAACAAAACTGCTTTCTGCAACAACTCAGCAATTCTGCTGCGCGCCAGGTGTTAACCAGTTTTCTAGATACCATGGTATTGTTGTTTATATTTACAACAAATATGTCCATCTTAAAAAATGTATGCAAACTTCTGAGGTTTTTTGCTGCAGAATACTAGTTGAGATTACAAAGACCACTTGTTTCAACAACTTGTAGTGTGTAAGAATTGTTTTGTGTCATATTATTTCTTTTGGTGCATGTGTTGCAGTCTGTGGGTTCTACTTCGAGGTCTTGCCCAAATACAGATATTGCTTGAAGATGAAAGGGTAGAGCATATTTTGCATGGTTGTAAATGCTTGCTTTCCTGAAAATCCATTGTAATTTATTTTTCTGTTTTTGATAGTCCATGAAAAGCATTACCATAGAGCATATTTTGTCTTCTGGTAGATGCTGGTGACTCTTGCTGACAGT
The DNA here is from genome assembly GCA_039654755.1 of Calcarius lapponicus. Taxonomy (NCBI): domain Eukaryota; kingdom Metazoa; phylum Chordata; class Aves; order Passeriformes; family Fringillidae; genus Calcarius; species Calcarius lapponicus. The sequence continues at coordinate 440,301 of CM077468.1, read as the reverse complement.
TGAACTGTAGAACTTACTAGCAAGCTTTAGACTTTTTAATCAGTCCGTTTTGCTTACTTAGATATTTTAGCTTTTTAGACCAAAATGCATTTTGAAAACAAACAATTTTCTTAAAGCTCAATATAACTTTGAGAAAGCTGTAAATGCTGGAGAGATCATGACAAGAAGTGGAGTTGGTGCCTTTTTAGTGCTGTTGTAGTTACAGTTCTCTTTCTTCAGTCACGATGTGTCTTGGTGTAGTACTCACAATTTTATAAATAATGGTGGAGGTTGTGTAATACTAAAACTGCTGCAAGAAAAGGAGGCGACAAACGCATTTTCTATTAGCAGCAGGGAAGTAAAGTATCCATTCAGATTTGTTAAGTTGGTGTGGAGGAATTTGGGGTAACCTGGAGGCAACAGGTTGGCTTCCCATCAATGCAGCAGGTCCCCAAGGGGCCATTTGCCTACTCCCAGATAAGCAAAGCCAGGTTTAGTCTGGAGACCAGATTGCATTTCCCAGCTCCTCCTTTCTGCAGCTGCCCATCTGGGCTGGGAGCTGCCTGCAGAGGCCTGTGCCCTCGCCAGGCAGGGCACCCAGCCCTGCACAAGGCATGCAGCAAAACCCTGTATTTTCCTGCAAATGACTGTACCTCTCCTGTAGAGCTTTCAACCTTGATTAATAAACTGTAGCATATAAATAGGCATCATCTGTTGAGAAAAACAGAATTCTTTCCAAAGTGGCTGCTATTTTGGCACAGATGGAAACTGAAGCTCTTTCAGATTTGAGGAAACACTTGCTGGGTATCCTGGATTAAGTTATCTGTGAGGCATTTCCAAAGATGACTTCTGTCATGGGAAAACTTAAAGTAAAATTCAAGTTTGTATTTGGAAAACACAGAGAACCCAGAAAAAGTGGAAGTTAGGGACAGGCATGTAAAGGTAACGGAATAGTTCAATGTAAGCTTTTAACTCTACAAAAAGTAGAGTTTGTGAAAGTACAGGAGGAGAAGCAATGCAATATTTTCTAATGGGATGAAAATAGGTAGGTAAAAGTTGGATAGCTAAAAGCAGATGTTGGCCAGGGCGAGGAACAGTGATGGGTAGGGAAGGCTCAGGCTTGACTAAACCTTGAACTAGGAGTCTTGGCTCTTACCACAAATCAGCTAGTGTAGAAGTAAAAATAATAAATCAGGTGTTTTATTATGACGTGTCAGGGTTACAGTCTGTGTCACTCCTTGAATTTGTTCTGTGTAGCCATTATATTTTCTCAGAGATGAGAGACAAAAGGTTAGGAGCATACTACCAAGAGGAAAAGGAAAACCAGCCTAAAATCCACAGCAAAAACATGTACTGTATGAGCATAAGACCTTCAGATGGATGGAAGGAGATGAAACTCTTTGCTCAAGTATCCTAGGGTTCACTGCCATCTGGGATGCAGGACAAGGACAGAGGTTTCCAAGAGGTTTTATTGCATCCTGTCATAGGAAGAGTGATGCTTTTAATTGTTACAGGCAAAAATGTATCCTTGGAACACCCTCCCTGACTTTTGGAGCCACACCAGTGATTAACTTGGCTTGCTTAACATGCAGCTGGATTGCCAGACTCATAATTGCAGAAGTTTTAATTTCCCAAAGGAGAGAAAACCGTATTAGCTGCAGCTCAGTGCAAGGACCTAGGCTTGGTGTGTACTCTGGGAATGAGACACCATGGAAGGCTGGTCTTCAGCTACATTGCATCCTGATATCTGTAATAACAAGGTGTCCTCCACATCTGGAGATTATTTACTGGGTCACTAAAATAATGATTAAAGGATATTGCTCACCTCTGTATCACAGGCTTTGTTCTCTCTGTGTCCTGTTCCGTTATCCTGCTATGCTGAAATTGAATTTGTAAATTTGAATTAGTTGAAATATACCATTAGAACACTCACTATTTATTTTTAAAGTAAAAATAGAAGACTGCAACATTCAATGCTAAGCAGTTACCTATCTAAGAAAGATACCTACAGTGGCCATACATTACATCTGTGACTTCACTGGAGACACCTCCAAGGTTTAACTCAGATGCACTAATTCCAGCTGGAGTTAATAATAATAATAATAGCTGCAGTCCTTGGCAGAGTCTCCAAACAAGGGGAGCCAGGATAGAGTTAGCAGAGAAACTCATGGTCAGCGTGATACACATTTATACTTCAGATGGTGCCTGCTGCTGTGTCTGTGCCTCGAGAAGTAAGAGATAGCAAAGGTTTTTGTGGCCTTATAGCGTGGCAGAGCACTTTACACTTGTCTGTTTAATTCAGTTTTTACTGTCTTTGTGGGTGAATGTGTTTTGCAGCCCGCTGCCTTTTGGAGAAAGAGCTCTAATTAATGGTGATGTACCGTGGTTCAGTGGCAACAGGTGTATTTCAGACTAGATATCTGTAACCATTTCCACTCAGAATAAGGGGAAGGATAGAAACTCAGCCCTTGATAGTGTCACTGTGGGGCTGCCTTAAGGCGCTGCTTTGTGACGATGTGAAATTGTCCCACCATCGAGCAGGAATTTCCAGGGCTGCTCTCCAGCAGGATAGTGAGCCTTGCTGCAAGGAGATGAAAGTTGTGTCTTTTCTGTTGTGCTAGAGTTTTGGCCTCGGTAAAACTGTGATTTCTCTTAGTCCATTTAGCATGTGTCTGAGAGAGAGAAACAGAGATGCTTTTCAATTATTTAATAATAAATATTTTTAAGACTTGCTGAAAGAAGGTAACATGGAAAACCTGACTGCATGATTTCAATGACAATTTATAATGCTGTACATGTGCTACTGCTATTTATTTTTCAGTTCTCTCTTTAAAATGAACCTGGTTGTGTAAAGAGAAGCATTTCCATCCTCCCAGCTGCTGCAGGGAAAATGTGTTGAGAGCAGTGTGTGATATACTGATCTTTGCCTGCTTGGGAGCTGCACTTGGAACCTCCTCATGAGCAGGTCCCCAAGGCTAGGATGTGAATGATAAATGTGTGTTTGGCAAACTGATGAGTAAAGCCTGCAACGCTGCCAGATAGTGGAGAAATGGAAATGTAATTGATCACAAAGGTTGGTGTTTTTCTGTTGGTTGGTTGGTTGGAAGAAGGCTGAAGAAGCAGGAGCCTTGAGGAAAGCAGAGTCCTGCTATTGGAAGTCACACCAGTCTTGCTCTGGCTCAGCTGCCCTTTGTTTCCAGTGCTCTCTGGGTTGTTGTTAGTGCCATTCAGGTTGAGGGAGACTATTCAGCTGTATTTAGTTCAGCTTTTTTAAAGCTAAAGTAACAAGCCCCAGTCTCTCTGGGAGAGGGAGCAGATGCCTGACAAGCCTCACACAGAGCAGATTAATGGGGAGCCTTGGCAGAGCTGCAGCCAGAGCTGCCTGACACATTTACCAGGGCTGCCACTCCTTGAGTTGTGTAATATGTAATCATAGTAGTGTTTGCATGCAAAATGACGAGGTGCAACAGGCTCAGTTGAATTTTGTTTGACTTAAGGATTTGTGTTATGTGTTTCAAACACATTTTAACAGAAATGTGTTTTGCAGATAACTGGCTCTGCTGTAGAGACCCAGCATGTTTCATCAGTACTTCTTTCTGTTTACAGTGAACTTGTAAATCAATTATTAGAAGGAAAGACATGAAATATTGCAAACTTCCCTCGACATCCCCCCAGATAAAGTTAATCAAGTTGATTTGGACAGCTACTGACAACAAAATGAATTTTAGGGGACTGTTTAGTCACCATCTGGAAACTTCCATTAATGTTAAAAATTCAAAGTATTTGAAAAATCATGTCCCAGCTCTGAAATGCTGAGGTTGCTTGCAGACAGGAGATTTCAAGAATAAGCATATGTAGGTTCTTCTTATTTTCCTTCTCGTTTCAGAGCTGTTTGATTATACTCAAGCATGCAGACAAACTTTTCTCAGCAGTCAGCAGATGTGGGGGTTTTTTAAACATGCTTGTAGTGATGTCAGAACAACAGCAGTTGGGGGGTGTGTGAAAATACCAGGACTAGAACCCAAAATCCACCTTAACAAGCAAGAGTAGCACAGTTTTCTAAGAACAAGTAGGATCTTCTGCTACCTTCTTGCTCATGAAGGTGTTCTTGTCCTCTTCTCCCTTGGTTTATAAATATAACCATCTGCATTTGAGAAATGGATTTAATAAAGATAACTAGCATCCTCTCTATCAGGCAGCATTTTATTAAGTCACTAATTCTGTTGCAAGCAGATTTATGTAAGCATTAAGTGCTTTGGTAATCTCTTTTATGTAGTTAGAGGAGATAAAATTGTAATAACATTGCTATGTTCTGGCAAGCTGATCCTTTCAGTGTTGCTCTTGTTATTTCCTTTGTTTGCCTCTTTGAAATAATATTTTCCCTTTGCTGTGTCTGGCTTGCTTCACAGTGCCTTGTAACAGCAGGGATGGGTTTTGATATTCTGTAACCTTTGCAAAAGCACGTTGATTGTTTTTTAATTATTAACACTTATTGGATTGTACATAGTATTTCCATGGGGGATGTCATTGCACAACCTTGTCCAACGTTGCTTTGGCTGAAACTTTCGCATCTTTTGTCCGTTATGGATTACCAGGTGTTTTGCATTATTGTCTTTACCCTTGATGAGATACAGCTATTAGCAGCTCAGCCAAGGCTGGACTGCACAGATCTGCTGGGCAGGGGAGAGGTAAAAGGTTGGAGGAGGAAAAGGACTGGGGGAAGGGGGAACGAGCTGTTTGGAAGCAGCTGATTTGGCTGCTGCCTGCTTTCCTGCTTTGTATTCTGCAGCATCTCCCATCTTGATTACTTTTAATATCACATTGATCTTCATAATTTACTTTGTGTTCATGTCTAGCAGTCCAGATTTGAAAGCAGCCACATTTTGAGAGAGAGTATATGCCCAAGAATTCTGTTCCATTTCTCCCTGCCCCAAAAGAGTTTCCTTTCTTCAAAAGTTCCTCCAAATAGCTGACCAAAAAGATGAAATATTGCCAATATTGTGTCTTGGTCATATCAGCAGGTGTCCTGTCAATTGTCAGCCCTGGGTGAACATACTACTTGCTTGTGAATATTGTTTTCATATTTGGGATTTTCATAGAGACTTCTGTTGCTTTGCTGTAGCATCTAGCACCTGTTTTTACTTAAATTCATACTGTCTTTAGAAACTGCTGTATAGATTAAAAATACATGGGAACCGGAGCCTGTTTCAGTGGAGCAATGCTGAAGGCCAGAGGACTATGTTAGTAAATGCACTTTCAAACCTAGTACCATAAGAAGGTTCTTCATCATTCCAAAGTGTGCTTTTTCTAGCACGTTTGCAAAAGAATATCCACAAGGCTGAGCAATGCATCCTCATTGTTAAAATGTGCTATAAGCAAAAGAATTGGTGCAAACTTGGAAGATTGCTAATGTAGTGTAATGGAATGCAAAATGCATAATTGCTTGCAAGACTTGATATTGCAGTGATTTTCCTTGTTAGATGGTTGTAGAAATACTGGATTTTTTGACTGAAATTATTATTGCAATTTTTTTCCAGGCGACTGGCTGGCAATGACCTTACTTTTATCCATCCAAAGGCCTTGTCTGGGTTGAAAGAACTCAAAGTTCTGTAAGTAATTGGGTTTTAGAGCTTCATAGCTTGCTCTATGCTTTCTTAGTGCATAGCCAGACTGTTTACTAGTGGGCTGGAGGAAATTTTTTTGCCCTCTGTCCTCCTAAAGTAGAGCTCTCCTACTTTCTGCTTTTTTTTTCTTTACAAAGCCTGCTGCATATGGTCAAGATGACAGTGATGAACTTGACTAAACTAGAATTACTGTATTTTATTAGAACAGTTATTTGTTTCTGAAGTATATCTTGTAGCAGAAGAATCAGAGGAATAATCCTAAAAAGGACATGTAAGCTTTTGTTGTTCTCCACACTTGAGCATACTCTGTCAGGTACCTGACATTATCAGGTGGTACTAGACTTAGGTTCAATACACTGTTTGACTTATTCCCTACTGGCAGTAGGAAAAATTGCTATAGCTTGATGCTTCTCTTGGTGAAAATGGCTTACTATTAAAAAAATACTTGGTTTTTCCTTTCTGAAATAAGAATTGTTATGGCAGTTGGTTTTCCATAGCTAAGGGTAAAAAAGGTTTCTGTTATTTAAAGTTTTAAAAAACTCTATTTGAAAACTGCAGCATTTCTAATGATGTAAATACTTCCAAATGCTAGCAGGGTAATAGGTAGTTATTTAAAGAGATATTAAAAAAAAAAAAAAGCAGACCTTGAAGTTTTAAAGAAAAAAACCACAGACACTATTTCCAGGCTACAGATTAGGGAGCTGCCCATTTGCAATACTATTTAATACAATATGCTGTAAATTGAATGCAAAGTGTCAAAGCGCTTGAAGACATATCCATTGCAATACTAACACTGGAGGTGCCTGAAATTCTGGCAGTTCTTGGAAAAATTTAGGACATGGGTCTTAATTAAAAGCTGTGACTTGAATTTTTACCCCAGTATGAACCAAAACTGACATAAGATTTTACACAGTCATTTACATTCTTTTTATAAAAGAACTCACATGACATACATTGTCCTATAGGAGAGTTTTGAAGAAACCCACAACAGTATAGCTAAATTCAGCTTGGCCTAGTGGTGCTTTGTTCATAAATTAGGTTGTTGATGCATTGTGTATTGATGCAACTTCAGGAAAAATTGGAGGTTTGTGTGTTTTCTAGCATGTGTAAGATAATTCCACAAGAAAACAAGAACATATCATGTCTTGTAGCAAATTTGTCCTAGTATTGTTGTTTAAGCTCTTCAGTGGGTTCCCAAGGGAATTTCAGCATATTGTGTCGCAGCTTGTTCTCTGCAAATTAATGCTGTTAATGAATGAGTTGTAAATAAAACTGAAATAGACCATTGTTTCATTGTTGCCTTTGGGCATCTGGTGTTGAGAATTCTACGTGCATTTACATACGCTAGAAATCTGGGAAACCGTGACAGGACTATGGGCTCTTCTGTTACCTCTAGCTTTGATAAAGATGATTGTCCAGTTCTATTTTACTAACACGGTGGATTTTTACAGAACCCTCCAGAACAATCAGCTGAAGACTGTACCTAACGAGGCCATCAGAGGATTGAGTGGCTTGCAGTCCTTGTGAGTTGCCTTACTTTGCTTTTGGTTTCCACTTTCAGTCACTCTGTCACCTTTGCTTCAGAGTTATGAACTATAATAATGTATGTGTCATAATGTACCTGGGGTTTCTGAAAGTGCAATTGCAGCTGGAACAAAGTTTCACAATTAAAATTCATGAGGAATTTTGTTTGTCATCTTTGGTGGAGTGACCCAACTGCATACTCTTTCAAAACTCCAACACCAGGTACAAGATTGCTGTGTGAATGCAGCAGTGTTGTAGTTAAACTCTAAACCCTCTTGCACATCCTAACCTATTTGAGCAATTCTTAAATGTTGTGCAAAAATGAGTGATGCCCAAGCCTGTTGTATCCAGAGCAGGAAAAGGGATTTCTGGGAAGAAGTATAATTTGGGACATGCAGAGTATTGGTTTTAGTGGAAGGTGTTGAAATCTCACAGTTATGAATACCTTGGCCTTGATTGCCAGTTGCTCATGAGGTATTTCATATGTGCTTATCCTATCTCATGGCTTATTATGTTTTATAAAGCATCTTAATCAGACCTTAATAGTTAGTTAGAGCTCTCTAGGTGGTAGATAGCTATCACTGTGAGGAGGAGGAGGTGGGAGGGGCTGCGAAATATTTCCTTCTTCCCACTTACCTCCAGAGAGAGAGGGAGGGGGAGAGAGAGTGTAAATTACCTATTCTCTCTGTGCCAAAGTTCAGGTTTCTGGCCCAAGACCCTGTTTCTTTCAGATTATAGATTTTTGGAGAAAAAAAAATCTAGTTTTTCAAAATAGATTTGCAAACTATTGCACAACTTTAGCAAAGGTGCTTTTCTGCATTCCCTAATCTTGGACCTTGGCCTTGCTTGTTGCAGCTGCTTGGATATTCCAGTAAGGAGGGAATTCAGTGTCCACATTTTGCTCTTGTTTTACTGTGTACGTGGAAGAGAAAATACCTCGATCTTGGTGCAAACACTGTGCATTGTAATAAAATCCCTTCAAATTGCATGATAGGAATAAACCTTTAGTAATAACTTAAAACAAAACAAAAACTACTTCTTGGCTTCCAGCATTTCTTTGATGCCAAAAAGAGAAACTGCTTTAGTGAAAATGTTTGTCTACAAATCATCCATTTCATTTTCAGCGAACATTCTTTTTTCTATACATATTTACAGTAATGTTTGTTCTCTAATTAAAGTTTAAAATATTAAATCTCCAGTTGCTGGAGATGATAATTTTATGTGCAGAAGGGAAGGAACAAAATCTAAGAGAAAAAATAATGAACATATAAATTAAGTCATTATCTGTTCTTTTTAAAAATAATATTTTTTTTAATATTTTTGGAAAGATGACTATGTTAGAGCTATTTTTAAAAAAGCAAACAGTTTAGTTTTGAAAAAAAATGATGATTATGTAAGATTTTATAATGTAATCATTATAATCACTTGACCAAAACATCCTTTCAATTAAGATACAAGAGTAACAGTTTAAAATGTGGAGAGATTTCCCTTTCTAGGAGCTTCATTGTTCAAGAGCAAATGATAAAATGTATCAATTTTAGGATGGTGAAAAAGGAAGAAATTAGGTTAGTAAGTAATAGCAAGCTGCTTGTTACTTCTTTTTCTGAGGAAAAGCAAATGGAGATTTCCAGATGACCAGTTGGAAATACGGTGGGCAAGTCCAGTCTGGAAGTCACTGGTGTCAGTCACAGACAGGTGTGAGCTGGAAGGATCACTGCATCCAGCTCCCTAGTGAATGCTCAGGGAATTGAATTCATGGATAAATGAGTTACACAGGGCTTGGAGCATGACCTTGGTGCTATCAGCACCATGCTCTAACCAACCGAGCACATCTGAAGCTCAGGAGGATTTTATCTTGGGCTTTTTTCTTCCATCCACTGACATGACTCAGCCTTTGGTTTGGAATTGTGCAGGCAGGAATTTGAGAATAAATTGGGTTTTGAGACAAGTGTAGTGAGAGATCAAAAGTATTTTTCTGTGCAATTTGTTTGCTTTACCAGAATGCATTTCTGTGATTTTACTGAAATTCAGGAAAACTTTGTTAGCATTGTTCATGCATAATTACACTGATTATGCATATCCCCTAGTAATGCAGATAGCACCTTCTGGCAAAGGAATGTAAGAGCGGTCTTCTGAGTTTTGTGTCTGAACATGGAAACATAAGTGTCAGCATCCTGCTTTATTGTATAAAGAAAAAGGAAAAAAAGTTATTTATTCCCCTCCCTAAGGAATTTTTGTTAATTCAAAACTCTCAAGTTGCTGCAAGCTTCTTTTAAAACAAATCATTAATTGCAGAATATGTTAGAAAAACCTGCTTCTACTCTTCTATATGATCTGCATCCCAAACCTGCAAGTTTAAACATCACTGAACTGTCCCTCTTTTGGCAGTTTCCCAGTTTGCTCTGAAGTATGGTTCAGGGGTGATTTTTTCCTTGGTGAAGGCACAAATTACTTCCTCAAAACTTTATAGTATATTGATAATAATTTCATTTTGAACACCTTTACAAGTGTTTTCTGTCTTCATGTGCTCCATTTTTCAGCTTCATAGGAAGGCAGTTGCCATACAATGTGGTATGTTTTAACAGACTCAGCAAACATACCTGGGTGGAAATGAAGAAGATGGTTATAGGGACTTCATGGTCTGTAGTGTTTATATTACAGCTGGTGAGTAGCCAGCTTGGTTCACAATACTGAATGGCAACTCTTTATATTCTGTTTGCATTGAGTATTTCTTCCCAGCTCTGGCCTCCAAAAGAGAGTTAGAATAGGGTTCTTTATATAGAGGTGAAATTTAGCAAAATTAAGGAGTTGTACTGAGTGGCAGCTTGCCATGTAGCACCCCAGAAAAGTTTATCTGGCAGGATGTGTGCTCACAGTGCAGGATGCTGTGATAGGTGTGGCTGTGGGACAGCTCTGCCAAGGGAGAAGCCGCTGTTTGCCCAGCTTGTGCCCCTCTCAGTGGCACAACAACCTGACAAAGAGCTTCACAAATGTAAACAATAGTCTTGGTGCATTTTGCTTACTGCAAAGCATCAACAGCATGTTTTTGTTACTATGAGGCCATGAAGTGCCCTGTGTTTTCGGCCTGGAGGTGGTGTTGGGGAGGTTTGTGGGCCCTCCCAGGGTCACACAGAGAGCAGGAGGTGCAGCAGCACGGTGGTGGAGCTGCTTCCTGGGAACCACCAGGGAGCCATTCAGGAAAGTCTCTTCTCTGAGTGCCTTGGCATATTGGACTGTGATGATTTATTTTGTTTTTATTCTGAGCTTTGACCCAGAATCTGGGGATTTGTAAAATGGGAATGTAAGCTGCAGCAATCTTTAGGGCTGCTCTGATTGACCACAGAAACCCAGCTACATAGGACCAGTAGGAATATTCTGGTACAGTCCCCAGTGTGTGGCAAATATTGGAATTACACTATTTAAACAAAGACTTTCAGATGCTTTACAAAGGAAAGCTTTATTCCACTTGAATAAAAAACCCACAAACCTAATTGCCACCTGTAGTAGAGATGGCCTTTGAGTAAAATATATGTATTGTATTTGAAATATCTGTATATGGGCCTTGCCCCAGTAAGTCCCAGTTGTTCTAAATGGGTTGCAGCTGCAATGTCCTTAATTGGATGCAGCTGTGGCTAGTAGAGATAACAGGGATAAAAGGGGGCTGGGTTTCCCAATTAGAGAGAACCCTGAAGGAGCCCTGAAGAAGCAGGAACAGTCTGCAAAAGAAGGGTGGTGAAGAACGGGTTATAAGAAAACCCCCAAGAAGGTATGGGACTTTAGAAAAATAATGACTACAATTGAGACTACAGTTTATAGCCACAGCCACCTTGCATTTGCCATCAAACCCAGGAGTCTTCTGCAAGCCTGTCAATATCTGCTGATGTATTAGGTATGATTTACTGGGACTGTAGTCCCAGCACATGTGCACACTTGTCCACATGCAGGGAATTCTGGAGCATTCTACAGCAGCAGTTCAAAGCACTGCAGCTCAGCAGTTCTGCCAGATTGCCAAGCTGTGGGATTTGGGATCCTGCCATATGATACTGAGCTGTGATAGCTGCTGCCCCTGCTGCTGGCTGCGTGCCCCCCTGAGCTGCACGGTGAGTGTCTCCATGCCTGTGGTCAGCAGGCGTTTCTGCACTCCCTGCTGCCACTTCTGGCTCCCTCCACAGCCTGATCTGTTCAGCAGGACCAGAACCAGTTCTGCAGTCTGCTTCCCTGGCTTAGGAGGCTGGAGCAGCCTTGAGGCAGGATAAGGCAGGAGGCATGGATGTGCTGAACTGGCATGGGATAATGTTTTCTGGGAGTGGGAGTCATCTCAGCCCAGGTGGGAAACACTGGGGTCCTAATGCAGAACTGAAAGGAATGAGAGCAGAATCATGCTTTGCAGGGTAAAATGTATGCTAAAAACATGGGGACAGAGAATGGAGGCATATTTCAGTCATCTTTAAAAATATAAAGATGACTGAAATATTTCTGATTATAAAGTAATTTTAATATCTCTGAGTATAAATTAATATAAATTTAAATTATTAGAAATAAATTCAGGCATATTTAAAATTTATGTTATAGCATATATCAACTGCAGTCTTGAATTTCTAGCTTTTTTGTGTTTTAGGAAGGGTTCCTTATACAGATCAAGTTAATATCTGTATTTATAAAGTCAAATCTAGAAACATTCTGCTCATAATGAAACTGCCGATTTTAAGCCGTAGTTCATATTGCTGACAATTTCAGTAACATAAACCATAAACACAAAATGTGTCAGAAGGGAAGATCCCTGAATTTGGAGAGAACAATGCAAATATAATCTTATATCAAAAAATACACAGTTCTGTTCTAATTCTGCTATTTTCTTCTTAAAGAGTGCTTTAGGGCTCCAGTTGATAATTCTGTGATTCTGGATTATAGTTTGGAAGGACAGGACACGTCTGTAGGGACAGTGGTGTCTGGGAGGCTGTGGAAGGTGCTCATCAACAGCAATGACTAGATGAAGTGAAGAAGCTTTAATTTTGTTATATGTAGCATGCACCCCTTACTGTGGTAGGTGTCTTTTCAGCTAAACACCTTTGAATGCTTTGTCTTCAGAGGTTTTCTAGTTTCCTGCTTTGCTGTTACTAAAGGTTTAAAGGGCAGCAGCCCTCAGATTTAGTCTGTGTTAAGATTTGGGATTAATCAGAATGGGAATGGAAGAAATTGACGTGTTTTCTCTTTAACCTGCAAAACCAATACAGACTTAAATACACTGAATATGGTTTTGTTCCTTGAATGTTTAGAGTTGAGAATGTAGAAGAGCTCTTCTGAGCATATCTGATTGTGCTGAAAAATCTTTAAATATACTGCTTTGTGTTCTTCACATATTTTTCTATGCCATCTTTACCTTTAGAACATGTTCTGGTTTTCTTGAAAGTGGGGTGGGGTTTTTATGAACTTCAGGAATTTCTGGCATTATTCTAGTTTTGTTGTTGTTGTTTGGTTTTTTTTTAACTGCCTGGGCTTGCTTAAGCAATTGCTAAGTTTAAATCAAATCGGGGAATTATTTAGAAATGGAATGATTGGGGATTTAAGTGTGATGGTGGAAGTTAAATGGCATGTAGGCAAAATTAGCTGAATCCTCTGTGGGGACTTTGCAGCAAACTGTGGCCTTTGACTGGTACCATGTGAGCAGATGTGGAGAAACAGATGTGCTGGCCCATCAGTACCAGTGATGGAAACAGCTTCAGCATGCGTCAATAGTTTCTGAGGGCTGCTGTCAGTTTGTCTTTGAATCAAGCAAATCCTTGTGTTGATGTTCTCAACGCACAGCGCCCAGAGAGCCCAGTGAGCACACTCTGTGCTCTGAAGTGCCTCTGCTAACACGGGTCACTGCCTCCCCCTGCAGCAGGATTTCCCAGGTACCAGCCTTATCGGCACTCCACTGCCCGACTAAAAACCTACTCTGCTGCTATTGGAGTGATTTCTTTGTGGTTTTTGAGGGATCTCTTTAAAGAGCGATGTTCTTTAATGATTGCTATTGAGCAGAAGTGGTTTAACACAAGAGCTGGGAGTGATTTGCCTTTTATTACCATCAGCAGTAAACTCCTGCTGTCCAAGGCTGTTAATTAGGCTATTAGGACAAGGCTGGTGAAGTTTCCTATCGCTGAAGCCTGGAAGGCTGCCTGTGGTCAGGGATGAGCGCTGGTGAGGCTGGTCCTGGAGGCCTCTCAGGTTACCTACGGGGGATGCAGGCTGGAGGGCAGCTGCCCTAAGCACTGTGTGTACACTTGAGTGTAAAATCTCATTTATATGTGTGTGTTACATTTGGAACTCCTGTTCGTTTGAACTGGGGTCGACATTCTTACTAATTCTGCTTTCCCTAAAGCCGAGTCAATTGTTTGAAGAGCCTGCTTTTTCCTGTTTTAACAATATATCAAATACTGATTGAAGAGCTGCTGAATTTTTAGGTTTCTATCATCCTTCTGCTCTTTTCTTCTTCTGGAGCTGGGGCTTGTGTGAGGAGGGAACATGAGAGGAATGAAAGTGAAGATGACAGTTCCACAACTGAACTCTTAGTTTATAGACTAAAATGTAAAGGTCTCTCACAAGCCAGTGTCTATAAGAAAGCTGGAACTGAAGTAGCTTCTGAAAGATTAAGGTCTAATTTGAAGAATATACTTGTATCTTTAACAATATAATGGAAAAAGACAGTCTTTGCACAAAGTCCAGTCCAAGCAAAGAATATTGCTTGTTCTTTGTTAATTATTGAAGCTAGGGAATATGCCCCTTAAAGAAAAGTTGTGGTCTCCTTAATTGTTAATGTTTTTTGAAGGTTGTCAAATATTTTAGGTTTGTTTTTCAGTTGTTCCACTAAGTGCATTGTTATGTGCATTTCACACAAAATAGGAGTGTTGCAGCTGTGTTTTGTGCGTTCAGTATCATGTGGATAAGCTTTGACTGTTTGGAAGAGAAAGGAAAACCATGGCATATTAGGCTCTTAGGAGAAATGAAGGAACACAAAAAATTGTGGATGAGGCCAAATAACTTTAAAATACCTCTTTCTCTTCCCACACCTCCTTGGTAATGTCCCTGGTGGGTGGTGGTGTTCTTTCCCCCCTCATCTTTGCTGCTGGGGGCTCTAGAAAATAAACACAAGTGCTGGGATGGCTGTGGAGAGTCATCATTTGGAAGTGGGGTACTTGGGTGCGCAATCCTCCTGTTCTGGGGGACAGAGGGCTTGGCAAAGGCAGCTGAAAACTCAGGGTGAGACATCCTCTGCATGACTGTCTCTGTTCTCCCTGGCTGAGCTCAGCTCCTCACTGTGTGTCCATCCTTCCTCTGTTCCTCTCCTCCTTTAAGGCTGGGAGAGGATGGGAAGGACCAGAGGCTTTCTTGTGTGCTTTTGTTTTCCAGAGTCTCCTAGAATAAATGGGATTTAGCAAGGTGCCAGTGGAAGTACAGATGGCTAGATGAGTAAGGACAATGATTGAGGCCTGTCTCTTGAGTATGCTTCTTCTCTTAAAAAACCCAAACCAACCCCTTCCTCCAACAAAAACAAACAACAACAACAAAAAAAAACAACCACCTGATTGGGATTGTATTCCAATAACCACCCAAACTCAGGAAAAAAAGGGAGGGGAGGGGTAGTGAGAAATTAGAAGGCTCAGATATGTTTATTCCATTGGGAAGTAATTCTTTGATCTTCAGGGAGCTGTGTAAATTTAGGAGAGGAGAAAGACAGGTAATTTCTAGTTGCTTTTTTTCTGAAACAGAACCTCAGGCTTTTTTCCTCTCTCCCCCCCAGCCTCTTTGTTTTCCTCCTTTATTGTCATCAGACTTGAGTTTCTCTGAGATGTTCTGGTCTCCATTCAGCCTAAGAGCATTCAAATAGAACGTCACACACACATGTCAGACCATGGGCAAATGATGAGAGGATGGCAGTGTATGAACCATAGGAATTCACTCTTTGATGTAGGGCTTTAGAGCTAATCTCTCACTCATCTTAGGAGAGAACTTTGACTGCAGGCAATTTTATAAATTCCCACTTGTAATATCATATTTGTTGCTTAATTTGGTGTATTTTTTGGCTTTTTATTACATGGAAATTCAGCTGATGGCTTTTTTTCATAATAATTTGCAACACGCAAACCACATGCATAACAACAACAACAAACCTCTGTTTTAAGGAAAAAGATTAAGTGTGTTAAATTTGTGATCAGGCTTGCCTTCTGCATTAACTCTTAGTCAGGGTTGTTGTCTCCCTTTGAATTCTGCGTGTCCTTTAAGTGCTGGGATCAGATCTGTTGTGACTGTGCCTGGGGACAAATGCAGTGAAGTCACCTGGTCCACGCTGCCTGCCCAGAGGAGGACAGGATGAAGGGCTGGGGGAAATTACTTCTGAAACTAACCCAGCTAGACTTTCAAGAGCATATCTGATCATGCCTTTAGAAACTGGAGAGTGCTAAGTAATTCCAGAGCTGTGCTGATTTGTATCTTAAGGAGCGTCTCTGTGGAGTGGGGTGTGTTCTGTGTCCCTGCACCGTGGCTGGTGCAGCAGTCATTTCACACCAGCTGTGCAAGGTCCTTTCACAGAATCGCAGAACAATGAGGTTGGAAGAGACCTCTAAGATTGAGTCCAACCTGTGCCCTGACACCTCACCTAGACTAGAGCACCCAGTGCCATGTCCAGGCTTTTTTTAAACACATCCAGAGATGGTGATTCTGCCACCTCTCTGGGAGGAGCATTCCGGTACTTTATTATTTGGTGAAAAAATTTTTCCTAATATCCAGCCTATCCATTCCCTGGTCTTGCCTGAGACCGTGCCCTCTATTCTCTATCCTCTTTCCTTGTGTTTGCAGGGAAGTCACCATGGTGCAGCTGTGTGGTGACCTGGAGAAGACAGCCTTTAGGTCAGAGGGCCATCAGATACTGCCCAGTGCTCTCTGCTCTGTGCTCCTCAGACCCACTGAGGTCCATGGACTAGCAATGTTTTGCTTCTTCTCAGCATATTGAATAACCTCTGGGTCCTAGATAGGTCCCCTTGACCACCCTTAGTTACTGCCAAGATTAACCCTGTCGTGGCTGGAACCAGGACAGTAACTGTAGCTAATTTTGCAATTTGCATTCATTCTGGGGAAAAGTATGATGGCAAATGCAGCGGTGCACAGTAGGTAATAGTGCTGATGTGCTATTTCGCCTTTTGTTCTGGAGAATGTTAGAAAAGATCAGGGCCAAGAGAGCAATCAGTTGTAGTTGAGATGTTTTATTTGTTGGGATAATTAATAACTTGACTTTGTTCACAAACAGCTTTTAATAATCTTGTTCTCTAAAGCAGGTGCTTTGCTACTGTACAGCAGTGCCACAAACCAAAGCATACAACAGTACACGATGCTATCAACAAGGCTGATGTAGGGATAATCC
The DNA here is from genome assembly GCA_039654755.1 of Calcarius lapponicus. Classification (NCBI taxonomy): domain Eukaryota; kingdom Metazoa; phylum Chordata; class Aves; order Passeriformes; family Fringillidae; genus Calcarius; species Calcarius lapponicus. The sequence goes on along the minus strand of CM077468.1, from coordinate 423,777 downwards.
ATTCAAATGAGTCAATGCCTCTGCAGTCTTAGCCATGCTGTCAAGCTACTGTTTAAAGAATTTTTGTTGTGTTAGAAGCTAGGGGTTTTGTGGGAGATGCCTTATTAGAGTTATTAATTAATTTTACTTAGCTGATTATAAGCATATCAATTTGGTCAAATGTTTTATTAAAAATATCTGCAAAGTTTATTATGAAACTTTAATTTATGGGCTCTTCATTTGGCTTGCAAAAGGTTTTCATGCATCTTTCAATAACACTTCGAACTTTGAAGTACTGAATTATTTCAGTCAAAGACCCAAAAGCTTGAACAGAGATGTTGATGAGTAGTAGGACTTCAGCTGGGCTTTGCTGCTGTGTAGTTGGAGTTTGTTGATGAATTCTTCGTTCCCCTGCAGGCGTTTAGATGCCAACCACATCACTGCCATCCCAGAGGACAGCTTTGAGGGGCTGCTGCAGCTGAGGCACCTCTGGCTGGATGACAACAGCTTGACAGAGGTCCCCATCTCTCCACTCAGCAATCTCCCCTCCCTGCAAGCCTTGACTCTGGCTCTCAACAGGATAACTCACATTCCTGACTATGCATTCACCAACCTTTCCAGCCTGGTTGTTCTGTGAGTGTTTGTGTTTCACAGGGCACTTGGCTTTTCTCTGCAGTGACAGTTTTGGTTCATCCAGGGCGGCACTGAAAATGGATATTTTGCTGTATTTTAGCTCAGTTGGCCACTGCCAACATGAGATGATACCATGTATGGTAGAGAACCTGCTGAAGGTTTGCTAAAGACTTTCTCCTAAACGAAAAGCCACATTGGTTGTGGGTAGTGAGATTTGATTTCTGACATCTCATTACATAATGAATACTTCAAAACAATGGTTGTCAGAGAAAGCTTTCGGAGATATGAAAAGAAGAAAAAATTATTTTATCTGAAACCTGTCTCTTTGTAAGCTTAAAAATCTCTGTGGAATAATAAGAAAAATATGTTTGATTTCTGTGTTTGCTATTTTTTATCACGTTTCTGGATAGTGATTAAAGATTTAAAATCTTGACTGCAAGCAGTCTATTCCTTTTCCATATGAGGATGAAATATTCTGTCTGAAAGTGAAAGATATTCTTCTGTGTAATCCACCCCATACAATGTTTTTTCCTAAACTCTTTAACCTCTTGATTTCATAGAAATATCTGCTAATTTGTTAATTTATATGAAATCATTCACTTGTGTTTTGGTTTTGTTTTTCAGACATCTTCATAATAATAAAATAAAAACTATAGGAAAACACTGTTTTGATGGATTAGACAACCTTGAAACCTTGTAAGTATGTTTCCTAAAATAATTTGTGGTCAGTGTTTGTCTCAGTCTCAGCTTAATCAAGGTTGCCATGCTGGTATGATGGAAGTTTTGCAAATCAGGCGTGTCCAGCTCAGTTTGGGAGCTGAAGGCTGGTATCAGTGCTCTGCCCCACCAAAAAGGAATTAACTACATTGAGAAGCAGGTCCATAGCAGCCTGGGTGAGGCGTCCTGCTGGCTGATGTGCTGCTCTAGCTGCTGTACCTTTGCACAGCACTCTGCTGAGCCAGGGGGACAAATCACAGGTGTTTGAGTGGCCCCATGAGTGATAAGGGACATGTATTTGTTTCTCAGGTTTCCTGTAGGGTTAAACATCTCTGGGATACATGTCCAAAGCTGTTGTGTGAGAGCAGGAGCTTTCTGAGGGGGTCTCAGGGCTGCTGCTCCACTGTTCCTCATCCTGATCCTCCCAAGTGCCTCAGTGGCAAGCACTGGCTTTCAGCTGCTTGGGTCACATGTCCCATTTCCCTGCAGCTCTCTCAGGGCATGTCTGATAAGTGCTATCTCCCTCAGCAGTGCCTTTTGGTATGCTTTGGGGAATGCTGAATCAGTGAAACTAATGAAGGAGGGCAAGGGCAAGCCAGTGACAAGCTCTGTTAACGTGAGGAGCTGGGAGGAGTCCAGAGATGCTGCTTACTTCATCTCTCTCACCCTCAATTGAGCAATGACGTGCTGGGTAAAGAGATACAGCTGACACAGGACTCTGAAAATGGCTTTTGCCATTATTTATTCCATTATAAGGAATAAATATACATATAATGGAATAAATATACATATTTATTCCATTATAAGGAATCCCTTTTGCAGAGGTCCTGCCATTAATGCTGGAATAGTGACAGCTTAACTGGGAATTCAACAGATCCCCATTACCTATCTCTCATGAGGTTTTTCTGCTTCTAATCAGTATGTATAATTGGTTTTGCTACAAGATCTGCTTTTACATAATAGCTTATTTACTGTTTGTTTTATAAAGCCTTAACAAAAGGTCAGATGATAAAGAGTAGTCATTTGTATCTACTTTTTTATAAAAATATCTTTGAAATCATAGTTCATTTCTGTGTAAATTCTGTTGAAGAAAAATCTATGAGGTATTGAGAAATACTGAGCTTTGCTGTAAGGAAATATTATATGACTTAATATGAATAGTCCTCTGGGTAATGTTAAATATCTTACCTGAGTTATTAGCTGGTTATAAAGTATGTAAAACATCAGAAGATTAAATCTAAATTGAAATTATTCTATGGTCTAGTTAAAGGTGTTCTGAGAACTTTTTTCTTTCGTTGGACCTTTTTCTTTTGTTGGACTTTCTTAAACAAAAATTATTTTGACAATTCATGGCTACTGTTAAAAATTTTATAATGTTCTTGCTTTATTTCTTCTAGGGATTTAAATTATAATAACATGGTAGAGTTCCCTGAAGCCATAAAAGCACTTCCAAGTCTAAAGGAGTTGTGAGTATTACTTACTCTCCCTTTTTACCAGTTTTCTTTCTCCTTTTCATAAATAAAAAGGGGAAAAAATCCTGGATTTAAGAATGCTTGACTCATTGTGTTGGAGCCTAAATTAGGTTAAGTTATGCTAAGTGAGGCTATAATTAAAAGAAAATATAATCATCATCTGGAGAGGGCATGTGTTGAAAATGATTGTGGAGTTACATAAGCAGGAGCAGCATTAGCATAGATCTGGACCAGGAGAGGGTTTTGGCCTCCAGGTTAGGTGCTCATTGATGATGCACCTTTTCCTTGTGCCCTCCTTAAGAGGTGAGTGGGAAAAGTGAAAGTACAGCACCATGTTGGGTCAAAATAATTCCTTTCTAATGAAATACTTTCAGCATAGCTGCTTTGCAGTGGACAGAAATCATTTAAATTATTCCTGCAGATGGACTTAGTCCTATTGCAGTTCTTGTTAAGGCAGGATTGGGAATTGGGTAGATATGATGAAAATGACTACTGGTTGAATCTGCTGGCAGTATAGTTTTAAATGCTAATGTTTGAGTGTTTTTCTTTGCTGTTATCTTTAGGGGATTTCACAGTAACTACATTTCCATAATTCCTGATGGTGCATTTTCAGGAAACCCCCTTCTGAGAACGATGTAAGTCATTTTCATCCATCTATTTTTAGCTTTTAGCAGACAGTGACTGTAAGAACAAACACTGAAATGTGTTTTTCATTTCCCAGACATTTGTATGATAACCCTTTGTCTTTTGTGGGGAACTCAGCATTTCAGAATCTGTCAGATCTGCATTCCCTGTAAGTACCTTTTTGACAATACCGTACAATAAACGGGTATGAAATGTGGCTAAGGACTCAAAAGAAATAAATTTTCTGACTCGCTCTTACATTAGAGGGTTTTTTTCAGTAAGTTCTAATAAATATTGTTATTGTTGGGAATATCTAGTTTCTTAAGAAGCTCTATTAAATATGCTCCACAACTTTTTTATTAAATTACCTTTCATAATATACATAACCCAGGCCAGATGTTCAGATTCTTAGTTAAACAATCTGCAATATGTCCTGGGTGGTTTTTTGAGCAGGGATGTACATGGTGAGAATGTTTTGCAGGTTAGGGCATGTATGCTCTTAAAAGATACCACTTCTGGGGTGATGAATAAGCAAAATGGAGTGAGACTTGGAACTACAAGCTGCACTTTTCATGTCTATTGATAGCACTCTTTGCAGTTTGATGAATTGCAATTCTTGGAGAAGTAATTTATTAAGCAAATGAGTAGCATAAGAAGCAGTGAAAAGACAGCCTTTCCCACATTATTCAAGTATAAAATTTAAAAGCAGTAAGAATGTTAGAATGTCTCATTGGTGTAAATATCTACCTGATAATAAGACTGAATGTTACAACTCAATTTCATAGTAGTTCACACCTGATTTTCATGGGGATTTTTTCCAGGGTCATTCGGGGTGCCAGCATGGTGCAGTGGTTTCCTAATTTGACAGGAACTGTAAATCTGGAGAGCTTGTAAGTGCCTTCTGCAGAAATAAATTCATGGGTTTGCCTCTTGGGAAGTAATTGAAATCTGATTAGTGGGTCTGGAGAGCAACTGCATGTATGTTCTCTTCCTGTCAATAAATGTAACAGTACAGTTTTCCTCACTGTGATACCTGGGTGACACTTAGTGGGTTCTCTTTTAGTAGGGGAAGCTGTGGAAAGCCTGTGAAAGAGGCCATTGATACTAACCTCCTCTCCCAGAAAGGAAAAACAGAAAAATTGTTCTCTTCAAGAAAAACCCCAAAACCACAAAAAACACCAAACCTCACAACAAAAACAAAAAAAAAACCTGAAAAAAACCCAAAAAAACCAAAACCAACAACAACAAAAAAAACCCCACAAAACAAAAAAAAATCCCAAACCAACCAAACAAAATTTGGTGGGTGAATCTAGCACCCCAATAGCATTCTGTTCTTATAGATTCTTGTTATGCCATCTGTCATAAATAAAACAAGCATTTATGTGTGTGGGTTTGTTGTTTTTTTTCCCCCCAGAACTCTTACAGGAACCAAGATAAACAGTATTCCTGTTAATTTCTGCCAAGATCAAAAGGTGCTTCGAACTTTGTAAGTATAATATTGTGCCTCTCTTCATGCATCAGAATGTTTTGAAAGAAACTTAAATCTAATTTAAAATGAAAGTGTTGCTTTCAATTTTTCATGCTAGTAGTTCTACCAAAGTTGGAAATGTGTTTCTTGATTGCTTTTTGTTTTGATGTAAGCAGAGTCCCCTTTATAGGGATATGTTGCATTTCTTTCATGTGTTAGAGATCTGTACGGTGATGCTGCATAGACCAATCTTCAAATTTGGTGTGCCACCAGTCATTGTTAACAGAACTGTAGTCAGCTACATTCAGAGCTTAAAGAAGAGTTTAGTTACAGAGCTTTGACTTCTGGTGTTCAAGAACAGGGGAGAGAGCATCAGGAACCAAATAAATGGGGATGAGAGTTGGGAAGAACATAGCAATGCAAAGGCTAGACAAAAAAAAACAAACAGTGAGGATTTGTTAAAATTAATGCAAAAAACCCCAAACTGGTAACTGAACCCCTATTAGGGGATGGGAACAAACCATGTTTGCAAAGGATGCACGCAGGAAAATGTGGAACAAAAGCAAATCCTGAAAAGGGGAGGAGAAAAAATATGTTCTGTTTGATAGAAGAAAAACAGGGGAGAAAAAATGATGAGGTGGGATTTATTTTTTAGCAGCCATTTACCTCTCATATAGAAATTTTAAGCTTGTTTGCTTGTTTCTAGTCTTTTTTTCTGCACTGTTTCACAGAATATTCTGAGCTTTCCTAGCTTTGTTTCAGCAATCACCAGCACACTAAGCAAAACTGGCACCACATTTGTATGCTTCACATGCAGTTTACCTAGTTTATTCTGAAAAAGCAGGTTATGAATAAGTTTTTTAGATTATAACTCTCAGAATTCAGGGAACATATCCTAAATGTTTTTAGGGTATGTGTATACCGAGATGTAGAGTTCACACTTGTGATATCCTCTGTGATTTTCTCTGAACTACCTTTGGTTTCTCAGCAGAATGGTACTAACAGGATGATTTTTCTGTCAATCTATTTAATAGTTATAAGTGATGAGATATTTCAAGTAGAAAGGAGTTGAACTAAACTCCCTTCTCCCATTTTCTGTTTTGAAGGGACTTGTCTTATAACAATATAAAGGACCTCCCAAGTTTTAAGGGCTGCCACACCTTGGAAGAAATGTAAGTAGAAATGAGTGTTGTTTATTTTTGTAAACTCTTTAATATTCTGAGTCCACATCTCTAGAGATGTTTTTGCTTCATCTTTGATCTAAATATTCAAAAATTAAGGACAGAGAGGGAGATCTCATGAGAGGTGTGCTGGACAGAGAATTCAACCACTTGTGCCTTCCTTAATTATCTAATGCTTAATTATTCCTGTGGCACAAAAGTAATGAAAGACACAGCTTAATCCTGCATTTCATAGTAGTATTGCTGTGCTATAAATGGAATGGTTAGAATATGCCCAAAGACTCCATGCAGAAGGGAGAGTTGTTTTAAATTTCAGTATGACTCTTCAGGGTTCACAAAGTGTTACTTTTAGCTTGAGAGTAATTCAGTCCACACTTAAAAGTTTCTTCTAAATTAAATGAGTTGTGAATTGGGATTGGGCAGAGGTGCCAGGAAGGTGCTCTGTGGTTGTATGAACATAGCTGATGCAAAACCCTTGACTGTCTAGGAGGGGAAATGAGTAAAACCTCACACTGATAAGGCTAATGCCATCCATTAGCAGACACCAGGCCACCCTTCTTTGAAATCAGCTAATAAAGTTCTGTTTCTGCTTCTTCCCTTTGCAGTTCCTTACAGCATAATCAAATCCATGAAATTGCAGAGGACACCTTTCAAGGACTATCCTCCCTTCGGATCCTGTGAGTGCAGATGCAGCTGCATGCTGAGTGAAACAAGATCCTGGTTTTGATTCCCATGTAAACTGATGTCAGGGTTTGGTGTTACAAGTTTGATTGATGGCAAAAGGCCAGCAGCCAGTTTCAGCCCTGTTCCTTCTATTCTCTATTTTATTTTTCTAGCCCATAACAATATTTTTATAAACATGAAGTCTAAAAAATGAGATTTTTTCAGTGGTCCAACATTTTGCATTGTAACTGTATTATTTCATGATATAGTATTTGTTGGAGAGATCCTATCTGTTTTCCTCAGGAGAAGCAGATAAGTAAACAATTATCTTCTCCCCTTACAACTCAAGCTATATTAAGTTAGCAGCAAGAACAACCCAGAAATAGACAGGTATTTTAAGAAGAATAACTCATGGTGGTCCAGCAGAAGCTGGAGCTGGGTTTGAAATGCAGCAAACCAGACACTCCTCTGCTTGTTCTTTTGTTGCCTTCCCCCATCTCTGCCAAAATGCCCTGCCATAGATGCAGTTGTCACCAAAGTGGTCATCCTGTCACCTGCATGCTGGGAATAGCCAGAGGCAGCCTCTGCCTTGGGAGAGGGAACAGGAATGGGAGATGAGGTGGAGCAGGATACAGCTGTATTACTAAGGAATTTGGCTGCTATAGCACCTGGCTGAATGGGAAGAGAGGGGATATGTTCTGCTTTTCTGCTACAGGCATGATGTATTTGTTACCTTAGCTTTTTTTTCTCAGTACAGTGGCTGTTACAGTTGGTGAAGCTGCCAGATAATCTCCTTTGGCATTCATTGCAGGGACCTCAGTAGGAATCGGATCCATCAGATCCACAAGGGAGCTTTCATCACTGTTGGAGCTCTTCTTAACCTGTAAGTAGGCTGTTCTGTGCAGTCACCTCCTCTCTAGCATTCAGCTGCTGAGCTAGTAAATGTTTTTAGCTTAAAAGTGATGCTGTCATGGACATGTTTTATGAAAAATCCTTTTGTTAGGATTTTTTCTCCTGAGAAGCTGAGAGCCCTCAGAAATGAAATATAAACAATAATTATCTGCTGCTATGGAATGCAACAGATAATTATCTTTGATTGGTCTCATGTGGTTGGTTTTAATTAATGGCCAATCACAGTCTGGCTGTCTTGGACTCTCTGGTCAGTCACAAGATTTTATTATAATTTCAATCTTTTCCTTACTAGCCTTCTGATGAAATCCTTTCTTCTCTGCCTTGATAATAGTTTTAGTATATAATTTTCTTTTAATGTAATATATATCATAAAATAATAAATCAGCCTTCTGAAGCATGGAGTCAAGATTCTCATCTCTTCCTGGGGACCTGCAAACACCACCACGTGATGCGTTCATCATTTGTTTAATACCTGTGAATCAAGAAGGCTCCTGCTAGCTGAGTACATGCAGGACACACTTCTTTAGAGTGCCTGCTGCACTGACAGGCATTTCCAGACCACAGCCTGGTGTGATAAAGCCCTCCCCTACTTTAATGAAACGTGAGCCAAAGGGTCTTCAAACTTACTTTGTAACGTGGTGTTAATATTCGCATTCCAGAGACCTGAGTTTCAACGAGCTCAGTTCAGTTCCAGCTGAAGGACTGAGTGGCCTGAACCAGCTGAAGCTCACAGGCAATTCTGAGCTGAAAGAAGCTTTGGCAGCCAAGAACTTCGCCAAGCTGCGGTAGGTTGGTGAGGAACAGCCCAGGGGGCCTGCAGTGCCCAGCAGGGTGTGCTGAATGGAGCCAGGGTGTGCAGTGCCCGGGGCAAGTGGTCTGTGCCGAGTCCTGCAGGGTCTCTGTGCTGCTCTGCAGAAAGGGCATCTTGTGGGAACCCAGGACATCCCTCTGGCTGCCCTGGAGGACTTGAGACCCTGGCAGGGGGCTCAGAGAGCTTGGCACAGAGTCACAAATACCTGTGCCTTTGATCTTGACTCATGAAAAAACAATTACCAACCTTTATATGAAGAATCACAAGTCAAAAGAATTTAAGTAGAATGATAGTGAATTTATCACAGAGTGAAAAATAGATTTTTTGGGGCTTTTAGAATGGGGGCTTGGGGTCCCAAGATGGAGGAATTTGGGCGTGCCCTGTCCTTCTTTCTTCTTCTTGGCCTCCACCTTCGGCTGTGATGTTGGCACTTTTAGATTGGTGTAAGGTAGAAGCTCACTGTCTAACATAGGTGGTAGGTATTGGGAAGTTATTGTAAATATTGTTCACGTAGTTTTCAGTATAAAAAGACAACACTGCTTTCTGAGGCGGGCAGAGTGCCTCTGTCTTGCTGAGCAGACCTCAGCTTGACAGGAGATAGAATTTTATAGATAAGAAACAATAAACAACCTTGAGAATAAGAACTGAAGAGTTCTGACTCCTTCTTTGACCGCCAGGCTGGGAAAAGAGACTTTCTGACACCTCTCAGGGTCACTGTGAGCAGCAGAGATCCCGAGAGCATCTGACTGCTCTGGTGTACAAACCAGTTACAGATAACTTTCCTGGGGTTTTTTAATATCCTCCACCACTTTTCAGGCAAGTTATCATCTGGTTTGAGAGTAGTGCTTTGGGTAGATTTCCATTTGTTACTGAACTGAGCACATCTGTCTTTCACAGTGAGGAAAACAGGAGCAGACAGGCAGGTGTCTGATTACACAGTCACCATGCTTTATATATATTTTCTTGGAGGCAAATGATAAGAATAAAAATAATCATTCCAATGGAAACCTGTAACTGATTTTTGTGGGAGATGGATCAGACAGTGATGAACTGTTTTCCATTTCACAAAGATCTTTCTGCACATTAAGAAGAAGCAGTCTGATGTTCCTCCTAAATATTTTCAAGAAGAGAATTTCAGGATTGTTGATATTGTAGTCCTGAGTGAAAAAAATTAGATTCTGGTCTGCTATTCCCTCCTTGTTTATGTGGTTTTTTTAGAACTCTGTGTGAAGATGTACTTCTCTGCCCGAATAACAGTATGTACATTTCTGCCAAACACACAAAAATAGAAATCTTTTTTGATAATACAGAATGAAGAGTAAGAAGAAAAGATGTAACACAAGGTTGTGGTCATCTGAGAGTTAACTTTCTTACAAAACAGTTACTCTTTAATTAGCTTACTTAATTAGTATTCAGTTGAATTTCTACAGCAATGCCACAAACTAACCCTGATTGGAATTTGGTTTGTACATGGAGTAGAAAGAATAAATATAACATCATCTTTGTACTTCTCACTTGTATACATCACCTGTCCTTTATCTCAGTGCAAGAGTTCATTAGAAATGCTTACACCTGATCCAATTTGAAACAGCTTTTATCAGCCACTGTGAGAAAAAGAAGATTTGAGTTTAGCACTGAAGTGTGCTACTGAAATATTTTTAATAGGTGGTTGTCTTAACTTTGGTTACAAAGTTTAATGGTCTTCCTTGTCCTGCCTGTGTTTCAGGTCACTCTCTGTACCATATGCTTATCAGTGCTGTGCTTTTTGGGGTTGTGATTCTTATCTGAACTCCAACACTGAAGATTCCAGTCACCAAGATCAAGGTGCCATGATGGGTCACGAGAAGGGTAAATGTTTCATGTACTTAACCAGCAGTGTTGTTTTGTACCTGACTAGAATAACAGTGTGTGTTACCTTTGAATAAGGGAATAGGAAAAAATGTAAGTCTTTATATAAGTCTTTACAGAAGAAGTCTCTGAAAGTGCTTAGCAATTGTTTACAAATCAGCAGTGCTATGTTCCTTCCAAATATATGAAAGATATGCTGGACTCTCTAAGACTTGCCTGTCTGAAAAAATAGTAATTTTTTAAAAAGTCAAACTGCAGTTATTGCTTCTGTCATGGTTTTATTGTTCTCAGTGTTTCAGCCTTTCTATTCAGACAGGACTTGTCCTTCCCCTGACTACTTCAGGCTCCACAGATCCTTCCCCAGTGATCAAAGATGTTGCCTGGTTACAAAGCCTTGTGAGCAGCAATTTCTGCACTGAGCATCTGACCTTATGTGGCAAACCAGAACCACTTCACTTGTCACAGGGCTCTGGTGTCAGTGAACTACTTCCGTCCTAGGTAGCTTCACTGCCATTTCACTTATTTTTCTTCCTACAACTAACATGTTTTTCACTTTTACAGCTAATGCAGATATTCTAAGAAATGAGAAAAACGAGGAATTGGGACAGACTATTATTCACTGTACACCAGCAACAGGTAAATCTCATCGTGTGCTTTAGCCACACTGAACTGCAGGCATGGTGTTATGCAGAAAGTTGAGTGAATTAGATCTTTGATTCCTGGCAGTCATTCTGTACACAGAAGATTAAATTCTCCAGTGCTTTCAGTGAAACCTGATTTGATGTCAGTGCTGTTTTGAATGAGCAGTCACAAAGATCTGACTCAGCTTTAGACACATAGCCTTTCATTGGAGAACTGTGCTAGGAAAAATACCAAAACTTCTTTCCATAAGCAGAATAATCAAAGACTGTAATGCTTATATTTGGAGTCTGCTAATGCACTGCCTCCTAATTCTGCCTTCTTTCTCCAAGGAGCTGTCTGGAGCAGACTGTGTGAATGCTCATCTCTTTCAGTGAGAGTTCAGCCTGTGCTTTGAAAGCTTAACTCAAACTGCTGTCCATCATTGGTGGTTTTAAGGAAGCTTGATGTCTTTCCAGGAGAGAGGATGAGGAGCAGCAGCCATGTGCTCTGTTCCCCAGCCCTGCTGTAGCTGCATTAACTGTGAGCAGAGGGCTGTGACCAGCAGCTGGAGCAGGCAGCAGCATCTTAAGCTGCTCAAGACACTTGTGCAGTGAACAGTCTTACTGGCATACCAGATTTACTCCAAGTCAGCCTTGAACAGTCCAGGAGTGTTGCAAGTCTTTGATCTTGCAATGAATATTTTCATTCTAGGCAGCTTTGTTTCTGCCCTTCTGTTTCTCTTACTCAAACTGCCAATTTCTGTGCACGGTTCCCCTCAGCTCCTGAAGCACTTGCTGTGGTGCCTCTTGCTTTCTGCCTTTGCCTCTCCAGAGTTTCCTTCCCTACCTCCTGTACCCTTTTGTCTGCATGAACAGGAACATGCAGATCCACTATGCTTCCAATGAAGTTACTCCTGGCTGGGCAGGAGCTTTCCAAGTCTTACTTCTTTTTTCTTTTCCTAACTACTATTTTATGTTATGAAAATCTGTTTATCTTTTGAGCTAGCTCTGGCTTTAATATCCAGAATACCATAAGGATTTCTTGATCACAGCAAAAAAAAACCCTGTAGTCAGAAAGTCAAATATATTAATATAATTGTACATAATCTAAAAGTTAATTTGTTAAAGGTGTTTATTTGCTTTTGATCTCCTGTTTACAGAATGAGAATTAAGATGGTGTGTTACATGGGTTAAATTTTTCAAGTCTTTAGCTTATTCTTTTTGCCCATGCCAGAAATGCTGTAGTAGGTCTGGAAGAAAGAGCTTGTTCTACAAGTTCACGGTTTGCTTTGTTTTTCACCCGTCCCTCTCGCACTAACAAGTTTCTGAGCCATGCTGCCATCTGCTCATAGGATACTCCACCCACCATGTCAGTTCTGAATCATTGCTCAGCCTGGAGATCCACTTTGCACCTTGCCTAAGGAATGGATTGCTGAGCAGTGGTGCTCAAGGAGCTCAAGTTTGCTGAAACATCCTTCCAAGCATGAATTTTTGCCCCATCCCAGCATGGGCTGGGAATATCAGTGTGAGAGGAGGGTAACTTTTAACCCAAAGGATTTGGGAGAAAGGCAGGAAAGGGTAGTGGCTTTTATTTGTCTGAAGTACAACTACTAGAAAAAATGGCTTTAAATTGATGTTTGGAAGCACAGAATTGACATTTTAAGATTTCATAAGTAGGAAGTTGTTTTTATTTTTAAGTAGATTAGCTTAGCAGGTAGTGTTGTGTCACATGAATGTATTGTAATGTTAATTATTCTGTCATTGATGTTTTACTTGGGAATACCTGCTAAAAAGGGGTTATACTCCTGTTTTTCTGAGAATCCAGCGGGCTTCATTATTTTCTACCCAAAAATGAAGCTTGACCGTTTAAAAAACAAAAAGTTTTGGGTTTGTGGTTTTTTTTTTTTTTTTTTTTTTTGCTTGTCAGTTCATAAATTTCTAGAAGTTGCTTTAGGCTTTGGGAGATTTTTGCACTACCATTGAATCATTCTTGACAGTTCTGATCCTGCCCACACCAGGGATGGGTTGTCCTTACCTTTCCCCTGCCTGGAGGAAAGGCATGTGCAGCACAGAGCCAGCCCTCAGTCTCAGGCTGACTCCAGCTCAGAGGCTCCAGCCTTTGCAGGCTGGCATTTTTCATCTGCTCCCTGAGTGCTCCTCAGCTCCAGGGAGGGATCCTGAGCTTAGGACAATTAGAGGTGCCTAATGGGAGAGGTTAGATTCTCCTAAAACCTAGGAGAGGTTAAATTCTTCTAATTGTTCCTTAAAATCAGTAGGATTTCCCTATGGAATAAATGGCAGTCAGGGGGATTAGAAGGGCATGCAGTAATAGTGACCTTTGTTCCTTGTCTCCTTTATTTTGTTTGTTGGACTTTTTTATTATGTAAGCTGTTTTAAGTGGCAAAAAAATAAGAAAAAATTCATTTTCTCATGTGACTTTTGAAGCTCACAGTGCCCTTCAGTGGTGAGGCTGGGGGACAGGGCTTGTGGTAAATTCCTGTCCCTATTAAAGCTGCTTAGATTGAATTTGTCTGTTGTTCTACAGATGTTTTCTAGTCACCAAAAGTTACTCCAGAAGGCATGTTTGTGAATAATTTTTTGAGAGAACATGTCCTTTCTAAAAAATTCTTCTCCCTTACAAGGGGATTGGAACATTCCCTTGTAACATTGTGAACATTGTGAACATTCATATTTTTTGCTATCCTTTTCTATAAAGTATGAAATCTACATGAAATAAAAAAGTATTTAGGTCACACTAATAAAAGCTATTTTGAATAGCTAAAAGGTAATTAAGTAATGAGCTAGCTTGTTTATACAAAATGTTCTCAAGTGACCATTCATTGCAGTAATTATTATTTCAGGCATAATTAATTAGTAAATAACTTCAGCAGAATAGTTTGCTTTCAGCCGACCTATTTAGCAGTTCAGCTGTGCATTCTATTCATGAATTAATGAGGAGTTCACTTTTAAGACCTTCTCAAAATCTTGCTTATTAAGGCAGAATCTTTTCCTAAATTGGTTGTCCTTCTGTTTGTTTTTTGTTTTCTTCTAGGTGCTTTTAAGCCTTGTGAATATTTATTGGGCAGCTGGATGATTCGCCTTACTGTCTGGTTTATTTTTTTGGTTGCTTTGTTCTTCAACCTGCTTGTCATGTTAACAATATTTGCATCCTCTACTACATTGCCATCTTCCAAACTGTTCATAAGCCTGATTTCTGTCTCTAACTTATTTATGGGAGTCTATACTGGTATTTTAACTTTCTTGGATGCTGTATCTTGGGGAAGATTTGCTGAATTTGGCATATGGTGGGAGACTGGCAGTGGTTGCAGAATCGCTGGGTTTCTTGCAGTTTTTTCATCAGAAAGTGCCATTTTTTTCTTGATGTTGGCAGCTGTTGAACGGAGCTTGTCTGCAAAGGAGTTTATTAAAAAGGGGAAAAGCAACCGCCAAAAACAATTTCAAATTGCAGCATTTTTTGCTTTCCTGTGCGCTCTGGTAGCGGGCTGCTTGCCGCTTTTTTATAAAGCAGAGTACTCAGCATCACCCCTTTGCCTGCCCTTCCCCACTGGAGAAACACCTTTGTTAGGTTTCACAGTAACTCTGGTGCTGCTGAATTCCCTGGCGTTTTTGCTGATGGCTGTTATCTACACTAAGCTCTACTGCAACTTGGAGAAGGAGGATCTCTCCGAGAACTCCCAGTCCAGCACCATTAAGCATGTGGCTTGGCTAATCTTCACCAACTGCATCTTCTTCTGTCCTGTCGCCTTCTTCTCCTTCGCGCCACTGATCACGGCCATTTCTATCAGCCCCGAAATCATGAAGTCTGTCACTTTGATATTTTTCCCTCTGCCTGCTTGCCTGAACCCAGTCCTCTACGTGTTCTTCAACCCCAAGTTCAAGGAAGACTGGAAGGCGCTCCGGCGCCAGCTGAGCAGGAGGAGCGGGGCAGTGGCCGTCGCCGCGGGCGCCCAGGGGGACGTGGCGCAGGACTTCTACTACGACTGCGGCCTTTACTCCCACCTGCAGGGCGGCAACGTGGCTCTCTGCGAGTGCTGCGAGTCGCTCCTGCTGTCCAAGCCCGCGCCCTGCAAACATTTAATGAAGTCGCAGAGCTGCCCGGCGCTGGCCGTGGCGCCATGCCCGAGGCAGGAGGGCTCCTGGTCGGACTGCGGCACGCAGTCGGCGCACTCGGACTACGCGGACGAGGACGATTCCTTCGTGTCGGACAGCTCGGACCAAGTGCAGGCCTGCGGCCGCGCCTGCTTCTACCAAAGCAGGGGCTTCCCCCTGGTGCGCTACGCCTACAACATCCCCAGGATCAAGGACTGAGAAGGCTCTCTGCCCCCAGCCGTTCCAGTAGAGAGGTATCGTGTTGGGCAGACTGTCGCCTGTTTTGACCTTTCAAGCAGGAAGCACTTTTGGAATTGTTCTTTAGTGTCCTTTGTAAAGAAGGGAAGTGGGCGGTAACTTCTTGAGCCATACGTTTTTTAAAAAATGAAATAAATCGATTGCCCTGACTGTAAATAATTGGTAAACCAAAATTGTTACCCAGTATTTTTACTCTTTTCACAAAATAGTGGTTTCTTTTATACGGTTTTTACATGCTAATAGTGTTTTTCCACATCATGTTGCAGTCGTACTTTGCTTCTTCTGGTGGTGAGGTAAGTTCTTTTTTCCCCCCTGACAAAGCACAATATAAAGGAAAGCTGTTTAATATTATAGAAATTATTTTTAAATGTGACTTTTCTATAATTAAGCAAAAAAATCTATTGCTAGCATTGTATAGTATATTCAGCATTGAATCTCAGGATGCATTTTATTGCAGGGCCAAAAAAGGGATTAATTCTCCCATATGTAACTGTGACAGCAATATCAGAATACTGTGTTTGTTTTGTATTTTAGCTGATGTTCAATTTAAAAAAAAAAAGAAGTTTGTTGCAGTAAGTACTTGTAATCCAGTATTCTGTAGATTTACTGGAATCAGAATATCAACAGCTGTCAGGAACAGTAGGGTTAAACACATTTTTCCAGTGACAGCACATCACTTCAGGTGAACCACACAAGTTTGTTCAGTATTAGGAGTCGAGTGGCAGCCCTGGCAGCACTGAGGGTGTGTGGGGTGGCAGCAGAGCTGCCCCTGCACACAGCTCGTGTCTGTGCCATCAGGCTGCCAGTGCTCTGCAGCCTGCTCAGTGTCACAGCACTCCAGGAATACCTATGACAGGCTGAGACTTGAGGAAATGGAGGGAAAATGCAACACAATTTGGCACTGAAAAAAAAGCATTTTTCCAATATACTTTACTGACAGTGAAGTACACTGTGCAAAGTCACTGATTTTCACCTAAATCAGTGCAATATTTTTAAAGCATTAAAGTTCTGAGACCCAAGTGATTTAAGTACAACCAGCGATCAATTTTTTTTATATTTAGTTTAAAATATGATCAATACAAATCTAATAATGCATGATTAAGTAATTACGTAAGGTTTTTGGACGATACACTAGATCAAGAGTAAATCCACTGCCATCCCAGTTACTCTGGAGAAATTCTTGTTAGGATCTAAAGCTAGATTGCTGTTTTGAGAATTAAACTGTACATATTGTTCATACAATGAATTTTTATCTTTGTATTGTAAGTTATTTGATAGAACCCATGATGGGAAATGTGGCTTCAGTTCATTTTGTTAATTAAAGCTACCTCCTAAACAATAGTGGCTGCCAGTAGCAGAATGTTTAAAATGTGGTTTATGTACTTTTTGCATTGTAAATAGACGTGGTTGTATATTGTCACTATAATAAAAACAGGATCCGTGTATATCAAAATCATGTAGTTTGTACAAAGTATGGGAGGAATATTTACTGTATGCTGTTAATTTTTTAAGCCAAAATATTCAAGTGTAAAAAGGGAAGAAAACCATCCAAGAGTTGTTAATTCTTATATTTACACTCATGAATATTACGTCTTCAATTACCATGGAATGTTACACTAAAGCAAATAAAGGGTACATGAATACCTATGGTTATTTATCTCTGTTTTTCAAAAGTTAAAGCTGAAAACAGTGCACATGTAGAATTATTGAGCATAAATTATGTCTCATCTGCTCTTGGCTACATGTAGTGAAAGTTTCAGGAAAGAACTACCAGAAAAACAAGAAAGTTGCCAATTTACAAGTGGATCTGATTTCAGAATAATGCTAACTCTTGGCATGCAAAAGGCTAAAAACCTTAAATGAAGTGTTAGTCCTCTTATGAAGCAATCTCTTTATTAAAGGTGTTGTGCATTGTGTTTGAGTGGAAATGTTTTTTAGTATGCTTTGAATAATCATACAGGTTATAATTTTCATATTTATACTGTTTAATGTTGAAAACTGTGGGGGTTTTTTGAGCCATCCCTGTATGAGAGTCACAACTTGTCCCATGTTCCCTCTGTTGGCCAACCTGTCAGAGGTAATAAGAATGCTTCTCAAAAAGGACTGTAAATGTCAGCTGCCGTTTCTAATCAGTGGGGAAGGAAATAAGCCTGTTGTGTTTTCAATGTTCTTACCTATGGATTTATTTCGTCTGTTCTACAAGCGAGCCTTTGCTGCTGTGCTGTGTACAAAGGCGATGGGATGCATTTGAAGCTCTGGTATTTCACTGTATCTCAGGATGTTTTTGGAGTTCAGTTATCCTGCAATTAACTCTTTAATGCAGTCAGCCCAGTGCCTTGCAGCTGCTGGAGGGGAAGGAATATGAGAGCAGCTCCTGGAGCCAGGCTGTCCAGGAGCAGTGCTGCAGACCTGCCTCTCTCAGTGTGGCCTCGTGTGTGACACCCATGGACAATGGCCACAGGAGAATCCAGACAACAAACACCAACTTTCTTTGTGTCTCTGCTGGGGAAGCTGCTCCCAGCCCAGGGCACAGTGCTCAGGTGTTCTCATCCACTGGGAACTTGCTGCTGCTCCAAAAGCAATGTCAAACACATGGGGACAGCTTGCCTTAAAGCTGTTCTATGTTAGCAACCTGTGGGATTTTTGTTACCTGCGTACCAGTGGCTTTCTGAGCTGTCACCTCAGCAGTCTCTTCAGGTAGGTACAGCTTCCTAATTTCAGTTTTCAGACTGAAACAAGTTACAGCCTTCTGGGGTGCCCACAGAAAAGAACTCCTGTGGTTTTCTAGAGTCTAAAGCTACCTGAAACTGTTCTTACAGGAGTGGCACATATCTTGCCTCTGGACCTCTCCACAGCTGCCATACTGAGCTCCAGTGCTGGGTTTAGCAGTCAAAAAGACTGACTGAATGAAAAGCATAAGGCAAGGTGAGCATTTTGTTGTTTTTCTTCCTTCTGCTGTTGGGAGGAAGCACCTTTTTGTGGGGAGATGGTCACAAATAAAATTGCCAAAGGTATTCCTTATTTTTTCTCCATTAAGAGTAATTTCCTACAGATGGCTATTGGCCTGCTCTGTGGCAATATGCTGGTGAGAGCTCTTTGTTTGAAATTGAGCTTTTTCATTCTCTCATAAAAATAATGCATCTGCTTTGCAACTTTTTGATCTAGATGCCTTTTGCCTTTTTAAATTTATTTCCTGTAGAATTTCCTGTTTGTTTATGAATTTACTCAGAAGTTTCAAACTTACACAAAGATACTTCAGTAATTCTTTTAACTTTAATTACTATTTTAAGCCTTCAGTTTCCATTTACAGGGTAGTATTTTTAATTAAAAGCACAATGCACAGTTTGTTTATGTGTGCTCTCAAATTTTAATTACATAAATGCTTTTGATCTTTTACTGTTAGCATAAGTTAATTTTTTTTAGCAGGAGTTTTTTTTTTTTCAATATTACCTTTCACATCTTGTACTGTAGAGTCTGATATAACACTAGGGTTCAGTTGAAGATGATTCAATAAGTGAGGAAATGAAATGTGAAATGGGATAATATATCACTGCACAGATTGCTGTTTTCTGTACTGTTGTATACTGTAAAAACTTGGAAGGTAAATGGACATATTTTGTGCTCCAGTATCAAGTAACAGTGTAGGTTTCCGTAAGAAATACTAGTTAGGGGTCACTGTGCTGTTTGCTATAGGGTAAAATTGTGATTTGAGGGTAACAAAATATGAAGTGCCTCACTGGTTTCCCGTAACAAAAGCATAACCTGTGTTCTGAAAACTCCAGCCCAAATATGAGCAAGTAAATCATGTTAGTAGCTCATGCTTTTTAAAAGAGAGAAAGACTTTATGCCGAACTATTAACTAGCTAAAGAAGTGAAGGCTATTTAAAAGCAGGAGGGCTGTGGTCTCCAGCTAGCATAAAACAGCTGGGTTGAGTGGGAATCATGCTAGTGATTCACAATGCTGTGATTTTAACCTAAATGTGTTGCATTGAGCTCTTGCACGTTCCCCCAGACAAGAGGAATTCCTATCTGGAGTCCCTGTCCCTTTAAAGCAGAGCCTTGCACATCTGCAGGCAGCAGAACCTGGGCTGGGACTGGCAGTGTGTACAGTGCACTGCAAGGAAGAGAATACATCATACCATGAAGGAAAGTGAAGCAATCCAGGACCTCTCAGGTTTCACAGCCTCTAATCAAGCAGAACTACACATCCAGGCACAAAAATAGCCAGCAGACAAGTATAGGCAGTGTTCCTTGAGCTCTGACATGGAGGGTGAGCCAAGTAGCTTTCTCCCTTGCTCCTGTGCCTGCCACAGTGTTTTTCCTTATGCTGGAAAATCTGAAGACTTTAAGGAGATTTGAATTCAACCATATTTGGTTCAAATTTTCTACTCTTTTCAAGGTTGCAAGTAAAATAGTATTTTCTTCGAGCTTAAAGCTTGATGTCTAAGCCTCTGTTTCTCCCTACATTTAGTAATTTCTTTCCCCTTTTGATTATTTTTATGCTTCTGTGTTCCTTAGTGTCTAGTGGGGAATTAGACATAACATCTACAAGCAATCTGATCTCATTCCTTTCATTAAACCTGGCTCGTGTTCATCAAGTTGAACTGAGAAGTTTCCTTCTGCTGGCTCTTGTGTTTTCAGAGACTGAGTTGATCAGATTACAGTCCGATTTCTAAAACTGAACGATTTCATAAACAAGAGTTGGCAAATCAAGGTGTGCTTAGTGATTCAGAGCAGTTGATTTGTGTCTAGAATATAAATCTTTTCTATACCTGTTACTTAAGGAATTGTTTTCTTGATATTTCATGTGTAAAAGATATTTTTTTAAATATTGTGGGTGGCTGTTGGGGAATACTCGTGAGAAATTTGCCACGAGCATTTGGTTGTTCAGGCATTCTGATTGGCATGAGCATGCAGACAGAAAGTATAGGTCTGTGAACACATCATGCTATTTTTACTCTGAATTTTCTCACTGTTGCTAGAGAGCTCTAGGTGGTTATTCTATAGTCTGTGACAGTGAGCTAGCGCTGAAAACTGAATGTAGTTTGTGTAGTTTCTTTAGTGAAAAATTAGCATGATTTTGCACACTGGTATCAACCATAGGGGTGTGTGTATATTTATTAACTTCATTCAGTTGTTTGTGGCAACTTCTGTGCTTCATTGTGGCAGTTTGATTTTGCCTATGGGCTTTAGCAGTGTTGGCATGTAATTCTTGCCAGGCAGCTGCTTCTGGCATTCAGTTCGCAGAATTGGGGATTTGCTATCCTTGCAGCATGCCATTTATCTTGTCCGTCCTTCTGTGGCCATAGAAGCTGTGTACTGAACCTGCAGGATTGTTGTTTCAATGCTTTTTAACCAAATTACGGTGTTTGGGCTCATACCTTTCCTGTGTTAACTAGGGCACAGTGGCTGTGGAGCTGGCCAGACAAGCTGGGCACAATGGTAAGTGGGATAGTAGCAATATTATTTTATGTTTTCCCATCCCTTCAAAGTTGGAGTGCTTCTGCCATTCCAGCAGCAATGTTTTAATTTCCCAAGGGGTGAAGTGGCTTTTGCCACCCTCCCTATGGGCAGTCTCAGTGCATAAACTCCACTAGCTTGTCCCAGTGCTAAGGTTTGTTAATATAAGCTGTTTTCCCAAATACCTGCTCTGGCATGCTGAGAAATTCTCATATTCTGTATAACAGGATAGGAAGGGAATAGACAAGCTGAAATGTTTGTTTGGCAAAGTTGCTGCTGCCTCTCCTTGAGACATCCATTTCAGAGTTTCTGGCCGCTCCAGGTGATGTAGGCCTCCATTGGAAGTGAGAGATGCCCAGTACAGTGAGTACCAGAATTCCTCAATCCACTGAGACAACACCGGGATTTTAATTTTTCCTATTCATTTATGATTGTTGCCACTCTTCACTGTGAGATGGGCTTTAAGGTCAGGGAAGGTTTTCAGACCTTCTTGAGATGTTTTGAAATTACCTTGGTCTGCAGCCTGTTGAAATAGCTGAGGTTTTCCTGCTTGCCATGACATAGAGCTTTGCTCACAGTGCTTGGGTAGCCATGGAGTGAACAACTTTTATGCTGCTTTTATTTCTCAGGTGAATGCAGCACATATACATAAGTGCCTGTAAAACCACAGGTGGTTTGTGTTGAACAAAGCTGAGGCATTGGATTGTGTAACTTGTATCCTAAGAATTCAGACCAATTTCAAATTTTCTTCTTGTTGTAACTTTACTTGGCAAATTTAGATTCTAGTGATATTCTGTTGTCTGCAATACTTGAATCATCAAATTATTTCAATGGGTATAATTTGTTTGCGAGATACTGTGGCTAATCATACTTGATTCTTTATTTGATGCTAATCATAAAATAACAATCAACAATCTGCCATAACTGGATGGACTTACTTAAGCATCATGCACATCAGTTTGGTGCATAGTGATGTATTCTGGAGGTGCTTAGATCAGAGGTGTATTCGGGCCTTTTTTGGTGTTTTTCAGCTTGCTAGAAAACAGTTCTGTATCAGCAATGCAGTAACATGTGTTCTTCTCTTACAGGAAACAATGTTATTTCTCCAGCCTGTCAAAAGTGCCGTTCCTTGTGAAATGGTAAGCCAAATGCAGAAGCTGCACAGCTGAAGGGGGAAATCCCAAATCCCTTCCACCTCTGCCTCTCCCTCTGAGTCTGTGGCTGTGCTCCTGGTGTTCCTGGTGTTCCTGGGTTTGGCCTCAGCACTTGTCTGATGCACCCTGAGCTTTATCTTGCTGAGACTACACGTTGTTTTGCTAAATGTTTTTCTACCATTTTAGTAAGGTGTTGTGTGTCAGTGAAGGGTCCAAAGAGCAGGAGGGAGGGAGAAGTACGTGCTCCTGAGAGACGCAGCCTGTTTGTCAGAGAAATTACAGATTTGGGTGCCTGTCGGTCTGCAGCCCAAGCACCAACCATCCCCTCTTAAAATTTTCCAATATGATCATTTTAGGCATCTTTTAGGACTGTTAATGATGGCATTGAGATGTCTCCTCCCTCACAGCACTCATTTTTCATGGTGGTAATGGTTATATAGATTGGACAACCTTCTTATATTATTCAGCTGCTGAAATTCAATTGTTATGGCAAGTCAATTGCCTCAGATATCACAACTGATTTTCCTAAGACAAAGCATTTCTAACACTGTTTCCTATTTTTCAACTTGCCTATCCAATTAAAAATACATTTCTTGTTAAACTCACCTGAAGAATCCCCACAAGAACAATTAATACAGCAGCCAAATTTACACTAATTTTCAAACTTCTGTATCTCATGTTAATAACAGTAATGCTTCTGCTTAGTCAGCCACAGCAAATGTACTCAAAGTTTTATAAAATTTTACCAACTGCTGAGATAACCAATCTCCTTGGTTGATGAAATTTGATGGTAATGCAAAGCTTTGGTTGTGCAAATGTTTGTGGCTGATCCTGCTTAAGATTTGGCTAAAAGGGGGGGGGGGGGGGGGATAAGGGTGGCCCAGCCCAAGCAATGAAGGGGGGACAGTGTTCCTGGGATTTGGAACCCAAACAGAAGGCTGACAAAGAATGTAGTGGAAAACAAGGATAGGAAGATCTATATAGATATATAATCTGACCTATTTATTACAGATAGTTGTAGACTCAGTGGAAAATTCACTGATGGAGAAGGCAAAGGACACCATTTTCCTTAGCAGAGGGGTATGAAAACCAAGCTGTAGAACTTTGAATCAGAAACAAGATAGTAACGGTGAGGACTGGAATGGGGTTTTGCAATTCAGTGCCAGTATAGATTACGAATTTTGACTTGGCAGTTTGAATGTTAAGATGCCCCTTTGTGATGTGTCAGGATTGCCACCTGCAGATGAGGTTACGGGTCCCCGTTTATTGCACTGCTCCGTGCGCAGAAACGTTAAGGAATAAAGAGCTGCGAGGAGTTGCTGTGGATGAGCTCGGGCGTGTCAGTGCTCGCCCAGGCGGTGCCAGCCGGGCAGCCCCGGCACATCCCGGCGCTGCGAGGCCTCGGCTCGCCGCCCTCCGGCGGGGCAGGGGCCGCCGCTCTCACCCGCGGTCTCTCTCCGGGCCGCGCCTCAGGGCCGCACACGCCGGGGCCGTGAGGGGGCGGCCATGGCAGCGCCGCGGAGGCCGCCGGGAGCGCCGCCGGGGCCCGCCCCTGCCGGCGTCGGTAACCGCTCTTGCCGGTGCCCGCTCCCGCCGGGGCCCGCCCCTGCCGGCGTCGGGAACCGCCCTTGCCGGTGCCCGCTCCCGCCGGGGCCCGCCCCTGCCGGCGTCGGTAACCGCCCTTGCCGGTGCCCGGTGCCCGCTCCCGCCGGAGCCCGCCCTTGCCGGCGTCGGGAACCGCCCTTGCCGGTGCCCGGTGCCCGCCGGGGCCCGCCCCTGCCGGCATCGGTAACCGCCCTTGCCGGTGCCCGCTCCCGCCGGAGCCCGCCCCTGCCGGCGTCGGTAACCGCCCTTGCCGGTGCCCGCTCCCGCCGGAGCCCGCCCCCGCCGCTGCCAGCCGTGGTCCCCCGCCATGAGCGGCCGGGCCGAGGCCCCGAGCCCGCCGCCCGCTGAGGGCCGGCTCTCCCCCAGCCCCTCGGAGGGCTCGCCGCTCTCGCTCCCGTCCCGCTGCAGCTCCCCGGCGCCGGAGCGGGCGGAGCCTCCCGGAGCCTCCCGGAGCCCGCCGGGCCATAGGTAACCCCCGCGGCGGGGACCGGGCTCTGCCTTGCGCTCGCTTCCCTCCGCCGGAGACAGGAGATGATTTTACATAAATATAGCCTTGTTTGCAGAGATGAGCGCTTTAAGAGAGCTTTGTTCCTTTTTATTGTCTTGGAAAGTCTTCTCAGTGGACACCTGAGTATTTTTATAGGCTACAGTCTTTCCTAGCTTAATTTAAAAGTGCTTGCAGACTGCGGGGTTGTTTTGCATAGTGTGTGTAGCTGGGTCCAGAGTCAGTTTTGTATTGTAAGCGTTGCACAGCTCCTCCTCCGGTGGCTTAGTCTTATTCCATTTTAATTATATGCAAACATAAAATGCATTCTTTTTACTTGGGATCTCGCCGGCCTGACAGGAGAATCAATTCTTCTTCTTGCCTTTAGAATAGAAGGGGGAAGAGCAGGGAGAGCATATCCTAATCTGGAAAACAGCTTCATGGTAGAAACTTCACAGACTTGTGCATTAACTGGGGGTGAATGTGACTAGCGAGGCTGAGCTGAGCTAAAAGTGCCAATGAATTAAAGGAAGGACAGCAGAGCTTCCCGGGGTGCAGGTTTCCAGGAGGGTTCTCAAATTTCCATGGAGGGCAGTGAAGGAATATGGACCACACTGCACTTGACTTACAAGTATTTCTCGAAAAAGATGCTAAAAGTCCAGGGAAAACGTTCAAGTGTAGCCAGAAGCTTCTGAGTGAAGAAACCAGCCAGCTTATGGTCCCTTCTTTCAGTTTTTCTGTTAGCTCTCTCTATACTATTCCCAACGAGCAATTTTATTGGTGCCCTTTGGAGTTGGTTGCATTTGTTCAAGCTGCAGCATGTCTTTGCAGCTTCAGGGGCTGTTGGGAACAGCTCCCGACTCCGGCCTCTTGCTGCAGCGTTGGCAGCACTGAGGTGCAGCTGAACACAGCTGCTTCTGGGGCCTGAGCTGGCAGTCACTTGTTTTTAAAAGTTTAATAGTAAAAATGTTATAAAAATAGTAATATAATTAGAGTAATAAAAATTTGAACAATTGGGATTAGGGCAATATGAGACAATAGAAACAAAGAGTTATGGACAGTCTGGGTACTTCTTTCTGGGCAGCATAAGCCCGAAAAAGGACCCACGTTAACAGAGGATTAACCCTTAAAACAACAGCCTGTTGCATATTCATACACCTCATACAGGATACATAACTTCCATTCAAACAGAGAATTCTGTCTGGTCAGTGTCAACTTTTTCTTATTCCTGACAGCTCTTCAGGGCTGAGCAAGGCAGGAAGAAGTTCGTTTCTTCTGATAATGGGGCAATAAATTGTCTTTCTCTGGAAGATTGATGTGTCCTGTGGCTGCTATCTCAGTGAGAGCCCTTTCTTTAAAAAAAGTATTTTACATAGCATAGTTTCTATCTTAACATTATGTTATAACCTAAAACTATATTTAACACACTACTTAAGAAAATTAATACAGCATAACTCTCTAACATAACCCATATAATATTTATTTCAATATTTGCAAAAAGCTAATAATAAAATAGGCATTTTTCACATGACTAAACAGAGGACTAAATGCACCCTGTGCTGCTGGGTAACACTGCTGCTGTGCTGCACTAAGTGCCTTCCTTGTGTTCATATGGCAGCTTCTGTCTGTAGCTGCCAAGATATCAGAAATATAACAATGAAAACCATTTCTTACACAGCTCCCCATGTATGCATGCACTCTGAATATTGTTGTTGTCCTCTTAAAACTACACAAAAATTAGCTGGAGGCAGGTACTCAATGTGGGAAATGCACTATTTGCAAAAGAGAAAGGGTAAAAGCAAGGCCTTTTTAATGCTGTTAGGCATTTTCATGCTTTGGTTGTGGATCCAGTGTTATGTTTGATGTGTCACCTTCGTGAATATACAGCAAATGATAACCACTGTTCACTGTTATCAGACTTAGGTCTAATGCCAAATGTGTCTAGTTTGATTTAAGATACTTATTTACAGCTAAATGTGCACTTGAGAATGGGTTATTTTAAGAAGTCTATTACTTTAATTATTTTGAAGGAGTTCATAACTGCTAGAATTTCAGAAAATGGTCCTGTGAAATTCATAGTGTGAGGTTTAAAATGCGTGGTTGGTGTGCCAGGAGAGTGTGACTGGTGGCTGCAGTGCACACCAAGGAAGGTTCTGGTGCAATTGGAGAGCTTTAGGCACACAATATTGCTGAAGTGTTTCTCCTAACTGGTCTTAATACTGAGCTTGTGTTTTCCTCTGTTTAAGTGTCATTTTGTGTTATTTCTTACTTGTCTGCAGTAAGTTTGTAATCTATTACTGTGAATAACTTTTATTGAGAAGTTGACAGCTTGAATTTCATGAGTACTGAGTATAGAAGAAAAGACATAATGAATCTTATTTTTCCTAATTTATTTGTTCTCCTAGTACCTTTTCTAAGGTTGGTTTGTCAGTCGTGTTCCACTAGGTGCCATAATGCAAATCACACAAAGCAAAAGAATGTATTGAGGAAGTATCCCTGCCCAAAAGGTCAAGTCTGTACAAAGTTATGAGGTTTTTTCCTGAATTGGAATGTGTAATACTTTTGTCCTTTAATGAACTTTCAGAGACTTATTTTCTTACAAAATGTATTATTAGGCATTCTTAAGTGGCATCTCTTATTATATATGTATGTGTTTAAGAGCTGCTTCTGTTAAATTTTTAGTCTTAATGCTGCAGCATAAAAGCCCTGGAGTGCAGCAGAATGTGTGGGGCTGGTGAGTCTTTGGTCTGTCCTTGCCTTGTCAGGGTGTCCCTGTCAGTTCTGTTATTTTTCATTTCTCACCGTAAAAGTGGGTTTGTCTGTGGAAATAAACCTGCTCCAGGTAGGTTTCAGTGTGAGTCACCCTGAGCTGACCAGCAAAGTCCTGTTAGTGCAAACACACATGTGTAAAACAACAGGGAAGAGTAGGGCACTCTCTGTAATACTGACTTTGTCCCCAGATGCTTTCTAGCACAGAAATGTACTCTGAAGATGACAGGGACAGAAAATGTTGTGCAATTGAGTGTTGGAGTACTGCTGTGTCATGAATATATTGTAGTTTTATATTAATAAAGTACAGATGCCTTACATTTACAAATTTTATTTCTGCAGCATTAGCATAATATGCTTGTTGGATGCTTCCTCTGTAGCTTAGGTTCAGCAAACAGAATTCCTCACGGTAGTGGAATATGTATGTAGGTAGGTATTTCCAGAGCCTGTACATCCATAAGAAATAGTAAAGTGAAGTCTAATTTCATTGCTTTGTTCTCAAAAAAAATTCTGTGGCAGATAGAAGAAATCTTTTAAAGAAATCTCGTTACCTGTTTTCAAATTTCGCTGACTTGCACCCTAATACACTGTGTTACTTATGAAATAGTACATGTATAGAATCTTATTAAAGATATTTGTGACCTGGGGCTAGGAATGCTGCATTATTCATGAGTGACTTACATAAGGTATCCTATTAAATGTCTAATAGAACCTTGTATAATACCATCAAGTGTTGTATGCTGGCTGTATTTCTTAAGCACATGTCCTGTGGAAGCGTTTTAATGTGGAAAACTCCCTGGACTGAACAGATGGATTCGTAATCAATAGACTCTTAATGCTGAGGTTGCTTGACACCATGAATCCACTGGTGTAAGACTTGAACAAAGAAAATAACATTCTCTGCTTTTGCTTTGCTTCTGCTAAAGACCACTGGATACATGGAGCTTCTTGTGACCACGGACAGGATGTTAATGTTAAATCTCTGTTTTTCCTTGGCTTCCATCTGTGAGAAGCAAAGGGACACTTTTCCTGTTAGAGATATTCTTTTAGTTTTGTTCCTAAAAGGTAATGTTTGAATCTGTTCCACAGTTTAGAGTTTAGCAAGAGAAATGTAGACTGCAAGGGAGATGGTCAGAGGTGCATTATAAATGCCATTTATCCATTAGGGAGATAACTAAATAATAGAAAAATTAGGTCATTGTTGTCACATTATGCCATGAAAGAAAAGTACTTTCTCAAGACAGTAGCACTTGAACTTTTCAATCCAATACATTATAGATAATACTCTCTTCTGTTTCTTGTTTTTAATTCAGGAGGGCTGAACACTCTGAGAGAGCAGGGGAGAGAAAGGTGTCACCTTTGAAAGATAACCTTTCACCATGGGAAGAGTGGTTCATTGGCAAAGAGAAGGAGCTGCGTGCCCGCCTGCAGGCTAGAGCTGCAGAGGTGATGACATCCAGCTCTTCTGAGTCTGAGTCCAATAGAAGAGAGCAGACACAGGATTTTCTTTTCCTTGCTTGTAGAAACATGAGTAGTTGTTTTTTCAGTTTTTTTTTTTTTTTGCAGTGTTTTAGGCCTCCCTAGTGCTTGTGTTTGTCAGTGCTGGTGGGAGTCATGTCATGTCATGTGCGTTGTCTTTTGCTGCATGTTGTACTTCATTGAACCGGTGCTGTAGAATATTTTGTTTATCCAACTGTCAGGTAATGGTTCCATGTTAGAAGATGAAAACATTTATATAATTACTGCCTTAATTTTCATCATGGGTACATAGGCCTGCATGTAGGTTGTAGAAGAAAACGAGGTGTGTGCTGATTGTAAGAATGCCAAGCTACTTGGTTGGTTTTGAGGAACAATGTTGTTACCTGCTCAGCATGTAATTTTACAACTCTTTGGTGTCCTTTCCCAGGAAAGGGATCCCTGTTGCTGCGTTTTTTTCCCTCATTCTATCTTTTTCCCCCTTGTAGATGAACAATTCTTGAGAACCAGGGCTGGGACACAGTTAAGTGAGAGCACCCTATCTTTTCCTGATTACTCTGTTTGTAGTTGCAGTTGATCAAATGATACCATTGTTGAAAATCAAATGGGAAGTATTGGGTAGTGATTAGAACAATCACATCAAAATAAGATAATTTCTCACTTTAGTTACTGATTAACTATTTGACCTTGAATGTTTTCCTAGCCTTTCTGGGATTGTCTGTAGAGTTTTATGTGGGCTACTTCATGTTGTTTATAGAACATCTACCACTGGAAGGTTCAGGAACAGAATTTTACAGGTCAGCAATACTCCAAAGTAGTTTGTTAAGCTTGAGGAATATGCTTTGATCTGTTAATCCACATGCACCAAATGTTTCATGACTTCCCATTTTTATTCTGGATTGGTAAGGTAAATGTAAGCTAGCAGATGTCTCTTAACTTAATATTAAGAACAGTCATAGAACAAGCATTTAAGGCTATGCAGAAAATAGCCATATAGTTTGTAAGATTTTGAAAACATTAAATGTTAAACTGCAGTAAGACAGCGTGAAAACCTTATATTTGGGGGAAAATAGAATCAACATTTTTCTAAGATGCCAGAAGAGAATGAAATATGTGCTATTTATAAAAAAAAATTGCTCTGTTTGCATTATAAAAGTATTCTAAACTGATATCCTGAGAAACAACAGTGAAGTTTCTTTTGCTGACATTAGTACCAACTCTGCCCTGAATGCCAAAAAGGTGGGTAGACGTTTGGAGTCGAATTAGGTTGGGTCTCATAAGGTGCTCAGTGTCATCAGCTGTGCTACTTACGGGGTCCTCAGGATGAAGGAAGAATTGAGAATGTGACTCCATGTTCTTGGAAGGCTAATTTATTATTTTATGGTATTATATATGAAAGAATGCTATACTAAAGAATACAGAAAGGACACTTACAGGTTTAACAAGATACTCATGAAAAACCCATGACCTCTTCCAGAGTCCCAACATAGTTGGAGAGTGATTGGTCATTAAGTAAAAACAATTCACATGTTGGATAAACAATCTCCAAACCACATTGCAAAGCAGCCAAACACAGGAGAAGCAAATGAGATAATATTATTTTCATTTTTTTCTGAGGCTTCTCAGCTTCCTAGGAGAAGAAATCGTGGTGAAGGGATTTTTCAGAAAATAGGACAGTGACAATCAGTTTTTACAGAAACCAGGATCCCTGCAATACACGTGTCTTGGAACTCAAAAGAGATGTTGTTTGGGGTAACTTTGTCTCAATACAGCAACAACTGTATTTTCAAATTGTGTCTGTATTGTGGGTGTTTGAGCTTTCTGTAAGCTTCTGTTGATATCCTGCTAAACTGAAATTCTATGTCATAAGAAAGGGGATTCTGTCTGAAACTGACTGCAGTGTAGGCACCACAAAATCAGTTTCATGGAAATAATTCCACCTCTCTGTGTTTGAAGGTATGAATTTTCATTGAAAATTAATACTTTTTGTTAATGTTACTGTTGGAGAAGCTGGACATCTCAACTGTCTCCTTTGTTATGTTTTGTCTTTATTAATTCCACTGGAGAGATAGAAATGGTTGCATATATACTGTATGTCATATAAATACACTTGGAAAATTTCTTCTCTCAAATTAAAACTCCTGTTTGAAAATTTGCTAGAATCTGCAATAATTTTGGCTTTAGTAAGCCTTAGGTTAAGCCCTAAAGTTCTAGTAGTTCTGGTACTAAAAATCACAGGTGAATAATACTTCACTTAGCTTTTCATACCACCCACAGTGCAGAGCAGTACACAGGGTAAGTTTTAAATATTGTAGGAAAGTACTGCTGCAAATTAAGAGTCTACTGACCAAAAAGGCATTTCAATAAACTGAAGAATGATCTGATGCATTTAATTGCTTCCAAAGCTTGATTAAAATATGTATTTCCAGTTAAAATCCTAAAAATTATGGATTTTCGTTAATTGTATTTCATAGTATTTCTGTGTTGACTGCCATTCTTCTTCTCCAAAATCTTAATGAAGGAAATATACCAAAATCTAATGCTTACATTGTTTTAACTGCAGCACTACTGCCAGTATTGCTCTAAGTGGTCACCACAGACCTGAAATGTATACTTTTTTTCTAATTAGGAAATGAATAAACGGCTTGAGGAAATGAAGCAAAATCAAGAATGGGAAAGAAGAAAAAGGATAGCTGAAGAGAAACACAAGGAATGGGTCCTAAAAAAGAAAGAAGAGGTAAATATTGCTTTGGCTGGAAATATTCTAGTGCATGCCATGTGTAAAATGTACTCAGTCAGTTTGGCCATCCATGTTTTCAGTTTGCTGAGCAAATGGCTGCTTTAATTGAAGATTATAAAAGCATGCCAAAGCAGCTGAACATTTTTTCAATACTGATTTTTCTTTTCTGTAGGGTACAAAGGGATTTGTTTTCTGAGTAGTCACATAACTGACAGTGGGTGTACATCTTGTGCAGTAGAAGGTTCAGTGCCCAAACATTTTTGGGTAGGTGTACATCTTGACTGTGCGCGATGTTTTGTACACCAGGTAGAGCCAGAAGAAGGATTTAGTTAAATATCACCAGGGGCAGGCAAGGAGTATTTAGCATAGGATATGGTTTAGGAGGGGAAATTGAGGTATGGGGCCAGATGGAGGGAATTCTCAGTGGGCCACAGTTAGGAATTGGGAATTCCTTCAGTCAGTAATGAATTTCTGGGTGGCAGTGCTTTAGAGACCTGACCTCTGTAATCCCCTCGAGTCTGTGGCCTTTCCCATTGCTCAGTACTGCAGTGATAAAGAAAGGAAGGCACCCATCAAACTTTTTCCTTCACCTTGAGCATCCAGCACCAGGAGACACTGCTGGAACAGTCTTTGTGCTGGGAATGTGAGATGTTCGTGTCAGAGGTAAAGTGTTTGTATGTGCATAAAACAATTCTGGTTTCCTCTATGTCAAGCCAGTATCCTTGCATGGCAGTTTTAGTTGTGATGTTAAATATAGTCCTTTAGGGTGAGCTTGGGAAGCAAAGCTTGAACACTGTTTTTGTCCACTGCTGATTTTTTAATTATTTAATATAGATTAAAAATTATTTGCTGTTAGTTTTCTTATGCTTCTAATCATTTTACAGAAGCTATTTTTGAAAGTAAAGGAATCCTAGCTATTTAGTATTCTTCTGTGTAAATAGCTTTTGTGGTTCTTAAAGGTGGTAAATGAACTAGAAGTAATATTTTGAAATATGAGCCATCAAAGAACATTCTAAGCCATGAAGTATGTTTACACAAATATTTGTTCATGGCAAAATTTTTCAGCTCACTAGGAATTAAAAACTTTAGAAAACCAATTTTTAGGCACTATCTTGGACCTAATAATGCCTTTACAATTGTCAGCAAGATACTGGATCCCTCCTGGACAAAAGTAGTCTTACTTTGTCTCCCTCTTAAAGTTGAGCCATTTCTGGGCAGACAGTAAATTGTCTGTTGACTTTTTAGCAAGTATCAGTTGAAATATTTTAACTCTAAAATAATGCTAAGCGTGCTTTTGATTCCAGAAGGAAAATGAACATAACATGACTTTTTTATGTAACTAAAATATTTATTTCTGAGCTTCTGCTAGATTTATTGATACAAATGTAGTGGCTATGGCTATAAGTGCTGAGCAAGTAAGTTTAGTGTTCATTTCCTGTTTTATGTGAAGTCTCTTTCATTCCTGTCATCAGCTGTGGGCCTGAACACTTTAGTAAGGTACCTGTGATTGTGGAATTGCTGATTTCAAATCAAAGTATGAAAAGCTTTTGAGAAATGCATTGTGAAGCCATAAACTGTGGAGAGCCTGTAAACTGCCATGACAATTTAATTCTTCATCATTGTCATCACAGTCAGAACCTCTTAGGAATTAATGCTGAATAAAATATTAGGATTAAAGCTCAAGCCTGATGACAACAGCTTTTTGATTGCATATTAAAAAAATCGACTCTGATGCAGTGCACTCTACCTTCTGCCATCTAATATAATATCTTCAAATCATATTTAATCCACCTTTACTGGCTCTGCAAAGCTGCTTCATTTTTACAATGGCAATAGAGCGTGAACTTAGAAATATGTGGAGTATCCAATTCATATATAAACACGTGTGTACATATAAATATTTATATAATTGTTGTAGTGGGTTGGCCCCAGGAGGCAGCTGAGACCCCCTTGCTGCCCCAGCTTTTCTTGCTGAGCAGGATGGTGTGGGCCTTCCCTTGGCTTGGTGGGTGTCAGTTCTGGCTGTGCCCCCTCCAGCTCCTCGTGCACCCCCACACTGTGCCCTGGTGCCGTGGGGGGAAAGGCAGAAAAGAAATTGAAGCTTTGTAAGCACTGCTGAGTGATAACATGTTATCACAAACACTGTTCTATTCACAAATCCAAACACAGCACAGTAGGAGCTGCTATGAAGAAAATTAACTCCATCCGAACCAAAACAGACTACATGTGTTGTGCATGTGCTTGCAGCAGTGATGGAAATCCCCAAAGAGGAATACTTGCATTCCAAAATAACTGGAATTCCGAAACTCATGTTGTTAAAATCCCTGTATTTAGTCTTCGCATGTAATTGTTTATCCTGTAATTGGATACCTAGGAAAGTTGTAAGAGCACAAGTAGTGAAGTTAGAATTTTCCATTGGAAAAACCAGTTATTCTAATGCCAATCTAAAATTGACTGTAGCATTTCTAATACTTCCTGCTTTGTTGAATAGAGAATAAGGCGACAATTTTTAAATTTTTTTTCCATAAAAGTAAATGTTACCAAGCAGGCATTAAAAAGGGAATTTGAATGTTCAGCAGTTTTTACTTTTCTTTTCACTAAGTTCCCTTTTACTTAGTGAAAAATATAATTTTTAATGGAAGCTAGGTACAGGATGGAAAAGTTCTGTTGGAATGTTTTTTCACTGAAGATTTGCATTTAGGAGTATATGAAAGCCTAGGACCAACCCAGTGTGCAGTAATGAATGACAGTGTTCTTGCAGCAGAATTCCCTTTTTGGTGTGCTGGTTCCTCCAGAAGAGACACCTAGGTGCCACCTCTTACACCAAAGACTTTTTGTTTAATGTGGGTTTTATCTCAGCATGGTTAATGCAGAGCGCAGATTGTTCCACA
The DNA here is from genome assembly GCA_039654755.1 of Calcarius lapponicus. NCBI lineage: Eukaryota > Metazoa > Chordata > Aves > Passeriformes > Fringillidae > Calcarius > Calcarius lapponicus. Next base: position 389,902 of record CM077468.1, on the reverse strand, counting down.
GCTTGAGCATGACTTTCAAGTTCAAAAGCTGGGCTTGCTCATGCTCTCTTTCTTTCATCCAATGGGTTGTTACTGATTCTGTGAGGAATGGCAGCACTCCCACAGAAGGGGTGGAGAATCCTGTCATGCCAGCCTGCAGCTCGGGGACACGTTAATTGCAATCTCCTCTGGCAGGAATGTGATGAAATCCAGATCTTCCCTGCCTAGGTTCATGTTCTTACAGCTGAACTGTTGGTGAGTCAAAGCTCTGGTTGCTAATGGAGAGCCTGATGTACTGTGGTTTCTGCTGACAGTTTAGACTTGAAAGAGATGCTAAGATGTCCACTTGTTTAAGACTGAGCCTTTTCAAGAAGTGTGTTTGGGAGGGAAGCTTTCCAGTCATGAGAACCAACTGCATTTAAGAATGAAAATTTTCTATTTACGTACCTAAGTCTGTTTTTACATATCTAATTTTTTTTTTCTGAGTCTGGGCTTAATTTCTTAAGGATTTTTTTCCCACTCATTGTGGGTCTTTTGCTCTCTGGACCTGAAAAGTCTTTACGCAGAATTTTTGTATGGTATCGTGCATGGCCCGTGCCATGGTTATAATTTTAGGTTTTACCTGAATCTTAATTACCTTTAGATTTCTGTAAGTAGAATGAACTAATTTCTCATGGTGAGTGTTAGAGTGACATAGACAGAGTTTTGGAAGAGGAATCCAGCGTGACAGGTGAATGAGTGCTCGTGTATTTCAGCAGCATTTTGGGAGTCCACATTCTTCTGAAGATCCCAAGCGTGTTCCAGGAACAAGTACACTGGAACTTTGTGCTTGTCCCATACATGAGTCCCCACGTGAACACAGTTTGGGAGAAAGATGCAGCAATTCTCCAGTTCCCAGACTGCAGTGGGGTCTGCCCTGACTCTGTGAACTTGAGCAGTAAATTGGTATAAACCAGCTTGTCGAGAGCCATCTGCAGCTCAGACTGTCGCTGATCTCCTTTCTAGCCTCTGGTTGTTTTCACATGGAAATTCTAGAGAGATTAAAGAAGTATTGGTGTGGGCTAGCTGGTCACTCAGTTGTGTTATGGGGCAAAGTTGAAAAGATAATTACAGTTGTTTGAAGGACCCAGATTTCCAAGACTGCTAGAAGTGGTTGATGTCCACAATTATTATGAGGATAAACAAGTAAATTAGGATGTGTGTTCTGATGTTGGCAATGTGGGCTTTTCCTATATTTTGCCATCAGTCAGCATTAAGTGATGCTAGAATATGCTAAGATGTCAGCAAACAGCTGTGAAGTAGAAAACTTATCTGTGAAAAGAAAAATGTCACGTTCTGCAGATCATAGGATGGAAAGGATTGCTTTGAGAAGCATCTTAAAAATATCAATCACATCATTAGTTTCTGGAAATACTTCCACTCAGTGACAGTCTACATAGGAAAGGCAGAACAGAAAGCACCTCTGCACTTTACACATTCCAGGCTCTCAGTTACTCACTGATGTGAAAATACTAAAATAGAAAATGTTAGTAGTTTTCTTCTAGCTAGATGTAGTGCCTCTGTTTCAGAAGAAATTAGGGGTTTTTTTCCCTGCGTGGAAAATTATTTACTGTTTCCACCTTCCGTCAGGAAGGAAGTGGGACACTTGTTCAGATTTTAACATCCTTTGAGCATTCACCACATGCATAGGTCTGATTTTTCTGGAGAAGTCAGTAGTCAGCAGTGACTCAGTAAGACACAAGCTGTGGGCAGAGTCACCATCACAGCTTTGTGGGACAGGTGATTTGTGTGGGCTGGGGGATTTCCAAGGACTCACCTGAGCCAGGCTTCAGTGGCTTCTGAGACCTGATGGAATCACAGCACAGAGCACTGAACCTTCAGGGCAGATTTGTATCCTTTCTCCTTGATCATGTGCTTGGCCAGGGTGCCAGGAGAACAAGCCTTTCTTGGATGTTTTACAATCAATACCTTAATTTAGGTAAGACCCACAACCATACAGTAGTGTATGTAAATGTACTGGGGGTTGAGTGAATAGGTTGTGACTGTTTTGAACACAAGATCAAACAGAATTTTTAAAACCCAATCTAAACAACACTAAGCATAAACAAGTAATTTCTTCCTTCACATATCCATGGAAAGAAGGGAAAAGGAGTGAAGAGCATGGACATCAATATGCACATGGGTAGCATTTTTGATAGACTTTTATAATGAGGATGGGAAAAAAACTGGGACAGTCAGGGTCAGGGTGACAGAAGCTTGACATGGAACAGGTTACTAAAGCTGAGAATGTGGTCTACAGTAATGTTATGAAGGAAAATCTGTTCTGATTGTGAGAGAAAGAGGAAGCGTTTCTGATTTGTGTGCAGAAAAATTTCTAGGCAGTGCAAAGTCTGCAGTTCTGCAGGGAGTCCCCCTGTGTTAGGGATGTCTCACTGGAAGTAAAACTTAGCAATAGTTGTGGCTTTAGTCTGTATGGTATGTTACTGTTTACACAGGACCTAATTTAACTTTGAGTCAGCCTAGAGAGTAGCTAAACTAATCTAAATATTGTGATTTAAGACACATAAGTTAAGAAGCTTCCCTGCCTTTCTTTTATAGTATTTAGAAAGATTTTTAGTCTCTTTTCTGCTTATAATGGTTTTCCATTATGGAACCGTTCCCCTAGGTATGGAAGTAGCCCTTTTGTTTTCAGTTTTCTCCTATATTTATTTTCATGTCTTTTATACAGTGAGACCCTTAGCTAAAGACTGTAGTTTTGGATGATACTTAGTTTTGTAACTTTCATGTATATCAGAGGTAAATCAGCAAAAAACAAAATGTGCAGGATCTTTGTAAGCCACCTTCTCCCATAGTTTAACTCACTGATTTCAGTGATATCTCTCGTCTACATTAATGCTTTTTATGTGTTCTGGACAACCATTGTTCATGCATTTTGGAAGTATTTAGTAATGAAGAGACAGAGAAACAGCTCTGAATAAAAGAAATTGAGATGAATTGTAGATGAAGAAGGGGGGAAAAGCCTAGACAATTGGTTATTTGGTTTATTTTCAGGAAGGTGATGTTTAAATAATTTGCTGAAAATAGTTTTCTTTTCAACATTTGAAAATATGGAAGCATTTGTTTCATGTTAGGAAAGATCTTGTTTCCATGCTTCATTAGCATAAAAACATGTCAGAATCTCAACTTTTTTTAGTTCCCACAATGAAATGTATTTTTTCATTAGTCTGGGTTGTAAATTGTTTTATCACAGGTACAGGCCTCACTGTTTTGAAGTCGTTTTAATAAGACCAATTGTTTTATAGTTCTGTGTAGTTTTACATTCCAGAATATTTGACCATTTTCCCTACACCACCAAACAGATTAAGCTGATAATTGCTAGAATGTATTAGAAGTGAAATTGAAAAAAACCCACCAAACAACAAAAAACCAAGGGGAAAATAGAGCTAAAGCACAAGTTGCAATTGTTTTGTGAAATTGTGTCAACAGAGAAGTCTTTGTTGTCACATAAGAATATTTGGCAAGAGTATGCCAGGGCAGTACTGCTGAAAGTATCCTAAAGATTTTAGGTGATGATGGTTACATAGAGCTGCTAAAGCCTGGCTTGTAACAGGAGGTGGGTGGGGGAAATGCCACAGTGCCAGTGCAGCTGCTGCTGTTACAGCTGTAGAGATGCTCCTGCTGCTGGCAAACAGCAAAGGACTCACTAACCCCAGTGCTTCTGTGAGCTGGCAGAAATCAGCTAAGTGTGCTGCAGAGCAACATAACCAGATGCTTTTATTCTCTGTGCTGCTTTATTGAATTGCTGGTGGTTTTGGTGTGGGGGGCACAAGCACTGGGCCAGCAAGTTTAGAGCATCCTGCTCAGACCAGACTGAGGGAGTTGTGCTGGTCCTCAGTGCAGTTTTATGGCTTCTGCTTCATTGTGCATAATTGGAGTTTCATTATGCATAAGTGCAGTAAACCTGGGAAGAAGGTGGGGAAGGGACACACAGGGAGAGCTCTAGATTTCTGCCTTTTTGTTCTTTTAGTGGAAAAAATGGTATATAATGGTGAAATGGGAATGGGAATATATTTCTGGTTTTCTTGAGAATGTCTTTTTCCCATATTTCATTTACTTATTATAGTTTGCAGCTGCAGTTCTAGGCATTTATATCCATACTACCAACTGTAATAATTCTGAGTCAGGATGAGTTTCTGCTAAGTTACCCATCTCCTTTGTTCAAGAGGGGTGTTCAGGGAAGTGTGTAAGTAGATTTCCTAAAAGAAAAACAACATATTTTCAACAACTCTTTTCTATTGAGAGGAAACTGGTCTTTAGTCTTGTGCCTCTCTTCCAAGTCATGTGCACAGCTTGTCTGGTGGATTTTTGTTGCTGCACATGGATGCAGTTGCTTCAGAGCTAAGTGAGTTAAGCAGAAAGAGAATCAATCAGTAGATTCCAGACACTTCATAAAGGTTACAAGGAACAGAAATGAGAGCTATTGTCATCTTTAAGTGAAAATAGCTCCCTCTCCAGATCAGGCAAAGGCCAGTAGATGTGTGGTTGTTTGCTTGGAGAAGGCTCCTCAGAACACTGTTGGATACACACACGCACTGCAGAGATGTAGAAGTGAATGACACCGCTGGTGTGTTCTGTCTTCCAAATCATACAGGCAGCAATTTCACTTCATGCTCAAGTTACCATTTTCCCTACCCTAGAATGTGTTTTCTCATTTTCCCTTTCATCATTTGAACAGGAGAAATGTGTGCATTGATTTATTGAAGTAGTCTCTATGTGGATAAACTAAAGGGTATAAAATACTTAAGAGAATACCACAAAATAATGAAATGTATTTTTATGTGAACTTTTTTTACTGTTTAATTGATGCTGAAGTGTGCTGAACAATCTGCATATCTCAATAGAAGGGGGCAGTTTACGTTGCATTTGGAACTGTAGTTTGCTCTAGATTCACTGACAAGTAAAGCTAACACACCATTGTTGAGAATTGCAACATGTATTTCATTCCCAGAAATATTGAGACATGTCTAAAGTGTTCAGAAAATCTCAAAATAAATAAAACAGAGCACTAAACCTGAGGAGATCTGAAAGTAAAATTTTATAGTCTTTTTTTTGACAAGTTTGTGTCTATCATACCTGGAATCTAGCAATGAATAGGTTCTGACTTCAAAGAGCTTACAGTATCACATATTTTTTCATGTTCATGATAATTTTCTGTGTAATTGTGTAAGAAAATTTACTGTATTCCTCAAAAGAATTGCTCATTGAAATATGCTAAAAATTTCCTGTTCTGTTTCTTTGATATGTTTCACATAGGAAAGAAGAGAAAGGAAACGAAAGCTGAGCAAAGAAATGGCAGAAAAAGCCACAAAGGAACTGGAAAAAATGCAGCTAAAAGAAAAGGCTGACATAAAGTATAAAGAATGGTTAGAGAAGAAGAGAGCTGAAGAGGCAGAAAAGAAGAAAAAAGAGAAGGTGTTAATGAACTCACAATTTATTTGGATGGAGTTACTTAATCTGCAGTTTATTGCAGATTTAGATTTGATATATTCAAATCTTACATTGAATATATGGACATCAAATGGCAGTGTTGTACATGAAGAAAAATCTTTCAAGGGTTACAGTGTTAGTGCATTAAAGACACTGTGGTATGGTCAGCAAAGTAAGATGCATATTAATGCATTTTTGTTAATAGCCTTTGGTTTTTTTCTTAGGGAAACACTGGATTAACATGGAGGTTGGGGTTTTTTTTCAGTCTTACACCAAAAAATGCATCTTTTCCATTGTTAGGAAAAGGTGCTTGTATTTGAAGAAATATTTTAATTGTATTTGGCAGTCTGGAAATCTGCAAAAAATTATTTACTGTTTTTTGTACATTGTACAGGGCTTTGTCTAGTAGTACCTTTTATTTTTTATTTCTAGGAAAAAGAAAAAGAACGGATGGCTGAGCTACAGGAGAAGAGAACAAGATCAGAGAAAATCTTTAAGGAATGGCTGCAAAATGCTAGAAATAAACCACAACCTGCTTTAAATGGTTATGGTTTCCCAAATGGGAGGCTTACAGGTTTGTATATACAGTACACAAATAGGGAGTGACTTGGGTTTGTGGATCCTTCCTTCTAGTATTTTAGTGTAAAATGAAGGCTGTTTAAGACACTCATCTAATACTGTCTAATTCAGACACTCATCTAATATTTGGCATGTAGGAATGGTTACTTTTACTATGCTATAAGTCTGGGAAACAGATTGAGACATTTTGTGTATTTTTCTTAGCCTTTTTTTTTGTTATCTGGGAGGAAAATGGCATTATTTGAGGTAATTGTGGTGTACCAAAGGATGGTTTTATCTGATTTTTCTTACCAGGCATAGGAATCACTAGAGCAAAGTCTTGGGTCCTGTGAAGCAAATTAGTTGTGTCATTATCAAGTTAGTTTTCATGTTACAGAAGGTGTGTGTCAGCACACCTGAATCCCCCTTAGAAAAGAGGTGGGGTTTTGAGACACAAGAACTATTAGAAGCTGACAGAAGTCCTGTCTGAAAGGAGACAGGAGCATCAACCTCTGTTCTGAGCTAAAATTTGCTTTTCACCTGCATTGCACCTCCTTGGCTTCTGTAATCCTGTTCCATTTTTGTTCGAAAACATCTTATTTTTCTGTGCAACTGAAATAATTGCTTCTATTTGACTTTGCAACAGAAATAGTTTTGAGACCAAAATTCTGATCTCTGAATGTTTAAGAGACAGGTATAAAGCAGGTGAACAGCCTTTACTCTTGTGCTTACATGTCTTTGTAAATAGTGATATACCTTGCCTTCCTGTTTTGGTTGGACCTGCATTACAGACATTTGCAGTTTTTCAGAACGCAAAGGGCTGAGCATTCAAGTGCTTATTATTTAAGTAGAAGTGAAGAATATACCAGTTGCTGTTTAAAAAGCAAAAAGGTGGACTGGTTGTCATTTTGAGTCACTTTAATTATGTGATGTGCCTGTGCTGTCTTTCTCTGAAGGTGATGGTGTGTTGTATTATTATTGTAACTGCTTGCATTGGCAAGCTTGTGGTGTAAATGTTCCTTCTTAGTTATGTGAATTTTCTAAATGTTCTAGGGAGTGCTGATAGAAATCTGTATCCAGCTCCAGCATACTGTAACCCCATTCCTTGGAAGCCAGTACATGTAACTCCCCCAAAGGAAGACACAGCTCTCACCAGGAAGAGGAGTCAGAGACCTGGACCTTGTCAGCCACGTGCAGCTTTACCAGTGGTGATTTCTAAGCCCAGGAGTAACCCTTGTAGTGGATCCCTGTGCAGAAAGAAGTTATAGATGGAAGAAAAAATGTTTCTTACAACCTTGACCAATGGGGGCCATAAATGTGAAGTTCTGTGTAGTTATATGTCCAGGGCAGATTGGTAGATTGCTTTGTGCCTGCTTTTTTTCCCCCTTTCCTCCCCCCCTCCCTTTTTTTTGAGCAGGTTTTGTGTTTACTGCTAGTTGACCAATCAGGCTTTTAATGTTTTTTTCTATATTGCATTTTAGTTTAAGAAAAAGGAAAAGATTAATTGTAATGGGGCTGTACCTCAATGCCAATAAAATGCACAGGGTTGTTTCTTCCTTTCCTCTCTTGTTGTTGAAGGGGTTCTTTTGTAAATGTAATTATTCTTTGGGCAACAGTATTAACTCAGTTATTTTAAAGATAAGTTTAATTTGTAACAAATTGTTTTGTTTTAGTTTGTAACAAATTTTAAAACAGTTCTTGGCTTAATGCAGAGGGGATTGGTCTGCCTCAGTTCCTGGGTTATCATGTCATTGGGATTACAGAGATCTAGTGGGGATAGCTGGAAATGCTGCAAGGAATGGATGCAGGCTCTTTGCTGGCCCTGATGTGCACAAACCAGGGAGAGCTGGTCAGGGCTGTGAGGCTTGGGGCCAGTGATGAATCTGTGGGATTTGGTAGGGTGCACCTGAGGATGCTGAGGCAGTGCCAAATGTCACTGTAAGGGTACTCTCAATTATCCTGGAGAGGTCTGGTGATAAGGGGAGGTTGCTGAGGGCTAGAAGGAAGTACGTGTCAGGCCAGCCTTCAGGAGGGTGTGGATGCCGAGCTGCAGGCCAGCACAGCCTCACCTCAGTCCCCTGAGCTGATGATGGATGTGGGAGTGCAGCCAGCAGCCTCCCGGGCTGCAGAGGAAGAGCCCACAAAGGGATGAGTCTGTCCCTTGTGCCGTAACCATGTGAGACCACGCTTGGAGTGCTGGGCCCATCGTGGGCACGAATGTGCCAGGAAAAGTGACACTGATGCTCTGGAGCAAGCTCAGCGAAGGGCCACAAAGATGATTAAAGGATTGCAGCACCTGACAGACAGAAGCTGAGAGAGCTGTAACTGTTCAGCATGAAGGAGAGAAACTTCAGTGATGTCTGAGCAATGTCTGCAAATACCTGGAGAGAGCAGACCCTCCTCAGTAGTGCCCAGGGAGTGGAAATCAAAGTACAGGAAATTCCATTTAAACGGGGCAGAAATGTTAACAGGAAGAGTCATGGAACGCTGGAACAAATTGCCCAGGGATGTTGTGGAGTTCCCGTTCTTGGATATACGCAAAACTTGACTGGACATAGCCCTGAGAAACCTTCTCCAGTTGGCCCTCTTTTGAACAACAGACTTGGACTAGACCATTTCTAGAGGTCCATTCAAGTCTCAACAATTCTGTTATTAATGGTGAAAAGGGAAGAGCAGAAATAAAGACTTATTTTTCCAGTTGTACCACTGTGAGAAATACCTTGTAACATATAGTATTAAAAAATATATTGCACGTTATAAAATTTGTGGTAAGAAAACACACTAAGTCACATTCTCAGCTCTAAGTGTTCTATTGATTCTAGTTCTAGACTTAATATTATATTTTAGTTTCTTCAGAGCAAGTTTTAAAAAATACTAAACTATCTCATGTCAAGTTTATACCTAATACATTACTTGTAGCATGACTTTGAGTGAATAGTTTATACAATATGCCTGTGTCTGTTCTTTCTAGATAGTGGCAAATGCTAACAAGACTGCAACACCTTACAGTTGCACTTAGAGATTATTTGGTTTGTGTTTGCATTTAGACTTTCACAAAGTCTAATTTTTACTGTGTGCATTTAGGAGAAGTCTGGCATCTGTAAAGAACATGGAACATCAAACTGTTTTTCTGGTAAGCAGAAGTCTGCACATTATCTTCAGGATATAGAACTCTGTGTCCATCTTTATCTGTAATTCTGTTGTTGTAGGCACAGAGTTTGTGGTGATTGGGAGCAGTGGGTGCAGCTGTGCAGCACAGGTGAATCCTATTGAAGTTAACGAGCAGGGAGTGCCCAGGGTGCTGAGCAATCCCACAGGTGCTGTTCATCAACAGGAGGGCATAAAAGGTTGTGAGCAGATGCTCAAAGCTCTCTTTGGTGTTGGTGGTGGCTCCACTGTGGTTCCCATACCGTGGTGACCCCAGCAGGATTTGGGGTTTTGCTGTAGGGCGAGGTGGAGACGCAGCCCAGCGGAGCTTGAGAGCAGTGGGGGGACACTGCCCGATGGACCAGGCTGGATTTGGCACCTGGAGCACAGGTGAGCTGCTGGGAACACCATGGGGAATAACTCCAGACATCCAATGCAACAAAAACTGTGAAAGGAGCAAGAGAAGTTGTTAGAGCAGCAGTAGGAGCTGGAGGCAGAGTGGCTCTGTTGTTCCAGTGCCCCGTGTTCCTTTGCTGGTAAAATCTGTGTCCTGTGCTTGTGGGTTGCAGATCTTAGGATGGGAACGTGCAGGTTCTGTTATTCTTGTGTGTTACTTTATGAAGTTGTGTGGCTGCCCGTGGAATTCTGTAACTGTTGTTCTTGTGTGCTACTTCATGAAGTTGTGTGGCTGCCCATGGAGTTCTGTTATTCTTGTGTATTACTTTATGAAGTTGTATGGCTCTGGATGGAATTCTGGAATTCTTTACTGTGTGCTACTTTATGAAGATGTGTGGCTGTGGATGGAATTCTGGAATTCTGTTATTCTTGTATGTTGCTTTCTTAGGTTGTACAGCTGTTGATATTGTCAGTGTTCTAGAAGTGTAGGTATGAGGATTTTGATGATACGAGATGGGAGGGAATCAAGGTCAGGACAGAGTCCAGAGTCAGTGCAGCCTGCACAAGGGGTACTTGGACCATATTTGCTGTTTGTTCTGCAAGGGCCCTCTGAGGGGATGGCAGACACGGCGTTTATTGTAAAAAAGAAAAATAAAAGCCGGGGAAGTGTTGTGGGCACAGAGTTAGTGGTGGCTGGGGCTGTGGCTGATCCCTGATTGTCTCCAGCTGTGCAGCACAGGTGAATGCCATTGAAGGTGAGGAGCCAGGGAGTGCCCAGGGTGCTGAGCAATCACACGGGGAGCAGAGGGCTCACAGGTGCTGTGCATCAACAGGAGGGCATAAAAGGCTGGGCTGAAGGACACAAATGAGCAGCAGGTGCTTGAAGCCTCCTTTGGTGTCCTCGTGGCTCTGCCTTCACCCCCATTTTAGGTAAGCTGTGTGAAGCTTGTGAGTGTTTAAGATAAAGGAACAGTATTTAATTGTAATGCAAATGATTCATTTTGGATTAGCTTGCAGAGATTTTTTGGACTGATTTAGTTGAAGAGTCATATACTATTTTAGTGTTTTCTCTAACAGGTTCTCTGAATGTACGTTGATATGATTATCTGAGTGTATGTTGATGGCTTTGTATTTCTTTTTTGGATTTATTTGCTTGCAGTGAAATAAAATTAACTAGTGGACTTAGAGCCCCTAAAATAGAGTGAGGCCCTTGCTGTAGCTTATCCATAGTATTGTAAAGACAGTTCTGTCCTAAGTAAATTACAGCAAAAGGTTAAAGCAAGATAGCTGCTGAATGCACATATTGGCCCAAATGTAATCCATTTAATAATGATTTTGCTAAAGAAGAGAAATAAGGTTTGAATTTTTTCCAACAAGATATCAACTACACAATAAAATGGGCTGGCCTGGTAGCATAGTTTCAGATTGTGTGCCACAGAAGGCTATAATTTCATGCTGTTGTGGTAAATAATTTACACCATTCTTTCTCAGAAGATAAAATCATGACACCGGAGCAACTGTTTTGAAGGGTTGGTAGCAATGGTTTGATTTCCTCTGCTCAGAAGGGATTTCTGTCTCTGTCAGGGTATCTGTGCCAGGCTGAGCACAGCTCACAGTGCATCTGTAGGATGTGGGGGGGTCTGGCTGAGCTGGAGTTCATCTCCCCACAGCAGCCTCACAGTGCTGTGCCTCGCTTTGCTGGCTACAAAGGTGTTGATCACAAAACTGCAGAAACATTTTCCGTGCCAGGATGCAGGAAACAAAGGTGAAAGGGGGATGGATGGCAGGTGAGGCTGCAGCTGTGACTGGGCACAAGATGGTGCCTTTGCTGCATTATTTATTTCACACAATATCAGAGTTTATGCAGTCTTGCACTGGGAAAAGTGAGTTATTGTGCCCATCCATCACTTTCTCCTATGCCACTCTATGTGTGCACAGTTTGTCAGAGGTGTCCCAAGCCAAATGTTCATGGCAACATCTCGAGGTGCCCTCACAGCAGAATGTGGACAGGGATGTTTATTAGTGAGTGCCAAAGCTGCTGCCCTGCTCCAGGGATGAACAGTGAGGTTTCTGGCTGGTTCTTGTTTGTGATGTTCCAGCCCATTGCAGCTGACATGACCTGTGTGGAGCTTCCTTGTACCTACTGCAAACTCAAATGGCTTTCAGACCTTCGTTCTGTTTCATATCCAAATTCTTCTACTTCTCAGGAAGGAAAATGGGAGGGTAAAACTACTACTGAAGCATTCTTCCTGCAGGGAAAGTGGGTAATATCACCCAAATGAATTTAGCAAGGAATGTATTTTCATACTGGTTCAATCAGCTACTAATACAAAATGTTACAGAAAATGTAATTTGAAGAAACTCCAGGATTTAGGTGCTGCTGATGATATTTTTCATTTTTTTCTCTTAACTGAATTTTTTTAGGCTGATGTTACTATTGATTTATTTGTACAGTCCATGCTTAAATACTGACCAGGGAACTCTTTTTGCTTCCAGCTTTAAAAATTGAAAATATTTTATGTAATTTCCTGAGTGAAGTGGATGGATGTGCTGATCACATTTCACAAGATTCCAACACAAACAGATCTTTGAAAGAAAAATCTCTTTTTTTTGTTATTTCAGGTGGTGTGGGTGTGTTGCTCTTATGTAAAGTTGTTAGAATTCTTCTAAGACTGCTTCAGAGGTGTAAGATTTCAGGATTAAAATGCTTAAACAGGAGTAAGGACAATGAGCTTCAACTTTGTGCCTTTTAAAACTATTGAAAAGTGTCATTGCCACTTACCTTCAAGCCTTTGAGACTTTTAAAGCATAATCATCTTGTAAAGCAGTTTAAATGGTTGGTGCAGTCACTTAAAATGTTCATCTGCTTCATGCCTAGTTAAATTGGACCACTGATTGTTGTTCATTTACTGTCCTTGTCAATAGATTTACAGAATTTAACCTCTCTCCTCTTGAAACCTTTGACATTCCTCTTGCAATGGTTGTGATTTTTCTAAAATAGCTTACAGGTAATAGCAGCTCCAGAGCCAGTGGCCTAGAAAATAAGATATGTGAGTTTCAGTCTTTTTCCACAAACTTTTACTTAGACATGCAAAAAAAAAAAAAAAAATACTTTCAGCAGAAGGGTTAAACAGCTCGAGGTAATTTATTCTCTCACCTGAGTACCATGGATGAATTGAATGAAAATAGCAAGGTGACTATTGAGAGATACTGTTCTGTTGTTTTTTTTTTTTTTTTTTTCCAGAAGGTCTGTGAAAAATCTTTGAATCATATTTATGTTTTTTTTTAAAAACTGTGTGTTAAATGCTGAGTGGATGATATTTTAGTCCTTGGCTCTCTGTGGGAAGTTTATGTTGGGTTTGGATGTAGTTTGAAAGATATTTCAGGGAAGTGATGTTTCAGTGGAAATAGCTGAGGTGGGAAAACGATGATGCTAATGAAAATGATGATCCTCTGCTGATGCCTTTACCCCTGTGTCCCTTGGCACCCGAGCTGAGCCTTTGCTGCACGCAGCTGGTAGGCAGGACATGGATGTGTGGATGGGAACTCTGATCTGTGCGCTGCACTTGTGTTTCCTGTGTGCTCCCAGAGAGGCTGGCTGCGAAGAGAAACATTTAATTGCATTTTGACTTCACAAGTATTGCAATACTGTGCTACTGTTTGCTTTTAGTTTTGCTCGTTTCAGCTGTAAATTTTGTGTAAGTCTGTACAAAAAGGATTTACAGTCTAGACTTTCTAGACCAAATCACTGGGAAGCAAAAGACACACCTCAAGAGCTGATGATATGATCTACAAAGCCTGTCTGGGGATTGGGTTGTTTTCTCCTTTCTGCTTAATACTATGAAGCATTTTTGTTCTGTTTTATCTGGGGACTTTTTCATGCATAGAAAACATATATGAAATTACTTTTTTATTTGCATAAAGATTTCATACATACTTCACTCATAGTCTTAATATATGTGTGTGTTTTTAAATGTATGAAAAACATTTGGCTAAGTTCTAGTATTACTTCAGTTTCTTAACACAAAAGGAAAATAAATTGAATTATCATGTTCTCAAAAAAGAATTCTTGTCTAGGTGTTTATAGTAAATAGAATTACACAGTGTGCTCTTTAATTAACATTGAGACAATATATAATGGGTGAAAAATGCTGCCTTGTAATGAAATCAAAGAACTTGATTTAAAATTCACGAGTTGTATATCTGAATCTCTGCTAGATGAAGGACATGTTAAGTTACTTCTCTCTGCCAAAGTTATGGCATGTCTGAAAGGTGCTGCTTTCATAAATGGCCCTTTGGCTTGCCAGGTGCAAAGCACATGTGTGCTTTTCCAGGGTGTGGGAGGCTGGGCTGCCCTGCACAGCCAAGTGAGGGGAGATTTCTTTGTTTTCCATTGATTTCCATTGTTTCCATTGTCTGAAACAATCTGGCTTTTTGGTAGTGGCTGGCACGTGCAGGAGTGCTTGACTGCTCCTGTGACACATCTCTGTGAAAGGCAGAGATGTCTGTCTCTAGCAAATGTAATTAAATACTATCTAGGAACCAGATCAGGATGTGTTTGCCATGGCTTTGGTTTAATTTTGTTTCTTACTTTGCTGCCATGCTGTTGTTGCTGATTATGATTAAAGGCATGCTCTGCTAGGCAACTAAATCCAATTGGAAATGGGAACTTTAAAAAATAATATTCTAAGGACTTACTGGTGGAGCATAAACCAAGTTCAGACAATGTCTGGAACTAACATTAAAAGCCAGAAGTGATTGCCCTTTGAAAAACAAAGCCCCAGAAAAACCTTGGCAGTAAAGTAAATTATAACTAATTATGTGTGTGCAATACCACACAAATAAATGCTATGTACAGAAAAGTTATTACTTGAAGTTTTGCTTTCTATTCCCAGTTACAAAAGATAACTTGTAGATTACTTTTCTGCATTTTAAGTCCACCCCAAATTCCCTCAGCAGTTTTTTAGGGGAATCAAAAGCAAAAACCATAAGACAAAAAAAAACAACAGCAGCTCAACCAATCTAATATGAAAGCCTGACTCACAGCAGCTTGAGGCAGAGTTTGTAATCCAGTTTTCTGGATAAACAAGTTCTCCCTGTTGCTGGAGAAGGGAGGGTAGGGATGAGAGCCTCTCACAGATTTCAAATGTAGCTTGATTTGTAACATCACTGGTTGCAGTGCTCTGTACTTGCAAGAGTGCTTGTAAAGGCTGGTTTCTCCTCAGGTAATGAGTTTATGGTATGTGTCTAGGTGGGTCGATTTTTGAGAAGTTGCTCAGCGGTGTAAATCTGATAAGCCTTTCCTAAAATTTCTCTCAAGTAATGGGAGGCAAAGGGAAAATTAAAGTTCCTTGGGTTGGCTTTCATCTCACCTCACTCCAGCCCCCTCCCTCTATGTTCCTGTGTGTGTGAGTGCAGACTGGCAGGCTCGGGGTGTCTTTGGGCAAGGCAGGTTATTCCAGAGGTGTGTGGATATTCCAGGGGGAGCCGCTGCCCCTCTGGGGGTGTTGCTGTGCGGGGTCTGCAGCCTCACAGAGCCCCCCGTCCAGCCCGTGGCTCCTGGAGCAGCTGCTGTGTCTGAGGTGAGCTGTGGCTGTTCTGGTCACTGTCACAGCTTCCCCCCGAGCCTCACCTGTGCCATTCTCTCCTTGCAACCCTGGATTGAATCCCACTCCCATTAAAAACAAGCAAAGAACAAAATCTAAAGCTGTTGTGAAAATCAAGGAGGTTGATTGTTGTGATTTGTAAACTAACGTTCCAGCAATCTACTGAGGAATCAACTAATGCATGTTGTGCTTTTTGGTAAGCAGTGCTACCGGCCAATCAAAATTCAGTTTCTGTTTGTTTGGGTTCCAGTTCCCCCAGACATAAGTTGTCCTTGTCTGTCAGATTTCATTTTTAGTGTCTCATGGTTAATTTAACTCTCAGTCGGGTGGAGAAAACTGAGACGCAGTCTCAGAAGTTAGAGAGACAAATTCTGTCTATGTGGCTGTGTAGGTTTTGGGTAGGACAGAGTATCCTCAGTCCTGGAGGAGTTTCCAGGGCCACTTGAGCAGGACCAAAATGGGTCACAGAGCAAAGGCCAGCGTGGATTGTGCATCTGGTCCCCTGTGGTATTTTTGGGGTCCCCTGTGGCAGGAAGGAAATGATGAATCTGTCTCCATGTTCTTAGAAGGCTGATTTATTATTTTATGGTATTATATTAAAGAATGCTATACTAAACTATACTAAAGAGTACAGAAAGGATACTTACAGAAGGTTTAACAAGGTACTAATGAAAAACTTGTGACCTCTTCCAGAGTCCCAACACAGCTAGCTGTGATTGAGCATTAAGTTAAAACACTTCACATGTTGGATAAACAATCTCCAAACACATTCCAAAGCAGCAAAACACAGGATAACCCTCAGATAATTGTTTTCCTTTTTCTCTGAGGCTTCTCAGCTTCCCAGGAGAAGAAATCCTGGTGAAGGGATTTTTCCAGAAAATGACAGTGACAGTCCCCAGCATCATTGCCTGCTGCAACGAAACAAACAAGAGCAAAAAATAATACTCCCCAAATTTTACTCTGTTAAATTAAACTCCCTGCACATTGTCTGGAAGATTACTTTGGTGAAGAATATTGTAGGAGACTTCTGGAGCCTGTGCAGTTGAGACAAAGGTGAGGTAGGGATTGAGGATGCACATAAATTTTTGGAGTGTAGGGTGGTAATGATACTGCAGTATTGGAGATTGTGGTATGTGAAAAAACCAGGATCTTCTAAATGAAACCTGATTAATGTACTTTAAAATATGTTCTTTCATGAGACTGAAATATGCAGTATATAACCTTTGATTTTGTGTTCACTATCACTGTGAGTCACTCATGCTCCGAGCTTACCTAACTCTGTTTTCTCCTGCTTTCCAGAAGCTGTGCTAACACCTTTTTAAATACAGACGTGTTGCAACTAGTGAAATGTTTAGAAATTTCTGAGAAATTCTAGCTGAGGAGTTTCTGAAGGGACTGCAATACAAGACATTTGTAAAAAAGTAATTTGGTAGGTGAAAATAACTAATGATGGAATCCTAATCAGAGGGAGGCAGAAAACTCTCTTAGATAACCGAAGTCAGTCTGAACTCAAGATTTATGGGATTCCCATGCTTTTCAATCCATAATTTTCTCACAACATCACAAAAAGCTAAGTTTAAATACCAAGAAATCTGAAAATACCAGGTCAAACATAAGTAGTTAAAACCTAAGCAGAGTCCTAATCCAAGAACGTCTGCCCAGCAAAACAGCCAGCCAGTGGGTAATGCAAGGTCTGCCCACATGTCAGCAGACAGGGAAAATACCTATTTTCCCCCTGAAGCTGTTGAAGGAAAAAATAAATCCTTGTATTATTGCTGCTATTGTAAAGAATACATTTTTCTTAGTGAAGGATAGGGAAAGAAATATAGATGTGGTGGATAAGCAGTATATGCTATTTATTGTGGACAAAAGTGAATACTATTTATTTTATGTTGAAAAAAGAGAAATTGATAAAATTATATAAATCGGGGAATCTGACCTAAATTTTCAATTTCTTATAATTTCCAAACCTTGCAACTTACAGTGAATCCATTACAATACCTTGATCAGTTTCTTTTTACCCTCCACTTTTTTTGTTGTGATCATTTGATAATTTCAGCTTCAGTTTGCAGGAGTACCTTTCAGTTTCTCAAGCACTGTTCGTGTGTTGGTGTTACATCTTTCCTACGTCATTTTCCACACACGTTTTCCTGGCAGAACAGGAAGGGATCTGCTCTGAACTAATGTTCTTTATTTTGTGAGCCCCTAGAAGCAGTTCTGTTGTATTTGAAGCTGACAATGGTAATTTTTTTTTGTACTGTGTTTGCCAGGGCCATAGCGAAAATAATTAGTTTGATTTTTTTATTGAATCAGGAATTAAGTCATTCCAGGTTTTTGTTATACTCTATGTCAACAAAGTTGTGGAAAACTTGTGTTTCTTTTAGAAAGGATGGTTTAGGCGTCCTGTGCCATGGGATTCATGCCAGTTTCTGAATTGTAATTTACATACAATTTAAATTGTATTTAAATAACAATTTAAGTACAATTTAAATAATAAGTGTGCCAGGTGTGTGTTTAATGGGTAGGGCTCACTGCCAGACCTGCACATTGGCAAAAGCAGTGGCATGATTTCTCTGAGCTGGTGTGGCAGGAGCTCTTTACTAAAGCAAGGACCTGATCAAAGCCCAGAGCGCTGCAGTGAGTTGGGTTTTGGTGGAGTCATTTCTTTCCCTGAGAGCTCTAAGAACTTGAAATGTGCACTGAAAAATCCAGAGGCAATAATTGACCTGCAGCAGGGATCCCACAGACTGCCTACATCTCCGCTCTGCCTAGTTTACATGACATTCAGTAATTCCACTTGCAGTATGTTTTTCCCTCACTAGATGTCTCAGTGCTCTGTAAAATCCTGGCCATGGTGTGATCCTTGGTAAACTCTGTTTTGGAAAAGAGCTGGAGACGTGACATTGCTGGGTTCTTCAATATTTCTGAAATGGTAATTGGCAAACCTCCCGTTCCCCCAGCCCTGCACCTGAGAGCCTTCTCTGCATTTAGGTACCTAAAATGTGCATTCCTTGTAATATATAATTGCACCCCACAGCACTAATTTTGCTTTTTGAGAAGGGATGGGCGCTTTTGGATCTGAAACCAATTCTGTCAAACAAAACAATCCTAGCATCAGTTAAAGGTCTGCGATGTTTGTCCAGTTATTGACTCAGTAGAAAATAATGTTACTGCTCCCCTTAGCCTTAGTTTCTTACAATATGGAATTGTTCAACTTGATTTAAGTAACAAAAAGATTGTGAAGCAAATAATTAAAAGAAAATATCACTTAATGCATTAGGCAAATGGCAAGGAGTTTGGCTCTAAAGGCATTTTCAATCTATTCTGTTTAGATGAAAATTATGATAGCAATGAATGGGATTTTTCTTTTGTTTAGTTGAATTCTGGGCCCAGATACATCTCTGGGTTCTCTTATTGCTGGAAGCTCATTCTCCTCAAGTGCTTTGGAATGCAAATGTTTCATCTTTGGGACACCTCATACCTTCCCTCCTGGACTCCTTCTGAACCCCCCAATAATATTTTGTTTATTTCTTGTTTCTCCCCTTCCAGGTAGGCCTCGATAGCACAGGCAGGGTACAGGAAGGCAGGGGAATAAAAGGACTTTTCTCCTTTTGTCACAAGGCCAGTGTGGTGCAACAAGATGTGCACCACACTGGCCTTGTGGGTGCACACCCAAGATGGGTGCAACAACTGATGTGCAGTCAGTTCTGAGACAGCAGCTGCTTTGGCATGGCCTTAACTGCACATACAGCCCGTGCTGCTGTGGGCTTCTGTCCCTGTCAGATTGTCTGAAAAATCCCCCTGCCCAGGGTTCTTCTCCTGGGAAGCGGAGAAGCCTCAGAGAAAAAGGAAAACAATAATTATCTCATTTGCTTCTCCTGTGTTTTGCTCCTTTGGAATGTGTTTGGAGATTGTTCACCCACAGGTGATTGTTTCATTGGTTTCTGCTGTGAATTATTTTGCCTCATTGGCCAATCAGTGCCAAGCTGTGTCGGGGCTCTGGAAAGAGTCAGGAGTTTTCATTATTATCTTTTTAACCTTCTGTGAGTATCCTTTCTGTATTCTTTAGTATAGTTTAGTTTAGCATTCTTTAATATATTCTAGTATAATAAAATAATAAATTAGCCTTCTGAGAACATGGAGTCAGAGTCATCTGGGAACCCCACAAATACAAGAGGCTTCCTTTGGATTCCTGTATCAGGGAAGTGGTGTGCTTCCTGTAGATATTGCCTATCAACTGTTGTGTTGGTGTATGTGCTTTAAAAAGCTTCTCCAAGTTTTTTCAGATTAAGGAGGCAACTTCTAATCACGGCAGAAGGTTCCTTTCACCAGTTGCTTAAATCTTAATCTGTATGTTCTCATCTAATCAAAGCAGAATAGAGCTTATATTTAATTACATTGTTAGAGGCTTGATTTCACAAAATATTTCATAAAGTGTTGTGGGAAGACTAAACTGCTCTGGAAAGCAAAAATATGACCTTACTGTTCTTTCTATTGCTGAATATTTGTGACTGGCTAAAATATTTACAAAAGAGCTGATCTGCACATCTAAAGAGGTTCCAGAGGTTAAAAGCAGCTGAGGAGGGCAGTTCAATGTCTGGCACAGGATCTGGCTGTATTTTCCCTATGGATATACACGTGAAATGCAAGAAATTATATTCCTGGTGTTAAAGAACAGTAAGGTCATATTTTTGCTTTCCATGTGTGGTGTAGATGAAATATCAAATTCATTCTAAATTTTGACGTGTCTCGTTGGGCTGCAAGCATTCAGGCTCTGTCTGTTTTTGGGGTGGAGCACACGGGTGCAGGCACTGGCTGCTGTCCTGGGGAGGGTTTGTGTTCCCTGCCCCGTGCCAGGGGTGGCTGATGTGGGGTGGAGCTGGGCCTGGGGCAGGAGGGAGCCCTGGGGCTCTTGCACAGCCTCACTCTGGGCTTTTGGGGGGTTTT
Source organism: Calcarius lapponicus (assembly GCA_039654755.1). NCBI lineage: Eukaryota > Metazoa > Chordata > Aves > Passeriformes > Fringillidae > Calcarius > Calcarius lapponicus. The sequence goes on along the minus strand of CM077468.1, from coordinate 369,782 downwards.
GCTTTGCTGGTGAGAGGAACGGCAGATTTGTCTTTACAGACGAGCTGTGGGTCTGCTGGTAGATAAAACCAGCACTGGGAGAGAAAAGAAACAATGGGAAGGATTCCACTGATTGATGAATGGAAAAAATATATTTGCCTTTACAAATAAACTTTAGGTTTGCTGATAAATGAAATTAGACATTGAGAGATGAAAGAAAGAATGGGGAAGAAAAACCTTTAAATTCTGTAAGAATTAAAATTAAAAGGGAGGGTTATACATTAGAGGGAAATCTTTGGTATCAGGTGTTCTGAGAAGCCTGAACCTCTCAAGTACCTCAGCCAGTGGGGAAAGATAGAAGGGAAATGCAGCCAGGAAATTAGAATAAAAAGGGAGGTTGTGTCCTCCAAAAATTTGAGAGACCCCAGGGGAATGCCCCATGGCCTCTCCCTTTATTGGAATAAAGTAAAAGGACTCCTCTGACTCCTTTTTGGACATAAACCTCTGGTGTTTGTGGATTAATGTGGTGGTGTTCACAGGGATCCCAGGATGAGGGAAGAGAATCTTGACTCCATGTTTCAGAAGGCTGATTTACTATTTTATGATATGTCTTATATTAAAAGAAAATTATATACTGAAACCATACTGAAAGAATAAAAGAAAGGATTTCATCAGAAGGCTTGAAAGGAATAGAATGATAACAAAATTTGTGACTGACCAGAGAGTCCGAGCCAGCTGACTGTGATTGGCCATTAATTAGAAACAACCACCTGAGACCAATCAAAGATGCGCCTGTTGCATTCCGCAGCAGCAGATAATTATGGTTTTGCTTTTCCTCTGAGGCTTTTCAGGAGAAAAAATCCCAACTGGACCCTTTGGTTTTGGTCCCAGAGCAGAGAGAGCCGGCGGGAGAGCCGGGGCTGCTCCGGAGCTGGCCAAGGCAGGCGGGAGGCAGGAATCCCAAAGCCGCGGCTCTGGCCATGCTCGGGCCGGGCTCTGCAAGCAAATCCTTTTGGTGGCTTTTTGTTTTTGTTTTTTGGTGTTTGGTTTGTTGGTTTTGTTTCCTTCCTTGAACTATTTTGTCTCGACCTTCCTTGCAGTGTCTAGGGGGCCCCCTGAACCCAAGAGCTTGGAAAGCAGAGTCAATTCTCTTTACAACACAAAAAGGAATAATTTTTAATATGTTTTTTTTTGTTTGGTTGGTTTTGGTTTTTTGTTTGTTTTGTTTTTATTTTTGGGGGTTGTTTGGGTTTTTTGGTTTTGTTTTGTTTTGTTTTTTTTTTTTTAGTTAATCAGCAGTTCTCTTTTTCTGTGCTTTCACTCACCACTATCCATTTCTGTCATTGGCAGAAGAAGAGAGAGTTATTGAAACTCTTTCTCTTTAGATGAAACACTCATTCCAGGGCATTTTCTCCTGAAATTTGTCTCGAGACTGAGACAGCTGTGAAGAGGGGACCAAACCAGCAATTCCACAGGTTCCCATCTGTTTTGTCCAAGCTGCAGCACAAATGTTTTATTTTGGTTTTGTTTTTCCCTTGAGACAGGGCCCAGCACCATTCTTTTTCTCCCCACCATGTTGCTTCTTTCCCTGGGTTTTTTTTCTATTGTGTGTGTATGTGGGGGGCAAGGTCTGACAATTCAATATCTACAATTTATGCAGCATTTATTCACTTATTCCAGAGTGTTTTTCTCTTAAATTTGTCTCGAAACCAAGACAATTGTTCATCCTGGTTTTAAGCTGTAAATCCTCATCTTGTCCTGGCTTGGCTTGGGTGGATGCCCCTCAGCCCTGAGAATTAAATCAGTGTTCTGGAGTTGGTGACCTGACCTTTGGCAGGCACATCCAGGAGCAGAGGGCAGGAGGCTCTGGCACCATTCAGCATTTTAGGGATAACTAAATGTGTGAACAGGGGATGCTCTGTGACATCCCCTGCTAACATCTGTGCACATCTGCATGCTGTGTATGTGAACATAGATCTTGTCACCTCCAGCAAGAGGCAAAGCTCTGGAAACCCAAGTTAGTGGAAAAACATTTAAAAAATGTTCTTTGGGTTCTTGTTTACGTGATGGAACGAGCAGGAGGAAGCTACAAACAGGCAGCCCTTCATTCTGCTCCCCAAATTGTTGGGATGCTGCCAGCCCACAGCATTTCTTGTGGCTTGCCTTTGTGCTTGTTTCACTCTGTTTTCTAGCTGTTGTCATGAAGTAGGCACAGAAATCCCTGAAAAGAACTCATTGTTGCTAAAAAGAGAATGGTCAGAGAGAGAGGAAGGTGTGCTGCCTTTGGCACCTGTGCTGCAGCACGTTTTATACCTGGTGTCTGCAGGAAGGCTTGGAGTGCAGGACAGCTGAGATGGAGGTGCCTCAGCCACAGAGAGATTCATGGCAAAGATTTTGGGAGTCTGCTCTGGCATTTTGCCTTTTAGGGCAGCTGTACCTCTGCCATGGGCTCCTGAGCTGCAGCTTCCCCCTTCCTGACAAGCTGATTTTCCCTACAGACTTTCTGCAAGGGCATACAGTGACTGAACCAGTGTAAATGGCTTTGAAATGAAAGGTGGCAGATTAGATATAGATAGCTCTGATAGTTGGGAGAATTCTTTACTCAGAGGGTGCTGAGGCCCTGGGCCAGGCTGCCTGGAGGAGCTGGGGCTGCCCCTGGGTCCCTGGCAGTGCCCAAGGCCAGGCTGGACGGGGCTCTGAGCAGCCTGGGATGGTGGAAGGTGTTCCTGCAACAAAGCTCTTCCAACTCAAACCCCTTTAGGGTTGTAATTAAGGTGCTCCAGGCAGAAAAAGGCTCATTCCAGGTGATTTGGGAGCAGCCAGACAGTTCTACCAATGCACAGAAACCAGGCACAGGCAGGGCAGGGGAACGTTGTGGCAGGGGAGGACTGAGCTGCTGTTAGGTGAGTAAGCCAGGATTATTCCAAGATAAGTTCTATAATCACAAAACTGTCTTCAGATGCAGTCAAGAAAGCCAAATGTTAACACATTACCATGAATTTCTGATCTGGGGAGTGCTGTATCTTTTAGGAAAAAGCAGAACTGTGAGAATTTTCAGTAAGTGTTTCTTGATGAGGCTAAACCTGAGTGGTTTTTCTTTCCCTGAATCATCTTGTCCAGGATAGGACATTGCTAAACATGTATAAAGGTGTGTATATTTTGTTTGTTAATATAGCAATTGTGTGACTGATCTGCATTTTTGTTGATTTTTACTTCATTGGATGTAGCTGTAATCAGAATTATTATGAAGAGTAGCACTGATATTTGCTGCCCTCTAGCACTTGTTGAATTATCAGATGACTGGAGGAGAAATTTTGTGCATTATCCTATTTCAGTGTCTGAAGCCAGACCAATTTTTGGGATAGGAAGCTCAAGCTATTTTTAGAAAGAGGGCACAGTGCACAGAGGAGTTACAATATTTTGTTGAAATCAGAAATGACAGCATTTAAAATCTTGTGTAGGTAAAATTCCTGGGTGTTCAGGGTTAGAGGGTGCAGTGGTGGTGGTAGGTTGACAGTCAGACTTGATCTTCAGGGACTTCTCCAACCTTGGTGATTCAAAATTCAGTGTTCTGAAGTAAGGCCCTTGAGCTCAAGCCTGAATTAAGCCTGAGTGTTAAAAACTGAGGCTAAGCAAAGCTTTTGCACGTTGTTCTGTTTTGTACTTGATCAGGATTCAAATGGCAGCAAGTGATACAGCACAAGGGAACAAGACAATTGTTGAAGCTGAGGATGTTGAAATGACTTGGTGCTTTGAAAGGATGGGAGAGGAGGCAGATGAAGAGAGATTTTTTTTTTTTTTGAAAGATCAGGATCATCCTTTGTGTCATAGGAGTGGGCAGATGTCAGAGCTGAAGGATTTCTGTCCTGACTGTATGAAATTATTGGACTTTTCATTACCATTTAATACTTTAGAAGAAAGACTTTGCAGCAGCTGTTCTTTTTTTCTGCCTGCAGGGTTACATTTCTGCAAAATAACATTTTGCAGTGTTGTGATGAGAGCATTATGGATGCTGCCAACAGCAGAGGGAGCACAGGATGGTGAAACAGTGCATTGGTACAAGGCAAATTCACCTGGGCTCAGCCCTGTGCCTTGTTGTGAGAACCACTCTCAGTTCCCTGTGTTCATCTTCTCTCTTGTGGCTGTAACAAACAGAAGAAAAAAAACCTGAGTGTTCTTGATGGATGATAATAAAAAAACCCCCAAATAATGTAAATGGAAGCTGTGACAGTGGGCACAGGGGTTCTTGGATGAGGGAAGAGGCGAAAATGTTGACTCCGTGTTCAGAAGGCTTGCTTTATTATTTTATGGTATATGTATATGACATTATAACTATACTAAAAAGAAATAGAAGGAAAGGGTTCATTTCAGAAGGCTAGCTAAGAATAGAATAGAAAGAATGATAATAAAAGCTAGATGTCTCGGACTCTGTCTCAGATAGCTTGGCTTTGATTGGTTACTAATTATAAACGTTTAAGATGGGTTAATCAACAATTTACTTGATGCATTGCACAGCAGCAGATAACCATTGTTTACATTTTGTTGCTGTAGCTTCTCAGCAGGAAGAATTTTAAGAAAGGATTTTCACCAAAAGATGTCTGCGACAAGAAGTGTCCCTGCTTACAGCTGGAAACATCCACTGTACTGAGTTCCATGGGTGTCAAACAAGGTCCTGCAGAGGAAGTGTCCCCCTGTGGGGCCTGGAGAGGGGGTGATGCAGGTTTGGATCTGCCCCTTTCCCTCTCAGCGTGGGTCTCCCTGCTGGCGCTCGGTGAGCGGGCACAGGGAGGGCTGGCTCTGCAGCTTTCTGGAGAAGGGCAGGGAGTGGCACAGAGGAGAGCAACCCTTGCCAAAATCAGCTGCTGTAGTGTTCATCCTCTGGCCCTTCTGTCCTGTCTCCTGCAGGATTTCCTTTATTTTTGTGTTTGACGTTTTCTTCTCGCTGTGGTCTGGCTGCCACATCTCACTTTGTTGTCAAAACTGATTTTTTCAAAGAACTGCCTGTTTCAGGTAACTATTTATCCATTAGAGAATGGCAAATTGCACAGTTTTGGTGGGTTTTACCTCTTGATTTGGCCGCTTGTGCCAAGATCTTTGGTAGCTTCTGCTGCAGGAGGCCTGTGAGGATGGGCACACGAGAGTGTCTGTACTCCTAGGAGGAGTGAGAGGGGGAACTCCTGTGCACAGTTCTTGTAGGGTTCCTCTCTGTACTCCAATGAAACTCTTTAATTAATAAAGGTCAGTTCATGAAGAAAATCTGGTCTGGGTTGCTGCCAGCTGGAGAAGAACTTTCAGCTACAAGGGGATCAGGATTTTCCTCCCCTGGTTTTTCCTTTCCTGGTGTCACAGTTGCACAGCCTGTTCAAAATCCTTCCCAGGACACATCTCTAGTAATTCCTGGGAAAACCTGAATATACTGACTTTGGAGTGAAGGTGGCAGGTCTGCAGTTTGGTTTTGTCCTGTATCTTGGATATTTAGGCTGGATTGAGGGTAGCATTTATACTTTTGCACAGCATTGGTGGTTTGCTCTGAGTTTTAGCTCAGCTCATACCAGCAACAGCTACTGAACACCCTGAGTGCCTGTTCATGTAAATTGGATAATTATGCAGGGGGCTGTTACCCAGCAAAGCCGCCGAAGCTTTGTTGCCTGAAGTTACAGTTTATTGACATTTCATGGGGCCTTTACCTTCACAAAAATCTCTATTTCTTGTCAGTAAGGCTACTGGTGGCAATAATGCCCAGCATATATGGACCTAAATGAAGGGCTCTGATGTCTTGGGCAGCAGCAACATGATCTGTGTGGTTGGTTAGTAATTATAGTAGTTATTTGTAGTCCTACTTGTAGGACTACAAGTGCTCAGTTTGTACAGGGATGATCAGAGTGTAACTGATTTATTATTATTATTATTATTATTATTATTACTATTATTACTATTATTATTATTATTATTGTTAAGGGCTGGATGCAGAGCTGAGCAGGCTGATAACAGCTCTGTAAGAAACCTCTTGTTGAATTTGTGTTGCCAGTATATTTTAAATAAAAATTTGTGACCTGGTGCTTTCAGGTCAGCCTGAGTGACTCCATATTTAAAGAGGTTTAGAACAGAAAATCCACCCATGCCCCTTCCCTTTTTGAGGTGGAAACGTGGTAGGAGATAGAGGGAATGTCTGCAGCCATTGAAGCTGCCTGCTTAATTGGTTTTGATCATGTAAGCTAATGAAGTTCAACTGTGACCTTTTTTAAGCTTATTCCAAATGTAAAGGAGTTTCTGGCATCTGAAGCAAGTCCATGATGTTGTAAAATCCTGGCCCTGTAAAGGGAGATCTGAACTGCAAATGCAGGAGCAGTGTGCACCATGTAAAATGAGATTCTGAGCTGTTTGCTGCAGGCCATGTGCAGGTTCAGAGGGTCAGGCATGGCCACACCTCTCCTGTTGTTTTTGGGCTCTCGTGTTGTGGTTGTTTGTTCAAATGGACTTTGGTTTCAGTTCTTTTTCCATGGCTCTGGGTTTTGAGAACAGACCCGTTTCAAGAAAAATCCAACAAGTTGTGAAGTTCACAAAAGCTGAGGAGAGTGATTGTTTTTAGACTGGAGTAATTGAAAGGACTGGGATTGTTTAATGTAAATATAGTGTGTCCAAGTTATGGGTAATGGAAAGAGCAGAGCTTGGTGTTGGTGGTTGGGCAAAAGAGCCACAAAGAAAACAGAGGCATTCAGGGTCATAACAGCCCTTAGTAACTGCCTTGCTTAGACCAGCTGTTGCTAAACTACTCAGAATTTAGAGGCAAACAAAACCAAAAGTGGAGAAATGGTGCTGTTGTTTAAGTGAAGTCCAGGAATTAGTAGGATAAATAATGAAAGGAGTGGAAGAGGGATTTCTTTCTGCTGGAGGTGCTGACCCTTTGGTTGCCAGCTGTGGCTCCAAATTTAAACTGGTGTTTCCCTTGTTTCTGTGGTTTTCACTGTAAGAAGTTCTTCCTATCATCTTTCCACTCAGTAAATGTGGGCACCCTTTGTTTGAAGAGTGCCTGGGGATAGAGTAAAAATTTCAAGGACCTAATTTCAGAATGTATAAGGCTGTTAAGCAATCAAATACTGGTGATACTGAGAGTGTCTCCTTTGTTTCACAGTACTGAAAATTTGCCTAGGGGCTCATAGGTGGCCATCTAAATAACTTGCTAAGATTTTCCAAATCAGAAACTGCTCAGTACTTGAGAAAACTTCTTTGTCTTGGACTCATTCCTAAAAATGTTTTTGAAAATAGGACGAAAAGCCAGAATGAAAGAAGTACATTTTGTGTATCTGTGGATTGGTAGAGGCTCAGGCTGCTGATGTAGAAATACAAAAGGCTAGGGAGACCTGAGGCAATGTGTGCTGAAGTCACGGAGCATGGTGTTCCATAATGCACAGGGATGCAGTTGCTCCAGGAGCTGTGGGTGTGGAGGCCTGAAACCCTGCTGAATGTGGGAGGATTTTAAAAACTTCTCAGACTCTGCAAATAAACTGCTCCCCTGATCAACAGGATTGTGACTTAAATCTCAACTTCTGGTGTCCTGGCAATCCTGGGTTAACAGGGACCCAGCAGTGCCCCCCAGAGCAGCCTTCACTGCCTCAGAAACAGGCAGTGTCCGTGTTTGGAACCATTCCTTCCATTTCTGTGCTGTGCTGCAGGGCTGTGCAGGCTGGGAGCACCCAGGCTTTGTCCCAGATTCCGCTTGGCTGTCAGGGATCCCCTCCTGGGGCTCAGGCTTGGCCGGGCTCTGGCGCAGCAGGAGGGGCAGCAGTGCCCTGCAGAGCCTGGTGCCCTCCCTGCCAGGCTGAGCAGTCCTGGCTGCTGGAAAACCAGCCGTGGCAATGGCCCTGCTGTGTCACTGCTTGTGTTGTGCCAGCCCTGGGCTGTGTCTGCTCACGATTCCCCTGACAAAGGGAGTAAAAAGGCACTGAAATGGAATCGCTGCCAAGAAAGATTCAGCTAGCTGAGGCTCCTGCTATACGGACTTGGGGTCAAGGGAAAAAAAAAAAAAAGTCCTTTGACATTCCAATTTTTATACTTTCTCTTTGTTCCGTTCCACTGCTGAAACGCTGCTTTCACTTGGATGGAGCAGATGAAAATCGAATGGGAACATTTCAGAAGGATGGAAAGCAAAACTGCTCTCCCCAGCCCCTCTGCTCTGCTGCACACACACACTCTTCCCTCCAGATTTCAACTCCTTTTGTGGTGAGGAAAAATGTTTGTGCTGTTAAATGCTGCCAGGTCAGGAAAACTGTTTCCCTTGCTGCTCCCCCATGACTGTGCAGCCTTGTTGGAGCGGGGCTGGGGCTGGGATGGCAGCCAGCGCTGAGGAATTCCGAGGGCTCTGAGCTGCCTTTGTCTGGCTGCCCTCAATGTGCCACTGTTTGCAGGATAATTGCCCACTCCGTACTGGCTGGGGGGATAATTGCAGAAAGCTCATGTCCAGTGTAAACAGGAAACAATATCCTTTAACTTTGCTAGCCATCCAGCTCCCTTCTGTCAGCCTGCGAGGACTGGCTGGTAATTGTTTGCTGGCAGAGAATGTGGGGTGACAAAGGGCATAAGAGGCATGGCATCACAAGCTAATCTCCCTTATTATTCAGGTGAAATCTCTGGTTTTAGCGCCTAATTGAAAGACTGTGAGAATTGTTTTTTTTCCCCCTCCTGAATTAGAGGAGGCTCTGGGGTGATCTAATTGCAGCCTCCCAGTACCTGAAGGAGCCTGCAGGAAAGGTGGGATGTTTTAAGGGGCATGAAGCGACAGAACAAGGGTGATGAGGGGCTTCCAGCTGAGAGAGAGGAGCTTTGGGTGAGATACATGGGAGGAATTCTTTACTCAGAGGGTGCTGAGACACTAGATGAGGTTACCCAGAGAATCTGAGGCTGTCCCATGCATGGAAGTGTTGAAGGCCAGGTCTGGATGGAGCTCTGAGCAATCTGGTCTGGTGAAAGGATCCCTGTGCATGGCAGGGCTGTTGGAACCAAGTGATCTTCATGGCTCCCTTCCAACCCAGGCTATTCTAGGATTTTATGATTACTCCAAAGTAGATCATGTCCTATCTCTACAGCTGTTCAGCTGGTTTTTCTAACTTGGAAACAAATAGTTCCAGAAGTTCATACTTTAAAAAGGCTTTTCTCAGTTCTTATGGTAGTTCTGCAACTGTGAAAAGGTAAAGTGTAATTTTTTTTTCTACTCAGTAGTAATACAGCTCACTGTAAAAAAATCTTAGTGCTACTATAGCAAATTCTTGATTGTTTGGTTTAATAAGCATTTTAAACCAGTCACTTGCCTGATTACTATTATGAGAAACAGAGTTGAAAAGTGTCTCATACTTAGTGAAAAATCACGGGTTTGTTTTCTTCTCTTTTAACCCTTGAAGTTTAGGAGCAGTTTTCTTTTGCATTCTCCCGTTGGCTGTCAGCATGGGGGAGACTTTGCTCCAGTGTCACTGTCTGGTGAGCACATCAACCTGTGACTCATGGCAGCAACTGACTCAACAGCTACTGTGTGCAAACCGCTTAAATAATGGTGAAAGATCGGACTGGTAAGTCAGAACAGTCTCAGTTGTTGTTTCCAAGTGGTGAGAAGCACAGGACTGTGTGAGTTACCTGTGCATCCTACATTGCCCTGATGTGAGGGGGTGCAGGGGGCACTGCCTGCTCCTTTCCTGCTGCCCCACGACACCTCCTGTGTTTCCAAGGCTTGCCAAACTCCAGGTGCCCACGCTGGAAGTGCCAGGGGTGCATCAGGTGCTGAATCAGGCATCTCCCAGCCTTGCACACCCTGGTTTAGGTTCTTGTCATGGACACAAGTTCCCTGACACTCTTTATCCATCTCTCCTGCCCCAGCTTTCGTGCTGGGTGGAGCTGAGCCCGTGGCAGGAACGTTCCCTGTGCAGCCCAAGGGGAGGATTTAATTTGCCTGCATTTCCTACTCAGGTTACTGGAAAAGGTATGTCAAAATTAGCTGCAAAATAAAAATTCCTGCCTTTCTGTTTTTCTCCCTTTGTTCTTCTTCTAGCTCTGTTCTCGAGGAACACAACATCAAATGAGTTTTAAGGTTTTCTGCATTCAGTGGGCTGAAGTCTGTGCTGTAATAAGTGATGTTATGTTGGATTTACTATTTTGCCAATGTTCCCTAATTTTCTGTAGTTTGCCAGTAAAATTTTGTGTAACTTTTTGAGAATATTTGGGTGGAATTTTCTCCTTTGCACCCACCCAGAGCAAAACACCCTTGGTTTAGCCCTGGGTCTGAGCGACCTGGGTGTGACAGACTGCTCTTGACTGATTTACATATTCAGAGTTACATGGGAAACTTAACAGCAACATGGTAATGGCAGAAAAAAAAATTCAGTCATATTGACATTAATGTTTCTCCAGTAACACTCTTCAGACAAAGATTTGTACAGGAAGTGAAATTGCTTCCATGTCCAGGAAAAGTTAAAGAATCCAGCAAAAGCTAAGGTAAAGTTCCCGGGACACTGAATATTGAAGGAATTATCCAGCCTCTGGGCATTTGAGGTGTTCTGCCATTAGAGGATTAAACTGCTTTTTTCTTTACTAGTTTTACTACACTGGACTCATTTATGTAGCACCTCTATGTAAAATACATGTTTTAAATTTTTATGAGCAGGAAAGAGCAATTTAAGCTACGGATTTTTTTGAATAAATTTTTTTGAGTAAACAGATAGGGCTGTTACCTCCTGTAAAATTTCTGAAAAATTTGGCAGCCAACATTTTCACTTGGGGAACTTTCTTTCAGAAGACAAAGTATGATTACTTCAGCCAGCATAAATGACACAAGTAGACTTTACATATTTAAGAGAGACTGTAATGGAGGGCTGTTTTTAAAAAAGATGCAATGTTTTTTGTCTGATATTTTTGCCTTTTCCCTTTCTTGGTGTAAGCCATGCTGGGTTTGCCCTCCAAAAACCACACTTGTTTTTCCTGTTATATAACCCTTTCTAAAGTTTTGTTTAGTGTTGTGGCACTTGCATCAAGCTTTTCCTGCCCCTGATGTGCATTAATTGAAGGGAAATGAAAGGAAAACTGTCACATGTTTCTGGTCTCCTTGGAAAGCTTCCCCTCTGACTGATTTTTACAGTCCCATTTCCATGGTTTTCTACTTATTAGTATAAGCCTTTTTACCTCAGTTGGGTTCCTAGCTGCAATCATGTCCCATTATCTCATAGAAATTCCCTTAACCTAAATATTTAAAGAAGTATCCCACTGGTAAATAGATCTATTTATTTCTTCAGAGTGCTCAGACTCTGCTGGGACAGGTTAGAAAGAGATTGATCATTTTCATGCCTTGAGTTGAGATTTAGTTGCATTTAAGGAAACAAAAGTAATAATTAAAAAGTTTGAAAGACAAAACCACTTTCCTTAATATTACTCTTACTTAATATTTTCTTAGAAAGACACATTTTTATACTCAAGGCTCTAAAATAATAAGCAGAGAAAGTGTAGCGCATTTCTTACTCATTTTCAAGGAATTGCACAGCTTTTGGTAATTTATCCTCCTACACACATGGCATGCAATGACTTGGGTGCTGACTTGTGGCACAGGTGCCAGCATGGGCTGGGCTGGGATGCGCTCGCTCCCGTTGGTGTTGGCCCCTCCCAGGAACAAAATCCGAGTTGGACTCTCAAAGTTAGGAAGTCCCCAACTTAGCAGGCATGCAGAGGTCTCTGCTTACCCTCGCTGTGTTTCTGGCAGCCATTCATAACGTGGCTCTCACTGCAAGGACAGAAGAACTTTTTGAAGTAGTAGTTTTCCATTTTAGAAATGAGCTGCAGTGTTTATCAGATGCTCCAGAGATGGAAGAACAGCTTCATGGAAATAGAGTTTAGAGTTTCTCTATCATTGATTTAACAACAACAACAACAACAAAAAAAAAAATCCTTAACTTTCTGCACTGTGACAGTCTGGTTTTTGTGTTCTTTTCTCTATGATAGGAAGAATTTTCAGACTGCAAGTTTGGGCAAGCTGAATTAAAATTCACTTCTCCTTTTATTCAGTTTTTATTTTTTGTAATGTGATGTCTACTGAAGCTATCAAAATGTCGGCTGTTACAATTGAACTGGATAAGATTTCGTCAGATGAGACTGAGAGCAAAAGAGATTCCAAGCCAGATTTGAAGCAAGGCAAATCCAGTCAATCATGTGTTGATCATCGTCATGGATTTCAGCTTCACTGCTCACATTCTGCACCAGCTGGTAAGGATGCATTTCTGTGACTTATTTCCTCAAATCTGTGTCTGTTTACTCATGTAACATGTGGCAATTAAACTTTCAGCTGTAAGACCCAACAAGGAAAACACAGGAATTGCTGCTGTCATGCAAGCATTATAGGAATTAATTTTTTGTTCAGATCAGGGGTGGAAACAAATGATTGTTTAAAAAGAATCTGTGTCTCCTGAATTCCCTAGAACATGTCCAGGAGCCTGTAACCTTGGCATTAGATAAGGATGAGCTTTCCATAGGAGATGATACAGCTTTTGTGTAAGTTAGAGCAGCCTGAGCTGCTGCTCTGAGAGGAGACTTGGCCGAGTGTGTCTGTAAGCTGTACTCTCTGGTGCCCAGCACTGTGGCTCCTTGACTGCTTTTTTTCTGGTTGTTTTGTCATATGTAAAGAGGGAAATGCATTTTGCTTGCTTTTGTATTGGACAGGTGCTATGTACAGGTGTTATGCTCACAAAAATGTCAATTTTAAGTCAAAATTTAAGTTTCATGATACTCACAAAAATGTCAATTTTTGTGAGCATCGTGAAACTTCAATTTTTCCAAAAATTCATAGTCATGAAAAATACAGACTGTAGCTGCCTTGGATTATCTAATATAACCAAGGGGACACATCTGTAGTTAATTAATGGCATCTCAGTTAATCCCTACATGTCTTGTTAAGTATTGGACAGCTCTTCCCATGGGAAACCCCTTCCCAGAGTGGCTACTCTGATTTTTTTTTTTTTTTTTTGGACTACGTCTGCATTATGGTTTTCACAACTCCCAGAGAGTAATTTTATTTTCATCATGTTTTCCCTTGCCCAGAACAAAACACAGACTTGGCAAGTGGAGAATATCTGAATGTAATTGACACTCTATATCCTGTAAAAGGACAACTGAAGTGCAGTGCAAGTCTGCACCTTTCAGACTGGCTGAAGTGGGTGAAGATATGAATCAAATAAATCAAAATGGTATTTTCAACTTGGCGACACATGTTTGGAACATTTTCTAGTTATAAATTCAGTTCTTACGCATTAAAATGCTCGAATGATTGAGGTCTTTCCTTTGCAAGAAAAGCAGATGGCTTGTGCTTTCCCTAATAGAAATTTTCTGATCTCTTTTTCTCTAAAGCCTCCAGTAACTTGTACAAAACAGAATTTTCATAGTCAATGCACTTGTGAAATTCTCGCTTGTGTGTCATCAGGGTTTGTAAGGTCAGGAACTGGGAGTCTGTCTGCTCCTCTGGGATCCTATTGCATAATTTTCAAAATACCTCTCTCACCCCTACAAGGGTCACTAAAGAACTTGTGTGTGTGCTAGGTGATTTGCCGAGCTATATTCCTTAAATGACAAACTAACCTTTTTAGCCTGTCTTGTTGATAAAGAATGAAATGAACTTCCAGTACAAGCAACATACTGTTGCTCAGAATTCTGCAAAGAAGATAATAAAAAAGGCACTTCCTTGTTTGATTCTTCCATTCAGGAAAAAAATACTTTCTTCTAAAAAGGATTTTGTCTTGTGAGTATTTGTTGGAAATGCTGTTTAATATTCCTGAAGCAGAATAACAAACATCTAATCAGAGTGCTAACAAACATCTCTGACAAATGCTTTGTCTGAGTATGGAGATTTTCTTGGATTATATTTTTGTATCGTGAGCAGAATCAAATGAATACTGATGGATTTTGTCTTAGTGTTTTGGAGTGTTATAAATGATCACTTAAAGGAAATGCCATCTCATTTTTTTTTGCTTTGTAAAGTTTTCTTTGATATACTTATTTTACCAGTCTTTAGGCAAGCCCTTTGTAGTTTCTAGTGTGGTGCTGTGTTGGTTGAAGTCTGCATGGAGAAGTGTAAACAAGTCCTATTTGCCTTCCACATGTCTTTTCCTCAAAGGAACTTCTGCTTGCTCAGTCATGGCTATTGATAAAATTAAGGAGCTCTTGGTTATACTAAAATGATGGACCCTATTTCTTTGAGTAGACTATTTACCAACAGCGCTGTTTGTCAGGCGAAATTCAAACTGTGGTAATTGACAGAAATTTTGCCCTTAGAATTTAGGTTTGGGTTGGTGTGGTTTGTTTGTTTGGGTTTTTTTCCAAATGATAATATGAAAAACCTCCAGAGAAATTGACATCCCACATCTGAGTGCTGCCCTGAGGTTTGGCTTCCCTGCCCCAGGGAACTGCACTTCCACAGCTGCAGCCTTGGGAATCTCTATATTTAGTGGCAATGCACTTTGCATTTTAAACCGTTTTTTTTGAAAATAATTTTTCAAGGACTCACATAAAATTGTTCATATCACCAGGAAGTGCTAGGAAGAGGTGTGTAAGCTATGAAAACATGAAGTACTCAGTGTTAACCTACAGAAAAGCAGTGACAGAGAACACCTCCTTGTTCTTCTGTTCAATTTACTGTTCACAATATTGTTTCTTTCGAGAGGTTATAGTTTAAAATTTATTATGCAGTGCTTGTCATATAATTCTTTTGGGACATAAAGGAGAGGATTCAATACAGAGAGATTTCACTTAAGAAAAGCTTTCCACATAGTACTGACGTGTTGCTACTTTTAAACATAAGGCTAACAAAAAGTGAACACTGACAAAGTAAGGGAGCATCCTGAAATACACTCTGATCACTCTGATGTTCAGGAAATGTTTCTGGGACAGAAAAATATTAACCTGTTTGTTTGTTTGTTTTATTTTCAATTCTGATGCAAGTACCAATCCTGAGGGTTTTTGGTTTGGTTTTTTTTTTTTTTGTGATCTGCACGTACATAAAAATACACTGCAGATTAAGAACAAAAGAAGAAAAAGAACTCAAGTACTGATAAGTTCTGAGTACAGAGTACAGAATTTTTTTTTCCATGTAGAGCCTTATTGAAATCTTTAGGTGTTTATCACTTGCAGAAAAATATTGAGGCCTTGGTTTAAGGAATGAAATGTATAACCAAGATCAGCTGATGAATGCCCCAGGAAGAGATGGAGACTTCCATGGTGCTCAGATTAGCTGGACTCTGGGTGAGAGCTTGAATGGAACAGTGACACTTTAGACACGGCAGATAATGTGGGGTTGGGAGAGACTGATATCTTAGAGATGTCGAGCAATCTTTAAAAAATCAAACCCATCTAGATTTTTAAGATATTTACTCTGCAAAGAAGAGTCTTTAATACAATATATAGCATGAATGGAAGTGTCACAGCCACAGCACTTTGTCTGCAATGGAGAACAGGCTGTTCCTAATACAGAAATACAGAACCATTTTTCTGTTGTAGTGGTGAGAGTAGAATGTTCCCCAAGGCCTGGTCTGTTTGCTCTTCAGACTTCTCACAGCCAACAAAGCTTATCTGAAAATTGCAGATGTAAATATTTGTGCAGATTTAAACCCTATTATCCCTGATATTTGCTTTTCCACTTCATCTCTTGTTAGTCTGGAAGAGACTGAAAACACTTGACCTAAATCTTCATTGGCCAAGTCAGAGTGCAGCACTCGAGCTGCCCTGAAATGAGAAATGCAGGAAACCACATGGGTTTGGCTCTGTGACTTTTACTAGAATGGCACAAGGCGAGAAGAACACCTACTGGGTTTTGCCTTTAATGTGATTCTTTCACTGATGAGTTTTTTGGGGCATCTTCTATGGTGAATGCAAGTGAAGAGAAAGGGGGAGGAAGAGAATATTAGCTCATACAGGGATGGAGCAAAGATGCGCCGTGAGCTGCAGCTGGAAGGTCTATCACTCTTTGGCACTACCCTCTGAACTAGAATTTCATTAATAATACACAAAATGAGCCTATATCTAAAGAATAATTCAGAGTCAGCAGAGAGGCCTAACACACTGAGGCATTCACCTCTGCCCCGGGAGTCATGACTTCTGTCCTTACAGGGTGTGGATAAATGGAAACTAAACTGAGCACAAAAATTTAACTTTTCCCAGAGGCATAATTTATCTTCTTCATTTTCTTCATTTACATGCACTTCCTTCATTTAATGGGCTATTTACTTTCAGTGGAGGATGGGGCTTTTAGCAGACTCCAAGAAAAGACACTAATGACTTGTAATAGTGCATTTTGTTTCCCAAATTATCTCAGTAGCAATAGAAGTATGTGCATGTCAATGATATGCTGACCTCACGGATCAAACTTGCCTTGATTTGCAATGTGAGGTCAATACTTGCAAAACAGATGAGTGCAGGTTTGGTAACAACAGTGGAAAAATGGGAGCCAGAGTGAAATCTGAGCACTCTTCCTGTAGCACAGCGTGTCTTACACTTGCAAAGCCTGAATACAGCAGTGAAATACTTGCATCTTACCTGTGTGCTGAAGTCCTTTTTACTTGAATAATGAGCATAAATTGATAAGCAGGTCTCCAGTATGTTAGAAGATGCCAAATGACTCAGTGTAGATGGGGAGGTCACTGAGGACTTTCAGGTTTCTTACAAGTTAAATTCTTGAGTTATGTGTCTGTATTCAATTGTAACAATGTGTTTTAAAAAGCCAAGTCTGAAGCCTGTGAGCATCATAAGTAGAATGGACTGATGGCCATGAATCAAGAACTTTGGTAAGTAAAGGATGCTCCTCTGGTGATGCAGAATACAGTTGTATTTCATGTTTGAACACTGAATTAACTGTAAGTTCTGATGGCTGTGTCTAGACAATATGCAGTCAGGAAACAAATAATGTCACTTAATACATTGTATACAAGTTAGTGCTTGCAGAGTTAGAGACCCCAAATATGGGTTGTTTCATTATTACACTACCAAAAATGTATAGAAACTCTGGCAGAATTTATAAACCTTTGTGATATTTGTACCAGTATTGTAATATTATCTACATTAATCTGATTTAAAGAACCAAAAGAATAAGCAAAGAAAAATCCCCTATTTTTATTTTTCTTCCTGAAAACACAAGTTTAGTAAAATTTAGAAAGGACATCATGGGAGAGAGAGAGAATTATATGGAATTTTCTGTGCAGGAGCTGAATGTTAGAAAGTTCTGACTGGTACTGGAAGACTCCAGTGTCTTTTTCCAAAATTATATGGTGAGAAAGGATTTGGTTGCCTATTAACCTCAGTCCTAAAGTGTGCTGTTTTCCTGGTAAAAGAAATTGGGAATGGCACTGACGAATTATGTATCTATATATACAAAAGTATTTGTAATCATTTAGATCGCTCTCATTTTGTGCTCCTGCCTTTGGGGGGGAAGAGAGGGGCATGTTGGAGTCACTCAGATCCAGATACATCCACCTCTTGTGGCAGGACAGCTGTGTCAAAGCTATCTGGCTGTATAGTTTTTGGAATCTGGTAGCCTCAGGCTTCTGTTTTGAAGATTTGACTATTTTGGATTATTATTTCTAAAATGCATGTGTTCTTTTGTGTATGAAAAGAAAACAGCACTTCAAAATAGCACCCTAAATTTCATGATGTATCGTAAATTATTTAAGTAAGCAATAGTCCTCCTTGTTCTGCTGCTATCCTTTTGTGTTTTAATGCAACAGGTTTTCTGTAAACTCAGATTGTAGTCAGCTGCCAATATTAATTTTTTAAGGTGATGTTAACAAAAAAGGTAGTAAATTGTTTACCAAATTTGATTCAAAAGCACTTAATGATCTATGTTGATGATGAACAGTTTGTCCTACCTGAGTACTGAAATACATGCTAATTTCTCCAGTGCCTTCTTGAATATCTTGAAAAAAACTTTTTTTCTGGGGCTTCCTTGTAGAAAATAAATTCTCTTGTTAGCAAAGTCTTCTTCTGGTAGGTACATTAACTGTTCTTTTCCTTAATTTGTTTTTCTCCCATTCTTTTCCTGACCTAATAAGGAATAACAGGCCAGTGATAATTTGCATGGCACTGGGACCATGAGTCCAAGAAAACTGATTTTTGCTTTCCCTACCTAGGCATTGAGAAAGAACTAAATATCAGAAATTAATGAAATCACTAAATTAACTTGAGTCTGCCCACATTTAAGATTCTTATCTTATTTTTGTACACCTTTGCCTTTTATATTCTAAAGGTTTTGATTTTCACACTCAAAAAACATCCAAGGAAAACACCCTTCTAGAAGTATTAGTTTACTCAATCCTTCCTTCACCCAAAAAACATTGTGCTGAACCTGACCAAGTGACCTAATGAATTATTTAACTGAACCACCATCAAAATCTCATGTTGCCTTACTCTATGTTCCTCCTGCCTGGTTCTCTTTTGTCCAAGGTCTGCACGCTTTCCCTTCCAGAATCCTGGCTAGGGCAAGCTCTGCTAGTGTGGCTTTAAAGAGAAAAATACTAATGAGTAGAGGTTCTTGCCCTGTCAGCTTTGGCAAGGCAAAATGCCTTGTTTTTAAAACTCACTTTGACAGAATAAAGACTGGATTTAATAAAGCCAGGCTTTGAGAAAGGTAGTTCCTGGAGTGTATCAATCCAAGTGTAATTATATTGACCTGTGTGTTTCTTAGAAATGTCTGTCTTGAAAAATCCATGAACTCTGTTTTATGGGAGAAAACTCTGGAAGTTTTCTCCCATAAAATAAAAAAAAATGGAAATAGAATATGAATTTGCTAGGATGGTTGGGTTTCCTGCTCTTTGAGACTCTATAGAACACCTAGTATGAGTTGCCAGTTGTTGCTGCTCACTTCAATTGACTAAAAGTTCTGTCAAAACTAGACAGAAATTGGAGTAATTCAATACTCCAGTTAGGAATAACAAACTCTCTATGTTTATGCACTTTTTTATTTTTCTTAATAAAAACCTAAGGAGAACACAAGTCTTCTCAATTCATAGGTAATCAAAATAAGCTGAATGAAGTTTCTTCCAAATGTTGACATCTTATTCTTTGTGAGAGTGATTTTGCCTTGTCCTCTGGCTAATTGAACTAAATGATGCAACAAATGCTCAGGGGTTTCACCTTTTTTCCTCATTTCTGGAAGAATGCAGTTTGTACATAGTTTTCACACAGGATATGACTGGCTTCTTCACTTACCTCAGGAAGGAAATTGTGAGGGCCATTCAAACAAGTACAAATAGTTTTTCTTAATTTATTTATAGACATCTTGTCGTTCTCAAAATTCTCAGAGTTTAATGCTACACATTTTTGGCATGTTCTCTTTCTTTAATAGTATTTGTTACAGTAGAATTAAATGTGATGCCTATTACTTTTATTTTTATAAAATTTTGAAATTTTGTTTTCTGCTGTTCTGATTTGCATATGCTTTCCTTCTGAACTCCTTTGCTGTGCTGGGAAAAGCAAAGCACAGATGATGGGGAGGTCTGGGAGGGAACTGTTATCTTCTTCTGCCCTTCCTAACCCAAAGGAATTCCTATCCAGACTCTAGGTCACAATCACTTGTTTGATATCCTGTGGTGGCAACAATCAGTATCCACTATTTCAGAGGAGAGGAAAACAGGGAAGCGTCTAGGTCAGGTTTCCAGGTTTCTATCTTCAAAGATATCCTACCGCTTGTTCCAACTTAGCAGCACCGAAGCACTGCAAGAGTTAGGGCACTCAGCTTGGGGAAATGCAGAGTTCAGTCACGTGAGGGAGATGCTCCCACACCACTGGCCTCACCTAGTTCCAGCCTGGGGTGAAGGGTGCAAAATGAGTCTGGGAGGAAAAAAAGGCTCTCTAGAACTGATCATCTCATGATTATCCCTGAAAACACTAACAACTAACACTGGGAATTTGACTCATAATCTTGTTTTCCCATTTTGTCACCAGCGTTGATCCCTTTCTTTCTGTGTATCCTATGTTTTGCAAAGTTTAGTAAGGTCTGTTGCTCTCATTTTTCTTCACAACAAGAAAATATTATTGTCTTCCTTTTGTTTTACTCTATTATAAAGCTCTTGAAACAATCCTCCTCTCTGCTCAAATTCCTGAATTTTTCCTGGCCTTTGCACAAAAGTAACTTGCCTCATCTGCCCATCAACCTTTTTGGTTTCATCTCATTTGGGAATTTCACTTCACATTACACGGTGGTTTGGTTTTTGTTTGTTTGTTTGTTGTTGTTTGATTTGGTTTTTTTAAAATCGGTTTTCTCATTCCTTTCCACTTTTGAAGTGATAATTATTTGCAAGTATAATATATTTTAAACATGGGTCTTTGGTTTCTTCCTTAAAACCAACAGTTTACCTTTCGGTTGCTTTCAGTACCTTCACATATATTTCATCACTTTTTTAGTACTCTGACTTATTTCTCATTTTGAGACTGCAACTTATTCTCGTGGTGCCAAATGGACAAGTTTCCACAGAAACTATAAAGCTTTGTGCTAATTTGGGCTAGAAGACAAAGGGACCTTAAGTTTTGACTTCCTTGTTTACTCTTCAGCCTTTCCCATTTGGCCCCTTTCATGGTGTTTCAAGGCTACCAATAAGCTCAATGTCTGTTACTATTTTCACATTTAGAAGAGGAAGAACACAATTGTGGAGGCACTGTATTCAGTTTGCAATCATCTGTCGACATTTGTCATTTTGCAATTCCTTTTAGACCATCTTGGTATATTAAAGGTTTAGTTCTTGTACTTCTTGCAGGAGGTGCAAGCTGCCTTTTCACTGCACGTATGATTTTGGGTACTAGAATCTGTCTCTGCTTTATTTAGAAGTAAGACTTGGAGCAAAAAGTTAACTTTTTATTATTTTCTTTTTTCTTTTTGTTGTGGTTTAACCTCTGCAGGTAACTAAGTACCATGCAGCCATTGCTCACTCTCCCACTAGAGGGATGGGGGAGAAAACCCAGAGGATAAAAATGAGAAAATTTGAGGGCTGAGATAAAGACAACTTAAGAGGCAAAGCAAAAGCAGTGAATGCAAGAAAGGCGAAAAAAGGAATTCCTTCCCCACTTCCCATGGGCGGGTGGTCAGCCATCTCTTGGCAATCAGGGCTGCATCAAATGTAATCATCACTCCAAATGTTCCCCATTTCTTCTTCTCCCTGCTTCATATACTGGGCACCATGTGGTGTGGGATGCCTCTGGGTCATTGGGGTGAGCAGCCCTCACTGTGTGCCTTCCCAGCTCCTTGTGTGCCCCCAGCCTACTCTGCTGGGGCAGAGGGAGCAGCAGAAAAGTCATTTACACTGTTTGAGTGCTGCTCAGCAGTAATGAAAACATCTCCACATTATCCAACTCTTTTCAAAGCAAATCCAAAACACAGTTCCACATTAAACAACACATTTAGAAAACTGTAGTGAATTTACTCAGGAAGAATGCAGAATTTTGCCCTGGCTGAAATTGGCAGGTCTGTGTGGAATTTTTAGGACAAAAGCTGGAGAGTGGTGGAAAAGCTACTGTCTGTTGATGGTGAGGAAACCCATCTCCAACCCTGAAAACATGATCCAACAGTTTCTTTAAAGATATGATCCTGGCATGTGCATGTCATTGATGGACTCTGGAATCAATCACTAGAAACAGATTAGCATTATGTTACTTAGATATTGAAATATATTCAGTTTTCTTTTTTTTGTTTTCTTTTTTAGTTGTTGGAATCCCTCTTTGATTTACTTTGCCAGAAATTACTGTGTTAACATGGTGGTCCTGAGAACTTTGCCTTTGTTCTTATCGTGCAATCTTTCTGCAGAACATGAAATTGATTGTTAGGCATAGCTTCATGGCTAATTTGTTTTTGTCTTGTGTATTCTCCCATCAATAACCTTTCTGACTCCCTTTCTACTTAACTACCATGATGGGGGATTTGTGCCAGGATGTGTGACTGTACAGATCAATAGGTAAAATGTGCTTTGGGTTTTTTTGCATCTGTGTTCACAGAGTCATTGACTCACTTCTTTGTATGAATGTTGTTAAGAAACAAAAGCTCAGCCTGTGCTTCCTTGAAATCTTTGGACAATGAGTTTCAAGTTTGGATTGTGTGATATCCAAGCCAAGTAGAATCTAATAGAGGTGGGTTTTTTGGGCTAAAAAAATGAACAAGTTCTAGACTTAGCAAGGTAAATGCAGGCCACAGTTCTGGCATTCCTTGACTACATGGTGTTTTAAGTCAATGTTAAACTCGATGGTGGCTTATAAGGACGTGGCAAAAGGCAATTCTTTGCTGGCTGAAATTTTTCTGGAATTGAGGAGTTTGTTTTCTAAAAGAAGAAAGATGTGCTTTATTAAGTAACTGATTTATTGCAATAATTGGTTTCCTGGTTCATGTAACTTGATTAAATAATCAATTGATAAAATGTTATCTTTTACCTTTTATGCTATCTTTTCTCTTTTGAATGTTGTCTTAGTGGCAAGAATGATATTTTAATGTGCCCAGTCATCAAGAGGACTCAGTTTTATTGTTCAGAACAAGTTTCAGTTTTGAAACTTGGCCTCAAGGTTACACTTAAGTGTACAGTTCTGGAACTTTTAATATTCCATTTGTTACATGAAAGCAAATTCCACTGTTCTTTTCTGTGTAACAGTCTTCCTATATAAAAGCTATAATTCCACAAATATCTTTGCAACTAAATTGAACTGCACACAAGTGTGTCTCATGAAGCATTAGGCAGGTATTTGCAAAATTTGAAAGGCATTTGAGAACTTCTGGTGGTGCATGATTAATTTTCCTGATTGAAAACTAGATTATCTTTGAAAATATTTTGGGTGTCTGTCACTGATGTATTTTATGAAAATCCTTTGCTAGGATTTTTCTCCTAAGAGGCTGAGAGGCCTCAGAAAAGAAATGTAAACAATGATTATCTGATTGCTTGGAATGTGGTCTGGAGATGGTTTACCAACAGGTGCATTCTTGATTGGTCTCATGTGAGTTGTTTCTACTTGACCAATCATGCTCCAGCTGTGTCAAGGCTCTGAGCAGTCACAAGATTTTATTATCATTCCTTTCTAGCCTTTTGATGTCTTCTTTCTCTTTCTCTAGTATAGTTTTAGTATAGCATTTTTAATATAATACATATCATAAAATAATTAATCAGCCTTCTGAAACATGGAGTCAAGATTCTCATCTCTTCCCTTGTCCTGGGGACCCTCAAACACCACCACAGGTGTCAGAAAAGCATTTTTCATTATTTTTACTAACACAAACTTTTTTTCCTGTCCAGTAAGGCACAAGGCAGTTAAAGCTTATTCTTTTGCACCTATGCCTTTAAGTTCTGTATTTGCTTCATATAGTGTGAATTAAGATGTATTTCTGCTTGCTGCTGTGTGGTTTTGGTGGTTTTTGTTTTGTTTTGTTTTTAAATACAGTTCGATTTTTGAAAGAGGAGTTAGGTTGAAGGCTGTTACTTTATTTATAGACTACTTTGAGATTGCTCTTTTGGCTTTCTCTCTTCTCTTGCTTTGGAAACATGAAAGTGGTATAAGAAAGGCTGGCTGAATGACACCCCAGCTACTGCTCTAGTCCTTATCCCAGGAAAGACCTTGAGCAGATGTCACCAACTATTTTCAGGTTTCTGGAGTCAATGGGGTAGCAGCCTAAAGGAACAAATGGTGGAACTAGTTGAAAAAGTGTCTTCCTCAAGTTCCTCCTGGCCCAGATGCCAGAATGGAACAAATAAGAATTTTTCTTGCTGGGGTGTAGCTTGACTTGGCTTGATAGATGTCATATTTCAAAGAGCAGGCATGTCAGCACTTGAGAAAATGCTCTCTCTACTTTTCAAATAAACAGAAACTCCTCTGCGTTTAGCTCTTGAAGGGAAGAATTGAATGCAATTAACAGTTTATATAATATGTAAACCCCATGTCAGCCTTTCAAACCTGAGGTTACAAACTGTCTAGAAAATTTCTCAGAAAAATTACGTGCTTTCTTTCGCAGCACGTAGAATGCACAGATAATTTAATGAGGGCTCTGTTTTCTTCTTGCCTGCTTGAAGCCCGAGCTTGCAAACCAACTTTTGCTGTGTTGGGGACCTTGCCTGTCCAAGCCACTGTCCCAGTGTCGCTTGGTGCTCCAGCAGCACTGTGTCCCAAGGACAAAGTCCTCTGCTGGGCTGGAACTTCCCTTCTGGGGAGGTTTGCTACCTCTTGGTGGTGTAAGAATACTTGGGGTGAAAAGATGTTTTGCTACAAACAATGCCCAAATGTATTTAAACCCTTCAATGGATTTTAGATGAGACTCAACATACGTGTGTTATGCAGCAGGGAATGACTGGTGGTGGAATGGAAAGCATTAAAGAAATCCCCTGCCATCTGGTATTGTTGATAGTTTGCTGGCACGATGACTTGCAGATTCAAAGGCAACTTGTACATGTTGCCTTTGAAAAGATGTGTAAATATTTCTCTCTGCCATTATCATTAAAAGCTGTAAATATGTTTGGGAGGAAGAGTACAACCAAGATCAGTTATGTGCAGAGAAAAAAAACAAAAAAAAAATCAAGATCTACTACAAAATAACCTGTAGATCTTACGTCCTAACAATTACAGCTATGACAGTTTTTTGCTGACAATACTTGGTGTGTAGTACTTGCTTAACACTATTTTACAAATGAGATCACAGGAACTTCAGTTTATATTATTACACTTTCAGCAAGTGCTGTTCTGAGTTAATAAAAATGTCTGTAGTGTCTCTGGCTAAACCACACATAGCTGTTTACAGCATGGAGCCAACAGGGTGTAAGAGATGGGGTTTCATAGTCCATGGTGAAGATCTTCTGCTTTTGATTGTGTAAGCCATTATGATGATTTTACTAATTAATCACAAATACACAGGAAGATGTCTGGTTCAGATAGAAAACATATTTCTGAATTCCAGCTTCATGACCTTGCTGGCCTTTTGTCTCAGTGTACAGGTGCTCCTGAAGGCTTGGGGCTGGCATGGTATGATGCTGCTTCCATGGGTCCCAGGTCTCTGCTCTTGAACTAGCAGGTGGGCTTCAATTCACCTCAAAGCAGCTGAAAGATTACTACTGCAGCTCCTTGGAGCCAGAGAGGGGAAAAGCTTTCTTGTGGTTTGACACTGGCAAACACCAGGCACCACGAAAGCTGCTCACTCACCCGCCCCTGCCACAGCGGGACAGAGGAGAGAAAATTGAACAAAGGGTCCATGAGTTGAGATAAGAGCCCGAAGAAAACTCTCCAGGGGCAAAACAGGCTTCTCTTAGAGGTAAAAAGTGAATTTGTTACTAACAGAATCAGAGCAGGACAATGCGAGAAACTCCTTATGTACCTTTCATATTAGAAATACATATATGTATATATACATCTTGCTTCCCAGCCTATTTTCTTAAGTATTTAGCTTCTTTTTCATGCTTTTTGGTATTTGATGTCCTGTAGTTTCCACTCTTTTTTCTTACCCTTTGTAAACTACAGCCTGTGTATTTGGATCTTACTCAATTCTTCAGCCTTACAAGATGTAACTAGCTTGCATGTCATGAGTGCATAATCAACTTTTGCTTGTAACTACAACTGATAGTCATGTAGCTTAATTTTATTTGGCTTTCCAAATGTGTCTTTCTTTTGGTAGATACTTACAGGAAAAATGGCTTTGGAGAGATGCAAGGGAGGTTTTTGCCAAGATATTGCAGAAACTTGAAAATTGGAAGTTAACTTCCTTTCCAGATCTTCCAGCACCACATATGGTATCAATGCAGCCAAAATTTCTTCTGGGAGCAGACTTACCCAGATCAACCCCAGCCCTACCAGTGGGCATCCTCTTGCCTGTTTAGCTGCTGGAGCCTGGTCCTGACAGAATGCCGACTCAACCCCTCAGCTGAGTGTAACTCACACTGAGCACAACCCCTCAGGAAAATTTCTTCATGCCTTTGGCATGTACATATCAATGCTTTGGCTTTAGCAAGGCAGCTGGGCGGGTCCTGGCCAAGAATTGAAGGATGTGGAAGCTGCCATAGCTGTCTGTGATAGTGGCAGCGCCATGTCTCATACAGAGTAGACTAAACTTCTCAAATTCCAGGTGTCTCCTATCTACCAGATGTTTCTTTTCTTTCTCCTATAGAAGTTATTCTGGGAGCCACTGCTTTGTTTAAATTATTAAATGTTTATCACAGCAACAATTTTCAGTCAGCTGGAATGACATGACATCAAATACCTTCCCTGTGGTCACATAAATATTCAATTGGAGTGAAATGGGCTTTGGGAGAGCAGAGATTTGAATTATTTCTTATACTTTCCAGAACCTTCACCACGATACTTTGGTACTAGTAGATGTAGTTCCATTAACAAGGTTTTCCTCCCCTTTTCCATAATCAAGGAAAAGGGGAGGAAAACCTAGGACTGAATGCCCAGGTGTGGGTAGGGTGCAGACAGATAAATCCAAGGCCAGGAAGGCTCAGAAAGGAAACATTTGAGGTTTTTTTTAAATTTTAATTTCCGTAATATCTTATTTCTCCTTTACTCAACTGGTAGTTAAAACAGGGCCTTGTTGATCCCTAGAGGACAAAATTCATGGATGAAAACAGTATGCAGTTTTTAATTTGCTCTTTGCAATTACTTGTAACTGGATTGTTTTCTAGTTTCAACAACTTCTGTCAAAAAAAAAAAAAGGAAACTGGAGTAGCTCCTGCCGGCCACTACCTTCTGCAAGCAATGGCCTGTTTCCTAGCAATTGTAAAATCTACACCCAAATTATTGTTACATTACCTCTGTGGCATCTCTGTTGTTCTTTCTATCCAGGCCTGTAAGGGAGGCTACATCAAAGCACTTCATGGGTACTTCAAGTCTCTTACCTCTTCTGAGAATAAATCTATCTCTGTCCATAAGAGGCCCTAGGTGCCAGGCTGATACAGCTCCACAAGCACAGAGTTAGTGTGAGCCATCCCCTGGGAAGGAGGAAGAACAGTACCTGTGAGCTGTTTTGTGAGCATTTAATTTTTTTTATTTTTATCAGTCATCCTTGAGTATTCTTACAGTGAAAGAAATACCCCATGGCATAAATAACTCAGATAAATAATTAACCAATTTATCTGAAATAAATACAAAGCTCTGCAGGCAGTTGCAGCAGGCTTCCTTTTCCTGATGCCTCTCCCAAAATCTGCTTCTCAAAGCATCAACATCAAACTGACAAGTGCCTCATATTCAAACAGCTATTGCACAGAGGTATCAGCGAGCATTTTCCTCCCACCATCCTTGAGCACTTTTTCACACATTTTATTTCTCCAGTACTGACAGAATGACAGAAATAAAAAACAGAAAAAGGTTCAACCATCTAAGGCCACATTCCTTGTTTACCTCAGCTTCTCACCTGCTGCTCTGTTCTGCAAGCACAGGCTCCTTTTTGCAGCATAAATGCTTTCCCCATTGTGTCTCCTTTCCTGCAGAACAGTTCCTTGGAGTCAGTATGAACTAATATTGTTTATTGTCATTTTTAATATTTTAATATTTTAAATAATGTGCATTTTTGCCATCTTCCCTGCCAGACACCACCAGGGAAGAGGTCTGGGTACATAATGCTTGTAGCAATAGGGATTATTGTCTTTTTTTGTATGTCTTTGTGTACATTCCTAACAGGACAGTCAGTTTACAGAGAGCATGATGGGTTTTTTCTTTAGGGATATGGAGAAAAAAAAGAGTGATGGCAGAGCTATATGACTTCTAAAGGAACAGTGAAAAACTTTAACTCTGTGTAATTGTCAAGCTAGATTTGTTCTCTTAGGGTTATTCAGTCTTTGCAACATTTTGCTCTGAACACGAATATACTTCGCATGGTTTTATAAGTAAGTTTTCTTTTTTCTTTTCTCCTTTTGCATTGATTTTTTCCATGAGCCATCAGCAAACAGGAAATGGATTTATATCCATTATAAATAGTAAGAACTAAGAGGTTCTCTACACAGAACTAGCTCGAAGGTGATGAAAGACTTGGCTGTCAAAACTGCACTAAGCAGCAATAGAGGGTTAATCTCTAAACCAAAGAGCTGACTACCCAGGAGACCAGATCTTCTTAGAGACAAGACAAGGAATTTTTCCTAAATCTAGGAAGAAATGCCTAAATGACAGCTTTTTTTTTTTTTTAACTGTAAATTTAGATTATGCAGCTAAGGACTATGTCAACGTCTTGTTTCTAAAAGTATCTAGCACTGTAATTCTTGAAGCTTCTTGTACTAAAAACATGATACTCAAGAAACAATGGGCACGTTTCTAGAATAGGTCTACTCTGTGAAAACAAATTAGATGAGGGGTAGTTTCATCACTGGCAGTGATTTTTATTACTCTAGCTGATTATTTTCTTCCTTACTTGAAAAATGAGGCTGTGATTCAGAAATATATTGCAGCAGTTTGATATCTGGTACTGCAGAGTTAGAGGAGAATAATCTTTCTTGCTGCTTGCTTCAGATAAAATGTGAAACAAGAAAACTGAGATGGGTAATAGAAGAGAAAAATATCACAATACAGAAGTTTTCCTACCTGAGAAATGTGGATAGGTATGTAAATTGGATGCTGCTATTAAAATTCAGTTTTCCCTCTACACTTTTAATGTCTCTTGATGGTATTGTCTTTATAATATTTTTGCATTATGATATGAGGGTTTTTAGCAATGGACAATTCACTCCTGTTTTCACTTCTATATAGGTGTATTCCAAGGATTCCAGTGTATACCAGGCACAAGAATGAGAAACTCTTTAGAATTCAAGTTTAGTGTTTGACCCAAATATTAATATTAAGCAACAAAATTGAGTTTCTTTGCTGGGGAAAATGAAATTTTACTAAAAATATGGACTGTAAAGTTTCTCTCTTTGGTTCTCTTTCATGTTAGCTTGATAAATTATTCTTATACTGTAAAAGTAACTCCATTCAGGGAGATGATCAGGATGCAAACATGAATGTATAAAAGTAAGCATGCAATTGCAGTGAGCAATTGAATCCCAAACACTTTATATCCATCAGAAAACACAGTTCCATGGATATAACAAAATTCTATCTATACCAGGAGAAAATGTCTCTTAAATTACCATAGAAATGAAATATTAAAATATGGAAATCAGTGAGATTTCAAGAGTTTGTGTCTTAGCAACACAAGGTAAAATCTTTATCAACATGTTGTTCAGTTTTTTAATTAATCTTCTTCATACTTTAGCAAATCTGCTTTTTAGACCTTCTCCATAGTGACTGACAGCTTCATGAGAGAATCATCGTGCTACTCTCTATGGCAAAATTCTCACTGTTTTCAGTAAGAACAAAAAATTTGGGAACAACATTACTGCAAATATTTGAACGAGATGATTTTTGCATTGCAGAACTTTAAGTAGTACAGAACTGCTCTTTGTGAGAGGTGGACTCAACAATTCTGTAAACAATGATTTTCATACAATTTGAATGTATTAGATAAAAATTGATAACAAAATAAGTAAATTTGGGTGCTGCTGTAAATATTTAATGCGCTTATTCAGATATTTTACACTAAAGAATCACCCTGTCTCAAAACCTTTCTTGCAAATTTATAAGAAACTGTACTCTACAAGAATTTTAGAAATTAGTATGTTTGAGAAAGGACATTTAGTATCATCTTGGTATTCTGTCCTTTGAAAAGCCTCATAAGGATATAGTCAAAAAAATCCTTCACTGTAGATGTGAAAAATGAACTTTAGGATTTATTTTAATCACAATTTGAAATTGTGTGTCTACGTCCTGTTTTGAATTGATCTGGCTCCAACTCCCTTGAATTTTATTTTTATTATATTCTCTATAATAGCCCTTGCAGGTCCAACCTCCTGCTCTGCAGCTTTACCATTGCCATCACCAGACTGGGTCAGACACAGCTTTGTCAAGGCATATTTTGAAAACCTTCAAGGACAGGTATTTCACCTCTTTTTGGGTTACATGCTCTGATGATGTATCACCAATGTGTAAAAACTCGTTGCTAGGGCTCAGTCTGAGCCTCCCATGCCATGATGTGTGGCTATTGTCACTAAGCAGATCATTTAGGACTATAAAGGGTTTATTACTGTAACCTTTGCAAGTGGTTTCCCAGTAGTGGTAGGCTCCTGGAACTCCTTAATTTATTTTTCATATTAAATTAGCCTAGTTTATTCAACTTCTCACAGTTTATTTACTGTAGATCCCTGACCTTCTTGAGTAGCATTTTATGGACCTTTTCCAATTTTCTAACACCTTCCCTGAATTGAGTGGGCATGAAGTGGGAAAGCTAGACACAAAACTGCAGGTACAGCTACAGTCATGCCAAGTAAAGGGCATTAATACCAATTTCATCTGCTGGCTCCATTTCTCCTTTATTTATTTATTTATTATTAGGTTTCTTTATTTATGGTGGAAGTGCACAGCTGGCTGGTGTTCAAGGTAATGCTTCCCATAAAGTTAAGGTCCTTTCTGCTAGAGCTGCTGCTCAGCATGAATTATGTATGGGGATTTTTCAGGGGCAGGATTTTGCACTTGCTGAACCTCATGAGTTTCTTTGGAGTAAGTTCCATTTTCTTTCTGGGCAATACTTAACACTGGCTATAGTCAGCTTTTGAGGTGGCAGTATTTCTTAAGGAAATAATTGGCATAAGACACAACACAGGTGAATTAGGCTTTAATTTAGGGTTCTATTTCATCTGACTTTCTGAAAAGCACTGTGGAAGTACAAAAATTAATTTAAAGCATGTCTTTCTCATAGCCTGTTCTAGTGGCAAAACAACTCAGGCCTCCTGTTCTTATAATTTCCAAGTTTTACAGATCTCAAATAATACAGATTTTCACAAGGCTAGATGTATTATGATGAAGCAAGACCAAGCCTTATTTCCCTATATCTTCTGACAAAGACTATCTCATGAAAAACTATGTCTATCACAGAGAATTAATCTCACTGTCAAAACTAAAAACCTAAAACTTAGTTAAAAAATTTGATGTGATCAACTTTAAGCTTTTAAGTCATGATTTTGGTTCTGTTGATTGTCAAGGTAGAAGATTTTAATCTAGTTCTGTTCGATCCTAATCTCTCCGTCTTTCATAGGTTTTAGAAATTAATTATAAAAACTTACACAGATGTAAATGTGAGATGTAGCATAATGGAACTAAATATTTCATTAGACAGTGCTTATGAGGGTAGATTTTTATTTCAATGGCCTTAAAAGGCAATGTAGCCAATGCATATGATGCCCAAGAATGTATGCACTTCTTACATATCTTGGCCATCAATTCTTAATTGTTCTGTTATCTGCACTCTAAAGAGATCTTCAAAATCTCCTTACTTACAAAAGAACTGTATTTCAATATCCTCATATGATCATATTTTACAATTATTAAGTTTAGTCAGTTGACAGTGTGAAGGATTTAATTTAAAAATTAAATTAATTACCTTTGTAGAGGTAGTTTTTCTTCTCTTTTGCAGACCTTAGCCTCAAATGTCTTATCTGTAGTTTCATGCATACATACCACCTACTGTTAGAAATAGACCTTTATAATGTATATCATGTATAATTTTCTAGTCTCAGCATTTAATCCAGTACAGGATTTCTGAGCACTGCCTTACCCTGGCTTTCTCTTCCCATCATTTTGTGCATTATGTCAGTGAAATCCACTTGAAATCTGCTTGAAATCTACTAGGGTCAGTGAAATCTGCTTGAATTCAGGAGTTCTGTAAATCCTTGTGGAGGATTGTGGACCAGAAATTAGAAGGATGGCCCTGAGTACCAGGCAGCTGACAGCCTCTCTTCCAAGACTGAGTGTGATAATCTCTTTCCTCTGTAATTTTACGTGTGAGCCCCTCTCCATTTTGTAATTACTATCATTGGAGAGCCAGCAATGGCCCTCTTTTATTTTGTGCTGCTAAGAGAAGGAGCACAATGCACACTGCTCTTCTACTTCATAGGCAAGTCTAAAGGTGCCAGCCAAGGTTTCCCAAAGAATAGATCTGTCCTAGAACCTGACAAAGGTTTAGAGCCTTCCAGTGGAAGAACTACATTTGCTTGTTACAGATTGCACATGTTTATTAAGTATTAGGTTTATAGTTTTTATTATACTCTGGTTTTGGTTTTTTCTGGCTGACTTTCAGGGTATAGATTTGGTTTTGATCTCTATGAATCTACTCTGATGTCTACATTAAAGCTTGAAAGTAAACAACAAAGATTTTATTCTACCTCTTTTTTAAGCTTGCTTTTAGTTTGCCAGAACTTGTTGAGCAGCAAGTCAGCTGGCTGACTTATTCTGCCATGCAACATTTATAGTGCTGTATCTCAGCAGGAAAAAGCTGTTCTGAGGAGCTTTTCTAAAATTGCAGGAGTGCAGAGGAATGCCTCATCTGTTACCTTCACTGTGCAGACTGCCACTGGAGACCAAAAAATGAGTAAGATACATACTACAGCACTATAGCTTCTGACTCTTTTCTTAAACTAACAACAAACCTTCTGCAAATGTTGCAAAGCAACCCGAAATGTGGTCAGCTATCCTGAGGAGGTAAGTGTATTTTTCCCCTTATGGATGTGTCAGCTGCATGTTATGTAAGAGCAATATCTGTTGTACTCTAAAAAAAGTGCTGGGGAATACCTCACCAGTTAGGATGCAATTTTTATTTTGCCTGCCTTTCTACATGCATGGATGTATTGGTTTATATACAGTTGTTTAATAGGTTTTCATAGTGGAAAAACATTCTTACACACACAAAAAAGTGTGTATCCATCTTGTTTGCTTAGCTACACCAATATAGGCAAAGTAGTACAATTTATAGTACAGACTGTAGTGTGGGGTGGCATTTATGTAATTTTTTAGCAGATTGTACATGACAAGCCCCAGTCAGCTATGGGGAAGTTCTGCCTTTACCGTCAGAGGAAATCTGACAGGACACAAATGGAGCCACAGACTTTGAAGGAATACTGTAGTAAGCTGTGCTAGTTAGGTGATTGAATTAACTTCTGATGAGTAAATAAAGTTTGTATCCCTAAATGGAGAAGAGGATCTAGATACTCCTAAATGCAGCCTAGAATATTTGAGTGAATTAATTTGGGAGGACCAAACGCCCCAGATTATTGTGGTAGAAAAAAAATTAGAAACCCAAAGCATTCTACAGGAATTGAAGGATGCTATCATAAAACTTACTCAGAATCCAGAGAGAATAATGTGAGCAGAGAGCAACAAGGAAAGAAATAAAACCCCTTTTTAGTTGGAATCTTCTGTTGTCTAGAATGAGCTACTGGCACACACCGTAGAGAAAGGGGAGATTATGATACAAATAGCATAGAAATGGGCCACATCAGGCTTGAATTTGTAATGTAGTATCTTGTAAAAAATTATCTGCAGTAAGGTTGAGACTCTAAGCTTAATAAAATACATAGAAATAAAAAAAGCTGTGATGCAGCTTAGGGACGCGGCACGAGGACGGGGATGGAGGCGATGTAACACCAACTTCACTCACAACATTGAGATTTAAACGCAGCCGTTACCGCGTAAAGGAGATGCAATTTTTACTTCGCTGTCCTTCACCTCAACAGGAACACCTGATGTTTTCTAAGAAGGGAGACGAGGGCACAGCAAGGCACTAGGGATAACGGGGCTGCGGCCAGCGCTCCTCCTCAGCGGGGTGCGCGCAGCCTTTCCCACCGATTCCCGCCGGCACCATTCCCGGCCCGGCTGCGGGCGGAGGCGCAGCCCCGGCTCCGCGCCCGCCCCTCGCCCCCGGGCCCGGCGTGACCGCCTCCCCCGCGGCCGCTGCCGCCGCCATTCCCCGGGCCCTTCGTTCCCCCGGCCTCCGCTGCGCGCCGCGCCGGGCCGCGCCGCTGGGTGCCCGCCCCCCGCCGCCGCAGCCGGCGGGCTGGCAGCTGCGAGGCTGCGCTCCGCCAGCATGGTTCACCACTCGGGCTCCATCCAGTCCTTTCGGCAGCAGAAAGGTCAGTACGAGCCCCGCATCCTGCGGGAGGCCACCGCACCTGCCCGCCCTGCGGGAGCGGGGGCGCGGGGAGGGCAACCTGAGGGATGTCTGCCTCAGGGGGGGCAACCTGAGGGGGGGCAGCCTCGGGGGGCACACCTTAAGGGAGGGCAGACTGAGGGATGTCTGCCTCAGGGGGGGGCAGCCCTGGAGGGGGCAACCTGAGGGGGGACAGCCTCAGGGGGGGCAGCCTCGGGGGGGCACGCCGGTCTGGCCGCGGTGTCCGTGCGGGATCGCCCGCGGATGCCGGCGCGTTCTGTGTGCGAACCTGCACTCTGCCCGGGGTGCCGGCATGCGGCCGTGCCCGCTCCCTGCCCGGGGTGCCCGCTCCCTGCCCGGGGTGCCCGTTCCCTGCCCGGGGTGCCGGCGTGCGGCCGTGCCCGCTCCTGCACTGGAGGCGCACCGATGCTCTCGGATGCTTTGCTGGGCGTCAATGCGGCTGCGGCGGGGCCGAGCCCGGAGCTGTCCGCGCCCCGGGGCCGGGAGCCCAAGGGCCCGGCCCCGCCCGAGTGTTTCTGCCCGAAGGGCGGTGCTGCTTTGGTTCTCACCGTGCAGGTGAGTCTAAAGATGCCTGCGTGCGTGATACGGACCGGTCGTTCAGCCTCTAGAGTTCACTGCGGTTGTTAGTAGGTTTGGTTTTAGTCTTCGTGTCATCCTGTTACCCAAGTACAAAAGTAGAGGAAGAATATTAGCTGTAATTGTGAGCAGGGCTCTGGTGTTGTCGGTGCAGATACAACTTAGGTTCAGTCTATGTATTGAGTTGGTTTTTTTGGGTCTAGGATTGCAAAACAGAAGCTCTTTGCCGGTCAGCAAATATAAAGGTGAATTTCCAGTTGTGATTACCATCACTATAAAACCTGTATTGTGTGCATGTCAGAAAAAAGGTAATTCTCTCAATGAACTTTTTTATTTATTTCTTGATCATGGAACCAATATTTTTTTCTATATTTTTTCCTGTCTAATTCTACTTCAGTGGATCAGATGAACCAAGATTTCTCTCACTTTGTTCTCTTTCAGTTATTGACAAACTTTTTTTTTTTGTTCTTATAGTGCAGTATGGTGTAAATTATGATAGGAAGTGGTATTCATTATACATAAATCATGAGGTCACTTATTGGATTTTGCCTCATTCAAGTTCTTCTCTTTGACTGGTTAGTTCAAAATAAATAATTCAAAGTGCTTTTTCCATTATGGTAATCCCATAAGAAATTTACTTCCTTGCTGTAGAGGTTTCGCATTTAATGCCAGTCTTGTGTGCAGTAATGAGTGGTGCTGTCTCAGACTGTAAAAAGTCTAGTTTAGCCAGGCTCAAAGGTAATTAATTAGTATAAAAATGTATTTTTTTCAACTGTCAAGTCTACATTTATGAAAGCATTAGAAGCCTTGAAGCCACAGTGTTAGTCCTTTTTCATAAGACAGCATTTCTTACATTACAGCAATGATTAGCAAGCTCCAGAATCGTTGTAAAGGCTCTTCAGAAAAAATGCACCTGTTCTGTAATAATCTTTAAAAAACCCCAAAACCAACTTTCATTTGTCAGATTATACCCTTTTCTGATCCAGAGATGGGGCCACTGAGAGGTGTTTTAAAAAAGTTTATTTCTTTTTCAGTCTCGAATGAAGGGTGAGGATACAGCTGTTGTAATTCCCACCATCACAATCAGAAGCCAACTATTTCCTAATTGCAAGACATTTTAAATGTTTCTTGGCCTGTCAGCTTTAGCTACACCATGCCTTAAAGCCAATCATCTAAAACTACCCCGTGTGGGTCCCCCTGCAGTGCATCTTTCATAGTTCTGTTTCTCCAAAGTTGCCAGTCTTACTTGGCAAGGCCATCCTTTGAAACTTGTTTTGTGTTCAGTTTCTCTCTCAACACTGTCAGTCAGCTTTAACTATATTCAGGTTATTTGAGTTATGATTTATGAAACTCTGTTTGCACAAGTCATAAAACTTTGTAAAAACTAAGTGAGTTTTGCCAGTTACTTTTTGAGAAGATTATTTTTCTCATCTCCTTATTCCTGACAAGTCCTGATTGAGCTACCTTGCCAGTCATCAGGCTTTGGAGAAGAGATGATGCTTTTATGGACCTGGGTAACCTGCACAGCATTGACTAACATGACCGTGGCTTTCCCAAAGTTCTCAAATGCAGTGTGCTTTGTCCAAAATGTACCTGAGTTCAGTCTGCTTTTCTCAGCCTAAAGCTTTTAGGAATGGGGAAGGATAACATGAAATCTTGAGCAAAAGGCTACAGGAAAACTAAGCAAACATAAATGGTAATCAGGAATTCATCATCTTACCATGAGGTACTGAGAAGAAGCTGAGCATCTGGTACTCTGAAGTTCATGGACACTGATCTCAGCAGCAAAAGTCCTTGTGTTTTTTTTCTTTTAATTTAGTATTTTGTATCAGTCTTTATTTAAAATTTAATATTTTGCTTACTGTAATTTCTAGCTTCCTGTTGCTGAGATTTTGACTAAATGCATTGTTTGTTTTCCAGCTGCTCACTAAATTGTGCCCTAAATTCCCTTTCTTTACAGAATCAGTGGTAATCTTCATGAAATGGCCAAATGCCCAGCACAGCTGGGCCTGGTATGCTTCACTTGCATTGAGACCAAGCTTCGTTTTTTGGGGGGGCATTGAAAGGACATTATTTTTATGTGGATTCTCAATCATATAGGAAAAATAGACATCAGCAAGTCTCATAGTTCCTGAAAACAAATAGGAGATAATTTTAAACTTTTCAGAAACAGAATTTAGCTATTGCTAGGTAACATAATGTTCAAACTCAATTGCTAAAGAGGACTAACTTTTAAAATGGGAGACAGAATGGGATAGAGAGCATTTTTTTTTTTCCTTTTACTTACTCTGAGCACTTTGTTCTAGCTGAGAAGTTGTGGTTTCAGTTCCAAAGCTGTTTTTACAAGGTTTGGAGGAATAAGGAGATTAAGTTCTCCAGTCTCGTGGGTATCTAGGAGCATTCAACATGAAGGAGAAAAGAAAGAAAGAATGAAATTACATCCTGAGGATTTGTTATTGTTTAGAATTTAGGTATTGTTTTTCTTTGATTTATCTTTCCCTTCTTGACAAAGTGAGGAGGTGTTCAGAGTAGGAGGCTGCTGCCATCTTTTTGTCTTGCTCTTTGTTCAAATTGT
Organism: Calcarius lapponicus; assembly: GCA_039654755.1. Classification (NCBI taxonomy): domain Eukaryota; kingdom Metazoa; phylum Chordata; class Aves; order Passeriformes; family Fringillidae; genus Calcarius; species Calcarius lapponicus. Next base: position 332,679 of record CM077468.1, on the reverse strand, counting down.
GTGTGCAGAGTGAATCCCCCAGTTTCAAAACCTGCAGCAGAACTCAGTGTAGTGTTATAAAAAGACACAGAAAAGGTTGAAAAAAATAATCTCATTCTTCTTCACCCCCGCAATTCTTGTTCTTCTGCTTGTATCCAAAGATAATGTCTGTGGAGAAGAGCAGTGTCCTAAAGGTAGACTAATCTGTGTTTCAGCACAGCAGTGTGTTAGATCTGTTTAGCCATCTGTATAGTATTTTCTGGCTATTTTTAACCTCTGCTTTGGCAGAAACTGGTTTTTCTGAAATTATTTTCCTCAGTAATAATCTCAGATAGAAACCATATTAGTGAATATAGACCTTTATACTTCTTTCTTTTTCGAAAGGTGATGCAACCTATGGCCTCTGAGGAATTATGTCAGAGGAAAGGGAAAGAAATTTTTATTATTTACTTTCTTCCCAACCATCCTTTACAAAAGAATAATGTTCTTCCTTAAAGATTAGTGTACAGGTAATATATACTGTACATTACTGTATATACATCTTTAATATACAGGTATGTTTAAAACTAGTAAGTAATTAATAGTTATTCATAAAGGAGAAATCAGATAATGTTGATAAGAGCAAAGGTAATCTCTACAGTAATTTGTAGTTTCGTAATTCCAGGGAAAGACAGCTAGTTAGGAATCATAATTTTTTACATGTAGGATATAAAAATATGCTGCAGCCTTAGGGTAGATTTTGTGGTTTTGCTTGGGACAGGTACCAAGCAATTGCCTGTTTTATTAGGGGACTCTACTGAAAATTTGTGTTTTTCAGAAGGAAAGGCAACGTGATTTGCAGTGGGCTCTTGTAACAGATACTTGGTGGGTGGGTTTGAATAAACCTGTGTTTAAGGTGTAGGTCAAGGCAGTTGCTATGCTTAAGATTTTAAATGTCTAGGACTTTTATCCCAATACACACTTTCCTGCATACTTTGCTGGGTGCTTTTACTGAGTAGTGTTGCTCTTTTAATACCTCTATCAAAGCTTTTTTAAATACCTCTATTAAAGCTTTTTAATGAGGGAGTTCAATGCTGGGAAAAAGAAAAGGTGTTTTGTGCTTTAGAATGGAGTTGCTTTCATCTTGGTGAATGAGATTTAGAACATGGACTGCAGATTGAAATCTGGTGGCTTCTCATGTGTCTGGTCGAGGAGTTCAATGTTTCCTGGTTCAATGAGGCAGGAAGAAGTTCATCCATTTCAATACTCGTTAAGTCTTTGAGAGTACTGATTTAGCCTCTCAAGGGATTTATCTTGGAATAGCTTGAATTGAGACTTCTGAAGAAATCAGCGATCTTCATAAAAGATGTGTTTCTAGATGCATTCCAGTTCTCATCTCTGCCAAATATTTTGTTTCATAGTGTGATTTAGAGGGATTGAGGATGGAGAATCTTGAATAGCTCTGCCTTCACTGGGAAGCTTGTTGCTTCATTGACTTTTTTGTTAAATCACTCGGAGCTGCTTTGAGAACCTCTGTCGTTGTGGAGTAAAGGTTTCCCTTATGGTTCCTTCACTCAGATTTTAAGCTCTTGGTGACCTGCATTCTTTATATAACAGCACGTGAAACTGACTTTCATTTCTTGTGAATTTCAATGAGAATTTGTAAACATCACATTTTATATTGCTCCAGAGTTCTCAGTATTCAGGAACTTGGACTTGTGATTAAGAATCTCATGGAGACTTATCCAAGGATGTTTGGTGCTTCTGTGGCATGAGTAAACCTAGTGAATTTAATAATCTGAAGAGACTGCTGAAATTCCTAGAAGATGGAATTCTGTCACGCCAAAATTGATGACAGACTGTGACCCTTTTCCACCGTTCTCCAGAGCAGAAAGGCCAAGTTCTCATGTCAGTGTCAATGAAGCAATGTTTTTGGCCTCAGCTCTTCAGTTTTCATTCCAAGTAGCACTAACACACAGAGAAAATTTCAGTGCCATACTCATTTTGACTCTGAAAGCAGAGAGCAATGCCGCTGTAAGTACAATCCCTTAAAACAATCTTATATTTGAACAGTGTTAGTTAAAATGTTTTTTCAGGGCCCTGAAGGGCAAGGTCCAATGTTTAATAAGGCTATATTTGCTCTTACTTCTTTTGCCTGATACAGCTGCTCAGCCTAGGATGCACTCCATCTTTTTTCACTCAGACACCTTTGAAGGGCCCAGAATGTCTTTTTATTCCAGATTATACTGTTGTGGGTTGTAACTTGAAAAAATATAGAGCTTTTTGAAAAAAATCATTAACATGACGTATTAGGCCTTAGAGTATGCAGGTCTATGAGTGCTGTAGAAAAAAGTAACTTTTTTTTTCTTCACTGAATGGATATTTGAAATGAGAAACCTAAGGATATCAGAAAATTTTGGGATGTTGCATAACTCTCTCTAGCTAAAGATGATGCTGCTGCTGTGGTTAGATGTCTGGGCATTAACTTCCTACATTCTGTTTTAAGTATAGCTTGATGTAGTTGTCTGTGGACAAACCTTGTACCTATTCCACAGCTTTTCCAAATTTCCTGAATAAGGACTTGTGAAAACAGGCAACCTTAGCCACCACTCATTTTCTTTAGAACCCTCATCAGTTATATTTCATTGGGTATACCACAAACTTGCAAGTTCCTCACCTGCCTCCATATTTTGCTTTATTTATTCTGCTTTTTGTCATTTCTGAAATCTGCTAAATGAGTATAAATTAAACAGCCCTTTCAGTTTGTATTCTTTTGTAGTAGCATTGTGAATATATCAGGTTTTGTCGCAAAATCAGGACTAGTCAGCATATTTTATGATTAGAGGTATTTTGAAGTTCCAATAACTGTGAGAAATTGAAACACTGTCTTAGCTAACAGTACCAAGAGCCTTGCATTACAGTTAATGCAGATGGCTTAGTAGTAACTGGGAAAGTAATGGAAAAAACCCCAGCCATCCATATTTTAGACATAGCATGATAGCAGAAAGTGGATGTGCTAAATTCACAAGTTTGCTCAGCAACATGAAGATTACTTATTTTCTGCTTTGGCCTGTCTAAACTGAAGAGAGTGTTTGTGTTGTCTTGAGTAAACATGCAATGACATTTGCAGAAAGCATTGTAGATATTATACATCTATATGTATATATATTACCCAGATTACAAATCTTTACCAGACTTGTTCTGGAGTCAGGTCAGTTCTATATATTCTACAGCCCATGTTACAGTAGATTATTTATTAGAGACAGGTGAACTCAAAACCAAACTGCAGCACATGACAATATATTTTAACAACAACTGAGCTACAATGAATGCAGATTCGTCACCGTTTTCTCAGAAAGAGTCTGAGTCTGCCTCAGTTTGGATTATCATCTGTCTCGTGAGGGCTTTTAGCCAGTGCAGTTACTTCAGGGAGGAATTGTTCATTTTTCTGACTGGTGAGGTCACAGTTTAATTCACAGTATATTTGAGTATTTAAGTGAGGTTTTGAAGAAAGTGGTACATTAGGTTTTCCTTTTGGGTCATGTCTAATATTCATACATCAGGCAAATAGCCTTACTCTTATGTAACTGTTTGCTCTGCTTAAAGGTAGGATCTTGTGAGTGGGAAAAAGGATCTTGTGAGTGTGAAAGCCTGCTGAGTTAGAATCCATCAGTAACTCAGGAAAAGGAAGCGTGCTTTGAAGAGTATCTGCAGAAATCCCTTTTGAGCAACAAATTGCCACTGTTCATAGGGTTTTCATTTATTTCCTTAGTAACAACACAGGACAAAGCCACGCATGTTTTGTTGCATCTTGTCTGTTGCTCTTACTGGATTCCTGTGTGGCACCCTGAAAAATCCTTTCACTAGGACCTTTTCTCCTGAGAAGCTGGGAAGCTTCAGCTTCTCCGTGTTTTGCTACTTTGGGATGTGATTTGGAGAATTGTTTACCCAGCATGTGGATTGTTTTTACTTGATGACCAATGACGGCCAGCTGTGTCGAGGCTGTGAGCAGCCACAAGACTTCATTATTCATTCTTTTCTAGCCTTCTGATTTCTCCTTTCTCTTTCTCTAGTATAGTTTTAGTATATCATTTTCTTTTAATGTAATATGATATCATAAAATAGTAAATCAGCCTTCTGAAACATGGAGTCAAGATTCTCATCTCTTCCCTTGTTGGGATTGCCTACAAATTCCACAGCACCCTAGCACAAGAAGGATGTGCAAACGGAGGAATTCAGAGCTCACTCAAATCTGCATTGAAAAATTTTTAAATACATCACAGTTCCACGAGAACTGTAGCTAGTCATGTGTGCTCCAGAGAGCTCCTGTGGTGATGGCAAGCTCTGGAGTTAAAGTATGTTTGAGATGTCATATCCTGTTCTCTGCCTCTCTGCTTCAGTAGAATTACTCTTGCTCAAAAATTTCTGTACTCCTTACTGTTTGTTTAGTAGCTTTATCAATTGTGTCTTTATAATCCAGAAGGTCTCTAACTTATATAATATTTGTATTCTCTTATCTTTCTGGTTCATTAAACTAATGGAGTTAGTGCTTTTAGTGAATTCGTTTTCCTGAAGCATTAGGGGGTTTTTTTTGTTTGTTCGTTTTGTTTGGGTTTTTTTTTTTGTTTTGTTGCTGCTTTTTGGTTTTTTGTGGTTTTTTGTTTTGTTTTGTTTTTGGTTTTTTTTTTTTTGTTGGAGAAGTCTGGTTTTGATTATGGGATATTTTGTTGTCTGGCTTAGAGGACAGGTGTCTTCTAAGGAAGGTGAGAACCTCCCTCTAAACTTTGAAATAACAGGTTTATTATAACTTTGAAATTACAGGGTTTTCAGGCAAAGGTATGGGGAAAGGAATAACAGTTCTTTATTGTATATTTATGTGTAACAAGACAAACAAACCTGGCAATAACACCAACCAGAACCACAGGCAAACACCTTTTAGGATATTACTTTGAATTAAATATAATGTGTTGGTAGAGACTAATCAAAACTTTCTATTCTTTTGTGGTGTTGGAAGGGAGCATCTACAACTTTTTATTATTTTACAGTGTAGGAAATCTCAAAATAAACTTGAGATTGACTTGTATTCAAGCTGAGGCATTAAAAAAAATTGAAATATGCATTCATAAATGCTTGTGCTTTAATGGAAGGAGCTTCTTTAGAGAGAAAAATGATTTTTCATGTCATGTTGACACTGATCTGTTTGTCAGTCTGACTGGGCTGTTTTCCCTCTTGGCTGCTGCTTGCAGCTGTCTGTTCAGTTTTGGCATGTTGGTTCTGGAGTGCTATCTTAGGGCCCTACTAGTGCCATCATCCAGTTTATGTATAGTCTGTTAGACATTATTAATTTCATACCTGTGGCCATCATAGGTATTTGCCCTCAGTCTTTTCTGCCCAAGCAGAAGGAATTCAAATTTCTTGCAGCCTGGAATGGAAAGAAAGCAAAGCAAGGCACCAAGTAATGGATTAAACTGGTTTTTCAGTATTTTCTCCCTTTAACAAGGGAAAGAAATAGAGAAATTGTTTCAAAACAACTACCCCTTTAATTTTGAAAAGCATTTATACCAGGGCTAAACACTGACACTTTCAAATTTTCTTATCAAGTTTTTTGTTTAGAAGACTAATTATGTGAGCATTTATATTCAAAAAGAAATTACAACAGCTGAATTTAAATCAGAAGCTTTGTCCAGAACATTTCATAGATTTCTTCAAGAATATCCTCAAAGCATATACCTTCATGAAAAGTACATTTTGTTGCACTTTTAGTTTACTTTAGCCTCTTTTATCTTCATTAGGGTAATTTCCTCTTTTTCTTTTCTCTCTCCGTTTGAATTACACTGTTTTCCAGAGGTGAAGGGCTGGAGGGGAGAGGGGCAACACCATTTTGTTACTACTAGTGTTTTTTTTTTACTGATTGTTAGGTGATTATTGAATACAATTTCCACTTGAAATATGCATAATGTGGTTTTGGCTATGTGGTGTCTTTTCTATGCTGTTTTTGTTTTATCAGGAAAACTAATCCATGATGTCAGAGGTTTATGTCCAAAAGGAGACATAAACCAAAGAGGAGTTCTGTAACTTTATTTGAATATAGGGAGAGGCATCTATGTTGCTCTCCTTTCCCTCTGTAACATCCTTTTTAAGGTGGTGGAGTTATGTCCAAAGTAGCCTGGATGTGCAGATAAGTTGTTTCTTAGACTGTGCTGGTTGAGTGCTGCTGCTCTTCCTGTTCCATGCCCTCTGGCTGCTGCACCATCTTCGTAATCCTCCATTGCCCTGCCTTCGGTGTGGTGAGGTGTCCTGGACAGAGCTGATACTGGAAGGGGCTGGAAGAAAAACCTGGGAAGTGTTATGAGGCAGGCATTCTCTGTCAGTGCAGGACATGTTAGAAGGCTGTCTCCTTCAATCCAATGTGACGAGGCTTCACCACTAGGTGTTTATCCATCATAATTAGGCACATTCATTACAATGTGCTTCCTACCTAATGCATAAACATCACTTCGCTAGAACTGATTTGCATGCATCTTCCTCCTACTGGAGGTCCTTTTATGGCACTGGAGGGTCCTCTCAAGGTGGTTGTATTCACTGAATGCTTTGATATTACAGGCAACCTTTCCTTGAACTTTTTCTTTGGGCATGTGCAGTTGCTCCTTGTTATGTAACTTGCCAAAAACCCCACGGTAGTTCTCCTTATCTTTCCTCCCTTAATTCCAGCTATATTTATCATCCTGTGCATGTACCTTTGCATCCTTTTATCTTTTGTGCACATAAGTTCTGAAGCTCTGTTCAGCAACTTCAGGGGGACTGAAAATTTATATTCTCCATGTTATTTACCAGGAGCACCCCAAGGCTGGATGCTGTTTGAGGTGCGGCTGCAGGAGAGTCAACTAGAGAGTAATCTCTTCCCTTGACCTCCTAGCTTCACACTTGTCAAAGTAGCTCAAGAAGGAATCAGGCTTTGGTTCTGCAAGGGCTTCACTGCTGACACCACTGGGAGTCAACCTGTTGAGAAGTGCAATGCCAGTTATTACAGCAAAGAGCCAGCGCCATGAATTTCTGAATTAAATTGTTTTATTGGTTTCACAGCAAAGTGAGGGGGCAGCTGTTCAAAGGAAGTATGCATGGCTTTGTCAGTTGGTGTGAACAATGGATGGTTTTTCTGCTGGACAGGTTTACAGCCTGTCCTGACAAACAAAAGCTTGTAAATACTGAATAGGTGACAGGTCATCATCAAGCTTTGGTCCCAAGGCTCCAAATATCAAATGCCTGCTAATCTGGAATTCTGGCTGTTATTAGAAGATCTTATAGGCTCAGATGACTTGAAGAAGGGCAGATCACCAGCTGTAGATGAGCTGTGCTATTTTAATTTACTTTTAACCCAGCACACTGAATTAATTTGGCCTAAAAAGCTGCCAGCAATAAAAGCACTGTAATCAAGTCGTGTGTCCTACTAGTAGCAAAACAAAGAGACTAAATCCTTACCCTTCCTAAAGCAACCTTTCAAAGGTTGGTCACTAGGCCCACACACTCTGCTTTGTGTTTAGAGTGGGCTTTTTAGTCAGGTCTTAGTGTTCTGAGTTGTGCTTCAGGAAACTTAAAAAAAAAAAAAAAAAACAAATAGTAATATGAGTCTTCATGTTAAATGAAACTAGTTAATTGCAAATTATGATTTTTGCAGTCTGTTTAGTGCCAGCTCTTCTTAATATTATATTCACTTTTGTTTTACATCCTTAAAAAATGAAAGTATTTACTTTTTCCCCCTTTTATGCATTAACACATATAGACATGGTTTTCAAATCCTGAAATGGAAGAAGTAGTTTTAGAAAGGTCAATAATCACTTCCAGAAAAACTTTTCATGGATTTAACTTAAACTCTGATTTTGTGTTGGATATGTTTCCTTTGTATTTAATTCCACAGAATTTATTATAATGTTAATAATTGTATGGACAGTGCTCTAAGAAAGAAAGTGAGGCAAGTTTTGCAGTGCTAGAGAAAGTATCTTTTAACTGCTGCCATAACTAGAAAAGTCAGATAAGCTTCTTAGCATATAAGAACTATTTGCAAATCTGAAATGAAAGCTGCACTTTTCAAATGTAAATTAATAAGTTGGTATGAGTTTAATAACATCTGTTAAACACGATTCCCTGTCTTTTCTTTCAGATGATCTAATAGATTTAACTGAATTTTAATTAATCAGGGTCATCTTGATATTTCATAACTCTTACTAAAGTGTTTTAATATGCTTGATAGGTTCAGTAGGATGCTTCATTTGTAAAAGATGAGATCAGTCTGAATGCATTTATGATGGGGGGTGTGTGTTCAGCAAAGGGCATTGTCAGGAAAGACCTTTTTTCACTCCTAATTTCTTGTGTGTATATGTATGTGTTAAGACACGTATCCTGTGGGATGCATTGTTCTGCAGCCTCTCGCAAACCTGTTGCAAATTAAATCTTTTTCCACCAAAGGTCAGAGCTGAGTGGAAGGATGGTCCATGTTTTTATGCAAGGAGATGCAGTGTATATTTTAAAAAGTGACAAAGCAATGGTTGAAATGCATTTGCATCTAGTTTTGAAACTGAGAGATAAGAATTACGTTCTATATGAGCGATTCTGTAACTTCATTAAGTTATAGAACATTAATGAAATGCATTATGCATACAAAGAAAAAATATCTTCCACAGTAATATTGAAATCTTAATCAGGTGCAAAGATGAACATAGAGTTACATAGTTCTGCACACTTTGCTTAATTGTGTTTGTTGAAAGGATATAATTTTCTCTTTAAATAATAAGCTTTGAAAGAGCATGGGTAACTTTTTTTCAGGTATTTAACCTTTGGAGTTTTTAAGTGCTTAAGTTATAATCTCAACTTTCTCCCTGTAATTTAGGAAAACTGTAAAATTACAGATTTTTAAAATAGCTCTGTACACCTCCACAGCATTGAGCTGCCTATGTGGGCCTCATGTTCAAGTAGCTGAGTTGAGTGTGGTACAAAGGTTGCTGAAGGAGGTGAAAAAAATCTGTCTTTTTAACAAGCTTTCCATTGTATGCTGCTCCTTCCTCCAAGCAGCCTTTGTCACATGCTGACTCTCAGCAGTCACTTAAAGCTACCAGGAAACTGCACTGCAGTTCAAACACGAAAAAATGCTCAGCTCTTGAGATTGAGAGCTCTAAGGATGTGCAGAGGAGTTCTCAGGTGAGCAATACTTGTACAGCCATGAGCTGTTCATACCTGGCTATGGGCAACAAAAGCAGTTTGTTTCAGTGTGAGCAAACAAATGTGTGACAGCAAAACCTGACTGTCCCAGGGCAAACTGGCAGCTGGGGTTAAGGAGCATCCTCTGTTCTTCTGGGCATCCCAACTCATCGGTTCTTCTGGGTCTCACATCAGCATCCCCTGTGCCTCTTCCTCACCTTTGTCTGTAACCTCAGGTGTGAAGTCATCCCGATCTGTGTCTCACCCAAATGTGTTTAGGGGAGAAATGGATCATAGCTCTGCTTCTAGATCGTGTTCCTTTGCTTTGATTTTGGTACTAGTTGACTTTAGGTGACAAGGGGATCAATTTTAAAGCTTCCATTTTAAAAAGCTTGGGAGTTACACTGGAGTTTCACGGTGAAAAGTAGACCTGTTAAATAAGGAAATTTCAAGATACTGGTCTTAGGATTCTGAGCTTGCTTCATCATGTGAAAATTTACAATAGTCTAAGTTTTTATCTTGGTCCAGATGGAGCTACAGTCTATCTGATGGAACATAAACACAGTGTGTTTTGCAGTATTTGAAGGAATTGCTGTTCCTTGTTTTGTTCAAGGAAACATTGCCACACAACAAAAGTAGTGTTGCTCATACTGAACAGAGGATACCAACATCTCTGGTTGAGAAAAACTCAAGTCTTATATGGCTGAGGCTCCTTAGGGTAGCTTGTTTGTTCAGTAAACATTTTTAACCATCTGGTGTGCTGTGTTTTTCAGTAATGAGGTGACTGTGAAAAAAAAATAAACTTTTAAATTAGTGAAATTAATAATTAGGAGAAATGTATATTTTAATGAGATGCTTCATTGATGTAGCCATTAGTAATGCCAGAGGTTATGATTCCTTTCAGGCTTCAGATGCTTGAAACCCTCTAGGCAGTGTTTTGAAAGTAGTAATAAAATGCATGCACATTTTCTGCAGAAGTTTTTCAAGACTTAAAAATGTAACTTAAGCATTCAAATTACCCTGTGACAGGGAAAAGAATATCCCTCCCAAAAAATATGTTCTGGCACAAATTCAGTTTTTTATTCAGTTTTACTGCAGCACTTTTCCCATGGAAATACTGTAAGCCTTAGCCAGGTCATTGTCCTGAGTACCTTCTGCCTACCTGCAGTCCTCCACTGAAGTTTTGCTAGCATCAGGTTTTTAGCTGAATATAATCAACCTTACTGGAATTGAGTAATAGGACCAAGAGCTTGGCATTTGTTATAAACCACAAGTAGGTCTGTCTCTGTAAACAAAATCTGGGGATAGGGTTGGAGGGGAGGGAAGAGGGTTAGTGGTGTTTTTTCAGATCTAACTGGAAATATATAGAGCAGTATTGGTTATGACTGAAAATGCAGTGACCAAAATAAGTGACTTCTGTTTCTGTCAGTAGATCAGTGCCTAAGTGTTTTTCAGGGCAAGGCCTCAAGCAGCACAGCACACACGATGTGTACCTCATGAACTGGCTAAAATCTGATTCTATGATTTGGCTTCTATAGAAGCTGCTCCTTTTTGATGCTGAGATTTATGCTGGATTAAATGGGGAATAGTTACTGGGCTGCTCTTTATGAGGTTAGCCCTGATCCAGCCTTGCTTCCAGCATTGAGTTAACAATTAATAGGGACTAGCCAAACTTTCCTCATCTAAAACAAGGAGCAAATGAAAGACCAATTCTTTTCTTAACAGTACCAAAATGATCATCTGAGTCTGTATTTCACAGAATGAGGCATAGCAAAATTTTTCCTTTAGGTTTCTAATGGCCAAAACCTGAAGGCCTCTGAGAGGTTGCTTTATTTAGAGTCTTTATAGATTGGCATAATACTGATCATGCAATTAAATTGTGCATACTAACTTAAAAACCAGAAAAGCTTATCATATTCTAGCTCCATCTTTCCTGCCTGATCTATCAGAAAGTTGTGAGTAGTACAGCTCTCTGTAGGCTCTACAGCTGTAGTTCAGCTCTCTGTAGGCTCTACAGCTGTAGTTCAGCTCTCTGTAGGCTCTACAGCTGTAGTTCAGCTCTCTTTTCTGGCTTTGAGCCACGCAGAGATTTGCCTCTGTAACAGGAATCCCCAGCATCCCCTTGCAAAGAAGAGTTTCCAAGGCAGAAGTGCTAAAAAAAAGGCAGCATCTAATTAAACCATAAACATTATTTACCTTTTTTGCCAACATGAGGAATTTCTACACTCATGCTGTAATTGTTTCTATGCTCATGCTAGCTGCCAGAGGAATATTATGTAGGAAAAGAAGGAATAAATGAAATTGTTGTAGAAAAACAAGTCTGTTGGGCTTTTTTTGCTAAGTGTATACATGTCTCCTATTGCAGATGAAAAGATCCCTGAACAAGCAAGGACTGTGTAACAAAGTTCTAGCTGGAAATAGGTAGTCTAGTAAACTACTCTATGGAAAAGAGAGGAAGGAATGAAAATAATTTCAGTAACTCAGTCCAGGAACTCAATGATCCAATTCATGATGTCAGCAACATACTATCCATGATGGGTAAGCATTTGCATGCAGCAGCAAGTGCCATCAAAACCAGCATTTCACAGAACTGGACTCTGGCATAGTAGCAGAGTATCAATTAGCTTTTCCAAATTTTAAGGTGGTTCATACCAATAACATAAGAGCAAATCTGCTGTGAGATTCTTTGCTGTGATTCACTTTCTTCAAGCAGAAGCAGCATGATACTAAGGAATCTGTTTGAAATGACACAGGGAAATATAGAGTCAGAGAGAGCAGAAGGGAATAATTTTCTTTTGAATTGAGGCATTATGTAATAAAATAATTACATTCTATTTTTCTTTATATGTATCACTTAAATTTGGGTTAAAATTAAATGTCAGTATGTGTTATTTGCATTATCATAAATTTCTTTGGTAACAGTGATTCATCTTGCCACACATAGTGACTCCAGTGTAGATGAAAGAACCATTTCTCTTTGGCAACTCTAATAATTATGCAGTGGGGTCCATAGTTACTGGCAGCTCAAGAAATCAATCGCTGAAGCCATCCGGAAAAACTACCAAGTGTATGTCTTTATATATTATTCCATATTACCCATTGCTGTGTCTAACTGCTGCAGATTTTTGCCTAATAAATGTCCATTTGGGAAGAACTGTAAAGGAGACTCCCTGGAAACCTTCCAGGTAGCACAACAGACACGTGTGGCATTGCTCTGCTCTGAACAAGGCACTGTCAAGGCCCAGTGCCTGCTGTGCTCTCTTCTGGCGCACAGCAGCTTTTTTATTAAGAAGAGAGTTCTTTCTGCACAGACTTATTTAAAGACCTGTGGTATCTTCTGAGGAAACAGAAGCTTACTTGTCTATAAAGTGAATTGTTCTGTCGAGCAGAGAAACCGTACAGTGAAATTGATTAGCTAGACTACTGGTCTTTGGTTTTGCTCAGTGTTGAATTAACTTCTGCAAGGATTGTGTGTGTCATTGCTCTGTATTGAATCAGGAGGTGTATAATAATGAGTTTTTCTTCCATGTAAACTTAGGAAAGCTACTTAATTTCTGGGTCTCTCAGAAACTACTCTTAAGAGACAAATCATTGTCACAGCTGCTTTGTTCTAACTGACCCTGGAATGTTAGGGGTCTTTTTTGCAACATTTGTTTGTTGTTCTATGTCACAGACATAGACATCCTTTCACTAGGATCTTTTCTCCTGAGAAGCTGGGAAGCTTCAGCTTCTCCTTGTTTTGCTACTTTGGAATGTGATTTGGAGAATTGTTTATCACAGGACTTTATTATTCATTCCTTTCTAGCTTCTGATGTATGCTTTCTCTTTCTTTAGTATAGTTCTAATATATAATTTTCTTTTAATATAATCCAATATCATAATATAATAAATCAGCCTTCTGAAACATGGAGTCAAGATTCTGATCTCTTCCCTCGTCCTGGGGACCCTCAAACACCACCGCAGTTCTACAGTGTTTTTTCACAAAGGTTACCCAACAGGTCAAAGGATTAAGAACATTAATTTATTTCCATAATGGTGAAGGGAAAATTTTTGTAGCTTTGAAAGGAAAATGTAAATAATTTACAGAATGGAATACTATAAGCTGGAATGGAATAAATTAGTATTTTAGTTGATTACGTTGGTTTTTTTAAATAACTTCAAACCTTTTAGCACAGCATTTTTGTTTAGTTGAGGAGTGGCTTATTAAGTGGATTCATAATTAGCCATCTTTCTTCATCATGGCCCAAAATGCTGGAGCTCATTATGTTATTTTTCTTTTGGCTACTTCAGGTATGAATACAAGCAAGAGCGAGACAGTGAAAGAGCACCCATTAAAACCTTCTAGAAGATCCATGCCATGCCTTGCCCAGAGCCAAACGCATCCTCAGAGCCTGAGCAAGCATTCATCGTTTCTGCAGCCGAACCGTGTGCAGCCACAGCCCCAGCCCTTGAGTGCAGGGACGTCGGCAGCTGCAGTGGATGTAGTGTCAGAACGAGGTAGGTGGTTTTTCCTTTTCAGGAGTTTGCTCCAGCTCTGATAAACTCTGATTTATTCAGATATCTATGGTTTGTTGAAGAAATGTTTTTGCAGAAAACACCTACACATACTGTATTAACAGGTTCTTGAGTGGATCTTTATAATGCTTGAAGTGAGTTTTAAACTAATTTTTATTTTTCTCAATGATGACATTATTTCCTTCTCACTGGTAATAAGACAAGAAAGTCTTGCTCATTTATGCTGGAGAAAAGTATGGAAAAGTATGAAGGTTTCTGCAGTCTGTCCTAGAGGAGAAAGAAAGAATAAATATTAGGCTCTAGGCAAAAAAAGTCTTTATATATGAACATGTAGGAGGAGATGCATTCATTCACAAACAGTAGAATCAGGGAAGAGCTGTATGGAAAGAATGAAAATGAGTGGAGAAAATCCTTCCAAATTTTAGCTCATGTGGGATAAGGAACTACTTTTATTTTAGGATTTCTAATTTAACAGACACGCATGCCTTATCAGAGAAACTAGTGTAGTTGGAATCCCAATCGCTGCGTGTCACCTGTTGCCAACTCTTGCCATCCTCTATTGCCAGATGTGTGTGAAGCTTTGTAGAATAAATTGACTCATCTGGTAGTAGATTTTGATAAATCTTTCCTCAATGTTGATAGACACTAGGCACTAATTATTGTTCTAGTGAGTTATTGAGTTAAACTTCTCTTAGTAATAGAAAGTCTTCATTAAAGTGATCTTGCTCTTTTTTCTATTGATAGAAAGTGCTCTTCAAAATTTCAGTCCAAAGTTTTTTATTTGAGTTACTGACGGCTTAGAAAAGTGTTTTTTACAGTAAAGATTTTTTTACTTAAAAAATACATGTCAATGCTGATACAGATATTGCATTTATTTCAGCTAAAGTGATGGAGACTTTGGAAAGCAACTTGCTTAAGCTGTCTAACACAGAATATGATGATACATTTTTAGGTAAGTTGTTGTCTGAACTGAAATAATGACAAATTGCTGATTCTTTGAATACCCTTGCAGTATTTAAGTGTGGAAAGGCCATACTTACCCTGAACTTCCATTTTTTTTGAAAGAGGAGACTAAGTGTGACTAAAGAAATATGTCTGTCATAAATGTCCTGATACTGTCTCACCTTTTAGACTAAAAGTAGGGACTGAGAAGACAGAGAAGTGTCATATACTGAGTGTATCCTTTTCCCATGACAATTCTTGATAAAACAATAATTTTGAACAAATGTACTTGAAATTCCTTTAAAGTTGTTATTATTCACTTATTTTTCCTATATAGTCATGTCATTCACTATTACTGTGGCTGCAGTTCTACTGTTGGGCTTTTTATAGATATTTTGTGCATTTGCTTTAGACGTTTACATACAAAAAGTGTTACAATTTGGGAAGCAAAAAGAAAGTAATGGAGAAAATAGCCATATTTGTACTGCTTTGCTACCATTTTGATATTGTAATTAAGTCAGAGTAAGTAGGAAAAAAGTTATACTTAGAATAATCTCATAACTGCAAATTGAATCTGTAAATGCACACATGGGTAGTAATTTACAAGTTCCTGGATGAAGTAGTTGCCATCTATTTTACCCATAGAGACACAAAGATATTTCTGCACCTTGCAAAACTACTATGAAAGATATTTTTGCTCACAGTTGATGAGCATCAAACTAGAAATCATATTTTCATGCTGAATGAAAGATAGTTGCTTTCAGAAAAGCTAGGTCTGCTCACCTCTCATATAATTTAGCATTGTCTTTTCTTGATACCTAAAATATAAGATAGATAAAGGGCTTCTCAAGGTTTCCAGAGTTGGTAACTACTGGAAATAGTGAAATTGATACTTCTTCAAAATCAGATATTCCAAAATCATGGCACAGACCAAAAATTTGGCATGAAGATTATATAAGAAAATCAAGTCTTCCTAAGGTTCCAGTTAAAACTGCTGCCCTTTCCTATTCTAATTGTTTGGCAAGCATGAATACTAGGAGACTTTACTGTTATAATTTCCTTCTTTTTTTTTTAATACCCTGCTCTATTTTTAATATCCTGCTCTATTTTATTACGTATGTGAATTGCTTACCCATGCACATGCTGATATTGTTGTGTATTTATATATGGCAGCAGTAATTCTTTCTCATAATAAATGATGCTGGTTTTCAGTCCCATTACTTAGTTTTAACCTGATGGAGGGCTCAGCAACTCAGGAGAAGATAGATTGATTCTTTTCAGTTCAAAATTGTGTTATATTTTGTTGTGGATGTTTCTTCTCTTCTGGCTACAGCTATGCTTGTGGAAGAAAAAGTATTTAAATAGTTGCCCTTTACTAACTTGATTAATGAATTTGCCCATGTTGAGTCAATCCCAAATGAGATAAGTGAAATCTGTTAAGTTATTCACATTATAGAAGTTTTAGAAATGTAACTGATTAGGTTAGTTACAAGCAAGAAAAAAAACAGTATTTAAAACAGTACTGCCAGAGCTCAGTAATAAGAATTGCCTTATTTTTATATCAGCATTATCTGTTAGATTCATGAAGAAAAATAAGGGACAGTTAAAAGGTGCATGTAACAAAGTGGCCTGTATACCTTCGAAATACAGTTTGTTCGTCCTTAAGTATTGTGTTTATGTGGGTAAGAATTTGTCTCCAAGTCAAAAATTTTCAGTTTAATCCTGAGTCTGGATGTAAATGGGGAGGGGAAGTAAAAAAAAAAAAAAAACTGCAAAAGGAATATTGCAGCTTCAGCTTTGATCACCAGATAGGTTAAAACAATGCTGTTGTAGGCACTTTGGCAGTTCCATGGAGTTTGAAAAGAAGGCTGTTTAATGGGTGTCATCATCTTAGTGAATATTTTCAAACTGCTCTCCAGAGAACATGAAAGAAAGCGGAATTAAGTGAATGTGGTGAATTTTTAATTAGGCAGTGTTGTAGAAATGTAGGCCAAATGGCTTTCTCCTCTTCCTGAGTTGTTTGTAGACAAAATTATCTTGAGCGAAGGAGATTAACAGGCATCAAATAAAGGACTTCAGTGGAAAGCTTCTCTTTTATTTCAGTTGGCTATAGCTGAGGCTGTCAGACAAGCTTAGTTAATGATGTTAATGGATTTATGAAGTAAAAAGTCAATGTATTACACCTTTGTTAATTACACATAAATAAATGGGATCGAGGACATTATGGATTTGTGTTATTTTTCCTCTGCCAGTTTTAGGTGGTAAGTAGCGTTTTTAGTTTGAGGAAGTGGTACATTCAATCCAAGTGATAAATATTGAGCTTCTGTAACATATAACATGAACTGTGAGGTTTCAGGCATAATGGAAATGCCCTCTTTCTGACTCACTCCCCTCTCACCTCTGGTGGGAGACACAGAAGGTGGAGATTACTGGGTTGAAATAAGAACAAAAGTAACACTCAGTAGCGAGTAAAACATCACAAACTAATTTATTCTTTTTTTCAATTCTGTTTTTTTCCCCTTAGATTAATTATGAGGATTTGTGCATAATAACTCATCTTTGTTAGCAGGACATGAAAGCTTTCCTAGAAAATTAACAATTTTGCTGTGACAGATACCTTGTATTCTGAATGTATCCTGAATCCAATTACTACCGGGTTTATATATAAAACCCAACATATTTATATGCTATGCTGCAATAATACAGTAAAGTGACAAATGAAGAGCTGAGCCAAAACTAACAATCCAACAAAGAATTGTAATAACTGCATGATAAAAACTACTTTTCAATGCTCAATTACTGAAGTGTTTGTAAGCATATATATATATATATATGTATAACCTGTGCAGTACATACAATGTTTATATAAAAAGAGGGACTGAAAGATCACAGAAGATATGATTCCAGGAAACCAGGTTCAGTTTCTGCTTCAACAGAAATGTAGTGTTTCCATGATGCCTTCTAGAATAACTTTGTCCTAAGTTTGTGGTCAGTGCCTACATAAGTGAGGGTGTCACATCTGTTCTGGTTGTGTAGTGAGGTGACTGAAAAGCTGCATGAGAACAGTTTGTCCTTTGGTAGTTTGTCCTACCCAGGCATGAACCAGCTCCCATGTTGGAGCTGGTTCATGCCTGGAGAGCTGGCAGTATGGATGAAGAAATTATGTAATCTGTTCAGTGCTTGTGGGAACATAATAAGGATTAGTCTTTGGACTTAATATGCAGTTCAAAATATTGATGTGCTTTCGGCATTTAATCTGCCTCTAGCAGTTTTGTACACCATCTTAACTCATCTAAAGAGGAATAATATATGACTGGCTCCCTTTTAAAAAAATTAGAAATATTCTGTGTAACAATTACCAATTACCACTGTCTGAAAGTTCATAAGAAACTGAACATTGAGAAAAGTCTTTGTCTGTTATGTGTGGGCACAGAGTTAGTGGTGGCTGGGAGTGGGGCTGTGGCTGATCCCTGATTGTCTCCAGCTGTGCAGCACAGGTGAATGCCATTGAAGGTGAGGAGCCAGGGAGTGCCCAGGGTGCTGAGCAATCACACGGGGAGCAGAGGGCTCACAGGTGCAGGGCATCAACAGGAGGGCATAAAAGGCTGGGCTGAAGAACAATAAGCAGCAGATGCTTGAAGCTTTCTTTGGTGTAGGTTGTGGCTCCAATGTTGTTCTGGTAGTTATGATGGCTTTTCATATCTGAATATACATACACAGGTAGGTGAAAACCTTTCTATGTTATCTGTATAATATAGTGTTCCAGGTGCACAGCAAAATAGAATAAGACTTAAATCCATCACAATGTCATTTATCTAGGTGTCTGGTGATGTTCTTCTCCATGCTTTTCCTAGGATTTAAATTAGGACAAAAGGGGATTATTTACTTGACCAATAATCTCTTTCTTACTAAAGCTTTGCAAAGCCTATCCTTAAATGTATAAAGGCTCAAAGGATTGAGTAGAGTTGTCGTATCAAAGTTGATGAAACAGAAACTATTTAGGAATGTTTATATTAATTTTTCTTTCCATAACTATGCCGCATTTCAATTGAAAAACATTTGCTACCAGACACTACTGTGTATATATGAAATGCATTGCTGCATTTCAGGATACAGAGAAATCAGAACAACTGCTTTTTATCCCCTGTCATAAAATTGAAATGCAGTTTTGGCCCTTCAGAAAGTCTGATAGTAAGAAAGATAGCCAAACAGTTAAGAAGACCAAAAAAGAAAGATTCAAAATGTGGACTTAGCTATCTATTTCTAAACTAAATGCTTCTGCATTATTGTGTGAAGGATTTCCAGAAAGGAAATCGTCTTCAATGTTTTGTCATGTAAGTGACCTTATAGGGCAAATCTTACTGTCAAATCTTACTGTTTTAAGTGTTGCCAAATTATATGTCAGGAAGCGTTGATTAATTTTTGTGATTGTTGGGGGTTAGGTTTCTTTCCTTTTGTTTCTTTTTACTTATAGAAATTTTTTGCGTAAGTTGCTAGGACACATTACCAACTGAGTACTTAGGAAAACCAAAGAAGTGGCCAAGCCTCAGGAGGGGGGGGCATCTGGTTGCACTTGTCTTGTCCAAGAGTTTCTCTCTGAGAGGGGAGATGGCGCAGGAGTTGGGCAGGTAAAGGACGGGGCTGGGGTGGCTACTGGGGAGGGAATTGGCTGCTCCAGAGCCCAGCCCAGACCTGCTTCTGCCTCCCTGGGGTGAGCCTCTTGTGAGAACAGCCCCTGAACGTGGTCTTTGAGATGTAAGACTTTGTTAAAAGATGGATGTTTAAATCTTTCTGCTGGTACTAGGTACTCTGGAAACACACAGAGAGGTCTTGTAAAGGGTCCTGCTGGAGTAGAGATTCTCTTGCTGCCTGTGGTGAAGACCATGGTGAGGCAGGCTGTGCCCCTGGAGCCTGTGGAGGTCCATGGTGGAGCAGGGACCAGCAGCTTACAGCCTCAAGGGGCTGGTTCAAGTGCTAAATAATATTCCCCTTTTTACTGTATTAATAGCATTACATAGTGGGAGAGTACTTTTATGTATAAAATAAGTCATCAACTGCTGAAAGGTAGAATAGGAAGTATCTTTGAATTTTAGAAAACGGTTCTTTATAAATTTCTTTAATTTTAAGGGTTGTTTTGGGTATTTGTTTTGCTAAAACAAATTTTGACTACATTTCAGGCAAAATAGCAGACGTCTCTAGGTGAAAGATTTTTTTGTCGAAGAGAGATGCTGCAATTTGAAATATGTGTCCTTGAAAGCATAAAAATGTTTAGCAGGTAAAGTCTTGAGCACAGAGGGAAAACTTATTTATAACTTCAAATTACTTAAATATAAAAAGTTACAAAAGTTTTGCAAATGTTTTTTTGGTTTTTAATACTAGGTGTACTCATAATGTCTAATCCTCTAAAACTTCCCTCATTGAAATAGACTTTTTAATATAAGTATAGTCTTTCTTTCAGCTTAAATGACCTAGTTTAGGTTTCATAGGCCTGCCTCTTCATTTTACCGGCTCCTAAAATTAAGAGCTCAAACCTAGGCATAAGTCAAATATGCAGAGTTGCTAAGTACCGTTTCCTATTTTATATACCTACCTGAAGCCTTCTTTTAACTACATTCATTTTTTGTTGAGCAGAGAGTAAGTTGTCTATGAAGTTACATCATTGTTTAAAATAAATAAAACCCCTGAATTAGGCGCATTGACAATTAAAAAGAGCTGTTTTGTACATTAAGAAATCCCATCACAGATTTACCATGGTTAATATCAGTGTTAGAAATTGTCAAGGGTAAATTTTGTATAATGATTATGTAGTAACTAAATTGAGGAAAAAATAGCGCTCAGTAAATGTTCTAGTTTTTAATATTTTAATATGTGAAATGTTTAGGGTGCGTGAGATAATTGTGGTTATTTGTTTTTCTTAATTTCTGTAGTACTTAGTGTAGAGAATTTAACTGAACAATTTAATGAAAAATACTTAAATGTTTCAGATGAACATTTATGAATTTAAAATCCATGAAATTCAACATTGTGGTTCCCACAGCAACCACGACTTTTTTCTTGGCTTCTATTTAGGGTTTCGAATTACTGAGCTAAGTGCTGTTCCTAGTCCACCTGACTTTTCCCATGTTGATGTGAAAGCTGAGAATGGGAACTTGACTCAGGATTTGTGGGTAATTTTTTTGTCTGACTATGTTTCTTTTTCCAGTTTGTCCAAGATAAAATTGTGTGGCAATGATTATTCCATCTTTTTAATCTTTAATATATTTTTCAAGATGAGCCATTTTCCAACATTGGTTAAAACTTTACAGTCCAGCACTGCACAGGCATTGCCCTTCATTTTTCTCCTGCTGGGTGTGTAGGGTGAGAATTGTCATGATTCTTTAATGGACAATATGGGTGATCTCTGAGGGAGGTCCTCAGTTTCCTGCAGCTCTCTTATGGTACTCAACTAAATTTTCATAAAAACTTCAGCTGAGCAATTAAAACCTAATCCAGTGAGAAAGCAAACATTTCCTCCTTGAAGAACTCCTACCACCATCAGGTACACCTGTTAAAATGTGTTCTGAGCCTCTTACTGCAATATCTGACTGTGCAAATTTTCAAATGGAATATCTGCAGGTGTGTAGGGGAACTGGGCATTTCAGTGGCTTGTTTAGATTTAAAACATGAGATGTTTTGGTCTGGTCTGCAGGCTGTGCCGCCTGTTTGTTGAAACATCCTGAGCCTCAACAGCTGTGAGTCAAGCAGTTGAATATTCATATTACTTTGTTTTTTAGAACTACTGTAAAGGAGGTTATGGACTTTTTTATTTGAAGGCTAATGATA
Organism: Calcarius lapponicus; assembly: GCA_039654755.1. Taxonomy (NCBI): domain Eukaryota; kingdom Metazoa; phylum Chordata; class Aves; order Passeriformes; family Fringillidae; genus Calcarius; species Calcarius lapponicus. Next base: position 311,250 of record CM077468.1, on the reverse strand, counting down.
AAAACCATTTCTATTTGCCTTCTACTAAAAATAGCAGTCACTTCTAATTTAAGATGAACATGGTAACACTTCAAGTATAAAGCTTTAACAGGAAAATAAGTGTGTTATTAAAATGTGTACACATAAAATGCATATTCAGCTGTGCTGTAATAATGCTGTTTGTTTCTATCCATTATAATCTAAAATGAGCCCATTGTTTTCTTCTGATTTTCCTTCAGATGTAGGCAAGGACAAAGATACATACACAGATGATTCAGAACATGGGAATTATGATGCTCGTACAGATCAGTCATTGCTAATTCAAAATAAACTCACCAGGCAGAAGACAGAACCTCGAACTAAATCTTCTTTAAAGGTAATGGACACAAAATTCTATTAAATAGTATCGACTGTCAGAATGTGCTTAAATATTTTTAAAATGCAATTTCTAAAGCAGCATATGTTGCAGCCTAAGTAAATAGGCATCTCATGGTCAGAAATTTAGGTGGCTCCCAAATTGTTGGAAATGATAGAAGTTCTAAAATAATTTTAGTTAATGGTTTTAAATAACTTTTAATTAATTGTTTTAATTAATCATAAGCAGTGTGCTAAGTCCTAAATCACTTTTAGTTAGCATTTAGCAAAATTGTCATGAGCTGCTAGTATGGGAACACAACTGCAAAAAATTACTGAAATTAGTTTTCTTAAACCGAAATTACTTTTGTTAAACTGAACTTGATATGCTTCACTGAAGAAAGCCTGGGAGAAGAGAGATGTGTTGTTGAAATTGGATACAAGGAGTGCAGGATTTTTGGATCACAAGGTCATTTTGCAGAAACCAGAACATAAAGAAGATACTAAGTATGTGAGCTGGAGGAAAGAGATACTAAAGATACGGACTAATTAGGATGTTCCAAGAGAACCAAATAAGCAATTGAGGATAGAATATTGGAATATTAACTAATGAAAAAGAATGATGCAGTTTAGAACTAATGAACACAAACGTCTTTGTTTGCTAAAAATGTATAAATAGGTTAAAAAGTTTTGTACAATTTTTTATTTGGGGGCTGGAATTTTGCCCTGCTTGCTAACATTAAGAAGACAGTGTTAAAGGATTTTATTCATCCTGATGATTTTGGAAGGTGTTAGTAACAATATTATAGTTTGAGTGACAGAATCAGTGAATGGAATTCTCTGTACTAAAATCAAGAAAAATTATATAAAATCAAAGATTCTTATGTGTTTTATTTACTCATCTAAGAGGTAGTAGCCTTCTTTCAGTAAATTTATGTTGCACAGAATTTAGGATATAGGATTCTGAACATAGAGTGGAATTCATGTTGTCTGGAAGGCCTCAGAAATTCTGAGAGTGTAGATGTTCATGTAGCAAATGGTCAGTCAAGAGTGATCTAGATAGAGTATAAGATCCTTCTTCTAGCAGTATCAAAATGATATCTAGGCCCATTAAATGAGAGATAAAACTCACTTATGTGTAGGTGAGTGTAGGAGCATTGTCAGGAACCTCAGCTCAAGCACTCTAAAAGCCATCTCATCTCACCAGATAAATCTGGCATGCTATCTTGCTTAGTAATTGCATAATTATACTATTCATCACAATGTGTTTTCTCCAGCACTTAATCCACTATAATGTCAAAGAATTATGATGGATTTTCTTTTCACAAAATGTATATTTTTTTTAGTCAGACTTTCAACTAGAAGACCCTTAATTCTCCTTTCCATTAAGCCTAACTGCTTGCATACATATGACAAATGACTTAATCTCAAGAAGTTCTGAATAATTTCTTCTTCACACTGTGGAAATAGTGAATTCTGCAGCACAGGGTTTTTTTACTGTAGGCATCAGTAATCCTGTATTACAAATCTCTAGTAATGCTTGAATTACTGTAAGCTTCTCTGCTGCACTCACAGCACATGTGCTATTCTCTTCAGAAGACCATTCCAGAGTTGTTTCATGAATTGTCCCTGTGGCACTTTGTGATTTTGGCATTGAATGCATTCTTCACGAGTCCTACAACAGCTCTAATGCTTGTCACACTCATAATCATTACTGCAGTATTCTGGAACACAGGTAGATGTGTCCTCTGGGGCTTCATTTCATAGGATGCTTTTAGAAAGATCTTCTATAATAGTAGCTATGTAATAATTTTTAAATAGGCTTACAGGAAATTGTATTTACAGATTGGAAATCTGTGACATGAAAATGAAACTTCAGGGATGATATATTTATTTATATATATATATATATATATATATATAGATGTGTGTGTCATATATGTAACCTTTACTGGTTACATTTTAATCTAAACTGTTGCAATGAGAACTTCTTGCATCCAAAGATTTTTTTATCTGTTTCTGCAAAACTAGCTGAACAAAGACAAATAATAATGGATGTTCTTGTTTGAGTTTGTTGGTTAAATAGACAAAGCCTTTTATGTTAATTGTGGCTGAACAGGCAGAAAAGCAATGTGGAGTCTGTAGAATTTAGATCCTGTTACTGAGCACTAAATAGTTTTAATAATAGGTAAGGCTGCTGCCAAAACAATCTAGTAACAGATGCTGTACTGTCTGTCTAGTAACAGGGATTTCACTGCGCTAAAGCAAAATACTTTTTTTTCTATTTACATGTGAAATAGAAAATAATCACTAGTTGCATTTTTTCCAAGCCCTGCATTCAGGATGGTTATGAAGTTCATAGTCAGCCAGTAAGCTAACTTTCTTTCAAAGTTTAAAGAAGGAATTTTATATTTGTATTAAGTTTAAACAAAAATACACTTTTTATGTTACAGTCTTTGTATGTACCAAACTACTGAGCAAATTGGTTCAGAGTTTAAAAACAGTCTTCTCACAGTGCCTCTGGCTTTTAAGTTTGACAATTCCTTTTATCACAACAACTACTCTGGAAACTTCCTTCTGCATTTAGAAGAACTGTTTTTGCAAATGAGGTGTCTTGGTTTAACCCTAGCTGGGTTAAACCCAAAATTCAAAACACAGCCCTCTACCAGTTACTGTGAAGAAAATGAACTCTATCCCAGCCAAAGCCACACCTGAAGCAACCAAGCAGGATTCTCCTTCCCTTTATCTTTGCCTGTTTCCAGCGGAAAAAGGCAAGGGGAATTTAGATTAGTCTTAGAAAGGAATTTAGTCTTAGAAAGGTTTTGCCTTTGGATTATTATAGAAGTCTTTGTGGCAATCAGTTTAAAAAGCCTTAGGGGAATTTATTCCCCAAATTGATATACAACTAGCAAAAGAAGGCTTCTAATTCTTTCTGAGACTGCTGAAAACACAGAACACTGCAGTACAGCTTTACAACTGGTAAGTAGTCTCACATATTTGAAGTGTAAACTGATCTGTCGCAATAAAAACTTTCCTCAGTCTGACCAGATGAGAATGTGGAACACTGCATTGACCAGGAGTACAAGGATAAAAGCATATTGTTCTTCTCTTGTTTTTAATGTTTCTAATTTTTGCTTGTTTTGGAAGGCTTGTTGTAATCTTGAGAGATTATGGGGAAAATTGCAAAAAAATTTGTTTGCAATTACTTTTTGGTGCCGTTATCTTTCTCAGCAATAAGATGCCTGGATACTTCAGCAGTAGTGAACATGTCTTGCTGACATGATGAAACCCAATACACTTTTTTTTTCCAGGAATTGTTTCATTTTCAGCTTAGATGCATGATACCTCCATTAATCTGACTCTTGTTGTTATATTTTAAAGCTTTGAAAAATCAGAGAATTTTCTTATAGCAACCAGATGCCAGTGTATTCATCTATTGTTCTTGTTTGCATGATTATGATAAAGAACTGATAGTTTCCTATAGTGTAGGTTGGTGTATTTCAGAATCCACAGATTTCATACTGAAAAATTGTGGGTCGCTACGACCCATGAAAAAGCTGTCATCATTATCCATCTCTGCCAACTTCTCATCACCAGCTGCTCTTGAAATTGCACAGAACGTACCACGTTATGTATGTGGTTCTGCCAAGGGGTCTCACAAGGAAAAATGAGGCCAACAAGTGTCTGTTGATAAAAAATGAGTCGTATCTGCTTTGCAAGGGAAATGTAGAAAATGAGAAGGTCCTTGGGTGGAAGGCTGATACTTGAAATGCTCTAGTTTCCTTAGGAAAGGGAAGCAGGCTAAAACAGACTTTAACTTGAGTGGAAGGCAATGTTTTCCCAGAGAAGTGGCAAAATCAGTAGCAGACAATTCTTTACCTATTGCTATTGCATGTATAGTAGCAGGACAGGAATATTTGAGAAATTGCTCTTCCATTTCCTTTCATTTACTAGATCACTGTTACTCTCTTTGATCCTGTAAGTTTTTTATCTAGGTAATGCATTTTGCTGTCTGGGACGGTAAAGAAATAATTTTTGGAACAAGGTTTGCATTATGATCACTGTGGATTGAGGAACTATGAAGAAATGCTACCTATACAATGGCCTAATTTACTGCCTTTTTCTGGTAGTCCAAAAATGTAGTCTAATAACACAGAAGTGAATAAAGCCTAAAAGCAATGATAACAGATAAGATCATTATCCCAGAATGGAAGAATGTGGTAAAGTGCAACAAAAGTTGACTTTGTGCTCGTGCTTTTAGTGCTTGGGTCTCATTTCCTGTGAGGTTTTATTAAAGAAAAAAAGCCAAAAAAACTCAGAAAATATTTCAGGAAAATCAGGGTAAGTAGCAAGTAATCTCAACTTAAAGACAAAAATGTTTGAAAAGAAACATGTAAAGAAAAATTTTCAGTGGTTATGTTAGTATGCTTCTTAAGGCATCCCTATTAGACCTCAAGAGCAAATTAGAAGAGGTTAAATATAAAAAAGCCTCCTCCTGTCTCCAAACATCCTCCATTGCTGCTCCTTCATATGGTAATATTGAACAGACTTCCTTTAAAAATTTTGCATATCACCTAACCCACTCCTTTCCTGAAGTCAGATATGTTTTTCATAATATATACAAATGCATTTTTCATGCTTACTCTATAAGTCTGAGTAGACTATAAATGGAAAAAAAAAAAACCCTCTGTGAAGAAACTAAAGTAATTGCTATATTAGTAAATCCTAAAAGGTTAAACTGCAGTTTAATTAGGAGGGCCAGATATTTCTGGAAGTCTTTGTCTCCACAGAAAAAAGCTTTTTTCTGCCCAGCAGTGTAATCTTACAGAAATGCAATAGTGTGGGTAATTATGGCAGCCTGTCATGTTGTCTTTGATGCCCAGGATAGTTTGGATGTCTTTGCATATGCAAATATGTCCCCAGTTTTCTTTCCTAGGTTATTTGCACAAGAAGAACGCTAAAGCAATATACATTTAAAATCATCAATCTGTTTTTGAAATTAAGTAATCGAAAGGATGATTCTAGTAAATCTGTTTATGGTTTATTCATTCCTACAAACACAAAATGATAACATCTAACTTAGATGTGTGCTGAGAAAATTTCTCATAAAGCATGCCTTAGATTATTCTTAATCAGAGCATGTTTTCAGATTGTAAAAAATGGGTCTTGTAATATTTAAAAACACTTCACAGCTAATTCCAAGTAACTTAAGAAGTCTAAAACTTACTGAAGTCCCAGCTTTGATTTTTAAACATCCCAAAACAAAGCAAGCATTATTTAGGTATCCTAATTTTTTTCATGGGAATAAATCTACTGTAGTTAGATTCAGAGATGTATTTATTTCCAGAAAATACTTGGGGTGTAAGATAAACCATAAGCTGTGGATGTGGACACTCAACACTTAAATGGTGGCATCCTTTGGCTGTGAGTATTACTGAAGATGTTAAGGCCAAGATCATGGTAACAGTGTTTGGGAGAATTAGTAATCTAAACAATACAGTGACTGTATGAATCTAAAATTTGCTCCTGTTTTGAGAATGGTTTCAACTCCCTCTTTAGAAATATTTGTTTCTGTGTACGGGGTGAAAGAATGATAAAAGTTTAATTTACAGATCAGAACAGTAGTGAGACATAAATGGCATTGAAATAGTTACAATTACTATGAATTGTGCTACTTAATTTAACTGGGGAGAAAAAGATCCAGTAAAGCAGATGTTCCCGCTTTGTAAAAAGGGCATTTCTAATTAATTAGAGTCTGAAAAATAGTTTATTGAAAAATCCCTCCATGTTGGCTAAATCCAAGGAAGTTCTTTTTATACATTTGAATGAAAATACAAGCTTTTTATTTTATAGCTTTGCTAAATATTTGCATTGTACTTCCACCTTTTTTTTGATTGAGCCAAAACACTTTTTCTAATTGATCAATGTGTTTTGCCTTTTGTAAACTTGAGTTGAATCATAGTGGCAGTATTTTGAATTTTACTCTTTCAGACTTCAAAGCAGCGTGTTGGCTGCTTTGTTAGAAGAGGTTAAATTTGTTATACTTACCACAAACTATGAAGCCACCAAAACTGTTGACACATAATAAAACCAAGAAACTGCAGCAGATCTATGGTATCAAAGCCTCTGATGCAAGCCAGTGTATTATGATTCTGCATAGTGGACAAGTTTGAGTCAAATGGTGCCTCACAGTTGAAGTTCTTCTATTTAAAGACTTTGAAAGAACAGGGTTAAGTTAAATTGTTGAGTTTACTATCTGAACTATATTGCAATACTCTAAAAGGAGTTTTTTCCAAACAAACGAGTTTTCATGCGTGTGTAAATGTAAGAAAGCTTAACAGATGGATACTGTTTCAGAGAATCTGGAGGAGTAAGGTGATGGAGAGGATGAGAGAATTTTGATTAGTCCTTTTATACACATTTTTCAGGTGAAACAGGAAATCTTAGTAGAATAGAAGAGAGTAAAGTTTTTGTACAAAATATTTCTTCTGATGCTTTTCTCCTTTTCTGATCCTTTTCTCTCTTTGAAAAGGTGAAAGAATGAATTAATGTATTGGTCTAAACCAGCAGATAAAAAATAAATGATTTGTGCTTGAATGTCCACTGTACTAACAGCTGATTCCTTGTGCTAGGTATAGATAATTTACCCTGACATATATGTTTAATTGAAATTACTGCTCCCTGTTGGCCTTTCATGTTACGGAGGTCCTCCAGATCAACTGAAAAAACCCAACTAAATCATCCGTACAAATCAACCATATAAATTCTTTTACTGGTACTTAATTACTTAATTATATTACTGCTAATATAGGTGGTCAACATTGCTTTGTGTGAATAGCACAAAAGTGAAACTAATGGTGCCAGTAGCATTAAAGTGAATCAGTCATGAAATCAGTGTAATATAGGCCAGGTTCACTGCATGAATGTGGTATGTGGCCTCACTATTGCACTTCTAAACCTGTGGGGGTTGTTCTCTGAAAGTGGTCTGGGATAAACTGGGATAGAAGATTTCTTTCTACTGTCTTCACTGCTCATTATGTGTTTAACATTGACCCCAAAAAATTCTGTTTGATGTTAATGAATACGAGGTCATATTTGGATGCTGTCATTATTTTGAGAAACAAAGTATGTTTTTTTAAGACTGAAGAAAATCAGATGTTTCAGAAATGAGGAAAGAAAGACTAGAAATAATAATCCAAAGAAAGGCAGTAGAAGTGTATTACAAAAGGTGGGTGTAATTTGCGGCATGCCTGTAGAGAAATTGCATGAGCAGAAAATGTTTTAGAGAAGTTCCAGATCTCCCCTTTGGGGGAGTTTTGGCCAGGCTTTTAGTATCTTATTGTGCCTGCTTCATGAACCATAAAAGCAGCCTTGGTCTGGTTTTGTAAAATACTTATGTAGGAATCCTTCAATGTTCAAGAGAAGATTCATTGTTCATGTCTTGAACCTGAAAAAGTTTGTTTTAAAAACTTGTATATTCAAACTTGCACTTTTGAACCTTCAGTCTACTACCTCACCCTCAAACCTCTGGGTCTTATAGATTTAGTTCATTAAATCTATAACATTATAAAAAATAATAAAAAACAATGGTTTTACTACTATTCCCATTCAGAATTCTTAGAAGGGGTGACAGACCCTATATTCACTAACACTAACAGTCTTGTTGACACTCTTTACTACCTTAATTTGGACTTCAGATATTATTTATCTGAATATGGAGGAAGATATTGAGGTGCGGGAGTGTGTTCTAAGAGGGATCCAGGGTGCAAGTCTTAGTGGAGTGGTTGAGGCAGCTTGAGGTGTTAGTCTGGAGCAAAGGAAGCTCAGGCTGGGTGTTACTGCTCTCTACAAGTACCTGAAAGGAGGTTTAGCTGTGAGGGACTCAGCCTCTTTCAATAACAAGTGACAGGACAAGATAAAACATGGTCAAGTTAAATCAGGACGTGTTTAGATCTGCTGTTAGGGCAAATTTCTTCACTGGAAAGGTGGTCAGGCATTGGAACAGGCTGCACAGGGAAGTGCAATCACCATCCCTGGAGGTATTTAGAAGGTGTGTAATGTGACGCTTGGGGACACGGTGTAGTGTTGGGTTAATGGTTGGACTCAATGATCTTAGAGGTCTACGATTCTAAATTGAAGCTTAATGTACTTAAATAATGTTCCCAGGTGCACTGCTTTGTAACAGTAGATGGTCTGAGACAGACTGCTGGTTTTTTATTCTGGGAGTTAAAAAAGCAAAGACAGAGAAAAAAATCTTGTTAGAATGCTTTAGGTTTTGCAGACTGAAGAGTTCTCAGAAGCGCTAAATGTGTAGAAAGCTGGCAGTGAGAGATGTGGGCGTAAGAAAAACATTTCACATAGAAACAAGTGAGCTGCTATCCAGTATTTATAATGCTGATATCATGCACTGATACATGGTTCTAGCTTTGAGTAGAGAATGTCCCTGTTGGATATAACTGAGTATTGTAAATTTCATATCTAAATAATCCAAACAGGATTAATTTCCAAGACCAGCGTCGTCCCATTGTTCAGAAGATGCAGCATTCATAAACATCTGGACCCATTTATGATGGGTGCAATGTATACTTCTTGAAACTAACATTCTTCTGGATGGTTCATGTTTAAATGAGTGCTGCATTCTCCATAGGATGATGATAGTTTCTCAGTTTACCTTTTCAGATTTTAAAATTTTCGGGACCTGGGGGTGCTGATCAGCAGCTAACTGAACTTGTGTGCCCAGTTGGCCAAGAAGGCCAATGGCACCTGGCCTGTATCGGAAATAGAGCAAGGCTGTGATTGTTCCTCTGCTCTCTGCATGGGTGAGGGCACACATTGAGTATTGCATCCAGTTCTGGGCCCCTCATTGCAGGAGAGACATTGAGGTGCTGGAGTGTGTCCAGAGAAGGGCAGTGGAGCTGGTGAGGGGTCTGAGAGACTAAATCTTACAAGGAGTGCCACACCTCTTAAGGTGGGGGTACTGGAGTTGTTCAGTCACAAGAGGAGCTTTGGAGGAGTCGTCCTCTCTAAAGCTACCTGAAATGAGATTGTAGCAAGATGGGGATCAGCCTCTTCTACTAGTCAACAGGACAAGAGGAAATGGCCTCAAATTGCGCCAGGAGACACTCAGATTGGACATCAGGAGCAATTTTTTCACTGCAGGGATGGGTAAGCATTGGAAGAGGCTGCCCTGGGAGGTGGCAGGGTCACCATCTGTGGAAGTGTTCAAGACATGACTGGATGAGGCACTTAGTTCTATAATTTAATTGTCACAAGGTGATGTTTGGTTGGACTCGGTGATCTTGGAGGTCCATCCTAACCTAATGATTCTATCATTCTGTAGTCTGTCACCAGTTGGTTTGGTCTCTGTTCTGAAACATGCAAAGCACAGAATGCAAAAATAGCTCCTTAGCAGCAGCATGTAAAGCAGGGTTTTCCATATCAAGGTCAGGTAAGTCCTTGTGTTTGCAAGCATGGTGGGAAAGAACTAGTCAAGATTGAAACATTGCTAACATGGCATTGCAAAAACATTTCAACTAGATTGTCCATGCAAACATTCCAATCAGTAGCATTCTTTTTTAATTTTTTTAGATTTATTTCTGTCTTGGAGAAAATACAGGTATGTTTGTTTTATAAAATTTGCACAGGTATAAAGCTGGGAAATTTCCTTTAATTGAATCTTTATTTTTTCTTTTTGATTCCCAGTTGAAAGTAGGGATAAAAAAAAGTTCATATCAGTACACACCACTCAAGAATTTTAAGGTTTGTGCACAGCTGAAATAACTGGAATATGGGCTCTGCAAAGCTATTTTATTTTGTTTTATTCTAATTAATTTGAAATCCTGAGCAACTGATGCATATCACTTTTTTTGTTTTTCTGAATTTGTTGCATATTCATTATCCCTTAGATATGTGGCTACTTCCATGGTTTAGGAAGTGCTATGCTATATACAATTCTCAATGGGACTCTTCATCTTTATGGATGACATATTTAGGGTATTTTTCTTTTATGTTGGCTAGAGTGACGCCATGGCATCATCAGGACTCTTCTTCAAAGATGGCAAAAAGCGCATTGACTACATCTTGGTCTACAAGAAATCAAGCCCACAGGTAGAAAAAAGAAGCACATTTGAGAAGAATTTGAGAGCAGAAGGGCTGATGTTAGAACGGGAGGTGAGTCCTGTAGCTTATGTGGCATAAAAGAACCCTTTATAATACTATCCTACTTTACTGAACTAAAGATTTTACTGATAAAAGATTCCAGACAAAATTACAAGCCTTTCCAGTCAGGCTGTTCTCATCATCTGCTTAACTGTATTAAACTAATAAGAAGAAGAGTTTGATAGTGTGTGTTTAAAATTATTTGGAGATACATGGTTGTACACAGAAGTGTAGTGCAGTACAGAGGGAAAAGTTCCAGCTTCTCATGCTTGCAGAGCAGAAGCAGCTTCAGTAACCCACATTGTTGCTTTATTATATAACCTCTGTGTCTTTCAGCAGAATGCCTCATGATAAATGTCTCACTGTTTCTCAAGGGGTTAAGGTTGTCACTATTCAGGTTAATCTGTGGCTAGTAATAGTAGTATCAATAAAAAAATGAAAGAAAATGGAGTCAGGGAAACATTGCCTTGGATTTTTGCTGTCTCACACAGAACAGGTATATATTTAGTCTATTCTGATGTAAGCTCGTATTGTTCATGTGTCTTTCATCTTGATTTTTCATCTCAGTAGAGGTGTAATTCATGTTCTGAGTTTAAGCAATGAGCTTGCAAGATATAGCTCACAATAGAGCATCTTGAATATTCCTAAATAGCTAACCTGACTAAAATTTGCATTTAAGGCTTTTAAGAATTGTTACAGTATGGTAGTAAAAATATCTGGTTTTGTTCCAGTTTAAATAAATAGTAAAATCCTAGCTTTTGTCAGTTCAGAATTACTGTCATTCAGAAACAAATGGTTTTATAAGACCTGAAATATTTTGTTTTCCACAAGTATTGTATTTTATCCACATCTTTCGAGAAAGTAAAATATTTGAGGTAGTAGTATGGAACTAGTGATATGATATATGGAACAGGTAGGTAAAATTGCAAACATTTTAAGTTTAACTGCATTTTCTTCTACCTTTACTTACCAAACCTTGCAAAGTCAGGCTTTTGGAGGCTTTAATCAGACTCAACTCAAATATCAAAATATCTAGTTATAAAATCTCAAGCAAATACATCTGGGAAGAGGGTGGGGAACTGAAGTGTCCACAAGAGAAGGTGAATATAGAAATCTGTAAGGCCGAAACTCTTTTTTTTATGTATAAATAAATTAGTGATGAGAAACATTTGTGTAAAGTACACATTGTAATTTGAACAAAAAACCATCCCAGTTCGTTCACATTTAAAAATTCCCAGCAGGTAACGCAATTACAGAACCATTCCCTTGAGTTACCATTTTGGCGACCTGGAGACTTCTCTCATCTATTCTCATGTCTCTAGCACTGACCATACTTCTCCTTTAGTGGGAGACACAGAGAATGGCCTTCAATCTGCTTATCTAAGGTGATTTTTTTGAGATTTAAAATTAATTTCATGTAAAATTTATTCCATGTAAAAAGGCGCTGCATAAAGTCTTTACTTACGTTCACGACCACAGATCTTTCCCTACAGATGCCTTTTGTCCCACTTGTCTACACATACTACAGAGTTTGTAAGGGAAAAAGGTTACTGATTTTCCTTTGTCTAGAAGAGCATTTGTTTTCAGAGTTGCATGCCCAATTCGGGCCTAAAATCAGAATTTGACCCTGAAAATGCTTCTGGAAGGGTGGTTGCTGTAGGTCTAAATTATTAATATGTATTTGCATGTTACTGCTCTTTACAGCCAGCTGTTACCAACAGTGATATCATGTTTGTTAAAATTCACTGTCCGTGGGAGACGTTGTGCAAATATGCAGAAAGAATGAACATCAGGATGCCTTTCAGGTATTGTGGAAACTGTTCTAAGAAACCTATGATTTAGTATTGATTTAATATTGAAAGTTAATCACTTACTTAAATCTAAAATTGCAGTCTTTACTGCTCTGTAGCCAGGCGTGCTCATATTTATTTTAGTGATGTGATAGGGTAAGAGGAGAAACAAATAATAAGTCCTGTTTTTTCCTCATCTTTACACAGTACTCTGTGTTACTTGTTTTCGAACTTGACTTCTACATCAAATTGAGCATGTCTTTCAGAAAACAGTAGTTCACATGTTGTTTTGGATGTTCTTGGCAGAGTTTCAGGAATTGTCCATCTGAGTTTGAGTATCCTCCGTGATTTTAGGGTTTTTCTGGAGTCTTACTGAAAGGCAGGTGAAATGACAGAAACTATCTTCCATGTCTCCAATATAACACATACTGTCACAATTAGAGTAAACTGAGGTCCAGTAGCTTTCTTTAGGCAGAATAATGGCCTGAACTGACTTCCTTGTCTGAATGCAAAACAAGTTTCTATCAAATTAATATTTGTTATTAATTGGTGGGACAGGTTAATATTTTCTGCAACACTACCTATGTCTTTAAAGGAGAAAATGTGCTTTTTCAAATTGATTAATAGCGCTCTTAGAGAAGAGCATATCGTGTGCATGAGTTAAAGTGGTAACTAGGTGGTAAAGTTGTGTGACCCATGGAAAATGTCCTTGCAGCACTCCTTTCCTACTCAAACTGCCAAGTGCTCGGTCTTTTATGCTAGGGTGCTCTGGTCTCCTGCATTGGTCCTAAGACAGAAATACTGATTGTGAATCATCATTGCTCAAATCCTGCTCCACATACCCAGTTCTGTAGTGAGTTTTCACATCATCCCATTAAGCCTTCAAAGGCCTTTCCCTATAAAAATGTTTTCTGCAATAGTCATCTTCCGTATGTTTTAAAATATTATTATAGTGCTATTTGAATTTATCTAGTTCAAAAAATACTTGCCAGTATATTAAATATAGAAGTGTTTATATATGGGTATACACACATAAATAATCAAAATTGCAATTAAAAATTATTTTTTCCTCCTTTGATAGATTAATTTGCAAAATTGTGTTTTAGCAATGGTTTGATTTCTTCATAATTTTAGTTACTTCATAGATCATTAGTGCTCTCAGGACAAAAAAGGCTGGCTTTTGCAATCCTGATTTATTTGGAAGTCATTCTAAGTCATGTTTGTTTGTTATATTATTAAATGCCATGTAAATATATTCTCTTAGTGTTTCCCCAAAGTGTCTTTATTGCTAGACTGTTGCTTTGGCTTCTTTTTATACATTCATTTCAGTAAACCAAAAGTAGATGAAATACCAAATTTTGCAATTTCACCTTTTTTGTCGTTTTGCTGTACAATGAAATACATATATTCGGGAAGAAATTTTGCCACCTCTACCTCCGTACTATAACTGTGGGAAATAGTAAATTGGTCAACATTTCAGTTATCTTTAAAAAGATTTTAATAGGAATTTAAATCAAATTGTGTGACTATTTCAGTATATTTATTGAATTTCTGTACCTTTTAAAACAGAAAACACAATTCTGTTGCAAGCACAAGCTGGCTGTAGCAGAATTGAGGAATGGTCTGCCCTCTCTGCCAGCAGCCTTTCTAAAGTGTCCCCTACAGAAGATGAGCAGTTTTTTGTGATAGCTTCCTTCTCTCTTTATAGAAGGCTGTGCTTTAGAAACTTGCTGAGACAGAGTTCAAGTCTTCATCTTTGTTCATATATACCCAGATGGCTTTTTCATGGATGCAGAAATATAAACATGCACTCCTGTAACAACATCCTGTGACCGCACATTTTATAATTTAATTACATATTCTGTTAAGAACAATTGTGTTTGAAGTGATGAACTTGCTTTGTTTAATGAAATATTTCCTACCTGGATGGTGTATATTGTTTTCCTGAGGTAACCATTCAATGGACAAAGGAACCTCAAATGCTGCAGTTCTCCCACAATTAGTGATTACTCAGTGAACTAGAGCATCTTCCTCCCAAAAAGTTTGAGGTCATCCTTAGGTAGATTTAAGTAGGCCTAAGGGGAGAAGAGACTTGGACTTGATGATCTTTGTGCATCCCTTCTTACTTGAGATATTCTGTAATTCTAAAAAGCAAATTATTTCTTGTTGGCTTTATCTGTTTCATCAGTGGTTTCTGACTTGTTCTAGTACAAAGTTAAAGATGACAGATTACCTTCCCTGCAGTACTTTAATGCAGTATACCTGTTTGCTCTTGCACAGTCTTGCAAAATTTTGACTTTTAGTTATGGTCACTAAAATATACCATATGTCAATATCATATGTGAATACCACATTGAAGAATTCAGTTCAGACGTTTTAGTTTCATTTTGCTCAATCCAGGAATCTAAACAAAATCAACAGAATCATTATCACACAGGTTACTTCCCTCTGTTTCTGAAAAGTAAAAATACTTTTGAGATTCACCCACACCCCAGAACTGTTTTAGCATGGCATTATACCAAAATGTGCTGGCAGATATATAATATGTATCATATATGTAATATAGATGGAACCTCAATGTTTCAATTGCAGAATGAAATTTTTCTAAAATTTCAATAATAGTCAGTGTGTAGTAATCATTAGTGTCTTGTATATATGGCTGACTTTGCCATGCTGCTTTATTTGGAAGCATATGTACATGGTTTCAAACAGGGTGTGAGTAAGCATCAAGGCTAGGTCATGACTGAATTACAATTTTTTTACCTTTTAAGGGTATTTTTGTTAAGTATATGGTCTGTCAATAGAAATACAGCTGCTATCTGTTCCCTAGAACAGAGGCAAAGCTTTAATTTTGTCTGCAAGTATCTCGCAACACAATTACTATTGTTTGAAGTTAATAAGTTATTTGTAACAGCTGAATTCCATCTGGGCAAAACAGCTAAGGGTAAATAAAGGTTTTGTTAAAAAGTGTGAAAACCCTTTAATACCCTTCATTGCTTCATTTCCAATGCTGCCTAGCAGTACCAAGTGTCAGGCTGCCAACAGTCTGCAGACTGGTAGATACATAATTTTGAGGTGGCCACGTATTTTCCAGGCACGGAGTCTTTCACCCTCTTTTTAAGGTGTTAATTTCAGTGGATAATCAATGTGAGTAATGCAATTTATTAAATCTCACATACAGCTCAGGTGTGCAGTTGCAGATCTTACTAACTCCTGTGGAATCTGCAATATCAAGGCTTTTGTGTGGTTTAAATGTGATGTGAAATTAAAGAAGGAGGCCAAAAAAAAAGCCTAAAAGCCTGAAATTAGATGTGGGAAATATAACCATGTAGCAAATATGTCTCCATTTGGTTTCAAAATAACTGTTCTCAGAAGACTCTACTGGGAATTTCTGGTCTTGTTTCTCTAATTGGTAAAGGGTGGAGAGAAAAGAACTGTTAAGTGACTTATTGATCAGTTGTCATTATTGTTAGTAGCTACGAATCTGTTATTTTAGAACTTGAAAAATGTGAAACTATGTTATTGTAATGACTTACTCTGTTTCACTTGCCTTTTTAAAGTGTTTTTCGTGTTTTTGTCTATGGAAATGCATGTTTTAAAACGTCTATCATTCTTTTGTAACATATATGACCCTTTTAACTGTCTCCAACTTGATTAATCTCAGCTGATTTTTTGCTGTTCTTTTAGGAAAAAATGTTATTACACTGACTGGAGGAGCAAAACCATGGGCAGGTTGGTGGGTGATGTGTAGCTTCTAATTTTGTCAGATAGTCAGCCTGCTAAAGAAAACCCATTCGCAGTTGTAAATTTATCCGTGAAACTTGGAAAATTAGATTATTTTCCTGAAAACTCAAAATATGTCAGCTCAAAGTGCTAAAATACTCATCTGCAACAAGGTGCACTTCTTTAAAGCTTTGCCAGTTGTCATTTTAGAAATATAAAAATGTTCATGCCAGGGAAACAAACAAAAAAGAGACCTTATCTTTGCAGCGAGGATTTAATACTGGATCTATCTCTGCCCTTATATCTGCTGACACCAAGGCATACCTCTTTAGCATGAAGGATGCTTTTGAGTGTGAGTCTCAGATTCTGGCAGTCAGCTACTTCCTTAGATATGCAAACATACTTTTTCTGCTGTGTGTCCTCGTGATCAGGAACAAATTAATGCTGCATGCTGAAGGCTGCTTTGAATTTTTGTTTGCTAGCTGAGAGAGTAACTTGTAAAACTCACTTGTAGCTAGCTGGTGCTGCTCGTGGTGTTTTTGTCAGCCAGAAGAAGGGTACAAGAGGCCGTAGGGGCAGGGGAAAGGAGCCTGGGAGTGCTAGGGAGTGAGAATGGGGAACGCTGAGCTGTAGTTACTCCCCATCCCTTTAGTCAGACATAATTATGTCTTGTAAATCCTAATCCCCAGCAGAAAAGATACCTGAAAATATTTCACATGAGGGAAATCCCCTGAAAGAGTTCCCCATCACAGGTTTTCTTGAGATGGATCTTGAGATGAGATCACTTTTGATTTAGGTCCTCTTACTGTCACTTTAGATGGTAAATAGCTCTAATTTCTCTGGAGCAATTTAGGGAGTCTCATGATAACAGTTTCCAAGACGATCGGCTAACAACAGCAGAATGCTGAATGGTAAAGTGAGAGAACTTAAAACATATGAGCTGATAACATATGTTGAAGTAAACCAATTTATAACATAGATTTACAACTGCATTTTGTCCTCTTCCCAGTTCCCATGCTTGCTCCATTTTAGCATGCAATATGAGAAGTCTAAGTGAAATGCTTGCAATAAAAGGCAGAATGAACAAGCTTTACTTCAGAATTGTCTTGTTTCAACTATGATCCATCTGGTGGGTCCTGGATATTACATAAATTTTGTTTTCCTTATTTAGAAGGACAGATGTCTGAAAGATGCAACTGAAATTGCACAGTACCTGTGAATTGAGTAATAAGCAATTTCCATGCCAGATTGATTTTGTATTTGAGATAAATGCTTTTACTTGTGATTTACTTTGTGAGAATTTGGGTATGAATATTTTTATGCATATATTTTCTGGCACTTTATAAAATTCAGTGCACAGAGGAATTGTGTGAAACAAAAGAAATATAGAAAGAAGCTATATTTAAAGTTGAAAGCTAACTCTAAAATTGCTGACATACACATCACATGCATACTTCTATAACTGTCATTGTTACCTTGCATCTTGCAACTTTTCAAACTTTACTGCTTCTCTGTAATTTATTTAATCTCTTGTTAAAATTTCTAAGTTAGAGTTTATCTGAGCTACATTTAAGAACTGTATTAAAATTCTTGTATATCAAAATATTAAATTTATAAAGTTTCTATGATTTAAGAATACAAAGTATTCTAGTATAATTCTAGTATATTAAACCTGCTGCGACAGGTTTAATATACTAGAACTATAACTGTACTAAGAGAGCTTCTGCTGGAGCTAATAAAGATAATCAACTCACTAAGGTATTATTAAGGAGACACTTAAGAATCCACCAACCTCTGAACTGTGTTCTGTGTTCCAATTTCATGAACATATTATGTTCTTTGGCTTACAGTGGTTGGTGTTGAACACAAGTGGTGTCCCTCAAGTGCAGTATCAGTTACAGCAGAATGTGCACCGATATCTTGCAATATATAGCAAGAAGAAAATTTTGAGAATTTTAAATGTAACTGTAAAATCCTTCTCCCACATTTGGCTCAAATTTCTATCTGATACTGTACAAAATAGTAGGGGTTTTCTGTTTTTGCTGATGTTGATAAGAAGTACATTTCCGTAAGGGTTACTTTGTTGCATGAGAGCAATTTACCACATCATCACTTATTAGTCTTTACTAGGAACATTATGAAAATAGGTGCATTCACATTATGAAATATTATTGACATTATGAAATGTAACTTCTTATTGTGGGCATTATGAAATGTGTAGCTGTGCTTCTGTTTAGCACAGGTAATGAAGTATTCACCTCAGAGAAAAGAGTTTGTTGCTTAGCTTTACACTTCTTGTGGATGTAAAATAAATATGCTTTATATATCATGCATACATATTCATTGAGTAGAACCTGAATTCCGCCAAAAATAATATTCTGGGGAATGTTTTTCTCAAATTTAGACTTTTTATGAATCTCTGATGTGCTTATTTTGTTATGATATAGCACGTTTAATTTGAGATCTATTCCTTAAATAACCATGTTGCATTGCAATTGAACATGAGAAGATATAGGTGAGCAAGGAGGGCAAAATTGAAGTGAGCACTTGCTCACTTCACTTGACTGGATTTACACATGCATGAATGATGTCCTGAGACATCATTTAGGCAACATGCCAGTAGAGAAAAAAACCATTTATGTTGCCAGTATGTAATTTAATTGAAGATACAGCATTGATGATTGTGATGGTGTTTACAGGGGTCTTAGGATGAGGGAAGAGACGAGGATCTGACTCCATGTTTCAGAAGGCTTGATTTACTATTTTATGATATATATTATATTAAAACTATACTAAAAGAATAGAAGAAAGGATTTCATCAGAAGGCCAGCTAAGAATAGAAAAGGATTGGAATAACAAAGACTTGTGGCTGGGACAGAGAGTCCGAGCCAGCTGGGCTGTGATTGGCCATTAATTAGAAACAACCACATGATGCACCTGCTGCATTCCACAGCAGCAGATAACCATTGTTTACGTTTTGTCCTGAGGCCTCTCGGCTTCTCAGGAGAAAAAAATCCTAAAGAAAGGATTTTTCAGAAAATATCATGGCTATAGATGTTCTGTTTGTGTTTTGTAGTATCAATTTTTAAGAATCTGGAGGAAGCCATATTTAGGGGTTTTCTTGTCTGAATACTGTATAACCCTTTTAGTGTAACATATCCTTTATTTTATTTGATATTTAGGTATACTGTTTCATAAGGCAATATCAGCACTTGGATTTTTAAGAAAATTTTACAGGGGAAAACTTTGTTGCAATCAGAAAACCATAATCTGATCCTTAGCACTCTCAAATATACTTAAAATTTTTACTAATTTTAGTGCCCACATTGCTAGGCAAGAGAGTGGGGAGTAGTTTCACTTGCTTTGTTCGGTGCAGCTAGGTATGTTCTTGGCTAAAGCATAAGCATCTACAGTTCTGCCAGATGAACTACCTTGGACAATTAATTTCTGCAGACTCAATACCACAGTCCCATTTTGAGCTGTAATCCCACTAATTTTAGGATGAGTTTTACTCAAGTGACGTGTTCAATATGGATTACAAATATTGTTCATTTTGCTTTTTGACTCTTTCTTTTCTTTTGTTTACTTAATGTGGAAGCTTTCCTGCTTTCATTTAATTTCATTTCTAGTATGATGGTAATAAATATGCAGTGCTGGTGATAGAAATGACAAGGAATTGAGAGTGTGTCAATCTGACTTCTTCTTGTCTCAGTTTGCAGAGGAATATTAGAGAGCTGAAAAGCTGGTTGCCCAGAAATCCCATGAAGCTGGATAAGGAGGCCCTGCCTGATCTGGAGGAGACAGATTGCTACACAGCCCCCTTCAGCCGCGCGCGCATCCACCAGTGAGTGCCGGGGCGGGCGGGCAGTGCCACGCACCACAAGGGCTTCTGTTCCCCACTTCTGAGCAAGGGCCAGAGAGGGAGCTGCTGACAGATGGTCACTGGCAATACCAAGTATCATACTGGATTTTGTCCTCTTCAAGTGAAAATCTGCTCTTTGTTACTTGCTACTTGGTGATCACTCAGTAACATAATCTGAAATTTGATGGAAAGATGAATGTTGCCATTTTAGTTTAGAAGTTTTTTGGTTTTTTGTTCCCTTACATCACAAAATGCAAATACTTGCTCAAGTTTTCTGTGCTTATTACTTACTTTACATAGGCAAAAACCTGTTGAGATTTGGAACAACAGAAGCAAGCTATGACCAGTGATGATTTTCTTTTTCTCTCTTACCAGATTTGCATTTAAAAAGATCCATTGGCTCTGAAAATACAAATATATATACAACAAAACTATATGTTCAAATCAGCATGTTGACAATGCTATATTTAAAATATGACATAATTTTTTTCAGTACCTATAAAGATAGGTTTTAAAATTCTGTTTCTTAAAGTTATTTTGCGATAACTGTTTTAGGAGACAAAAGTTAATTTAAAGTAGAAATATGAATTAGGATAAATAGGATTTTCCACTCAGTAAAGAACCTAAATGGTAGTGAACTGACTTTACCCCAGAAAAGCAGAGTAATTGCATTATAGTGTCAATTTTTTTTCCCAGTAATTTACCATACTGCACTGGATCAATCCCCTGGTTTTGGTGTTTTTTTCTCAATCAGCTCAGCTGATGTAATGAATTGTAGTAGCATCACTTTTGGCACAGCTGAGCAGGAAGAAGCCCCTGCATATCAGATTTCTCGTGTCCAGAATGGAGCCATCTGGCCAAGGCTGCTTTACTTGGCTGGCTCCATCCTGGGATCCTCTAAGGGAAAATGGTTGTGGAGTTGCTTCCCAAGTCTCCAGTGCGTGGATTTTAAATTTTTTTTTAATAGTAATTTTGGTGGTTCCACTGCACAGACAACTGTCAACTCGTAAGTAATTTGAATTTAAGGCCACCACTGTTACTGAAGATCTTTATTTAATTAATTATATCCAGAACAGAAATTAACTAGATAGTAGGATATTTTTGGTTTAATTTGTGATAAGGATAACTTCATTGGACCTGCTGTAACTTTGTATAACGTTATGTCTAAGGAATGTAAACATCCACTAAATCATTGTAAAAAGAAAACACTTGGACCGCTATGTTTCAACGTGTGTGCATTGTTTTGAATATTCAAACATTCTTTATTTTAATAGTTTTACGATAAACAACAAAGACAGCTTCTTCAGCAATTCCACGAGAAGTAGAATTGTGCATCATGTGCTACAGAGAACTAAGTATGAAGATGGAAAATCCAAAATGGGTGAGAATGATGCATTTTTTACCTAACCCAAAGCTATAAAATTGTTCATCTTTAATTGCCTGGAAAAATACTATTTGAATAAACTCAGTTAATTTTTTCCTATTCTTGAAATCTTTTCTTTCACACAGTAACAGAGTTGAAACTATGTCCCATCATTTTCTACCTAAATATCTCTGTGAAAATTTGCAGTATTTTTCACTTAATTACTCATTCATTAAAATAAAATGGAGAGATTATTCTAACTTTACATTGTTGAGAGCCACAGTAAGGGTTACATTGACCTCAGAAAGCTGACAGTTTTCAGGGACTGATCCTAGTATTTCAGCCACTATCCATCAGTTTCAGTCCAGCAGAATCAATCTGTGCTACACTTGATTTATTTGAGGTGTCTGTGTAGCTCAGAGACAGCTGATCTAAGACTGAATTTGCTTTCTATCAACACTCATAATACAGTGTTAGTTTGTAGAAGGTCAAACTACCCATTTTCATTTTCAATGACCAGGGAATGTATGCATGATTTTCTATATTTTCTGCACGAATTAAATTAAAGATTTAATATACAGAACCTTGGATGATTCCAATTACAGAAAACTGTTGCTTGATTTTCTGAACAAAAGCAGCAGTAAGAAAAGCAGGAAGAATAAGTGTTCATATCTAACACCGTTGCAGCTGATGATGGGAAATTTTATTATAAGATTAGTTTAGTATAATTTGTATATCTGAAGAGACAAATCTCTATTCCACCATATGTACCTGTTTCTTTGGGAAACTTTTGGCTACATATTTGCTCTTAAAAGCTATTGAATCTTTTTGTTGTACCTATCAATGGTTATTTATTTTTTTCAAGTTTTATAATGTGCTGTGCTAGTACAACAAATCTGGTTTTGGAAGACTCTAGGAACTGATCCAAAATGCAGTAGTCAGTTTGGCAGAGAACACTGCTCTGATATGAAATTGTCAGCTGGCTTGTATTTAAAAATACCAGGTTTTAGCTGGTAGCTAAATAGCTACCTAATGCTTTTAACCCTGCAGGAGTTTCACTGCCTGAAGGATTCTTTATCCATACCATTCCATCAGATCATCTGGTCATCCATAAAATCTGAATTATATGCTCTGAGGAATACAGTGTGAATGTAACTATTTTCTCTCAATCAATCCTGGTACAAGCACTCAACCCTGAGAGAAAGTTTTCAGGCTTTGGTGCTTTGGCATGTTGCTCTCAGGTTGACAGAGCCAGAAATCTGAAAGCATCAGCAGTACCCGCTGAAGTAGTTGGTGGGGTTATTGATTGTCATCTTCGGCAGCATTCTTGTCATTTAACACTAAGTTACATTCTCCAAATGTGACTTGAAAAATGTCTATGAAAAATTTATATCAGAACTAATGCTTTTTTTGGTTTTTTTTAGGTATTAATAGGTTACTAAATAATGGAACATATGAAGCAGCATTTCCACCACATGAGGTAACCTGGTTAATTTGATTTTTAGTTTCATGTTTAGATTAAAGCTTCCACTACTGGTTTGGGATCTTACTTTAATTCTGTCCTGCAGACTTTTCATTTCATATTGTAATTTGTTGATACTTCTTTTATTTATAGCTTTTACTTTGATACTGGCTTTTAAAATTTTTCACATTTGGATGATTTGGATATTATAATGACATCCTGGGACATTTTCTGGTTTGAATAGGATATTATAATTACTTTTTGATTTTTATGAACTGCACATTGCCTGTTGAGTTCTTAAGGAGAGTATCAGTTGTTCCAAATTGATCCAATTAGTTGTATTAAATTATTTTTGCTTACCACCTACAAAAGGATTTGTTTTTCTAATAGCTTGGCCACTTGATCACAGTTAGGGAGACTGCTTAATTATTTCCTGTTCAATATTTTAAGAATATTTCCGGATAATTTCTAATATGCACTGATACTGTTATTTAGAGATGGTTCTCAAAAAGACTATTCAGGCTGTTGAAGGAGCTGGATTTGGTTTTTATTGTTTTACTCATGTTTCCCTGTTAAGTGTCTGCACATGTCCATTTGGGAAGTCTTCATAGTAAGAAAAAAACAGGGGAGTTGTGGAATCCTCAGGATCATTCCCCCTCAGGGAAATCCCCAGGGCCTTCCCCTGGAGAGACTTACCATAGAGTCTCTCTGCACCTAGGCAGAGGGAAAAGACTTCCCCATGGAGTCTTGCACAACACTAATCCATCCCAGTTCCTTTTCCCATTTGACCCAGCTTCCCCTGGTTTCTCCTTTCCCTGTTTCCTCACTGGCTGTGGTACCACCCCCACAGGCCCCACCATAAAAGCCTTGTGCAGAGCACGTGGTTGGTCTCTTGTTCCTGGTTCCCCTTTGGTGTGCTGAAATAAGCCTCACTGGAACTGACTCTACAGAAGGCCCTCCTGCCTCTCTAGGCTGGGCCAGCTGTGGTGAGTGTGGGGTGTGGACTTGCCTGCTTTGCCTGAATGCTCACCCAAGTAGCTTTTCCACAGGAGATGCTCTTTAAGAAAGGAGATAGAGGTAGCAGCAGCCACCATCTAAACCCCACGCTGCTACACTTGACAATGCTTTTTACAGGAGATTAAAACTGTACTGAAGACTGGAAACCCCCAAAATGAACTAAAAACCTGTGTTTGACTTAAGAGGGTTTTGAGAAAACCCTCTTACGTTGAAAAGAAGCAAGCCACACCTCTTCAGTCTTTGAAATGCTCTCAGGTGTCACAGACATATTTTCTGAAAAATCCTTTCACTAGGATCTTTTCTCCTGAGAAGCTGGGAAGCTTCAGCTTCTCCATGTTTTGCTACTTTGGAATGTGATTTGGAGAATTGTTTACCCAGCATGTGAATTGTTTTTACTTGATGACCAGTGATGGCCAGCTGTGTCGAGGCTGTGAGCAGTCACAAGACTTCATTATTCATTCCTTCCTTTGTAACCTTCTGAGGTCTCCTCGCTCTTTCTTTAGTATAGTTTTAATATATCATTTTCTTTTAATATATATCATAAAATAATAAATCAGCCTTCTGAAACATGGAGTCAAGATTCTCATCTCTTCCCTTGTCGGGGTTGTCTGCAAATTCCACACTCAGGAACATGGTGGTTGCAGCTCTGAACTCTAGGTGTTTCAGCTGAATATTGCGACTTGGTTTCATGTTTCAAAGGCTTTACAAATGGCTGAAAGTATTTTTTAATTATTAAATACTTTAGTTTTAATAATTAATTACTAGGAATTCAGAGAAGGAGTATTTTAGATAAATAATGTAGCATCATTGTTAATGCTTCAGCTGTGCTTTACTGACTTCAGGGAAAAGCTGGCTGTACTGCCATAAAAGCCTGTGAAGCTTTCTCTGGCATCAAAGCCATGCTGTCATATCCATTTTACATGTTCCTTTGTTATGGCATAAGCTACTGTTTCCACATCTCAGTTAAAATTAGTGAAATCATAGTTTTAAGCCACTGTTACCTTAATTGCTCCTTGACTGATGCTAAGGACTAGTGGTGGAATACTCACTTTATTTTTTTTTTCTTTTCCACATGAACAAATAAGAGTGAAAATTCAATCCCAGTGGGAATGCTGAGACTTTAACTCTTTTATGGATAACAGTGCAGAAAGAAGCAGGAAAAAAAAATGAAAGCATTTAATACTGGGTAATGCTTTGCAGTCATTTATCCAGCTGCTGTGAGAATAATTTGATGTTCTCTTCCTGGATGTTCCTAGATGCTGCAAAGGTCACACTCAGTGTTGGCATCTTTGGTATGCTGCTGTATTGACTGTAAAGAGATACGAGTAGACTTGGACTTTTTGCTATGTTTAGCTTTGTTTTTAACTCATTCTCCTAAGTCAGAGAATCAGCAGATTGCAACAAGCTGATGGTGTTCTTTGAACTTTGAGGAGTGCTCAAGATTTCAAATACCTGATAAAAATCTAAATGGCTTAGTTACCTGCATCTTACAGGGTCAAGGATCTGTCTGATCACTAACTGAGGTGGGTGCTGGAGAACTCTGCTCTCCTCACAA
This sequence comes from Calcarius lapponicus, assembly GCA_039654755.1. Lineage (NCBI taxonomy): Eukaryota > Metazoa > Chordata > Aves > Passeriformes > Fringillidae > Calcarius > Calcarius lapponicus. The sequence continues at coordinate 285,987 of CM077468.1, read as the reverse complement.
GACAATTACTTGGCTCATTTGCAGTCAACAATTGCTGAAATATTTTCTTTTCCACTGCTGAGTGATGGAAGTTTATTGGGGAAAAAGTTCAACTAAGGGATATGTCCTGCTTCAGAATTGGAGCAAAATTATAAATGCAAGAGATTCTGCTGAAGATGATTCTAGCAAATGTGTGTGATTGACTGCCAAGCATGAGGCAATTGTTATAGTCTGTTAGGTGGTTTGTAAATGTCAGACATGGCCTGAAGGACTCCTTTTGCATCAGACTGACTCTGTTTTGCTTTTAATGCCTCGAGAGTCCTATGTAGCTTCAAAATAATGCCAATTCCATTTCCTTCATCTTAGAAAGTATGTACCACAGAAAGAATATATTTTTCTATACCTTCAACAGCAGTGAAAGAAAGTGATAGAAAATGTCTAGGAGAAGAGAGCTGACATACTAGAAATTTTTAAAATTTTATAGAAGAAATAAAAATATGCCACAAGCATTTCTTGAAAAATTTAAATAGATGAAAGCATAGAAGTAGGCATCTATTAGTGAAATAAAACCAGAGCTGAGTACTTCTTTAAAGTCTTGTATTAATATGTTTCAGTCATTAATTATTAAGAAACCATTTCAGAAGTGTATGTTACGCTGCCTCTTGTGTCAGGCTTACCTTAGCTCCTGATGACATGTTCCAGATGTGCCCAGAGTAAGAGACCTATTTATTAAATATAAAGAACATTTCTATTAAAATTATAATCAAAAATACCTAAGAAACATATAAATTTTCCTTAGTGCCTGGTAACGTACTTACATTTCTTTGTGGGTTTTTTTCAGGGAAGCCACAAAAGCAGGCATCCCATCAAAACACATGGAGCACAGAATCACAGACACCTCTTGTACGAGCGCTGGGCACGGTGGGGAATGTGGTACAAATACCAACCTCTTGATTTAATCAGGTATTAGTACTTTGAAGATTTTCTCTGGTACAAAAAGCCTGGAAACAGTGTGCTAACTATATTCATAAGTTCCTTGTGCTTTCCTGTAACATTTAGATATTCCCTGTTATTGGGTAAGGCTGGGATACTTGAAGTTGCTTATTTTGGGTGGTCTTTTGTAGGTTAATTTCAAATGAGTCCGCTTAAAGAACATAGTTCCAACTGCTCAAGAATTTGCAGTGTGAAACTTAAAATACAAACCCCTAATGTGGTCTGCTGATGGGAGACACTTCCCTGTTGTGAGAGCACCTTTGAAAGCAGACTCTTATCCACATGGACAGAGTTACCAGATGCGGAGCACTTAAAATGTAATCCAATTTTAACCTTTCCATGTGGGTTTAAATAACTCTTACTTATGTCTTAGTGTCATAGGCTCCAAATGTAAAATAGAGAAATACGTATAATTTAAGTTAAATAATGATGATGTTTGGGTTTCACAGTTTCCTCCTCTGACATTGAATACCAGTAATTCATTTTCCTTGCTGTAAGTTTTTATTCCTGTTCTGAGTCATAACTGGTTATTGGTGGAGCTAAGCATGTGCCATGGGGCAATTTTATGCTGTTTCATCCTTGATTGACTTTCTGATCACTGCTATTTCATCTGTTCTGGCAATTGATACCCAAGTTTTGAAGAATTAAAGTTCAGTCTTCAGCTTGTGTTTTCAGAGCATTGTTTTCACTTATAGTAGTTGGAAATATGTCATATTATCTATGTATGATTATCTATCATAAATGTTTTTTTTAAATTGAATACTTAGGTCATACTAACTTACTTTATCCCTTTCCAGATTTTTTCTCTCTGTGTACATCCATCTGTCTGTCTATCCTCTGTTTAATATTGTTGCTACTAGTCCATTTACTTAGTCATTGCAAGAACATGACAATTACAGAGGCACTGCAGTTATATCCTTCTTCTCGTAAATCTGCAGTTAGTGTCAGTAAAATATTACGCTAGCCTCAAAACAACCTGTTTGGTAAAGTGACAATTTTGCCAGAAATTTGTAATGATAGTTCCTTGTTAGAATTATTCTACTACTGTGACAGTAGAGATAGATAGAGGTCACCATAAAATTTAGTTTTAAACAATATATGTGTTTCCTTTTCATGTAGGCGATACTTTGGTGAAAAAATTGGACTGTATTTTGCCTGGCTGGGATGGTATACTGGAATGCTTATTCCTGCTGCCCTGGTTGGGCTCTTCGTTTTCCTCTATGGATTATTTACAATGGATTCCAGCCAAGTAAGGTAAAATTCTATTGAATAATATGTAACAGCCTATTGTTAATTAAGAACAGTCTGGCACAACTTAGATTGCTGTACTTTTAAATGTTTTGCAGATACGGTAATAATGTAAGAATAGCCTAAATAGAATATTGGGTCTTTGAGTCAAGTATTTATACTTTGTACATTTGTTTTGCGTCAAGGCAAATGTGTACTGCTGGCAGTGGCCGTTCTTATCGCTGCATTGCAGTGATTCCCACTAAGGAAAAACAGATCAGTGTGTAAGGACCAATGCTCATGTTGCAGATACTGCAGTAGTTGTTGATCTAATTAAGGCTAATGGGTGAAAAAACAGCCATATTCCCTCATTACCTCCATCTTCCTATAACTTCCAGAGTGTAGTACAGTCACTAAACTTCAACTTTGGCCTATGTCTTTTTTTCCTTCTTTGTTAATAGTGGCAAGCTTGGACTCTAACAAAATTCTTATCTGTGTCAATGTAACTTGCAGCCAAGAGACTCAGGTTCAGGGAGATTGCAACCACATCAAGTGAACCAAGTTTTCAAGTTTCCCACTTTTGTGATTTTGCTCTGGGTAGGGTTCTGTGTCCATTTAGATGTTGTGATGAGGGTACTCAAGTGCTGACTGTACTTCTGGGAACTCTGAGGATCCACTGTACTGCAGAGTATTCCATTAGATGTTATCAGACAGTATCAGTATCTGTTCTTACAATTGCAGCTGTTGCTCGAAGCAGTTTGGGTGTTTCGGCTGTATGTATATTTGGAATCAGATTTCATCGAAAATGTTGTTTCTCTGGCTTTGAGCAAGACCATATTCAAGTTTTATCTAAGGAGTTTTCTTTAACTTCTATTTCACAGTGAGTTATTATATTCTACAGTGCTGTATTGAACACTTAAGCTTGCTTTGTACAGCAAACTCCTGAGAAACTGTACTAATTCAAACAACGTTAAATATAGTTAAATGCAATAAACTTAACAGCCAGGAAATGATGCTATCTTTAAGATACTGTCTTGGGATTGTTTTTCATCATAAATGTCTTCAAAATGCAGCGGACCTAAAGTTGAGGATCCGCCTGTTCTTAGAGCACAGGGACCACAACTGTTGAACTGTCAATCTTGTATTTGTCACATGTACCATGGCACAGTTCCAGCAAAGGGGGAACAAGGGGCCATAATCTAGTATTATCAAGGTATAGCTTAGTATTTCTTCCTTGTGGTTGAGAAAGGTGTGTCATTGGCAAATCCCCAAGAGAAAGAACAAAATTTCTAATCATTTCATTCTTTCAAATTGTAAGCTCTTACATGCTTTTATATCATAGAACCATAGAATATCCTGGGTTTGAAGGGATTCACAAGGATCATTGAAGCTCCTGGGGCCGCATAGGACAGCCCCAAGAATCCCACCATGTGCCTGAGATCATTGTTCAAATCCTTTTTGGACTCTGTCAGTCTTGGTACTGTGACCACTTTTCTGGGGAATTTGTTCCAGTCCCCAGCTGCCCTGTGATTGGAAAACCTTTTTCTAACATCTAACCTACAGCTCCTCTGACATAGCTTCATGCATTCCCTCTGGTCAGGACCAGAAGGAAAGGAAGCTGTTAGATTCCAGCTTTTAGATTCCAGGTGTTAGATTCCAGCTCTTGGACTGCTGTGAGATCTCCCCTCAGTCTCCTATTTGCCAGGCTGAACAAGCCAAGTGATTTCAGCTGCTCCTCATATGGCTTCCCCCTTAGACCCTTCACCATCTTTGTGGCCCTCGTTTGGAGACACTCTTAAGAGCTTTATATCTTTCTTATATTGTGGCTCCCAAAATCGCACACCGTATTCGAGGTGAGGCTGCACCAGCACAGAATAGAACAGGACAATCACCTCCTGTGTGTCATTTGCTTCTCCCAGTAAGACTTGTAGGTACAACTCATTTTTAACAGAAAAATGCAGTTCTCTTCCTTGCTGAAGGTTGCAGGGTGTTGCAAATGCACAGAGATAGGCTAGTTTTTGAGGGTTTCTGTCCTCAGTTTTTTTCCTTGAATGCTTCTTAGTAGCTGCAGAGAAAACACAGGCAAAGAACATTTGAGTGTGTTCCTGTGGGGCTGGTTCTATTGGCGCTCATCCTGGGGCACCTCAGTGTTGTGCTGTGCTACACAGAGTGCCAGTGTGCCCCAGGTCTCCGTGCTCTGTGTGAGAAACAAGAAGTTAGGTAAACTCTCATCTAAGCCCTGTATGCCTGCAAGGGAAGGTGAATATTCATATATTTATTGTAGCTATCATTAGCCAGTGTTCATTTCACAGTGCTGTCAGAGGATGGGTTATGGCAGAAGTCCTAACCAGGTGCTCTGTGGCAGCTCCACATCTGTAATCTGGATGTGTTAATTCTGTGGAGAAGGTGCTACCTGCCTTTGATTGTGTGAATGTGTGCAGTCCCTCTGGTCAGTCGTGGCACAGCACTGTCCTGTCAGTGCATTGCTACAACTGTGTTAGTAAGAGCAGCTGTGAAATGTGTGACTCAAGCTGATTATGCCTGGCTGATAAAATATATGTAGATGTTTTCTGTATCACCTTTAGGCAATTCTAAAGGCCACTGATAACAGATATTGTTGCCACATCCTTGCCATATTTTTTTTACTTAGCCTGGAAGGTGTAAGTAAGGATTAGACAAAAACTTTGTACCTAGAGCAGATAGGAGTCATCCATTAGCAGGTAGATGGACTGCACACCTGTTCTTATTCTTGCTGTTGTCTGGGATTGAGACATTATTTATCTGGTGTTTCTGCATTCTTTTAAAGAAAATTCTAGATAAACATTTTTAAGAGTATTAAAATCTATCATTTGATTTTAAACACTTCAGCTATCGCCATACACAAATGCAGTGTTAAATGGCAATCTGGAAGAAACAGAATTGGATATGTTACCTTAAAAAAATCTAAACACAGGAAACCCAGTGGAAATCAGAAATTGAAACACAATGTTGGACCGTTATGGCAATGTCAGAACTGGCGTGTTGCCCCAGATTGAATATTTTCTGCTGAACACTGTTTCATGTGAAACAGGTTTGTAATGCCTGATATGAGGAATCCATGGCTATTAGGAAGTGTTGATTTAAGTATGATAAATTCCATCATAAAACCCTATTTTTTATCTGTCTTGTGTACTACACAATTTGAACTTAAGAGATGATCAAATCAGTTTTGCAGAAGTGATGTGCCTTCACCTCTCAGATGACCAAATCAGTTTTTCCTCAGTGATGTGCCTTCCCCTCTCAGGTGCAGGAAGCTGCCTTCAGCCCACCTCTAGTGGCTGCAGGCAGGAAATGATCTTTTTTTTTTTTTTTCCAGATATCCAGCACAGTTTCAATAGAGAAGTAATAAGCAAATGCAGGAATATGTACTGCCATAGAACCAAACACTGCTTACCATGCCAGCCATAGGTTTTGTGCAGCAGTAATTCAAGGGTGATGCAGAATGATGTCACATCTAAGAATTATTTTGTCTTGTTTGTGATTTGTCCAAGTGCCTGCCTCTGCTCCATGCTCAGAGTCTGCTAGCAGTTGTCTCTCTCTCTCTCTATTTATATATACATATAAAAACATGATATAAATATATACTACATGTGTGATTTATATATGTATGTATCAGCCTATGTCAGGAGCCCAGCTCAGCACAGGGCCATGAGTCTCTGCCCCCTCTGTATAAGAAGATTCTCTCTATAGTTCATCTCTCTGGCTGCCATGGGCAAGGTGGAAATGGAGAAGAAGGAAGGCTACCACCAAAAGGGAGCAAATATCCCCCTCTCATACTGACTTTTGCATCTTGTCATAGTATCTCTCTTCTTTGCTCGATTACATGCAAATGATGTCATTTGATTGAGATCAATGTAGATGTACCCGTGTTGTCTATCCTCTGAATGTTCAGTATCTTATAATAATTTAGAAAAATAGGCTGTAAATGCATTTGAAGGGTGTTGAGCAATTTTTTGTTTTTCTGTTTGAGATATTTGGGAGAGAATTTACTAGTGTGAGAAGTGTAACATGATGCCCAGAAATATTGTATGCTACTCTATGGCCCATAGTGTTCAGGTTCCTGATTTGGGCTTAGGCTTTCCAAGCCAAATATTCACTTTTAATTTATTTGCTCAGCTTTGTGGTGCACGCACTGTTGACAAACAGAGAATATCAATGGCATAACTCAGAAAACCTTGTGAATGCTAGAAGTGTTTTTATAACCTTTCTTTTCCTCTCTCATACTAAAGCAAAGAGATCTGCGAGGCAAATGAAACCATTATGTGCCCTATGTGTGAGCGCAATTGCACACTACAGAAACTCAATGAAAGCTGCATATATGCCAAGGTAATTATTGTGTTTTTGCAATCAAGATGATTGTGGCTGTAAAATGGCTGCCCTTGTTTCTGCCAAGTTTCCTAAAAAGCATATTGTTTCTCTAGAGTTGTTGTTTTCAGCCTTTGCAATACATCTTTCTAATAAGGGAGCGCTCTGAAGCGATCAGGGGTTTTTCTAAAATTCCTTTCTCTGAGCGTTTCCTTATTAATAGATTCATATTATTTTCATCAACTTATTAATTCCTCTGTGAGGACTTCATAATTAAACTTTTTGTAAGGTTTTTCCTACTTTTATCTGTAAATATCTTGTTACGCTGTTTCCTTTGCTTATTTTCTATTTGAATTTTTGCTCCTGCTTTGATCGGTCAAACTAATGAGATTTTATACAATTGAATATTTTGCTGCAAGAATCTGTTCTTCAAACTTAAATAATCACACCAGAAATTGCTAAATACCTAGGTAGAAGAACAAAATGGAATCAAGAGACAATAAGTATGTAGATGGAGAAAAGTGAAGAGGTTTTTTAGCTCATAAAAACCTTAAAATAGAAATGGTTGAGATTAAGTTTGACCTACCATATGACAAGAATTCTGGATGAAATTTTAGTCTGTCTGGACATGGACAAAACAAGAATTGTGGATGAAATTTTAGTCTGTTTGGACATGGACAAAACAACTCAGTGTCTGTGAAATGAAATGACTGGTGATGCATGAAGTAATAGTCTGGAACAGCAGATTTCAAATTATACTGGAAGTCAGAGTGTGACATTGACCAACCTTGGTAGAAGAAACATGCTAGGAGGACTAGTTATGAGAAAGCTTAGCTTTTGTTTTCTGATGCCAGTTGCGTACTCTGGGACTATTTGGGGCAAAAGATGAGGTGGCAGTACTATTTTTTCCTGATGTGTTCATTTTTTTATTCAGGTTACCCATTTGTTTGATAACGGAGGGACTGTCTTCTTTGCAATTTTCATGGCAATTTGGGGTAAGTACATTTTTTCCTGTTTTTTTGTTTTGTTTTGTTTTTTTAGTTCACCTGACCTTTTTATATGATTACTTGACAAAGGAGATTATAGCTCTGGATAAAAGTTAAAGAAGGATTATGATTTTGCCACACAAACTATTTTTTTTCATTTTCATTAACTTAAATTTCTATGCTAGTAATGGCTAACGCCTTTTATGTAAATGTATGTATATATACACCTAATGTAATGATTTTCTTTAGGGTCCTAAATGTCTTTAAGCCTGAATTTGATATTATTTAGGCCGAAGTCCATCTGGAGGAAAACATGTGGGTTGTGTTACTGATCTTGAGCCAATATCAAAATCACATCTTGTGAGGATTCTTACAGAATAAATGAGAATGGTTTTATGGAAACTAATTAGAGGAAGGTATAGGAAATGTTTGAGGTTAAGTGCTTACTGCAGTTAAGGTGTTTCCATTGAAATTCTCAGTCTGAATCTCTTGTTATGTTCCCACTGCACACATCACACACATTGTGTTGTGCAGCTCAAAGCCAAGCAGGGGCACATCCACAGAGGACACTGCTGAGCAGGAGTTACCAAAGCAGTCCTGCCTCTCAGTGTAATAGTGCCATAAAAGACAGATTTAATAGGCCCGGCATTAAATCCTCAGTAGAATTAGCTTTCACTGCAGCTAAGAGGATTTTGCTGCTGGGAAATAGGGAAGAAGACAGACCCAGAGATAATTGGTTCTACCAATGAACGTTTGTCTGTGTAAACACTGGGAAAATGACACTAGTTCACATGCATAGAGCTGTCTGCATTCAAGCCAGAGTTTCACAGTTTTGAATGAAATGGTACACAACAGCTTTTTTTATATAACGTGTATGAATAAGTATTAATGACTCTAACTTAAAGTAAGAACAAATGTCACAAATTTTGGAGGCTGACATAAGTAAAAGTGAGTAACAATATACAAACAACAGCAAAATATCAAATAGGTACATGGAGAACAGAAGCACATCCCCATACATGCAAAAATTATGATTAGGTTGTTAAAAATTAACATGCTATAGCTAAAGGGTACACTTCGATTAATTTCCTCATTCATACGTCTTCATTTACTGCTAATCTTGCAATTACTGTCTTCCAATTCATAATTATTATTTTGAAAAATTCCTAAAATACAGTGCATTTAATTATATAGTTAGCATTGCAGACAACAGAGGTAGCTTCTTAGCATCTCCTCATCTCTAAGTTCTCCTTCAAGAGAGCTCTTTCCATTTTCATCTGAGGCCAAGATTCAAGTGTGAGGAGGAATTTGCTTGTATGACACTGCTTTACCACAGGAAAGATGGTATTATATGGGCTAAGGAAAGTGAAAGGTGAGCATTGCATTTTTTCTTCATTTCAAGCATCAGAGTGATATTCTCATGTAATATAGGTGAATCTGTCTCAGATTTTCAGTCTGCTACCAGACATGTTGGGTACTATGTTAGAAATTGGGTCCTGGTATAGATGGGGCATACGCTGTTTTTATGACTGAACTCAAAAAAAAAAAAAAGGCAAGTTTGCATATATGGGCTGAAATCTTTAATATTTAAAATAAATACCTGTTTTGCTCATATTCAGTATGACTGACATAGTTTCTCCCTGGGGTGTTATGTGCATGTAATTGACTCACATATTGAATAAAACCTCATGGCAACATTCGCAGACAGTTAGTGAGATAATTCCATTCCTTCAGTGTGATCCACAGTCTCCACACCAATTAAAGTGTTTTAGCAGAGTGTATTAACCCAGGCACGTCCCTCATGGGTAGTTTTCTCTGCTCTTTATTTATTTTATTCTGTGCCTTTACAATTGTTTCTTTTACATATTCTTTCTTTCTATTTAGACACATCTGGTAATTGCAAGCAGATAAGCCATGCAATTATTTGCTTTATATTGCCATAATTTTACTCCTCAGCTGGACAGAGCTGGACCATACTTTTTGGGATGCCTATATATATGTATCAGAGATAATTCCCTTCCTCTCTTGTTAAGTATTTCTTCTATCTACTGTACTGCCACGTTTTAAATAATTTCTACAGATCTAGCCTGCAATTCAAACAACAGATTTGTTTGACAGAGGAATAGAAACTTGTCATCTTTTTTCCCATTGATAGTGATAGTAAATCAGGGTCATCTAGTCAAAGATTAGATGTAGCTCATTTTACTCAGTAATTCCATTCTCCCCAGCAAACTTCAAGTAATCCAAGTAAATCTAATCAGTCTTGGCATATTCACTGAAGAAGGTACAGATGTAAATTTGGGAAAATAATGACCCGAGTCATTTTTCAGATGGAAATTATATTCGAATGGAATAGTTTCACTTCAAAGTAGGGAAGTTGAGGATGTTTTTTTGTATTGATACTAAAATATCATTGCAGTCCTGGTCAAATGTTTCTCTGTTACATTGTTGACCAAAGTTACACAAAGCAGAATCTTACCCGGGCACTGTTTTTCTTTTGTTATTTCTAAGAAAGCAAGCATAATATCCTTCCAGGAAAAGCAGAGGTTGATCATTTAATTACATAGTAGAGGAGTGATGCTCTGCTACTGAACCCTGCCTGTTGTATATTGGTGTGTCTTGTGATTTTTCCTTACTTTTCAAGACATTGTTTGCACAGTAATGGCTGCAAGGTAACAATAGCCAGATTGTTTTGGGAAAAATGAAAGGGGTGTAGATAACAGGCAAAATATAATCTGAAGCAAGCATTGCAATGAAGAGTGGGATGGTGTGATGTCAGCCATTGGAATGCCATCAGATGGGCACCCTGCATTGTCTTCCTCTGTCTTGTCTGCTGTGAGGCGCCTCTGACTCTGATCATATGGTGCAAGAGAGTTGTCTTAGTGAAGAACTGAAGGAATAACATAACAATTTTTTTCAATTTTTTTTATATATGGCTTGAAAGATTTGAATCCCTGTCTCCTGGGTACCTCATGGTTTAATTCAGCAGTCCCTCTCATGTATCGCATCTAAGTCCAATTAACTGCTTTCTGACATAGGGGAGAGGAAGAGATGAGGGCCCTGATTCATTGTTTCTGAAGATAACTCATGTCCTTCTAGCAACACCCATTCAGCACTCACATGGGTGGTCAGCTTTCAAAGCTGCATCCTAATCTGATGTTCTAGCATCTTTCAGCTCTTGCTTTTGAGCTGGAAAGGGCATATTGCCGATATTTATTTTGTTTTTATTTTCTATGAGAAAAAAGGCGTGTTTGGCCTCTCAGTAACTGTTTAAATATTTAAAAATAAGGACCAGGAACATGATACAGATGTTTGGACTATAATTGCACTTCAATACAAGTTTTTACATACTCATGGAGAAGACAAAAGCAGTCCTCTTTTTAAACCTCTTAAAAATATTTTTACTTCTGAAAACAGATGTAGCTTCATCCCTAATTTTGTAACTGACATTGGATGACTAAAGAGTCTAGTTTTTTTCAGTTAATCAAGGCTTGGGAGAGCTTTTGAGCTATAATTTTAAACTTGCCCACAATTCTTTGAACGGGGTAACTGATACGATTTTCCTGATATTTCAGAGCATAAAAAATAACTTATAGGGAAGAGATACAGAGTTAAGAGGCGTATTGGTTAAGGTAAAATTTTTAAATAATAAATTAATCTCAGTTGAAACCTAGTTTGACTGGAGTTGATGATATCCTAATAATTCAGTAAGATGAGACAATTTAAGCAGTCCTGTGCAGAAATGAGGAACACTTATGCAAAACACTTGTGCTGTTCCTTACCTGGGTCACTCCTTGTGTCAGCATAGAGATGTCTGTGGGAAATAGGAATTTTTTGTGGGAAAATGGATCAGGCCTCCTTGTAGCACATGTAAAATATCCAACCAGGCCAATCAATACAGATCCCAAAATGGCTCCTGCAGAGATGCCAGCTATTACTTCTTCTCTGTTGTTTCTGTCTGTGAGAAAAAGAAACAAAGATGAAACAGTTGAATGGGAATAATAAATCTATAAAAGCAGTGAGTGAGACTTTTTGTCAAGGGTCTGAAACACTTTGCAAGCTATAAGTAAAGCAGCCTTTCTGCAGAAACTTTCTGCATTTGTAAATGAAAGCAGACATCTCCATCCTTGAAGTTTGGGGGACTAATGGGGATTTAGGAAAAATAAAAAGGCATCTAAATGAGTTTTTAATCAAATAAAAAGGTTTCAGGTTTAATTCCTGAATCACAACTATTTTTAATTAAAAAACCAGTAACCATTCTTTGAATGCAATTATTTGTAAGCATTTAAGACAGCAGTTAAAATTGCAGCCTCTGAATTTCAGTTTCTATGTGTGCAAAGTTAAAAATCCAGTAATGTTTCATGCATGTGTTCAATTAGCAGAATAAATGCATTTCTTCAAGATTTTCCCTCAAATTTTGTAAAACTTTTCTTCAAGATACTCACTTTTTCTTGGAAGTGAACGTGCTCTCCAACTCTCATTCCTTTTCAATTGATGTTAGCTAAAAATCAGGTGCCTTGTAATTATTATCTATGTATTAACTATGATGGGAAACATGAAAGTCTGATGATCCTTCAGTTCTTAGCACAAACTGTACTTTCAGTCCTGTGTTAAAAGCTTGAAAGCTAATTAATGCAAAAAATTACTGTGCCTTCTAATCTTTTCTTTTTCTGAAGACCTGATTCAGAATAGCAGGATAGAAAAGTGCAGTGACAACTTGATGTTCCATTGTTTTCCCACGCATACTTAACTTGGTAATTAAATGCACAATGAGTAATTCCTTTGTAACTGTTTATAAGAAGTCATCTTTGGTCACAAAAATTTCTGAACTTTAATAAGTTGATGTGCTGTGTGCTTTAAATCTAATTTCTACACATCTGTTTTGAAGGTCCATTCCAGTGAAAATAGGCAATATCTGTCACTAGGTTCTCCCACTCTGGGAAGTGTTAAATAATTAATTAAAGTGTAAATAATTTGAAAAGTACATGTTTTATTTTGGGTGAGCTTTAGTTTTAGTCTGTACTAGATCACTTGTAAGTTCACATGTCTCATAAAGCCTCCAGTTCAATTTAAAAAAAGGTTTTATTTCAGCATTGCATAATTTTATTGTACCACTTGGATTTTAGTTAGGTCCTTACCTTCATTGGCATCTTTTGGTGATGCAGTAGGAGGGTTGCTGGAATTATGATTTAGCTTTGTTGTCTGCTGAATGGGGTTGAAATTTGGGATAGGACTGTCCTACTTCACCATGGGTAATGTGAGAATGACACTGATGGGGAACAACGTGGTGGGTTTGACTGAAGAGTTATCACTGGGAGCACTAAAGCCCCAGGGATGGTATGAATGACTGTGGTGCCACTATGGCAGGAGATGTAGCTGCAGCACTTTTGGTCACTTCAGAAAAGTCACCTAGTTCTAAATGTTGCTAAAGACATTCTGTGGGTATTTGTAACTGAGTTATTCCATTTTTTTGACACATTTGAAGAGAAGGTGGTGCCATCAGAGGGCCTCAGGGATCTGCTTTTTGCCACACTGGTAATTTCTGTTCTTTTCACTACATTCTCTTTGACACTGGCAGCTGCTGGTGGAGCATGACTTGTGGTAGAAGGATTTACTGTGGTAGTCATATGCAGAACAAATCTCTGTGAATTTAGCTGCACTGGAGACTGATGGTTTTTTGTAATTGAACTATTTCACTTGCTTGTTTCTTTTACTTCTCCAGCCTCAGTATTGCTTCTGTTCCATTGCAGTTACAAGCAGATAAATAAGAGTTGCTCCACAGGAGGGTTGCGTGGTGATGTCCCTAAGTGTTAATGACATAAGAATCACCTAAAATAATATTGTTGAGCAACAAAATTGATGTCATCTTGATCAATATCAATTGCAATATTGATCTCAGTGTGCTGATGGAGATGTTGAAGGATAGCTCAGGTGGCTGGAATGTTGTCATGGAGGGCTACACACACTGCTTAGGATAGACAGACCAGGAAGGACATGGTGACAGAGTTGTCCTGTGTGAGGCAAGGCTTGGAATGTATCCAGCTCTGACTTGGGGTAGGAGTAAGGCAAGAACTTTACGGGTCAGGATAAGGGGGATTATTCGTAAGGGTGACACTGTTGTGGGTGTTTGCTAGAGGCCAGCTGACCAGGAATAAAAATTGGATGAGGTCTTCTGTGGACAGCTTGAAGCAGCCTCAAAGTCACAGCACTGGTTCTTGTGAGGGACTTTACCTACCTTGACATCTGCTGGAGAAGCAACACAGCAAAGCACAAACGGACCAGGAGGTTCCTGGAGAGCATTAATTACAACTTTCTGAAACAGGCAGTAGAGGATTCCCCAAGGAGTGGCATGTTGCTTGACCTCACACAAACAAACAGGAAAGTCTTGTTGGAGATGTGAAGGTTGGGAGCCACCTTGGCTGCAGGGATCTATATATGAAACAGATTGGGATCATCCAGTTTTTAACTCCCACACATGAACTCTCATATGACAGCACAGTAAATTCTATAGTAAGTTATTCTTCAGCATCATTAATTATTTGGATGTCCATGTATGTGGGCACTTCACCACCTGAATGAAGGAGATTTATACCTGAAAAAGTAACTTATTTCTTTTGTGTTCAAGCCTCTCCTACTTTCTTATGCTTTTCCCTACGAGTGATTTTTAGAGGTTTTGTGTTTTGTTGTTTTTCTTTTTTTTTCTTTTATAGTTTTTTGAGGGTTTTTTGGGTTTTTGTTTGTTTTTTTTTTGTTTGTTTGTTTGTTTTGTTTTGGGCAGGGGGAAGAGAGAATTAAGGACTAGTTTTCTTAATTTGTTTGTTAGGGTTTTTTTATTGAGTTGTGTATTATCCCCAGCTTAGCTTCTTTGTATGTAACACTTAAGAGCAATGTGAAGAGCATATATTATATAAATAAGTAATGTATAATTATGTAGATATAGGTATAATATATATAACTAATTACGATAACTAATTATTTATCAAGTATATATAGAAACCCAAAAAGATATTAAACATAGTACAGAAATATAGATAAAGGAATATGTGACCCTCCTGTTTATTTTGAGTTAGAAATCCTTCTTTTGAGCAGTTGGCTTTCTAGAAGGAAGCAAATTTTCCTACTTCCTATTTGAATTCATTGTTTTTCAAGGAACAATTGGACAATTCTGTGTTTTGTCAGGAGTCACACTGTAAGCAAGGTTACATATCCTCAGTGGCAGACAACAGTGTTTTGGAAATTTGGAGTTATTTATTAGGTGTAATTATCTTATCCAAACCCCTAAGTATATGGAAAAACTGATTATGGTCTCATACCTAAGAATTATTAGAAATAATTGTCTAAAGAATTATTCTAGTAGCAAGACTGCTACAGTATAAAACTGGTATAGCTGGGAAAGAAGTGAGGTTCTTATTTGAACTGAATAAAAGGAGATAGCTCTTGGCTCTTTATTAATAGATATCAGTGTATATGTTTCCTTGTTTCTTCAAGAGAAGATTCTAGGTGTTGAATAAAATGAAAAGCAAAATGATGAATTTAAAGAGATGGCAGTGTCTTATGTTGACAGGTACCTATTTCTGTGCAGCTACTGCAGACAGCAAAAATATGTTTCTTAGATAAACATTGTTAAGTACTGTTTTAAATTTAACAGGGATTATCCTGAAGCTACTTGGAGTGTTGAGATTCTGTGAGGAAAACTGTCAGAAAGTGGCTAATGATATGTTATATTGCTGATTTTCTTAAGATCTGCATGGCCCCTTTTCCCCCCCATAGTTAAAGTACAGTTGTTTTCCGCAGCAACAGTCTTTCTGGAGTTTTGGAAAAGACGGAGAGCTGTATTGACTTATGATTGGGACCTCATAGACTGGGAAGATGAAGAGGTAAGAGGAAACAGAAGTTTACATGTAAACCATGCTATCAGCATGGTTAAAGTCTCAGTATCAATCCATATTGCATGTGGAGTTTGCCATTCAGATCATATTTGTATTTATAGCACTAGCTGCAGAATACAAAGGTATGCTTGAGATTGTACAAGGATACTTTGCTTTTTTGCAACTAACATCATAATTCCAAATATAATTGTACATTTATTAAAAGTATCCTTGGAAAAACTGAGTGCAAATACTTCCTGTACAGAGGACAGTAGCTTTTCTGATGTCAGCACAGATGCCTTTCCGTTCCATGGTGTCTTGTTTTGGAAATTCTGGATCCTGTTTAAAAATAGGACCAAGATAAGCAACAAGAGAGAAACTCGATTTTGTATCCTTGGAGAGGCATAGCTTATCCTTGTACATTCTGCCATCAGCATCAGCAATAATAATTTTTTTTATTTCATAAATTACTAGTCAGCATAGCTGTAGTTTATTTATATTGGTGATTTAATTACAGTTTAAGTCAATAGACTTCACTTGTTTTACAGCTTTCTCTGGATGGGTAGATAGAAGCTGGTGGCTATTTTTAATAAATGCTCTCATAACAAAAACAATACCATTCTAGGTGACCCATGATTCTTTTTAACACCCTCACATAGTGGGGAAGTGTTGCAGTGTGAAGTAATTTCCTCCCAGCCATCCCAGCCCCTCCCAGGTGTGGCAATACCTTCCTCCTCCCCCTCCCCTTTGTCTCCTCCTAAGTGCTGTCAGTCAAAGCTAACATTCCTGCAGGGACACTGCCTGGTTGGCAGAAGTTCAAAAGATGCCCCTCAGTGTCAAGGTCATTGGCCTGTCCTGGGTGTCACTCTTCCCCTGAGACCCTGCCCCTCCCACCTGGTTGGTGGTTCACCTGTCCCTTCCCTCCCCCTGCCCGGGCCTTAAAGCCGAATGCGAAGCACATGGTTTTGTTCAATGGAGCAGATTCCTGATATTCAGATGTCTGTGACCTTGGAATAAAAGTCTGGATCTTAAGCTCCGTTGAATCCGCTCCTTTTCCTCTTCACCTCGCCTAAGGACTTTCTCCCAGAGGTAAACTGAGTTCCTCCAAGCCTGGGTGGCCCAGCCGCTGCATCCAGCCAGCCAGAGATATCTCTGTGGTGAGAACCACCACAGCTGCTGTCTCAGGCCAAGCAGCGAGGGACAGAAGAGCCCAGGCACTTTCCATCCGGTAATATTGGAATTTTATTCCAATTGGGAAGGCTCCTGTGGTTTCTGTTCTTTGGATTTTCAAAAGAGCAAATTATTTAGGCATTTGAGTTACAGTATTATGAAAAATGATCTGTATCAGTGTAATGTTCTACATGTATGTCTGATCCTTGAGAGAAATAAGTAATGCAACAAATAGAATCCACCCTGTCGTTCCAGGAGGAGCTGCGTCCCCAGTTTGAAGCTAAATATTCCCAAGTGGAAAGAGTAAATCCCATCACAGGAAAACCTGAACCTTTTCAGCCTTTCCCTGATAAGCTCAGTCGACTGATGGTGTCTGTCTCAGGAATATTCTTCATGGTGATGTTTAATAGTATTAGAACTGTTGTATTGTAATTCATCTTACTCTGATGTAAATAGTAACTCAGCAGGAGTGCATTCATTAAGATTAGTGGAT
Source organism: Calcarius lapponicus (assembly GCA_039654755.1). Lineage (NCBI taxonomy): Eukaryota > Metazoa > Chordata > Aves > Passeriformes > Fringillidae > Calcarius > Calcarius lapponicus. Next base: position 268,927 of record CM077468.1, on the reverse strand, counting down.
TTACGTAACAGAGGCAAAACTGATTGTCTGTCTTACTGCTTGCTCAGGGATCTCTTTGTTTCCCAAGATGGAATATAGTTATATTGGAAAAGAACAGTAAAGAAATGTTGTAACTCATCTTGGTTTTTTGTTCTCTCAAATTCTGCTCTCCAAAACAAATATCCATCTTTAAAACACTTGTATTATTATTTCAGCGAATATAATTTCAGATGTGATTCCTTTTGTTCTAATACCTCTGCTCATAAATACATACCTGTAGATTTCACTGGTCCTTACTGCAGTGTTTGCAGTCGTGGTGTATCGACTGGTAGCCATGGAGCAGTTTGCTTCTTTCAAGTGGTATTTCATCAAGAAGTATTGGCAGTTTGCAACATCTGGCACTGGAGTCTGTATCAATTTTATGATCATCATGTCACTCAATGTCGTAAGTCTTCTGTTCTTTTAAAGAAGCAGTTAATTTAAAAGAGTAATTTTCAAGAGCTTACTGAGTTACCCATGTATTAGATATATACATGTTCATGCTTTTTCAGGTAGCAGCGTCTGAAGCTAGTATTGCAGTGCATTTTTCTCCTCTGATGCAATGTTTGTTAATGTTTTTCTCTAATTCCTCCTTAATTTGTCACTACACGTCTTTGCTTATGCCACCAAGTTACAAGGGTTTAGACTGCTGCTTTTTACATTTGTTTTTTTTTAATATTACCTTTTGCAGTAGATCTCTAATTGGAGATGTAGTTCTAATTTGAACTACATTATTTTTTTGACTGAGAATTTGGTTTCTAGGTTGTTTTTGATTAATGACTTCTTATTAAAATGCAGCTGTGATATCAGTGTTGCACAGTCCTGGAATCACTGTGATATATGATTTTGGTGTGAAGTTTTTTCTGTCATGTAACAGCACAGGTTTAATCATTTGCCCTTATAGCATTACATGGACAGAAAGTCTGTTATTTCAGCTGCATTATTATTTATCATCTTTCTGTTCCCATGCAAGCGCAAACAGATAAAAAGGAATAATTACCCAGCAAACACTGGCTTTTAGTTCCCTTATGGAATTACACTTGCTGCAATAAGAAATAATTCTTCCAATCAGAGTCTTCTAGTTATTTCTGTTACTATGTATAATCACTCCACATCATAAGATCTATATTCAAGTGAACAAGCAAAGCTATCCAAAATAACTTGCTATTTGTAGTATACCAAAGTAAATATATTTCAGAGTTGGCAACTGCCTGGGGCTAAATGGCATTTAAAATAAACACTTGAGATGGTCAGTATATAGAGAGAAAAGTTTTCAGTACAAGGCTGATATCCTCAGCAAAGGAAAACCGTACTGTGACACCTTGATGCTATAGAGCAAGAGAATACCATGCTTTGATGCTTGTTTTCAATGTGGATTTGTCATCACTACAGCCAGGATGTCTTATACTTCCTCCATTTCATTTCTTTTTTAGGTGTATGAAAAAGTTGCCTATCTCCTGACAGATTTAGGTATGTAGGTCTTTACTAATGGTGTGGTTCTTGCTGGCTGTGGCATATACCTTTATAGCATACTTCTTTATTTACCTTTAAAGAAGTGTTTTGAAAACTTGATCTGTGAAGTGCATTTCTGGCATTTTCCCAAGCAAGTGAGAAATATCACAGAAAGAAAATACATTAGTATTTCAGTGAGAGAAAAAAAATAAAACTAAGGAATTTATTCTTATACTTCTACTTTTAATGTTTCGTGGTATACATTGAAAAATAGTAATCTTATTTTGGAGCGAAAGTCAAAACATTCTTTCTTAGCATACTAAAGGGTGTTTTCTATTTTCCCCAAATGCTTGGTTTATTTTTTATTAATTTTTAATTTAATCTTTCAGATGGAAAAAAATGGGTTAAGATAAAATTAAGCTGTCCCAGATAAAAATGTTGAGTCATGAATTTTATAGTAGCTCCAATTCTGTAGCATTAAAATTTTATACTGAAGCCTCTAGTCATGATTCAATCACAGACATAAAGCTTTCTAGCTTATGAAAAACAAGAAAGCAAAGATAGAATTTAGGATCTCTGGCTGTGTCAATGTGTTACTGTTTAGTGTTTCATTTTACATGCTCACTTTTAGCCCATGTCAAAATATGCAAGTGATTTTATCTTGGTTAAATGCCAGCTGGCTGCTTAAATTCCACAGCTCCCTCTTTTGGTTAAAGTGTTAAACGAGGTGCTCAAAGCTTTATAGTGCTTCACCCAACAGGCAGTAGAACAGGCTAGAAAAATTCAGAACTTATGGCCAACTTTACTTGAATTCTTAAAATATTTTAAAGTATTCTTTCATATAAAAATTATTTCTATTCATTTGCAAGTATTTTGTATTATTACAGGTCATAGAATAGGAAAGAAAATAATTGTTTAAGTGTTTAAGCAGTTTTTTCCCAAAATGCATGAAAGAATTTTTTTCAAAAAAGATTTCTTTAATTAAATATAAAGGAGCATTAGGTGTTTCAGATAGGTAGCTCATTCTTGTTGCTAAGGTGTTTTACATCAGAAAGGCACACCCTTCTGGGAGCAACTGTCCTTATGTAAAGCTAATAGTATCCTGTATATTTCTATCCAAATTTAGTCATCAGTAGACTAGAGTAGTTAAATAGTACAAATTTTAACTGACAGATCCAGGCAGTTTAGACTTACAACTCATATGCTTTTACAACTCATGCGCTTTAAAACTTTTACCAATGTCTATATTCCAAGTTTGATATGTCCATCAAAGATGAATTTTTTAAAAATTAATTTGTAAACATTATCACCAAGTTTTAATTCAGACATAAATAATTTTAAGGAAAAATATCCCAGGCAGTGCAGACCCACACAGAACACTTGTAGCCCTACTGCATGTTTCTACATTTCTTTCCAAAAGAAGCCAAGAGAGAACCTCTGTCCTTTCCTCATTGAATTATAAACTGTTTGGCACTCCTCAAGCTTTATGAAAGAAAACTCTTGAAGATGAAGTAAATGTTTTACAGAAGTATTTAGAGTGAGAAGCTTAGATGAGAAATCAGCTAGCTTTTAGGTGACTCTTTCACCTCTGCTTCCCTGGGCAGCTCTACTGATTCCAAGTGCTTTCGGGTTTGGGGGGGGGGGGGGTTGAGTTGGTTTGGGCTTTGTTTTTTTTGGGGTTTTGTTGTTGTTTGGTTGGGTTATGTGGGGGTTTTTTGTGGTGAGTTTTTTTCCTTGAATGAAGATACATTTAATCTTAGGATAAAAAATTCACACTGGTTTCCAAATTTTTTGTGGAAGTGAAACAGGTATCTTCCCATAGTGTTATGATTTATTCTGAACCAAGGGTTCCTATCTTCTATTTCCATATAGAAACAACATAGTCTAAGCTGAGGCAGTGAAAAGAAATCAATTGCAACATGATGAGGCACCATGACTTAGGACCATTTCTTGTTTTGTTAATATTGATTGATTTGTGAGCAAACTTATGCATAACTCAATTTCATTTTTGCTTATATAATGTATATTATCTTTCTGAAGAGCACCCTAGAACAGAATCTGAGTGGGAAAACAGTTTTGCCTTGAAAATGTTCCTCTTCCAGTTTGTCAATTTGAACAGCTCCATCTTCTACATTGCCTTTTTTCTTGGCAGGTAAGTTATGTTTGCCAATTGCACTTAAAAGAAAACTTGCACAGAGTTCAAAATATTCACTAATTTTATGGATTTGAAGAAAATACGGGGACAGTTTGAATTGTCAAGTTTAGGTACGAGTTGGTTTCTGGGCATAATTAAAACACTAAATATTTCTAAATGTATGGAAGGGTTGGACCATTGAAATGTCTATTCATTAAATTAGAGAGTAAAAATTCTGTTTTTTTATGGGAATGTACATTACTTTGTTACTAAATAAGAAGGCAGAAGTTTTGAGAATGCAGCTGCTTCCTAGATGTGGGTCTGTATTTAGCCCTGTGTTAATAGGCTTTATTAATATTTTCTTGTTTATTCCCCTTGAGTTACATTTCCAGTAATGTATTTCTGTAAATAGTAAATATTGTCTGGCAAAACTTACAGGAAAAAAAAAAGAGCAGGAAGCAGAAATTCCAGCTCCAGTTTTTGTGTGTATCTTTAGGTTAGAGCATGAGATACAGCACAAATCTAATCTTGCTTCATCTTCAGTTCAATTTTGTAATGGTCACGCTTACCTTTCCTGCAGAACCTAGAGAACATTTTGGGGTATCTTCTGTAAAGTTTTATAGTATAAAACTTCAGGATTGTTTGGAAAAAACTAACTAAAACAAAAAGCAAAGAAACAAAAAAAGCCTAGTGGAGACTGTTGGTGAGAATCTGTTTGTTGCATTCAGTGGTGTTCACCATTGTATGGTGCATTCACCATACAATACCAAAATTTCTGTGTGTATTGCTCTCTCCTGTATCTAATAGGACCAGGCATGGGTTTCTTTCTCTCTTTTATAACTTTCATTGTGGTAATCAAGAGCTGGGATTTATTTTACAAATCAAGTGTACACTTCACTTGGGCAAGCAGCTCCCTGTGCTGCAGTTAATTCCTATTAGTTGTAGTGGTTTGCTTGTCTTCTTAGAAGTAGATTAGAGTTTGAATAGCTAACATCTAAAGTCTCTGAAGCTAGGATTTTTATTCAGGACATAACAAAAGTTTAGGATCACTTGCAAAATGATGGTCTTTGTTTGCATTCTGAAACTTCCACATCCCACAGACACCAGATTTAAGCCTGTGTGATTTATTCTGCTGATATTTCCTGAATTCAGTGGATGTTATGAAACAAGTATGATACAGGGTGTTTCTGGAATGTCCACTGAGAAACAGAAATCTTATTTTCCAGATTTGCAGGCCGCCCAGGAAAGTACAACAAGCTTTTTAACAGATGGAGGCTGGAAGAGGTAAACAATCCTGTTTTGTGTTCCTGTGATATTTCCATGAATAAAAAGGAAGTGACTGAAGCCCAGTTTAAAGATTTTATTATTCCAAGTGCAGGAAATATTAAACTCTTATTTATAGCAAAGGATAGGATTCAGGAGATGGGTTTTTCCTTCTGTGTTCTCCAGTGTGCTGAGTTCTTTCTGCCTCTGTCTTAGGGAAAAGCCATCAGTAATAGTCCCTTACCTCACATATGCTGTGACTCCTGTGAGATGGGAATCTCCTGGTACTTGGAATTTTTGGACAGAGGACATAAATATAAAGCCATCAGCTTTTAAATCAACTTGATAAATTTCTGTCAGCGCAAAAAAAAAAAATGTATCTGTGGGAATGGGCCCAGAGGAGGGCCATAAAATGAATCAGAGGGCTGGAGCAGCTCTCCTGTGAAGGCAGGCTGAGTTGGAGATACTCAGCTTGGAGCAGAGAAGGCTCCAAGCAGACATTATTATTGCCTTTCAATACTTAAAGGTGCTTGAACAAAAGAAGGGGGACAAACTTTTAGTAGGGCCTGTTGAGACAGGGCAAGGATTAATGATTTTAAGAGAGGCTAGATTTAGACTAGGGGTAAGGAAGGATTTTTTAAATATTATTTTTAGAATTTATTATTATTAGGATGATGAAACAGTGGGACAGGTTATCTAGAGAGGTGATGGATGTCTTATCCCTGAAAACATTAAAAGTCAGATTGGATGGGACTCCTCCAGTTGAAAATGGCCATACTAACTGCAGAAGTTTGGATTAGATCATCTTAAGGGATGAACCCAAAATAATCTATAACTTTAAGAGTTCTAAAGGAAGAAAAATCGTATTTTCAAAATTTAAGTAGACTGTTAGAATTGCAACTTACCAGCATGCTGAAGTTTCTTCTTTTCTCTGAAAATCAGATTTCTTCTACTCAAGCTTGGTAGCCACAGAGTAAAATATTATAACTTTGTAGTCAATTAATTGCAAAATAGTTCTGTAGTCACTTAACATGTTAATATGGCAGTACGTATATATATGCACACACACACAGAGATACATATATAGATAACATACCAGTACCAGAAATTCTGCTAATAAATCTTTCTTTAGACTTAAATTATTGCAGATGAAATATTGTTCCATTTTTTTGAAATGAGTAAGTACTTATTGGTCTAAGTGAAATGGTCTATATCATTTATCATATATCTAGCACACATACCTTTAAATTGGGCAATATGATCTAATATCTAACAACATGTCTAAAGGTTGTTCAGCTGAAGTCTGTTAATATTTATTTCAGTAACATTTCTTTTAATATTTATGCAGATGGAGATGTTTTTCAACACACATACTTAATATTTTTTATTTACACTCTGAACAAATAAAAAAGAAATGAATTCTCTGATTTTAGCTGTTGATCTCTTCCACTTCATTTCAGTGTCATCCTAGTGGCTGCTTGATAGATCTGTGCTTACAAATGGGAGTTATTATGGTCTTAAAACAAATGTGGAACAACTTCATGGAGCTAGGCTATCCGTAAGTTCAGATGTAAAAGTTCATTTTAAAAGCAGTAAATCCATGTTAGCATGATTCAGTGCTAGGGAGAAGTGGTTTTATGTTTGGAGAATGTTTTCACTCATTGCACTTCAGATATTGTCACTTTATTCCCAAGGAAAGCATTGTCTTCCATTCTGAGATAAAGATTCTCAGGGTATGTTAAGCATCTCTATTGTTTATTAGGATTTCATTTTCCATAATACAGAGATGTTCAGCCTCTGAAATGACTAATGAGCTAATAGTTTTACAGTTCTCTTGAAACTGTAATATGTTTCCTGTAAAATGTTGATCATCAAATATTGATCAAATTGAAGTCTCATCCTTGAAAATATGTTAGAAAGGATTTTGCTCACAACATGCAATTGCAATTGTTCTGCACATGAGGAACAGTGTACTGTATGTTGTGGAATGAGGGGTTTTTTGAAATTGAGAAAGCTGCTTTAACTGCCAGGCTTCCTGTCTTCTCAGCCAAGCAGGATGTTAACCTTGTCTAAAATTTATTTTAGAACAGGCTTATATTCTGTTACGGAAATAAATGTTTTGTTTTGACAAAACCATTGTTTGCAACATAAGCAACAGTTTATCTTTCAAACAAACAAAAGCTTCTCTTTCAGTAACAAAAGAGATCAAGAGCCAAACATTAAATTAGCTTGGGAGAAAAAAGAGCAGCATTTTTATAAAAAATATTTACAAGAAAGTTGTTTCCTATCTTTAGTCTCTTTTCCGTATTATCTAGAAACAAATAGTAGTCTTTAGTTGGTCCATGTGTCAGTACTAGATAATATTTTTTCATTTAAAAACCAGTTTAATTTATGAGCCTGCTATCTCCTTAATATTTATAACTACTTTATGAAATGATTTTTGCACAGCTTTATGAAAAATAGTCTTAAATATTTCCACATACAGCAACACCTCTTTAAATGCTTTTTCCTGCTTTAAGAATATTCTGTAGAACATCTAGACCTTTAGGTTTATTCAAATATATATGTATTCTGCTATTCAGTGTGTTTTACTATGGTTTTCTTACTGAGTTCCACTGACCTGGTTTCTCTTTTACAGGATTGAAATAAAGCATTATTTATTTTTTAGTGCTCTTGCTATGCATGATTTTTTAAATTTTTTTTTTAATTTAGTCATTCAGGTAAATCCTACTAAAAAAAAGTCCATGCAAGCGTGTTTCATATTCTGAAAAGCTTATTTGTACAATGCCAAACATGCTACATTAAAGACAATTAAAATTATAATGCAGAATTATGAGATCTTTTATAAGTTCTTTGCATTGGATCTAAGAAGATATTGTAAAATTTTCCATAAAATATTTAAGTAATCATCCAGATGCTGTTTAAAACAGGCCTGCTTATTTCAGAACAGTACCAGAACATATTTTAAATCTGTGAGCAGATACAATCATTAATAATCTCTTTATCTAATAAAGTTTATTACAGAATTGGTGGTCACGACGCAAAATGAAGAGAAGAGGGCAATCAGTGGAGAATAAAATTTCTCTACCTCAATGGGAGAAAGATTGGAATCTGCAACCTATGAATCTCCATGGTTTAATGGACGAATATTTAGAGATGGGTGAGCAAACTTGGGAGGTGTTGGTTTTCTTCAGAAGGTAGAACTATGTTGTACGTTAAAAGATTTTTTGAATTTCCAGTTTCTAACCACGGAAATGCCTGTCTAGTTTTACAGTTTGGCTTTACCACCATCTTTGTGGCTGCCTTCCCCCTGGCACCTCTCCTGGCACTGCTCAACAACATCATAGAAATCAGGTTAGATGCATACAAGTTTGTCACTCAGTGGCGAAGACCCATGCCTGCAAGAGCAACAGATATAGGTGAGAGAAGCCAGTGGCTGCCACTGCCAGCTACCATCTCTTTGGGTTTTCCTCTTGAGAACAGCTCCACCCCTTAAGTATTTCATGTGTCAGGATGGTAATGTAACCAGCAGATTTCAGTGACAGCTTTCCTTTTCGGCAACAAAAGGATAGTAGGTTGATTTGCAAAGAGCATCCCTCAAGTTTGTTTCCCATTTACAATAAGGAATCGTTATAATTTGAATATTGGGAGCAGGCTAAAAGCATTTCAGGCCTCTGATTTGTGGAACTCTAGGTCTAAAATAAATTGAATTTAGAAGTTAAATAAAAGGACTGAATTAACCTTGAATTTAAAATTTAATTAAATAAGAAATCTCTTTCCAGAACCTCCTATTTGGCCTTCATAACAGAAAATTACCATTATGTCTTTGTTACTTGGCTATATCTTCTCAGTAGGGTGTCCCCTGTTGTAAGATTTCATTTGGGTGGCACGGGTGGTGGCTGCAATGTGGGGACATAGCTTCATCTTGACTAGTTTTTCTGTCTCATTACTCATTCTTAACAAGAAAGGAAAACGGTATGGCTAACAATGACTTTATTATCGCTGGTATAACTTTATATGATTTAATATGACTATAAAAAACTGACTACTTTGTTGAAATTTCTCTTGTTTCTAGGTATTTGGTATGGAATTCTGGAAGGAATTGGAGTTTTGGCTGTCATCACCAATGCCTTTGTTATCGCCATTACTTCTGATTACATTCCACGTTTTGTCTATGCATACAAATATGGTCCCTGTACAGATCAAGGGTACAGACAAGAAAAGTAACTAGGATATTCTTTATATATACATGTATTTTTGAGTGGAAGCACAATTTACTGCTGTATTTCTATGATAACATACATCAGGTACATTTCTTTACATTCTGTGAAGAGCGAGTAAGTCAGCCGGACCAGAGTTTGCAAAGTAGTTCTTTATAGAAGTAGAAAATCCTCTCTTCCCTCCTGAATGCAAACAAAAAAGTCTGTACATTGCATCAGTTCTCAGATCTTTTCTAGATAAGCTTTTCCTCTTCTCTGCAGTCGGTCTATGCTGTCTTCTCCCAGTGCATTCCCAAATACACATATATGCTCCCAAAAATAGTGATTTACTCTTCCTGAGCTGTCACAGGAAAAGAGAGTTTAAGGGCAAAAATAGTGAGGTGGGATAGGATGAAAAGAGACAGTATCAGAAAAATGTTAGTGCTTGATGCACCCCACCCATTTAAGAGAGAACTGTGTAATTCTGTTTCTTCTTTTGTCAGTAGTGGTTTGAGGTATCATAGCAAACCTGAAGATACAGGATTATAAAAGGATTCCTCATGCATCTCTTCTTATATCTTCTTTGACTTTCAAATGTGCTTTAGTTAAGTTACAAGACAGATTTAAAGAAGATAGGATATCTTTCATGTCTGTGTGCTTTTCAAGCAACAGCAAAAATTCACTCCTACAGTCATAAATCAATATATTTATACAATTTCAGTAATTAATAGTAATATATTTTTGCCTTTAATGTAACTGTTTGGTATATATACACTGTTCACGTTACTGTGGATGAAAACTCATAAAACCTGTTATTTTTTGTATATGCTGCATTATTGGTGGCCAATTCTGAAGGTTGTTAAATTATTCTGCTCCCTGCCTTTCTATCCATCTTTCAAAGATCAGTAATTTTAGAGAACAGTTAAAAACATGGTAGCAACAATTTTTGGTTTATATCTCCCAGCAGGTAAGAAGTAAAACCATAAGAAGTGCTGAAAATAGACTTTTAAACAGTGCTATAGCTGAAACAGTTGTTAGTCTTTTTCTTCCCAATAAGCTTTGCTTCTCTGCATGAATTTTAGAATTGCTTTTGTCCTGATAAGCAAATAAAGTATTATGCTCACAGTATCTGATAGCAGAACATGTTTACATACAGGATGTTTATTGTGTAACCACTTTATGAAGAAAGTGCTGCCCATATGGCTTTTTCTTTCAGATGCTTAAAAGGATATGTCAACAGCAGCTTGTCAGTATTTGATTTGAGTGAACTTGGGATGGGATACTCAGGATACTGTCGGTACGTTTCCTTGCTCTCACTTACTGCAATACAGGCATGGACATGAATGCAGACAGTAAATTAAAAGTGCTGAAATTGCTGGCATTTCTTTTTCGCTCGTAAAAGCATTGGAGTTCATGTTTGTTCAACATGGAGTCCTTGGGTACAAATACTGTGTGGTAGGATACACTGCTAACGTACTGGAAATTTGTGTTTGAAGTTTTTGTAGGACTCTTGCAAACCATTGTCTTTCATGTCTCTATTAATTATTTAATTTAAAAGTTTTACCAGCTGCCAAGAAGGGTAAAAATCCTCATTTCAATTTTGTAAAGCATTCTGAAGTCAATAAATTACGATACACACTTAAAATTTTTGTTACCTCTCTAGACCAGATTGAGATTACAATTCTTGCAAACAATTATGCAAGATGAATATAGGAAATACAGCATAAAAATGAAATAGAACATGAGCACACTCCTGTTTTCTGACTTAGGTTTGCGGTAAGCATTATTTTAAATTAGAATCATATTTCATTTATGCAGACTTTGTCTGGAGACTCTCAAATGCTTACAAGCAAAGAAAAGAACCAATTTAGAATCAACACACTTAACACTCCAGCTTTGTAATAATAAAAGAAACCATTTGCTCTGGACTTTTGGAAGCAAAAAGTACTGTCTCATAAACAGCTTTATTTAACAGGCTGTATTCTGGACAGCTCTCCCTTTCAGTTTAACTCCTCTTGAAGTCTGCTTTCACTTCAGTTTCTCTCCTTTTAGCCAGATCTGGGATGAACCAGAGAGCCCTTGACCACGTCAAAAGCTTTAATTGCTCAAGAGAGCACAGGGTAACTCACTGGGTTTCTCTTTGCTCTGCAGGTACAGAGACTACAGAGCCCCACCATGGAGTTCAACTCCGTATGAATTCACTTTGCAGTTTTGGCATGTCCTGGCAGCACGGCTGGCCTTCATCATAGTATTTGAGGTTAGTTGTGGAAGGGAGCAAGCCCTTTCTGCCTTTTATAGGTCTGAGCTGATTCCTTATAGTTGTCATTTTAATCAATTGTTTGTTCATTACAGTCAAAACTGAGGAAGAAAAATTTCTTCCTCAAACTGTTGACTATCAGCCACTTCAAACAGAATTGACAGAGCATGCACTTGCTGTAGAACTCTTATAAAATCATATTTCCTTAACAGTCATCTTATACATCATGTTGGTTCCCTGCCCAATCGTTCCTATTATATTGAAAAAGAAGAAGTGCAAGTTTTTATTAGGCACAGTTATTACAAGATAGACTGTGTGTCAGGAAAATGATACATGATTCCCGGTTAATATGAAAGCTGAAACATGTATACTAAGTTTCAAGTATGTATTGCATACTCCCCAGGCCTCTGATCACCTATTTCCATGCTAAGCCCTGAACAAAGACTGCCTGTAGGTAGTGTTGGCCTTTGTTGATCAAACTAGCATATCCTGTAGTCACATCAGCAGTTAAGTCACTAACTCTACACTTTGTTTTCCTTCTTAGAAAACTTCAGCATTTGCCCATTTCTTTTTATCACTCATTTACTCCCACAGAAGTGTTTTTATTTTTAAAAAAAACCAAAGGAGTTGCCTTTCAGTCACAAATTGAATCTCAGTTCCAGTTTTGCCACAGACTTTTAGGCTCTAAAATGTACTCCTACAAAGGAATACTTACTGATATGTTAAGCAATTATTTTTTTCTTTTCAGCACCTTGTTTTTGGAATAAAGTCTTTCATTGCCTACCTAATTCCAGACATACCCAAAGACTTGTGTGACAGAATGAGAAGAGAGAAATACTTAGTCCAGGAAATGATGTATGAGGCTGAACTGGAACATTTGCAAAGAGAAAGGAAAAAGAATGGGAAACAGTATCACCATGAATGGCCTTAGTCACTACAATGCTACAACAAAAACACTTCGGAATTGGAGAGTGAAGTTACAAAATGAAGTCAGTCTGGCATCCGTGTGAGATTTGGTGGTGGTGTATTTATGTTCTTGCTAGGCAGTGCAATTGCATACTTTGGTGGGCACCGAGAAATGGATGTTTCCAGTGATGTCAATGAAAAGCCTTACCTTTAACTGGTCTATGATGAGCTCCAGTGACAATTGGCATTCAGAAATGTGCAGACAGAGTAAAAATCTGGACTCTGTTTTAAAAAAAGGCAATGGGTTTCATGCTGTTTATGAAGATACTATCAGCATGATGAAAACAGAAAATTACCTGTGAACCTATAGAGTAAGGGCATGACTAAGACCAACTTATGTGGTATCCACTACTTCTACAGCTTCTGATTGCTCAGCTCCATCTGTAATGCCTCTAAAGAAAAGAGTAATTGTTGCCTTTGTGGCCATGACTTGATCTTTCGGGCTTACTGTTTTGTCAGGTTTGTCCTAGTCTCTTGTTGAGATTGTGGATGTGGTCCTACCCTAAAAAAGGGGTCTGTGGCTGCTAAATATATACTATGCAGTTTAAGATTTGCACATTAGTGTCATTAATTTATACATCTAGTTGAAAACCAAAAAGTCCAAATTCAGAAAGAAAACAGCAGCACCAGGAGAAGGTAATTTTCTGTTTGAAAATTACACAGCTGTTGAGTTGTCCTTGCACTTTTGTGTGTGAAAGGCCATCTCCACATGCTTCCAGCATGAAAGAAGTGTTGTTTTCATGCTAACTGTGTTACTGTTCCTCTTGATCTGCCTGGGCAATGATTCCATGACTTCACAGAGTGCTAACTTGAAATACTCCCATGCAGTGCAAATGACTTTCTCTTCAAATACAATTATATCTTTATGGTATGCAAGCTTCTGCCAATATATATGAGACACACAGTATAGCATTGTGGCTTGCTTGTTCAGGGAAGAAGAAGAGCAATTTGTAACAAGGTTCTTCTTATTGTAATAGTAAATGTTGCAGTAACGTACACTTCTTTTATTGGCCTAAATATGTCATAACATTGGAGCTGGATACAGGCAAATATGTATACAGATTGTATATAAATGCATACACACATGGTATTTACTATTATTAGTAGTATTATTAGTATGCCTTCTTACACTTGGGGTGGTTTTTTTTGATAAAATCACTAAAAAAGTAGATGTTCATTGAAGAATCAAATTTCAATTTTTATGTGCAAACAGCATACTGCAGTGTTGCTTGTGGTTAATAGTCACATTTTGGTGATGAAATTGTCTGTTACTAGCATTTCAAAATACTGGAAAAGCACTTAATGTTTAAACAAATTTAAGGGACACCTTGCAGGGAAGGGAATGGATAAACAGAGTTACAGTTGTTCTGTTTCTCTTACAGTTTTAAATAATGCTTTTCTGTATTGGATGAGAAAAATCTAAAAAACAAAGAGCCAGCAAAGCACAATAGCTACAAAGTCTACAAATTTTGACATTATTTTAGGGATAAAGCTGCAGCAAAATCACTGCTGACAGATATGAAAAGACCTGAATTTTTGCTATTTACATTAATCCTGTGTAAATAAAAAGTGTGATTCTAGTATTCACTTGCATACTAGCACAATAATTTTATTTCACTGAAATTAATTTCAAGAGTCAAGAGCCCATCAAGGTAGGTAAACAGGATCTGTTGTATCCAGAGAGCCTAACATCAGATTTTTAAGTTCTTCGGTTGTTTCACCACATTCATGAGCTTTCTTGATTAATTTCAGCTCTGTTACCAGACAAGGCACTTGTAGGAGTATCTATAGTACTGCATGAAAGAAGGAAAGAAATTTGAAGATCTGGCCCAATCAGGTACATTACCCATTCATTCTGTGACAAAGGGCGGATGGAACTCAGCTTGCCATATTTTGGAAAGGCTGCTTTGTTCCTTCATCTTCTGGGTTGTGCATTAAATTCCTCAGGAGTCATTATCAGAAAAAAATTACTGCACTCTCTTCAGTGCTAATACAGTCACAAGGTTTGATTTAATTTATTGTCTCTCTGTCTCATTCTGTGGACTTTCAAGCACTGTTTGACAGCAGTAACCATGTGTCACAGTTTTTATTTGTGTGCCACCTTGTGATAATATTTGAATGCTTCAGAACGTCAAAAATTAGCTCATTGTAATATTTTCTCTAAAAACAAAACATCTTGGCTGGCCCAAGTTATAAAGATGCAGGGTAAAATCAGGCAAAAATCAGAAACATTATTTTATACTTTCTTGGTTTTGCTATTGATATTGGCATGTGTCAATACATACCAAGGCAAATTCCAATTGGACTTCAAAAACCACATTAAACAACCTTTTTGTATTTGAGATTTACATTTATATATATTATGAATTTTTTTCAGCACTGGGATATAAGAGCATATGAAAGGCAAGTGTGTAGATCCGACATGGTGCATTTTATGCACTGGGAAAGGACAAGAAGTTTGGAGAAACATTCTGTGTGTCCTTTACTTTTGGAGGACATCAACAGTGTGTAAAGGTCTTGCCACTGTCTAGCCATTTGCTTAAGCTGAGAAACCTTTTTGCTGGACTTTGCTCAGTATGCTGTTTTCATGGACTGCACGTTATTTTCCTAAAGAATAAGGCACACACTGTCCTCAGGAATTATGTATTTTTTGAATGGTGAATGATCTTTTAATATTTTAAATATTGTCTTTTCAAACAAATGACTAATATGACTAGACTGTGCATGCAGGCTGCATTTGTGAAATTTGACAAAGCTTTAGAACCTCAGTTTGTGCAAAAATGCTTTAGATCATTGCAGATCTAATCTATGAAAAGTTTGCTCTATGCATGCGCCCTTAGAGAGACTGCATGAGCAACTAGATTTTTTATATATGAAGTATTTGTTCAAAATTGTTAATTATTCTTAACCAAATTCTGCATCTTGATTCAGACAAAAGAAATTTCCATTTCAGGAATGGCACCAAGTCCAGATACATGAGATGCACTTCATTTCTTACAACTTTTTATTCTTAATTTGTCCCTAATGTGTGAGATCTGAATTTTGATGAATAAAAAAAGGAAGATAAGAATTCTGTTTTATTGCCCATCCTAATGAGAGGTTCCCCTAAGTTTGTCTCTACAAAGAGGGAGGCATTAAGAGTATTCACAGCTGAGTGCTAAGGCTTGCCTGAATGCTGAGCTCAGGCTCCCACAGCACACTGGTTGAGCATCCTTCTTTGGATATTTGGAAACAAGGCAAACCTCATGATGAGTTCAATAAGGCCTTGGAAACCCATGGCATTCTCCTGGAGAAGGTGGCAGCAGGTGCACTCTTAGCTGGGTTAAAGCTGGATGGCCATGCCCAGAGGATGGCAGTGGAAGCTGTTTATCCAGCTGGTCAGGAGTGTGGCTCCCCAGGGGAACCACTTCTGTTGGGGCCAGTTGTGTTTAATGTCCTTATCCATGATCTGGACGAGAGGATCAAGGGCATCCTCAGTGAGTTTGCAGCCAGTCCTACGTTGGGTGGGACTGTTGAAGGCTCTGCAGAGGGACCTGGACGGGCTGGATCCATGGGCTCAGGTCAGTGGAGTGCTCGGTGTGGCCGAGTCTTGTCCCTGGATCACCAGAAGCCATTGCAGTGCTGCAGGCTGGGGGCAGAGTGGCAAAGGAGCTGGGGGTGCTGGCCAAGAGCAGCTGAGCATGAGCCAGCTGTGCCCAGGTGGGCACAAAGGCCAGTGGCATCCTGGCCTGTGTCAGAAATAGGGTGGCCAGCAGGAGCAGGGCACTGATTGTCCCCCTGCACCTGGCACTGGTGAGGCCGTGCATTGAGACCTGAGTCCAGTTCTGGCCTCTCAGTTCCAGGCAGACCCTGAGGTGCTGGAGCATGTCCAGAGAAGGGCAGTGAAGCTGCTGAGGCATCTGGAGAGATTAAGTCATAGGAAGGGTTGGTTGAAGGAGCTGTGGTTGTTTAGTTAGACAAGGAGGCTCAGAGGACTCTTACCACTCTCCACAACTACCTGGAAAGAGATTGTAGCAAGGTGGGAGTCAGCCTCTTCTACCAGGCAGCTAGGGACAAGACAAGGGAACATAACCTCAGGCTGCACACAGTGAGGTGCAGGTTGGATATTAAGAAGAATTTTTTCATTGAAGGCATTGGAACAGATTGTCCTGGGAGGTGGTGGGGTCATCATCCTTGGGTGTGTTCAAGAAATGACTGCACATGGCACTTAGTGTTGTGATTTATTTGTCACGGTGATATTTGGTCAAAGATTGGACCTGATAATTTTGGTGATGTTTTCCAGCATTAATGATTCCATTTTTTCCAAACTGTTTTCGTTCAAGGATTTGAGAAAATGGTGACAGGGCTAAAATTTCAATAGTGATTAAGTGAGCTTTTTTTTTTTAGATGCTTCTTTGGAAGTACATATCTTCACTAGTATGAAATACATATCAGCTGTGGCCTTTTCCAACAACAACTTGTCATAAATTGTGTTCTGAGGCACAGTTAGGCTCAATTGTGTCCTGTGGAAAGCTCAAAAGGAAAATGTCTAGACAAACTGGTACATATAGGTTAATAGATAAATACCTTAATGGAAAAATTAATAAATTTTCAGAAGTTTCCTTCATAAAAAGTTGTATAGAAGGAAAAACACCCTGGGAAACATAGCTTCAGGGCAAGTATTAATATGGGGAAAGGCAAGAGTTTTGGTGATGTTTTATTCTTACTGTGCCATTAAGATGATCAGTCTAATCATATGTGTAATGCTCATCCTTGCTGCAGCTTCCTCCACTGCAGACTCCAACTGGGAGTGTTGCCAGAGAGAATTTCTGGAGCCATGGAGTCCACTGGAGTTACCTGCCAAGTCCTACATGGCACTGTGGGACTTAGCAAACTTTTGCATTATGTAACAATTTTTTGGAGGCAAATTAGCATAGTTAGCCTGTAAATGTCATCAAATTTTCATTAAAACTATTATAAACTAGATTTTTTATATATGCTGGGTAATAGCCTTATCAAAAAAGCTCATTTTATACAGCTACTTATGAATGCGATGAAGTTGATGGAAAATTAAAAAAAGCCGACATTTTCTATTTAGTTTCTATTAAGAAAATGGACATAGAGAAAATACTGGTGTCAGTAATCACTTACAATGCAGTAGTACTTTCAGAAGCAGCATTATATTTTTTTGGAATCCTTATAAAGTGCTGATGTTGCTTGTTTGGGGGCAAAGTTTAAAACAAATATAAGGGTGGGATTTTGTTATATTATTTGATGTTAAGACTGATTCTAGAATTCAAATAGAATTCCACTTCTAGGCAGACCTGTTATTTGCTTCCAATGCATACTTTGTCTCACTAAGATGCATACAATGACACTTTTTGGAAACGTTTAGTGAATTCTAACCTGTATTCCTGTAGTAGAAAATCTAGTAGCTTCAGAAATTCCTGGAGTCCTTTCACAGTCAACCTCATGCTTGCAAAATACACATTCTTCTGAGGTCAAATTCAGAGCCAGCATGTGGAAGGTGAGAACGAGCACCAGGCAGCAAAGGGCTCCTGTTCACCCCAGCAAGTTTTGCTCCAGAATTGCAACAGGCTCTGAAAAAGAAGGGTTTGAGGATGAAGCATGGGGACAGGCCTCCTGATCTTCTTTCTCTTTCTCCTTTGGCTCATTCTTTACTTATCCTCAGTGTTTTATTGCACATTGCCTTCTAGGGGACTGTCCTGTTTCCAGGACAATTCTGTAACAGCAGAGTTTATTTCAGGCTGGTTTTGGATGTCCCTGACAGAGATACCAAAACAGAAAGTGCACAAATTGCAGTTTGTTTGATGTATTTTACAAATCGGGATGCCTTGGTGGGATGAAACAGTGTGAGGAAGTATGGGGCACCTCTCCCTGTGCTGTCCCTGTTCTTTTAGTCTCTTCCCCAAGCACCACAGTCTTTTCTCATTATGTCTCTTCCTACACATGCACATACATCCTAAATACCCTTCTTTGGATATTTGGAAGCAAGGCAAACCTCTTGATGAGTTCAGTAAATCCTTGAAAACTGTCACAGTCATATAATTTTTAAATTTCTACAATGGATTCCTTTTGACAGTTTTTATCTGATACTGCTATTGCAAACACTTTTACTAGAAATTTGGATTGTCACAAGCTTGGCATAGCCATAATAGCACAATGCTACCACAATAGCACAAAGTTTTAATGGCACAACCAGGAACAGTAGGGAAGTCACTGCAGTACTCCGTGGTATACAGGAACTTTTTTAATCCAGGACTGGGATGTAGTCTTGAAATGTAATGGTGTATTCCCTCTTCACTGCGCTCAAAATGATCTTGTGTGAGTTCTGCTGGCTCTTTCTGTCTTCTTGATACAACCTCTGTATTGCTGGCTCTTCTCTGGAGTTTGCATTCTTACTGACCTGAGCTACTTGTTCAGATGCAGCAGGGTGAGAAATTAGGGTTAAACCCAATGGAGTCTAAAGCTGGTGAGATTTTAACCACTGAGAACACGATGATTTCTCTGTTAATAATTAAAAAAACCAAAACAGATCACCTTTTCTTGTTCTATTTAATTGACTTGGAGTTTCCTATTGAAAAATCGTCCAAACTGTTGGCTCTAATTTTTACCTAGAGTAGTATAACTGAAATTTCAGTTCTTTGAAATAATCTCATGTAAAATCTTACTGAATAAGATAGTTCAGTCATTTTTTTACTCTGATAGTCCTGGCTAACTTGCAATATCATGATCATAACAAATTTCTTAAAATGTGTACATATTTGAAATTTATGTAATGTTTAAATACAACTTGATTTCTAAGTAAGGAGTAAGAACAAAATTTCAGCTATTTTTTCTACTCATAAATCTACACTTTGTAAGTAATATTTGAAACAAGTTTACAGTATCAGAGAGCATTTTTGGAGAAATCTACTTTTCTGTGCAAAAGCTGTAAGTTCCTCCAGCATGTCAGCTTCCAGTTTATTTTGTGTTTTAAGATTGCTTTTACAAGCAGCTATGTACCCCAGAAGTAAAAGAATTCACTGAGAAAAAAGTTGTAAATCTGATTAACAATTGTAAGACACTTTTGGCATAAATTTGTCTTTGGGATGCTGTTTACTTTATCAAGGTTTACATTTACAAATGCAACTACTTGCTGTATCATGCACATTTGATTATTACCTTCTTTTTTTCAGTAATAAACTTGGATATCTTTGAAAAAGGCTGTGAGCTTTATTATTCCAAATAGTCAAAGATAATTAAAAGCAATTGTATACTTGAAAAGTGAGTGCTAATGAGCATTCAAACCATAGTCTTGTAAGAAAGTAATTTCAGGGTCATACTTGGCTTAGGCATTTATAACAATTAAATAATCAATTACTTTGGCCTCAAGGCACAGCTAGACTGAGTTTTCAAATTTTCAGTGATTTATGTTGTACTGGTTTTACTAGTGACTAACAATTTCTTAAATTTAATCTCTTCTAGGATTTATCTGTGCCTAGTTTCATAATCTCAGTTTTTCGACCAAAGTGGACAGGCCAGATCTGCCTCTGGAAGGATCAATAGCTCAGGAACTGGAGAGTAAATTTTTTAGTATTTCTTTAGGGATTGGTTAATTATAAGGTATTAAGATGGTTTTTTAATACTTAATTTTTATAAATTTAGATATTTTAGGATTTAAAAAATGTGATGGATATTATGTTTTTGTTAAAAGAATTTTATGATATTAATAATTTTTGTAGCCTAAATATTAATTTAAAATTTAATATTTGTAGTTTTTGTAGGTTGAATAGGGAATGTTGGGTATAAATAATAGGGTTTTTGTGCGGTTTATGTTTGCGTGTTTGATTTTTGTTTGTGGAATTGTTGGTGTGGCGTTGAGTGGGATGTGGTTTTATGTTCTTTGTAGGGATTTATTTGGGTTTTGTATTTTTGGAAATATAATTTTTATTTTAAGTTACTTGTGGAAAAGATGTTTTAATTTTTTTTAGGGTTTTTGATTCAAATTGGATGACTTTTAAAAATTTCATTTCTGTGTTATTTGGAAACTGTTTAAAATTGGAGGATTAGGTTTTGTAAATGAGTTATTAAAAATTAAAGATATGTAAAGTTTTGTTTAATTTTATTTGAAGTGTTGTTTTGGTTTTTTTTTTTGTTGTTGCTTTAAAATGTCTTTTAGAGTGTCGTGTGTTTTTTTAATAATTGATTTGTGGGGGAATTTAATAATTGTTTGATTTGTCGGGAATTGTAAAAGTGTGGCGAATATTTAATTTTTAAAATGTAATTAATTTTTGAGTTGCTTATGTGGGGTTATTGTTTGGGGGTTTTTGGGTATATTTAATGATGGAAAAGTTTGTAGAAAGTGTTGGTAAGTATGATTGACTGGTTTTTTCTGTGTAGAAGTAAAAGTTGTATTTGAAAAAGTATTACTAGATACATGAATTTTTTTGAATTTCATAAAAAATGGATATTTGGTAATATTTGTTATAGCTGTAAATTTTATAATTTTTGAGGATTAACAGTTTTTGTAGAAACAGGAATTTGTATAAGATGATAGTTAAGGTAACTAATAATGGGTTTTGTTTGGTTTTTGGAACTGTGAAATACTTGTATAAGTGTTTGTGTATTTTGATGAAAAAAAGTACGATTTAGTTTTGTGTGTTTGAAAATATAAGGCGTGTGCCCATGAGATACAAATGGTCCAGTAGCATTTACTGAGTTTCCCTCTTCACCTTGCTGGCAGCCCCAGGTACGGCAGCAGGAAGGGAAAGCGTGCCGCATGAGACAGCGAGCGGCTGCCTTGCAGCCAGACTCAGCTGCAAGCTTTAATGAGATTATAAGAGCACTGTAAAAGGGATTAACACAAATATTGAGGATTAACACAAATATTGACTTGGTTCTCAGTTTCTTGACAAACCGTTCCATGCAAGCAAGGGAGTGTCATTTACAGGCTGGTATTTCTGTTCTCTAATTAAAATCCTGGGACCAATTCCAGGGGTAGAGCATGAACCCAGACAGGGGGGAAGTAACTTCAAGGACCAGATTGACATGCATCTGCATCATAAAGATGGTCACTGCTAAAGCAAAAGCAACAGAGGGGTTCTTCAAAGAAATACAAGCTAAATGTTTCAGGTGGGTCTGTGAGTTGTCTTTGATACTTTCATTCAGTCTGTTTCACTCAATTGTGAATTTTGTTTTAAAACAAATATATTTATTGAAAAGCTATATCCAGAAGTTAGTCAAGGTGAGAGGTGATCTGTTGGCTTTCATTTTCAACCAGCAAGTTTTCAAAGAAATGTGTTTCACTGGAATAGAGCACTGAATGTACTCTGCTTCCAAGACAGTGTACCAGACAGATTATTTTGCTTAATTTTCTGTCTTTTTTTCAAAATTCAGCATGAATTATCAATTAGGAGGCATGATCATCATTAAATGTTGGTTTATTTTCTTTATTGCATAAAAGTGGATCCTTTTGAGGTGAAAACTAACACAGATAAAGAACTATGCTGAATTCAAAGTAAAATTTGTTACTCTGTCCTATAGCTTTTACAATGAGAAGCTATAAAGAAAACTTGAATTCCCCAGAGGGAGCAAAACAGTTATCTCGGTGACTGAAAGACCAGTTAGGTCTGTACAGTATCTTTGTGATACTTGGGTGTAGGCTCAGCCTGACCTCTCTTCTTTCCCTCCATCAGAGGGGAGCTCACAGACTCACCTTGGTGAGATATCCCACAAACTTCCCCAAAGTCTTAATTTATCTCATGTTCACCTTTGCACACTCCCTCCAATGATGAGTTGCTGAATAGAGCATGTGATGCAGATGTATTGCAGCTGTGTCTGAGTGGGAGGTTCCACAACAAAATTCATGAAACATTTCTTCTGAAATAACAGTGCTTCCAAAATCTGATTGTCCCATCATTTCCCAGGTCTGCCAAGAGATTGGTGAATAAAAATCTGGCCTTTATTGCTATAGAGAGCAGCTGTTCCCTCTCGGTCACCTACAAGCTGGTAAGTGCAGTAAAAGAAGTTACTAATTTCTGAAGCTGAAGAACTAAAGTTTGATTAAACGTCCCTTGTCCCTCAGCTTCTAGAGGCGAGATTCTCTGCTTATATTTGTATATGAGTTTTCCTCAGAATTGTAACTACGGATCTGGTGGTTATTTTCTTTGTTGGTCTTGTTCTTGAAGGTGTTATCTGTTCTGGTTTTATTTTCAGCAGCTTCAGGCAGTTTTTTCTCAAAGTCCATCTGAAAAAAGAAAGAAAATACCCTTGTAGTTTGAAGCTTGTATTCACTGCTTTTTTCCTTTAATCAAAGAAAAATTATGAAAACAGTGCAGAAGAAAAAAATTGTTCATTCTGTATGCCTTTTTAATGAGCTACAAAGCCTGGGGACACCTGGAGAATAGCTGGCCCTGTTGCTGTGGAGGAGGAGGAGGTGGGAAGGAGCAGCTCAGGTGCTAGTGAGTGCAGCACAGCCTGGTTATTGCTTCCTGGTGCTGCTCTGGAGGGCAGAAGCCTCAGGGGCTGTGGTGATGGGGATGACAGCAGCAAGAGAACTTCATGAGAACATCAGTTCTAAAGTCCTTTTCTCTGAGCCTGGTGGAAGGTGATAGCTTGGTGAACTGTCTAGGGTGTAAAGTGCTGGTTTGTCCCAGCAGGGAGAGGGAGGTCAGACCCTGTTTAATGCCTTAGGTTTTAGCTTTTGTATCTTCCAGATTCTGCGCTGCTTTAGTGTGTAGTTCTGAGCTTCATATTAAGTGTTGGTAAGCTCTCTTCACAGAGCAGCTAGACAAAACAATTCCTGCTCCAGCTGGGCACCAAGGACAAATGATCCCAATCTCAGCCCAGGAGCACAAACCCCGTGGGCTGCAGAGAGAAAAACAAGCAGGGTGGGACTGCAGGGGCTAAAGCTGGGATGGGACAATGAACTGCAAGGTGCAAATGGAGCAGAACTGATCCCAGGGAGAGACCCTGGGAGCGCTCATGCATTTTGGGGCCATTTTGGTTCATCTTGGGTGCAGCCCTGGCTGGGCTCTGGTGCTGCCCAAGGTGGGTCCACGGAGGAGATGCTTTGAATCAATCCCTGCTTCATTCTCTAGCTCTGTCCAGCCTCTGCTCCAGGGCAGCCTGCACAAGGCATCAGTTCCTGTCTTTCCTGAGGGCTCTTTGTTTTCTGAGGGTCTGAGTCCCCATATTTGATGAAAATGGGAACAATAGGAAAAAAATACCTTAGGGAACAATAGGTAACTTACTACTGACCAGGGTTTGGCTGATTTAATTTCCAGTCTGCTGCTTATGCAGCATCCCTTGCAGAAGTTCAAGAGCAGCTGTTGAAGGCTGGTTATTTCTCTGCTCAGCCCATGCCCTCACATGTTCCTGTGGCTCCTGGGCCGCAGCAGGGCTGAGCTGATGGGGTCAGCACTCACCTCCAGGCTGTCGTGCTGCACACCACACCAGAGAAATATTTTGAGTCTTTTGGACCAAAAGCAAAACAGGTTGCAGACTGGCTTAATTAACACTGGTGGGATGTCTTCTCCTTTGCTAGGTCCTGCAAAAAGAAAATAGTAATAAGTGAGTCTGTGGATAGCTGGCTATGAGCCTTGGGAGCCTGAGACCACAGACCATGAGGTGGGGGAGCAGGATCAGAGCCTGCTGCCCTCTTCTCAGTCTGTGTCTCAAGTCACCCGCTGGACTTTTTAAAAGCCTTTTTAACAGCCGAGTCAGCTTATGTAAAGGCATGATTGTTTATATATTTGTGTATATATTTGTCTATGTGTGTTTAGAACACCAACCTGTTATAAAGCTTATCAACAGCCCTGTGATGGCACAGCCCACGCAGCCAATGGCACTGAAGTACAGGTAGGACAGGGAGTACCAGGTGTCTGCCAGCAGAGGCCTGTGAAGAGGTGACAAAAGCACCTAGTGATGAGCATCAGTTCTGTTTAAGTTGTTGCCTGACTGAGCCAGCACAACGCAGCCCAAGCTGCAGCTGGTGTGACATCTGGCACCAGTTTGCACTCCCAGCCCACTCTGTCAGTGGCTGGGGGGCACACTTGGCAAAGCATAAGCTTAAGTGGTAACAATAGGAAAAATACCTCTCTGGAGCCAGCGTGGGAGCTGCTGTTAGCAGTGCCTCGGTGCTGTTAGCCAGGGTGCAGTTGAGGGTAGACAGCTGCAGGGGGACGGACTTTGTTGGTGGTGCAGGGTAAATGAAAGAGCCAGTACCAGCCCAAAAAGCCAAGCTGATCCCAGCTAAGAGGCCTCCAAGAGCACCCTTGGAAAGTATGGAAAGATACTGTTAAAGGTGATACGTGCAAAGTGCTTTTCTGTGACTGTGAATTAGCCAGGAGTAGGTAATGATGGGTTATGGTGTAAATAAATTCTGTTCTCTCTACTAAACTATAAAACATGATGTTTTAGTGCTCTCTGTTTGTAAAAGTTAAAGCAGAAATGTGCATAAAGCTGTGATACAGATTTTAGTTTTACTTCTGCTAACCTTGATGGGAATCCTGATGGGGAAATATGGAATGAGCTCATGTTCTGTTTTGAGTGAAAGAATGAAGGCAAAGCTTTTGAAATCACTCCATGCATCCCAAGGCTGGTGCAAGTATTGAATAATTTTATCTTCTTAACGAAACTCAGGGAAAAAAAAAAATGTCATATGAATCTAATCACCAGTTATTCCACAGTTGGGTAGACTTAAGTTCAGTAGGATAAATTTAGGCAGGGAAAAGGCATGTATACATAGATCCTCAGGCACTAAATCTGAAAAGCAGCTCAAGGACCTAAACAATTTTCAAAATTGAGTTTTAACCAAGAAACACCTTGATCTTTTAGATCAGGCTTTTTGTTTACTTACCTTCCAGTTAGCACAGGGAAACACAATTCCCAGAGTAAATAATCCCAGCATGGGCCCCCCACACATCCCATGGATGGAGAGGGAAGCCTGTGGGTGCAGAGAAGAAAGAGGAGTTCAGGGCAGCAGCTGAGGGGAAGCATGCCCAGTTGTGATTTTGATCTGTAATTTTCTCTGGAAAAATGGTGAGGGAGAAGGGATGGGTAGTAATTTCAGGGCACAGTTAAAGAGAGAATTGTGCTCAGTGAGTCAATAGTGAAGGAATTAGGGGATTTTTTTTTTCCCTGCTTATTCCTCTCAGCAAAATGTCCACAGAAATGGTTTGGGTAATCTAGTAGCCATCAGAGCTGGCAGCATTATTTGCTCAGTTCATTACATTTTGTGTTCATTCCTATTCTATTAATTGCATTTCTGAAGCAAGAAATACCTGCACGACTCCTCCCAGCAGCGATGCTGCTGCAGCCATGGAAGTGCACAGGACACCATACAGTACACCTGGAAAAGGTAAGGCAGGGGGCTCTCAGTGCTGGCTGATGGTGGGGATGGCTTCCAACTCAGTAGTGTCTGAGGTGACCAGCCAGCAGAGAGGAATTGGCACTTCTATTGGGTGTTTAGAGTAGACCACTACACACCCAGCAGTGGCTTGTGTGAAGTCTCGTTGGGTTTTTGGTGGATTGATATCTCTTACAAAGTAGAACAATGGCAATGAAATTAATTAATTAATTACTTCTCATATAGGAATGTTTCTGTTGCCTTTAAGTATCACTTCTAAAGTAATCTAATAAATGAGTTGAGAAATGATAAAACAGCATGGCTTTCTTCCCTTGACACCAGTTTTAACTTTATGGTAGGTGAAACTCTGTATGCAGCAGCCTTGAGTAAAGCCAGCCAAAACTTCTGTGCTAGCACACCTTGGTTTCAGACATAAAAATTATCTTTCTAGGTCCAGAGTGAAAAAACTAAGTAGTAAGTGGAAAAACAAGAAGGGAGAAGACTAGAAGCAGTTACAGAGATAGAAAATAGAGGGGTTTGGTGCTTTCATTATATTTATGAATTTTAATAGAATTCTTATGGTCTTATTATGGTATTCATAAAAGGGTTATGATCTTACTGCAATAATTGTAACAAATATCCTAAAAATTAAAATAATGTTGGATGCTTGATATGTTCATGATGTTTTGTGGGGTTTTTTATTTTTTTGTTTTCATACTTTGTTCTCTGAAAAGCTGAATAACCTGCTGATGCAATACTCTGAATATAAATTATCTACTCTATTACTCTAAATAAATACTATTATAGAGTACTATGGTAATAACTACATTAACATTCTTACTGTGTTATGAAGAGTGTTTTCCAATACTTTCAGTAGACCAAACTTTTCCAAGGATTTTTAGTGGGGGTTGTTCATGCTAGTCTCTGTTTCTCTGCCCATATGGTGCTGATGATGCTACCGAGGCCTCAGCTTATGTTCACCCGGGGGATTTATAAAGTGTTACATTCCTGTTTCTGAGGGAGTCTCTCTGTGCAGTGCCCTTTGCTGCTAAAGAAAGGGGTCTCATCTGGAGTACCCACACAAGCCTTTGCTGATCCACGTGCTCATCTTCTCAGAGATATTTGGAAAACCCTTCTTGACCAAGTCTTCAAAGGTAACAGTTGCTAAAGCATTGATGCTGGCAGCTACCGTGCTGTACAAAGGGAGAAGAATGGCAAGTAAATAGGAAGAAATATAATCTGGAATCAAGTTGTATTTATATAGAAATGCTTCCTCTTTTTCAGCACTAATGCTCTCCAAGAACTGTATGATTCATAGTGTTTTTCATATGTGCTACTTTAACTGGGGAGGTTCCTGCTGCTTCTGCAATTGCTGGGAGCTCTGCTTCGTGCTGGCATGGAGCAAGATAAAAACATATTCTAACTCATCCTTCCTTTTACAAGTTTGCCAAGACCTTAAGTATAGATGTGTTCCAGAATTACAACCTTACTCCCTCACAAATTGAAGGATGTGCAGTCACCACTAGTGCCACCCTAGTCCTCCATGAATGGCCCAACTCTTTTAGCTGGGTGAGTGAACCTGTTTTTGGTGAATACAGTTCAGATAGACTTACTGAAAATGTTTATACCCCTGACTATGATATTGTGGCAATTACCTTAAGTAAAGTGAGTTTCACCATGAGCAGTTCCCAAGAGTATTTTGGGAAGTTAAACTCAGTTTTTCTACGCTTTCTTTGTATTGGTAGCATTATTCTAGGTAACATTATTCTAAAATGTATTTGGGATAAAAAGATACTGGCGATGTGGAGTTAGACTTTATCATAAACATAATCATAGAATAATTTAGGTTGGACAAGACCCCTAAGGTCACAGAGTCAAACTGTTTACCCAACACAGTCAAGTCCACCACTAAACCAAGTCTCTAAGGGCCACATCCACCTGTCTTTGAAATATCTCCAGGTATGTAACATTATTCAACAAAGAACTACTGCTACTTCCTAGGATGTTCTGAGAGAAACAGCTGGGCTTTTCTTAGGGTTTCATATTTTGACCTCATTCTGTATCCTCAAGAAATTATCGTAAACAGCTAAAATGTCAATTCAGATTCACAAACCTTAGTGTTCCACTGAATGCACAGGCAACAAACAGTCCTGGGACTCCTGGCATCGAAGAAAAAATGTCCATAACAAAGTATGGCATGAGCTGGCATAGAAGGAGCACAAGAGCAACGCAAGAAATTAATTAAGGTAATGGAAGCAGAGCATTTTATGTTTATTAGCATGTTGCTAAATTCTGGTGTTGTCCCAAATAACATGGTTTTAGATTTTGAGCAAAGGGATTGTCTTTTGGGAAAAATACTCAATTGAATTAATACTGCAGGAGTGCCAGAATAGATATTATTGTAGCCCATCTGGCACCCACCTTAGTCCCTGAGTGCTGAAAGGACATACAGCATTGCACAAAATTAAACTGTTTTGATACGCGATATATCTGAGCCCAAAGCAGCTCCTAATTGTTGTAATGGACATCTGTACCTGATCAGGAGCTGAAATGAAAGCAGCAGTCCAAGGGTCACAATTCTTGTAATGAGAGTACATCACCAATCCACAAAATACTGCACACACTAGGACTGTCCAAAGTCCCAATAAATTCAGGTAAAGTGCCCTAGAGCAAAAGAGGGAAACTGTTTAATGGAAGATAAATTAAAAAGTTGTTATGAAATACTTGTTCTGAACTTTTTTGGGAGATCTCTTAATCCCAATTGGTTATATAATTCAAAGTGGCTGTATAATTCAAAGCAAGATGAGAAAAAAAAAAAAAAGGAAAAGTACACCATCCCTATGCTATAGGGCAAGGATAAAGTTTCCAAGCAACTCCACAGAGCTGGGAGAGTCAAGTAAGCTCAGTGCAGAATGGGCTGCGCTGAGGGCTGGGTCTGTAATGCCTGTCCCTTGTAAGAACAGATTTTTGCCTGTTGGGAGATGCTGATGCTGCTCTCCCTTTAGAGCACACAGAATATTGTTTCCAGTGTTACCGTGCACAGTAACAGCCCTGGTGGCTTTTCGCTGTTCCATGAAATGGATGTGGGTGCCAGCCTCTGCTGGGAGGGTTGTGTGGCCGTGGGTCAGCAATCCTGAAGGCTCTGAGAGCTGCCAGGATTTACAGAGCTCACATCGTGTTTGGACACACCTTGCACGAGACCTATTGTTCAGAATGGGTTACCAGGAAACAAAGATTAACTCAACTTGTTACTGGTGATGTTCTCCCTGGTGTGACTTCTGAAGGCTTTTCAGACACTGCATTTTCTACAGGATGAATTCATATAGACAGTCATGACCTTCAGAGAAATTAATGGCTTTACAGTCAGCAAAAAAGCTAACTGTTTGAAAAGGAAAAAAATATCTCCTTTATTCTTTAGCTGCATGAGCAAGCAATTGGCTGTAGGTGTGTGAAAAAAATCTGATTGTTTAGTAAAATATGTCTAGCAATGAATATATTACTGCTGAAGTTGAGGCAGGTAGCAAGCTGGAGACCTGTATATCTATGTTGTGAAGATTCACTTTGTTCTTCATTGATTCTGATTATTCTGACACTGCAGAATTTTGAGAAATTAATATTTACTTTAATTTAGGTAATACCTTGTACTGTAGTGCTCCACTAAATCAATAACAACTTTTAATCCTGTATAATATAAACACAGTTCCAATAGGTACATTTTTACAATGAGGTTGTAGATAGCACAACTTCTGTGTTGGCATCTTTGCCATACTCTCCTTCTGAGGATTAGTTTGTCAGCCTGATCATAAGTTGATAAGCTGCAAGAGATAGATTTCTCTTTTTCCTCTGCATATACTTAAGTAATTTTGAGCCAGAGGTAGTAAGACTGTCAGAGCAAAATTAGCTTACTACCACCTAATGGCATCCCAATATTTATTTATCATATAAATATGTGTTGTCAGTATAGCTGACAAAGTTGGTGTAATTCTTGATTGATTGCAGGAATAGGTTAATGACAGGTAGCTTACATTTTTGCATGCCTTTCTGATTTGCAGGAAATGCATCTCTGTATTGTGGACTGATTGACTCCATAGAGCCCTAGCCAGGTAAATGTTCCCCCAATAACTATTGTCCAGAAGGTATGTCGTCTCAAAGGGTCAACATCAAAGCTAGAAGAAAGAAAGAAGCAATTAAATTTTTTTATTTAAACATACTTTTTTCAGCAAGGGGTAGGTGATTTTTTCAGAACTATCTGGCATGGTCTACCACCTGAATCAAAAAATTCTGCTTTGGTAATACGGTTTTCCAGAACAGACGGCATCCGATGTGTTCAGGTTTGGAAGTTTTTTTACTTTTATATTGGAACACCTTGTTTTCAAGACAGGATAAACAAATGTCCTTCAGAATAGTCAGAGGATCACTTAATTCAGATTAATCAAATTTATAAGGGTGCTTATGCTCAGACATCTGACCTGTGTCGTGTTGTAGCACACCTACAAGCCATCTTCTGTAAGCAACAAGGTTGCTTACCAAACTCTAAAAAAATCTAGCATATTTTTAGTAATAATTTTAATAATTATTAATAATTTTATTTCTAAGGAATTGTTTATAATTAATAATCATTATTATAACTTCCTTTACAAGAAATTGCTTCAGCTGCTGTGTTATCTAACAAAATTCTGCTACTCTGCAAGTCTAATTTGTACAAGTATATTTTTCTGTCTCAAATGTGTAGTTTTTGCAGTTCTCCTTAACTTGGTTGGGACAGCAGATAACATTTGACCTTGCTGCTGGATTCTGTCACTGACTTGCCTTGATTAACCAACAAATGCCCCAAACAGCCAAAGGAAGATCAGATTTCTGTCCCAGTGCACTGGTACACTATTGCCTGCTGCTGTGGTGAGTGCAAGTAAAACAGTCTCTGTTTTATGAATAGAAAATGCAATAGATATACAATTAGCCACTGAGATTAGCTCAGTTGACTAGAACATGGTGCTAATGGCATCAAGGTTTCATATTTGATCCCTTTATGGGCCATTTATTTAAGAGCTGGACTTGTTGATCCTTGTGGATCCCTTCCAACTTAGAATATTCTGTGTATGAAATTGGAAAGAATAATTGGGCTGCATTTGTAGCTACACAAGGAAAAATGGCAAATCTCCCTTTCAGTTCAGCAGACCTTTGATTTCTTGAAAGAGTAAAGCTTTCCTAAAGGTCAAATGCACTGCCAGTAGCTGAGGAGATGAATGGACTTCTCTGAGTCACCAGGGTTGTTTAATAGCAAGTCTGTGTATTTTTGGCTTACTGAGGGTATGGTTTCTAAACATTAAATATACAGAGAGGAATGGTTTGCATCATTTTTTTTCTTACTCAAATATGTTAAGCCGAGATCCTTCATGGGCTTCTTCCCAGACTTTGGTCGCTCCGCCATTCAGACTAGTGCCTCGAATGAGAACCGCCACGAAGCCAGCCACCATAACAACCATTTGAAATGCATCTGTCCAGACAACAGCTTTTAATCCTCCCTAGAACAAAGAGAAACTGAAACCCCCAATCTTGTTTCCTGTTCCTCAAGTACTGAAAAATGTAGCAAGTCTCCTTATTTTGACAGCTCCTGAGCTGTATGTGCAGCACCCACCAAATCAGGGCTCTGTGTTCTCCCACAAACTGTGTATTTTTGCAGGTTGGAAAATTTCACAGCCTAAATAGTTTTTCCGCAGGCACAGAAGAATAATTCAATTTCAGTTAAAAGCTTTTTTACTGCCTCCTTTATATGCCTTTGAAGAATGTATGATAGTGTGGAAGAAAAGCTTAGGGAGTTTTGGCCTGTTCCTACATACCATAGGACTCCAAATGTTCTCAGAGCCCACAGTTAGCCCAACACAGAAAAATAGCTCCAGAAAATTTGCTATTCGGCTTCTTCCATAGCGTTCATATTTGATTAAATCAATACTAGAGCACATAATGTGTTTTCAACAGGAGTGGAGTGGTATATTGAAAAAAATCATTAGTGGCAGTGAGAATGGCAATTAGTTTGTGTCCTGAGCCACAGGGCTCTGCTGCTTCACTGCAAATATCTATACAATATATCTGGTTTGGAATTTGGAGTCTCACATTGCTTCCATTTAAAAGTAAAGCTCTCTGACCTGTTGATTATCCTTCCTAGATTTTAGTGCTTTGTTCTTGAGCACAACTTGCATTACTGTGTTTTTCAGCTTATAATTTGTAAAAGATAAGAATCATCTTCTCAAAAGAAGGCAGGGGAAGTTTATTGCCTCCTTCTCTGGACTCTGTCTCAAGATGTCTGGTTTAAACATAGAGACATACAGCAGAGGATTAGAGAGGATTTTTTTTCCCCACCAAATAGACCTCCTTATAACACAGAATGTGGAAGACATTTATCTCTGTGCTCTCCACAGGAGCCATCCTTCTCTGATAGTGTGTCATGTTTAGAGGATGGTTGAATTAATAGTCTGTGTTCCAAGTATTCAGTTATGTCTGTTACATACCAGAGTGCAGTAGAAAGTGCAGACAATTCCTGTTGCAGCTACAGAGCCCCAGAGATCAAATCCAGTGACTGTGAAACCAATGAAAACAAAACTATTGGTGAAATGGGTGTGAGTCATCTGGAAGGTAGCAGAAGAGCTGTAATCCTTTAGCTTTAGAAGGATAGGAGTAATTACTAATTTTAGTCTTTCGTGTCTGTTAGGAGCTTTGCTGGATTGTTCAAGTTTTGTAGAACTTCTGGATATTTTTGTTTTCTTTCTAATTGAAATTAACTAACTTTCAAGCAAAAGAAAGAATACTTGCATGAAGCAAAAATGTCATTCTGATGGGACAGAGCTTTATAAGCAATGCTTCACTTCTGTTCTTAGTCCAGAACTTTGCCTTGAGAAAACAAGTTCTTCAGAGATTCCCAAAAATCCTAAAATGAAATAACCCCCAACCCTAAGTAATTCTATTACCTGCATCTAAGAATGATTTAATGCTAAAATGAGCTTCATTAAAACAAATTTCTGTGTTCATTTTGCTTCGTAAAGTTTCTTTACACAAAATGCACAGATTTTGTTTTTGCTGATACTGAAATCCCACCTACCAGTCATAGTCTGTAAGGGCAAAAGCTATTTGTAAAGGTTCTCTTATTAGTAAAGTTAGTGTGGTGTAATAATGAGTGAGAACTTTCACATGGAATTCAGCTGCATGACAGAGGAAGAAAATTCGGTGCTGTGTGAGCGGTGGGATCAGTCTGAGTGCAACTCAGATAATGAACAAAGAAAAGAGCCTCATAATCTCTTCCCAGTCAGTTTTGGTAAAATCAGGATTTGGGCCATGATGATTCCTTGTGCCCTATTACAGCAAAATTACAAATC
The DNA here is from genome assembly GCA_039654755.1 of Calcarius lapponicus. NCBI lineage: Eukaryota > Metazoa > Chordata > Aves > Passeriformes > Fringillidae > Calcarius > Calcarius lapponicus. The sequence goes on along the minus strand of CM077468.1, from coordinate 235,941 downwards.
CCAACTATGGTGATGGAATCTTTATGCCTAGTTTGCAAATATTAATTGAAGAAGTCTGGGGGCAGACAACAGAACAGCTTTCCTCTCTGGCTGCAGGGAAAAGAGCTATTCCCATGGAAACCTGAACACAAGAGACAGGAGCAGGGGGAATCAAAGTGCATGGTATGGTCTTGGATCATCAGTTTGTACTGTGGACTTTGTCAGGATGTTGGGAAATTGTTTGTTTCAGGTCTCTTCAGGCGGTACTGGGTGGGAAGGAGAGCAGAAGAGCAACCACGAGGCTCCTGCTAACGTTTGGGTGTGAGAGGAACCTGGGAAGTCAGAAACGTGCAGCTACGAGGTGAAGGCAAAGACCTTCTTATAGCACCTTTGAGCAGGGTTGGGTTTTAATCTGTTTTTGTTACTTTTTTTACTCAAGCAATCCCTCTGGTGTGGTTATTTGGGGTAGCAGTGTAGTGCAGCATAAGAACTCACCTTGGTTGAGTGCCAGTGATGGAGCATAGACCACTATTCCTGTGTAAAGGATCTGAAGGAAAAAAATTATGTATTTGAATGCTCAGTGATAGAACTTGTATTTAGAGCAGGGCTCTGAGCAAAATACCAGATACAGGGTTTCTTTAAATCAGCTTGTATTGTACTATGGCTTTCTGTTTCAGACCTTAAAAATTAAAATGTTGTGTTTAGTTCCTTTCTGAGGGGAGGACCATTATCTTTGTATTACCGATTTCTCTACTGCTAAGACAAGTACATGACAAAATATCCTCAAGAAATAGAAAAAGGATATCTTCAGAAAACACAAATAGTGATACAGAAATAACATTGCATTGATCTTAGAAATTAAATTTTCATTTTCCCATTCAATCCCTTTCAAAGTAATTGACTCAATACCTTTTATGTGTAAGATCTGAGAGAACTGATGGAGAAACTAAGCATCAAAGTCACTAAGCATTCAGATCTATTGCCAAAGGTTTGGGAATAATTAAAATGGAATTAATGCAGAAGAAAATGTCTCCTAATCTCCCATCAAATGCTATCTTTCCATTAAATACAAATAATGTAACATTTCAAGACGGTCACAGCAGTGACCATCATGGGACCGCAGCTAGCAGGGCATCTGCCCTACAAGGATACCTTGTACAGCAGTTTTCAAACAGGACACTTCACCTCAGTGTCATGAATGGGTAACTAAACATACCCAGTGAAGCTTGACCAACTTCTCAAGAAAGACAGAATCCACTTGTTTGGGAAGAGAGAGGCTTCCAGTGAGCATAATGTGACCAAGAATGTGCTGTGAGAGTACAGCCCAACATGTGTTAAAGACAGCTAAAGAGTGTAAAAGACAACTAAGGAGTGTTAAAGACAACTAAACTGGCATTCTTAATACTAAACAGGAAAGGTTAGGGCAGTTAGACAGTTAAAAATACAATCTTACTTTCTTTTTAGCATTCATAGTTCAAGTGAGAGACCTAAGAAAAAAGAGTACTCATTAAAACATCTCATTATAAAAAATGTGGTGTTATGGGACTAGTCTGTGAAAATCAATGTTGAGTGAAATTAGCATTAAAAAAGAGTCACTGTTGTCTTACCGTCTGGAGGATGTAAATCAGTGTTGCAGCAAGACGGACAATCTTGTTAAATCTTAACTCCAAATACTAGGAAAAAGCGTAATCTCAGTAAAGTGCACGTGTGACACAGCTGTTACCTTCTGTTTGCCCCAAGTGATGCCTTACTGTGCAAGTAAAGTTCCTGGCAGCTAGCCCTGCTGCTGTGAGCAGCTAACGAGGAGAGCAGGATTGTCATTAGACAGAAGGATAATTACATTAAAGAAATCAATCTCCTTATCTGTACCAGGTGAAGGTCTATGTTGGGTTGCAATAATCGATACTTTCTTTGCACCAGGAATAACTGGAAGATCCCAAGAACTACAAAGACATTTTAACTTCAAATGAAGGTATATTCCAGCTCTACAGTGAGGAAACTTGAGCTCATCTCTAGCAGAAATAGCATCGACTCCAGTAGTGCCAAAAGTGGAGGTGGAGCAGACGGTGAAGCAGCAGCATGGAGTTTCCTGGTGCAGGAGCTGAGCTGGCTTTCCCCCTTGTTCTGTCTCAGCCTAAAGCCAAATCTGCACATCACCAATATGGAGAGGCACGAAGGGGGATCTTAGGGACTTCCAGGCTCACGGATGTGGAGAGATGTTGCCACTTTCAAAAGAACTGTAGAGGTGAGTGAATCTCTAGACCCAAAAGCCCAGGTTTTAAGGCTGAATCACCACCTGGGGTCTCTGCAGAGTCTCTCTGCCCCATGGCAGCCCCCGTGTAGGGAGGCTCTTCTTGGGCCACAGTCCCATGTGCCCCCCAGACACCAGGCATGGCCTGTACAAGTTTTCTCTCTTTTACAAGTCTCTAGGCTGTGCACTTCCTACTGCCAAAGCATCTTTTTTTTTTTTTTTTTTTTCATTTTTCTCCTGCTGATCTTGTGTTTCTTGCATAATAAACCCCACAGTCTGCCATGTAAATACCTGGCTAATTTATGTAACTTGATCTATTTCTAAAAATAATTTGTGAAGCCAACAGTCATCTTTCCAGCATGCTTGAAGGGTCTCTCCATCTACAATGACCCTTTTGCTGATTCACGTGACAAAAATAATTAATTCTCTGACATTGGATCAAAACCAACTAGAAAATGCAACTACTTGCAGCAGTGGTCAATTTTACTCTTCACTGACCTAAAAGTATTTCCAAATACCCAGGCAGATCTGTTTGACCAAATTTCCTTCCTTGGGTTTGGGTTCGGGTTCAGTGAGCATGAGCAGCCTTTCTGTTACCCGAAGGTTCCTTGTGAAGGAACCCAGCTTCATCATCCAATTCGTGCCTAGTTGAAACTGCCCACAGAGGAGCTATCAGACTTGCAGGAGCTGACTGAAGTGAGTAAAAGGCCATCCCAAATGGTCAGTAGCTGTCCTGTGGATGTGCAGTTTATAAGGGCTGCTACTCAAATGTGTTATAAAGGAAAAAATGTGTTCCAGAGAAAATGCCAGGCAGAAAACTACAAAATTCAGAAGTCATTAATTTATTTTCCTAGAGAATGCTTGAATTCGTTCTCCAGCCCTGGCTGGCTTTTTTTCTTCTTTTTTATTTTTTTGAACGAGCCTGCCACCTTCCTTGTCTTCTTCCCACCGCAGCTACTTAGATACAGTAACTTGGCCAAAATTACCATATCTAGGCTAAGTTTGAATTGGATAGTATTGAATGTTGTTCTTTAAGTCTGTCTCTCTAAACCAGAGCAGAATACTCAAAGACCAGAAGCATTTGGATGCGCTTAAATATTTTCCAGCTATAATTTAATTTGGTGCTGTGTGTAAACCCTTATCCTGTCTGTGCTATACGTGCATAAAAGGAGCTCTGACCCTTAGATTGGGATTTCAGCTTATGCAATATAAATAACTAGTTTAAATAATGCAAATTATTTCTAAAAATAATTAATTTATCAATATATTTGCTCTGTAAGACACCGCAGAAAGCTTTCTGTCAAAGATTTTTCTCTGAAAAATATGTGCATGATAATCAGTTATGCTAGAATAGTGCCTTTATTTTATGATTTTTACTTACCTCATAAGTGCTTGTGATGCCAGATCTATAAAAAACAGGTAGAAAAAGTTCAGAAGTAAAAATGATGACAAGTGTATATGAAAGAAAGAAGAGCACAAAGGATGCTCCATAGCGATAAACTTCGGAGGGTGTCCCCAGGACTGTCACTGCTGACATGAAGCTTGATGTAAGAGAAAAAGCTATGGGTCCGCATGTCATCTGCCTACCACCCACCAAAAATTCCTTTGAAGTTTTCTTTTTCCTCTCTTTAACTGCAAAAAAGACTCCAATGCTGGCAGAGACTAAAAATAGTGCTGCAAAAACAATATAGTCCCAAGTCACAAATTTTTTGACTTCTGGAGCTACAAAGTTTGGCATTGCACCAATTGTATAATTCTCTGATGGAAGATTCTGATTTACTGTGGCTGCTGCTCAGACTCTGTTGACAGCAAAGCTGAATCTTAACTGTAGCTCAGCAATGACAAAAAATAAACTGTAAGAGTGTTGCCAGAACACTTTTTCTATTCCAGTTCTGTTCTAAGGAGTTAGCTAAGGATGAGTTAAGGAGGGATACACTTAGACCCAAGTACTGTGGTGCTTCTGCCAGGCAAGCTGAACTAAGGGAGTTAGCTGTGAAATCTGTAGTACAGTCCCTTTTTTATCTGTAACCTGTGAGTTTAAGGTTAAACATTAGCCTGGCACATTGACATGATCCAACTCTTTTCTAACATCTCAGCATTTTTAAATAAGGAGATGAGGGCAATAGAGAAAAAAATAAAGGGGAGAGAAAGGAAGGGAAGCTCAGTGTAGAAACCTGTCATCTCACTAGTGAGTTCATTTTCAGAGGTGTATTTTCCTCATATGGTTAAAAACTGATCTTGAATGCCAGCAATAGGCTTTGCAGCTGTCCTTTGAGATGCTAAGTGTGCTCCTGGGTAGAATCTCTGGAACTTACGGTGGCCATAAGAAACTAAAGTGTTTAATGGTTAAAACTAATTGTGGTGCTCCCCTCCACCTGCTGGAGTTCAGCTTTGGTGTGTTTGGAAACCCAATGGACCTCCAGATGTGTGGTTTGTGCTGCACTGTCTTAGGGTGAGTTTCAGTTACAAACTAATTTTTAACTGACTTTGCCAAAGACAATATAGCTTCTGTGGGTTCATGTGAGAAATTTTACTTATCCTTATAAAACTTTGTTGGACTTACAGGACTACAGAATCATAGAAAACCGGACTGAACAGCAACATTTATCTTAACTATGTCTTTGGCATAATTTTGTAAATTCAATTATTAGGTTTTCCTTTTGTGTTTTTGTTTTAAATAATTGAGCATTCATTTTATCCTCATTAATGCCATAACAATACATTCTCCAAAGAAGCAGGAAATTACTTGTCATCCTGATGCCTTAACTTGTACAGAGGTAGTGTGTGCAGTCACAACCCTGAAGGAAGGGTGGAGAGTGTATTGTGAGGAGAATTTTAAAAAAGAAATGACATAACGTGGGAGAGCTTTAAATAGCAGAAGTCCTTTTCTTCAGCCTCATCTTGGTGAGGGATGAATCCCCACATCTCTTTCTGAAGTCATTAGTAAATTGAGGCGGTTTTGCTGTCAGTATCAACTTAGTGTGGGTCCAGACCTGAAGTCTTACCTGTTCCAATCCATTGCTCAGGAGAAGGACTTCTTCTGCCCATGTGTGCAGTAGAGATTGTGCAATTTTATAGTTGATTTTGGTGAGACTGAGTGTGAAGCGGGGAGTTGAAATTCCCCTTTATTGCCAAATGTGAGCTGAAAAAGACAAAAAAACCCAAACCAAAGGTACTTCTTTAAAGGTACTGCTGCATACAGGGAAAACACTTTTAGTCCACGTAAGTTAAAAATGCGAAGTGCAGGTTTGGGACCTATGACTCCAAATGTGTGAAAGCCAGGATATGGATGTAGCAGCTGCCATGGCACATCACTGTGTGACCTGTGACCTGTGGGTGGTGAGATGAAGGTGCCAGAGGAGACGGCAGTGAACCACGTTCCATGGTGTGGATCAGAGTCAGTACAGGTAACAAGCTGAGAGTTTTCACACAACTCTGTCCCAGTATGCAACCATCACTAGTTAATATTTCTCTTTTGTACAGACCAAATGCCATAATGTTGCACTCTCAAAAAAGCAGCCAAGCATTCCTCTGCTTTTGAGAGGGTGGGTTTTTTGCCTTTCCCCCCCTTTTTTGCTCTTCTCTCCTTTATAAGTGTGGAAATGAATATGGATATTTTCTGCATGTTTTATTTCATACGTAGAGGGTCTTATTAATAAATGTCTCTGGCAGTGGTAAGAGCTATGCCTTTACAACATGGAGTTTCTGGGGCCAACCATCAACCCAGTCTGGCAGGAGGCTAATTTAATGGTGTTTGCATGCAGCTTGTAGGGCTAACCAGGAAAATCATAGATTGATCTAGCCTGAGCACAGGGACATCAAGTGAATTCGCAAAAAGATGAAAAACCCTCAACCTTGATGGCATTTCTTCTTAAATTTGAGCTGCTGAACATGTGTTATCTAAATAAGCCCTCATCAGTCTTACAATGTTGAGAGAGCAGAGAACTCAACATTGAGTTCTGCACTGGTGAAACTGTTTCTAAAGCCTGGGATAAAAAATGAAAATATAAAGCAAATGAAAAAATAATCATCCAAGTCAGAAGGTTTCTCTCCTAGTCGTGTTACCAAAGAAACTGTAAGTGGAAGATCCCTGTAATATCCATTCTAGGAAAATAAGTCTAGTGTAAAAATTCCTATTGGCATAAATATAAGCCTGCAAAATTTTTTTTAAATTACAAATGTTTTTTCCAGCAGAGAAGTGGAGTGGGGATTTTTGAATGATAGTATTTTACACAATGTAGGAAAAAACTGATGGAATAACAAACTGAAGATCAAGCTAGAAATGTAAATTTGTGTACTTATCATGCCATAGTCTTCTGACACATTTTCAGCATCCTGTTGTGGGGTTGTTCAGAATAACCATTTTGGCTAAATCTCACACAGAACAAATAATATAACTTAGATATACAATTTCTGGAGAAAAAATATTTTGAACAGTAAGGAAACACTTGTTATTCTGTCATGATGTTATTATTTATGTGGAAATAATTGGTATTTTTATTTCCCTGAAATAATAAGATTATTTTAAATTTATTTATGCAAACTTGTGTAACTAATTTTTAGCCAGGGTAACCCAAGGAAGAAGCTTCACTTTTTGAAGGTTCAATACCTCTTTCTGTATCTGACCAAGAATCTGACAAGAAATTCCAAATTGAGTGTTTCACTTTTCCACTCCAGGCTCTATGCGTCTGAGGTTCTATATCAGGCCTCATTTCAACAAGTGAAAAAAGTGCTTCAGGATAACAAAGTTAAGGGTGTGACTAATGAGCTGCAGCCTGACTTGCTGCAGTCAGGCAGGAAAACTTGCAAGGAATGCTCTTTTCCATGAGCTGCTGTCCCTTTTTGCCCCTGTCTGTGGGGAACGTGAGCCTTTTGAAGGGGAGAGGAGACACAGCTGGGTGAATGGATATATATACATATATCATTGCATCTTTCAGTGTGGGATCAGGGAAAAGACAAACCTTTACACAGCATTCTACTGATTTGAGAACTGAGCACTTGTGAGATGCACCTGCCTTATCCTAAAATGCATTTACGTATTCTTTTTTATATTTGTGTTATTAAAATCATTTATCCTAAAATGCAGAAGAGTGATGCTGTATGTGCACACTGCATATATACAAGCAGTTCCCTAGGAGGAAGCTGAAGACACCTCTGCCTAATGCTCTCACCACCGCAGCTACATTGTCCATTCCTGTGGTCCTTTTTTTCTTCTTTTTTTCCTTGCAGTGAGAGCTTTCAGTTTGGATTAAATGCCAGTTTGAGAGGATAGAAGTCATCCCTGTGAGTGGCCAGACTAGAATCACGTAGTCTGATGCTCAGTGTTCAAATCATGAATGCTTTTTCTGGCTTCAGCTGAGTCAATCTGCTAGATTTGTCATGTGTAACAGATCCAGGACCTGACCCTTGATCCAAGACTGACTGGTCACTAGTCCTGAGAAGAAGAAAAATGAATTTTGAATTCCTAAATTACTTACATTTTTTTCATTTCTGCGCTTATTTTGATGCTGAAGTCCAGTACTTGAGTCTGAGATGTGTCCACTGTTATAAACGTGTCCTTCTGTAACGTAATATCAAGTCACATGTGAATTTGATATTCATTTGTCAATATCCATTTGTTGGTGCTACTCTAAATGCTTAGATCTATACATGGAAAATACACTTGATTTAACTTACAAAATTAAGAGCTCCTCACTGGTTGTATACTTAGCATAGTATCCATAAACAGCAACAGCCTCTAAATATTATTGCAAAAAATAAACATTACATGTATTTCTCTAAGGAAAGGTTTTCTAACACCTAGGTCAGAGAGTTTCTCCATTTAGTATCTTGCTTTCCACTAGAAATCCTTTAAAGCGCAACTGTCAGGTAAGTAAATACCTGTGCGGTACTGAAGGATTGTTTTTCCCTTCTAAAAATGCAGATAGTAGAATAAATTATGTGAATAATATATTTTGCTAAAAAAAACCCACTGTTTTGCTGTATCCTAATACACAACTAAATTATTTTCTTACTCCTTTTCAATATTTTTCAATAGCAAGCTGTGAAAAATTCATAGAAATAGATACTGGAGGATTTAAGTCACATTTGATTGGATAGGGGAAAAAGAAGTGATAACTAGTTTATTGAGAAAAAGTAAATTTCTGGAGCAAAAGAAATGCACTGAAAACTGTGTCTTCCAGAAATCCTGTTAAACTTAGGGGTTATTATCTTTCCTTGACAGTGGACTTTGGTTTTTTTTAAGAGGCTCTTCTTTAATGATTACTCTTTCCTCAGAAAGTTTGCTCATTTATCTATAAAAAGATGATTATAGTCCAGTAGTATGAGGAACTGGAGGTATTGCTTAGAGTTTCAAAACAGATCATTCTCTGGGGACACAGAGTCCTCCCTGTGGGATTGTTCTTCCCCGGAAGGGCCAGGTCACATCAGGACACCTGGTGGCCTCTGTGGCCAGTGGTCAGGACCCATCCAGTCCTGCTTCCCTCTACTTTCATTGTAGGATGCAAAGTTTGTGCAGCTCCACAAACTTTGTCTCCTGCAATGAAAGTACACAAACACAATTGTTCACTTTGTGAGCATTTTTCAGGAGAAAAAATGCATGGTTTACACTGAGAATTGGATTTTCTTCTACAAAGACAGCTAGAAAGTTGCATGAGAAGAAACAATCTGAAACACTGGATTTTCAATAGTCATATTATCAAGAAAAAAACCAAACCAGCTTAAAATCAAATGTCAGTTATCATTTATCCCTCCACTGCTGCAGTGGTGTCTTGTATTTGCAGGGTTCCCCAGACAGAGGAAGAAATTATGAAAGGCAGCAGTCTTTTTTTAGATTTAATTTTTGAGCAGGCTTTGTCTGCGGGTGAAGACTTGGAAATAGGACCTCTGATGGGACGCCTAGCTCCTGCCAGCTGGCTCCACAGCTCTGGGTTAGTAATTCAAATTCTCATTTTCTTTTTCCATAGGAAAGAAAAATAAAAAAGATCAGATGCTGAACTGGAGCTGTTGGAAATGACTTGGCTAATCAGCTTTTTAAGAGGTAGCCAAAGGTTGCTGCAGGGGGAAACCCTTTGGGATCCCCCTCACAAATGCAGAAATACTCAAGTTGCCTTTCCTCAGCTCCACCAGTATAATTTGACAGGCGTTTGCAGTTCTGACCTAAATGCTCTTTACAGGCTGTAATCTTTGATTTATAACTAGGACAAGTTGTAGGACACTTGGCTTTCAAAATGTTATCTAACCTGGTAATTTAATTATGCTAACACAAAGGACCCCTCACTGGACTACTTCTCCTGACTACTGGCGCATACATTAAATATTTGTGAATTCTTCTTTATCATTTTTCTTCCTAAGACACGATGACTAGGCACAGCTCCATGACACAGAAACAGCCAAGAACTGACAAGTCTGGAGAAGAAATGAGATAGAAATAGAACTATGAGTGAAATTTGTAGTACAAGGTTTGATCTGCTTTTATAGTGATGAAGGCATAGGCAGTGTGATTAAACATCTTGCTTGCAAATGACTAGTTATAAAATCATAGGAAGACTAACACTCTTACACTTTACTTTTTTAGGAGTTGACTAATTTAGAAAAAAAGACATAAGCACTGTACATAATTTATTGAGTAAACACCTTTGTAATTGGGGTAAAACTCCTAGACCAACACAATTTAGTTTGTGTTCAACTCAATATTATTTCTGGGCTTTGTGTGGGTTCAGATGGTGTGAAAATAATAGCTAAATAGAGAATACTGAACTCAAAACCACATCGAGCTTTCATATTGGTTCCTCTGTTTTTTGGAATAATTCAAGGTAGGCATGAGTTGAATGGCAAATTTAGCAACTTCCCACATTGTTAAGGAGAATGAATCAGCATGGAGAAAATACCTCTTTGTTAATTTTTAAAGGTTCACAATCTACTTGACACATAGTATAATTTTACTGATGGATGTTGTATATTTATTTTTGTTAGATTTTTATTTATATGGTATTATATATTATTCTATATTAAATTATGACATTATATATTATAATATATTAAATTATATTTGTATTATATAAGACTTAGTATAATTATATTTATTTCCATGCCAGAAGTCCAATATAATTCTTGCCCTCCATGTTTTTAACTCCCTAATCTTGCTTATACAGGTGTGGCAACTATCTCAGTAGGACAGTTCTGCACAAAGAAAGCTGAAAAAGATGAGGTTTGGATTTTTTTTCCAAGAACAAAGCTGTCCTCATATTTAATTATTGTTAATAATTATTATAAAATATAGAGTAGTAATTAATATTTAAATATTGAAGTAAATGCTAAGCTAATGTAAAGTAAAACATGCTTTTGATGTTTTAGTGAAAGATTTGATATGCTTGTTGCTGTTCTGTATAAAGTTTCCTGGAAAGGGGGCTGGTGTTGCTCCCACCTCTTCATGCACTCTGTTGGACAGAAATCAGAATATGCCAATAGATTGTTTTCCTTCCAGGGAATCAGCTGTCCAGATTTACCATGTAATGATGTGAAATGAAAGAAAAATTATTTCCAAAGACAACCTTAGATAATGTTCAGAGGAATAAAAACCTGCGAATATTAATTTTCTATAGCATCACAGTTTGAAAAAAATGGGGAACATGTTATCCTCAAGACAACTCAAAAATTAGATCCTGCTGCCTAATCTCATAAACCTTTTTACATGAAATGTCACCCAATCTCATAAATTCCTCACAGTTGTAGTTCAAATTCTGTTTTAATTGAAATCCTGTGTAAGTCAGTAGGAAACATTTGGGAAACAATTGCTTTGCAATTGTGTGGACTGGTGTGTAATTTTGCTCAGTGCCGCAATACCTGTCCTGATAACTTGTTTTGATTCATAAACAATGGTATTTTAATTAATTACATGGTCTTCTCTATGTCAGTAACTTAAAAATTGAGAATTTCTGTCACTTTTTGCCAAATGAATAGCCAAAAAGCCCGTGGCATTACCCACAAGAGCAAGTTGACCGTGGTATCCCCATGCTTTGAAGAAGATTTTGCTGAAATACACTCACACAAATGCATACTTTTCTCATGCTCAGTATAGCACATCTGCTATATATTAATTCTTGGTATTTTTCATAGACTAATGTAGTATGTTTCATTTTTCAGTGGATGAAAATTCCTGGTACTAAATCTTGTATTAATGAAGAAAATCAAACCCTGTTGGAAATCCTTGGGGCAAATGAAGTAGGTTTTGCATCTTACAGCATTGTCTTTATTCTCCTACTCCTTCGTCTCCTGCTTGTCCCCACTCTTTCCTTTGCCTTTGTAAGAGTTGGAAATGCTCTGGGAAAGAGGAGTAGTGCTATTTCTCACAGAAGAAAGGCCTCACTCCTGGCTATAACTGCACAGTCACATTCAAGTACAATCTGAGAACCATAGCATGGTTTGGATTGGAAGGGACCTCAAAGATCACCTGCCATGGGCAGGGACACTTCCCATGACAGGAGGTTTCTCACAGCCCCAGCCAGCCTGGCCTTGGACACTTCCAGGGACAGAGCAACCACAACTTCTCTGGGCTAAAGTATTTCCATGTGAGAGCATGGATTTTTGTCAATATAATACTCTGTGTGAAGCCATTTGTAAGGCAAAAAAGAAGGTGGATCAAGATAAGAGCAGGTATCTGAGAGGTACAATAAATCCAAGGTAGGGTATGGAGAAAAATAGGCTGACCAGGTGCTTAAGGAGTTTAGATATTGCTGGGGTTTGATCTATGTGGTTTTGTTTTTTAATTTTGGAAGGTTACTAAGTTTTAGAGCAGTTTTGTTAAAAAATGAATGGATGTGACCTACACTTTATGAAACTATTTTCTATACCTTTCACTGGGCTTATTTTACATCATTGCTGCTGCTTTGAAACTGGTATTACAGATGGTGTTGTCAGAGTCATCATAAATAAATAAAGGTGTGGAGTGTGTGTATGTGTGTGTAAGATGCCCTGCCAGGCAGGTTGCAAATGGGGGGTGAGGGAGTGGGGGACAGAAGCAGAAAGTAGAGGTACTTTGTTATACTTTGCTGCAGGTGATGCCTATTATTAATGTAGTTGCCTGTGAAATCTTCAGTGAAAGCTTTTGAAAAAAATGTTCATGTGTGGCTATATGTGTCTTTATCAGGTACAGCAACATAAATCCATTTTTCTGTTCTCTTTTCTAAGAGCTCCTTCGACAGACAAAATAACCCAGCAGGAAATAAGACACCGTGCTGAAAAATTGTCTGCCTTCTACAGTCCTCCATCTGGAAAATAAATCAGGTAGAAAGAAAGACAGTAAATCAGGAGCAGTGGGGACTTAAAAAATGAAGTTGATGTTAACTTAGTTAGAGGCAACTTCAGAATGAGAATGATTTATTTTTATTTTTTTTTAGTTCCCATCACCCCACTCCTCATCTGGAAAACAAAAAATCAAAAGAAATGGGAAAAAATACTGACACAGAGCTGGATGGTCTTAGTATGGAGATCATATAACCTGGTTTTCAATTACATGGAACCTTTGAGTATGTGTGTTGATGTAGAAATGAGTATTTTCCTCAGGCTTAGAAGCAGATCACTATTTCAGTACTCCAGCTACTTGTGTTACTATTCTCAGTCTGCCTGAGTCTCGTGGATAGGAGCTGGAGTTTCCTTCTCCACAATGGGGCTTTGATTCTCCTGCAGTAGTAGATAAGCAAATCCCAATTAGATTGATGGAGATGTTTTGATGTCTTTTTGTGGGGGGAGATTTGGGTTTCTACATGTTACAAGGGCTTAAAGAAGGGTTGAAGATCAGACATCGTAGGCAAGGATGACTAAAGAGATTGATTATTTTATTTTCCTTATGTACAGATGTAAATTTCTTTTTAATACTAAACTTCAATTCTTGTTTGTTCAAAAGGTGGTTGAACAGCCCCTCTTTATGGCTGTCACATTGACGAAGCCTGGGAGAAGCCTCTGTGTTCTTTTAGAGAAGGAGATGAAGCAAACTGCTCTGTTCTCTCAAGAGGGATTGGAGATGTCATCTGAGTCTCTGCAGCACATATTTAATTGAAATTAGTATTGCAGATTAGAAGCTGTTGTGGTTTGACACTGGCCAAACACCAGGCACCACGAAAGCTGCTCGCTCACCCACCCTGCCACAGCTGGGCAGAGGAGAGAAAATTGAACAAAGGGTCCATGAACTGAGATAAGGACCAGAAGAAATCACTCCAGGGGCAAAACAGGCTCCTCTTAGAGGTACAAAGTGAATTTATTACTAACAAAATCAGAGTGGTATAATGAGAATTAAAATAAGCCCTTCAAAGCAATTTTCCCCAACCCTTCCCCTCCTTCCCACCAACAGCACAGGGAGACAGGGGGTGAGGTTTTGGTAAGTTCATCACCCAAGGTTTTCTTCTGCTTGGCTCAGGGAGAGAAGTTGTTTCCCTGTGAGACCGTGGGGTCTCTCCCAGGAGAGACAGTTCCCCAAACCTCACTGACATGGGTCCAATCTCACCAGCAGCAGTCCTCCCAAAACTGCTGCGATGTGAACTCCCCACGTGGGCACACAGGCCTCCCAAAACTGCTGTGTGTGGGTCACTGCTCCATGGGGTGCATTCCTCCAAGGACAGGCTGCTCCAGCCTGGCAGCAGGGCCCCTTCTCCACTGGGTCTCCCACTGGATCACAGCTTCCTCCAGTACCCACCTGCTCTGGTGTGGGGACCTCTGCCACGGGCTGGGGGTGGATCTCTGGATCCCCATGGGCTGTGAGTGGATCTCTGCATCTCCCCTGGATCTTTGCATCCCCTGTGGATCCCCATGGGCTCTGGGTGGATCTCTGCATCCCCCACAGAACTCTTCCAAGAACTCTTCTTTCAGACGCATCCTGTGAGTTTACATGTTTGAAAAATGTGGATGTACTTATTATGTATAAGATGAATCTCTCCTCTCTCAGCACAGACCTGTACATGTATTTGTATTTAATAGTTTTGGAATTTGTTTGGAGTTTCTGTTTTTGTTGGGTTTTGTTTTGTTTTGCTTGGCTTAGTTTTGCTTTGTTTTGTTTGGGTTTTCTTTTTTGGTACATTAACAACTGTTTTAAGACCACAACTTAATCAGATAGGCATTTTTAAACTCCTAACTGAGAAAGTTAGATTTTATATGGCTTCAAATTTTGCACCCTAAGCAGCTAATTTTTTGGATATGCCAGGGCAGGGCTTAGCATGTGGAAGATAGAGGCTGGAAAGAAAAGGGTGGGTTTGCTGTTAAATGGCTGGTACTGAAATGAACAAATAATAATATCCATTGTAAGGCCTCAATCAATTCCCTCAAGGAGACTTTTGAAAGGGGTTACAATAGTTCTTGTAACTCTAGGTAGGACACATGGGAGAAATACCAACCAGATATTCTCAAGAGGTCAAAACAGCTTTACTGGCGAACTTTAGAAAGTCAGGAAGCTTTAGGGAAAGATTTAGTACAACATCCAGTCAACATAAACCACTTCTTAGAGCATTAACTTGGCCTGTTTGACTTAGCAAATATGAAACTCAGTCAGTGTTATTTTACTCAAAGAGTTCCAAGAAGAGGGAATTAGAAGAAAAAGAAAGAGGTTGTAGGCACAGAGTTTGTGGTGATTGGGAGCAGTGGGTGCAGCTGTTCAGGACAGGTGAATGCCATTGAAGGTGAGGAGCCAGGGAGTGCCCAGGGTGCTGAGCAATCACACAGGGAGCAGAGGGCACACAGGGGCAGGGCATCAACAGGAGGGCATAAAAGGCTGGGCTGAGGGACAAAGATGAGCAGATGCTTGCAGCCTCCTGAAGTGACGTGAGGTTATTGTGCATTGACAGACGCTGGAAGCCTTCTGAAGAGTTGCGGTGTTACTCCGTATGGGCAGGTGCCTGAAGCCTTCTGAAGAGGTATGGTTTTATTTTTATGGGTTGAAGCTTTCTGATGCTGTATGGTGTACAATTTTGTGTATTGGGGCTGTCTCCACTGTGACTTATGCTGTGCTATAGGCTGTGACAAGAGGGGAAGACAGAGAAGATACAGAAAAGCATGCATATAGCGGTATTCAGATAGAAACTCCAAGATGAAGGTAGGGTCAAGAGAAATGCTTTGCCTCATGTTGGGCCTTGAATACCCCTTGGCCTTCCTGTGCCTTTCCCCCAGGTGGGACTTGAGGTCATTTGGCCACTGGGGAGCTGGGTTAGGGCAGAGTGGAGCATTGCCCCCAGCCCTGGAGCCTCTCTCCCTGCCTGGCAGTGCTGCCAATCACAGGCACACTGGTGGCATCACCTGAACTCCCCCCTACCCCCCAACATGATCCCAAAATGTCTTTCCAGTTAACCTTTACAGTCTCTGCCAATCCATACAGCATCATTCTTTTCTATGTTTTCTTCTCATTGAGGAACCATAGCTTGTGAGGCAAATGAAACAATAACTGTGCTGGTTATTGGGAGACTCGCAGTAGAAGCAAAAAGCTTTGTTTCTTAATCTTGTGTCATGGCTTTGTGAGCAAAGTGAAGCCTATTTCAATTCCAGGAAACTTAAATGGTTGTCAGGTGGTGCAAATGCTGTGTCAGAGCTGGAGAAGAGGTTTTTTGTTCTGTTTGAATTTTTTTTCATGTAGAAAGCCAGTGATTTCTGAAGCACGCTGGGCATGAGAACCTCTCACCTTTGCCGTGTAGCACTGCGTATGGGGTTGCTGTTGCCTTCTTTTCTGTAACAGCCCTACAAATTTGCTCTGCAAATGTGAATGATCTAGGTTAGAATATTTCATTTGAGTTGATACATAAAGATAATTCCATGTAAATGTGGTAGGAAACAAAATCTACAAGAATACCTCTGCTTTAGATCTAGTCAGGGGAGGAGAAATGGCATTTCTTATGGAGTGGATCATCTCAATGCAATATGTAAAAGCTAGCAGAAGCAGAAGATACAGGAGTATCCAAACACAAAATATTATACTATGCAAAACTTATTACCCACACTTAGTAAAGCTGCTTTAATAAAAATTTATGATCAGCTCAAGGTAACTGCATAACAACTATCTTATCTTTTTCCCCTTTTATGCTTTTATTTCTCTCATTGTTGAACTTTATTTTTGTAGAGTATATGCTTCAGGCTTCTGAAAGAATTTTTCTCTTGTTAGGATCTGAAAAAACCTTAAAATTTGCTCTCATATTCATAAAGGACATATTCTGCTCAGACTATTTGGATGAAGGAAAAGACATGCTCAGTGGAAGGGCTGCCTGAAAGGGAACATGGGGCTAATATCCTCATAGTGCTTTATTACATTTAGTTTATCATTAGGAGTTATGATGTGGAATTCAAAGCACTTGAGGACCTTCTCAAGTTACACCACACCTCGCTGATATTTCAAATTTTCATAACTTTCACCTCAATGTGAAGGTTTAACTGTCTGCCCCAGAGGGATGCTGCCATATGCCTATGTCTCTTTAGTGGTTTGCACCAAGTTTTGAAATCTGGAAAATTAATCTTTTATTTAAATGTATGCTTTAGCAGTCTGTTGTGACAATGAAAATAATATATTGTGTGTGTGC
Organism: Calcarius lapponicus; assembly: GCA_039654755.1. NCBI lineage: Eukaryota > Metazoa > Chordata > Aves > Passeriformes > Fringillidae > Calcarius > Calcarius lapponicus. The sequence continues at coordinate 219,165 of CM077468.1, read as the reverse complement.
AGGGAATGTGGAATAAGGTTTCAAATCATGGTTCAGTCTTAGGCATTTGGCTACCTGGGTACTTTCTATTAAAATTTTGATGGTGTTTTCTTTCAAAGAACATAGCATGTTAAAAGGGTTTACTGATTTTTCAGAGGCAAGGTAATGTATTTACACAGGGGGTTTGGAGGGGCATCATAACATTGGGAACTTGTGTGAAATGCAGTCTTGTGCATCTGGACATTTTTTCAATATAGCTGCTCTAACTCTTGTTACGAAGTACCATCAAGAAAACCCTGAAGGGATTGTCCAAAATTTTCTGGCATCTCATTTCATGCAAAGATGTTTTCTTGCTAATGCTTTGGTAAACGAATTGCTCACACCCAAGGATATTTGAGAGATTTCTTGAGGGAGTGAAATAACATGGAAGAAAAGTAAATGCCAGGAAAAATGAACTCTTCTTGACATGCTATACACTGGAGTGCTGTATTCCAGTATGTAAAGCTGAATTTTCACAGCCTACTGGAGCTAACTAGCCAGGCAGCTGAATAGGTGGTTTGTCTTTGGCTTGCGTGCAGCTCAAGCATCCCGCCTGCCCTGCTGGTTGGTGCCAAGTGGAACAGGTTTTACCTTGGGCTGTGCTTTGCTGTACTTGCCCTCAGCAGCGCGCTGGGATGGTGGGTGCAGTTGGCCACTGCAGCAGTTGCCCCCACCAGCACGGATTACCTGGGATTCTGATGGCAGTTAAGCAGCAATGGAACATCATTTTATCGAAGGGTTAGCCGTTTCCTAATTTGTACGTAAAAACGCTCGTGAAGTCACTATTGAGAACGTGTTTGCCCTGTGGGTTACTCTTACAAACATTTTCAGAAGAATTTAAGCAACATATAAAGAATGCAAAATATTATATATAAAATCTACAGAGTAATCTCATTTTGAGTAATCCAGGCAGAAAGTGTCCTTTGTGGCTGCCTGTGAGGATGCTGCATGCAGAGGTCAGCAGTGAGGGGGCTGACATGGCAAGAGTTACCTCCTGTCATAAAGTGCAAGGGTGCACATTAAGCATTTTTCCACATTTTTCCACACCTGTAATACAATGTCTTCACCTAAGGCAAATTGTTTCCATATACATCTCTGTCAGGTTCATGCTGATTCAGCCAGAGAAGTTTAGTTAATACATTTTAGAATATGTAGGGGGGAAAGGTAATACCTATCATATCTGGAAAAAATTAATGTTTTAAGAGACGTGAGTCTGGAGTTACCTTACTGTTTTCTTATTGAAAATGACCTAGCAGTTAAGTTAAAAACATCAATCTTGTTGTAAATATTTTAATTAATTGTATTTATTAGGAGCTGAAATTTACTTCAGCCTTTCTTATTCTTTTACTTTTAACAGCACTGTTCACAAATATGGTTAAAATTCAACAGATTAGATTTTCATTCCCCCCTCCCTGCTCCCACAAGGGGGTGGATTTCCCTTCTTCCCTTTATGAGGAGTTTAGAACCAGATATTTTTCTCTTCTGCTTACCAAGGGATTAATAATATAAAACTTGGCAAGGAAATTGCTGTCTGTGAACCAGAGTGAACATTACTTGATGTAACCCAGATATAATAGTTTCTTCTGCAAGCTGAAATTTTTGAAGCTGAAATTTTTGAAGCATAAGGAACTTAGGAATGGTTTAGTGGCCTGTGCAAATAAAGAGAAAGCAACTTTAACTTGTACGTATGAAGGAGAGAGTTTGCTCTGCTTTGGAAAGAACACTAAGGAAATAGGATTTAAAAATAGCTCCAGTCTGAGGGAAAGAAAAATCCACTTGAAAGAATATGAAATTTCAGGGTGGAGGTTTTTTTGTTGGTTTTGGTTTGGTTCTTTTTGGTTGGTTGTTTTTGTTGTCTGGGATTTTTTTTCTGAAACCTTCCAAGTTTTTATTTATTCTGGACTGGTATGATTCAAATCTTGATGGCTGCCAGGTCTTTCTAAATGAACATGAAGTTGGCAAATTGGGACTGTGCAGGCTCTGAAAGCACAGCAGTAGCAGCCATGATCTAGACGGAGCTGCTGCATCCCTTGTTTATAAATGCTTCTGAGAGAGGACCAGAGGGGGCAGCTCTCCCCATGCTTTATATCAAAAAGTTCTCAGTGTGAAATGAGGGCAGAGCAGGAGTCTGAGCTTTGTCACCTTGTGTTTCTCTGAAAATGCAGTCCTAAAGTGGACCCATTAGCTCCTTCCACACATGTTGTTCAAAAGAAGCATGGTTTTGTAGCCACAAATGCTTCCTCAGGTGGGGTATGCAAGAGGATTGCCTACTATAATATTTTTAATCTGAGCTTTGGCATTTTTCCCTGTATATACTACATCTTCTTTCTGAGGCTTTTTTTATTCACACCCTTTCTTGTCTGTACAGCAATGAAGGACACAGTCATTTAAATTTGATGCAAGCAGCTCAGTCTCTGGTTTAGATATTGCTCATTTATACAAGCCAATATCTGCAAAATATCTCTATCTGTCCTCATAGTGGGGTGAAAATGGCTCAGATCCTCAGCTTTGGATATGTACTGGCTTTTGATTTCTTTTTGGTGCATTCGTTAAGATTCTTATGGCGCCACTTCTGAAGCTTGTCCAGGTCCCTCTGGACAGCTTCCTGTCCTTCAGGTGTGCCATACAGTGCTGGAGTGGTGGGTATAAACTACTGTACCCTGCACTTGTGATCTCACCTCCAGAGCCTGGTGTTAAATGTGTGTGTATATATGTACAATTACTAAAAAAACTGAGTTATGGTCGACAGTGGTATGTTGCTGTAGGCAATTTTAACCATTTATAAGAAAAACTCTGTATCTGGAAATGCCTTGAACAGGACATAAGGAGGAGATATTTTTTATTAACCTCCCCAGGCTGTTTCTAGAACTTTTTTGAAATATTAGCTTTTGGTGGTTTTTTTTAAATTAAAGACATCAGTGTTGCTTTTGGAATTTTGTTAAATTTCCTCCAAATGCTATGTATAATTGCAAATTCAGCTAAGTGTTTTAACACATGTCCATGTCTATTTTTAATACCATTTTAACCAGTGTTTCACTTGGGCCCCATATGCAATTACTGTACTTTAGCTCCTTGGAGTCATATATATTCTTGACCCATTTTCTCCTGACTCCTTACCAAAAGGGAGTGTTCCCCACTTAAGACAACACTGAGCTGAATGCTAATTTTTACATCCACAGCATGAAGGAGGAGCAAAGAAAACATTTTTAGCAGCATGGAGGCATCTCAGTGTCAGAGGGAGTGCTCTCCTTTGTGAAACTAAACCTGCATCTGTCTTTGTGATGTGTTGAAAGTTTTCACAGAAGGGTATACCTGAAAATTTAGGCAGAAAGACTTTGTTTGCCCATATGCAATTGAAGCCATTACATCTCATCTTCTTTTGAGCAGAGTTCTTTCCTCCTGAACCGTTTGCCTCTGTTGAATATCACTGTTTTCTTTCTTTGGCACTTATGCTTGGTGCTTCATTTGTTCGTTGTTGTTATTGTTTGCAAGAGCAGTCTCTTAAACACACATTTTATCATCATCATAATCAAAACAAATTATATACATTTCCACAACTTAATCCTGCTGCATTTAACTCTAATTTTTCATTCTTCCTTTGTTTAGGTTTTTGTTGGCATTTTGCATGCTCGGGCTTTTTTTGCAAGGGTAATGATAAACGTTCTGTGCCCCCAGGGGAGGGGCTGCCTGAAAGTTATTTGGCAATAGCTGTGGATATGTGGCTCCAGTTGAAAATCCCTCTTTTTCACTCTTCACTTATATTTCTTTAAAGAATACAGCAGAAATGCAAGGATTTGTAGTCAGCTTTGGTATGATGGTTGGCTGTTGCTGCCAAATTAGCGTTGGTAGCCTTTGAAGCGTGTCAATGGCTGTGGCTATAACACAAACCTGCAACATGGCAGGAAGAAAGAAAGGCATGCTGGCTAAAAGTCTTGTGTTATTTTCAAATGGCTTTTTTGTTTAGTTATTTTTAATGTAATAAATAAAGAAACTTTTCAGTAGTGGTAAAATTTTCAGCACCAACTATACTGAAATCAAGGGTAATGTCTTAGACTCTTCATGCAAAGATCTGGGATCATGTTTTGCCAAGACTGAGGCTGTTTGTATCATTAGAAAAAATACAATTGCATAACAGAAGGTTAATAGCATATATAAATTTGCTTATAAATTTGAAAATTGGTCCTTGTTCATAATGGCAACCATTCCTCAGGCATAAAACTCCACTTGCTCCTTCATACTGAAATGGCTTTACAGGCTGAGATTGTTGATATAGTGATGCAAAGTTAGTGAATAATAAATAAATAAAAAATCATTTCATTTTCCTTTGGTAAATTATCTTCTATTACTTTTTCATTAGGTCATGTACATGCAAAAGGTATTTTTAATGGAATGACAAATGTGGGGCTTCATCACATGTACCATGATAACTGTTTCTCAGCTTGTATCAGGCATTGAGGGTGATCAGAGCTTTACAGCTGTGGGTGTATGTGGAACAAAAACTTGCTTTTTTGGTGAATTCTTGTATCATTTGAAAGAAACCTAACTGGTGTCAGAGCAGATACTCATTTGTTCACAAACACAAAAACTTGATTACTTTCTCCTAAACAAAAAAAAAAAAAAAAAAGAAAAGAAAAAAAGTAAGTTGGTTAGGTCCTTCCTACCCAAGCATGCAAATAATTATGAGCTGAAAGGAAGTACACTGCAGACCAATGAATGAATTCCTTTAATGATTCAATGAGCTTTGAATTAGGTCCTGTGGTAATCAAAATGCAAATAGCAGCACATCTTTTGAGACACTCACTGTTTGATAAAAAAGTTGCAGACTCCAGTTTAGTCTAAAACTTGGTTGGGATAATTTGATCATTTTTCAGATCTATATGTTGGGGTTTTTTCTAAAAGTCTGAGGTTTATATGAAATATTTTGTGTCTACATTAGCAAGTAACGAGCAGACTGAGGTGGCCAGAGCAAAAGCCTCTAGACCTACATCATCACTAAAATGCAATCTAAAATGCAATGGGTACAACCATGGCAGAATCCTTTGGATCCCCTTTACAAACACATGAAAAAGTGTTTATTTATTTATTTCAGAAGCCCTTATATTGTCCCTTTTTTATTTGGTAGAGCACTCTTCACAAATAAAAGATGCCAAGTAAATTTATATTCATGTTTTATTATTTACAAAGAAACTGAGAATCTTGAAGCTGGAACCAAATTTCTTTTAGGATGAAAGTTTCCAGTCTTGAGCCTTACATGAAACTGTCCTTATAACAAAAAGCATTGGTAATGAGAGAGGAAATGTCCCCAGAACATATATGTATCAATTTGCTCCCAGCCCCCTTTTACTTGGAACAAAGGCAACAGAAAAAGCAAACCAGATTTTTTGAAGACTAACTGAAAACCTCTATTACTCTCCACTTCTTCATGCTTACTCTCACGTTCACATTTCTTCTTAAAATCTCTGATACTGGTACTTTTATGTAGATAGTATTTGCCTCCCCACTGATAATTTTTTCCTTCTTTGCTTCATTCTGTTAAAAATTACCACAAATTAACATCTCCCTTCTTGCTAGGCTCCCTACATGTGCCAACTGCTCCTTTACTAATGTGTAAATTTAAACTTCTTATTTTCCTGCCAGCTTAATATGACTGGATTCTGACCTCAAGACCTTCTGTGCATTTCTAGGTTTTGTCATTACCTTAAGTAATACCCAAGCCAGCTCTTGACTTCCATTTTTTGGGGGCTGTAGCAGTTAGCTTTGGATGTAAGTGTTTGTTTGGCATGCAGAAGAGTTTAAGATGCTGTTTTATGGCAGATTAGTTCCAAAGGGTTGGCAAAATTTGGCATCATCACCTCCTCATATCAATGTTGTACAGAGTGGTACTGCAGTCCCTGAAAACTGAGCATGCTCTGTTTTTATTATTTTTAGTTTACCATCCTTAGTGTCTTCCATGGTAGGGAAAGGACAGTCCTTTGTTTTCTTTTGAAGCCTTCACTTAAAAGCACTTTTTTCCCATGACAGTCTCAGACAAGAGGAGGAATGTTCTCTGTAAAGCCCAGCAGTTGCCCAAGGAGCTGCCACCACACAGCAGTAATGAGAGTTATTAAAGTTCAGAACATCAGAAGTGAGTGTTTCCAGTTGCAGAATATCACAGTCCTGGCTCATTGCCACCAGCCTGTGCTCAAGCTGTTTCCATTTTTGCTAACCAGCAAAAGAATAACAGGATGTTTATTTCTCTTTTTTTTTTCTTTTTCTTTTTTTTTTTTTTAGCAAGTCCTGCCTATAGGGCTGCATTGAGGTTAAGTGCATCTTTGTCATTTTTATTCTATAGTTTGCAGAAAAGGGATCTGATAATAAAAGATGGGAAGGAAGAAAGGACTGAGCAGTGCAGTGTTCACATGGATTAAAGGTTTACTTTGGCAAAGCTCACAAGTACAACATGTACTCGCATCACAGGTGTTTTCCCAAAGCATCTCAGCTGCCTAGACAAGATGTCATGGCAGCAACTCGTGTGTGCTCTTTACTGCTGGAGCAGGGCAAACGTTTTGCTTAACCACAAAACAGCTCATGGAAAAAAAAAAACAAAAACAAACCTATGATGCTGTACTCTCAATTGTTCTCAATTACGTAAGTGATTCTTGGGGCCAGGGTTATTCAGATTTAGGCTGTCAGACTTCATTCTGTCATCGCAGAAAATGTAATCCTAAAGCTCAAGGCAGAGAGAGGAGATCCACAGTGTGCTCTGAGCTTTGAGCAAATTGCTTTTCCCTTGCAGGATGGTGGCTGAGCTCCTGCCTCTCTTGTCTTTTTCAAATAGATCTGCTGGGAGCATGGCCTTCTGGGCATGGGACCTTTTTTGGCCTGCTCTTGGGCAGCACTCGTACGGTCTGGGTCTGGCTGACCCCTGCAATGGCAATCATAAATAGAAAGATTAGTAAACAATGTGTAAAAGTGAGTACAGTGTGGTCACTGTTGTTGAGGTCTGTCATACTCAAAATCCTTGAATGCAAATTTGTATGGAAATTTGAATTATCCTGGGAATACTGTCTATAATCCCTAAAATAATTATTAATGTACTGAGGTAGTGGAATGTAATGAAGTCTCTATATTTTAAGTGAAACCAGCACTTTTTTATTTGTTTCTTGCTCTGGAACCTGGAATCAGAGTCAAATATTCTTCTCTGCTGTTGAATCGAGCTATTGGCAGATACCTGACACATGAATGATTTTTTTCTGCATCTATTCCAGGAATTACACCTATCAACACTACATGCTTCTGTGAGAAACATGAGAGTTTTGTTTCTGCATGAGAGTTTCTTCTATGAGAGTTTTGTTTGATTAGTGTTGGTGAACTGGTTTAGTGATGCTGGTACAGTTTATCAATTATTTGCAACTTGTAATCTAATGTAATCTAAAGCAGTCCTGCATGAGTAGTGAGATAGCTATTTTTTGTGAAATTTTCACTGCTTTCCTATTTTAATTTATAGGAGTTTCCTGACAAGTGAGATATAGTTTGGGACATAACCTTTTATGAAACAATGCAGGAAGTCACAAAAGTGGTTAATAACCAAGACTGAGAGACAGAATGTTTTTGTAGAAAGTCAATATTAATATTTTAAAGGGTTTGGAATATTTTCATGTGTTTTTATTAGGTTGTGATCCCCAAAGAATATATCAGGCAATGGGAAATTAATTACTATTCCCATCTTTACTCTTTAGGATATGTTTGTGTACAACAAACTTACCCAAACCCTACAGAGAGCGACTGTAATCCATGCAGTCATAGCAATTTGGACAGGGGATATGGGAAGTTGCTGGTATTTGATGAGAGCTTCAGCTTGCACCACAGAGTTCTGTTCTTGTAGGATACAAACTCTTCCAGCAGCTGTGTGTCCCATCCTGTACAAGGTCACAGAGACCTTCATCAGAGATGTACTCAGGGATCTCTCAGCACAGGGGAGTTGGGATGAATCTAGTCAAGTAACACCAGCAGATCTTGATCATGCTCTGTGGTTGCTGTAAAAAGTAAATGGAAGTTCGAGTTCTTTGTTTTTATGGACTTACAAATTTGTTTAAAGGCCTAATTAATTAGGCCTTTAAACTGCAAAGATATATGAAATTTTATCCTGTGAAGTTGCCCTACTACCTTCATATTTTCTTCTACTAATTTTCTAATTAGTGTCATTAGAAAAGATGATAGAAGTGCACATACTAATGTTATTAGAAATTTCAGCCCTTAATGAATAATGTACAGCAGCCCTGTAGCAGTGTAAAATTTCATGTTGTGACATGTTCAGTGCATTACAGATAACATATCATTTCAGTGTCAAGGGAAAACACTGATTTGATATTAGTTTCAACCCTTTAAATTCTGACTCGCAACTTAAAGAAGTGAGAATAAATGATAGACTGGAAATTCCTTCACTTACATGTGCAGTAATGTTTGTGAGGAACTAGAACTCCATTCTGTAATTCCTGTATTTGAGCAACAATTCAACAAGTGTTCAAAGTGCTGTTTGTGCAAGATGAGTATGAAGAAAAGTAGATTAAAAAACAAGGGATTTGTAGGGCTGACCAGCAGTACAACTTTGCCTTGAAATTTGAAGATAAAAAGAAAGGAGGACACATAAGCACATTGCGCTTTTCAGTGACAAAAGCTTCTGTGTCAGGAAACTGATTCAATTCTCCTGCAACATAATGGGGTGTCAGTCAGCCACCTAGCTAATAGGAGGGCAAGGCAGCTGTGGGAGCTCTTCTCATGAGACGTGAAGCCACTGAAGAGCTGGCAGTGGAAGGACTATGAACAGTCATCAGCTTATCTGCTGCTGGGGAAATATCCTCTGTGCTTTGGCATCTTGCCCCCGAGGTTGCTGGCCAAATGCGAGACAATTTCCCATTAGGGTGAGGCTGCCTGCCAGACGGATAAGTCCCTACGAACTGAGCTCAGACTTTCTGACGTCTCCCACTTCCACATATCCAAGAGCTGTTGCTGGGACCATGTCAGGGGATCCATTAATGAGAAAGGAACATGGAGAGTGTAATGGTACTCAGGGAGAAGCGTGCAGAATGTCCACTTGGACTCCTGCACAGGATTGCAACATGAGTCTTGCAGTATCTGCAAAGCCTTCTGTACTCCTGGGGACTTGATCCCAAACGAATTGCTGTCTGATCTGCAAGAGTATTGAAGCCTTGAAGTATTGTTTTGAAGCCTGGAAGTATTGTATTGAAGTCTTGCCTATTCTACTCAAAATAAGGAACAATAACTTATTTGGAGGCAGGTCAAGAAAGGAAGGAATTCCATTTTCTATGACATCCAAAGATATCTGGAAGTCTGTGTTTATATGAATATCTGTTGTCTCTGTAAATGCAATTTTTATCTTTTCTATCAAAAAACATATAAGTCCAGAATGGTACCTTGGTAAGATCTCAGGGAGGACTTAACAGTAAAAGAGGATCTTTGGAAAAGAGAAATTTGCTAATAGTGCAGCCCTTGTGTTTAGCTGGTGCTGCATCAAGAGGGAAGAAATCTCCTTCTGTCTCTGAGAGCCGGTGGGACAGGCCGTGGGGCCACAGGGAGACCGCCTTCCTCTTGTGCCAAAGGAATATATTATCATTGAAACAAAGGAAAAGAAAGGATCCTCTTGTTTCAAACTACTTCACTGCCCCAGAGGAGGAAGGTTTTATGGCTTGCCAAAAGGGATAAACTTTCACCTGAATGGGGAAATTGCAAGGATCTTTCTAGCAAGGGAGAAGTTGCTGGAGGGTGGGTGGCTGCAGCAGAGGAAGAGCTCTGTTCCTGCATGCCACACAGCAGTATGGTGGGCTTTATCACTTGAAATAATCTGTACTACAAGCTTTTGTCTTGAGATTTCAAAAAGTGTTCCCACTAATGTAACCACAGTGAACTAATCTGAATTATGTTATCTTGAGCTGTGGCTGAATCTCACCCCAGTGTGTTTTGCTTCCAAGTAGGAAAGGCTAGGAATGACTTAAGTACACAAGAATTCTTGTGAGTTATATTTAAAATCAAAGATTCTACTTCTACATAGCAACTTACATGTCTTGTTTTGCAGACATATGGCTCATCCTTCACGTGTCATATCATGAAAAACATGGCTTGTAATTCTGCTGTGAAGCAATATGTTTGTGACTATAAATACAAACTATATCATTTGTGATTTTTAATAAAGTAATTGTGAGCTATCAGAATATTTTCCATTTAGGGATGGCTGCAGGATGATGTTTTGCATATATATGTATAACTGTGTATGTGTACAGGTACATATATATAAGTACATAGCATTCTCAGACATCAAGATGCAGGTGGCTTTTTCTGAATCCCAAGAGCAAAATATGTGTCCTGAAAAGCAGATTTGAGGAGGAGGTGATCACCTAGGCTTTGAAAGGCTGGAAAACTGCACCAGCATTATAATAGGTTGAAAAAGTAATATCCATAAGGAACAAGTTCTTTAAACCATGGCAGCAGCTCTGTAGCCTTCTTAGTGACATGGATTTTCCACATGCCGCTCTGAAGCTCGAATGAGGATGGCTAATGAAACTAACCCTGTTTTCCTGGAAAAGCCTGTTCCAGGACCACTCAATGCTGCTGATACTGGTGTCAGGAAGATCATGAAATAGGAAATAGCTGTTTGAGAGCTTAATGAAGTCTCACAGGCTGCAGAAGGGCTTCGGAGGCTGTCATGACCCACTGGAATGGGGCATGATGTTCATTCTAGGTCCTCCTCATGCTGAACATATTATGATATTATGTGTCAAAGAACATAATTATGAATTTTTTATGATATTATGTGTCAAAGAGCTCTGATGCTTCTATAATATAGCTGCCTTAGATGCAGCAACCAGACCACTATTTAGACACATAAGGCATTGGTTATCAACCCCTTAAGTTTTAACACTTTTTAAAAGCAGTGGCTAATATACCCTTACTTTTTACATTACACTTTAATAAGCTCCCAAATCCCACAATTCAAAGTTGCTGGCTAAGAGGCCACACCACAGCACTTCTCAAAGGTGCTGGCATAAGCCACAACGCTGCTTTTCAAAGGTACTGGGACAGACTGCACCACACTTCCACAAGCTCCTCACTCTAGCAACAAACTTCAGGATGGGGTCTGGATGTGATAGCTGTTCTTTCCACAGGCAAAGCAAGGAAGGACAGAAATAAAGACAGAAGAGAGAGAAAGAGAACAAAGAATATCACCAGTTCTTAGATACTGCAGTGGTCCTGCCACATGGACGGTCCAGAGCTGGGGTAAGAGTCAAGGACAAAGGGAAGAAAAAGAGCACAAGGGGGCCTGATCTGCTTCGTTTTAGTTATCTTGGTGCATACCTCTGATGCAAACTAGATTTTCCTGCTGTTTTGTTTGCCTGTGTGCAGACAGCCCCTTTGAACCTTTCTCCAGGAAGCAAGTAGAGAGGCAGGTGGACTGAGCAGGAGTCCCAAGGTGGAGCAGGATGTTGATTCAGAACACGTCTGTTCCCCTCCCTGGGACCCTCTTTTCCAATCACACCTTTCCTGTCCTAACAGAACATTTGAGACAAAGCATGTTTGTGTCTGGTCCTTCACAGAGGCTGAAAGGATGGTAGGACACAGTGAGCAAAAAAGGGTTAATAGGGCTCAGAGCTCCTGAGCCTGTCAAAAGACAGCAGAAATCTCACAGGAAAGGTATCTGCTGTATCTCAGCATCCTGAGCCACTCAAGAAACCCCAGAGGAGCTTCAGAGATTTGGCAAAAAGGGTTGATAAAATGCAGCAAGGCACATTAGGATTGGAATGCAGTGCTTGGCTCTGGAGATGGGGAAAAGAGTCACAGTAAATATATCTTCAGACACACATTGCCTCTCTCTCTTTGTCTAATGATTCAAGCAGTCACTACCCTGGAAGTGGAACATGATTTCAGCATCATGTAAGTTGCCTTTCTCCTTTTCTTTTGGGTGAAACATCAAGTTGTAAGTGGTTCTGTTGCTCTCTTAATGACAAGTGTTGCAGCCCATGAACATGAGCTTCAATGTGAGCTACTGATTCCAGTACTATGGGAGTTACAGGAGGATCCTAAAAAGGTAGGCACCAACAGGACTTAAATTCTGTTTCCAAGGGTCACAACTCAGCCAATTAAATGCAATCTGTCCCTCTGAATGAACTACTGAAAAACATGTTAAGACCAAGCCCTAAGGCTGAAGTAATTTGATGTCCTTTTCAACCATATTTTGGATAAAATTCTTTGTGTATTTGGGTCATCGAACATTGTCTCCACACTGTTTAAGTGGGCCCAAGGTGAAATCAAGGCACACAAAATCTCAGGCTAAAGCAAATCCAGTAGTAGTAGTCCTGTTGCTTTTCAAAAAGTCAATCAGTTTAACACTTTTTCTCCAAAATGGACAAAACCTACAGGTGAGATGACATTAGAGTTTAGACTTGCATTATCATTCATATTTTATTTTAAAATAAATTTTTAAAGAATCTTTTAATTCTGTTTGTTTTCATAGAATCACAGAATTTCTAGGTTGGAAGAGACCTTTAAGATCATTGAGTCCAACCCATGTTCTAACACCTCAACTAGATCGTGGCACCAAGTGCCACATCCAGTCTTTTTTTAAACACATCGAGGGATGGTGACTCCACCACCTCCCTGGGTAGATGATTCCAGTATTTGACCACTCATTCTGTGAAAAGCTTCCTCCTGAATTCCAGCCTGTGTCTCCCTTGATGCAGCTTGAGGCTGTGTCCTCCTGTTCTGTCTGTTGTTGCTGGGAGAAAGAGACCGACCCCAGCTCACCACAGCCACCCTTCAGGAAGCTGAAGAGAGGGATAAGGTCGGTTTGTAGTAAGAAGTGAACTAGTATTAGAATCATGGCTTGAGTGATCAAACAAGGACTGGAAAAATTCTTTGGCAGAGATCCATCTACACAGGAACTTGGCCTGCATGCAGAGAAAATACACTACAGATGTATAAATTACACAGGCTGGGATAGTGCTGGTCAAAACCATCCATACTGGAGTCATGTGGGAAAGAAGGTCTAGACACCACAGATTACCTTGCTTCAACTAAAATCATGCAAACTAGAAATTAGCTAAAACCACATTTGCACAAATACACACAGAGAAGTTTCTAACCAGCTGTGTTAACTGGATGTTCAAGCGGAACAACCAAAGAAATTCAGCCACTTGGATTCATTGGTAAAGCTTACATACAGTTTTAGTTATAGTTACATAGTTTTTAAAACAACCAATTAATTAAGCCTACCAGAGAGGCAAAATCAGTCCACATTTTATTACAGAAAGTAACTTGCAGCCAAGGGTTAATTGTTGCAGTCCTACATTTTCATTGCTGCAAACAAACTTTATCAAAAGAGAATCCAAATTCTTAATTATTAGCACACATGAAAGTAATTTATTTGATAATTTTAACCAAGGACAGGGTTTTTTCCTGAGGAGAAAAAGTCAGAGCAGAAAAGGAGCAATGCAGGATTGTTCAATCATTCTTAGGAAAGATAAGGAACTCTGTCTAGAGCTACTACTATTTTTGGAAGGCACGAGAAATTGGGGAACTGATATTGAGATGGGTTTATTTAATATATAATACCATATATTGCAATATTACATAAAAATTCCTAATATATTATCACTATATTTCTGAGATTTGGATTTAACTTCTCTAGCTGTATCCCTTTTGGTGATTGTGGATAGTCTGGTCACTGCAGATAGTCAGGGCACGAGTGCTTTTTGGATCTACGTGCTCAGTCCCAAGCAGAGTACAGATTCCAAAGGTCTAAAGACATTGCGAAAGAAAAAAATGCTCAGGTGATGACATGGACAAGAGAGTGGGCACTACTAAATCTTCTCAAAACTCCTGCAAGGTCTTTCTGTGGTCTGTGTTCCCCCAGAAAAACACTTACCTGGACAGTCAGAAGCTGGCTTGTGTTTGAATATTGTCAGAGAACGTTTTATGGACAGTGAGGCTGAAACGGCTTGGTCAGCTGCCAGTGTGCAATTGCTGTAGATGGGAGTTGTGCCAGCTTTAGCTGCATTACAAGATAGCTATTTAGGAAATTTACAACTTTTCCAGGTCCCATCTGTGTGCCTCCTTCTAGGTCAAGCCATCTCCCCCTGCCCTCAGCATGCAGACATGACAAAGAATATGTGTGTGACACTCAGACATTCCTTCAGGGTCTCACCTCTTGCCACCAGTGGTGATGCTGCTCACTGCTGCTTCTCCTCTTCTCCAAGCCTCCCTTGTCACTTCCTTCTTTCCCAGGCAGCACTTTTTGTGTGTCAGTTCAATTATTTCGACAGCCATTGTGTGCCCTCCCCATCTGAGCCCCGCAAGCTGCTCCTGCAAGCCCTTTCTGCTCTGGGACCTGGCACCCAGCAAGGGATTCACAGCCAACTTCTCAGCTGCAGCATCTTCTAAATACATAAAACATCTTCTGTGATATCTTTGTAATCACACTCCTCATGCCTTTCAGAAGCTTTCCCCCGGTGCTGGCAGATGTCACCGAGCACACGGAATCTGTGGATCTGGATGTGCCTTTGGTTAGCTGGATGCAGACCACAACCAGCCCTGGACTCTACTCCAACTGCACTGCAAACACGAAGCCTCTCACAGGTATGCATCCACCTTTCAAGAGAACATGCTCTCTGAAAAATTACTTCTTTCACTGTAAAATACAGTGGAGCAGGTGTTTTCTTTTTGGCCATTTTCCAGCTAAGCTGCCCTCTACAAATAGAAATATAACTGTTTGCTTGTCTACGTGACTTTTTAATTGACTAACCACCATAATGGGTGTACCAAATGAATTTTGACCTAAAGTTTGGAAAGAACTACAGTAATGCTTGTTTTGAGTGGACAATGAATATGCAAGGGGAGAAAAGATGAAAGTAGGTATGTCTATATAAGGCATGGCATGGTCTTTCAGAAGGCAGCAGAGAAACAGATTCCTTCGGTATTTCTCTATATTTAAAAACCAAAAAACCCCACCTACAACAGGATTTTTCTGAGAAGAAGTGACTTATCTTCCTATACTGATACTGAAAGTAAGAACTGGCATCAGTTAAATTAGACATTGTATATATGTGGCATAGTTACTTCAGTTGTGATAATGTATGCTGAGGCTGAGGTTTTCCTGAAAAGTTGGCCAAGAAACAAAGTACACTTAAGGAATACGGATAGTGTTTTACTAGGGAAATGCTTAAAATAGTGTGAATCTTTAGTGTAGCATCCTTAAATGAAATGTTTGTTCAACTGGAAATGAAACATTTATGTGAAGGTTTTTTATAGAAGATGCTGACTGTTTTCAGTTGAAGACTGAAGCCAGTTGAGGCCTGAGAACCTAACTTACACAGTATTTTGAAGTGCTCAGTGCAGGAAATCTTAGAGTTGGTTTTTTAAGTGCATGAATTTTCAAGATTAAGTCCAGGTCTCCAAGTCAAGCAGCTGGGGAAAAAAAAAAAAAAAAAAGGGGATGCAACTGACAGATACCCTTTTCTGGTTGGTTTTCCAGCCAGCTGTAACTCACCTCCCCTTCCAGTCCCCTCCTGCCCCTCCTGTGTGTGCCAGCCCACGTGGCACTATCCCACCCAGCAGTGTCGCAGCATTCAGCAATTTTAACCACTCCCATTCATCCCTCGTCTATAGGGATGAATGGCAGTGGTTAAAATTGCTGAATGTCTTTAGTCTATGTCAGAATGTCTTTAGTCTATATCAGAATGCCTTTAGTCTATATCAGAAAATCATCAGTGTACTTTAAGGTACTAAAGACATATGTCAGTCTAGCTAAGTGAGTCGCTAAAGACCTAGCTCCCCACTGGTTTTTCCATGTGCCCTGGGACAGCTGCTGCCCTGATGAGCACCCACCATGAGTCTTCCTGAGTTGTTGAATTGTGCTGGTTAGTTCCTGAGCTTTTCTCTACTCATCCAAACGAGCTCAGCAAACACCTGGCCCTGCTGTCCATCTCTGAGCCCTTCTGCTCACAGAAAGCAGCACCATGTTCTGAGGGTCAGCCTCTGCACACAATTACTTTCAGAATTTGCTCAAAGCTAATTTTTGAGTTCTATCGGTCCTTGGGCTGCGGTGATTTACTGGGAGGATATTTAAGAACTCTTTTTCTTTGATGGCTCATTTCTCTCCAGTTTATGTCTATTTGCTGTGTGTATGTGCACGTATATAGTCATTTAGCTTAAATTGTTCTCATATGTTCCTATGAGCTCATAGTGTATTTATAGAAAGTAACTATATTGCTTCTCAGGCTTTATTTTAGTAGCCTTAATACAGTGTCTTCCAGTCTGTGTCATAAGACAGATATTTCTGGTTTTATGGTGGCTTTTTTTTTTTAATTTGAAATTATCTTGATCTAACACAAAATTTCTGCTAACACACTGCAAAGTACATTAGTCCAACTAATGCAATCACACTAATACTTATTTATTCCTGTCCCAAATATCTTGGCTGAAATAGAATGGACTCCATTCAGATTCTTCCACAACTGTAATAGACTAGTTTAGTTATCCTGTGATCAATTAATATCCAAAGATTTTTCTCCTCTTCTGCCTTTAATTTGCTAGTTCCCAGCTCAAGACAGAAATTCATGCTCTTAGTTCCAGAGCACATATTTTTGCCAAATTTTATCCTGATTTTGTTTGCAAGTTGTAAATTCTTCTTTATCCTCCTTATATTAAATATGTCTTCTTGTTTTAGGGCACCATCATATTTAGATAATATCCTCTGGCTCTCTGTGGCAAAATCACTAATGAAGATGTTAAATTATGTTGGTTCCAAGAACAGCTCTGTAAGAACTAAATAAGCTCTCTTGTTGAAGATGGATATTTGTATTTTATTACAATAGAAGCACCTGGTGTTCCACCTTAGCAACACTTAAGCATTTCTGGAAGGAGAGGACTTATCTTGGGTTATATAATGCTTGCTGATTACTTTGGAGGAAAGACTTTTCCCTTAAAATCATTAATAAGTATTTTCTTACAATAACAAATTACAAAATCACAATGTGGGGGGTTTGAGTAAGTTGACTCTGTTGGAACCATAAAGCAAGATTGACATCAGTCATTAAGAAAAACATTATTGGTAGTGGAAATCTGCCATCCTTGTAAGTTAGTTTAGATCCTGCATTTTTCCAGCTCTGTTTAGCGCATGCAAGGAGCTTGTCACGATCATTAAAAATTCACTCTTGATAATTTCATTGGGTTTAAATTTCAGGACTTACGTCAGTTGAAATGTTTAACTTAGCTTAAAATATAAGGAGGAGGAATTCATGAGAATTTAATCTGCTTTCTGGACAATGAAACTGTATTCTTTCTCCCATTTTCATACTGAACTAAAATGCACAGTAAAAGGCAACAGTTTTAACATGTCTTTCTTCACACAGTTTTAAGTTAGTAGTCACCTAACTTATTAGGTGTCGCATAAATAGATTTTGCAATAACTGAACTGCATCATCTTACGAGAGAGGGGGAGCGGATGATGTACATCAGTGATGTATATTTTGTCTTTATAGACAATGAATAAATCACAAGAAAATAAGGGGTTCTTTAGTTTATATCAGAAAATCATCAGTGTACTTCAAAGTATTAAAGACATTTAATACATAAAGCTAAAAACTGAATTATTATGCCTACCTTTGAAGAAAACAGTAATATGTGAGCTATGTGTGTCTTGGGTTCAGTGAAAACATGTTGAAGATAAGGCACTCCAATTAAGCATTTCAGGTTCAATTTCTTTTATATATTTTTGTCTGATTCTGTTCCTGTTTTACATTTGTGTTTGAATTCTGAATCTAGTAAAGCACAGTGTTATTCTTTACTTGAATTCCAGTTACATCATAGAATGGCTTGGGTTGGAAAGAACATTTATAGATTGCAGCGTATGAAAACGAGACTCACAAGCTGAGAGCAAAATGAACCAGTTTATTGCAGAGTTAAGGCAGTACTTACACACAGTGTGAGAATCTTTGTTCAGTCCTTTGCACACAACTGGCTGCAGGCCTGTAATGAATCCATTGGCCTGACAATTTAGTTTCCTCAAGTCTGCAGGCTTCAAAGAAAGAGGATGCCTTTTCTGCTCTCAGTGTGTAATCTACTTTCTCTCATGCTTCCCAGGAATTTTCTGCAGTGCCAGGCTTTGCTGTTTCTTTTCACCTCCCCCTTTTTTTT
Organism: Calcarius lapponicus; assembly: GCA_039654755.1. Classification (NCBI taxonomy): domain Eukaryota; kingdom Metazoa; phylum Chordata; class Aves; order Passeriformes; family Fringillidae; genus Calcarius; species Calcarius lapponicus. The sequence goes on along the minus strand of CM077468.1, from coordinate 200,964 downwards.
AAAGGAGTCATAGTTAAGGCTAAGGTAACCATTACTTGTTTTTGCATGCTTTTAACAGCTCTGATTATGTTAGAAAGGACAAGACAGAAGATTAAAAATAATATTATTGCTAAACAACTCAGTCCAATGAAAACCCAAACTCGTAAATTTATCCCAGAAAACCAATTTTTCAGATTTAGCCAAGAGAGATCATTTTTCAGATCTGTCAACACCTTTTGTTCCTGCAGAGTCTAAAGTTCTGAGTTGATCTTTTAATTGAGTGTGAAGTGGCTCTAAATTCTGTTGTAAGGCCTTATCAAAGGCCCCTTGGAGGTGGTTTTTAACTGTCTCCCAATTGTGTTCTGTGTCATTCCATGGAAGGGGAGCGACACATAAGGAATTATGGATATGTTCCCAATCACAGTGCAGGGATAGATGAGTTTTTTGGGCCTCAACTCTCTTGCCTCCCCTCATAAGAGCACTTAGCAAGGCATCTAATCTGGCTGTTATTTCTTAATCGATGTTTTCTTGTCTTTGTAACTGCTTTGTGATATTAGTTAATTTGTCCCACAGTAGGAGAAGTTTGAAAGGAATGAGTTAAGGCAGTGGCAGCCACAGAGGCTGTGGTTAATATTAGTGCAGCAGAAACAATAGCAAAGATTAACCAACCCAGAAATTTGTAAACTCATTTGGATTTCCTCTTGGACTAGTTGAGCCAATTTTGAGACCATCCTGTCCTTCCCAAGACAGAGTCAGATTTACAGGTACCCAAATTTCAAATCTTCTTTTAAATGGAAGAAGGACAGAATAGTTACACATATCTCCATATGTTATGCAAGAGTTGAAAACAAAAGAATCAGCCGATAAAAAACCCAAACCATTTCTATATTCTATTGAGAAGTCATTAGCTAAAGCAAAAACATACGGGTGTGCGGTACAAGTCATTAGTAATTGTTCTCTTGCAGTGTTGAAATAGCACTTGTAGCATTCTTATCTAATTTTACTTGGTACATCCTATTGCCATAAGCAGGTAACAACATTTTCCACAACTGTTTGTGCACACAGGACTGATTATTACCTCAATAATATTGAATTAATGATCTGGCCGTCCCACCACCACGCCAGACAATACTGTTGTTTGCCTTTTGGGACGGGGAATGGTTGTATTGGTCCCATTGTCTTTCAAGATACCATGTGGTCCCCAGTCAGTTATCCTCCTGTACTATAAGAACTGCTGTTGTGGCTGCTGTCCTGTACGTGATGTCCATTCCAAATGCCTTATATTGGAGATGGGTGTAAAATGACATTTGGGGAAATGAGGAGGAGGGCATCCACAGGTTAGTTGGAGGCAGACAGAATGGCTGGCAATGTAGGAGCAGTCAATTTTCTTGCATTGTCTGAGTGTGCATATATTAAATGCAATTGCACAGAAAAGTTAGCACAAGGTAAAGGTCAAGAGACATCTGTTTGATTGCATGTTAAGCAGATAGGCAGTAAATCAGTAACAAAAGTAGTGTTAATACTCTATGTATCTACAATATCCTGACCCAGGGGAGGAAGCCAAGTTCCTCCTGCCCATTCTGTTCCATTGGTGCTGATGGGAGGCTCTGGATCCCACCAGGTCAGAGGCTGAAACAGAACAGCAGAGGTTCAAAAGGCCCAGCAGATTGTCCCTTCTGCCATTTGATGGCAGCACAGCAGTAGAAAGACAAAGAGGTTCATTGTTGTCGTCCTTGGCTGGGTTTGATGTATCTTGCTGGAAGCCAGTACGGCCCTGAAGGTAAAGAAGCACATCCATAGCCTCTTCCCCAGGCTCACAGTGGAACTGGACCTTTCCACTGATCACTGGGACATCCTTGTATGTAACTTCTGGGTGAACTCCTTCTCAATCAGCAGTCTGACCCAGAAGCCTTTTATGTGCAGTTAAGTCATCTCTACTGGAGAGATTCAAAAAATTTAAAGCATAGGTTGCTTTGTCAGGCTGCTCTTGAGAGAGAGCATGCCTATCAGATTCCCCCTCTTTTGTTTTTGTAGCATGTTTCTTCATGTGAAATGTGTCCTTTAGACTATTGCTTGCCCTGTTGGGGAATGGGCAATACCTGTGATGTGTTTTATACCCCAAGCATGGAAGAATTCCTGTGTTTTAAGAAATGTATGGGACCCATTGTCTGTTTTAATCTGTTGAAGGACACCCATCATGCTGAAGGCATGGAGCCAAGGTCAGGTGGCATCTCTTGATTTCTCACCTTTGTGTGCTGTTGCTATTATGAATCCTGAAAAGGTATCAATAGAAACATGGACATATTTATAAGTCCCAAAGCTCAATATGTATGTTACATCTGTTTGCCAAATGTCATTAGGTTTTAACCCTTGTGGGTTTGTACCTAATATTTCTGGCAAAGAAGGAGTCTGCTGACATTGTGAGCAACTATTCAGTGCATCCTGTGCTCATGGCAAAGTTAAATTGAATTGTTTTTCCAGTGCTTGGGCATTTTGATGGTAAAAATCATGAGAAAGTTTTGCCTGCCCTAACTTTTGTGGTATAGTGACTGTCATTTACATAAAAGTAACTCTCTGAAAAAGATCTGTTGCTTTCTGCAAATGCTGAGGACTGTTTAGACATAGAATCAATGTAGTCTTGCACTTGGGGAAATTTGGCCTTTCTGCCTGGGATGGTTTTTGCTAAGGGTGTGTTCTTGCTGCCTTTTGTTTTTAAGAAACAAACGGGTTGTTATTTATTGCTGAGTGAAATGGCAAGCACTATTAATATCGTAGTGCTGACAAAGAAAGCCTTTTCCCAGTTTGCTGTTCTTTTTTTCTCTTTCTGTGGAAATTCCTGATCTTTCCATAAACAGATGCAAACAGACTAAACATTTCCTGCAAAATATGGCAGTGAGCACAAAGTAGCACTAGTAGGGTTATCTTGCTGATAAAAAGCACTGTCAAAGCACAAAATTTCACTGAGGTGAGAAGTTTTGTGTCAGGGTGCTTGTCTGGAGCCAATTTTGAGTTGTGCTGTATAAAGATGAAGGGTATTCAGATGCAAACTGCTGAAGTAGAAGGCTTTTTGACTTCTGTCTTCCCAGGTAGACCACATAATGCCATTTTTTTGTGCTGAGACTCACAGCTACAAACCTCTTTTGTGAATATGAGTGGCTGTGATGCTGACCTGCACTGCCCTGCCCAGAGAGCCAAAGGAGATGGAGGTGCTCTTTGGTGGCCTGGATAAGATCAAGGGATCTGCACGCACCAAAATTGCTAGAATTTGTTAAGCCTAAGAATAAATAAGAGTTTGGGGATTTATATAGTTGAAGGCTCTCTGAGCCTCCTGATATTCAGCAGACTCACACTGTCCTCAGCATTCCAAACAGTGCATACCAAATCTTGGGGCAAAACTGACTTTATGTCCCTGAAACAGCTGACCTTAGAAGCAAAAATGCTCTGCAGTCCCTGGCTAGTGGAAGCTGCCACCACTGAGCCACAGGCTGAGAAAACTGAACATGAGCATTCCTCCGTGCTTTTAGAAAAATAATATGACCTCAACCTGATACTTTTTGTTCATTTGGTTTCTGCTGAATGTTTACTGAAGCTCTGTCCTTTGTAGCTGAGGATTTAAACACAGGATTATGTTGCCTAGAGGGTTTTTTTTCCCTGATACGAAAAGTATGGCAAGTAGTCCAGTCTTTACCTCTTCCATTTATTTCTGCTTTGTATCCCAGCAGCACTGGCATAGTGAAACTGCCAGCATCTACTAGAGCTGGTCAAGTATAGGTATGACAATAACTGCAAAAAAAAAAAAAAAAAGGAAAGGAAATACTAGTGTTACCACAACCTTGTATGTCTATAGGGAATTTTATTATGCAACTAGAGTGCTACAGCTTTATTTCCTGGTGTCATGACCCGCTTGATAGGGGGCATGGTGTTCATTATAAATTCTTGTCAGGTTGAACAAACACACCAGTCCACGTGTCAGGGAATCTTCTGCTTTACTGTAGAATTGTTTTAACTCTGGCAGCTAGCCCACTACTTGGTCTCAAAAGCCTTGGCTCACAAGCCCTTAATTTTTACAACACATTTCAACAAGATCCCAGCTCCCACAAACAAACTTCTGAATAAAATCATGGGTATAATATGATAGCCACACTTCCAAAACAAAGCAAGACAGGAGAGAAATAAATGCAAAAGAGAGAGAAAGAGAAGAAAAAAGATCACTAGGTCTTAGATCCTGTGTTGGTCCTGCTGCATAGGTGGTCCAGATCTGGGGTAGTGAGACAAAGAGAAAGGGAGGAAAAACAGAGGGGGACTGATCTACTTCCTTTTATAGTTAACCTGCTGCATGCTTCTCATGCAAACTGGATTTTTCATGCCATTTGGTCCACACCAGCCATTTCAAGCCCTCCAGGAACTGAGTTGGCATGGGGAGAGTTGATGCAGATATAATGAGCATGAGCCTGAAGGCAGAAAAAAAGTTGTATCAGCACAGTGCTGCCCCTACTCTGGAGGGAACCTCTTATCCAATCGCAACTTTTCAGTCAGAACTGTCAGTCAGAATGTTTGAGAGAAAATGTTCTTACATGCTTATGCCTGATCCTCCACATCTGGTCACATGAGCCTGAAGCTGTGGTACAGTAATTCAAAACATTGATTGGATGTAAGAAATGTAAAAAAGAATCATTTGAGGAAATACAATAGTTTAAACTAAAGTTTAAACGAGATAGAGTAAGTAGTAGTTTCCTGAAAAAAAACCTCAAAGCGAGCGAACAAAACAAAATAATCAAACCCAAGTGTACTGGAAAAAATCTAAAAAAGTCCCTTGTGCACATCGTGCCGCTCATGCTACGTGGAGTGAGTCGTGCTGATCACACAGCAAGTTTGAATTGGAAACCCCAATTGCCCAGGGATCTTGGAATTCATCACAAACCGACCTGAAGGTGAAAATTTCGGACTGTTGTCATCAGAGGAAGAAGAAAAGGCGACGTGTGCTGGGGATGCCCCACCACGTAATCACCTGCCAGAATACAAATAGTGATGCACTCTCTTCACTGGTGGTTGCTGACATACTGTAGGAATACATCAGAAGTAGAAAACTTCTATATGGAGACCTACACAGCAAGTGCCAGAAGCTTTTGAGGGACAAGGTGGATCAAGTCAGGTTGCAGATCTGAAAGCTGTACAGCTGGTTTTGGATATCGCTGAACAAAGGAAATGGCCAGCACTTTACCTCTGCGCTGACCCATGGACGGTAGAAAATGCTCTATGGTGTTGTCTCCCACAGGAAAGAATCATCCACAAACTTCTCCAGTGTGAGTCCATGACACAGGCAACAGTTCTCCACAGACTGCTGCAATGTGGGTCACTATTCCATGCAGGCAGGCTGGGCTAAATGACCTTTAAAGGTCCCCTCCAACCCAACCTATGGTGTGATAGACAGCATTTAACCCACAGAGGTTTACTCCGGGCTACTCCTGTGGAGAGGATGGGCTGTCCTGTCCTGCCTTCCAGATACTTCTTCTTTTTGAATATACCCTCTCAATTTTAATTTCAAACAGTTGTCACAGCATTGCTTTGATTTTGCTGAACCTTCTTAGGGCTGGGAATAGGGAATTGTTTAAATGCCTCCAAAGCTGCTTACTGTGAAACAGAAGCATTCTGTTACTAAAGGAAATCTACTTTTCTGTGTGCTTCTGTGGGTGTGGGAGACCCTTTTGCATATTGACACTCAGGCATCACCTATCTGATCTTGTGGGAAACCCTTCCAAATTTGTCAAGGTATTGCAGCACTGCTGCCTCAGGCTTTTCAGCACCCAGAAAAGACACTGCCTAGGGAAACTTCACAGCTGGCACAATCTCTAGGAGCATGAACCAGCGTGGGATTAAAGAACCTGAACAAACTGATATGTGAGACCAAACATCACGTTCAGAGGCTGTGAGTGACACCCAGTGGGGCTTTCTCATCCAAGTCAACCAAGCTGGAGGAGCTGTAATATTTCCTAAGCCTAAACTAGCCCCCAAACTTTAAAGCCAACCATAGGTCTTTGCTTCTTGACCATAAATATGGAAGCAGGTAGGTCATGTTCCTGCAGCTTGGAGAAGCAACCATACACTGTGGTTCAGAGTCAGGGCAAACAACCATGCTGGGTCTCCAGGTCGAGCTGCAGAGGCAAATGTCACCAGCATCCATTGAAGGATCTACAAAGCCACAAGGAAATAACCTTGAATGCCAATTCCTAAGCCATGCCATTCCAAATAAAAATCATAAATTGTAGTAGGAGGTAGAAATTCCATATTGACATTCTGCTCCAGCCTCAAGCATGGGAGAATAACACACTGTTCAGGCTGCTGAATGAGCGCTCTGTGTGCACTGAGTCATTAAAAACCTGTGGAATAGTCAACCATGGCTGCACAAAAATAAATATACAGCTGACTGTAAGTAATTCCTTCGCCTGCTTTTTCAAGTAGAATTTTATAAAAATGTTTGTTAAAGGGAATGATGGGGGTTTTTTTGTGTTTTTTTTTTTTTTAACACAGAGATTTTGGTGTATTTGAATTGAAACCATATGTCTGAGTTTATGCTGCTCACATACAATGTCTGACTAGTTTTAAGTTTAATACACTGTTAAAAACAACTAAATAAAAATCTGAGTGAATGTGTTAGGATACAAAAAGGACATTTTTCAACTCCTAAAAAATAGATCTGTGAATATGAGTGAATTTTACTATAGAACCATGGGGTGGGGGGTTATTCTTTTTACACTACAATTGGAAAGATCTGGGTGAGAGGAGATTAAACTAGTTAAATCATATTATTTTTTTACCTTTTCCATCTCATCTTACTTTTATCTGCACAGAGGATACTATTACATATATTTGAGTTTTACCTCAGGCAGGAAGCCTAATCCTCTGTGGAGACATGTTTAATAAAATTACATGCATTTGGTTAGCCTAAACAGGTAGGCTGTCCCTTTAAATTCATGAGCAAAGGCTTTAAAAGATTAGTGGGGAGATGAAATTTGATGCATAACCAGTATAAACATGTCAGGATCTAGCTTTTATTCAGGAATTCATGCCTGATCTTAATACATAAGATTATGTATAAATCAGAAAATACTATCCTTACAAAGGTGGTAAGACTGGAAATTCTTTCGTGCGCTTAAATTGTTGGGGAATTGACCTGAAGAACAGACCTGGTGAAATCCAGCTTTCAGAAAATTTATGTTCTCAAGATCCTGCCTGAAATGAATACATTAGATCACAGGTCTACAAAACCGGAGAAACTGTATAAATGGATTAATCCCATTGGAGATGACATCAGCATTTCCTCACCAGACTCTTCTAGATTTCTTCCAAGGCTTTTATTTAAATTCTTTGCCACCTCTGCCTGAGAAGGACATGTCAGATTGTAAGCTTTCTCTACTTTGTGAGACAGGGAGAGAAGGAAAAAGAACCTTTGGGGTTTTAAAATCTTATTTTACTCCTAAAAGGTTAGATGGAAGGAGAAAGTATCTTCTATGAATAATTAGTGAACTATATTTCTGTAACAACTGCAAAGTATGTGTTTCCACATGCAGCGTTTTCATGCATACAGAGAACATTAAAAATAACACAGAAAGGATTGAAAATCAAACCATCATGTTAAAAGCATGATATGCTGTCTCTGTAACAAACCACATTTACAGTAATTGGAAAATTTCTCCATGTGCTGGCCAGCAATGATGTTTTTAAGTGTTTTCATTTCCAATGAGGAAGTGTTATTATTTCCACTTCAGGAACCTTGCCGAAGAGATGCTAGCAATATCCCTTTTGGGGTTCAGGATTTTTCATCAACAGGCAGAAACTGCACTACTAAAATATCAGTACATATTTATCCTGCTTCAACTCTCTTTTAACCTTTTCCCTTCTTAGGAAGCATCCAGATGCATCGCTTCACTTTATAAAAGCAAACCGAGCATAGCCTCAGTTTTCTGCTTTAAGGAAATGATATTTCCATAAAGTAAACCAGCACCCACTACAGAGAAGGACTGTGGTAAAATTTTTTTCCATACTTTTTTTTGCCAAGGCCAAGGTCATTTTGGTGTTGGCTAAAACTGAAATAGGTTCAATATTAATTGCAAACTCTTCTGAGACAAACAGCCTGACAGACCTTTTCCATTAGCTCTATTCACATTCAGCCTCATACCCAATCTTTCTTTAGCTACTTGTGTTTTTTTAATTTGGTTTTCTGTAATGTTTATCCAAGACAGGCCAGTGCTAATGGACTCAGAGGATTCTTTGCCCAGATACAGATGTGGTTTCAGCCTGAAGCTTGTGAAGGAGAAAAGGTTATCATAATCAGTTAGCTTAAATAAGCTAACATTAAAGTTGTTTTCTCTACAAATTTGTTTTTGAGATATCTGTTGGTCAGCTGTTCCAATTCTGAATTAAATATGCCTTTTTGAGAAATTCAAAATGTTTTCAAATTCAAATTTCAGTGAAACCCCAGACATTCTTCTGGTCCTGGAATACTCAGTATGGTTTGTGCTTCAGCATACTGATTTTGAATTTCTGCTGTATTGCAAAGTTATACTGAATGCATACTAAATGCCTTCTAAAAGCTTCATTTCCCAAACCTTTTTTTCACTTTACAGAATTTCTGGTATGTTCTTATGGCAATTTTCCTACAAAAACTCCTGGCATTACTCCTTCATGGACTATTTCACGCCTCCCCCTCACTTGATGCCATTTGAGCATTTAGCACTGCACCCTCCAATTAGAAATTACATGCACATACTTTTTAGTCTTGTTTTAAAACAAGGTTTCTTTATGTAAAGGCATAGTACTGTTCATAGTAGGAAAACAGAAGCCAGCAGTCAGAAAACATTTATACTCTGAAGCCTGTGGGGCCTTTAGGACCATATTTCTGCTCTCCGAATAAACAGCCATTTACATCTGAAATATTCTGGTGTTGCAAAGTTTACCATGATCTACAACAGAAATAGCGACTACATGTGAGCCAAAAACCAAAGATGAAGCATAGCTTGCAGAAGAAAATGTATACAACTGAAATCACCTGAAATCCAGTGCTGAGCTGTGTGTTTGCCATCAGTTTATAGGCAATTTCTGGGCTGGAGGCTGATTTTGGTGCTGCATAAGCAGGTTATGCAGAGTAAATTCTGCAGTTCTTTATGTTATTCTAAACTTTGTTTAAAATGTTGTTCAGTGGAAAAACAGTGGCTTTACCACAGCAGAGTATATAATGCCAAGTATTTGTAAGACAACAGTACCAGTATGCTGCTTTATTTTTTGCTTCCTGTACTTTTTCCTCATTTTTACAGAAGGAACTTTTAAATACTTGAGCAGGCATGGAGGATAAAATACTGAAATCAAGCAGTCTTTTGACAATGCCAGGATTTAAATGAGGGCCTTCACGGGAGCGTGCCACAAGGAAGATCTGTTTCTTGGATGCATCCCAAAAGCTCCCCAGATATCTGATGTCATGCAGCAATCCCTATGGACTCGCAGCAGAAAATGCAACATTCAGCAGGAAAGTGGCTTGCTCATTTCCCTGGTTCTCTGCATCCCAGGTTTCTGGTATTCCTGATCAATTCCCTTCTGTCTTCCTTCAGTTTTAATGTCCTCTGAACTTCCAGCTATTGCCAGAAATTACAAAGTTCTACACTGACTGATTTTTATGTTTTCCTTCAGCCTTTGCTGTGGTGTACCTGCTGCTGTTAACTGTGATGAAGATTTCAGACCCTTCAACTCAAGTCTTGATAAAGAAAGGTAATTGTTACTTTCAGTGCATGTCTTTCAGAAAAAAAACCTGATTTTCATTTGTATGCACATGGTTTCGTGGACAGTTTAAGGGTATTCATATTAGATTATCTCATTGCAGTCTTGAGACTTTTGTCTTTTAGGTGTGATTTTGGAACGAATAGTGGCTACTCATTCACAGTCTTGTTCTGTCAGTGTGAGCCTTCATCTTTTCCACCATTTGATGATGTTAAAACTTAGAATTCTGTGGCTCTGTAATCCTGACCCGTAATAGGTATTGCCTTGTATCAGGCTGTTGTGTATCTTTCATCAAGTTCCAGTTTTTCCAAACCTATGCCCACTGAGTCACTAAGACTGCAGATCCCAAATTGCAAACTTCCTTAAAAAATAGACATTCCAAGTCTGCTTTCCATTGGGGTGAGACTATTTGGATATAAAATTTAAATTAAACCTGGATAATGTGTGCCCAATTGAAAACAGCAGTGGCAGGCAGCAGCTGTAGCAGGGAACAGCATATACTCTTAGTCTCTAAATGTAGAGAGATGATATATTCACTAAGGCTAAGGGGTTTTTTTTAACTCTCTGTGGCCCTGCTGAAAGCATAACCACGCTGACAAAGCCATAGCTGGGTGATTTACAGTGCAGTACTTCCATGAGGAGACATCAGAAGGGGAGTCCACTAGAACCCAAGTACCAGCCAAAGCAGCTGACTGTCAGTAATACCAGCCTGGGGGGAAATGGATGGACACAATGTACCATGATCGGCAGAGAACTTGAATCCAAACAAAACGTTAGGTGAAACAAGAGCACCCTGGGAATAGGAATTGTTTCAAGGAGCCCCTGTTGGCTAACAGAGACCAAGGACAAATACCAAACAGCCTCAGTTGAATAAGCTTTAAACATTTTGTAGAAAGCTGAAGGACTTAGCCTACTCCAACCTATTTATAGGAGTGTTTTGTGAACTTAATTACAAATTTAAAATGTTTCCGAATGAGTGGAGTGCTTCTGTTACAATAGCTTGTCTAGCCGGGCTTCTCACCAGCTGCCTAGACACTGAAAATATTTCTCATCTTGAGGTGTTTGTGATCTCAAAGGACTCCAGAACTTGCAGAGACTACCTTAAATCAATTCAGTAAATGAAGGCTTCAGTTATTGCTCTTGCTGTCTCTGGTTAGTTTTTTGTTGGTTGTCTGACTGGTTGGTTTATTTTTTGCTTTTGTCTCTTGGTTAGTCTTAGGACTATCTGAGCTTATGTGAAGTGCTGCAGTAGGCTCTGAACTCAATACCCAGGCACACTGATATCATGTTACCATGGAGTATTTATTAAAGGCCACACGGGAGTGACAGCTTGCTCTTAGTAACTATATGCCTTACATTAAAGGGCCTGGCCTTGTAGTTTAGTCCATCACTGGGCTCCCAGGAACCCACCAGACACAAGGGAATAGGTGCCTTCCCTCAAGGAACAGTCAGCAAAGAAGGGAGCAGCCTGTGGAGCTCAGTACCCTTGAAATTGAGATGAGGAGCTGGTCTCTACAGCAGTTATTTGCTTCACATGTGCCCAAGAGACAGGATAGCTTGTGATTACAGAAAGAAGCTGATGTGAGGGAAGGGGCTCAAGGCAGCGTTTGAATTATAGGTGTCTAAAATTATGGCAGCATAAGAAATTGTAGACCCAAAGGCCCCTGAGCCCCATAAGCCTTTAATCTACAATGCCCAGAATAATAGTGAAAAAAAGCTGGTCTGGCTTATTTTCCCAACTAAATTAACTGTAAGCACCATAGTTATTTACAACATGCAGAAAGTGTCAAGATGATAGTTAAAGTACTTAGTTATTTTATAGAGGCAACATAAATATTTGCATGCAACATAAATTGTTGCATGCAAATCTCCCACAATCCTGACTGCAGGATTTGGTATAATCTTTGCAAGGTGTTGATTTTTTTCCATGAAAGAGGAAAAATTATATGAAAGAAGTTTACGGACTCTTTCTTTTTGTGATCCCACCTTGATTTAACACAAGGTAAAGACTGATTTCTAAAAGTTACATGCACAGTTCAGCTGTGCCACAATTCTGCTACTAGATTCACCCAAAATATTGTTTCCTGAAAAAGAAATGCTTCTTACGAAGCCAGCCCCATAGGATGCAATGTTATGGGGTTTTCCTTGAACACATTAGACATCTTGTTTAAGAGCAAATTTTGTTTCATTTTCCCATCTCACCCTATCAAGCTTTATTGTTTTACAGTTTATACTAGATCTTGCATCTTTTTCCCATCCAAGTTTTTTATCAATGACCGACTATGTGGTCTGAGCAACTTGGAGAAGTTCTTCTGTCCCAAGCCGTGCGTTTGAGGCGCTGCACAGATCAGGCTGTCAGCACAGCAGTCATTCCTGACGGGAAGAAGAGCGGAGCTGAGTTAGTTCAGGTTTAGGGGTTTTCTGTCGAGAGAAGAGCGGTGTACGTGTCTCGCTCCCTCCCTGCCCGTGTGACAGCCCCGGGGGCGGTGCTCGCGGGCCCAGCGGCCGCTGCCCGGGGCGGGGGCGGCCCGGCCCGGCCCTGCCGTGCTCGGCGCGGGGCCGCTTCCCCGTCGGCGGGGCCGCGGCTCTTAAGGGCGGCGCGGCGGGGCCGGCCCCAGAACGCCGCCAGCCCTCCGGCCGGGCTGCCGTGCTCGGCCCGCGCTGCAGCCCAGGCGAGGCCGGCAGCGGCGGGGCGGGGAGCCCCATGCGGCACGGGCGGCCCTAGGCTGCGCGCCGGCCGCAGCATGCCGCTCCCTGTGCGCCTGGCGTGGCTGCTGGGGCTCTGCAGCCTCTGCCGCGGCTACTTCGAGGGGCCGCTGTACCCCGAGATGTCCAACGGGAGCCTGCACCACTACTTCGTCCCCGATGGGGACTACGAGGAGAACGACGACCCCGAGCGGTGCCAGCTGCTGTTCCGGGTGAGCGAGCAGCGGCGGTGCGGCGCGGCGGCGGCGCCGGGCGGCGGGCTCAGCCTGCGCGAGGAGCTGACGGTGCTGGGCCGGCAGGTGGAGGACGCGGGCCGGGTGCTGGAGGGCATCGGCAGGAGCATCTCCTACGACCTGGACGGGGAGGAGAGCTACGGCGCCTACCTGCGCCGCGAGTCCGCCCAGATCAGCGACGCCTACTCCAGCTCGGACCGCTCGCTGAGCGAGCTGGAGGGCAAATTCCGTCAGGGCCAGGAGCAGGGCGGCCGGGAGGAGTCCCGCCTGGGCGACAGCTTCCTGGGGCTGCTGCTGCACGCCCGCGCCCTGCTCCGCGAGACCCGCCACGTCTCCAGCGGGCTGCGCGACAAGTACGACCTGCTGGCGCTGACCGTGCGCAGCCACGGCGCCCGCCTCAGCCGCCTCAAGAATGACTATCTCCGCGCCTGAGCCCGCCTCAGCCGCCTCAAGCACGACTATCACCGCGCCTGAGTCCGCCTCAGCCGCCTCAAGCACGACCATCACCGCGCCTGAGCCCGCCTCAGCCGCCTCAAGCACGACTATCACCGCGCCTGAGCCCCACGGCTGCTGGGGACGCCGCCATCCCGACCGCCCGTCCCCCGCAAGGCACGGCCCGGGCGCCCGCCTGGAAGGAGCACCTCCTTGGACAAACCCTAGAATTATGAAGCTCGGAAAATACCTCCAAGATCAAGTCCAACCTTTGACTGAATGCTACCACACTTACTAAACCATAAGTGCCACATTTGCTCGTTTTCGAACGCTTCCAGGGATAGTAACTCAACCAAAAATACATTCCTCTTCATGGAAAAAACCCTTATTTATTTTATCTTCCAAACAAATAGCACAATTGTATAAACCAGGAGGTTCGAGGTATGTTTAAGTTAATATCCGAGGTATGTTTAAGTTAATATCCCACATTCAAAAAGCTAACCTCTGTTATATCATTCATCTTTGGTTGCAAAGTGAAATAAGCTTTCTCGTGTCTGATTCCCTGTTCTTTGCTTTTTGTATCACCTGCCCTGCTGTGGCTCACCTGCCCTAAGTGTAGCTGAAGTGAGGTGCTGGCCAGCTCCTTCCAGACTCCTGTGTAGCAAATACTTAAATTGCTTTTGTTGTTAGTCCTTCAGGGTGACGCCTCTGGCCCTCTGTTCACTTCCTTTCTAATGATATGTATTATATGCTCCTTAAATGTTACTCCGCTATGTAAAGCTGTGATTTTAATTTGTGTTTGGAAAGATGGGAACTATTCTGGCAGGATTTGCACTTCCAGCCTTGCTTATCTGTGACTCTAAGCTATCATAACCCTAAGAAACAGCCAGAAAGGCTTATGTCAGATCCTGAGAGTGCTGGTAGACATTTTTATAGCAACAAGAATGAGCCCTAGCACTGGTTAAAGTTTTGGATCCCAGATTTGAGAGCCAGGAGTGTGTTTCTAAAGCTGACTAAAAGGTTTTGTCTGTGCAAACACATTGACTTTTCTTGTTGGTGCCTTTGTACTTTTGCTAGCTGAGTTATTAATATAACTTCGTGGTCCTAGACAATAGCAAAAGTGCCTGGTGGGAGGGAGGGTGGGGTTTTTAGACTCGTTGCTGTTTAACTGACAATTTTGGGTAATGTGGCTATTAGGTTACAGATACTGCAGGCAGAATACCTGTTGGGATGAAAAGAGTTTATAGGTTGTTGTAATAAATATTTGAAAACAATGTTAAAGTACATTTGTGTTATTAGTTTCTGAGACACTCTTGATTTTAAAACATTCTGTTGGAATGTGTCTTTTCAGCAAAACATTGAAAGTTTGTAGCCCTTGCCAAGTGAAATAACTTGCTTTTTAGTAAAAACAAATAAAAAGTTTACAGACTCACAAGGTAACCAAGTTTCATTAAAAGCAACAATACAAAAGGCTTTGTGGGGCAGACTTCTTTGAGTTTTTAAGCCTTTTAAGCACCCATGGAAGAGAAGCTGGTGTACTTCTGAGGTCTGTTCCTGTTAACCCTGCTCCCATTCAGTTATATTGCAGCCTGCAGACCATTCAGTGGGTAAGTTACTCAGCACTGCAGTGGCTCAACATAAGTCAGCTTGGACTAGAGTGCTGAAGACACCAGGAAAGCCTCATGAAGGTAGGTGCTTACAGAACCAGACAGCTCATTTTGCTGAAGGCAGTGAAATCTAGCCTGCTGGCAAGATACTTTACGTGTCATTTTGCATTCTTAAGTCCTCAGTATCTTGAAAGATTTGCTGGGAAAAAAAAATTAAATGTTATTTTTCTGTTCTCAAGTTTGAAATTATATGACAAGTTCTAGCTCTTAAAAATTAATTTATTGGTGATACTTTCCTTGCCACTAGAGACGGGTGGCGCAAGAGAAGAGTGACCTGAGTCACTGAGTCTTGTGTGCTCGCTCTCTTAGCGCTTCTGGGCTGGACCAAGCTCCAGAAGTGCCTGAGACCAGTCTCCCCTGAAGATGTCATGCAGTTCCATTTGTGCCTAGAGGCTTCTTAAGGACAGTTTAAGTCTGTGTTTTACCCACCTTGAGTCATTTGTTATAACATGAAGTAAATAAACATCAGTGTTTGTTATAACATCAAACTGCTTGTTACAGCATCAGTAAATAAACAAAAATGGCACGATACTGCTGTTGTTTAGTCATATGAGAGCAGTATTCAAATCCTAGTAAAAAGCAGTAGTAGCATAAAACACAGCTTCTTAAATAACCTTTAAGCAGCTTGACTATTTCTGTTTGCAGAAGCAAATGTTTGGTCAAGCTGAAACTATTCCAGTGTATGCAGCATACCAAAAGAGTAAATGTTTGCAGAATGCTTACTTTTCAAAGCAGGGGATGTGTGGGTATTTACAGAATAACTCATTCCACCCAATGCCCTGTAAATTGTCATCTAATGAAACAAGACTGTGGTACTTTACAGTCCACACTAATGTTTCATATCATATATGAATTCTTGACACTTTTTTATGTTTCAGTAAAATAGAAACATTTTTCTATTTTAAATATGGCAGAATTCTGATTTTGTTTCAGTAGCATTGATTTCGGAAGGCTTTAAATGGTCCTTTCTAGGAGAAAATGAAGATATCTGAGTCTGGTCTATGTGTAGGTTCACACATTTAATATAAATGTGTGAACTTACACACATTTGGTCAATCTTATGTGGATTTGATGAAGCCAATACAAAAATCTTGTAGGAAATTAAAATCTAGAGTTTGATTTACATAACTTTGGCTGACCAAAGCAAATGTATACATTAAATATATCATTTTTTTGAGTCAGAGCTGGTACATTGAATGATTTTTATAGAGCTGCCTGCAAGAACTGAGTGCTTAGTGATATTCGGCAGTTTAAAGTTTTAAATTCAATTTTTTTCTTTATAAAAACTACATTGCAATACTCTTTGCAATCTTACGTCTTGCTTTTGCTTTTTATCTGATAAACTTATTTGTTTGGGAGGTATGAAGAGCCCCTGGATCTGGATCTTCATGCAGCCTATTTTAAATAGTAAAGGCCCTTTTATCATTGAAAATTTGGTGATTACTTTTAAGCAGAGAGCTTTAAAAGGATGATTATACCTTCAGTAATCCCCATTATGTTCTTCTGTTATGTTAAAATATTGTATTGGTAATAGATTCTTTTTTCTTTCTCATAATGCAAAAGTTCAAGCTAAAATTGAGCTGACAGTGGGGCTTTTTGTAGTTTTCTGATGATTTTTAAAAAACATGTATTATTTCTGAATTTATTAAAGAGTTGATGGTGCTGAAGAGCAAATGACTGTTTTCTGGGGGAAAAAAAAAGTGCTGCAGATGGAACAGTCATAGAGAGCTCACTTAATACTTAAGTTTTTCATCAAGGGGAACAGGCTGCTCAGAGGAGGTGTGGATGCTCCATCCATGAAAGTTCTCAAGGCCAGGCTAGATGGGGCTCTGAGCAGCCTGGTCTGGTGGAGGGTGTCTCTGCCTGTGGCAGATGGATTGGAATGAGACGATCTTTAAGGCCCCTTCAAACTCAAAGTGTTCTATGATCAGAGTCAGAGCAAGGCACCAAGGGACTCACCTGCACCTCTCTCCAGGTAGCTCACTTCTGAAGGCGGTGCTCTCATGTGGGCATTCTCACACCCACCGATACACACAGGACAGGAGAAGCTCAGAGCATGCACGGAACCATTAACAAAAGCTTGAGAAAGAAAAGTGTGTTTGCCTTGTGCCAAGTGAATGGGTGGGGATTCAGAGGGGAGTGTGCAAACTGGATTTCAAAACTGCAATGTTCACTTTCACAGGTTGACTTACCCAGGACCATGATCACAAAGAGAAGTCAAGGGAAGCTTTCAAAACCTTGGTGAGCCCTTAAAAAACCTTATGTGTGCCAAGCTGGGGTGTAGGAATTGTCTGAAGCTAAATTGTGCTCCTATAGGTTGTCAGGTACTCAGATGTAGATTGGCAAGATTTAAACCTCATAAGCAAAAAATATACCTGGCTTAGTCACTAGAAACAACCTTGTGAGCTACAGAGCTCTGGTTATAGTCTTGTCTAGGAAGTGTGTATTTTGTGGAGAAATTCTATTGGGTGTGTCTGTTACTGTTGGTGTGGCTGTTTGTTTAGATGGCCTTCATGTTGCTTTACCAGTTTCTTGCTCATGCTTCTTGAATATCAGTTTTGTGACTATTAAAGAAATTTTCAGCTAACACTGAAGTGTTGTGAGTGAAGTGCATTTCACAGCCACTATTCCTGAAGTACACCTGTGGATTCAAAGTCTGTAATTTTTCTGTCTTTTAAAATGTATTTTTACTTGCAGTTCATTGGGGAAATTGTTTTTTTTATTACCTAGATTTTTTTGTGAGCCATTAGCAAAACATTGTTCAATTTGTGGGTCTGCATTTCATTACTATAATATGTGAAACTGGCAAAAAAAATTGACTGTGCTACATGCTTCTTTAAAAAGCTGTTATTAGAACATATGTGTAAAAAAAAAAATGCTGAAACTGCCTGTTTTATTTTCTTCATTGAGTTGTCATCCTGCCTACAAGATCAATTTATCACTGGAAAAGGCAGAATTTAATGACTATGTCTGTAAGAAGGAAAACATATGGTCTCCATAACCATTACATTTTTAATGATGTGGCTTGGACAGAGCCATTCCTCCTTGAAAACTGCCTTACCTTGGGGAGGTACTGCTGGCAGTCTCCAGCATGCCATTAACATTCTTTCATAAGAAAAGACAATGCCAAGAGTATCGTGTTTGCTCAGATGACAACCTTCCTTAGACTGTGGACGCTCCTTGTAGGTGCTTAGAAACTGTTTAGTAGTCATTGTTCGTGTCTAAACTCTCCTGGAGGGTCAGGGAGGAAAGTCATTGGAGAAGGTTGGCTTAGGGAAGAGATTCATTATCCAGTGAAGTGGATAATGTGAATATTGTGAAGAGCATGATGACCAAAAAAGATATATACTTGTGTGATATTTTCCATACATTTTTCCACTCTGCAATTTTTTCCCTGTGACAGGGAAACCATAGAGTAGTTTCAGTGTTATAATAGAAATTTACTATTATTAATACTAATAGTTTGGTAATGTATATTTGGTATATAGTGTAAATACTATTGTTTACACTAAAAATTTGGACACGGTCCAAACTGCTAGGTGTTTTTTTCTGTCTACTTACTATCTCTTCTCCAAAATACTATGACTACGATTCTTAGTTTTGTGTTAGGTTTTAATCCACGAAAATCGATTCAGTGGACTTATAGTTTTAGTTTCTGAGCTGGATTTATCTAAGACCTTTTTATGCCTTTTTTGGGGTAATGATTAAAAATTGTTTCCTTTACACTTTCTGTGTGGACAGTTTTTCGGTTAATGAAGAGCAGTTAATTTTTCTTAGTAGCAGGCTTTGTCCTTTCTTAATTAATATTGTTTCTAATTTAATGTAATTTATCTGAGATTTGTATTAAAGTAATGCACTTTTTACTCAGGGTTCAAACAGAGGTACAACAAAATGCAAGATAATTCATAATTCATAACTGGATCTGCATATAAATTAGGATGCTATTAAATTTGTGACTTTAAATAATATTTCACATACTCTCTAATTTCGGAAGAGTAACCCTAGAAAAAAAGAGCGAATGAACAAGAGGCCATCTTCATCTAATCTACCAGATGTAGATTACACCTGGTATTTAAAAGCCCAGGTTCTTTTGTTCTTTCCACACACCACCACCCCTCCCTCTCCCTCCCAGGAGCCTGAAGTGGTTTTCAGGCAGTGTCTCCACTGCAGTGCTGTGCAGTCTTGAAGGAAGGGGGGTACACAGGCCTCTGTGCCTTTACGGGCCATATTTGCTGTTGGCTTGCGAGGTAAGAGCATCAGACGAGTGTCTTTCTGCAGACAGTGGCACATGTGGGCACAGAGTTAGTGGTGGTTGGGAGTGGGGCTGTGGCTGATCCCTGATTGTCTCCAGCTGTGCAGGACTGGAATGCCATTGAAGGTGAGGAGCCAGGGAGTGCCCAGGGTGCTGAGCAATCACACGGGGAGCAGAGGGCTCACAGGTGCAGGGCATGTGAGGTGAAGAGTATAAAAGGCTGGATTAAAGAACAAGATGGGCAGACATCTGCAGCCTTCTGAAAAGGTATCGATGAAATTGAAAGGACTTTTGAATAGATGTGTCTGACTATACCCTCTGTCAGCAACATATTGTGAAAAATGCATATTTTACGATTGGCTTTTTGCAATTATTAAAATGAATATTTTATGTGTTACGTTAGAAAGTTATGCTGTATTAATTTTCTTAAGTAGTGTGTTAAATATGGTTTTAGGTTAAAACATAATATTAAAATAGAAACTATGCTATGTAACATACTTTTTTTAAAGAAAGGGCTCTCACTGAGATAGCAGCCACAGGACACGTCAATCTTTCAGAGAAAGAGAATTTATTGCTCCATTATCAGAATAAACGAACTTCTTCCTGCCTTGCTCAGCCCTGAAGATGCCGTTAGGATTAGGAGGAAAAAGTTGACACTGACCAGAGAGAATCTTGTGTTTGAATGGAATTTATGCATCATGTATGAGGTGTATGAATATGCAACAGGCTGTTGTTTTAAGGGTTAATCCTCTGTTAACGTGGGGCCTTTTTTGGGCTTATGCTGCCCAGAAAAAGGTACCCAGACTGTCCATAACTCTTTGTTTTTATTGTCTCATATTGTCCTAATCCAAATTGTCCAAATTTTTATTACTCTAATTATATTGCTATTTTTATAACCATTTTATTGTTATTAAACTTTTAACATTTTTTAAAAAAATTTTAACGTGTTTTTAAATTTTTTTAATGGCGTTTTTCACAATATAATGAATATTCCTGAAGTCTAGGTAGTTGGAAGGGAAGGGAGAATCATTCTAACACTGTCCTTGTGCTGTTCTTGCTTCTTCAATAATTAGCTGGTCTTGGTGGTGCTTTAGGAGCTCCGTGATGGCGTTCCCTCTCATGTTTTTGCTGTAGAACCCAATATATAATATAATAATGCTTCTTATAACTCTGCCATATGCTTCTCCATCACCAGTTGTCGAAAATACAGGTATTTCTCACGCATTTAATCGCACTTACACTTCTCCCCTCTCTTTATTCTTTAAGTAAATGGCTTGAAACTCTGAAAAACAAAAGGCAGATGGTTTCAGGAGCTCCGTGACCGAGTTCCCTCTGACGTCTCCCTGTGACGCTTTGGCTACAGAGTCCAGAAGGCGGAGGAGGCGGTCCCGCGGCGCGGCGGTGTCCCGGTGTGAGTCCCGGTGTGAGTGGCGGTGTGTGTGTGAGCATGAGCCCGGCCGTGCGGACGGTGCGGGCAGCGGGCGGGGGCCGCTCGGTGTGCGTGCAGTGGGAGGACGGGAGCGAGAGCAGCTACCCGAGCGTGTGGCTGCGGGACAGCTGCCAGTGCCCGCTCTGCTTCCTGCCCTCGGCCGGGGCGCGCAGGCTGCTCCTCGAGGACCTGGACGTGGACATCGTGGCCAAGCAGGTTGCTCTGGCAGACGGCACAAAGGTATTTGAAGCGAGCCGCCGTTCACCCTCTCGCGAAAGTTGCCTCACGATGCTTATTCATTTAAATCCGGGACAATTGCAAGTTGCGCTCTAATGACAGTTTGATTGCTTGCAAACCTTAGCAGGTATTTGCAAAGCTTTCAGGAAGAATCGCGTTTTGGGGAGTTCAGATGTTTCCACCTTCACGTGAAACTTCACTGGATGGATGTTATGCAGAGGCTGCATAAATCCAAGCTTCAGCTTTTATCATATAATAATGCTTTTCAAAGTTCTGCCGTATGCTTCTTCATCACTAGTTGTTGAAAATACAGACGTTTCTTGCACATTTCATTGCACTTACATTTTTTCCTCTCTTCATTCTTTCGGTAATGGCTTGAAAATATGAAAAAATAATGGCAAGACAATGAATGACTTTATAACAAAAATATCAGCTTTATTAGCAAACTTTCAATGCAAAATAACCTTTATCTTGAGTGAACACTCAAACCATAGTTAAATTCAATAATCAGAATTGGACTAATGTTTGTATCCCTGTCTGCTTATCTACATTAACATTTCTTCCTGCAAAATGGAAGGTTATCAAGCAAGGGAGGATAGGAGCTGCCCTCCTTAGGAATGTCAATCTTTCCTGATATATAAAATGCCAGTATATTATTTAGATTTTATAATGTTGTATTAAAAGCAGTACGTGGCTCCTTTGGCAAACTAATTTCCTTGGTTTTATACTTAAAGACGTTGTAAATATACAGGAAATGCAGCAGCCAGCCAGCCCTGAGTCAGATGGGGCAGCCTCGCTGCAGGGGCAGTTTGCAGAGGCTGACTCGTGTGCGAGTGTCTCAGCCACAGGATAAGGGTCTCTGATGAGGAATTCTGGGCTCCCAAGTTGAACTGTAGACAAAATTAATGCAATGTAAATTCATTATTTGATCAGGCAAATTAGGAATTGTCTGCTTCCAGTTATATTCAGAAACTGATAAAAGCACAGCATTAATACTAAAATGATGCTGATAGTGTTTTACCATCATGTGAACCAGCAGAGTCATGTGAATTGGGAAGTGATACCTATTCATCCACCTTAAAAATTCAGCTGGGGGTCTGTGCTGGACTGAGCTCTTTCAGTTCATGACAAGCAAGGCCATATGCTTTCTATCCATGGGTTTTTTTTTTCAGGAATTGAAAAACCCAACGCTTTTTAAAAATTTATTTGACAGAGGGAAGACTTCAAAAGTAGGAGATGGATTTCTCTCCTAGAAAAAGGTCCTTGTCTATCTTGTTCTTTTTCTTTTCTCATGACCTGTCAGTGTTTTGCAAGAAATTTTCACTCTTCTGAGCTGGGGTGAAGTGCTCTCCCCAGTGATACGTGCCAGTTTTTACAATTCCCTTCTTTCTCTTAAGTGCAGCTCCCACAGTGGAAACAGTCCACACAAACCAGCAAATTAGGTCATGGGTTGAAACGAAAATAAGCATTTATAAAAAGTGTCAGAATGTGAATGGTGTTTCAGTTGGGTTTTCATTACTTGTTTGCTATCATGCTTCAGGGAAAGTTTAACTCTGATATAATTGATCTAAGTATTACAACTTCTTCTGTTTCTAAGGGATTTTGTTGTTCTAGATGATGTTTTCCAATTTTTTTTTCCTAAACTCACCTTTTCCTTCATGTTGACAGATCTCTATTACATGGCCCGATGAACACACAAGTGAATATGAAGCTGAGTGGTTGAAAAAGCGATGCTTCTCTGAAGAAGCCAGAGCTGTAATGCAAGCAGATTTATTTTTGCCAGGTAGGAATTAAATCCATGTCTGCCGTGCTTGTGACAAATGCAGGGGGTTTGACACTGACGGTCCTGGTCGAGGTGCCTGTGTGAGGACCAGGTCTACCCAGCTGAAGCTGTGGCAACAGCCCTTGGTGCCCAGTGCCAGGCTGTGCCTACGTGACAGGGACCCGTGGTTATCTTTTTCTCCCTTCTATACCTGGGAGAAGTGCAACTAATTGGGCTGCACTTACTTTCCTGAAAGCCTTCTCTTTCCAGAAAGTGTTAGTAGGTCTCATAAATGAGCCATGGACCACCAGTGGTCTGTGACTATGCAAGTGTGTGAGTGCTGTTTAAACTGTTTAAGTTTTTTCTAAATTTTTCTAAAAAGAAAGTTTATTTGGAATTGCAAGGGAGTTACAACTGAAATATTTTTTCCTCTTTTTCATGGCCTTCTTGTTAAAAAGTAACTGTGCAGCCTGCAGTGTGTAGTGCTGAAGTTCAGGTTGTGTTTGCTTTGCTTCCCGTGCATGTTTTAGTGGTAGACTGTCTTTTGATTGCAAAGTATTTTGTACAACTGTCTTTGTAACATTTACCCCTGTACAAATCACTTACCCTTTAAAGTGGATAATTATAAACCCACGAGGTTTGGCATGATGCATTTCATCATTACTTTGACAGCATTTCAGACTGAGCATGGAGGTGTGAAAGCTTGGAGGATGCCTGAGATTGCTCTTGACAGTGTTCCTGTGAGATCTGCTCTTGCAGAAAGCTGTGCATCTGTGTTCAGTGTTAAGACAGTATCTGTTAAAATAGGACATTACTGGTTTAAAAGATAAGAAATATCTCCATTCATTTCAGTGGATGCTGTAATAAACCCTTCATAGTTCAGAATGGATCTATTTTCCCCTCATAATATAAAAGTTTCTATCTACTTTACTTTTGGCAAAAATAAATGGTTGTGTTTACTATTGTGTAGAGTTTGGCATGCTTCCAGAGTAAATATGGTGAAGATACAGACCTCATTCAGGGAACCTAGACTTGATTTTTCAGATGGCAAGAACTTTTATTTGTGAAAATGAATATCCTATGAAAGCTAGCAGGATGTTTTGTAGTCTTCAAATGGATCGACATAAATTGCTTTAATTAATACCCTAAAGTAATCTAGATCTCAGGTTGTGCTCATTGGCAAAGGTATTAATTACTGAGATTTCAATATTTCAGATGTAATGCTACCTTTTTCACTTATTATGAAGCCTTAACTGGCTGTGATTTGCCTTCAGATGCATGCACTTGCACACTGGTTACCTTTGGCATCTAAATACAGTGCATGTTTTGGAAGCCAGTTCTCTGCTCTGCTACTGCTCTGCTCCATTGGATCCAACCAGGTTAAAATATACACCAAAGATCTGTTTCATCCTTTGGCCAATGCTTTTTCAAATTCTGTTTCACATGGTTGGTCTGAAGAAATTGTGTATGAACATTACACCAATTAACTGGCTTTTTTTTGATGGTGTCATTCATCTCTTCCTCGTGCTCTCAGTCAATGATAAAAATGAGCTCCCTGGCTCATTATGATTGACACCTTCTTGCAGTTTTCCCCAAGTTTCAGCTGAAAAAAAAAAAGGGCTGTGAGTTTGCTTGCTGGCTGTTTAAGATCTGGGTTTTGGGTTTTTTTTGTATATTTTGGTAAGTTTAGAACACACTTCCTTGTGGCGATGCACACTGCAAATTACATGCCCTTAAGCAGCTAACCATAGCCCAGCAGTATAATGTTACAGACAATGCTACAAAATGCCAGCCCTGCATGCTCCTTCAACAAAGAGAAATGCAAGCTTGCCAGACTGCTGTAGTTAAAGGTTAATCTTCACTGCTGACATTCACAGCTGTGGCTGTTTATCTGTTTGTTTTTTTTTTCTTTTGCAAGTGGTTATTTGCTTTTAGTGCTGCTTTTTTTTAAAAAAAAGATTTTCCATCATAGTTTCGGATTCAAAAAACATAGATGTCCGACTTTGTGTCGAGCCCAAAAATAAGAGTAGGTCAGATTTTCAGTGCATGATGAAGTGACTATAAATAGCTCTATGGCAGTATGTCAAGATTTCTCTTTTAAAACATTGCCAGATCCTATCCATGCAATATGCAAAATCAAAATCTGCTATTTGTGTATATCAAGGCTCACTTCAGCCCAGCTTACAAGATGCTCCCAAAAGAACAGCCAAAGATCCATATTCTACTTCTACAGCTGTGGTGTCTCAAAGATACCCTTCTTTTCTTTCTGTTTACTGGAGTTCTATGCAGCAAATGTCACAGGAATGATTTACCATGTCTGTAATTCAGATGCTGGGGATAGTAGAGGGTGCTTGTGAGAGACACTGAGTAAGCCAGTATCCAGTATCTAATTCCATTGTGTTTGCTGAGGCTCATTTTCCAACATGCTGGCATTCCAACAATAGGATGGGGCTGGGGGGTTCGGGGGCTGGCGGTGGAAATTAGATAACATCACAATCATATTTTCATGTTGGGTGAAAGAGAAGATTCTGCAGAGCTAGTCTGTAGTGGTACCGAATATTTTTAACCTTAGGTTAGGTTAATGTTTACACAGCAGTTTAAAGGTTTCAAATGATGATAATTCTTTAAAATGTGATAATACGACACTGAATGTTTATATCCAGCTCCATAAGTTTGAATCAGGATGTTAACAGCATCAATGCTGATTTCAGTTTCTCTGCTAGGTCCTGAGAGATGATAATTTTAGGAGGATGAAGTTAAAGGTTGTTTTTTACTTGAAAAGTTTGGTCATTTGAATTTATCCTGCAGTAATAACTAATAAGGGCTTAATGTCAAGTTAGGCTGCCATATACGTAACTTACGATACAGCAAAAATACACTTGGCTTTCAACAAACATTAAAATGCGTGCTGTAGGCAAAATAATTTTAGATTAAGTAATTTACTCTAGTGGTGTCTAGATTTTCTTTTATTACTCCAGAAGAATTGATCAGCATTGTCCCAAGTTGTGTAGTAAATGCCAGATAATTTCAAGTGTTGATGCGTGCACACCATCTGCAGGTATTGAACAAGGGGCATCTTCTCATTTTATGCAAACTCTAATGTAGTTACCTGGTATGATCAAAAAATGGGATTTTTGTTTTGCCTTTCCTTCCCCCCCAAATTATTGTTCTGAAATTATTGAAAGAGGCATTAATTCTTTCAAAAGTTTCATTCTTCCCATTTTGAAAAGCACATAGATCTGGGGTTTTAGTAGTCATAATATAAATTATCCATAAAGATACAAAATAATTCCGTAAGACTTGTTTTTATCCTGTATGAGTTGTTCAGTTACATTTGCAGAGGGACCTGGACAGGTTGGATAGATGGGCTGAATGCAGCAAGGTGAGGTTCATCAAAACCACAACAACCCCTGCAGCACTATAGGCTGGGGACAGAGAGACGGGACAACAGCCGGGCAGAAAGGGACCTGGGGGTGCTGACTGGTGGCAGACTGAATGTGAGCCAGCAGTGTAGCCAGGTGGCCAAGAAGGCCAATGGCTCCTGGCCTGGATCGGGAATAGTGTGGCCAGCAGGAGCAGGGAGGTCATTGTTCCCCTGTTGGGCAGCACCTGAAGTGCTGTGTCCAGTTCTGGGCCCTCACTTTGGGAAGGACATTGAGATGTTGGAGCATGTCCTTCTAGAGAAGGGCAGCAAGGCTGGAGAGGGCCTTGGAACACAAGTCCTGTGAGGAGCAGATCAGCTGTGTAGCCTGGAGGAAAGGGGGCTCGGGGGTGACCCCGTCGCTCTCCACAGCTCCCTGAAAGGAGGCTGTGGCCCAGTGAGGGTCGGGCTCTGCTCCCAGACAACCAGCGACAGAGCAAGAGCGCCCAGGCTAAAGATGCACCAGGAAGGTTCAGGTTGGACCCCAAGAAGAATTTCTTCACAGAAGGGGAGATTGGGCATTGGGACGGGCGGCGCAGGGAGGTGGTGGCGTCACCGTGCTGGAGATGTCTAAGAAAGGCTGGAGGTGGCACTCAGTGCCATGGTTTAGTTGACAAGGTGGTGCCAGGTCATGGGGTAGACTAGATGATCACAAAGGTCTTTCCCAACCAAGCTGATTCTGTGATTTGCAAACATAAAGATTTTTAATTTGGCAACTGCAGCTGTGCTGTGCGAGTGAGACCTAAGGCTGTCCAGACACTAATGACTCATTCCTATCTTTCTTACCCCTTCGGCTTTCAGAGCATGTGTTCTAACACTTCTACTATAGTACAATGGAAACTGTATTTACTGCCTTAGCAGTGGGAAGAAATTGTTCTATGATGACACGATAAAGCAATGAAGCGCTTGAGTGGGATCCACCAGGAAATACTGCCAAAGAGTACAGTCCCTGTGCAGTTCACTGCAGCTTCTTGATAGATTTTCAGGCTGAAGAGATTTTGTGAATAAAAATGGGTAAAGAGTTCCTGTTGTTTGGTATGTGGAAGAATAAAATGCCATGGGGAGCATACGGTTTTCTAAGACTTTCAGGCAGTCTTTTTAAAAAACACTTTTAAGTGGAAGAATCTGCATACCACAAGATCTTTTTTCCATTCTCCTTTGCTTTCCTGTCCCTTTTCCAATTAATTATGAACCTGGTAATCTGTCAAATTGTAAATATTGGACAACATAGAGCATTTTCTCCTGGAGCCAAAGTGTAAATGCCGCTTCTTTTAGCGCAGACCTATGACTTGTCTCTCACCTATTGCTGTTGTGCTCACCTGACTATGGTGCTCTCTGGAACCAGCCAGGAGAATTCCTTCACTGTTTTTCATACAAATATGAATTGTTTAAAAGAGTTCATGTGTATATCAGACGTAAGTGTCAGAAATTAGACCTCAGAACTTTTCCAGCTACTAGAAGGATCAAAATTGGCACTAGTGTATTTAAATTAAGCTCTAAGAGCTCTCTGAGAAAAACCCACAATTACTAATACGTAAAGCATAACGATTAAAAAGTCTGCAGGAGATCCTGTGCTAAAATTAATAATTTTCTTTGGGATATTTAGTATTAAATGGTGCGGTCACATTCATATTACCACTTGGAGCTATATGCAAGGTTTCAACCTCTGGTGTATTTACCATGGTGTCATTATGGAGTACACTGGCAAATGTGAAGGGGCAAAGGCCGCTCCTGCAGTAGCTCAAAGGCCGAGCTCTCGACTGCATCAGCATGCCACTGAAGGGCTGCAAACTTGGAGCCTTTCTTCTCTGAAATTTGAGGTAGGACTTATATGCATTTGTGTACCAGCTTGCACCTTTAAAAAGAGAGACAAACCTAAACCATTAAGGATGCTGGCTACACTTGTCACTGGAAGGGAATTTCTATGAGAAAAGTGAAGCTTTGAGGAAAAGGGTTTATGGCCTTGCATGGCAGGATTGAACCGTATTTACTCTCTAGCTTTTTTGATTTGTTGGTGTTTGGCAACTGTTTTTGTTTGTTGGTGTTTTTAAAATGCAAGCGGTGAAACATTAAAGAAAAAAAACTCTTCAGTTTTAGTAGCTGTTTTGAGAGTATCAGGGTAGAGTTCATTTTCCTTGACACTTTGCAATTTCCACCTTGTAGCAGTACCACAGAGGTTAAGTATCTCTTCAGTCAGCAGGCAATGCTATAGTATTATTCCCAAATACATTTCAGAGTCTGGCAAAGGCGAAATTCCCAGAAAAATTATTTCTCTTCAAGTTAAGTGATATGAGAAACATTTTGAATTTAGCTTTTGCCTCCCTTTGGCTCCACAGCTGTTTGGATGTGAGGCCAGAGGACAGTCACCAGTGCTGCCGGTCTGCTTGGGTGGAGGATGGAGGGTGGTGGCTCCACAGGGCAGCTGTAGCGGTTGACAGGTTTGTCGTGCCAAAATCCAAGGCAGGCCCAGCCTCCTAGGCTGAGCATGTGCTGTTCTGCAGTGCTGCGACAAAGCACAGGTCTGTAACGAAAGCCAAACCCACCGGAAAACCCAACACCACAGGCCATGCCCTGCTGCAGAAGGGTCATCCCATACCAGGAGAAACTTCTAGAGCAATTGGGAACTTGAACAAGAGGGCACTACGGTCCATGTACCCTTGGAAGCCTGGGACTCCTGGAGCTGCAGCTCAATTCTAGGTGCATGTATTTATTTTCCAAAGTGAAGAAAATATGTTGATATATTCCTTGAAATTATACTCCTTGTTTCTGGAAAATTAGGAAAATACTTATTAGCAAGTCAGTAAGAAAACTAGGATGGAAAAGATGAAGCTTAAAATGTCCTGTTAGCTTTCACATGGTTATTCACCTGCTCTGTCTTTCAAAGGATATTCTTATACAACATACTTAAGTCTATTTTAATTTCTTAACTTCTAATAGATTTAAGTGAAAACATTCATATTTTATTTTTACACCATCTTTCAAACGTGGGAAAAGATGTATATGAAGTTAAACATAGTGGAGCAGTGAGTAACTGACCATGGACTGGTATCAAAAAGGAATTTAATAATGTGAGATTATATGTCTCCTCAAGATTTACACTTTCTTATTTCATGAACATATTACAAAATTCAACAGCTTGTTGAATCATACTGCTGCTTCTTTGAAAAACAGGTAGACCATAAAAGATGGTCTTTGTGGATAGCTCATATCTGGGAATGTGTGTTCTGATTCTTGGATCATCTCTAAGTAGCCTTAGCCAGATGAAAGAAGAACACTACTGGTTGAAAAAGATTTTAACTCTGTAGTGTCTGAGTTCAATTTTTTTAAAGAGTACATTGTATTTTGTGCTTCCTACCTATATCTAGAAAGAGGTGAAAAAGAAGCCCAAACCTGGTCTTCACATTTGTTTGAACTATAGTATATCCTTCAGTCACCAGGTAAAATTACCCAGAGTTCTCAATTCTGAAATCTCCTTGGAATTTGTAATTTTTATTTGTCCCGTCCATTGAAGAGATGTTGGAATAAATAGAGGTAGAGGCATTTTATAAGTGATGCCACCTGCATAATTTTACAAATGTTTATGTGGTCTCATTTCTAGTGTGTGATCTCTGTGATTGATGATTGGGCAAGTTATCTGAATATTAGCTAAAACACCAAGTAAAGGTAGTTGTGATTTAAACAAAACAATTATTCTAGATAAAATATTTTCATGCTTTATAGTACACTATTCTAAGAATAGCAGCTTCAGATCAAGTATGTAATAGCAAGGAAAAAAAATATGCCTTTACTGTAAGAATAAAAGCCCTGATTCAATATTTAAGAGAATGCTTGACTTAAACCAGTAATGTTTCAAGTTTTGCAAAAAACTAGAATCAGTGCTGACTTTACGCAAAACAAAAAAAGTAAGAATGAGCATCTTTGTCCTTTTTACCCATTACTGTGCACTATCTTTGAACATGTGTGTTTGTTTGTGCATACAAGCCAGTAAACTGAAGAGTTTTGATGCTAAAACAGTTAAGAGCTTGTTTCTCTATTTCTCCCCTTTCAGAACATCAGTACTGGGGCTCAGACCTTCAACTTCCCAAAATACCTTTTGAAGAGGTCATGTACAATGATGAAAGTGCATACAGGTGGTTATGCACCCTAAAGAAAGTAGGAATTGTTCTACTGACAGGAGCTGCTACAAGGCAGGGAGAATTGATTAGACTTGGCCACAGGATTGGGTTCCTGCGTCTCACATTTTATGGGTGAGTTTGTTTTATAAAATCTTTGTTTTGCCAGTGTTGTAATCACCTCTAATGTTCTTTGTCTAAGCTTGTTATATATCATTCGAGGATTTATATGTTAAAGCAAGGTGTATGTTTTTTTCTCTATATATTAGAAAATTTGGCATCAAGTTCATATACTGTAAAAGAGAATTGCTCTGCTGTTGCAGGTAGGGTATGTAGAGAAGAGCAGAAGTAACACTAACTGCAGAGAGAAGGAAAAGTGCCTGAAAACAAATGTCGCTGAATAAAGGGTAACAGTGAGATAGACTTACTTATCTACACCACGAAACAAAACCAGAAATCCCTCATCCAGTCCCGTTCCGAACAGAGGAAATTATCTGTTCTGAAACTTTTTCTCAGTCCAATTTAGAGTCGTGGCTATAGGTAAGACTTAGATCATGGTATCATGGCCCACCTCACCAAAAAAGATTGGCTGAGTACCCATCTTGCTTTCAACAGTCTGCTCTGGAAATGAAATGTGGCTTGAAGGAGCACAAGCAGGCACTTGTAAATTATCCTTTTGATGCCAAGAACTGGCAAACTGAAGCTCTGCCTCTGCAAGCACCTACTAAACGAGCAGACAAACCATGGTGGCAACTCGCATCTTGCTGAGCTCAATCAGTGACCTTCATCTAAGAAGAAGCGTTTGTACCTAGTGCTTACCATAATTTTCATCTCCAAAACAGAAGTTCAGTTCTTACTGGCATCCACTTCTGGGGTGGCTTTTACAACTGTAAGAAAATAATAACTTTGGGTTATTATTTCCCTGGTGCTTTACTGGGAGCCAAATACATGGCCTACAAAATATGAGAAATAAAAGGATAAACTTGGAGCTGGCAAACTTGCCAAATTAAACATTACCTCAACAGAACCCTGAATTTTAAACTGAAATGTAACAGCAATGAATACAATTCGAACACATGAAAGAAAAAAGCCTTTCTTTGTGTCTAGATGTCTGCTGGGTGTGACCTCCCTAAAATGTCATTACTGTAAAAAGTGGAAACATTCTCTATATCAGCCATATAACAACACCAAGAGTTTCCACATTTTTAAATTAACCTTTTTCTTTCCATTATGGAGACCCAACTGCATTAATGAAGTCTCCAGTCATGCTGCTATTTGTTTCTCCAACTTCTCACCTTGTGAGACCTTGTGTTCCTCCTCTGTTCTGAAGCCTTGTCCAGTGCTTGCTGTGGTGTGAAGGCATTCCTTCGGGGCTCCAGCACTGCCATGGAAACGGCCAAACCAGCAGTGTCACCTGGAGGTCCTCAGCAGCAAGAGAAGGACGTGCGCCCCAAATCTCATATGTATAAGACAGACTTTTAATGAAGTGTAAGACCAAATGATTCAAATGTGGCTTCAGTTCCTAGTGCTGCACTTTGGCAGGACTAAGGAGGTGACAGAGAGCCTGGTTTTCTGCTGAGGAAGGCTTAACCCATGTTGCTATCTAATGCAAAAAAATTGCTACACCTGCTTGGTGCCAATCTTCCTACTCTATCAAACAGCCTGAACAGTGGGCTTTGAAATCTGACTGTAATTATTAAACCACAAACCATTCCAACCCACTTTGCTCTCCTTATGGTCCCAGAGTCCTCTGACCTAGCCTCACTACCTGTGCCCCCAACATGGCCAAGTTGATGCTTCAGCTCAGATGAGACTTAGACAAAGTGAGGTTGATTTTTCCATGTTCAATGCTGAGCTCCCCATTAGCCTCTTTGACTTCAAGTGAGTAACTTGGGCTTTCAGCAAAGCTCACTGTGTGGAAGGAAAGTTCCTGGGGAGCAGCTTCTCTTGCAAATCCTGACAATACAAAAGCGATGACTGCTTTTACAAAAGCTTCTGATGATTCTATAAAATGTTATCACTCCAGCAATTTTATATATTTCAGCTAAATAAGACGATTAAAATGTGTTAAATTGTTCTAAAACCATCAAGTGACACCACAGCTTATTAAAGATGGAGCAAATCTAGCTGCCGTCAGTACTAATTACAGGAATTATAAAAAGGGGCTATTTTTTGGCTGTCCAACTGTGGAAGTGTGGTTGAAATTGTCATACTTGAGTACTGAGGTCATGTGATGATGAATATGTGCTGTTACTCAAGTAATGTACTGATGAATATGTGCCATACCAAATAATAAAAACTATTTATCCTAGGCAGTTAAACATATTTGCAAATACTCAAGAGAGTTTTCCCTCTGGAAATTGCAGAAATTTAATTTTAGCATTTTGCATAATTTCTATACTAAATACCACTCCTTGAACAAAAGTATTTATATACTATATATAAATAATTTTATCTGCATTTTCTTCAGCCTATTTTCTTTTTAAACTGCTATTAAGAAGTAAAACTAGGCACACACCATCTGGAATATATTTTGTCTATAGTATTCCACAAGGGAAAATGACTTTCACCATTTCTTTTTGGTCACTGATGTGCATGCAATTATATACTCTCTGTATGGTAAATTACACTTTTCCAGACAAACATCTGGATCTGTAACATGCATCTGATGAGGATTGTCTTCAATCATGTGAACTTTGTGTAAACAAAACCTGTGGTTCTGGGTCTCAAATTCTCCTGCATGGTGTGTCACTCAAAACTCATTTTGTCTGTGCAGCAACATGAGGCATTCATGTCATTGTCATATAGCTGTGACTTACTTTTTTCACTGCAGCTGTCAGAAAACTTTTTACTGAATTGTGCCAAATTCCAAGAGAGAAACTATGTAATCAAATAAAGAGAGCTAGTTCTCAAAAAGGATGTCATAGAAAGGGAAGAAGTTTCAAAGTCTTTCATCGAGACATTTTTCTCCAGAAGCAAATTTTCAGCTTACAGGAAAGATCCCCCTGTAAAGGATACTCTATATTTTCTAAGATTATGAAGCCTTAAAAATAACTTCTGGGGAAAATTACATGGCCTTTACAAGTTCTGCATTTCACTGATAATGTGCTCCATGTGGCAGAGGTAAAGTGAAAGGTTGATAAAAAGAAATGGGCCGGCTTCTACCCACTTATTTCTGAAGCATCATTACTAGGATGATTTCTACTGGCAGAAGCCTCTTGGTTAGTGTCTTTGGCTGGCCTTTGCCACCACTGGAAAGCCATCCTTCTTCTAGGTACTGCCCTGATGCCAGATGTCGCTTGACACACTGAAGTTTTATCTCAGACTGCTGAAATAACCCTCTGTTGGGGTGGAGGGACACTGCTAAATCCTTATTTCCTTATAATGTTACAATATTTTCATGTCCAAAGACGAAGTGACCGATGTGCTGTGATTTCACAGTTTCAGTGTGTGCTGTCTGGCATGCAGGCTGGATGTTCTAACATGCTTTCTTTCTCTTTTCCCTTTCATTATAAAGACCGACTTGGCAAGTGCAAGACAAAGCAGATGCTAACAATGTAGCGTACACAACTGAGAGACTCTGTTTTCACACTGATTACCCTGTTCTGCAGCATCCACCTGGGGTAAGTTGAGTTTACTGACTTTTTCACTCCACAAAAGGGGAAAGGGGAATGTTCTTGTAGTGTGAAAAATGGTTGGTGATCAGTGGCTCTGAATTTTGTCTTAAAAGAACAATGTAAAAATATCAATATATTAATCTGCATCTGCTGATCTATATAGACAGGGCATGCAATTTGTACATCATGATATAAATTCAGCATGTCTCCCATATATCCCATAATTTTTAAATTAAATTCACAAAGTATTGAAAATATTGCCATATGAGAAAACTTTCGGGTCCTTTATATGGTGTGAGTATTGTTCTCATTATTTCACAAAAATTAGGTGTCTAAATGCTATAGTCAGGTTGTGACATTTTGGGACTCGTCTCTTCAGCTCAGGAGGGGAACAGAGAAAGAATGAAGATTAAGATGGTATATTCTGTTTTCTGTGAACTGGTAAAAGATAAATACTTGTTTGCCCTTTCATAACAGACAAAAAAATCAGGGCCAAAACTGGACAACCACAGAAAAGATGTTTTCACCCGGTTCCTGTCATATCAAAGTGTAATCCACAAAACTCACATCATTCCAGAGAACTGGGAAGTAGTAGGAAGAAAAAGAGGGACTCAAAGGAAAGAAGCACGACCTCTTTGCCTCTGACTCGTGGGTTGCAAGCATTAGAGGATATCCCAATGGGATGGATTTATGACCACGCTATTTTAATTTTCTGCCTTTGTGATACTGGTGGCAGTGTTGTGAGCTGCAGTACATGAGAGCTCAGTCTGTCGCTGGGAAAAAAACCAAACAACCAGAATAAAAGAACCACAGATGTGAGAGAACTGATACTAATAAACTGTTAAATATGCAAGCCAATTATTTTTTTAAAGAGCTGTTAATTCCTTCCAGGTTCAATTTCTTCATTGTATAAAGCAAACAGCTGCAGGAGGTGAAAGTGAAATTGTAGATGGATTTCATGTATCCAACAAGCTGAAGAAACAGAATCCTGAAGCGTATCAGATCCTGTCCTCTACTGCTGTAGACTATACTGATGTTGGGGTGGATTACTGTGATTTTGCTGTGCACTGTAAACAAAGGATTATAGAGTGAGTAGTTTCAACAACACCAAAAAAGAAAATCCCTGTCATCTGGTGGATGATGTGCTGGTAGGAGAAGGTCTGCTCCTGCCACCTTGTGGGAAAACACTGATTTAACTTGTTCCGTAGTTCAGGGTTTGGGTGGAGTTTTTTTGGTTGATTGGTTGGGATCTTTAGTCTGTTTTTTGGGGGGAAACGTGTGACTTGTTCTGTGCATTGTGCCACTTACTTGGTTTTGCCACACACAAACGAGAAGTGGTGGTAATTAGAGTAACTCCTAGGCACAGGCACGGGTTAGCAAACAGCCAAATGCCAGCCGATGTACACGTATATGTCATGCCAAGGAGAGGTCATAATTTGAAAGGTTTAAATTAAGAATGATATACTATCAGAAGATGAAATGCAAATGTTCATATTCTTTTCCGATTTAGAACAAAGTTTATGATTTATTTTAAAAAGTTTAAAAGTAAAGAGTGTATAATACAGATCTTTGAGCAAATTAAGTGTCTACACTTTTTCCTGGTTATCCCTTTTCCTAGTTAGTCTTAATTAGCAAAATCCAATCCAATATCAATCTGAATTTTACTATAGAAACATACTGATATTCCAGCAGGAGAATTCAGTTATTGTTTAATCTTCTTGATCTGTTTCAGTAACAACAGAATACGTTCCTTTTTCTCTTTTCCTTTCCTTTTTTTCCCCCTTTTCTTTGTTTTGCAGCACGGATTCCAGAGGCCAAGCAATTCGCATCAATTATAACAACGCAACAAGAGACACGGTGTTTGATATACCGGCTGAAAAAGTGAGGCCATTTTATGCAGCTCTAAAGGAATTTAATGATTTATTGAACAGTGCAGAACACAAGTTTACTTTCAAGATGAAACCAGGTCAGTAAGTTGCTTCTCCTCACAACAATTTTTCACATGTTTTTCCTGACAGTCAAAATACTTGAACACTGCCAGCACTAGTACTGAGAAGAACTTCAAGTCTTTCAGTAATCTGTTTTATTTCATGCTGCTTTCTTGCATTCATCTCGTAGATTTCTTTTGCCATTGTTACGCTATAAAGAAGAAAAAAGCGGCAGGGGGGAATAGTCTACCTATAGGTTAGTCAAATGTATCTCTAAGCTAAATACAAAACAGCATTTTATGCTACATAACATATTGGAAATTGATGTATCAATAGCACCATAGATTGGCAATCCTATGTGTGATGTCATGTGTGGCCTTAATCTCTGTTCTTTCATTCCTCAGCATTAAAATAAATACATGAATCTCTCGAGAGATATTACAAAAGTAAATCCATCTTTCTATCTGACTGCCTCAGATACTATGGCACTTGTGTCTAAAATGTCTGTGAGGAAATTAATCTTTCTCAATTGGAAACACACAATAAAATAATGTGTAAGATCACATTAATGGAAAAACAAAGTGCCTTACATTACATCAGTGGCATCCATTTGTTGATTAATGCAAATGGTGGTAGGGGGAATGAGAAGATAAGAAAGACTGTGAGTTTATTTAATTGAAAGTTTACCATAATGGTGAAACACAAGGGAGAAAAATGAATTTGGAATTCTAGCAATTGTTATGCAATTTCCTAACTCTCAGTGTTTTGACTTTGTTCTCATGAAATTCTCTTAACAGGGATAGTATATATGTGTGTAGTACAACTAGTACTAGACTGGTCAAATAAAATGTATCCTAGTGGTTTTCACACATTTTATTTATTTCACCTCTATGGATTTGCATTCTCATCAAGGCTTGATTTTCTCAGTATGGACTCCTCTACCACCCTGCTTTTTAACTCCTCATTATACATGAAATGAGAGAGGTGTCAAAAGGGAACTGGCCTCTCTGGTGGAGAAAGTTAAAATTACTGTATTGTTGCTGTGTATCTCCAGCTGTTAGTATTGCTCACTAACTGTTGATATAAATCTACCTCTGTGGTTTTTTGAAGGAATCGACTCTAACATTCCAACTACTGACCTTTGTGCAATCTCTTCATAGGAGATGTACTGACATTTGATAACTGGCGTGTGCTCCATGGTCGCCAAGGCTACTCATCCTGTTCGGAAGTGACACGTCACCTGGAAGGTGCCTATGCAGACTGGGATGTAGTCATGTCAAGGCTCCAGCTCCTTAGGAAAAGGGTCCTGAATAGGGATTGAGATTTCTCCTAACTAGAATGAGCAAAATGTTGATTATCTAACTTCAATCATGACAGCAATATTAAAAAAAAATGAGTCTTCTTTTCAGAAACTGACATCACTTTTGACAAGGGCTTGTCATAGAACCAAGGTAAGGGCTTTGAACTGACAGAGGGTAGATTTTGATTAGATATGAGGGAGACATTCTTTACAGTGAGGGTCCTGAGGTACTGCAGCAGGTTGCTTGGAGAAACTATAGCTGCCCAGTCCCTGGAAGTGTGCAAATCCAGGCTGGGTGGGGCTTGCAGCAACCAGGGATAGTGAAAGGTATCCTTGCTTATTGCAGAGGGGGTGGAATGAGATGGTCTTTAAGGTCCCTTTCAACCCACACCATTCTACAAGTCTGTCATAAATATATTTTTGGTTTCTATAAGCTAAGAAACATTTTGTTCGTATCATTATGTTCATATAAATTTTGTTCAAAATTTAAGATTTATCTGTGCCCTGGTCTTTGAATCTAGGAAATAGATTCCTACGTCCATAAGTTTATGTGCTTTTATAAAAGCAGTGTGCAAAGTGGCTTGAAAGATTATCACTTCACTGGACTGACTGCAGATCACAATGCCTTCCTTTGCCTCTACATATCTACCTGCCCTCCAGAGAAGGCTTGAAAGGTAAAAGGAAAATAGTATCATTAAGTAAATTTTGTTATGAATTGGCACCTTTCTTTATTTTCAGACATGCATTCTTTATTGCATAGATCATAACTAAAATTCACTATAAAAAAAAAAAAACACTTACATTATGCTATTTTTAAATACACACCTTTCTAGGTAGGACTGTGCTGTAATACATGATGTCATTGAACAGAGGCTGTATTCTCTATATCTCACTGTACATGGTTTGATTATTACAGCCACAAATAATTTTTCTTACATGCCCAAGTCCATAAGCTCAGAAATCATAAACCCACCAAAGAATGCATCATATTAATGTTCCTCTGCATTAGGAAGATAAATCACTCTCAGTGTAGAGGTCACAGACAGGATCAGAAGTCCTATCAGAAATCCTAATGTAAAAGCTATGTACAGACCTAAGGTCTCTACAGCAGATTTTTGACTACGGTCAAAAGGAGGAATGCTGATGATGCTTGGTGGCTAGAAACTACAAAGCAGAAGTGGCTATTGACTTTGCGTATGACAGAAATGTGGCAACTAAACCCAAATCCATTTTTGTTACACCCACCTCCAATAGGTCTTTAGGATGTTTTTCTCTACTCAGTGTGATTTTTATTCAGAATCCAATCTAGAAATGACTGCAGCCAAAGTAGTGGAGTTCTTTCCCTACATTCAAATGCCAAATGGAAAAAGAAAGAATTTTAAAGTACTTGTTTTCATACTCAACAACATGTCCACTGAGTTTATTTTTCACTGTTCTTATAGCTGCAGAGTTAACAGGATGCCTCTCACCGTGCTGTGAGCTGCACAAAATAGCCACTCTTCCACCCCCAAATCCTTCTGTTCAACTCTGTATTTTCAAACTGTTCCTTCCAAGTCAAATAAATCCTAGTCTCTTCTTGGAAGGGTAACACAATAGAACTACAACTACAGAATTAAATAACCAAAGAATTAAAATAAGGCCAGGTTAGATGGAGCTTTGAGCAACCTGATTTAGTGGATGGTTGTGGGGGGATAGAAGGTAAGAAAATAAAGATAGTGCAAAAGGTAATCTCACCTTTGCAATATGACACAAATGGTGTCCCTGCCCGTGGCAGGGGGACTGGAACTGGATGGCCTTTAAGGTCCCTTCCAACCCAGTCCACTCTATGATTCTATGACCTAAAATCAGTTTGCGAACACTTCCATAGCTCCTGCTCATCATTTAACAACAGATATCAGCTGAATAATCAGATAAAACTCAATTAGGCCTTTTTGTCATAGGGCAGTTTGAATGTAGTCCTCTTTATTAAATAGCGAAATGTTATTGTCAAAGTTACGACCTCATTAAATAGCCTAACAAAATTGGGGTTTAGGGGTAATTAAATCTCTCAGTGCCTTCTTTAATAATTAATTCTGGAAACATGAGGAAAATTTTCTCTTTTTGTCTTTACAATAAAAGAGGGAAAAGCTGAGGAAAGATTAATACCTACATTCATAATGCTCTGCAATAATTGTGTTATTTTCCATATTAAAATGGAGTGAATGTTGCAATTTATAACTGTTAAGACATCTTGTGCTTTATACTAGTCATTAATAGGGAAGAGATATTTTCCACTTGTATTCTATACTTTCCGGCACACTTTAATTCGAATTTCTTTTTATTAAAAGCTTTTATGGAACTGATTGCTGGTTTGGGCTCGCATCTAATCTCACACATAACATCTTGCACATGGATATGAAGTCATTATTGTTAGCTACAAATATTTGTAACTATTATTAGACCTGGATGCATTTACATTTGTCCCGTATACTTAACATACAGTTTAAATATAACTAAACCCATTGCTTTGAGCAGAATGGAGTACAAATAATGGTAAAGGCTGTCCATCAGTGGAAACGTGAAGTCCCACGCAAGAAAAAAAGTAAAATTCCTGTAATGCCTCCATAAGCACAATATCCAGTTAAACTGGAAAAGGATCAGACTACCCACACAAACTGAATGCAAATCAAAACTTATGCTTGTGCCTGAAAACCCTCTGTTCAACTTTTAGAATCCAGCTACTACCTATATCAGAGATTTTAATTCTGAATTCCTTTGCCTAATAGATTAGTCGTACTGGAAAAAGAGAGTATTTCTGTAACTATCTGCAAAGTAGATCTCCTGATGACTATTGATACCTGGTTAGGTATCAATAGAGGAAGCCCAAATGTTGTTTTTTTAATCCTCTTCTTTTCCAAAAGCACACAGAAGATGACATTGCAAAGGGTGAAGACAGCTCTGGCTTCTGAGGCAGCTGCAGTACAGATACACGCCGGTCACCCGGCGTGGGTACCTCAGCCTTCACAGACTAAAAGGTCTTTGCCATCTTATAGCAGCAAGAAAAGAATCAGCTGGCAATAAGTGTTTGCAAGACAACGCTGAAGAAGCTTTTGGGCTGTATCCAGAGGGTGGTATAGGACATGATTTCACTCAGCTGTTGTAACCCAGAACTTCTAATGCTGTCTGTGTTAGCTTTGTGTTGTTCATGATACATCAACTAAGCAGGCTGTGGTCAGCAGCTGGCTACAACCAGCACAGGGGAAGAAACAGAAAACAATACAAACCCATTTTACTATTTGAAAATGCTTTTTCTCTTTCATCCTAGCTTTCTTCTCCTCCTACTGCATTTTGTAGCAATGGATATTGGAACCAAACCCAAGGCACTGTTTTCACGTGTACTTTTTAAAATCTTCCTTTACATAGCAGATTTCCAGATATTGTTTAAAGTTTACTGGAGAGAACAAAAGGTGGTATTGTTATCCTTACCCTGTATGAAAAGCATCCACTGTGCTTTGATGCTGGTAGCTGCCAGGGGCTTGTTAGCTCTTTCTAGGCAGCTGTAGGTGTTCACTTGTAGGTTTTTTCTCTGGACAAGTCAATTCAAACTTTGCTAAGCTTCTGTTTGAAAATTACTCTCTAGTACAGTCCAGCATGACGTTTTTGAATGTTGTAAAAAAACCCAGGTTACTTGGAAATTGCTAATGATGAGAAGCTTTAGGGAAAAAGAAGATTTCAGGGTTGGGGGATAGGAGAAGAATTTTGTGGGGACGCTAGACTGAAATAAAGCATGCTTGAAGCTGCACTGGCACGCTGGCAGATCTGCTGTTAAAGAGCAGTGCTTAGATTAGGCCGGCTGTTGCCCATCATTTCTGTAGAAGGCAGAGTGTGCGTGATCATCTTCCTGAACCTACAGACAAAGCCAAGGGAGAAGCCGTGGGGTGGAAATCAGTCCCATCTACGCTAAATAAAAGCTGCAGATGTTTCTAAGAATTGTTTCTGCTTGTACTTTGTTGTGCTTCTGTGCTTAGAAAACATCCCCCGCAAATCGGTTGAATGCATCAGTTGGAAGTCTTTTTGCAGAGCCTGGCTGAGCAGAATTTGTTGCAGACTCGGTGCCTGCTGTGCTGGCCTCCTGGGAGTGTGAGGAGCCTGGCGTGTGCTGCTTTTTGCTTTAGCACACTCTGAGGTGTTTATTCCTTTTGGGATAGACGATGAGAATTCCCGAGAGAGGTAGGTATAAGGTACGACACTGGGGAAAAGCCTGTGTTGGTGGAATGGTGTTGGTGTCAAAAGTTGATTTTTTCTTAGCCAGGAGTTAGCTTTTGGCTTTTTAATTTTGTGGTGCCGGTATTTTATTGTTGAAGAAATTGCTTGCAAATAACTTCAGGGGTTGGCCACCAGTATACCTTGTTCAGATTTGCCTGTAGCTCGAATGTTTCCATCTTGTTTATCATTCTATTGGAGAAACTGCTGCCCAGGCAACTGATAACCGAATACCTACTAGCCCTGTCTGGGACATGGGGAGAGGATTTAGGCAATGTCTTCGTTTCCAGAAAAAAGTTCCAGTGTAGTGTCTAAAGAGAGGAAAAGTGGGTGAAGACTCGGGGCTCTGATGCCATTGGGGGCACCCCAAGGTCCCCGGGAGAGGGAGCCCCCCTGCGGTGCAGGAGCAGGTATGTTATCACGTGATATGGAACAAATCATAAATATAAACAGGAAAATTATAAATAGAAACGTATTTTTTAAATAGTTAAATAAAGCGAGTTTTTTTTTTATTTGTCAGTAGGCAGGGTTTTGATTATAAAAATTAGAAAGGCAAATAGTATAAAGGTAGAAATTCAAGTACAGGAATATATCATAAATACATACAGATATATAAAATTTAAAAATAGAAGAAGAAATTAGTTGTAGCAGTAGATATGATACATCATTTAAATAGTAATTGATATCTATTTTTAGGATTTTATAGGTGTTTATATATCATTCTTAATATCATGCATCAAAAGGAACGATCAATATAAATGTGACTATAATTAGACAAAGGATAAATAAAAATATTTCAATGTCATTTAAAAGAAGGGGGGTTTTTGTATTTACTTGGTTAGAGACGGGGTTTTTATTTGGAGTACTATTAGTATTCTAGAAATATAAATCTAAATATCGAAATATACAATCAATATATAAGGATATTTATAACAACACAAAAGATCCATAAATATAAATAATAGGAATAGACAATATATATTCTATAAATTACATAACAGAGCAATGTCCACTATAAATAGGCATGTGCATATAAATACGAAAAATAGAAAGATAAAATTTCTTTCAATATGGTTTGCGAGAAGGGGGGCTTGTTTTGTTCTGGTTGGCTAAGAGGCGGGTTTTTGGCACTTATTTCAGAGGAGTTTTTGGCGGGGACGGCCGCCGGTCTTTCGGGGCGCCTTGCCCGGCCGCAGCCGCGCGGCGCCCCCAGCGGGGGTGGGCGGCAGTGCTGCCGCCGTGTGGGCAGAGCGCGGTACTGCAGCCCCGCGCCCAGAGGCCGCCATGTTGAGTGTGGCGTGTCGCGAGTGTCGCGGACTTTGTTTGACCTTCTCCCAATGGCGGGCAGAAGGGCGGGAAAATCGAGGGCCCCCGGTGGGTGTTTATCCGGACCGCCTGCGCGGCACACCGACGCCGGCGCGGCTCCGCGGGATTTTCTCTGGCATTTCAAGCGTACCCGACACGGGCTGTGGGCTCAGCGGCGCCGCGGGCGTGCGTAATTTGGCGGGTTTCTGACCGGCACCGGGGTAATCGGCTCTCTCTGCCGGGGTCCTCTTTTGGCCGCTTCCCCGCCCTCAGCGAGCCGAGCCGGCCCGAATTCATCCGAAGAGCCGACTGGAGCCAAAGGCAGCCGAATGAAGCCGACGGGAGCCGAAGAGCCGAGGGCAGCCGAAAAGAGCCGACTGGAGCCGAAGAGCCGAGGGCAGCCGAATGGAGCCGACCGGAGCCGAAGAGCCGAGGGCAGCCGAAAAGAGCCGACTGGAGCCGAAGAGCCGAGGGCAGCCGAAAAGAGCCGACCGGAGCCGAAGAGCCGAGGGCAGCCGAAGAGAGCCGACCGGAGCCGAAGAGCCGAGGGCAGCCGAAGAGAGCCGACTTTAGACCAAGAGCCGAACCAAGCCCAAGGTAGCCGAGTTTAATTAGAAAGAACCGAACGACGCCGTAGCACTTTGCGCCGGGGCAGACGCTGCTGTAGAAACAAAGTAGAAAATAGAATCTGTGATAAACGAGTTCACTGAATTTAAGGATCACATAAGAATCTTTATTATTTTTGCAAGCGAGAATAAGCAAGGACAGCGCTGGGCGGCCTGGAGTCTCCGCTCCGCTCGGCTCGCAAAATTCCTATGCCCTAAGTCCACCTTTTATTGCCTTCTTCCTCAGGTTTAGGGATGACGTGATCGGTCTTCTGCGCTTGCTGCCCAGGCAACTGATAACCGAATACCTAGCCCTGTCTGGGACATGGGGAGAGGATTTAGGCAATGTCTTTGTTTCCAGAAAAAAGTTCCAGTGTAGTGTCTAAAGAGAGGAAAAGTGGGTGAAGACTCGGGGCTCTGATGCCATTGGGGGCACCCCAAGGTCACAGCCAGGAGAGGGAGCCCCCCTGCGGTGCAGGAGCAGGTATGTTATCACGTGATATGGAACAAATCATAAATATAAACAGGAAAATTATAAATAGAAACATATTTTTTAAATAGTTAAATAAAGCGAGGTTTTTTTATTTGTCAGTAGGCAGGGTTTTGATTATAAAAATTAGAAAGGCAAATAGTATAAAGGTAGAAATTCAAGTACAGGAATATATCATAAATACATACAGATATATAAAATTTAAAAATAGAAGAAGAAATTAGTTGTAGCAGTAGATATGATACATCATTTAAATAGTAATTGATATCTATTTTTAGGATTTTATAGGTGTTTATATATCATTCTTAATATCATGCATCAAAAGAAACGATCAATATAAATGTGACTATAATTAGACAAAGGATAAATAAAAATATTTCAATGTCATTTAAAAGAAGGGTTTTTTTTGTATTTACTTGGTTAGAGACGGGGTTTTTATTTGGAGTACTATTAGTATTCTAGAAATATAAATCTAAATATCGAAATATACAATCAATATATAAGGATATTTATAACAACACAAAAGATCCATAAATATAAATAATAGGAATAGACAATATATATTCTATAAATTCCATAACAGAGCAATGTCCACTATAAATAGGCATGTGCATATAAATACGAAAAATAGAAAGATAAAATTTCTTTCAATATGGTTTGCAAGATGGGGGGCTTGTTTTGTTCTGGTTGGCTAAGAGGCGGGTTTTTGGCACTTATTTCAGAGGAGTTTTTGGCGGGGACGGCCGCCGGTCTTTCGGGGCGCCTTGCCCGGCCGCAGCCGCGCGGCGCCCCCGGCGGGGGTGGGCGGCAGTGCTGCCGCCTTGTGGGCGGAGCGCGGTACTGCAGCCCCGCGCCGAGAGGCCGCCATGTTGAGTGTGGCGTGTCGCGAGTGTCGCGGACTTTGTTTGACCTTCTCGCAATGGCGGGCAAAAGGGCGCGAAAATCGAGGGCCCCCGGTGGGTGTTTATCCGGACCGCCTGCGCGGCACACCGACGCCGGCGCGGCTCCGCGGGATTTTCTCTGGCATTTCAAGTGTACCCGACACGGGCTGTGGGCTCAGCGGCGCCGC
This sequence comes from Calcarius lapponicus, assembly GCA_039654755.1. Lineage (NCBI taxonomy): Eukaryota > Metazoa > Chordata > Aves > Passeriformes > Fringillidae > Calcarius > Calcarius lapponicus. Next base: position 156,410 of record CM077468.1, on the reverse strand, counting down.
GGGCGTGCGTAATTTGGGGGGTTTCTGACCGGCACCGGGGTAATCGGCTCTCTCTGCCGGGGTCCTCTTTTGGCCGCTTCCCCGCCCTCAGCGAGCCGAGCCGGACCGAATTCATCCGAAGAGCCGACTGGAGCCAAAGGCAGCCGAAAAGAGCCGACTGGAGCCGAAGAGCCGAGGGCAGCCGAAGAGAGCCGACTGGAGCCGAAGAGCTGAGGGCAGCCGAATGGAGCCGACCGGAGCCGAAGAGCCGAGGGCAGCCGAAAAGAGCCGACTGGAGCCGAAGAGCCGAGGGCAGCCGAAGAGAGCCGACAGGAGCCGAAGAGCCGAGGGCAGCCGAAAAAAGCCGACTGGAGCCGAAGAGCCGAGGGCAGCCGAAAAGAGCCGATCGGAGCCGAAGAGCCGAGGGCGGCCGAAAAGAGCCGACCGGAGCCGAAGAGCCGAGGGCAGCCGAAAAGAGCCGAAAGAGACCAATTTCCACGAAAATCCCAACTGAAACGACTTTAGACCAAGAGCCGAACCAAGCCCAATTTAGCCGAGTTTAATTAAACAGAACCGAACGACGCCGGAACACTTTGCCTGCAGTGCTCCGCTGCTGACGGCAGGGGGCGCTGTGACAGCAGTGAGCCCGGGCAGGCGGCAGGACGCGCTGTATAAATATAGTATATAAAGTGTATACTAAGAGGAATAGAAGCTGTATGTCACGCGCAGATGGAGAAAATTTCAGGCTCCCAGGGAATCAATAGTTTTATTTAAATCATTTTAGTTTTGGAGGTTTTTTACTCACTGCCAGCGTCAGCCCGAGACTACAACTCCCGGCAGGCCCTGCTGCCGGCGTGGCGTCTGACGCAACGGCCGACGCGCCATGTCATTGGCCCGCAGGACGAGGAGTTCAATGGCGCCCGCTTCAAGGCGCTGCTGCGGGAGCCGGCGGCCGCCGCCGAGGGTGAGGGGCTCTGCAGGGCGGGAGAGGCGCGCCCGGAGGCGGCCGGTCCGGGCTGAGGGGGCTCACCCGGGCTGAGGCGGCTGCCCCGGGCTGGACCCGGCCCCTCTGTGGCCCAGAGCGGGCCCCACACGTGGCGCTGGTGGCCCGGGTGACGCTGTGGCTTTGCAGGGCTGGAGACCTTCGTGTCCATCGCCAAGACGCTGCCGTCGCCCCAAGTGTACGATGTCGTGGAGGGATACGTGAAAATTTCCATGGAGTGTGCTGAGATATCCAGGCTTCTCGATGGAGAAAGGAAACCTGAAAGTGAAGTAAGTTGGATATGGGGGCTGTCATTCAGGGGCTGGTGGCTGCAATCCCGACAATCCCACTCTGGAGAAGAACCAACAAAAGGTCACTAGGGAATGGTCACAGCTGCCAAGGCTGACAGAACTCCTGGAGCATTTGGACAGCGTTCTCAGGCACAGGGTGGGACTGTTCAGGTGTCTGTGCAGGGCTTGGAGTTGGGCTGGATGATCCCCGTAGGTCTCTTCAGGCTCAGGATCTTCTGTGGTTTTATGAAAAAATAGTGCTTTGTGGTGTAAATAACACTGTACATTTTTGGTTTGGGTTTATTTTTTTTCTGGAAGTAGCAATGGCAGAATCACCTACCAAATGGGAGATGCTCCTTTTTGTTCATAGATGTTCTTGGATTTAATGACACACACAAGCAATAGTCCTGTCCCAATCAAGCTGTTATCAAAAGGCCTTTTAGGAAATAAGGGGATCAACAGAAGCAGTTAAGAAAGCAAAAAAGTAGCCTAGTGAAAGTAAATGTTTTTAGATATCTGCCTGATACATCAGCATTTCTAGGATGCCACTGGTAAAGTCGACTTCATTTTTGTTATGTCATCTGGACACAATTTTATCCTCCTCAGAATATGATGAATAAACAGAGTTCAATAACTTTTCACTGTGAATGCTGGTGCAGTATTGCTTACAATGTAGTGTTGCTTACAACGTAGTATTGTATTGTGTGGCTTTTTAACCATCACTTGCTGTTTTTGCCTTTCAGTATCATTTTTGTCTCTGTAATGTTCAGTGACAGCCTTTCCTCAATATCCCAGTTCTAGCAGGGGCTGATGTTTGTAATGGGCACAGTCCCGGTGCTGTATGGATTCTGAATTCTTCTGGCAGGAATTAATTGCAAGATTGGAACATGATACTTTTCTCCAGCACATTTCATTTTTCATCATCCGCTTAGGAGCAATTGTCTCTTGAAGCGTCGATTCCTTGAAAATTCATGCTCTCGGGTGTGATCTTTGCAAAGAGGAAGCATAATTTGGGAGAGAATCTGGAAGTTAATGTCACTTTCACGTGTGGAAGATTTCCTCTTGGAGTGGGGTTGCTCTTTTTATTAACGGTGGTTATTACTGTTTGCTCAGCGAATAATTTCAAGTCTTACCTGATATTGTCAGGTACTAACATACTTTTTTATCCTGCAGATGCTGTTAATCTTTCAAGCTCTAGAAGCCATTTTACTGAGGACAGCCAGCGCCCTCTCACATTTTTCTGTTGTGGGAACGAACATTGTCAAAAAGTCGATTCATTCCTATATGAAACTGGTCTATGCTGCTTTGTATTCTGAAAATCACAGGTAAGTCTTCTTGGTGCTCTGGTGGAGAATCTCTGTCAAGCGATGTGGAGGGACTGTTCCAGATGTTGCAAAATTCATCTTGACTTACTGCTAATAATGCCCCTTTATTTCATAATCCTTTCCCACTTGTCATAAAATAATTGCCTGTGCAAATCTTTGCAAAGCGGAAACTGCTACATCAAACAATCCAGTGCGGTAGGATACTTTCTGGAAGCTGTAGTTTTCATCAGCTGGGCCTGTGCTGATGACAGCTAGCATGGGTGGTACCTCGAGTGCTGTTATTTCAATGCTGCTTGATTTGTGGGGTGAAATGTACGGTGTGGAACAGGCCTGGGCAGTCTTCCCGTGATGGCAAAAAGAGCTGCTCTCGAGTGCTTTATTTCCCTGTGTTTTTTGGAGTCAGGTTTCCACGTTTATATTGGATTTTTCTCTTTCAGACTGACTTTTCTTCTGCAATTTTTTCAGTCTCTTAAGTCTGAGGTCATTTTAGGTTGTTCAGTAATTGTGTTATCTATCCATGATCTCATGCTCGTGTGGATAGGGGAAAGAAGTTGCAAATGTCAGACATTTCAGGACACAGCTGGGAGGAAGAGGAAAGCAGAGGAAAAAGCAGACAGAAATTGGCTTGTCCGAGGCCAGTGACTCGTCTTTCAGTCTTGGAGCAGAACTGGAAAAGTTTTCTGTGCTTTCCCAGTTCATAGACTCCACTCTGCTTCCTGCACCGTGCAGCTGATCTTATTGCAGCAGGAATTTTAACGGGACAAAGAATCTCAAATAGGTACACTAGAAACAAATCCTGAGGCTGTGCAAGATCTGCGCTTCTGACTAAGTGTTCAAAGGTTGCAGCTTCTGGAGAAATCCTTCTAGAACCTGCACAGAGGAGGCTGCAGATCTCTGATGGGAGATGCTCTGCATTTTCTGTGCAACCTCTTTGATGTGCAGAGGTATTTTCTTTCCTGTATGTCTAGATGGGATCTGTGCTTGAGTCAGGTGGCTTTTTGCAGTTTGTCCACGACAGAAACATGAGGGACAGATCGCAGAGCTGTTCATGGCAGTGGCTGTTCAGATGGTGCAGGTCTGCAGTCTTGTGCATGGTGGCCCTGACACATTCCTGCTGAAATAAATGGCAAACCTCTGTGAGTTCAGGAGTTCATAGAATCCTGGAATAATTAAGCGTTCTCTAGTCCAACTCCACTGCCATGAACAAGTCCAGCCTCACATTACAGCTTAATTTTGGGGAAGAACATAAAAAGGCATTTCCTTCTCCTTTCTCCCCTCGCCCCTCTTTCCCAGCTGCAGTTCTTACTGCCTAAAATAATTACTCTGATAGTTGAACCTCCCTTCTACTTTCTCTTTTAGTTTTAATCTCTTGATTTGGCAGTTTGTGTAGCCATCCTCCTGGGAATGCCTGCAGGTTTGGCTGGGCTTTGTTTTGTTTTTTAGGGTGAGCCCGGGGTGCCTCACCCTGCTGTCAGCCATGGCGGCTCAGGGCCCGGATTCTGCGAGGGATGTCTACAGTCATTTTGATTTTGACAACAAGTACCCGCCTGGCTTGCTGAAAAGAAGATGTAAGCAGGTAAATTGAGGTGCTGCGTGCCATGGCGTGCTGTGCCATGGCTCCACCAGCTTTTTTAGCTGTCTGTTCAGAACAAAGCCGTTGCCAATGTTTGCTCTATTTTCATCTGCAAGAGCTTAACTCTCCCTCCTGTGTCAGGCTGAAGCCCTTGATTGTGCCCAGCTGGACACATGAAAATGCCTCATGTGTTTCCAACCAGCTATGGAGAAATAGAAATGTACAGTTCCTGTGAACTGCCCTTCTAATGTCTGAAGCAGAGTGAAAGTGACAGTAAACTCCTGAAAACAAGTCTTTTTTTTTTTTTGCAGTTTGGTGCCACTGAAAAAGATGGGAATTGGAGAGGGGATACTGAGAGTAATTATACAGAGTAATTGCATTTGAAAACATAAACAAGAATTCTAGATAATCTGTAGCTGGAAATCCTTAAGAAGAATATGTGAGTCAAGAGAAAAAAGTCACTCTTTTTCCAGAAGAAACTATCTCTTTTCCCTCCCTGTTTGCTAAAAATAGCCAGGATTGACCCAAACCAGTGCTTTAGAACAAGAATATTTGTGTCATTCCAAATGCAAGCGTATAATAAATCCAGCGTTGTTTGCAATGTTGACATATTGTTTCTGGATTTTAAAGATTACTTGCAGAGCAAATGTGTAGGATTTGTGCCATCTGAGATGAAAATTCAGACTTTTTCTTTATAAAGCAATCAAGTGGAAGGCAAAAAACCAAACACATCCCTTTTTCCCCGGAACCACTTTTATAGTTTGGAATTGTCAGATTCCATGGATTTTGACCTCACTGCAGGAGCTGTCCACAGGAGTACCTCCACCATTGATTTTAAATGCTCGGGTGTAGTCTTTTGACCACAAGCTGCCTAAATAAGGTACAAGGAAACTAGCATCCAAAAGGTCTCAGTCTTGTACAGCTTTCAGTGAAAAAATGTCACAGCTGGCTATCAGAGGTGAGATTTTAACACAGAAATGCCAGGCCCAAAGCTTACAGCAAAACCTTGTTTGTTTCTCTTTATTTCTTCTTTCAACCCTTTGGTGAGTCCCTGCTGCCTTATCTTTTGATTACTTAGAACCTTCTTTCAGGCTCCTTTACATGCAGCTTAATTTTGCACAGCAAAAAGGTTTTTAAAAAAGGTTTAAAAAAAGTTGTAAATGATGGCAGGACTCTGTCAGGGGATGGAGTGGTGGGATGAGGGGTGACTCTTGGGAAGAGGTGTATTTACACTGGATATTGGGAGGGGATTCTGGGCCATGGGGGTGATGGGACGCTGTCCTGCACAGGCTGCCCACAGAAGGAACCGCCCCATCCCTGGGGCGTCCAAGGCCACGCCGGACAGGGCTGGGAGCAGCAGGGCTTGGGATGGTGGAAGGTGTCTCTGCCCCTGGCAGGGCGTGCAGTGAGGGGATCCTGGAGATCCCTTCCAACTCAAACCATTTTGTGATTCAGCGTTCATGTCCTGTGGTGCTGTTACAGGCCAAGCTCGCACTGCTTCCGCTGTGCCTGAGCCGGCAGTTTTATATTCCCCCCTTCTCACGGGCATTTCTGTGATCTGACCAAGCAGTGCACAGGTGGGGAGGGTCAGTGATGCAGGGTTTGCCACGAGATGGCTGTTAGCGTTTCCTTTTTATTTAAATCTGTGGCCTGGTCTCGTACGTTGAGAATTGAAAAGCGCGTGAACCGGTACATTTTCCTTTTCATGTAAAAGTGCTCTGTTTAATGCAGGAAGTTTTTTAGCTGAATTGCATGTAAATGTATGTCTGTGGCTGCATGCAACGTTCTTATAAAAGTTGTTCCATTCACCCATTTATGGCTCTTCTAGGGATAATCAGCAGTTGCAGTATCAATTCTGCAGCTGGGTACAATCTGTGTGCTAACAACAATTTTTAATTTTAATTTTATATTTTTGTGTTTCCAGGGGAGACCAGATGTCCGCATGGCCTACATTCAGTTTGCTCTCTCCTTTCTCATTGCTGGTGACAATGCAATCTTGGCACAGGTGCTGGAACTAAAAGGTACTTCATAACTGCTTGGTGGGTTTTTGTTTTTAAGGCACAGTCATTTATAGGTGATAATAAATATTACCTAATTAAAAATGTGAACCAGGTAGAGAGCACTAATGAGAAGCAAAATATGTATTTTTCATCTTATTATCTGAAAAGCTTTAAACTTCTTTGATAGTGTAGTAAATAAGCCTCTCCTGCTTGAGAACAATATGCTATCTGCTAAAACTTTGCAAAAATAGTCTTTGCTGACACAGGTTAAAAAACTGTAAATCTAATAGAAAACTTTGAGGTCATAGAGTCAATAAACAAAAAAAATTCATGGCTTCCAGCCTTGCTCATAGGACAGTAACAGTGGATATGTTGCATTAATTTTCTTTTGAAAAGGGTGTACCTCAGTTGCCTTTCTGCCCTGTGAATTGTGACCCTTGGAAAAGTTATGAGACAATTCAGGAGGGATCTAGAAATATTGTTTAAAAGAAAGTGCCTAAGCCACTAGCTGTCAGCAGTAATGGCAGGGGACTGAGAACTGGCTGTAATTACTGACTGCTCCTGCTCCCCAGGGCTGCTGGTTTCCTTTAGGTGCTGGCAGGGGTTCAGTTCTGGCTGGCTGGGGATTGCCCACCTCGGCCCAGGCAGTACAGATGGCTTTCATTCCCCTGCAGGAGCCCCAGGCTCTCTGTAAAATGAGGTTGTCTGACTTGGGGAAGCACTGGTGAGCCCAAATGTGATGGATGTAGTTGGAGATGGAACCTCCAAACCTTTGAGAATCACTCAGTGAAACAATTACAAGTGCTTCAAGGGGAGGAGTATGACATTGCTTGAATTTTAGTGTGGCATTTCAGGGCCCAAAATGCATTTCAAGTTGACAGATGCTGTAGCAGTGTTAACCAGTCAAGATGAGAGTAGGTTTGGCAGCATCACTTGCTCATAACCATAGTAATCATCCTTCTGAACTCTGATTGCTGCCTTTGGTTCATCCTGGAATAAAACAGCAGGATAAATGATGTGACATGGAAGAGGAATGGGGAGGAATTCCCTGAAGTATTTTAGTAAGAAAAGAGCTTTCACATTTTGACTTACCATTTGAAATGTCCTCTTAGATTTCATTCCAGCTATTCTTCACTCTGAAATAAAGGAAGACAGAGTTTCTACTGTCAATCTTCTGCTTGCCACACTGACAGCTAAGGTATGATACACCCTTGAAACTGTGTTGTCTCATGTTGTCTATTTCCTCGCTGCTGAAGGCAGTTCTGCAGTGATTTCCCCCACCATGTTCAGTTCTCAGGGCTGCTGGCAGCACTGCTGCCGCACTGTGGGACCGATGATATGTGTTGGACGTTGGTAGCTTGGCTGTATTGCTGTCTCAGGGTTGAAAACAGGGAAGCAGGAATTGCTGAAAGATGTGAGAGTTGGTTTAGTGGTGGCTGCCTTTGCTGTGCTCTGTCACCTTCTGAGCATGGCCCTGCCTCTTTCGTGGGCCGCTCTTGTTGCTTGCAGAGCAGCTGCACCTGAGATGTATTTTATTTATTTAAAAATGTTTTTAGCTCCAGAATCTATGGCTTTTTAATATCTGTTCTGAGCTGCTGTAGCAATGTTGCATAAGCTGTTGCATGAAGAGTTGAGAGAATGAAGGAAAAAATAGTTTGAAATTTAGAATGTAGCCCTAAGAGCCTGCCTCAGACTTGGGCTTTTCACAACTGACCAGTTGAAGCCAAAAATATTCTTTGATTTTGCTATAACACAAAAAAGAAGGGTAATAAAAAAGCTGTCATATAAATGTAAAATAAACCTCCTTGAAACTTTGCGTTTCAAATGAAGCTTTTCCTGTGTGGGAATCATACATCGTGACCTGTTGTGTTATTGGTGGATCCCAGCACACTGCATGACTCTTTCAGCTTAGCAAGAAAAATGAGAATTAAAACAATGCCAGCAGTAAAGCACAGCAGAAGAACTTTTGAGAAACTTCCTTCCCTTTCGTTCAAACTTTATTTGTAGCAGGCTTTGCTATGCCTGCACCCAGGTTCCCCTGGTCCTGCTGTGTGGCTGTGATGCTCTAAACATGATCTGTGCTCTTTAACATGAACATCTGTCCTGTCCAGGGCGTGCAGGGTGTGCAGAGGTTGGTGCAGGGTCAGGGTGCAGCAGGAGCAGGTGAGAGAAGCATTGACAGGACAGGCAGAGCCTTTCTTCTGCTGTGTGAGGAGAGCCAGCTCTGTGTGTGCTAGAGGAATGAGGTGTGATGCTGTTTTGCCATGGTTTTGTGACAACTTGCCATAGATAGAAGAGTTTGCATTTTTCTCATTTTCAGGTGGTTCATAACAAAAACATCAGCAAGACACAGAAGGTGCGTTTTTTCACTGCAGAGGTGTCGCTTCACATTGCTTCCCTGTACCGCTGGAATGGGATTACTGATGTCAGCCCTGAGGATTTAAAGGTCTGGCCATTTATTTCTTTGTTACTCTCAGTCCTTGTGCTGCCTTGATTTCCCCTCCTCTTGCAGCCCCCAGCTTTTGAAACCGCTCCCAGTCACTCTGAGCTTGATGAGCTCAAAAAGGGGAATCTACTGAGCCTGTTTAAAAAGACCCCTCAGATTTCTGCTGCTTCTCACTGGGTTTTGGCTACAGAGTTTTCACCTTTGTGTGTGCCCTCTTGTATTCCTCTGCCACATGCTTATGACCCTGCCACTCCCACGCTGATGTACTGTAAACACCCTTTGGAGGAGATCTGTTTCTGGTAGGGATCTGCTCGGAGCTGCGCAAATCCCTGACCCCATTCATAAGCATACATTTCAGTTCTGAGTCACTCTAAGTTCTTGCAGTTCCTGGCAGTCCCTGTAAGTCATATGATTCATGATTTCCCAGCCATATAGTCAAGAGTCTTCTCACCCATAGGCATCTTGAGTTGTTCTGGATTTAGAAAGTTAATGGAATTGTAGAATCACAGAATGGTTTGGGTTGGAGGGGACCTTCAAGTCCTGAAGTTTCTCTTTTTCATCTGAACAAAAGCCAAACTTTGTTTTAGTATTTCTCTGAGAGGAGCCATATAAAATGTAGAGTGAGGCTGATACCTGTGATGCCAAATCTCACATGCCTTTTTTACTCCTTTTGGGTCTTACGGGTGGCTCAAGGTTCTGAGGAGGTGGGCAGAGCAATGGTGCGAGAACTCGTGCGTAGTTTCTTGACGGACCTGTGCTGCTCTCTGAAACGTGGCATAACCTTCTATGACCCAAGTCTTGGCACTTCTGGCAAGTGAGTCACTGGGCAGCTGGGATTGTACAGGGGGTCTTTGCTAGAAGCCAAAGAGACCTCACCAGTTATCGTGTCTGCCCTGAAATGTGTGGTGTTAATTCACTGCTTGTCATGCAGAAAATGTGGAGCTGAATTAATTTCTTACTTCTTTGAGTATAAACTCAGACATTATGCCAGGAGGGTGAGAGATCTTGCCTTCAATTAATAGTTTTGCCTTCAATTAACAATTAGAGAAGTTGCAGAGTTCACATTCCATATAAAGTATCAAAATAAGGATTTCTTATTCAAAATAATTTTATTTTGTCTTCCACAGGGGAGGAAATGTGGTACTGCTGCACTTCCTGCTTGGTTTAAAAACTGCAACAGAAGATGAAATGGTTGCTGATCTCGTGGTGAATATTCTCAAAGTGTGCCCAGATTTATTGAGCAGATACTTCAAGGAGAGCCAGTATTCCTTTGTTCCTAGAGTGAAGTCTGCTTGGATGGACAACGTGAAGTTACTCAAGAAGGTGAGAGTGTGGGTGATGGTAAAAAGCCATGCTCAGGGCAGGAGGCTCTATAAACATTTAAACTAAACTGGTAAAGAAAGAATTGGTATAAGAAACAGTGGAAAACGTCACATCAGGGACATAGTTTTTGAGATGCAGCAACATCAAAGCTCAACTAGAAAACCTTTTTGTCCTTTGTGAGTGTTCTGCTGCCTCTTTGTTTAGCCTAAAATGGGCAAGTAGGATCTGGAATCTCTTGAAAAGGGATGACCTTTAGCAGGGATGCTGGTTGCATACAGGGGGTCCATTTAGTTGAGTAGGAGTCTGGAGGATGCTCTGTAGCATTTTTGCATAAAAATTGACATTTAACGTTGCCATTACTTCTGTCAAGTCAAAATCCTTCTGTGAAATGCTTCCTAGAAGAAGTTGTCATCTCCAGAACTGTATCAATGGGCTTAAAGTTTTGTTTCTTTTCTTTCAGATCTTCGAGGCTCAACCAGAGATCTCCAATGCTTTTAAGAGTTCAGAATTTATTCCTCTTCCCAGATTGCTCTCTGTGGTGATGGTAACAACAGTCCCTGCAGCGTGCAGTAGAACAATGTTCACGCAAGGGCTAAATGTAAGAGCAGTCTATTTCAGTGACTTTTAAGAGCAGTCTGTGGTATTTCAGTGACTCTTCTGTCCTAGTTTGTACTGTTTCATTTTAGTGTCTGATCATTCAAGACATTTCTTAAGTTGGTTAATTACTTGTGGTTTATGTTGTCTGCCTCAGCATAAATCTGGCTCGGTGAAGCACTGGAAAATGAATTAAAATCACTGATACTGATTCCAGGTGCCTTTCACAAGCACCAGTTCTGCCTCTGTCTGCTGGTGTTTTAGGCTGGGAATCTGAAAACCTATGGATTTTTTACTGCTAGCTAAGATCTAGAAAATAAGTAATTCAGTGACCAATTTTAGCACACTTTCAGAGTATGGATTCTGTGCATAGCACAACAGGAATCACTGAAATGTCATTAATTCACTTCCTTCTTTTAGCTGCCCAGCACAGAGGTGAAGCAAAGCATCCTATCCCTGGTGTCCATGGTGCTGAGAAGAGCCCTGAGGAACATTCAGCACTGCTTGTCTGAGGAAACCTGGCAGAGGTCACAGATGTACACACTGGCAGCAGTGCAGGAGTTTGTGCAGCTCTACAGAGAAGCTGTCAGCAAGGTAGGAAGAAAGAGACAATTGCAGCAGACAGCTGCTCTCCCTGTACTTTGTCCTGGAGTGGTGCAGCTGAGGGGCCAGGGGATGGTACCTGGGGAGGCTCTGGGTTAAATGGTGAGGGAGGAGCCTGCACTTCCTGACGTGTCTGTCTGATGGGAACGCAGATGCAGTTCTGTGGGGAGACAGAGCTGCAGCATTAATGGCTGTGGTGCTGCAAATGATTGCCAGGAGCAGGAAGCAAGGTCTCTTCCTGCTTCAAGTCAATGTAGCCAGCAGAGGTTACTCACAAGTAACTGGACAAGAGAGCACTTGAGTTGAAAATATGCCATGAGGAAGAAGAACCGAACAAATTTTTCACAGGAAGCCTTTTCAATAAAATGTTCTTTCCAGTACTTACTTTAGGCACAAGTGGAAGTGCAGTGTTTGATTTGAGGTCATTCTCTGATTGCACACAAGGTCAATTCCAACCTTTGTGAAGAGCTGCAGATCTTCCTGTTGGGTGTTTGGGGATGTATTTATCACAGGAGCTCCACAAAGCAATTTACCCTGTTTGTTTTTAGGTTTTACCAGACATGACCAGCATTGTGTCTGTCTGGCACTGAGAGCTGTTGCAATTTTCCCTGCTTGCTTTTAGGTTTTGCCAGACATGACCAGCATAGTGGCTGTCTGGCAGTCCCTTCTGAAGCAAGAGAGAGAACACAACAACGGCCCAGCAGAGAAAAAGGAAGGTGATGTCTCCACTGTGAAGGCAATGACCGAGACAGAAGTTGCTGAGCAGCATGGTAGGCAAAGCAGGTGGAGTTACAGCTTCTTATCTCTGTGGGAATGAGTGGTGTGAAACCCTGATCCCACCCTTAACTTCAGCAGAATCTCACTTGTATTTACTGCTCACCTTTTCTTTGTTCAGTTCTTCAGGCTGTTAGAATTGCCTGAGAGCACAGTTCAGCACAGAGGCTGCCCCTGCTGCTAGAAGGTTGAACAGTTTGACTTGGCTGTCCCAGGATCACAGAGTGGCTGGGGTTGGAAGGGATCTCTGTAAATCATCTTGGCCGATTCCTCTGCCTAAACCCGGGTACCCAGGTCCACATTCACACAGCTTCTGAGCATCTCCAAGGATGGGGACTCCAGAACCCCTTAGGGCAGCCTGTGTGGGTGCTCAAGTCAGAAAGTGTTTCCTGATGCTCAGAGTGTTCCTGTGGTTCACTTTGTGCCCAGTGCCTCTGCTCCTGCCCCCAGGTGCTCCTGGGAGGAGCTTGGCACCATCATCTTTGCGCTCTCAGGTGCTCATATGCATTAATAAAATGCCCCTGAGCCTTCTCTTCAGTCTGAGCAGTCCCAGCTCCCCCAGCCATTCCTCACAGGAGAGATGTTCCAGTCCCTTCACCATTTTTGGGAGCCTAAGCTGGACTCTCCCCAGTGTCTCCATTTTCTGGGGAGTCCAGACCTGAACACAAAGCTCCTGGTTTGGGCTCCCCGGTGCTGAGAGGAAGGGAAGGAGCAGCTCCCAGACAGGGGCACCGAGGGCTGTGCCGGCAGAACTTGCTGCGCTCTGAGCTGTCCCTTGTGTTTCTGAGAACAGCACCCAGCTGCTTTCAGGCTGGGCTGGGAGGGAGGGTGCTGGGGGAGCTTTGTGATTTGGGGTCACTTCCCTGAAAATCTGGAAAAGCAAAATGGCACCTTGTGCTGGTGTCTTTGCCTTTTCCATTTCAAGCAGCCTCAGTTCACCTCCTGTCACAGGAGCTGCCGCACGGGAAGCGGCGCAGCGATGGATCTGAGCTGTCTAGAACATTCCTGCTCCCCTTGCCTCTCCCTCACACCAACATCTCTCGTGCATGCACGGAGTGCCCCGACAGGCCCAGGCAATGCACCAAAAGTGCGCTGGAATATGGTCCCCTGGAGGTGATGGGCCAGCTGCTGGTGAGGATCTGCCTTTAAAATGTGGTTTTCTTTTTTTTTTTTTTCTTTTTTTGTTTGGTTTTGTTTTTCAGGTTTCTGGAGAACAAGGTGATACATAGAATTATTTCCTTAGTCCACACGCTGTGGCTAACAAATTTAGGAGACAAGAGACAAAACAAGAATCCATCCCAGGAGAACAGGAAACTTCTTCCTATTCAGCTTGTAAATGAATTTCTGTGTGTTTTGGTGGCGTTAATCAAACACATTCGGTAAGTGCTTTGCTTTGTTTTGTGTTTAGCTGGTTTGCATTTCATCCTCTGCCCAGTTGGAACTTTATTAAGGCCAGGAGGATTTCTGTATCTCTGCTAGATGGATGGCTTTTTTCACCTTCAGTTTGTGTGCTGAGTAGTGAATTTGGATGAGACTTCTTTGACAGGAGGATTTAAGTGTTTGAATGCAGTAAAGTAAAATGTGCTGCACAGTTGCTGTTGAGTCCTTTGTCCTTAACTCCTGGCCCTTCTGACAGCAGGGATTAGAGCTGTGCTGATGAATTAGCATGCATGGCACTTGTGTTTCCTTTTGCCAGGACTAACATGGACCTGGCCGAGCTGACTGAGCTGTTCAGCACCCTGAGCTCCGTGCTGGAATACCGTGCTGGCGTTGTGGAGGCTTTCAGGGACATGAGGCGATTGACGGTCAATGCCAGCGTCCTCTCCAGCAGGGAGCTGCTGCTGCTGCTGCACAGGTGGAGCCTTGTCAGCGCAGACCTGCAGCTGCAGCAGGACCTGCAGGCCCTGGCCCAGAAGTACCAACACAAAGAATTGCTCAGTAAGTGCTGAAATGCCTCAAGGAAGGTTTGTTTTGTTGGGGCTGTTACAGAGCAGCAGCTCAGGTGAGGCAGACTTCTCTGGCAGTAGGGCCAATGCCTTCTGTCAGACTGATGGACCTTGAGGGAAGAGGAAAGGACATGGAAGGGCATTTTTCACATCTTCCTTGTGGTGGTTTTGAGCCTTACCACAATTTGGAAGCTTTGGAGAAACACAGTTTATGAAGGGAAAGAGCTTTAAAGTGAAACTTAGTGGCAAATCAGGCTTTGAGTTAGGCTTTGAAAAAGAGTATTCTTTAATGAAATCTTAAGAAAAAGCAGTGCCTGGAGGCTTTGTGCTCAAAGGTGTGAATCCTTCTGAGCGTGGATGGGGGTCTGAAAGTGATGTGTAAATAAAACCAATAAATAAATAGAGCAAGAGAAAGGTAATAGTTGGCATCTCTTGTTGTCACCAGTTTTGAAGAAAGGAAAAAAAGCCAGGACTTGTAACGACTGAATCCACACAGGAGAGCACCTCACTTGCACCATTTTGTGCTAGGAAAATCCTTTGGAGTGTCTGATGTTTGTTTTTTTGGTGGTTATGTTACAGAAAATATCAAAGACAAGAGCAAAGCTCAAGCCTCATGTCCTGTGTATGGTCACACTGGGAAAAGGAGCGAGGTGGGAGCAGATGACGCTGCTGCAGACATGGCAGTCTGAGCTGGGGAAATGCAGAGAGCACCTGAATTCCATCCTTGCCCCTTGGGAGCCTGGTTTGCCAGCACCGCCCTGCGCACGGGGAGGGGACGCCCCCAGGGCCGGTGAGGCTGGGGGCGAGGCAGCGGCTGTCACCTGTGCCTCCATTGCCGTTGTCACCAAGCTGCCGGTGAGCTCCCTGGCTGGGCAGAGCCCCCTCGGGGAGCAGGACGTGTCCCCAGCGCTGAGGTGGCTGCAGAGCCGTGTCCTGCCACAGCCAGAGGCCGTGCGGGAGGTGCTCGGGGATGGGACGCTGAGGAACGGCCTCTTCCAGCTGCACAGCCGGCTCTGCCAGGCCAGCAGCTCCTCAGGCGGGCTCTGCCGGCAGCTCCGTGGGCTCAGCTCCATCATGCTGCAGCTCACGGAGCAGCAGGGCCCGCCCAGCCCCTTCCACGGGCCGGTGACATCTCTGTGCCCATCGGCAGCGCTGGACGAGGATGCGCACGAGACGGGTGAGTTGTCTTGTTCTCATCGCTCGTGTTAGGAGGCGGTGGTGGGAGAAACGAGGAGATTCCAGGGCTGCTGTAATCCATGGAATCAGCACTCCCATGTCCAGCCAGGCTCGTGGCTGTCCAGAGCAGGAGCTGTGTCTGGTGGGATGGGGCAGGGGTGGGCAGCACAGAGCGGGGTCACACTGGGAGCTTTTCTGGCACTGCAACACTCCCACTCCCTCTGAGAAACTTCCTTTCAAGGACTAAAATGGAACAAAAGGTTTAAAAGAAATAGAATTCCAAGAGGGAACATAGTCTGCAAAAACCCCAACTCCACGTGGGCCTGGGTGCTGATCCCCGCTGCTGGTCAGTGAGAGCATCTGCCAGGGCAGATTTCAAACTGCTTTATTGAACAGGAGACTGCTTTGTTCATTCCTGGGAGCTGGGAGTGTGTCTGTGCCTTTGCACGGGCAGAGCCACTCCAGATTTTCCAGCTAGGAAAGAGCTGGGGAACTCTTTTAAAACACAGTCCTGGAGGCACCGAGCAGCTTGGCTTGGGAATGCTGTGGGGAAATAGAGCAATGTCTGCTCTGACTTGTCTCCCCTTTCTCCCACAGCTGTTTCTGTGTTCCTGACTTCCATTTACATCGGGGACACGTGGCTGGGAGCACAGCAGCCGGATCTGTTGCTCACCCACGCCAGACTGGTCTGCACTGGCGCAGATTGTGAGTTACAGGGTGACCCGGACGCTCGGAAACAAGGGGAAGAAACTCTTGTGTCTCTTTGCAAAAAGATTGGGCTCCATCAGGGCAATAATTCAGGGGACTGACATTGATCTGTAACGTTCTTCTGTGCTCCGTCCTCATCACCGTGAGCCCTGCAAGCCTCCTGAGCTGTTCTCATACAGACCTGCCTTGGTTGGGCACAGAAATCAGGATTTTATTCCTGTGTGCAAACTCAGATTTTATTCACCATCTCTCAGAGGGACATTCAAGCTCCAGTTTCCCTTGCCTTGAACAGTTTGAGAGACAGTACTACTTATGTAATTTTTATTACAGGCATTTTTATCTTTTTGAAGAAGCAGACTGCTTGTGCCCGTGTGTGCCCTTGGTATCCATCCTCTCTCCGATATAGGACAGGACAAAAAGGCTGCAGAGCTTCCCACAACGGGGTGTGAATGCAAAGAACGAGGAGACAGAGGAAGACTGGACTCAGGAATCAGGATGGTCTTCTGGGGTTGAAAAAGCTTGAATGGCTTTTAAAGACATTGACATCAGATTTGGTTTATTTTTATTACCAGCACCGCGGGCCGGGCTCGGGGCGCAGCCGGGGCTCTGTGAGGCTTCCCCGCCCGTCCCTCTCTCTCCCCCTCCCTCCTTCTCCCCGTGTTCGCCTTCTCTCGCTCCCTTTCCCCCATTCCCTCTCCCCCCAGAAGCCCGGCTCCTTCCTGTCCTGTCCCTACCCCGCTACTCCCTTCTGCTCCCCCTCTCTCCCTCCCGTGTTCACCCTCCCTGTCCCCCCCTCCCGGGCTTTCCCTTCCCGTCCCGCTTTCCCCCGCAGCCCGCCCTCCCTCCCTGAATAATATAAAAATTAAAAATATATGAAGAAATATGGTGTAGCAGTAGATATGGTACATAATATAAAAATAATTTATCTATATTATTTGAATATTATACATATATATAATTTCTAATATAATGCATGAATAGAAACTAGAAATATAAATGTGAATATCGTTATGGAAGCTATAAATATGAAAATATTTCAATATAGTTTAAAAGAAGAGGGTTTTTTGTATTTTATTAGAGACGGGATTTTTGATTTAAATAATCTTAAAGTTTTATAGAAATGTAATTTTAAATATCAAAATATACTATCAATATATAAGGATATTTATAGAGACACAAAATATCAATAAATATAACTAATAGGAGTTGACAGAATATATTCTCTAAATTCCATAACCCATCAATGTCCACTATAAATAGGCATGTGCATCTAAATACGAAAAATAGAAAGATAAAATTTCCTTCAATACGGTTTGCGAGAAGGGGGGCTTGTTTTGTTCTGGTTGGCTAAGAGGCGGGTTTTTGGCACTTATTTCAGAGGAGTTTTTGGCGGGGACGGCCTCTGTTCTTTTGGGCCGCGTTCCCCGGCCGCAGCCGCGCGGCGCCCCCGGCGGGGGGTGGGCGGCAGTGCTGCCGCCTTGTGGGCAGAGCGCGGTACTGCAGCCCCGCGCCGAGAGGCCGCCATGTTGAGTGTGGCGTGTCGCGGACTCGCGTGACCTTCTCCCAATGGCGGCGAAAATGGAGGCCCCCCCAGTGGGTGTTTATCCGGACCGCCTGCGCGGCACACCGACGCCGGCGCGGCTTCGCGGGATTTTCTCTGGCATTTCAAGTGTACCCGACACGGGCTGTGGGCTCAGCGGCGCCGCGGGCGTGCGTAATTTGGCGGGTTTCTGACAGGCAGCGGGGTAATCGGCTCTCTGTGCCGGGGTCCTCTTTTGGCCGCTTTCCCGCCGTCAGCGAGCCGAGCCGGCCCGAATTGTTCCGAAAAGAGCCGACTGCAGCCGAAAAGAGCCGAGGGCAGCCGAAGAGAGCCGACTGGAGCCGAAGAGCCGAGGGCAGCCGAATGAAGCCGACTGCAGCCGAAGAGCCGAGCGCAGCCGAATGAAGCCGACTTTAGACGAAGAGCCCATGATAGCCGAGCGTAGCCGGTGGCCGAGCGGAGCCGACATGAGCCGCCTTTAGACCAAGAGCCCAACAGGACCGAGTTTAGCCGAACCGCGCCGAGTCCATATTGTTTATGGTTACGTTTCTCTTTAGGCTTTGTGTTTATTTCTAGGTGGTATTTTTATTCTGATAGATAGATTGAGGCACTCTGGGTTTATTCCATTAGGAATAAATTTTTGTTGTAAATTTAGGTTTATTTGGTTCGGGGTTTTTTGTTTGTTTGTTTGTTTGTTTGTTTGTTTTTGTCTATTGATGTATTTGGTTGCTGTTTATGAGTTTTATTTTTGGGAACATGGGTACTCATGTAGTGGGTCTTTTAAAGTATTTTTTTATGTGGGTAATTATTTTCTTATTTTTTAGTCGTTTACATTTTTTTTCTATTTCGTTAATTAGTTCGGGTTTTAAAGTGTTTTTACAGAGTATCGGTTATTTGACTTAGTGTCGAGGTAGAATTTTGGTTATTTTTTTAGTAACGTTCAGGGTCCGTGGCAGTGTTTGGAGTTTCATAAGTTGGTTTGATTTTTTTTAGTAGTTTTTGCGATTTGCTGTGCGTGTTTCTATGGGGTTTTCTTTTATTTTCGTTCCATTTTCTGACGTGATGAGAATTGTTACCTCAAAGACTGTTGTGTATTTTTTTCGCCGGCAATCGTTTGGCTGGAGGAGGAATCCTGATGTTTTTAGAAGATATTGGTGGGAATTTGGTGCTGTTTGTTTTGTCATTTTATTCAGGAATTGGATTTTAAATGTAAAATTATAAGTATATGTAAACAAAACAAATGTACGTGTAGAAATGGGAATAAACAACTTTTTTCTTATATATTCGGTCTATTTTTAAACTTTAACATGTAACAGGAGTCATTATATATTACAATAAGATATGATATTTTTAATGGAGTATTGTGTATATTTATAGATATATAAAGAGACATTATAATTATAAACACAACCCAAACAAATGATAAATACATGAATGTATTGCAAATCTATGCAGATATATAAAAATAATTAAATAATTGTAAATATAAAATAACATAAATCGATACAATACATAGTACATGTAATACTGTATATATCTATTATAATATATTATAGGAAATAGATATAGAATAGATATAAATATAGTACATCCACATGATATATAACAAAGTATAGATATGATAAATACAAATCTAAAAATAGTTTTCAAGTAGTTTAAAATAAAGGATGGTTTGGTTTTTTTTAGCAACACCAGGGGTTTTAGTATAAAAATAATAAATACAAATAATAGAAAGCTAGAAATCTGAGTATAGGAATGTAGCATCAATTAATAGAGATTAATATAAAACTTAAAAATATATGAAGAAATATGTTGTAGCAGTAGGTATGGTACATAATATAAAAATAATTTATCTATATTATTTGAATATTATATATATGATATATATAATTTCTAATATAATGCATGAATAGAAACTATAAATATAAATGTGAATATCGTTATGGAAGCTATAAATAGGAAAATATTTCAATATAGTTTAAAAGAAGAGGGTTTTTTGTATTTTTTTAGTTAGAGACGGGATTTCTATTATAAACAATATTGAAGTATTATAAAAATGTAATTTTAAATATCGAAATACGCAATCAATATATAAGGATATTTATGAGAACACAAAAGATCAATAAATATGAATGATAGGAATAGACATAATATATTCTATAAATTCCATAACAGAGCAATGTCCACTATAAATAGGCATGTGCATATAAATAGGAAAAATAGAAAGATAAAATTTCTTTCGATATGGTTTGCAAGAAGGGGGGCTTGTTTTGTTCTGGTTGGCTAAGAGGCGGGTTTTTGGCGCTTATTTCAGAGGAGTTTTTGGCGGGGACGGCCTCTGTTCTTTTGGGCCGCGTTCCCCGGCCGCAGCCGCGCGGCGCCCCCGGCGGGGGTGGGCGGCAGTGCTGCCGCCTTGTGGGCAGAGCGCGGTACTGCAGCCCCGCGCCGCGAGGCCGCCATGTTGAGTGTGGCGTGTCGCGAGTGTCGCGGACTCGCGTGACCTTCTCGCAATGGCGGGCAGAAGGGCGCGAAAATGGGGGCCCCCGGTGGGTGTTTATCCGGACCGCCTGCGCGGCACACCGACGCCGGCGCGGCTTCGCGGGATTTTCTCTGGCGTTTCAAGTGTACCCGACACGGGCTGTGGGCTCAGCGGCGCCGCGGGCGTGCGTAATTTGGCGGGTTTCTGACCGGCACCGGGGTAATCGGCTCTCTGTGCCGGGGTCCTCTCTCGCCCGCTTTCCCGCCGTCAGCGAGCCGAGCCGGCCCGAATTGTTCCGAAAAGAGCCGAAGAGCCGAGGGCAGCCGAAAAGAGCCGACTGGAGCCGAAGAGCCGAGGGCAGCCGAAAAGAGCCGACTGGAGCCGAAAAGAGCCGAGGGCAGCCGAAAAGAGCCGACCGGAGCCGAAGAGCCGAGGGCAGCCGAAAAGAGCCGACCGGAGCCGAAGAGCCGAGGGCAGCCGAAAAGAGCCGACTGCAGCCGAAGAGCCGAGCGCAGCCGAATAAAGCCGACTTTACACGAAGAGCCGAGGGCAGCCGAATGAAGCCGACTGCAGCCGAAGAGCCGAGCGCAGCCGAATAAAGCCGACTTTACACCAAGAGCCCATCATAGCCGAGTGTAGCCGGTGGCCGAGCGGAGCCGACAGGAGCCGCCTTTAGACAAAGAGCCCAACAGGACCGAGTTTAGCCGAACCGCGCCGAGTCCATATTGTTTATGGTTACGTTTCTCTTTAGGCTTTGTGTTTATTTCTAGGTGGTATTTTTATTCTGATAGATAGATTGAGGCACTCTGGGTTTATTCCATTAGGAATAATTTTTTGTTGTAAATTTAGGTTTATTTGGTTCGGGGTTTTTTTGGGTTTTTTGGTTTTTTGTTTGTTTGTTTGTTTGTTTTGTTTTGTTTTGTTCTGTTTGTTTTTTTTTTTTTTTTTGTCTATTGATGTATTTGGTTCCTGTTTATGAGTTTTATTTTTGGGAACATGGGTATTTATATGGTGGAACTTTTAAAGTATTTTTTTATGTGGGTAGTTATTTTCTTATTTTTTAGTGGTTTAGATTTTTTTTCTATTTCGTTAATTAGTTCGGTTTTTAAAGTGATTTTTACAGAGTGTCGGTTATTCTTTGAGTTAGTGTCGAGGTAGAATTCTGGTTATTTTGTTTAGTAACGTTCAGGGTGAGTGGCAGTGTTTAGAGTTTAGTAAGTTGGTTTGATTTTTTTTTAGTAGTTTTTGCGATTTGCTGTGCGTGTTTCTATGGGGTTTTCTTTTATTTTCGTTCCATTTTTCTGACGTGATGAGAATTGTTACCTCAAAGACTGTTGTGTATTTTTTTCACCGGCAATCGTTTGGCTGGAGGAGGAATCCTGATGTTTTTGGAAGATATTGGTGGGAATTTGGTGCTGTTTGTTTTGTCATTTTATTCAGGAATTGGATTTTAAATGTAAAATTATAAGTATATGTAAACAAAACAAATATGCGTGTAGAAATGGGAATAAACAACTTTTTAAATATATTCCGTCTATTTTTAAAATTTAACATGTAACAGGAGTCATTACATATTACAATAAGATATTCTATTTTTAATAGAGTATTGTGTATATTTATAGATATATAAAGAGACAATTATAAACACAACCCAAACAAATGATAAATATATGAATGTATTGCAAATCTATGCAGATATATAAAAATAATTAAATAATTGTAAATATAAAATAACATAAATCGATACAATACATAGTACATGTAATACTGTATATATCTATTATAATATATTGTAGGAAATAGATATAAAATAGATATGAATATAGTACATCCATATGGTATAATGTATACCAAAGTATAGATATGATAAATACAAATCTAAAAATAGTTTTCAAGTAGTTTAAAATAAAGGATGGTTTGGGTTTTTTGGCAAAAGCAGGGGTTTTAGTATAAAATAATAAATACAAATAATAGAAAGCTAGAAATCTGAGTATAGGAATGTAGCATCGAAATATGCAATATCGAAATATGCAATCAATATATAAGGATATTTATGAAAACACAAAAGATCAATAAATATAAATGATAGGAATTGACATATTCTATAAATTCCATAACAGAGCAATGTCCACTATAAATATGCATGTGCATCTAAATAGGAAAAATAGAAAGATAAAATTTCTTTCAATATGGTTTGCAAGAAGGGGGGCTTGTTTTGTTCTGGTTGGCTAAGAGGCGGGTTTTTGGCACTTATTTCAGAGGAGTTTTTGGCGGGGACGGCCTCTGTTCTTTTGGGCCGCGTTCCCCGGCCGCAGCCGCGCGGCGCCCCCGGCGGGGGTGGGCGGCAGTGCTGCCGCCTTGTGGGCAGAGCGCGGTACTGCAGCCCCGCGCCGCGAGGCCGCCATGTTGAGTGTGGCGTGTCGCGAGTGTCGCGGACTCGCGTGACCTTCTCGAAATGGCGGCGAAAATGGAGGCCCCCGGTGGGTGTTTATCCGGACCGCCTGCGCGGCACACCGACGCCGGCGCGGCTTCGCGGGATTTTCTCTGGCGTTTCAAGTGTACCCGACACGGGCTGTGGGCTCAGCGGCGCCGCGGGCGTGCGTAATTTGGCGGGTTTCTGACAGGCACCTGGGTCAATCGGCTCTCTCTGCCGGGGTCCTCTTTTGGCCGCTTTCCGGCCCTCAGCGAGCCGAGCCGGACCGAATTGTTCCGAAAAGAGCCGAAGAGCCGAGGGCAGCCGAATGGAGCCGACTGCAGCCGAAGAGCCGAGGGCAGCCGAATGGAGCCGACTGGAGCCGAAGAGCCGAGGGCAGCCGAAAAGAGCCGAAAGAGACCAATTTCCACGAAAATCCCAACTGAAACGACTTTAGACCAAGAGCCGAACCAAGCCCAGGGAATAAATAGTTTTTTTTAAATCATTTTAGTTTGGGGGATTTTTTTTACTCCCAGGTAGCCTGAAAGTTTTATTGCTGCTTTTTTATTCTAAAGCTAGAAAGGAAAACCAAGATTAGAAATATAGGGAAAGGAAAAGGAAAGGAAAGGAGGTGAGAGTGAAAAAGGAAGAGGGAGGGTGGAAAAGGGGGTGAAAAAAAGAAAAACTCGTTGGAGTGGAAAAGAAAGGACACTGGGGAGGAGCGGTGCTGCCTCAGGCCCTTCCCCGCCCAGGAGCGAAGGACCCGTTTGATGCCCCGGCGGGACCGCAGCTCCCGGCGGCGGCGGAGGGAGCGGTGGCTGTCAGCCCGAGACTACAACTCCCGGCAGGCCCCGCTCCCGGCGCGGCGTCTGACGCAACGGCCGACGCGCCATATCATTGGCTAGCGGCCCGAGGCGGGCAGCTCCCGGCGCCTCTCCCGCGCGGGACGGAGCCGCGGCGGCGACGCTGCCGCCGGAGGGGCGCAGCCTCCGTCCGGCCGCCCGCACGGAGCTGAGCGGCGCGGAAGGGGCGTCCGCCCGGTTCCTCGGCCTCGCTCGGCGCTACCGGCGTCAGGGGCTCCGCTCGGGCGGCGCCGGGTGCTCCCGCGGTCCCTGTGGGGCGGCTGCCCTCGGGCTGGCGGGGGCGCAGGAGCCCCCGGGCTGCAGCCGTCTCCCTCGGGCCGCTGCCGCTGCTGCGGGCGGGGCCGGGCGAGCGGCTGCGGAGGCGGTCTCTGCCTTGTTTCTGTGCAGCCGTGCGGGCAGGAACCGGGGCTCTGCTCTGGAGGGGGCTGAGCCCTTGCCAAGGGAGCTCACCCTTGGTGTTACCCCTGGCGGAGGAGAGGGGTGTCGTGCACAGCCAGAACGGCATCAACGCTGCACCAAAGGGGCTGGGGGGATTCTGCCCCTCTCCCCAGCTCAGGTGAGACCCCACCTGCAGAGCTGCCCCAGCACAAGAAATCTGTGGAGCTGTTGGAACAAGTGCAGAGGAGGCCCTGGAGCTGCTGCAGGGCTGGAGCCAGGCTGGCAGAGCTGGGGCTGCTCACCCGGAGAGGAGAAGCTCCAGGGAGAGCTCAGAGCCCCTGCCAGGGCCTGAAGGGGCTCCAGGAGAGCTGCAGAGGGACTGGGGACAAGGATGGAGGGACAGGAGCCCGGGAATGGCTCCCCGTGCCAGAGGGCAGGCATGGATGGGATCTTGGCCATGAGGAATTGTTCCTGGCAGGGTGGGCAGGGAGGCCGTGGCTGAGCTGGGAGAGCACAGGGGGCCCTGGTGTCCCTGGGCTGGCAGAGATGGATGAGCACAGCAGGGATGAAGGTGAAAGCTCTCCAGCCTTGGCCGGTGACGTGAGCGGGCGTTTGTTTTTGTTACCTTTTGTGAGCATGCCAGAGGCCCTAGGGTGCCAATAAATGGCAATATTAGTGCTCCTTCTGAGCGCTGCTTCCCTCTGCTTGCTTGTGACTAATCCTGAATCTCTGCCCAGCCTGCTGAGATGAATTTTCCTGATCAGAAAAGGACAGGCAGTGGGTCAAGAGACCCTCCAGCCAAATACTGCCAGGGAAAGCTTCACCTCTGTGCAGTTACAAACGTTCTGTGTCACTGCTGGATGGCTCGAGGCAGTGAGCGTTTCCCACAGGTTACTTTTTCACACCAGTATCTTCTTGCTTTATCTCTGATTATTCTTGCTTTATCTCTGGTTGTACTCCCTTGGCTGGTGGGTGTTGATCCAGAGCAGGACATGCACAGCAGAACAAGGAAAAGGAACATCACAAAGGCGGCGAGGCCGACCCCGAAGGCGATGACGATGGAGTCTGTGGGCACAGCAGAGGTTCTGTCATTTTGCACGGCACAAACAGAGCACAGCGAGGTGATTTACCCTCCCTGCTGCAGGGATGCCATCTGACTCATTTCTCCTTTCAGAGACAGGGCTCTAAGTGCCAATTTGTCAGAGGTCTTGGGAGCCTCCTGACAGTGGGGATGAGGGAGGGAAAAGCCTCTGGTGTGTTCTGGTGCCCAGAGCTGTGCAGATAACTGAACGTGGCTCCTGTTACACGAGCACAGGGCAGGAAGCCTGAGTGGTCACTGCCTAATCCTGCAGGGTCTTTAGGGAGAGGCCCTCAGGGAGGGAATCCCAGCCACAGGGGAAAGGTTCATTCCTGGGTTTTGGGTTTTGCTGGGCCAGCCACATGCCAGAGAGTTGCATCTAGCTTAGCTCAGCAGTTTGGGGTTTCCCTAGTGGAATCTGGGGGTAATCATCTGCCCTAACTTTAAAATTAAGGGAATTAGGTGAGCTGCTCCTGGTCCCAGCAGCACCAAATGTTGCTCTGCAGCGTTAGAGAGCAAGGTTTTCTGGATGGAGGGATTTGGATATTCACACCACTTTCTTGAAGGTGTGGTGCTCTAAGCTTGGAGGCAATAAACCTTCGGTTGATCTGAATGCACAGAAGAGCTTTTCTAGGGTAAGTTTCTGCTTCTTTTTCCTACTGCTGTCAGAGCAAGTGAAGGACAGGCAGCTCCTAACACAGAATTCAACCTTTACCATCAGAAAGGCAGTCTCTTGCACTGTTAGTGAGAGAGCCATGAAGGTGTTCTGAAAGGCATTTTCCTGGGATATATAATAATTTCACTGTAATAACCTTGGGAAAAAAACAAATTTAGTCTCTGAATCCACGTCCGAACAGTTTCAACCATCCTCACGGATGGGAGGGAATGTCAAAGAATATGTTTGCAGCTTACTGTTCCTAGCTAGTGGAATTGTACATTTCCTTTACTAAAAGT
This sequence comes from Calcarius lapponicus, assembly GCA_039654755.1. Taxonomy (NCBI): domain Eukaryota; kingdom Metazoa; phylum Chordata; class Aves; order Passeriformes; family Fringillidae; genus Calcarius; species Calcarius lapponicus. Next base: position 130,986 of record CM077468.1, on the reverse strand, counting down.
CTGAATGCTTACCAGTTGCAATGTCAGCCTTGTCCCAGGATGAAAACAGTGCTTTTATAAAAACCTCTGCTCTTTCAGTGAACTTTGGTGGCAGTAGCACATGGGTAACTAGCACCCCACACTACAGATTCACAAGTAATCACATTTCCCCTTAGCAAATGACCCAAAAAAAAAATCTGTCCTTGTAAACAAGAATTAGTGTCAGCAGTCTCATAGCTTCAGATACTGTAAGATAAAGCCCAGAGTGTTTGTTAGTATTTATCCAGCGTGAAGGCAAACACCCTGAAGGCAAACACCCAGGCACACAACCGGGTACTCTATTGCAAAGAAACAAAACCAGGTCAGTGAGACAAGCAACATTTTCCCTGTGCTAGATTAGCACCTACCACTCCACAATACTTGCATTTATTAACCTCCAGCTTGCTGCCATCTACTGCAATTGGATCTATGTAATCCCAGTAGTACTCGTAGGACCAGAAGTGCTCGGAGGAGTTTGTGCTGTTGGCCGTGTCAGTGGCGCCTTTTCAGCCAGCCCAGAGCTCCGACCCAGAGCTTTGCCTCCTTGTGCTGCACTGCCCTCAGAAAGGGAATTGCACAGCCCGTGCCTGTGCCAATCGCTCGGGGTCCCGCGGCTCAGGGACTGCCTGGGGACTGGGGGACATCCCGCGGCACTTCAGTGAGACACTGACTCGTGTTATTATTCCTCGGGATGTTTTAAACTGAGGCGGGCGCCCTGTGGCCGAGGGACACGGTGGCCAGGTGCCAGCTGGATCACAGGCCCTGCCCTCAGAGCAGTGCTCTGTCCTGGGAGCTCCTGAGCACGGCCGGGCTGGAAAACATTCCCGAATGTGTCTGATGGGAAGGGCCGGCTCTGCAGGGGCCACACCAGCAGCGGCCGAGGGCCTCTTCAGCCTGGAGGGGGCCGAGGTCAGGGCTCACCGGGGCTGCGGCTCCTCCTGAGGGGCAGCTCCGGGCTCTGCTCCCCGTGACCAGGGACAGCACCCGGGGAAGGGCTGCAGCTGGGTCTGGAGGGGTTTAGGCTGGATTTTAGGGAAAGGTTCGTCCCCAGAGGTGCTGGGCACTGCCCAGGCTCCCCAGGGCATGGGCACGGCCCCACAGAGCTCCAGGAGCCTTTGGGGAGCGCTCCAGGGATGCTCAGGGTGGGATTGCTGGGGTGTCTGTGCAGGGCCAGGGGCGGGACTGGATGATCCTTGTGGGGCGCTTCCAGCTCGGGAAGTTCTCTGACTTAGCAGTGACTTGATAAAACGCTTCATGTACTGGAATACCCACATCCTTTGCTTTGCTTCCACGACCTTACGAGGTCTAGACGCCCCCGGGCGGCGCTGAGGCGGCTCCGGGAGCAGTTCCGGGGCAGCCTCGGTGCTGAGGCGGCTCCGGGAGCGGTTCCGGGGCAGCCTCGGTGCTGAGGCGGCTCCGGGAGCGGTTCCGGGGCCGTGTCCGGTGTCGCTGCCGCTTCCTCGGCGGGCGATTCGAAGGCGATGCCGGGGGCCGGCGCCTCGCGGGCGAGCGGGACCCGCTGTCGCTGTGCCCGGCGCTGGAGCACTCGCTGTCGCTGCTGGAGCCGGGCGCCGGCCGGGCGGAGCGGGAGCGGGCGGACGAGGCGCCCATGCCCATGGGGTTCCTGTGCGCCGGCTGCCGGCGGCCCGTGGGCGACACGGCCAGCTGGGTGTCCAAGGACGAGGAGAGCGGCTGCATCCTGCTGAGCAGTGAGTGCCGGCCCCCGCCCCCGCGCCTCCCCTCACGGCCGCCATCTCTCCTTCCCTCCGTCCCTCCCTCCCTCCCTCCTTCCCCTCTCTCCCTCCCTCCCTCCTTCCCTCTCTCCCTCCCTCCCTCCCTCCCTCCCGCTGCAGGTGCGGCCGCCAGCGTCGCCGTGGAGCCGGAGCGGAATCTCCAAGCTGCCCGGCGAGTGCGGGTGGTGAGGGCCGGCCGTGGCTGGGCACAGCCCCGGGGAGGTCGGGGCTTGCCGGGAAAGGCCGCTGGGGACAGGCCCGGTGGAGGGCCCGGAGTGTTGGTGTGGCCCCGAGAGCCCCTGGAACACTGACTGGTGTGGTGTGTGCTTTGCGGCCTGAGGCAGAGGGATTTCGCACAAGACGTGTAGTGGTGGACAAGGGGAATGGCCTTAGGAGGAAGGAAGGCAGGTTTAGATTAAATATCAGGAAGAAGTTTTTCCTGTGAGGGCAGGCAGGCCCTGGCACAGTTGTGGCTGCCCCTGCGTCCCTGGAATGTCCAGGCCGGGCTGGACACTGGGGCTGGGAGCAGCCTGGGACAGTGGGAGGTGTCCGTGCCACGGCAGGGGTTTGGGTGGGATGAGATTTAAGGTCCCTTCCCCAATTTAGTGATTCTGATGGTCTTGCTGAGGTCAGCCAGCCTGAGGAGCTGCTGCAAATTCAGGCTGAAAGATGAGTGCCCGTAATTTACACTGTGTAAAGCAAGAATGAATGCTTAAAAAATTATAATGCATGATTGTTTGGGGGTTTTTTTTTCTTTTTCTTTTTTTAAGGAAAGGGATGGGGTGAGGTGCTTCCTTTTATTTTCTCCTGAATCAATGTTATTTCTCACTTACAGCTTAGTAGAAACCTTATTCTGCTCTGGCTGCTCAAAGACCCTCGGCAGCATCTACAGGTGCACCCCAAGGAGCCTGGACTACAAGAGAGATTTGTTCTGTTTCACTATTGACTCCGTTGAAAGGTAAGTACAGAATGTTTATGTGCCAGCTCCACTGCACTCCCCAGGATTGCACTGAGGGCTCTCCTGTTATACCTCTGGGAAGTCTAGAGGTGGCTTTTTCTGCTGCTCTGCCCCAGAGTGGTTTTCTGTATTGCTGCTGTTGGCATCACAGTGCTCAGTTGTGAGCACTGAAACAGCCAGGTCTGCCTTTGGTATGAGAAATTGCCTTCCTGCCAAGCAAATACCACTAGGCCCAGGGCACGGGAGGGTTCCTTCTCATTTTCTCTGAGGAGTACACAAGCCAAGCACCAGAGAGGCCTGTCTGGAGCCCCTTTGGGCTCAGCATTACCAGCAGGCAGCGTGGCCAGAGGGGCTCAGGCAGAACTCGGGGCGGGTCTGACCTGTGCTGGCCACATCTGCTCTGTCTCTAGGGTGGGCAAAGGCAAATCTGACAGCTGAGGATGTGCCTGAGGCTCTCACTCAGCTGCTTAAAATCTGTCTAGAAAATGGAAGCGTGCTTGGGTTTAGTTGGTTTATAGCACTTAAAAGTGGTCTTAAGGTATTGTTCAATAACCACCTAGTGAATCAAGGCTTTGTGCCAGAGTTCCTTTATGCAAGCATTGTTCTGATGGACAGTGTTCACCTGAACTAGTTTCAATGTCTCTGGTTTTTTCTGAGGTTCCCATTTATTTTGCTGTATTGCTGTGGATGTTCACCGTCATGCTCTGGACAGCGCTTTTGGGTTTATTTCTTAATTCCACAGCTAGGATCCCTTATTTTTTGGCAGTAAAATTCCCTAAAGCACTGACCTGGCTGCAGAATGGCACTTTTCTTGGAGAGCAGTGCTGCTTCTCCCTCCCAGCCAGCCCTGCAGTGTTCTCGGTGTCTGTGCAATTTTTCAGCGCAGCCCCAGAATCCGTGGCTGTCTCTCAGGGCTCTGGAGGAGTGCTGGGTTTGGATTTTTGCTTCGGGGTGGGAATCTGTGCATGGTCTGACCTGTGGCATCTCAGCTATATTCTAGGCACCCCGGGAAAGCAAGCTGTCATCCATGAGCAACCACTCACTCTGGAAAGTCAAGCTGTCTTGGGAGAGGTGCTGGAAAGGGTGAGATTTAACCTTACAATTAATAACTTGTTTAATTCACCTCTGTGAAACCTTCATGTGCTCCAGTAGTTTCTGCAGAACAGCTTATTTCACCCAGAGTAATTCAGTGCATTGTAGCATGTGCTGGTCTGCTTCCTGTCATTGGAATCTTGTGTTATGCAAGATTTTCAGTAACTTTCCTTCAATTTTCATGGGAATTAGCATTTTCTGTCTATCAAGCACAGCATTAGGTTCCTGTTTATGTCTCAGTAATTTGAGAAGTTCTTTCTAGTTAGTTCTGATTCACTTCTCCAGATCTTCACTTAACCTTGAGGCATGCTTCTTCTGCCTTTTGTGCAAATGGACTGAATGCTTTTGCTGTAGCTTTGTATTGAAATACAGCATCATAAATCAAGGTGATGTTTTGCTCTACTAAAATCTGGTGACTGCAGGTAGGAAGAGCTGGGAGCAAATAGTGCAAGGAAGTTGGAAAGTGAAGGTTGTCCAGCAGAAGCTGAGTGTCGTGGCTCTGACAGCAGGGCTGGAACAAGTGGACAGTGAGTGTTAGAGTTGGGTGAGCTTTCACAGGATGAAATGAGCAGGGAAAGAGTCAAATGAAAGGAATTGGTGATGAGATGAGACGTGAGCCCTTTCTGACTTGCACACGTGCTCTTTGTGCGTGTGTGACCCAGCACCTGGTCATTTTGCAGGTGGACATGCTGCTCAAGGCTCTGGAGACAAGAGTGAGCACCGTGGAGTCGCGTGTGGCTGCTCTGCAAAGGCACGTCTGACAGGAAAGCTGCCGAGCTGCAGGAGAAGGGCAGAGGTGAAGGTTGGCCCTGCCATCCTCTGGGATCCCCGGGAACTTTGCAAAGACTGTGGAAGAGCTGGAAGCCGTGCTGGCCTGTGTGGTGGGGGGAGCAGTGCTGACCAAGGCCGTGTCCCAGCCAAGGAGCTCCTCTTGTGTCCCTGAAGAGGAAACCCCAGGGGTTTTTTTTTCTTAATAAACACTTCTGATCAGACAATCTGTGGACTGCTGGTTTCATGTAACTACCTATTTAAATTTTGTCTCTGGAAGCAAAACATTGATCTCCTGACTTCCCTGCTATTCAGTATCTACTGAGCTGGGTGTGCATTTTCCTAAGCTAATGAAAAACCTCCCTGTGGTTCTGTGATTTCCAGAGGAACAGCATTGAGTTTTTCTTGTCTCCACAGGCTTTAGCTTGACTTGTGCTCAAAGACAGGAATGATTCAATAACTAGATGTGGTGAATTGTTAGTTTGGCAGGGGTTTTTTTGCAAGTTCAGGGATAAAATGTGATGTAAGAAAAGGCTTTTTGTGCAGCATTAGATTTTTGCAGCATTGCAGCTTTTCAGGCTTTCCAAGTCACCTCATTCTGGTTTAAACTCTCCTGAAATATGCTTAATAAGTTGAGTTTTTTTCATTGTTATTTTTGTTGGTGGAGTTTTTTGTGTTTTGTTTTTTTTTGTTTAATTTGGTTTTCTTTTCTGCCTGGCTTAGGAAAATTTAACAGATCTCACTTTTTTCTTCTCCAGTTGAGTGCAGTGTTATCTTCTTAATTCAAAAAACATTTGCTGTATGGAAAAACCACCTTGCCTTGTGAAAGGCCAGGTAGGAGCTGTTTGAATGGCCAGTGCCACCGTGCCCTGTGGCACAGAGATTCCCAGGCAGTGGGGAGCCCTCTGCCAGGCAGACACACCTGGCCAGGTCCCTGCGGGTGCTGCTGCTGTACCTGGCTGATGAGGTGATGAGCAGCTCGGCTTTCCTGCCAAAGTAAAACCCCTCAGTTTTCCTGTGAATCCCAGCAAACTGGGCCCAAGGGCTTTGTCACTCAGCCTCTGCTTCCGTTGGTTTGGAGGGGTTGGATCCCAGTTCTTCACACCAGGAGTTGCCCCTCCATCCTTTCCCCCCACTTTTCTGTTCCAATCATGGGACATACTTGGCTTTTGGTTTTTTCCCCCTGCAGTTCACTGCAGATCCCAAAAAACCCACAGGAGGGAAGATGTGCTTCCTCCACCAGGTGAGGAGCCTGATTTTGGAATGTTTGATGGAATTGGCCCAGTAGCTTTTCCTTCTGGCCTTCCCGTAGTCTGTCCATGGCAGGTGCAGCCTGTGCCTTTAGCTTAGAGCCCTCAGTCCTCAGGGAAATGACCCTGTGGGGAAGTTCTTACAGCTCTGCCTAGTGCTTTATGAATTGGGATGATTTTCTGGAAGCAGGCTGTCCATTCTGACCCGTTTTCCCCCCTCTCCCTGCAGACTGGACCTGCTGAAAGGCTGAGGTGACACCAGGATCTGTGAAATCCCTGATTCCCCGTGCCTTCCTGAGGCTGAAGCCACGTTTGCTGTCAGTGACCACAGAGTGGAAGAGGCTAAAGACTGAAAACTTGGGGATTTTACTCCTCAATCCCAAGACTCTCTCTGCAGCTGTACACTGTCTATCCCTTAAAAGAGTTTCTGGGTTTATAAAGGTTTTTACATTGTGCAATATTTGTCTGTAACTCCATTAAAAAGAGTCATACTGTATCAATGTGGTGTCAATGACTTTGTTTGAGTTGGTTAATTAAAGCAAATTATTGATAAGGGGTTTGTGCTCAAACCCTTTAGTTGGAGCTGGCAGCTCTTATTTAATTTCTCTTCATTCCTTTAATTCCTTTCAATTATTTCTTAAGCAATTGCTGCAATTGGGATATACAATAAGGACAACAGCATTTCTGCCCTGCTGGATTGGGAAATCCAAGCCCAATTCCTTGGAGAGACTGAGGGGATGGCTTTTGACAGTGGGAATTTGGTGAGGAAGAGAGAGGAGAGGTCCCACAAAAAGTGGTTAAGGCCTGTTCTGCTGGCTTTGGGTGCTCCTACCCCAAAAATCATCCTGGTTAAAGGGAGCTTGAGGAAGCAAGGGGCCCTGTGCCGGGGGCCTGTGCTGGGCCCCCTCAGATTCCACCCAGAGGCGCTGGGCACTGCCAGACTTTGGGACAGGGTTACTGAGAGGCTCCGCTGCCTGATGCAGAGGGTTTCCCCGTTATTTCCTGTCGTGCCTAGCCCCGGGCAAGGCATTACAGCCCCACAGGCTGAAAATCCCATGGGAGCAGCTGGAATCACAGACGAGCACACAGAAACCAGTCTGGGAGAGGAAACGGGCTGTTCCATAGATTTATTTTTCACAATGCGTTTTGAATTTATACCAGAATCTCTCCCCTCCCCTCAGACCCGTGTCCTTGAGTTTTGAGTTTTCTCATCAAGAATCCTCGGCCTACACTGGGAACAATAACTCCGTGGCACCGGGGGAGCGGCGGGGTCTGGGGGGTCCTGGGGCCGGCACGGGGGGTCCCCCCGCCCCGGCCGGTTCCGTCCGTGTGGAGCCTCTCCGTTCTGGAGCTCCCGCCGCCCGCGGCCATCCCGGTCCCGATCCCCGCCCCACACCGCGCCCGCCGCGGGAGAGGCGGCAACGCTCGGGACCCCCCGACAGCCGCCACCGACAGGAGCCGAGCCAAGGCCCCGGCCCCGGCCCCGGCCCCGGCCCCGGCCCCGGCCCCGGCCCCGGCCCCGGCTCAGCGCTCGGGGGCTCCGCGCTGCCGGGAGCAGCCCCGGTTCGGCCCAGTGCGACGGGCGGGGGTGGCCCGGGGGACACGAGCGGGGCCGGTCTGGGGGACACGGGCGGGGGGTGGCCCGGGGGACACGAGCGGGGCCGGTCTGGGGGACACGGGCGGGGGTGGCCCGGGGGACACGGGCGGGGCCGGTCTGGGGGACACGGGCGGGGGTGGCCCGGGGGACAGGGGCGGGGCCGGTCTTGGGGACACGGGCGGGGGTGGCCCGGGGGGACACGGGCGGGGCCGGTCTGGGGGACACGGGCGGGGCGGCGAGCGATGGCCCCACCCCTATCCCGGGCAGGGCGGGGCGGGCTCGGGGCGGAGCCGGGGCTACGTGAGGCGGGGCCCGGAGGCGGAGCTGAGGGCGGGCCCGGGGGCGGAGCTGAGGGCGGGCCCGGGGGCGGAGCTGAGGGCGGGCCCGGGGCTCCGTGAGGCGGGGCCCGGGGGCGGAGATGAGGGGCGGGCCCGGGGGCGGAGCTGAGGGCGGGCCCGGGGCTACGTGAGGCGGGGGCCGGGGCTACGTGAGGCGGGGGCCGGGGGCGGAGCTTCAGGGCGGGTCCCGGCACCGGCTCAGGTGTGCGGGGCGGGTCCTGGATCGGGTTCAGGTGTGCGGGACCCCAGGGCGGCTGCGCGGGGCGGGGCCGAGGTTATTTAAGACCCGGAAATCTCTTCGGCCGCCATTTGCTCACTCTGAGCAGGCTGCGGACGGGTGGCTCCGGTCCCCGTTCCGCGGCTTTTTCTTTTCTCCTGTTCCCCCCTCTACCTTCCCTTTCTCCTGCTTGTGTTCCCCTTCTTTCTCTGCTTTTCTCTCTCCCCTCTTTTCTCTCCTCAAAGCCGACTCCTTTCCTCTTTCGGCCTCCCCTCCTGTTTCCCCCTCTACCTTTCCTTTTCCTCCCTGTATTCCTCTTCTCTCTCTTACCCCACCTTTCCTTTTTCTCCCCTTTCGGCCTCCCTTCTTGTCCCCTCCTCTGCTCTTCCTTCTCCTCCCCGTATTCTTCTTCTTTGTCCCCCAGACCCTCCTCTCCTCTCCCCCTAAACCTGACCCCCCGCTCTCCTCTTTTCTGTCCTGTCCCTATCCCGCTACTCCCTTCTATTGCCCCTCTCTCCCTTCTCTGTCCCCTGTCCCTCTGCCCCCCTCCCGGCTTTTTCCTTCCCCTTTCGCTTTCCTCCCTGCTATCGCTCCTCTCTTCCCGTTCTCTCTATTCCTTCTTTCCCCTCAGCCGCGGGGCTGGGGGTGCCGGACAATAATAAAGCCCAGAGGGCCGGAGTCCGGTGCCGCCGGCCCCGCTGGAGCCCCCGGTGGCGTCCCCAAGCAGTTCCGTGGTTGTGAACGCAGGGGACACCGCCGGGGCTCCACTTCCCCCATCCATCGCACGGGACCCCCTCGTTTGGAGAGGGTCCCGGGGGGTGGTGGGGGTTTGGGTTTGGGGACCCCCCTGTTTGGAGGGGTCCCGGGGTGGGGGACCCCCTCATTAGGAGGGGGTCCGGGTGGTGGGGGGGTTAGGAAGGGCTCCCTCATTAGGAGGGGGTCCTTGGGGGGTAGGTAGGTAGGTAGGGCCCCCTCCGGAGGGGGGGGTCCCCGGGGGGGGCGGGGCGGGCCCCCTCCGGAGGAGGGGGTCCGGGGGAGGGGGGGGGGGGGGGCGGGAGGGGGGGGGGGTAATCCCCCCCCCCCTCCTGGCCCCGCCCCCCTCCCCCGGGCCCCCTCCTCCGGACGGGGTCGCGGCCCGGCCCCCTCCCGGGGACCCCCTCCTCCGGACCGGGGCCCGGGGGGGGAGGGGGGGCGGGTGGGGTGGGGGGGAAGCAGAGGGGGGCACGTCACTCTGCGCCGTGAAATACACGTGTAAAAAAAAAAAACACACACACAAACGAACGGTCCCCCCCCGTCCTGTCCCCCCCACCCCACCCGCCCCCCCTCCCTCCCCCCCGGGCCCCGGTCCGGAGGAGGGGGGTCCCCGGGAGGGGGCCGGGCCCGGACCCCGTCCGGAGGAGGGGGCCGGGGGAGGGGGGCGGGGCCAGGAGGGGGGGAAGCCCCCCCTCCGCCCCACCCCCCCTCCCCCGGACCCCCTCCTCCGGAGGGGGCCCGCCCCGCCCCCCCCGGGACCCCCTCCTCCGGAGGGGGGCCCTACCTACCTACCTACCCCCCAAGGACCCCCCTCCTAATGAGGGGGCCCTTCCTAACCCTCCCCCCCCCAAGGACCCCCTCCTAATGAGGGGGCCCTTCCTAACCCGCCCCCTCCCACCCGGGACACCCACCCCCCTCCCCAGTGTGATGTAGGGACAGCCGGAACCCCGGCAGTGTGGGGGCGGTGCCTTTCGACTGGAATGGGGGGACCCGCAGAACGGGTCCGGCCCCGTGTGGGGACCCCAGCGAGGGCGGGGGCGCCGGGCTCCGGCCCTCTGGGCTTTATTATTGCCCGGCACCCCGAGCCCCGCGGCTACGAAGAAAGAAGGAGAGCGGGGAATAGAGAACGAGAATAGGGGAGCGGGGGGGGGGGTACGTAAGGGGAAGGTGGGGAGAGGTCGGGGTGTGCAGGGCGGCAGGGGGACGGGGCAGGGGGGAGGGCGGTTGGGGAGGGAAGGGAGAGGAGGAGGATGAAGGAGTAGGGTAAGATGGGTGAGGGTGAGTAGGGTAGGGTAGGGTAGGGTAGGGTAGGGTAGGGGTGAGTAGGGGAATAGGGAGGTGGGATGGGAGGAGGGGGGCGGGGGGCGGCCGTAGGGGGGGAGGGAGGGGAGGGCTAGGGGGGGAGAGGGAGGGGGGGGGGGTTTGGGGGGGGGGGTGGTGTAGGGGGTGGGGGAGGGGTGGAAGGGAGGGTAGAAAGGAGAGGGATAGAAAAAAAAAAACAAAACAGAAAAAGAAACACAAAACAAAAGAAATGCAGAAGAAAAGAAATATAGAGAAACAGAGATATAGGGCCGCGGCCGGCGGCAACCTACCCCACCGAACCCCGAGGAGCAAATGGCTCCGCCGGGCCCTCGTCGCGCGTTAAATCCCCCAAGGCCCCGCCCCGCGCAGCCGCACTGGGGTCCCTCACACCTGTGCAGGCCCCGCCCCTCACACCTGTGCAGGCCCCGCCCCCGGGGCCCCGCTTCCCCCCCGCCCCCCGCCCGCCCATAAAACCCGGGGGATCCGGGCCTGTCCCGCTTTCTTCGGGGGATGCTCGTCTCGGGATGCTGCGGGGAGCGTCGGTCGGAGCGCTGCGAGGAGATCCGGATCGGGGCTGCGGTTGGTGCTGCGTGGAGCCCGAGGCGCTCAGGTAACGCCGGGATCGGGATCGGGGCCCGGAGATTCGGGTCCTGGTCCTGCCGGTGTCCGCTGTGGGAGGTGGGCAGGCTGTGGGTGCTAGGGCTGGATAGTCGAGGCGAGAGTGGGACTGGGATCGGGACCGGCATCATTGCAGGTGGGAAGAGCCGATCCGGGATGGGCGCTGGGACCGAGCCTGGCGCTGCCTCTCCGGCTGCGGCCGGTGCGGGGCTGGGGTCCCGCCGGGGCTCTGGGCAGCCCCGAGCTGGGGCTCTGATGGTGCCGGGCCGCCAGGAAGACGGCGCTTCTCTGGAGCAGCCGCTGGATCCCGGCTGGAAGCGGGAAGGACACGGAGACCGCCGGTAGCAGCCCCGGGACCCCACGGGCCCCGCCGCTCCCTCAGTGCCGCCCGCCCGCCCCGCGGGGCGCCCTCTGGCGGACACGGTGCCGCCCCTCAGCCCTCCAGGGACACCGAGCCTGGCCCGGCAGCACCACGGGCACCGCGCTCCCCCTGTTCCGGGACACCGCAATCCCCTGAGAGAGCCACAGCGCCCACATCCCCCTGCTCCGTGTCCGCATCCCTGGGGGCTCCCCGCCAAACGAGCGGGGCGGCAGCGCTGGGGCCGCTGCTCCTGCTCTGGCTGTGCCCGGTGCGGGCCGGGAGGAGGCCAGCAGCCCCCGAAGGGCTGGCAGCCCTCACGCCCTTGGGATCTGCAGGGAGGAGCTGTGCCCGCAGCTGTGTGCCGAACACGCGTCCCGGCACGGGCACCGGGGGTACCGGGAGAGCGCTGGCGCAGACACGGCTAAAGCGCTGCCTGTGGCCCCTCAGCCAGGGGCTGCTCTGAACAGGCCACGGAGACACCTCAGCCCGGACAGAGACCACCGACAGCCCAGAAAGACCCCAAGGAACAGCTGGCATTACCTGGAATGGAGGCACAGGCCGTTTGCAGAGGCGCTCAGACAGCAGTTCCCGTTTCTGGCCTCCCAGAGCTCCTACATCAGGTGCCAGGTATGTCTCGGCCACCCCAAATCTCCTCTCTCCTTTCCAGCCTGAGGCTATCGTCCCTCAGCAGCATTAAAGCCAAGGTCTTTTTCCCTCACAGATATTGAATCCCAAGCAATATACCTTGGAGGTGCCATAAAATCAGAGGTTTGAGCAGGATGAAGTTTGGAACTCTCCAGGGAGCCAGCTGGAAGTGCAGAAGTGAAGGAAAACTTTGGCAGGTGGGTCCCACTGGAGGTGTGCTGAAGACAGGGATGTGCATCCCTTTCCTGAGGGGAAAAAATGTGCAGAGGCTGCTGCTGAGGCTCTGAAGGGAGCTGGGCTTCTTCAGGGAGAGATGTGCTGCCTCAGCACAGGCTGGGAGTGCATCCAGCCACCGCCTTGTCCTGCTTTAAAATATCAACTGGAGCCTGAGCTCCAGGGGAGGAGGGGGTGAAATCAGCTGGGTTCCAGGGAACTCTGTCAAGTGACCCCAGGGACATCAGTGGAGCTGGGGGATGAGGGTTTTAAATAGCAAGTTCTATGGACTATAGACCTGTCCTTGTCCTGATCCCACTGAGCTTCCCTGGAATCTCTGCTGGCTCCTGACACAGCTGGTGTGAAAGTGGTACCTCTGCATGGGAATTTCCACTCTCCATGAGGTGCTGTCAGGTTGTTCCAGCAGGAATTCCTCAGGGAATCTGGGGCTGTGGGTGTAGCTGATCTGAACTAGCAAAGCTGATACCAAACCCCAAATCCAGGCACCACACAGAGAACAATCTTTGTGCTGCCCTGTCAGCTAAAACCCCTGGGCTGGGAAATTTCAGCAGTCAAATGCATGGAATAATCTAAATCCCAGCAGTCAGCATTCCCCAGAGGGACAATCCAAGACCCAGGGTGGCACCTGGTGTCCTTCCCCTGCTGCTGGTGGGACAAATTCCCCTCAGAACGGGCGGGAGCTGGGAGCAGGAGGGGCAGGAGCAGGGATGGGGAATGCAATGTCAGCTGAATCAGCTGAAAACATTCCTTCCCTGCAGGAGCCAGAGCAGATCCCTCCTGGCCAGGCTGGTGGGCAGCTGCTGGGTCTGCTCTGGGGGAAAACACCCTGCCCTGCCAGGAGCCCTGCCTCTGCTTTCCCTCCCAGCTCCTGAGGGTGTCAGGGCCACCGTGAGGGAGTTCAGACCCAAAAAACCCCACAGCCCACAGAGTGAACCATCCCAACAGGGAAATGCAGTGTTGTAATAAAAAATCTGTTAAAAAGACTATGACAACACCGTAATGGGGTTCCCAGGAGCTTTCTGGTTTGCTCCTGGTTCTGTTTTTATGTATTTTTACATAAATGGGCAGCTCATAGAATTTATTCTGGGACTCAGAGGTTGAGCAGGGTTGGCTTTGGATTGACTTCACCTCTGCTCCCACTTGGGCCGAGCTGGGCGGACTCATCACCTCAGCTCTTCCCTCCAAAATATCCCTCACTCATTTCCCTGCAGGTGAGCCCGGGTTTTGCCCCAGACTGTCCCCTCCTTGCCCGCCCTTGCCCTCACAGTGTCCCCTCTGTTCCCCACAGGTGCCCTGGTGACACCAGGGAGGCCCCTCTGCCTTTCTCCTGCCCCTCTCCAGCCCCAGGCCGCTCCTCTGCTCGCTCTCTCTGCCCTTGTCCCACACAGTGGGGCACAAAAGGGGACAGGTTTCATTGTTTTAATCATTTCTGCAATTAATTAATTAATTAATTCCAATTCCCCAGTGAGAAGAACACAAGCTCACAGCCACCGAAGCCTGACAGGTTCCTGCGGTGAGAGCTCAGCGCATGTCCACAGAGGTAAGTCCAGCATCTGAAAGAAAAAAAAGAAAACATGAGAAAAATGTGATTTATTTTGCTTCTAAGTTATTTCAAGTTCTTAGAGCCCAGCCAACATTTGCTCTTGATTTTGGTTGGGTGAATCATGAGCAGTGGGCTCAGGTCATGCCATTCGTGGGGGCAGAAAAAGTAGATTAAACTCACCTTATTTCAAGCAGTTATTAAAAAAGATTTATAACTCTTTAAACACAACACCCTTCAATTACCATAATGTTTCTTCCATGATTTTAACTGATTCTCAGTGTATTTTATAAAACTTAAATTAACACCTGCTCCTTAACAGACTCATAAAACATTAGACAAAAAGTCCTAATAGCAGTCTCAGGCTGCTAGGACACACACAAGAGACCCTCCCCATAACCAAACAAAAAATCAAACTAACGTACCAAAAGTAGACCCTATTAACATGAAAAATACAACTCATCCATATCCAAAAAAACCCCAAATTTATTTCGTCCAAACACCAAATACTCTTCAAATTCTAAATCAAAAGCTCTTTAAAAAGCAACAAAAACCATAAAAAAACCCTTCAAATATAAAAACCCTAAACATTTAACTAAATATTGGTCAAAGCCCACAAAAATATAAAACAATATAATCAATGTCCTAAATACAAAAACCCCACTATACAAATTAGTACCATTCTAAATATGACATAAATAAAAATATTTTACCAAGAAACATATCTCCCTATAAATAAAACTACAATGTAAAGATATAAGTAATAATAGTATCTCGACAATCTAAAGTTTCTCCAAAACACTTTAAAAACCTCAATATTCATAAATATCCACCTTCAATAACTCAGGTATTACTAAAATCAAACAATTAAATTTTACTATATTGAAGTCTAAATCTTCTCAAATTTCATTTTATCACTGTAATGTTCTATTAAATTTAGGTTTCTTATTCCTTACTGTCAGAATTAATCAATTATAAATTTAAATGTTATTTAATATAGCTTCTCCTAAATTTTATTCAAAATCATTCAACAACACTAAAACAATTCAATCAATTGAAATATCTAAATAAACAATCTAATACTACATCCCTTACATTAAGTAACTTTTTAAAAGATATCAAAAATATGCAGCTTTACAAAACAAAACAACAATAAACAATAAATTTTATTTTATTAACACACAAACATAAATATAAAAATTTTAATGAAATCTATTCTATAAATGTATCTAATCCCTCAACATCTATTTATAAAAATATACAACTTTAAAAATATATCAAAAATAAGAATAGGTAATAAAACCTAAATAAACAATTTAATAAATAAAATTAAACACCATAATTAATATATATAACAACATCTAATATTTTGAAGACATTTAAATTATTATAACACTACTACTAATAATAACAACACCTTATTTGTGTTAATATATACAACCATTGCTTAACAAATCTATTAACAAAAATTTCTTAATACAGAGAGAGAGGGGAGATGTGGGAATTGGAAAACCAGGAACTTCCAGAGACACCAAGAGATTTGATCTGCGGCCTGGGAAGAAGCTTGGATTGATGTAAAAATACAATACACAGGCATTAACAGAAAAATAATACATAAAATCGTGATGTTTCTATGGTTGTAAGTAAGAGCATGCCTTAAGTAAGTGAGAAACTGTAAAGGTGAGGTGGTGAAGGGTTGATAATGTGAGGGTGGGGTTGTACAGAGTAAAGAGTTTAGAATTGTAACAACAGCATCTGTGTGCAAGTGAGATAGAAGCGATTGGACAAAAGTGTCCACAGTGCCACAGAGTTAAATAAAGGTGATAGGTTAGAAAAGCAAAATAAACCCTGTGGCAGCTGTCTGTGGGGTTAGAAAGTTACACATTGCCTTGTCACAAAGAACTGTGACTACTCTTGAACTGCAGCCAGCCACTTACTCCTGTAAAGTCTGCTGGCCTCTGAGGCTGGTGTTTGCCTGAGCAATAAATCCTTCTTGCCCAGAGCCACTCCTCTGAGGCTGGTGTTTGCCTGAGCAATAAATCCTTCTTGCCCAGAGCCACTCCTCTGAGGCTGGTGTTTGCCTGAGCAATAAATCCTTCTTGCCCAGAGCACTGCCATCCCCTGGTTGCTGACACTGATGGCTCTGGGCAGGGCTGTCTCTGTGTCTCTGCCAGCAGCCAGGGGTGGGGCTCTGTCACAGACATCTTTTATGAAAAATCCTTTCCTTAAGATTTTTCTTCCTGAGAACTGAGAGGCCTCAGGAACAAAATGTAAACAATGGTTATCTGCTGCCATGGAATGCAGCAGGTGGATCTGTGATTGGTCTCATGTGGTTGTTTCTAATTCATGGCCACTCACAGTCAGCTGGCTCAGACTCTGTCCTAGACACAAGCCTTTGTTATCATTCCTTCTTTTTCTATTCTTAGCTGGCCTTCTGATGAAATCCTTTCTTCTATTCTTTTAGTATCGTTTTAATATAATATATATCATAAAATAATAAATCAAGCCTTCTGAACCATGGAGTCAGATCCTCATCTCTTCCCTCACCCTGGGACCCCTGTGAACCCGGTCCCAGGGCTGGGCTGTCAGGAATGGCATTCCCCAGGCAGTTAATCCAGCAGAGAGGAAGAGAGGAGCCCTGTGTCCCTCTGACTTACCCACAGTGTGGGCAGGACCAGAGCCCTCCAGCGCAGACCCCTGGTACTGAATGAAGCCTCTTGGCTTTGGCTGCTGAAACACTGAAGATTTTGGCAAAGATGGGAGGAGTTTGGTGATTTTTCCTGTCCTGAAAGAGAGGAGGAAAAGAAAATGAAGTCCACTGTGGAAGTCAAGGGATTCCAGTTTTCACACTTCTGCTCTGATGGATCATTATGGGGTTTTATCCATGAGAGGTGACACCAATTCAAACATAAAAGTGCCCTTTCCCAGCATTTTTATTCCTAACTATTTCAGACATTAAAAGGAAGCTCATTTTTCTTATTGCATTCTTTGTCTAGTTTTAACAGAACCATTTTCATCCCAGATCCCACTTGTCGGTCCTTTGCCACTGGACTTTGTACAAAGGGATGGTGTATCACAAGCAATCCCAAAGAGAAATCCCTCCCAAACCTGCCAGGGGAAGGTTCCAAGGCACTCCAGAGCGCAGCCATCCGTTCCTGCCTTGACAGGCCACACAATCCTGTCCCATCCAGCTGAGCTGTGCAGGCCAGGCAGAGGCTGCCCTTCCTCCTAGGGAGCACAGAGAGACATCCTGGGCAGCACCTGGAAACAACAGGGGAAAGGCAAAACGAAAATGTTTACTGTCAGAAAATGAGTGTCTGTAATCAGAACTTCTGGACAAATTTAGTGACAGCACTTTCATATGATAAATATGGGCCATGCCTATCCTTCCAGCCCAGGTGCAAACAGGAAGCAGAGCTACAGGAAAAGCAGGAAGGCAGAGTCCCTTATTTGGATGCATTTCCCAAAGCCTCTTCTGCATTGTACACGGAAGGCAGAGTTATTTGGATATATTTCCTTCTCGGGATATATTTCCTAAAGACACTTCTGCCTTGTACGCCCTTTGTGCTCTTTAAAGAAGGGATTGCTGCTAAAATGGTAATATTTTATCAGCCACAGCCAGGACAAGGTGAGCTACAGCTGCAGAGCCAGGTGTGGGGGGAGAGCTGGAGCAGTGAAGGAACAGGCAATCTTGTCCAAAATAAATCTTGTTTAGATTCACCA
This sequence comes from Calcarius lapponicus, assembly GCA_039654755.1. NCBI lineage: Eukaryota > Metazoa > Chordata > Aves > Passeriformes > Fringillidae > Calcarius > Calcarius lapponicus. The sequence goes on along the minus strand of CM077468.1, from coordinate 113,839 downwards.
GTGCTGGGAACAAGGAAAACACGTTGTCCTGGATGCATCAAGGACACGATGGCCCTGGTTTGGTTGTTGTCCTTTGCCCCTAAGCTTTGGCTGCACCCCCTCTCCAGAGGAGAAGGGAATTCCTGCAGGGTCAGGGGGAGTCTGCTCCCACTCCAGGGATGTGTCCAGGACAGGAGGGGAGCTGTTCACAGTACCTGACCAGTTAGAAGCCTGTCACGGGCAGCTGAGGCTGGAAATTCTCACTCAGGATTGCAGACCTGCATGTGCCAGGAAGCACCTGCACGCACCTGTGCCCATTTCTGTGATGTGTCAGTCAGAAACCATGTAACCCAGCAACTTGCTCCTCACTGCACCACTTAGAAATGCATTAAAAACCAGAAAAAAACCCCAACCAAACAACAATCCACAAAAGAGAGAGTTTAGTGCAGCATCGACTTAATGTTCTGCTCAGTGATGGACAGAAAGAAGGAGGAAAGCTGTTCTTCCAGTACTGCCAGTTCTGGACCAAGCAGTTTGAAACAGCAAAATTGCCCTCACGTGCAGCTTCCCTCCCTGCCCTGACTTCTGAGGGCCCAGAGGCACCACACAGCCCAAACTGGCAGCACTCACAGCCCCTGCTAGCACGGACACCTTCACGTTCCATCTTGGGCCAAACAAACCCCAGGATGTTTTTGCTTTCCTGTCACACTTGGCAAATTTCACTGACATTTATGCAGGCAGCAGCCACCCTGTGTGGCTCTGGGGTCAGATCCCCTTTGGCACAAAAACCCCAGAGAAGATTGGAAGGAATCTGTTAAATCTTCCTCACACGAAGCACCAGTTTATCAGATTATGCTCTTTTCTGACCCAGAGATGGGGCAGCTGAGAGGCATTTTAAAAACTTTGATTCCATTTTCAGTCTCATGAGAAGGGTGAGACAATACAGATGTTATAATTCATGCCATCACAATCAGAAGCCAACCATTTCCTAATTCCAATACACTGTAAGTGTTTCTTGGCCTATCGGCTTTTGTCACACCATGTTGTAAATGCCTTAAAACCAATCATCTAAAACTGCCCCTCGTGAATCTTATTACAATGCATCTTTCATAGTTCTATTTCTCTAAGGTAGCTCGTCTTATTTACAAAGTCATCCTTTAAAACTTGTTTCTAGCTCCAGTTCTCTCTCAGCAATGTCTGTCCTATTCCGTGGCATTTCTAAGTCAGCATTTCTTATCTCAAAATTTCCACACAGATACACACTATGTGAGCCTTCTGTCAGACTCTGAACATTTCCTGCACATCCATTTCCCACCCCAGAGCTGTTCCCTGCCCAGCACAGGGGCTGTCAGTGCTGCTGCAGGGCACAGGGGCTGCGGGAGCGCTGCAGCTGTGACAACAAAGCCAGCAAAAGCAATTGCCAAGCAGAAAGAGATGCTCACCTGCTCTGATGGCTGAGTCCTGTGGCTCATCCTCACGGGGTGTCCCTGCTCCAGGGAGGATGGCCCGGGGTCACACGCTGCCCTGCCAGCAGAAGAGAAAGGGTTAATGGAGCTTTTGGGACGCATTCTGTCCCCAGAGGGGTTTGACCCAGCCGCGGGAAGCTCTCACACACAGATTATCCTGAGCCAGAGCACTCCGGGGCATCCTGGAGACAGAGAGCAGGAACAAGACACAGCTGCAGCGCCGATCCTGCTCCCTGCTTGCCCAGAGGGGCAGGAACACCATTGCCACCCGACCCTGAGGGCCCCAAGGACAAGCACTGACTGGGCTGGCACTGAAGCTGCCACTTTTCTGGCACTCTTGCCCTAGAGCCAGCAGGTTTCTGTGGGAGCAGGAGTTACTTGTGCAGTTCAGGAGCTGCACATCCCCAGAGCATTCCCATACGGACACAAAGCTTCCCACGTGCCTTTTGGAGTCCAATTTGTAATGTAAGCGCATTTCCAGAGAGTTTAAATGGGAATGAGGTGGCTTGGTGCCAGCACAGCATCAGATATGGGGCATCAGGAGACTCACCAGACGACATTCACTGCAGACTCTCCCCTCTCAGCGCTCCAGCTGCAGTATTCGTATTTCTCACCGAGTTCTCTTTCCAGGATTCCCAGCAGGAAACTGGTGGCCGCTTCCAGATGCAAATCCCCGAGACGCCGCTGCTCCTCTCCCCCCCGAGCCCCCCCCTCCCTCCATCCTTTCCTCCTTTTATAACCACGGCTCCACCCAGCATTCAAAGGGAGGCTCCCAGGTGCTTCCCGAGACCCAAATCATTCCAGGTGTTTCAGGAAATAAACAGAAATAAGCTCGTCCCTTTTGGGATAACAAATTATCTTTTTCCGCATTCCCCCTTCTGCCTCCTGTTTCCTAAGGCAAAACACCCGGCTCGGGTGGGGGCCAGGGGGAAAATGTCAAGTCCAAACCCGAACCAAACTTGTTTTTCCATCGTTTTCCCTCAGGACTGTTCAGTTTCCCCAGTGTTCCTCGGCCCCAGCAGCAGCTTCTCTCTGGGACCCGTGGGGTGGGCACAGGGACACCCATCCCGCTGCCTCCCGAGAACGGAGCCCATCCCATGAAAGCGCAGCTGGGAGCGCGGCACGGCTTTCCCTGCATGGAACGCGATCCCAGAGCCGCGAGTCCCGGCACAAACTCGTCCCGCACGGCAGCGGGTCCCGCGCAGCAGCGCCCGAAGCGCCCCCGGCCCCTGTGGGTGCCATCCCGCCCGGGCGGCCCCTGCGCGCCTCTGTCCCCTCCGGCCGCGCACCCGAGGGCGCTGCTGCCCGAGCCAGGGCACTGTCCCGATCCTGGCACGGGGACAGGGCGGAGAGAGCGACCCCCGCCTTCTGCGGGGCGGGCACGGGGCTGCGCAGGGCCGGAGCCGCAGCCCCGCCGCCTTCTCCCGGGACAGCAGCAGCTGTCCTTGGTCATTCCCGCTGCTCCCAGGGGGTAAAAACCGCCTTGGGAATTTGCTCCTGATAACAGTCATCAGTTGTCTGACGGGAGTCCCTGAAACAGAAGTGAGTATCTGTGACAAATGAGTCAGTGCCCCCGGGGTGAGCGGCCTGTGGTGTCTCACAGAGGGGCATCTCGGGGGCTGTGCCCTCAGGGTGAGCGGCCTGTGGTGTCTCACAGAGGGGCATCTCGGGGGCTGTGCCCTCAGGGTGAGCGGCCTGTGGTGTCTCACAGAGGGGCATCTCGGGGGCTGTGCCCCCGGGGTGAGTTCCTCTCTGGGAAGGGGCAGTGCCTCAGGAAGGGGTGCACAGGGAATTCCTGGACACTCACTCTCAGGAGGGTTTGTGGGGGAGCCAGCGGCGTGCGGCAGGACGGCTCCACGTGGCCGTCCTGTTCGGAGACCAAGGTGACGATGATGTGCCGTGGTGGCTCTTGGTGCCTTTGGTCAGTCCCAAAATCCATATCCTGCCCTGTCTGCTCCCTTCTACCGCAGGGAAACTGAGGCACGGGGCTCGCTCAGCGTGGGATCACCAACGCCCACCCTTCCCTATCCCACCCCAGCCACAACAGGGGATGCTGGGTGAGATCACCTCCCCCCGAGGGACCTGCCCGAGCCACGTCCCTCCGTGCCCTCACCGTAGGGACCTCGGTGTTCCAGCTCCTGCCTTGCACAGGCAGTGCCTGAGAGCCGGCCCCTGGCCCCACCCTTAGATAGCACCCAGGACATTCCAGCAGCCAGGATCGGGTGACAGGAAAACACTGTTCCCCGGTGGCATTTCACCGGATGGGACTGGGTGGCCTGGGACCCACTGAGGCGGCTGTCTCAGCCTCTGCCCCCTCCCGGGCAGGGGGAGCGGGCGGGGCTCTCCGGGGCGGCGCCGGCCCCGCGCGCCGGAGGAGCCGCCGGAGGAGCCGCTTTCCCGCCGGGAGCCGCGCTCCGTCCGGGGCCGGCAGCGCGGGGTTCGGCCGCTGGAAGCCCTCGGGTGCCGCGGCTCGGAGGCGCTTCGTGGGCACCGATCGCATCGCTGGGCTCGGTGTGCAGCGGGGGCGCGCTCAGGGATACGGGGTTCGGCCTGACTGCTGTGGTTCTCGGATCGGGTGGGGATGATAAAGGTTTGTTTGGATTGAGTTTTGTACTCGGATTTTTTTGTTTGTTTGTTTTTTTGCCGGCGTGTTACGTTTTTAAAGGCGTGCAATGGTTTTTACGGGTCGTAGCGGGAAGCAGCGGTCAGGATTTTAATTCTGCTGTGGTGGCTTTTATTAGCGTGAGTGTGTAGTGTTTGTTTTGGTGGGCTTGAGGCAGCGTCATGTCGTTAATAGCAGCGGGGTTTTTAATATTTATAGTTGCGTTTGTGTTTATTTCTTACAGGGCTTTTGCTTTTTGGTTTGTTTGATGGTAGTGTCTATTTTATTGTTACGGATCTTTGGGGAGATATTGTTTATGGTTACGTTTCTCTTTAGGCTTTGTGTTTATTTCTAGGTGGTATTTTTATTCTGATAGATTGAGGCAGTCTGGGTTTATTTCGTTAGGAATAATTTTTTTCGTTGTAAATTTAAGTATATTTGGTTTGGGGGATTTTTTTTTTTATTATTGTCCTTTGATGTATTTGTTTGGTGTTTATCAGTTTTATTTTTGGGAATGTGGGTCTATATATGGTGGGTCTTTTTAAGTATTTTTTTTTATTTGGGTAGGTGTTTTCTTATTTTTTAGTGGTTGAGGGTTTTTGTTTTTCTATTTCGTTAATTAGTTCGATTTTAAAGTGATTTTTACAGAGTATTGGTTATTCTTTGAGTTACTGTAGAGGTAGAATTTTGGTTATTTTTTTAGTAACGTTCAGGGTCCGTGGCAGTGTTTGGAGTTTCATAAGTTGGTTTGATTTTTTTTTTTTAGTAGTTTTTGCGATTTGCTGTGCGTGTTTCTATGGGGTTTTCTTTTATTTTCGTTCCATTTTCTGACGTGATGAGAATTGTTACCTCAAAGACTGTTGTGTATTTTTTTTGCTGGCAGTTGTTTGGCTGGTGGAGGTATCTTCATGTTTTTGGAAGATATTGGTGGGAATTTGATGCTGTTTGTTTTGTCATTTTATTCAGGAATTGGATTTTAAATGTAGAATTATAACTATAGCTATATGTAAACAAAACAAATATACGTGTAGAAATGGGAATAAACAACTTTTTTCTTATATATTCGGTCTATTTTTAAAATTTAACATGTAACAGGAGTCATTATATATTACAATAAGATATGATATTTTTAATGGAGTATTGTGTATGTTTATAGATATATAAATAGACATTATAAATATAAACACAACCCAAACAAATTATAAATATATGAATGTATTGCAGATATAGGCAGATATATACAACATAATTAAACAATTGTAAATATAAAATAACATAAATTGATACAATACATAATACAAGTAATAATGTATATATCTATTATAATATAGGAAATAGATATAAATATAGTACATCCATATGATATAATATATAACAAATTATAGATATGATAGATATAAATATAAAAATAGTTTTTAAGTAGTTTAAAAGAAAGGATGGTTATGTATTTTATTTGGCAAAAGCAGGGGTTTTACTATAAAAATAATAAATACAAAAAATATAAAGATAGAAATCTAAGTATAGAAATGTATCATTAATTCATAAAGGTTAATATAAAAATTGGGATGGATTGAAATGTGCTAAGGAAACCAGTTTTGGGGGGGAGGGAGGGAAATCCTCTCTTAACATGTGCCAATCCTTGTGTCCAACGCATCACGGCAGGACAGCCTGAAGACTGAAAGTGTAAGAAGATGTGGAGTGAAACAGAGAATCTGACAGGGGCATCGAACACACAAGTGCACGAATTTTGCTTTTTGCTTGGGTTTAAACTCAGAAGTTGTAAGGAATTTGGGAATGAGAAGGGACATGTCAGAAGGAGAAGAAAAAAAGAAGAAGTTGTTGTTAACGTCCTGGCAAAATCTTTTGTTCTAGCTAATAAAGGAAGTTAGTTAAAATAAAAAGAGAAAAAGATATGGGTTTATTTCCCTTCACTGTTATATTCATTGGTGGTATATGGTGTGTTGTTTTATTTCTTGGTATTATTAACTCTGTGTAAATTGTTTTTTGAGTGAAGCTCACTTTCTGGATGGGTTGGTTTGTATTTGAGGTAGGATTAAGTTCAATAGGTTTCTTTAATAGACATCTGATAGGTATTACTGGGATTTTGGTTCTGTTTGCTTATGAATAAACATACAGACTTGGTAGGGCCAGCTCAGCTGCTGGAGTTTTGGGTGTTAGTTTTTTAGATGGCTTTTGTTAAACACAGAATAATTATGTAAGTTAACAGCAAATTACCCAATTTATCTAGCTGTGCTACCTAAACACAAAGTTTTATGTCTTACCAGCTTTCTGTTCTTCTGCTCCAAGTAGTTGTTGCAAAAAAGAAAGCGCTATTATTTTTCTGAAGAGTTTTCTCCTATAACAAGCCTTGACTCACCTTGAATTTGAGTCAGAGGAGCCAAACAGCTGCAGCTGCTCTGAGGGCTTTTATACCCGGTGGGATTTGCCCCCTCCCTTTTCCCGGGTGCCATGGGAACGAGAGGCGGGCACAATCAGGGGTATATTAACCCCAGCCTCTGGTGAGGGGCTCCATTCCCTCTCTGGGATGTGCTGGGGTAGGAGCTCTCCTCTCATTTCAGTGGAGAGGCTCTTTCAGCTTATCTTAGCTTGTTTTCAGCAGGTGTTTCTGGGCATCTAAAGCAACAGAGGCTTGGAAGATACTGTGAAGGAAACAGCATGGAATACAGGGAGTATTTAAGTTCATGATTTTGGGTTTTGTGTTTAGGGGTGGTAAAGCACATTTGTAATTTCTGGTTTTGTTCTTATTTTGCTTTGCATTTTTATTAGGAGGAGTGCAGCTTCCAGAGACTCCAGGTTGTGTCAAGTATAGCAGTTCTTTCAGCAGATGCACCATGTCACAAGAGGCATCTGCCCAGGGTCAGAAGTGATGTTTGAGACTGAGGCTTCAGGTGAGTTGAGGATTGTGATTAGGAGAGGGAGGGTGAGCAGGTATCCAGTTAGGGGTTATTGGGGGGCAGGGGGGTTTGCAGGCAGCAGGGTGAGAAAGGGTGTTTATTTGGGGGCCCCACACAAGGCTTTTCAGAAGCCTGGCAGAGGCATTCCCGTGTCTCACAGCACACATGGTCATCCTTGTCTTCTGGTCTAGTGAGATTGATTTTCATTCATATATGTAAAGCAATGAATTGTAGGTGGGAGACATTTCAAGTAAACATGAAATCCTTTTCTTTGTGGAGCAGAATGCTGGGAGAGGCTATCAGCTGCAGTTTAATGTAGAAGGAGTTATCCAAGAGTTCTGCTTCTCTGAAGTGAAGTGAAACTGAAGAAGTGTTCGTATGCTGATGGTCTTGCTGTACCATTAGTGAAATGTCTTCAAGTCTGAGATGTCTTTAAATTGCATCAAATAGCAAAGGCTTTTTCTTTTTTTCTTCCATGCTGTATCTGAGTAACAGTTGTGGCAGGTGAGCCAAAGCAGTCCTTCTCCTAGGGATATCCCTAGTGGCTAGGGATGCATCCCTTCCATATTCCAGGGATCCTGGTGCTGGGGGTCAGGGTGTCAGCCTGCTGAGAAGGGTGGTTAGCAGCCCTGACAGTGCTTTTCCTTGCTTGTCTGTGTTCTCACTTATTAAAGCAACATGGTTCTGAGACTGTGCTTGAAGACACCTTATTCATGCTAATACTTAAAGACCACAAGAAGGATGTTACTGTTAATGAACAGTTAATGAAGTTAACAGTAAGTGAAACCACTGAAATGTTAAGGCCTTGCTGGTTATTACTGTTATTGTGAGTTCAGCTCCATTCTTCCTTTGAAGAATCTTGCCTGCTCCGTCATGTTATGTATGAAGAGCAATTATGCTGTGGTGAGTCCCTGTGAAGTCTGGTATATGTGGTGGCTAAAATAACAGAGCATATTTCTGTGCTCAGGTATTGAGGAAGAAGCAGGGGGGACAATGAGCAGGGCAGAAAACCAGACTTTGGATGGCTGCAATTTCCTGTGGGGTGTGTGTGGAGCCCCAGGGAGAGTAAGATGTGCTTTTATCAAAGGCTGATTTACAGACTTCAGCTCTTCTGTTAGGGTAATTTCTAGATTTGGTTGGAAGTTATTGCAAAGAAGAAATCTGTAAAACAATGTTGTAAAGGATTAGAGGAACTACAGAACCTGTCACATAGATACAAGGATAGTAAATACATGTGGGCTCACTTGGTTTCTGCTGGGCTACCATTGCTGTGTTTGCTCTCAGATGTGAGCCTACAAGTATTCTGATGGGTTAGGCTGTAGGTTGCAGGTGTTTTGTTAAATAATATGGAGACCTCCACTGAATCAATGAGGGTAGTGAGACTAAAGCATGCACAAATGGGGTTTAGTTCTGCATAGTAGTTGGCAATGTTTCTGTTCATGATGTTGTATAGATTTTTAAATTAGACTTGTTCAAGACTCTGTATGAAAGAATGACAGGGCCTGTAGGAAGACAGTTTAATTTTCTAGCAGCAGAAGAATGAGAAAAGCTCTTTACTGATAATACATTAGGGAAAAGCTGATTATTACTAGAGAATGGTAGTGGAAACAATATGTGGTTGTCCAACTCTGCATCCAATATACTTAATTGTGTTTGGGTTTTCACAAGCAGGAAGTGGACACTAATTCAGATTGTGGAAAAACATGGTTTTCAAAAACACAGCAGTCATTTTATGAAACTTATTGGGCAAATTGGTCACTCTTCTTTACCAACTTAGTCTAATTAGGATTCCCATTATTTTTGTAATCTATGGCAGACTTACCATTGTCACCCTTCAGGAATGTGCAATTAAACAACCTGTTGATTTTTGGCAGCTTGACCCTGAATACTGACCATGGGGATATCTTACTGGATTACTCCAAGAACCTTGTTACAGAAGAAGTGATGAAAATGCTGATGGAACTGGTAACTATTTAAAATCTTGCATTAATAAACAAAATAACTTTTACCTGCAACTCACTCTTCTAGCACTGTTTATAAGCATTAGCTAACATAGAAGTTAAAAGGCATCTGTTTACAAGTCTTGACAGGATTCAAATTCTTGCATTGTCATCTAGCCCCAAGTTACAAAGCTGTTTTTCAATGCATATTTGCATAAAGATGTGCTTTGAAAAAGGAAATTTTTTTTCACCTAGAATCTAGTGGGTCTTTTAATCCATCATATTTTTTGTTTCCCTGTTCTTGTGTTAAATGCTCATACTCTTTAATGTAGCTGGACCTTTGTAATACATGTTAACTTCCACTATTTTAAGAGGCATCTCTATTTACCTTTCTCAGGCCAAGTCAAGGGGTGTGGAAAGTGCCAGGGAGTGCATGTTTAGTGGAGAGAAGATGAACTTCACTGAGGTAAGGCTATTTCTGTCCATGGTTCTTTCCACTTTAGTTGTGCTTATTATGGATATTTATGCATCTGTGTAAGCAAAGTCTGAAAAACTTACTTGAAATACTTCATTGAAATCTGGAGTGATTGTAATGTTTGCTGCACTACTTCAAGAGTGATTTTTACAGCTCTTACTAAAAATACCTCCTTCCTTCAGTACATCTTATTTTAGAGATTTTGGTGGTATTTTTTTTCTCTCTCCTGTTTTGTGGAGAGGAGGAGGAGTTAGACCTTGCAAAGGATGTGGAGCAGAGTATTGCATTCCATGCTTTTTTTGCCTAGTGTTGGTGTTCATGAAGCTTAGTCAACTGCCTAAAGGGTGTGAAGGGAGGATTGTGTAAGACCTTCTCTTTTGGGCTGTGATGCTGCTTGTCTTTTAGTACAGTTAACAGTTGAGAATATAAACAGTCTTGGGAAATTAGCCATGTATTTCAGTAAGAGGATGAGTACCTTCCTCCTTTTGTAAATCTGAAGGTTCTAGTTAGGATTAAATCTTTAGTAAAACATATAGAAAGCCAACTGTGCGTTTTCTGATGTTAAAAATAGGATGGAAACTGGGAACTCCACAGTACAGTGGGTTTAATTAGTCTGCATTAAAAATGAAGTCTACTTAGTATGTTTGAGGCAGATTGAGAGAAACCAGTATTTCCTTTGAGTTGGCTATTGACTGGTTTAGCTATTGCACAAGCTGTTTGCTCCAAGTAACTCAGCAGTTGGACATTGTATTGTTTGTGAATGATTCATGTTTGTGAAAAGGCACAGAGAGAAACAAATACAGTTTCACTGGAGAAATGGTTCCTGTTCCTTCTGCATTAATGTCTTCATTTCACAGATGTAGCTATTGAAAAAAGAAGGCAGGGAAAGAGGGTGAGGAGTCTTAAATCTGTCTGGAGGGTTGCTTTGTCTCATACTGCCTTTCATGAGCCTCATGGAACACAAATTATTCCAGGGTTAGCCTATCTCTGGCAGTATTATGGAGGTGTTCTTCATTGTGTATTGAGAGCAGGTGTAGCAATTGAAGTGTCAGAAGGGTACAATTTGCACAGAAAGCAGCTAAACACAATATCAAACTCTGATGTGTTCCTGCTGCTAGCTCCCTCTTTTCCTGCACTCACAGGAATGCCATTTAGCTTTGCCTTTCTCTTACCCAGGTCCACTCCTAATAAAGGCCACAGCCTTGGAATTGGGATGAAGCTGGAGCCTGAAGGAGCCAGGCACACTCAGGAGAGGGCAAGTAGCTGACTTTCTGGGATTTGGCCCACATAACTCTGTACTCACACTTTGGTTTTGGCTTTTTTTATTGTAGCTGACCGAGAGGCTAACAGGCGATCACGGGCCCCTCTGAGGCAGACTCCTTTCGGGTGCAACGTGGATCCACATCACCAATCATCCAAAAGATAAGTCGGGAGCCACGGCCTGGAGACGGGATGATGGGAGAGTAGCAGGCTGGGAGTTCTTGGGACAGATTTAAAAATCAGCAGAGGGAAAAGCAATCTTCTCCAAGGGGCCTCTTGGGACAGCTGAAGGGAGAAGCTCTAATTTTGATGGCAGCTTTCAGGCGGGCAGCGCAGAACAGTTCCGGTCCACGTCGTGTTGTCTAGTGTGCCGTGTTACCTAGTGTGCCTTTGGGGTCCCTTTGGTCAGATATCTCCCCCTTTTCCCCTCGAGGCCCTCACCAAGAGCATAATGTGCCGTGTTTATCGTCCCCCTGTTTGTCATGTTCTGTGTCACGGGTGTCTGCACACGTTTGTGCCGGAGCTGCTCTGCCCTGCCGCATAGCCTGCTGCAATAGGACAAGTCCCGGGGACTCGCAGTTTGTGGGGTGTTGCCAGGCTCTAGATAATGTTCCTAGAGAGACACAAGATGTTTGGAGCTGTGAAGTTATCCTGCAGCCCTTTGAATTTTGTCCTCGCTTTCATTCAGATGCAGAAGGATAAAATCCAGGGCAAAATCCATCCACGGCGTCAGCCTCCGAGCACGGCCGAAGCGTGCGGCCCCAGGCGCCGGGCATTCTTAGGAGAACGGTGAGTAGCAGAGATGCTGGGTTTTGGCCAGTGTGCTGCTGAGATCAGGCATTGACATTTGGTTTTCTTGAATGTAGCTGACTAAGAAAGAACAGGAAGTTGTTGAAGAACAGTGCCAGCAGGAACTTCCCAGATATCGAGGCCACCTTCTTTTGCACCTGACACAGACCTGCATCCCCAGATGTCCAGGAGATAAGTAGAGGGCTACAACCCACAGAGGGGATGAAAGAGGGGTGCTGGGTTGGGACTCCCGTGCGGGGGGGTTTTAGAGTTCCCTTTGGAGATGGGGGTGTCCATGAAGTGGCCCTTTAGGCCCCGTAAAAGGAAAGTGTCACTTTTGATGACAGAACCGAGGTGCACAGGGCAGAGCAGTCCCGGTGTGTATTGTGTCATTTGTCTATTGTGCATTCTGTGTGTTTGGATGTGTCATGTCGTTTACCTTAGGCCTTTGAGGGGGCTGTCAGAAATCCTGGCATCATTGTTAGCATCTGTGATCTCTGCTTTCCTTGGCCTGGTAGCAGTGCCATAGAACTTTTGACTCAGGAGCTCAGACAGGCATCAGCCTCTCTTCTCTCTTTGGAAGCATCCAGTCAGATGTCTTGTCAGGTCTTGTTCTGAGCTGTGTGGACAGCTGTGCCCTACCAGGATCCATTATGGCAGGTTAGGCCTTGTAAGGGTATGAGGTTAGGTAGAGGATTCTGACTGTAGGATTCTCAGGCCTCCATCTTTGCAGTTCTTGGAATAAATCATTCCGTCAGCATCTTCTTCCTCCAGGGTTCTCTGAGCCTCATCAGTTTGACCTCGGTCATCTCCTTTTGCATTCTCTCGGTCCTCGCAGCCATTTTCCTTGCCCAGAGATTGCTGTTGCTGTTGTGTCCCCATAGTCTGTCCCATCCTGTCCTGTGTCACGGGTGTCAGCACACATTTGTGCCGGAGCTGCTCTGCCCTGCTGCATAGCCTGGTGCAGTAGGAGAAGTCCCGGGGGCTTGGAGTTTGTAATGTGGGGTATAGCTGGACTCTAGATGGGATTTGTAGATGGACCCAAGATATCTGGAGCTCTGAAGTTATCCTGCAACAGTTTGACTCTTGTCCTAACTTTGTTTTCAGATGCAGATGGATTAAATCTGTGCCAGAGGGCCCCATCCCGGGTGAGGGGTTTTCCCTGAGCAGGTCAGTCACTGTTTGTCTCTGCAGCAGAAGTGTATGTGGTGACTCTGTTACAGCTCTGTTCTTTGTTCTTTTTAGGAAGTCAAGGCAGAGGCCGGCAGTCAAGGCCGAGTGGGGAAGGTGACATTGAGTAGCGTACAGAAGCAGTTGTTATTGCTGGAGTCTCAGTTTTTGGTGCAGCTCTGAGCATCTGTTCCTGTTTCTGTACCTTAGGCAATTCACTCGGAGGATGCCAAGCCCCGGTCACCCACTGGCCGATGCAGCGGGTTTCCTGCACACGTGAGCCCTGTGGATGTTTTACAGCACTCTGCATTGATGAAGCCTTCAAACTTTCTATCTCACGGTGCCATCCGGGGAGCCCTCAGGAACAGCCGAGGAGTTGGGGTGAGTCCAGGAGGTGGGGAGGAGGGGCGAGGCTCCACTCGGGTCACAGCAATGCCAAATCACCTCGTCTCCATTTAATCCAGGCGCACCCTGTGACCCTGTGCTTGGCCTCTGAGCGAGCCCGAAGCGTGCGGCCCGAGGAGCCGGGTGTGCTTAGGGGAAGGGTGAGTAGCAAAATTGTTATGTTTTTGCCCCTGTGCTGCTGAGATGGTGCACCCATGTTTGGTTTTCTTTCTCTTAGCAGACTAAGAGACAGTAGCCCGGTGTCAGCAGGGACTTCCCAGACGGCGCTTCCGCTTTCTTTCGCAGCCGACACGGATCAGCGTGCCCACCTGTCCGAGAGATAAGTAGTGGGCTACGACCCACAGAGGGGGTGAATGTGGGGTGCTGGGTTGGGACTCCCGTGCGGGGGGGGTGAGGGTTTGAGTCAGCTCTGGAGATGAGGGTAGCTGAGACGTGGCCCCTTAGGCCCCATAATAGCCAAGTGTCACTTTTGATCACAGTGCTGAGGTGCGCAGCAGGGCAGAGCAGTCCCGGTGTGTATCGTGTCACTTGTGTGTCGTTCCTTATGTGTTGTTTGGATGTCTCATGTCTTTTGTCTTAGTCCTTTGAGGGGCCTGTCAGAAATCCTGGCATCGTTCTTAGCATCTGTGATCTCTGCATTCCTTGGCCTGGCACCCAGGCCATAGATGCGATTCTGATACCTGTCTGAGCTCCCCAGTCAAAGATTCTCTTTAGAAGCATCCAGTCAGATGTCTTCTCAGGTCTTGTTCTGAGCTGTATGCACAGCTATGCCCTGCCAGGATCCATTATGGTGGACTAGGACTTGTAAGAATATGAGGTTAGGGAGAGGATTCTGACCATAGGATTCTCAGGCATCCATCTTTGCAGTTCTTGGAAGAAATCATTCAGGTAGCATCTTCTTCCTCCAGGGTTCTCTGAGCCTCATCAGCCCACCATGAGTTTCACCTCGGTCATCTCCTTTTGCATTCTCTCAGTCCTCACAGCCATTTTCCTTGCCAAGAGATTTCTGTTCCTGTTGTGTCCCCATTGTCTGTCCTGTCCTTTCCTGTCCTGTGTCACGGGTGTCAGCACACATTTGTGCCGGAGCTGCTCTGCCCTGCTGCGTAGCCTGGTGCAGTAGGAGAAGTCCTGGGGGCTTGGAGTTTGTAATGTGGGGTGTAGCTGGACTCTAGATGGGGTTTGTAGATGGACACAAGAGATCTGGAGCTCTGAAGTTATCCTGCAACAGTTTAACTCTTGTCCTAACTTTTTTTCAGATTCAGATGGATTAAATCTGTGCCAGAGGGCCCCATCCCGGGTGAGAGGTTTCCCCTGAGCAGGTGAGGCACCATTTGTCTCTGCAGCAGAAGTGTATGTGGTGACTCTGTTACAGCTCTGTTCTTTGTGTTTCATTTTAGGAAATGAGCCTGGATACCAGCAGTCAAGGTGAGCAGTGCAGAGAAGCAGTTGTTATTGCTCAGCTCTCAATTTCTGGTGCAGCTCTAAGCTTCCATTCTCGTTTGTGCCCTTCAGGCAATCCACTTGGAGCGTGCCAAGCCCCCGTCAGCACCCGGCCGATGCAGCGGGTTTCCTGCACGTGTGAGCCCTGTGGATGCATTACAGGAGCTGGTGATGAAGCCCTGAGCTTTTCTATTTAAAGGTGCCATTCAGGTGGCCTTCAGCAGCTGCCAAGGAATTATGGTGTGTCAGGGAAGTAGGGAGGAGGAGCGAGGGTCCCCTCAGGTTTCAGCCATGCCAAATCTCCTCCTCTCCTCTTACCCCAGGCACCCCCTGTGTCGACGGCTTCGGTCTCCAAGCGTGCCCGAAGCGTGGGGCCCGAGCAGCCGAGCGTTCTTAGAACGGTGAGCAGCACACTTGTGGGGTTTGGCTGATGGGCTGCCACAATCAGGCACTGGTGTTTGGTTTTCTTTAATCTAGCTGTCTGAGAGACACCAGCCCGGTGCCAGCTGACGAGGTGGCCTTTCTTTGCACCCGAGACCAGCATCCCCAGATGTCTGAGAGATAAGTAGAGGGCTATGACTCAGAGAGGGGATGAAAGCAGGGTGCTGGTTTGGGAATTACTGGGAGGGGTTTTTGAGTCTGCTTTGGAGGTGGGGGGTGTTCATGAAGCAGCCCCTTAGGAGACATAAAAGGAAAGTGTCACTTTTGATCACAGTGCTGAGGTGCACAGCAGGGCAGAGCAGTCCCGGTGTGTATCCTGTCACTTGTCTCTTGTGTGTTATGTGTTGTTTGGATATGTCATGTCTCTGATCTTAGCCCTTTGAGGGGCCTGTGAGAAACCTTGGCACCATTCTTTGCATCCATGATCACAGTGTTCCTTGCCCTGGCACCTGGGCCATGGATCTTTTGACTTTGGAGCTCAGACAGGCATCAGTATTGCATCTCTCTTTAGAAGCATCCAGTCAGATGTCTTGTCAGGTCTTGTTCTGAGCTGTATGGACAGCTATGCTCTGCCAGGATCCATTATGGCAGGTTAGGCCTTGTAAGAATATGAGGTTAGGGAGAGGATTCTGACCATAGGATTTTCAGGCATCCATCTTTGCAGTTCTTGGAAGAAATCATTCAGGTAGCATCTTCTTCCTCCAGGGTCCTCTGAGCCTCATCAGTCCACCATCAGTTTCACCTCGGTCATCTCCTTTTGCATTCTCTCAGTCCTTGCAGCCATTTTCCTTGCCCAGAGATTTCTGTTGCTGTTGTGTCCCCATTGTCTGTCCTGTCCTGTGTCACGGGCGTCAGCACACATTTGTGCCGGAGCTGCTCTGCCCTGCTGCATAGCCTGGTGCAGTAGGAGAAGTCCCGGGGGCTTGGAGTTTGTAATGTGGGGTGTAGCTGGACTCTAGATGGGGTTTGTAGATGGACCCAAGATATCTGGAGCTCTGAAGTTATCCTGCAGCCCTTTGACTTTCATCCTCACTTTCTTTCAGATGCAGGAGGATACAATCCAGGGCAGAGCACCCCATCCCAGGTGAGGGGATTCCCCCGATCAGGTCAGTCACTGTTTGTCTCTGTAGAGGAAGCATAAATGGTGACTCTGTTACAGTTCTGTTCTTTGTGTTTCTTTTTAGGAAGTCAAGGCTGAGAGCAGCAGCCAAGGCCGAGCGGGCAAGGTGAGCATGGAGTAGTGTACAGAAGCAGTTGTTATTACTGAAGTCTCAGTTTCTGGTGCAGCTCTAAGCATCTCCTCTTGGGTTTTTTTATTTTAGGTGGTCGACTTGCAATCTATCCTGGCTGAGCGTGCCCTTGCCAGGTGGGTGCAAGCTTAAGGTATTGGTGTGGCATACTTGTGAGGTTAGAGAGGCTGTGTTTTCACAGTATCTCAGCATGCTTTTCTGCTCTGTGTCCTTGCAGGTGCTGTTGCTGCCCTCGGCATGCCCAGGAACAGAGGGCAGGTGAGTTGGCGTTTAGGCAGGCTGACTCATAGGTGAGCGTTATGCAGCAGCATGCTGAGCGTGTATCTTTTCTTTTTGCAGGTATCTTCTGGGCAGCCTCCGGAGTCAAATCAAGATTTGAGGTGAGCTGGGGCAGTGGTGTGGGGGAGTCCCAGGGGTTACTGTTTTTGAGGGCAATAGTCACCTTTTCTGTTTTGTCTTAGGTACCCTGAGGAGCCTTGTAGCCAAAGCTTGGAAACGGCAGCAACGACGCACACGAGGAGAACGTCTCAACGTCCAACCGCTGATGGATTTTGTCTGCTCCTCTTCCAAAAGCTAAGTGTCGGGGCCAGTGGTTGGGAGAAGGGGAAAAACCTTCACTATCACGGGGGGCAATTTGATGTCAGCTTAGTGGAGAGGTCTGTAGTGGGACAAGCTCCCTGAAGTAAAGGGGGAGGGTTTCCCCTCAGCCTCACCAGAGCCTTTGCCAGGCAGGGCAGCTCCGACCCCTCTCCGCGTTCTCGGCGTCCGCATTCTCGTTGTCCGTGGAACTTTGCGTCGTCCGCCTTCCTCGACTCGACATGGTCACGGATCTTTCCCCAGAGGAGCTCACCTTCAAGTCCAGAGCTATAGCCACGGTCACCCGGCAGTCGGCTTCCTTCTCTAGGCTTACTCAGCCTCTCAAGCATCCTCTTAACTGCTTTGGCGCTAACTTCTTTTAATGAGTTAATTTCATCATCACGTGCTATCTTCATAGGGCTTTCTTTCCTTTGGCATCATCAGCCTCTGGCTCATCTTGCGCTCGCAATCTCAGGTCCCTAAGGGGAAAGTGCCAGGCAGTTGCCACTTGTCTCTGTGTTAGATCATCTGTGTCTGTTATGTTGTCCGTGTCTGTGTTATGTAGTCTGTGTCCATTGTCTTCCATGTCATAGGCATTTGTTACATCCCAATGCTTTATCGGCACTATTCTGTGCCATATAGGCTGTATTTTACTTGCATTCCTTCCCAGATATCCCTTATTCTGGCATCTTTACATTTTTAGTCTTTGAGTCAGGAAGGATTACGCAAGATGTTCTCATCCATCTTCCTTCTCACTACCAGCTTTGGTAGTGCCTTGTTTTCCATGCCATTCTCTTGGACTTCTAGAGAGAGTGTCTTACACCCTCCTCATGTGACTGCAGTAGTTCTGTAGGTTCCATCTTCTCAAAGGGTATAGGACTCAAGAATTAGTCTTCCAGAGAGTTATCAGAAGTCCTGGCTTATATTGTATGTACCTATGTTGGCCTATATTGTATGTACTTACATTGTATGTACCTATGTTGGCCTATATTGTGCCTACTTCTACTGTATGTAAATGCGTCGCCTTATATTGTATGTACTTATATTGTATGTACCTATGTTGGCTTATACTGTATGTACTTATACTGTATGTACCTTTGTTGGCTTATATTGTGTGTACTTACATTGTATGCACCTATGTTGGCTTATACTGTATGTAAATGCATCGCCTTATATTGTGTGTACTTATACTCTGTGTACAGTTGCACTGTATGTGTTTGTTTATCTTGTGTGTACTTACATTGTACCACTTATGGTTGGAGCTGCCCTGCCCTGGCACGTAGCGACAGTTAGGCAGAACAGGTGTGTAAATTTTACTGTTCATCTGTCTTTAATGGGATTTTGGATAGGAAATGTATTGGTCCAGAGCGGGGACAAGTCCTAGCTGTCAGCCACTCGTTGACCACTTTCTGTTGTCTCACAGGTCCCTGAGGCTACCGCTTTCCCCAGACTCTGCCATTTGGCGTCAAGGAGTAGCAGCCAGAAGATGTGTTGAAGCACGTTTTTCAGTGTCTCGAGTAAGGGCTGCAGTGAGCCTGTAAGTGGGAAGAATGTGTGAGTGTGTGTGAGAGCACGGACCGTGTCTGTCTGCGTCCGCTCGTCTCTGCACGTGTGAGCGCATGCTGACTGGATTTAACCTTGTGTGTGTGTGACTTTTGCTTTTCAGGTTTTTCAACTAATTTTAAAAATTGGAATAAAAAATCCCCAGCAGTGGCTGGCGTGACTTCCAGAAGGTAATTTGATCCCCTGCTCCAGTTGTGCCTCCTTCATGGGATGGCAAAGTGAGAGCAGCAGAAAGAAAGCTCCTAAAGTGAGACCTAATCCCAATACCTGTTATTCACAGCACTTTTTCTCCTGCTAGCAGGAGTGAGTCTGAGCACTGAGGCTGCACAGAGTTTGAGTGGTGGTGTTTTGGTCATGATGGTCATTTTATTCTCACTGCCAGGACCTTCCAGCACTGAACTACTGCCAGAGAGGGAGCTCAGTGCTCACTTGCTGCTTATCTTTTTTGAAAATCCCACCTGGTTAACAGCATTCAGGCAATCACTGCTGGATTTAAGGCAGATTTACACCCCCAAAAAGAGGTTTCTGTGGGCACTGCCCTCTAGTTAACATTTTTAGTCACTCTTGGTGGCCTCCCCCTTGTGGTCTCTGAACTTTGAAGGTTTTTCCAGAATTAGTAGAAAAACTGCCTGTCTTAATCCTCATGCTCCAAATTTGAAGAGACTTGATTTTCCCAGGATGGGTGGAGAAGTTAAATTTCAGCTACTAAAAATGAGTAAAAGTGTTTCTAGCCTGAAAAAAAACAGAATTGCACTTTCTGTTCTTATCTAAAGGAAGGATTTACAACTGTCTATCACCTCTCCCTGTATTTGCTATTTTGGTTCTGCCACTGAAGTTGTGTGAATCTAAGGAAATCTCAGTTATTATTTGTAGAGATAGATTTGAGGTCTTCAGTATGCTAAAGAAATCTAGGAAATCTGAAGCCTGTAAATCTCCAAAATCAGCAAAATGTCTTCTTCTAGCGAAGTTGCATTGCAGAAAAGCTTCTGAATAATCAGGCCCTCCCATTGCTTTGGAACACTGATAGTCATTGACTTTGGCTGAGGCTGTTCCAGTTCATTGGCGTACAATGTGGATGTGAACAGACAGAGCATTGTGTGAAGGCTATGAGGAGACAAACCCCATTAAACTCTGGGCTTTAATTAAATATGGAAGTTACTCAGACAGTGTGTTGGACTGTGGGCAATACACCCCACACACTCTGGGGTTCAATGATATATGCCAGTTACTGAGATGGCGTGTTGGGCTGTGGGCAATACACCCCACTCACTCTGGGGTTCAATGATATATGACAGTTACTGAGATGGCGTGTTGGACTGTGGGCAATACACCCCACACACTCTGGGGTTCAATGATATATGACAGTTACTCAGACAGTGTGTTGCACCGTGGGCAAGCTGTCTGTGCCTGGGCAGATTTCAGGCACATTGGCCAGGTCATTGTGGCTGTACTGAATAAACACAGTTTGGTTATAGCAGATGGGAATCTGCTGAGGGGGAAGCAATTCCAGCTGCTTCTCCCCATCCCTGTCACCCTGCAGATGGATTTCCTGTTTCTTTATAAACCTAGGGGATCACAACCTCACAAGTGTCTGGTAAAATACTGTTAGTGCAGCTGGCAGTGTTAGTTCAGGAAAGCAGCTCAGCAATAGCTGTGCTCCCTTGTGCTTTTCTAAAGAGGTTTCCTGCAGATGGTAGGTTGTTCTCTGAAGTGTAACACCTCAGCCAGAGTAGAAACTTATCCTTTAAAAACAAACAAACAAATACAAAAGGCTTTTGGCTTTCATGCCACAGAATACAATAGTAAAGAAGTCTCTTTTAATCTTTTTCTTGTACATCCCTGTATGCACTCCTTTGCCTAATGGTGACTTGGAGTTCTTGAAGAAAGGCAAATCAACAGAAATCTGCTTCCTGATGTCACACAGTTGCTAGTGTCTAGGAGGATTGTCTCAAAATTGGCTTCCAAGACCAAAATTAATCTGCTCTGAATGTGGCACTTTGAGAAATCTGTACTGTCAGCTCCTGAAGCATCTGTTGTATGGAGAGATTCCACCATATTTCAACTTACTTGTTTCCTAAAAAAGTGAAAATCTGGCCTCTCAGGGAAATCCTCATTCTATATTGATATTCTTATAGAAACGCCATCATGCATCTACTGTCAGTGATGGTTTTGGGAAGTGTGAACCTTGCAGCTCTTCCTATCCCGAGCACACCCAGCCCTTTGGTTCTCTCCTGCAGTAGCACAGTGGTGTGAGAGCTGGATCAGTGGTTTTGCAGAGGACTGGTGCATGTGATGCCAAGCAGGAATCCTGTTGCACAGTCCAGTTTTGATCAGAGCATTTGCAGTGAAATGCTGCTGCACAGTCCGGTTCTGAGCAGGGGTTTGCAGTGAAGGCAGCTCCGTTTTGTGTCTGTGCTTTGGTGGAAGGAGTCAGTCGATCCCTCCTGAGCTGCCCACCCTCTCCTTGCTGATGGCACGATGGGTCCTCACTCTCAAGGAACTCTTGGAAAGCACAGGAGAGAGTGGAACTCCTGCTGAAATTGGATCCAGTACATGACAGGAGTGATGATTTCCCAAAGTGTCCTAGAGTGGTACAAGCCACCATGCTGGCACCATCAGTCTCTACCCTCGTTCTTTCTGACAAACACTGTTCTGTTTCCTAAATTATTGTTTTATTTGGAGAAGAAGAGTGTCCACAGCCTTGTTCAAAGGACACAGTGCAGGCAGGAAAAGGTAAGATTCAAATCCTTACATGAAAATAGAACATAGCCCCAAAGGTAAAAAATATAGTGCCCCCACACACCTTCATCCCTCAAGGAACTTGAAATGTTGTAAGAGTCATGAGCATATTGAATTACTGGGGAATGTTTAAGCACAGATTCAGTGGAGGAGAGAAGAGGACTGCCAGGACCCTTCCCACTGCAGGTTTTGTGTGGTTAGTGCCTTCTGCTCTGATGGAAGGCCTTGGTATCCAGGATTGCTCTGATGGAATCCTCTGCTATGCTGGCAGTTGATGAGCTTTTCCCACCTTGCACACATGGAGATAGCGAATAAAAATCCTTCTCTGTTTGTTTTAGAAGGCTATTTACAGACTGGGTTCAGGAGTGTGAATGCATGAGAGAAATTCTTCTATGGCAAAGGCATAGAAAAAGGCAAGAAGAAAGGGGGAAAGGCCAGAAGAAAGGTAAGGGAAAAGGCAAGAAGAAAGGCAAAAAAGGAAGAAAAAAGGCAATAAAAGCAAGAAATGCAAGAAAAGAGGCAAAAAGACGAGAAAAAAAGCAAGGGAAAAGGCAAAAAAGACAGGAAAAAAGCAAAAGAAAAAAACACAAGAAAAAAGGCAAGAAGAAAGGGAGGTAAGGCCAGAAAAAAGGCAGGAATAAAGGCCAGAAAAGGCAACTAGAAGGGGGAAAAAAAGAAAAAAACAAAGGGCAAAAAAAAAAAAAAAAAGAAAAAAAAGGGGGCAAAAAAAGGGAAAAAAAAAGAAAAAGCAGAAAAAGGGCAAAAAAAAGGAAGGGGGCAAAAAAAGGGAAAAAAAGAAAAAGGGCAAAAAAAAAAAAGGAAAAAAAAGGGGAAAAAAAGAAAAAGCAGAAAAAGGGCAAAAAAAAGAAAGGGAAAAAAAAAAGAAAAAAAAGGGGGCAAAAAAAGGAGGAAATAAAGAAAAAAACAAAGGGCAAGAAAAAAACAAAGGGCAAAAAAAAAGAAAAAAAAAGGGGAAAAAAAGGAAAAAAAAAGAAAAGGCAGAAAAAGGGCAAAAAAAAGGCAGAAAGGGGGGGAAAAAAAGAAAGGGCAAAAAAAGGCAAAAAAAAAGGTAGAAAAAGGGGGGGAAAAAAAGAAAGGGCAAAAAAAGAAAAAAAGAAGGGGCAAAAACGGGGGGGGGAGAAAAAAAGAAAGGGCAAAAAAAGTGGAAAAAAAGGGCAAAAAAAGGAAAAAAACAGGGCAAAAAAGGGGGAAAAAAGAGGGCAAAAAAAGGGAAAAAAAGTAAAAAGGGCAAAAAATGGCAAAAAAAGGCGGGGAGAAAGGGCAAAAAATGGGCAAAAAGTAAAACTGCCGTAAAGCGCGACTGTCGTAAAAGCCGCTGTAAAGCGCGACTGTCGTAAAAGCCGCCGTAAATCGCGACTGTCGTAAAAGCCGCCGTAAAGCGCGACTGTCGTGAAAGGTGCCGTAAAGCGCGACTGTCGCAAAAGGTGCCGTAAAGCGCGACTGTCGTAAAACTGCCGTAAAGTGCGACTGTCGTAAAAGGTGCCGTAAAGCGCGACTGTCGTAAAAGGTGCCGTAAAGCGCGACTGTCGTAAAAGGTGCCGTAAAGTGCGACTGTCGTAAAAGGTGCCGTAAAGCGCGACTGTCGTAAAACTGTCGTAAAGCGCGACTGTCGTAAAAGGTGCCGTAAAGCGCGACTGTCGTAAAAGCCGCCGTAAAGCGCGACTGTCGTAAAAGGTGTCGTAAAGCGCGACTGTCGTAAAAGCCGCCGTAAAGCGCGACTGTCGCAAAAGGTGCCGTAAAGCGCGACTGTCGCAAAAGGTGCCGTAAAGTGCGACTGTCGCAAAAGGTGCCGTAAAGCGCGACTGTCGTAAAAGGTGCTGTAAAGCGCGACTGTCGTAAAAGCCGCCGTAAAGCGCGACTGTCGCAAAAGGTGCCGTAAAGCGCGACTGTCGTAAAGGGTGCCGTAAAGCGCGACTGTCGTAAAAGGTGCCGTAACGTGCGACTGTCGTAAAAGCCGCCGTAAAGCGCGACTGTCGCAAAAGATGTCTGCAGTGCGCCGGTGCAGTCAGCAGGGGGCGCTGTGCCTGCAGTTCGCCGGTGCAGTCAGCAGGGGGCGCTGTGCCTGCAGTGCTCCGGTGCAGACGGCAGGGGGCGCTGTGCCTGCAGTTCGCCGGGCCAGACAGCAGGGGGCGCTGTGACCGCAGTGAGCCCGGGCAGACGGCAGGGGGCGCTGTATAAATATAGTATATAAAGTGTGTACTAAAAGGAATGAAAGCTGTATGTCACGCGCAGGAGTAGAAAATTTCAGGCTCCCAGGGAATCAATAGTTTTCTTTAAATCATTTTAGTTTTGGAGGTTTTTTTACTCACTGCCAGCGTCAGCCCGAGAGTACAACTCCCGGCAGGGCTGGTGACACGGCCCAGGGGGTGCCAGGGCAGGGGCTGCAGGTTTGCACTGGTGGCTTCTTTCCAGCACCACGCTGGGGTTTGGTGCTGCAGCTGGGGCAGTGGAATTGAAGTGGGGCTGAGAAAACAAACAGAACTCGACCCAAAAGGGCAAAATTTGTGTGTGACTGGGTTTAGTAGTTTCTTCAGCGCTAAAACTGTTTTCTCACAGGATGTTTCAAGCCTAGGAAAATGATAATATAGGATGGTTTCAAAGCCTAAACAAATCTCATTGAATGCTGGTTTTCATTAATGATTTCCGGGCACTCCAGAAAACATTTCTAGAAAACATTGCCTTGTTCACAATGGCTCCTTTGATGGCCAAAATAAATACACGAGGGATAAATATGTGTATTTTTTAGCCAAGTATTTTGCTCAGTAACATGATTAAAAAGTGAAAAAAACTTCAAAAATCAATACTTTGTTTAAGTCTTGCAAGCACTCTGAGATTTTCATGTACACAGAGTTCTCCTGCCAGTCTTTTAGGAACAGTAAATTGTTGCTAACATGCCTCTGTTACCCTGCCATTTCATGTCCATTTCCATGTCTGTTGTGTTGTTAGTCTGCCTCCCGCTTTATGGTTTATTTGGGTAAACTGCCTCTTTTTTAAAATTGTTTTTGTTACCTTTTGTGAGCATGCCAGAGGCCCTAGGGTGCCAATAAATGGCAATATTAGTGCTCCTTCTGAGTGCTGCTTCCCTCTGCTTGCTTGTGACTAATCCTGAATCTCTGCCCAGCCTGCTGAGCTGAATTTTCCTGATCAGAAAAGGACAGGCAGTGGGTCAAGAGACCCTCCAGCCAAATACTGCCAGGAAAAGCTTCACCTCTGTGCAGTTACAAACGTTCTGTGTCACTGCTGGATGGCTCGAGGCAGTGAGCGTTTCCCACAGGTTACTTTTTCACACCGGTATCTTCTTGCTTTATCTCTGATTATTCTTGCTTTATCCCTGGTTGTACTCCCTTGGCTGGTGGGTGTTGATCCAGAGCAGGACATGCACAGCAGAACAAGGAAAAGGAACATCACAAAGGCGGCGAGGCCGACCCCGAAGGCGATGACGATGGAGTCTGTGGGCACAGCAGAGGTTCTGTCATTTTGCACGGCACAAACAGAGCACAGCGAGGTGATTTACCCTCCCTGCTGCAGGGATGCCATCTGACTCATTTCTCCTTTCAGAGACAGGGCTCTAAGTGCCAATTTGTCAGAGGTCTTGGGAGCCTCCTGACAGTGGGGATGAGGGAGGGAAAAGCCTCTGGTGTGTTCTGGTGCCCAGAGCTGTGCAGATAACTGAACG
This sequence comes from Calcarius lapponicus, assembly GCA_039654755.1. NCBI lineage: Eukaryota > Metazoa > Chordata > Aves > Passeriformes > Fringillidae > Calcarius > Calcarius lapponicus. The sequence continues at coordinate 89,132 of CM077468.1, read as the reverse complement.
TGGCTCCTGTTACACGGGCACAGGGCAGGAAGCCTGAGTGGTCACTGCCTAATCCTGCAGGGTCTTTAGGGAGAGGCCCTCAGGGAGGGAATCCCAGCCACAGGGGAAAGGTTCATTCCTGGTTTTTGGGTTTTGCTGGGCCAGCCACATGCCAGAGACTTGCATCTAGCTTAGCTCAGCAGTTTGGGGTTTCCCTAGTGGAATCTGGGGGTAGTCATCTGCCCTAACTTTAAAATTAAGGGAATTAGGTGAGCTGCTCCTGGTCCCAGCAGCACCAAATGTTGCTCTGCAGCATTAGAGAGCAAGATTTTCTGGATGGAGGGATTTGGATATTCACACCACTTTCTTGAAGGTGGGGTGCTCTAAGCTTGGAGGCAATAAACCTTGGCTGATCTGAATGCACAGAAGAGCTTTTCTAGGCTAAGTTTCTGCTCCTTTTTCCTACTGCTGTCCAAGCAAGTGAAGGACAGGCAGCTCCTAACACAGAATTCAACCTTCACCATCAGAAAGGCAGTCTCTTGCATTGTTAGGGAGAGAGACATGAAGGTGTTCTGAAAGGCCATCACATTTTCCTGGGATATATAATAATTGCTCTGGAATAACCTTGGGAAAAAACAAATTTAGTCTCTGCATCCACATCCAAACAGTTTCAGCCATCCTCAGGGATGGGAGGGAAGGTCAAAGAGTATGTTTGCAGCTTGTTGGGAATTGTACATTTCCTTTACTAAAAGTCTGAATGCTTACCAGTTGCAATGTCAGCCTTGTCCCAGGATGAAAACAGTGCTTTTATGAAAACCTCTTCAGTGAACTTTGATGGCAGTAGCACATGGGGAACTAGCACCCCACACTACAGATTCACAAGTAATCACATTTCCCCTTAGCAAATGACCAAAAAAAAAAAAAAAAAACCAAAAAAATCTGTCCTTGTAAACAAGAATTAATGTCAGCAGTCTCATAGCTTCAGATACTGTACGGTAAAGCCCAGAGTGTTTGTTAGTATTTATCCAGCCTGAAGGCAAACAGCCAGGCACACAAACCAGGCACTGGCATGGACTCTGCTGCAAGGAAACAAAACCAGGTCAGTGAGACGAGCAATCCAACATTTCCCCTGTGCTAGATTAGCACCTAGCACTCCACAATACTTGCATTTATTAACCTCCAGCTTGCTGCCATCTACTGCAATTGGATCCATGTCATCCCAGTAATACTCGTAGGACCAGAAGTGCTCGGAGGAGTTTGTGCTGTTGGCCGTGTCAGTGGCGCCTTTTCAGCCAGCCCAGAGCTCCGACCCAGAGCTTTGCCTCCTTGTGCTGCACTGCCCTCAGAAAGGGAATTGCACAGCCCGTGCCTGTGCCAATCGCTCGGGGTCCCGCGGCTCAGGGACTGCCTGGGGACTGGGGACATCCCGCGGCAGTGCAGTGAGACACTGACTCGTGTTATTATTCCTCGGGATGTTTTAAACTGAGGCGGGCGCCCTGTGGCCGAGGGACACGGTGGCCAGGTGCCAGCTGGATCACAGGCCCTTCCCTCAGAGCAGTGCTCTGTCCTGGGAGCTCCTGAGCACGGCCGGGCTGGAAAACATTCCCGAATGTGTCTGATGGGAAGGGCCGGCTCTGCAGGGGCCACACCAGCAGCGGCCGAGGGCCTCTTCAGCCTGGAGGGGGCCGAGGTCAGGGCTCACCGGGGCTGCGGCTCCTCCTGAGGGGCAGCTCCGGGCTCTGCTCCCCGTGACCAGGGACAGCACCCAGGGAAGGGCTGCAGCTGGGTCTGGAGGGGTTTAGGCTGGATTTTAGGGAAAGGTTCATCCCCAGAGGTGCTGGGCACTGCCCAGGCTCCCCAGGGCATGGGCACGGCCCCACAGAGCTCCAGGAGCCTTTGGGGAGCGCTCCAGGGATGCTCAGGGTGGGATTGCTGGGGTGTCTGTGCAGGGCCACAAGCGGGACTGGATGATCCTTGTGGGGCGCTTCCAGCTCGGGAAGTTCTCTGACTTTGCAGTGACTTGATAAAACACTTCATGAACTGGAATACCCACATCCTTTGCTTTGCTTCCATGACCGTACGGGGTCCAAACGCCCCCGGGCGGTGCTGAGGCGGCTCCGGGAGCAGTTCCGGGGCCGTGTCCGGTGTCGCTGCCGCTTTTAGCTTTGTTCTCATAAATTACTCAAAAAAAGCCTTTGTACCTAGTGTCTAGCAATTCATAGTTTCCCATTTCCTTTCCCCCCCAGTCTTATGTACTCCCTTTATTTTACCCTTTTCTGTCTTCTAACTTCAGCTTCTTTTATTTTGTTCTATCCTCTGCTCTCAAAACATCGCAGCATCTTCTGTCAGTGTGAAAGCATTTGTTCATCCTAGGTCTCAGAATGGCTGTGAATGTTGCCCTCTTCTGGATCACTTTTTTTTTTACAGTATTTTTCAAAAAAAAAAAAAAAAAAAAAACGAAAAAGAAAAACAGTTTGAAAAAGCCCAGGAAGATACTAATGTTACCTTTATTACTTGCACATATGGAAAAAAAAATCTGGTTTGGATTTGAATAGAACTTTATTTTGATTTTTTCTTACTGAACTAATCTACTCTATCTTCCACTACTGTTTCAACTGTTGTCATTCCACATGAAACACTTTACTGGAGCAAGGCTTTTTCCATTCCTCCTTTTCGCTGTGCTTGTCCTGGAATAACTCTTGCTGAAAGCACGGGAAGGGTTTAGATTTTAATTAATCCCTCTGGCAGTGGGAAGCCATTCCCCCTTTTCTGTCACTCCTTCCCTTATAAACAGTCCCTCGCTGTCTCTCCTGTGGGCCCCTTCAGGTACTGGAAAGCCACAGTCAGGTCACCCCGAAGCCTTTCCCTCTCCTGGAGAGAGAGGAGTGTCTGAGGAAGTTCTGTCCCATCCCTGCTTCCCTGCACTCCGTGCTTTCCCCTTCCACTCCCAAGTTTAAGCCGTGTTGGTCCAGGATCCCAGGGGGCTGCAGTCTGGGGAAACTGGGATGACAAAAGCCTTGCAAGCAGCGATGGATGAGAGACTGCTGCAGACGGGACACTGGGCAGGAATTGTTCCCTGTGAGGGTGGGCAGGCCCTGGCACAGGGTGCCCAGAGACGCTGCGGCTGCCCCTGGATCCCTGAGGGGTCCAAGACCAGGTTGGACACTGGGGCGTGAAGCAACCCGGGCCAGTGGAAGGCGTCCCTGCCCATGGCAGGGGGTGGGAACGGTTACGGTCCGTTCCAAGCCATTCCACGAGAACTATTTTTAACTCTTTTTGCCCACCTCGGCACTGGTAGCTGGGAAAGCCTTCCCTCTAGGGCGGTCCGGCTCCCCTACGGCCCCGGGCTGCTCCCGCCCCTTCCTGCGAGAGCGGCGGCGCTTCGGGGCGGGCGTGGGCCGGGTTGGGATCGAGCATGGCCGGGAAGCGGGGCGGCGAGGCCGGGGAGCGGAGCGGGGAGCCTGCGGCCAAGCGCGCCTGTGGCCCGCGGGACGAGGAGTTCAATGGCGCCCGCTTCAAGGCGCTGCTGCGGGAGCCGGCGGCCGCCGCCGAGGGTGAGGGGCTCTGCAGGGCGGGAGAGGCGCGCCCGGAGGCGGCCGGTCCGGGCTGAGGGGGCTCACCCGGGCTGAGGCGGCTGCCCCGGGCTGGACCCGGCCCCTCTGTGGCCCAGAGCGGGCCCCACACGTGGCGCTGGTGGCCCGGTGACGCTGTGGCTTTGCAGGGCTGGAGACCTTCGTGTCCATCGCCAAGACGCTGCCGTCGCCCCAAGTGTACGATGTCGTGCAGGGATACGTGAAAATTTCCATGGAGTGTGCTGAGATATTCAGGCTTCTCGATGGAGAAAGGAAACCTGAAAGTGAAGTAAGTTGGATATGGGGGCTGTCATTCAGGGGCTGGTGGCTGCAATCCCGACAATCCCACTCTGGAGAAGAACCAACAAAAGGTCACTAGGGAATGGTCACAGCTGCCAAGGCTGACAGAACTCCTGGAGCATTTGGACAGCGTTCTCAGGCACAGGGTGGGACTGTTCAGGTGTCTGTGCAGGGCTTGGAGTTGGGCTGGATGATCCCTGTAGGTCTCTTCAGGCTCAGGATGTTCTGTGGTTTTATGAAAAAATAGTGCTTTGTGGTGTAAATAACACTGTAAATTTTTGGTTTGGGTTTATTTTTTTTTCTGGAAGTAGCAATGGCAGAAGCACCTACCAAATGGGAGATGCTCCTTTCTGTTCATAGATGTTCTTGGATTTAATGACACACGCAACCAATAGTCCTGTCCCAATCAAGCTGTTATCAAAAGGCCTTTTAGGAAATAAGGGGATCAACAGAAGCAGTTAAGAAAGCAAAAAAGTAGCCTAGTGAAAGTAAATGTTTTTAGATATCTGCCTGATACATCAGCATTTCTAGGATGCCACTGGTAAAGTTGACTTCATTTTTTTTATGTCAGCTGGACACAATTTTATCCTCCTCAGAATATGATGAATAAACAAAGAGTTCAGTAACTTTTCACTGTGAATGCTGGTGCAGTATTGCTTACAATGTAGTGTTGCTTACAATGTAGTGTTGTATTGTGTGGCTTTTTAACCATCACTTGCTGTTCTTTGCCTTTCAGTATCATTTTAGTCGCTGTAATGTTCAGTGACAGCCTTTCCTCAATATCCCATTGCTAGCAGGGGCTGATGTTTGTAATGGGCACAGTCCCAGTGCTGTATGGATTCTGAATTCTTCTGGCAGGAATTAATTGCAAGATTGGAACATGATACTTTTCTCCAGCACATTTAATTTTTCGTCATCCGCTTAGGAGCAATTGTCTCTTGAAGTGTTGATTCCTTGAAACTTCATGCTCTCAGATGTGATCTTTGCAAAGAGGAAGCATAATTTGGGAGAGAATCTGGAAGTTAATGTCACTTTCGTGTGTGGAAGATTTCCTCTTGGAGTGGGGTTGCTCTTTTTATTAACGGTGGTTATTACTGTTTGCTCAGCTGATAATTTCGAGTCTTACCTGATATTGTCAGGTACTAACATACTTTTTTATCCTGCAGATGCTGTTAATCTTTCAAGCTCTAGAAGCCATTTTACTGAGGACAGCCAGCGACCTCTCATATTTTTCTGTTGTGGGAATGGACATTGTCAAAAAGTCGATTCATTCCTATATGAAACTGGTCTATGCTGCTTTGTATTCTGAAAATCACAGGTAAGTCTTCTTGGTGCTCTGGTGGAGAATCTTTGTCAGGTGATCTGGAGGGACTGTACTAGATGTTGCAAAATTCATCTTGACTTATTGCTAATAATGCCCCTTTATTTCATAATCCTTTCCCACTTGTCATAAAATAATTGCCCGTGGAAATCTTTGCAAAGTGGAAACTGCTACATCAAACAATCCAGTGCGGTAGGATACTTTCCTGATGCTGCAGTTTTTATCAGCTGGGCCTGTGCTGATGACAGCTAGCATGGGTGGTACCTTGAGTGCTGTTATTTCAATGCTGCTTGATTTGTGGGGTGAAATGTATGGTGTGGAACAGGCCTGGGCAGTCTTCCCGTGATGGCAAAAAGAGCTGCTCTCGACTGCTTTATTTCCCTGTGTTTTTTGGGGTCAGGTTTCCACGTTTATATTGGATTTTTCTCTTTCAGACTGACTTCTCTTCTGCAATTTTTTCAGTCTCTTAAGTCTGAGGTCATTTTAGGTTGTTCAGTAATTGTGTTATCTATCCATGATCTCATGCTCGTGTGGATAGGGGAAAGAAGTTGCAAATGTCAGACATTTCAGGACACAGCTGGGAGGAAGAGGAAAGCAGAGGAAAAAGCAGACTGAAATTGGCTTGTCCAAGGCCAGGGACTCGTCTTTCAGTCTTGGAGCAGAACTGGAAAAGTTTTCTGTGCTTTCCCAGTTCAAAGACTCCACTCTGCTTCCTGCACCGTGCAGTTGATCTTATTGCAGCAGGAATTTTAACGGGACAAAGAATCTCAAATAGGTACACTAGAAACAAATTCTGAGGCTGTGCAAGATCTGCGCTTCTGACTAAGTGTTCAAAGGTTGCAGCTTCTGGAGAAATCCTTCTAGAACCTGCACAGAGGAGGCTGCAGATCTCTGATGGGAGATGCTCTGCATTTTCTGTGCAACCTCTTTGATGTGCAGAGGTATTTTCTTTCCTGTATGTCTAGATGGGATCTGTGCTTGAGTCAGGTGGCTTTTTGCAGTTTGTCCACGACAGAAACATGACGGACAGATTGCAGAGCTGTTCATGGCAGTGGCTGTTCAGATGGTGCAGGTCTGCAGTCTTGTGCATGGTGGCCCTGACACATTCCTGCTGAAATAAATGGCAAACCTCTGTGAGTTCAGGAGTTCATAGAATCATGGAATAATTAAGCGTTCTCTAGTCCAACTCCACTGCCATGAACAAGTCCAGCCTCACATTACAGCTTAATTTTGGGGAAGAACATAAAAAGGCATTTCCTTCTCCTTTCTCCCCTCGCCCCTCTTTCCCAGCTGCAGTTCTTACTGCCTAAAATAATTACTCTGATAGTTGAACCTCCCTTCTACTTTCTCTTTTAGTTTTAGCCTGTTGATTTGGCAGTTTGTGTAGCCATTCTCCTGGGAATGCCTGCAGGTTTGGCTGGGCTTTGTTTTGTTTTTTAGGGTGAGCCGGGGGTGCCTCACCCTGCTGTCAGCCATGGTGGCTCAGGGCCCGGATTCTGCGAGGGATGTCTACAGTCATTTTGATTTCAACAACAAGTACCTGCCTGGCTTGCTGAAAAGAAGATGTAAGCAGGTAAATTGAGGTGCTGCGTGCCATGGCGTGCTGTGCCATGGCTCCACCAGCTTTTTTAGCTGTCTGTTCAGAACAAAGCCGTTGCCAATGTTTGCTCTATTTTCATCTGCAAGAGCTTAACTCTCCCGTCCTGTGTCAGGCTGAAGCCCTTGATTGTGCCCAGCTGGACACATGAAAATGCCTCATGTGTTTCCAACCAGGTATGGGGAAATAGAAATGTACAGTTCCTGTGAACTGCCCTTCTAATGTCTGAAGCAGAGTGAAAGTGACAGTAAACTCCTGAAAACAAGTCTTTTTTTTTTGCAGTTTGGTGCCACTGAAATAAGTGGGGATTGGAGAGGGGATACTGAGAGTAATTATACAGAGTAATTGCATTTGAAAACATAAACAAGAATTCTAGATAATCTGTAGCTGGAAATCCTTAAGAAGAATATGTGAGTCAAGAGAAAAAAGTCACTGTTTTTCCAGAAGAAACTATCTCTTTTCCCTCCCCGTTTGCTAAAAATAGCCAGGATTGACCCAAACCAGTGCTTTAGAACAAGAATATTTGTGTCATTCCAAATGCAAGTGTATAATAAATCCAGTGTTGTTTGCAATGTTGACATATTGTTTCTGGATTTTAAAGATTACTTGCAGAGCAAATGTGTAGGTTTGTGTTGGATTTGTGCCATCTGAGATGAAAATTCAGAGTTTTTCTTTATAAAGCAGTCAAGTGGAAGGCAAAAAACCAAACACATCCCTTTTTCCCTGGAACCACTTTTATAGTTTGGAATTGTCAGATTCCATGGATTTTGACCTCACTGCAGGAGCTGTCCACAGGAGTACCTCCACCCTTGATTTTAAATGCTTGGGTGTAGTCTTTTGACCACAAGCTGCCTAAATAAGGTACAAGGAAACTAGCATCCAAAAGGTCTCAGTCTTGTACAGCTTTCAGTGAAAAAATGTCACAGCTGGCTATCAGAGGTGAGATTTTAACACAGAAATACCAGGCCCAAAGCTTACAGCAAAATCTTGTTTGTTTCTCTTTATTTCTTCTTTCAACCCTTTGGTGAGTCCCTGCTGCCTTATCTTTTGCTTACTTAGAATCTTCTTTCAGGCTCCTTTACATGCAGCTTAATTTTGCACAGCAAAAAGGTTTTTAAAAAAGGTTTAAAAAAAGTTGTAAATGATGGCAGGACTCTGTCAGGGGCTGGAGTGGTGGGATGAGGGGTGACTCTTGGGAAGAGGTGTATTTACACTGGATATTGGGAGGGGATTCTGGGCAATGAGGGTGATGGGACGCTGTCCTGCACAGGCTGCCCACAGAAGGAACTGCCCCATCCCTGGGGTGTCCAAGGCCACGCTGGACAGGGCTGGGAGCAGCAGGGCTTGGGATGGTGGAAGGTGTCTCTGTCCCTGGCAGGGCGTGCAGTGAGGGGATCCTGGAGATCCCTTCCAACTCAAACCATTTTGTGATTCAGCGTTCATGTCCTGCGGTGCTGTTACAGGCCAAGCTCGCACTGCTTCCGCTGTGCCTGAGCTGGCAGTTTTATATTCCCCCCTTCTCACGGGCATTTCTGTGATCTGACCAAGCAGTGCACAGGTGGGGAGGGTCAGTGATGCAGGGTTTGCCACGAGATGGCTGTTAGCGTTTCCTTTTTATTTAAATCTGTGGCCTGGTCTCGTACATTGAGAATTGAAAAGCGCGTGAACCGGTACATTTTCCTTTTTATGTAAAAGTGCTCTGTTTAATGCAGGAAGTTTTTTAGCTGAATTGCATGTAAATGTATGTCTGTGGCTGCATGCAACATTCTTATAAAAGTTGTTCCATTCACCCATTTATGACACTTCTAGGGATAATCAGCAGTTGCAGTATCAATTCTGCAGCTGGGTACAATCTGTGTGCTAACAACAATTTCTAATTTTAATTTTATATTTTTGTGTTGCCAGGGGAGACCAGATGTCCGCATGGCCTACATTCAGTTTGCTCTCTCCTTTCTCATTGCTGGTGACAACGCAATCTTGGCACAGGTGCTGGAACTAAAAGGTACTTCATAACTGCTTGGTGGGTTTTTGTTTTTAAGGCACAGTCATTTATAGGTGATAATAAATATTACCTAATTAAAAATGTGAACCAGGTAGAGAGCACTAATGAGAAGCAAAATATATATTTTTCATCTTATTATCTGAAAAGCTTTAAACTTCTTTGGTAGTGTAGTAAATAAGCCTCTCCTGCTTGAGAACAATATGTTATCTGCTAAAACTTTGCAAAAATAAAGTCTTTGCTGACACAGGTTAAAAAACTGTAAATCTAATAGAAAACTTTGAGGTCATAGAGTCAATAAACAAAAAAAATTCATGGCTTCCAGCCTTGCTCATAGGACAGTAACAGTGGATATGTTGCATTAATTTTCTTTTGAAAAGGGTGTACTTCAGTTGCCTTTCTGCCCTGTGAATTGTGACCCTTGGAAAAGTTATGAGACAATTCAGGAGGGATCTAGAAATATTGTTTAAAAGAAAGTGCCTAAGCCACTAGCTGGCAGCAGTAATGGCAGGGGACTGAGAACTGGCTGTAATTACTGACTGCTCCTGCTCCTGCTCCCCAGGGCTGCTGGTTTCCTTTAGGTGCTGGCAGGGGTTCAGTTCTGGCTGGCTGGGGATTGCCCACCTCGGCCCAGGCAGTACAGATGGCTTTCATTCCCCTGCAGGAGCCCCAGGCTCTCTGTAAACTGAGGTTGTCTGACTTGGGGAAGCGCTGGTGAGCCCAAATGTGATGGATGTAGTTGGAGATGGAACCTCCAAACCTTTGAGAATCACTCAGTGAAACAATTACAAGTGCTTCAAGGGGAGGAGTATGACATTGCTTGAATTTTAGTGTGGCATTTCAGGGCCCAAAATGCATTTCAAGTTGACAGATGCTGTAGCAGTGTTAACCAGTCAAGATGAGAGTAGGTTTGGCAGCATCACTTGCTCATAACCATAGTAATCATCCTTCGGAACTCTGATTGCTGCCTTTGGTTCATCCTGGAATAAAACAGCAGGATAAATGATGTGACATGGAAGAGGAATGGGGAGGAATTCCCTGAAGTATTTTAGTAAGAAAAGAGCTTTCACATTTTGACTTACCATTTGAAATGTCCTCTTAGATTTCATTCCAGCTATTCTTCGCTCTGAAATAAAGGAAGACAGAGTTTCTACTGTCAATCTTCTGCTTTCCACACTGACAGCTAAGGTATGATACACCCTTGAAACTGTGTTGTCTCATGTTGTCTATTTCCTCGCTGCTGAAGGCAGTTCTGCAGTGATTTCCCCCACAATGTTCAGTTCTCAGGGCTGCTGGCAGCACTGCTGCTGCACTGTGGGACCGATGATATGTGTTGGACGTTGGTAGCTTGGCTGTATTGCTGTCTCAGGGTTGAAAACAGGGAAGCGGGAATTGCTGAAAGATGTGAGAGTTGGTTTAGTGGTGGCTGCCTTTGCTGTGCTCTGTCACCTTCTGAGCATGGCCCTGCCTCTTTCGTGGGCTGCTCTTGTTGCTTGCAGAGCAGCTGCACCTGAGATGTTTTTTATTTATTTAAAAATGTTTTTAGCTCCAGAATCTATGGCTTTTTAATATCTGTTCTGAGCTGCTGTAGCAATGTTGCATAAGCTGTTGCATGAAGAGTTGAGAGAATGAAGGAAAAAATAGTTTGAAATTTAGAATGTAGCCCTAAGAGCCTGCCTCAGACTTGGGCTTTTCACAACTGACCAGTTGAAGCCAAAAATATTCTTTGATTTTGCTATAACACAAAAAAGAAGGGTAATAAAAAAGCTGTCATATAAATGTAAAATAAACCTCCTTGGAACTTTGCGTTTCAAATGAAGCTTTTCCTGTGTGGGAATCATACATCATGACCTGTTGTGTTATTGGTGGATCCCAGCACACTGCATGACTCTTTCAGCTTAGCAAGAAAAATGAGAATTAAAACAATGCCAGCAGTAAAGCACAGCAGAAGAACTTTTGAGAAACTTCCTTCCCTTTCGTTCAAACTTTATTTGTAGCAGGCTTTGCTATGCCTGCACCCAGGTTCCCCTGGTCCTGCTCTGTGGCTGTGATGCTCTAAACATGATCTGTGCTCTTTAACATGAACATCTGTCCTGTCCAGGGTGTGCAGGGTGTGCAGAGGTTGGTGCAGGGTCAGGGTGGAGCAGGAGCAGGTGAGAGAAGCATTGACAGGACAGGCAGAGCCTTTCTTCTGCTGTGTGAGGAGAGCCAGCTCTGTGTGTACTAGAGGAATGAGGTGTGATGCTGTTTTGCCATGGTTTTGTGACAACTTGCCATAGATAGAAGAGTTTGCATTTTTCTCATTTTCAGGTGGTTCATAACAAAAACATCAGCAAGACACAGAAGGTGCGTTTTTTCACTGCAGAGGTGTTGCTTCACATTGCTTCCCTGTACCGCTGGAATGGGATTACTGATGTCAGCCCTGAGGATTTAAAGGTCTGGCCATTTATTTCTTTGTTACTCTCAGTCCTTGTGCTGCCTTGATTTCCCCTCCTCTTGCAGCCCGCAGCTTTTGAAACCGCTCCCAGTCGCTCTGAGCTCGATGTGCTCAAAAAGGGGAATCTACTGAGCCTGTTTAAAAAGACCCCTCAGATTTCTGCTGCTTCTCACTGGGTTTTGGCTACAGAGTTTTCACCTTTGTGTGCGCCCTCTTGTATTCCTCTGCCACATGCTTATGACCCTGCCACTCCCACGCTGATGTACTGTAAACACCCTTTGGAGGAGATCTGTTTCTGGTAGGGATCTGCTCGGAGCTGTGCAAATCCCTGACCCCATTCATAAGCATACATTTCAGTTCTGAGTCATTGTAAGTTCTTGCAGTTCCTGGCAGTCCCTGTAAGTCATATGATTCATGATTTCCCAGCCATATAGTCAAGAGTCTTCTCACCCATAGGCATCTTGAGTTGTTCTGGATTTAGAAAGTTAATGGAATTGTAGAATCACAGAATGGTTTGCGTTGGAGGGGACCTTCAAGTCCTGAATTTTCTCTTTTTCATCTGAACAAAAGCCAAACTTTGTTTTAGTATTTCTCTGAGAGGAGCCATATAAAATGTAGAGTGAGGCTGATACCTGTGATGCCAAATCTCACATGCCTTTTTTACTCCTTTTGGGTCTTACAGGTGGCTCAAGGTTCTGAGGAGGTGGCAGAGCAATGGTGCGAGAACTCGTGCATAGTTTCTTGATGGACCTGTGCTGCTCTCTGAAACATGGCATAACCTTCTATGACCCAAGTCTTGGCACTTCTGGCAAGTGAGTCACTGGGCAGCTGGGATTGTACAGGGGGTCTTTGCTAGAAGCCAAAGAGACCTCACCAGTTATCGTGTCTGCCCTGAAATGTGTGGTGTTAATTCACTGCTTGTCATGCAGAAAATGTGGAGCTGAATTAATTTCTTACTTCTTTGAGCGTAAACTCAGAAATTTGCCAGGAGGGTGAGAGATCTTGCCTTCAATTAATAGTTTTGCCTTCAATTAACAGTTAGAGAAGCTGCAGAGTTCACATCCTATATAAAGTATCAAAATAAGGATTTCTTATTCAAAATAATTTTTTTTTGTCCTCAACAGGGGAGGAAATGTGGTACTGCTGCACTTCCTGCTTGGTTTAAAAACTGCAACAGAAGATGAAATGGTTGCTGATCTCGTGGTGAATATTCTCAAAGTGTGCCCAGATTTATTGAGCAGATACTTCAAGGAGAGCCAGTATTCCTTTGTTCCTAGAGTGAAGTCTGCTTGGATGGACAACGTGAAGTTACTCAAGAAGGTGAGAGTGTGGGTGATGGTAAAAAGCCATGCTCAGGGCAGGAGGCTCTATAAACATTTGCACTAAACTGGTAAAGAAGGAATTGGTGTAAGAAACAGTGGAAAACCTCACATCAGGGACATATTTTTTGAGATGCAGCAACATCGAAGCTCAACTAGAAAACCTTTTGTCCTTTGTGAGTGTTCTGCTGCCTCTTTGTTTAGCCTAAAATGGGCAAGTAGGATCTGGAATCTCTTGAAAAGGGATGGCCTTTAGCAGGGATGCTGGTTGCATACAGGGGGTCCATTTAGTTGAGTAGGAGTCTGGAGGATGCTCTGTAGCATTTTTACATAAAAATTGACATTTAACGTTGCCATTACTTCTGTCAAGTCAAAATCCTTCTGTGAAATGCTCCCCAGAAGAAGCTGTCATCTCCAGAACTGTATCAATGGGCTTAAAGTTTTGTTTCTTTTCTTTCAGATCTTCGAGGCTCAACCAGAGATCTCCAATGCTTTTAAGAGTTCAGAATTTATTCCTCTTCCCAGATTGCTCTCTGTGGTGATGGTAACAACAGTCCCTGCAGTGTGCAGTAGAACAATGTTCAGCCAAGGGCTAAATGTAAGAGCGGTCTATTTCAGTGACTTTTAAGAGCAGTCTGTGGTATTTCAGTGACTCTTCTGTCCTAGTTTGTACTGTTTCATTTTAGTGTCTGATCATTCAAGACATTTCTTAAGTTGGTTAATTACTTGTGGTTTATGTTGTCTGCCTCAGCATAAATCTGGCTCGGTGAAGCACTGGAAAATGAATTAAAATCACTGATACTGATTCCAGGTGCCTTTCACAAGCACCAGTTCTGCCTCTGTCCGCTGGTGTTTTAGGCTGGGAATCTGAAAACCTATGGATTTTTTACTGCTAGCTAAGATCTAGAAAATAAGTAATTCAGTGACCAATTTTAGCACACTTTCAGAGTATGGATTCTGTGCATAGCACAACAGGAATCACTGAAATGTCATTAATTCACTTCCTTCTTTTAGCTGCCCAGCACAGAGGTGAAGCAAAGCATCCTATCCCTGGTGTCCATGGTGCTGAGAAGAGCCCTGAGGAACATTCAGCACTGCTTGTCTGAGGAAACCTGGCAGAGGTCACAGATGTACACACTGGCAGCAGTGCAGGAGTTTGTGCAGCTCTACAGAGAAGCTGTCAGCAAGGTAGGAAGAAAGAGACAATTGCAGCAGACAGCTGCTCTCCCTGTACTTTGTCCTGGAGTGGTGCAGCTGAGGGGCCAGGGGATGGTACCTGGGGAGGCTCTGGGTTAAATGGTGAGGGAGGAGCCTGCACTTCCTGACGTGTCTGTCTGATGGGAACGCAGATGCAGTTCTGTGGGGAGACAGAGCTGCAGCATGAATGGCTGTGGTGCTGCAAATGATTGCCAGGAGCAGGAAGCAAGGTCTCTTCCTGCTTCAAGTCAATGTAGCCAGCAGAGGTTACTCACAAGTAACTGGACAAGAGAGCACTTGAGTTGAAAATATGCCATGAGGAAGAAGAACCGAACAAATTTTTCGCAGGAAGCCTTTTCAATAAAATGTTCTTTCCAGTACTTAATTTAGGCACAAGTGGAAGTGCAGTGCTTGATTTGAGGTCATTCTCTGATTGCACACAAGGTCAATTCCAACCTTTGTGAAGAGCTGCAGATCTTCCTGTTGGGTGTTTGGGGATGTATTTATCACAGGAGCTCCACAAAGCAATTTACCCTGTTTGTTTTTAGGTTTTACCAGACATGACCAGCATTGTGTCTGTCTGGCACTGAGAGCTGTTGCAATTTTCCCTGCTTGCTTTTAGGTTTTGCCAGACATGACCAGCATAGTGGCTGTCTGGCAGTCCCTTCTGAAGCAAGAGAGAGAACACAACAACGGCCCAGCAGAGAAAAAGGGAGGTGATGTCTCCACTGTGAAGGCAATGACCGAGACAGAAGTTGCTGAGCAGCATGGTAGGCAAAGCAGGTGGAGTTACAGCTTCTTATCTCTGTGGGAATGAGTGGTGTGAAACCCTGATCCCACCCTTAACTTCAGCAGAATCTCACTTGTATTTACTGCTCACCTGTTCTTTGTTCAGTTCTTCAGGCTGTTAGAATTGCCTGAGAGCACAGTTCAGCACAGAGGCTGCCCCTGCTGCTAGAAGGTTGAACAGTTTGACTTGGCTGTCCCAGGATCACAGAGTGGCTGGGGTTGGAAGGGATCTCTGTAAATCATCTTGGCCGATTCCTCTGCCTAAACCCGGGTACCCAGGTCCACATTCACACAGCTTCTGAGCATCTCCAAGGATGGGGACTCCAGAACCCCTTAGGGCAGCCTGTGTGGGTGCTCAAGTCAGAAAGTGTTTCCTGATGCTCAGAGTGTTCCTGTGGTTCACTTTGTGCCCAGTGCCTCTGCTCCTGCCCCCAGGTGCTCCTGGGAGGAGCTTGGCACCATCATCTTTGCACTCTCAGCTGCTCATATGCATTAATAAAATGCCCCTGAGCCTTCTCTTCAGTCTGAGCAGTCCCAGCTCCCCCAGCCATTCCTCACAGGAGAGATGTTCCAGTCCCTTCACCATTTTTGGGAGCCTAAGCTGGACTCTCCCCAGTGTCTCCATTTTCTGGGGAGTCCAGACCTGAACACAAAGCTCCTGGTTTGGGCTCCCCGGTGCTGAGAGGAAGGGAAGGAGCAGCTCCCAGACAGGGGCACCAAGGGCTGTGCCGGCAGAAGTTGCTGCGCTCTGAGCTGTCCCTTGTGTTTCTGAGAACAGCACCCAGCTGCTTTCAGGCTGGGCTGGGAGGGAGGATGCTGGGGGAGCTTTGTGATTTGGGGTCACTTCCCTGAAAATCTGGAAAAGCAAAATGGCACCTTGTGCTGGTGTCTTTGCCTTTTCCATTTCAAGCAGCCTCAGTTCACCTCCTGTCACAGGAGCTGCCGCACGGGAAGCGGCGCAGCGATGGATCTGAGCTGTCTAGAACATTCCTGCTCCCCTTGCCTCTCCCTCACACCAACATCTCTTGTGCATGCACGGAGTGCCCCGACAGGCTCAGGCAATGCACCAAAAGTGCACTGGAATATGGTCCCCTGGAGGTGATGGGCCAGCTGCTGGTGAGGATCTGCCTTTAAAATGTGGTTTTCTTTTTTTCTTTTTCTTTTTTTGTTTGGTTTTGTTTTTCAGGTTTCTGGAGAACAAGGTGATACATAGAATTACTTCCTTAGTCCACACGCTGTGGCTAACAAATTTAGGAGACAAGAGACAAAACAAGAATCCATCCCAGGAGAACAGGAAACTTCTTCCTATTCAGCTTGTAAATGAATTTCTGTGTGTTTTGGTGGCGTTAATCAAACATATTCGGTAAGTGCTTTGCTTTGTTTTGTGTTTAGCTGGTTTGCATTTCATCCTCTGCCCAGTTGGAACTTTATTAAGGCCAGGAGGATTTCTGTATCTCTGCTAGATGGATGGCTTTTTTCACCTTCAGTTTGTGTGTTGAGTAGTGAATTTGGATGAGACTTCTTTGACAGGAGGATTTAAGTGTTTGAATGCAGTAAAGTAAAATGTGCTGCACAGTTGCTGTTGAGTCCTTTGTCCTTAACTCCTGGCCCTTCTGACAGCAGGGATTAGAGCTGTGCTGATGAATTAGCATGCATGGCACTTGTGTTTCCTTTTGCCAGGACTAACATGGACCTGGCCGAGCTGACTGAGCTGTTCAGCACCCTGAGCTCCGTGCTGGAATACCGTGCTGGCGTTGTGGAGGCTTTCAGGGACATGAGGCGATTGACGGTCAATGCCAGCGTCCTCTCCAGCAGGGAGCTGCTGCTGCTGCTGCACAGGTGGAGCCTTGTCAGCGCAGACCTGCAGCTGCAGCAGGACCTGCAGGCCCTGGCCCAGAAGTACCAACACAAAGAATTGCTCAGTAAGTGCTGAAATGCCTCAAGGAAGGTTTGTTTTGTTGGGGCTGTTACAGAGCAGCAGCTCAGGTGAGGCAGACTTCTCTGGCAGTAGGGCCAATGCCTTCTGTCAGACTGATGGACCCTGAGGGAAGAGGAAAGGACATGGAAGGGCATTTTTCACATCTTCCTTGTGGTGGTTTTGAGCCTTACCACAATTTGGAAGCTTTGGAGAAACACGGTTTATGAAGGGAGAGAGCTTTAAAGTGAAACTTAGTGGCAAATCAGGCTTTGAGTTAGGCTTTGAAAAAGGGTATTCTTTAATGAAATCTTAAGAGAAAAAGCAGTGCCTGGAGGCTTTGTGCTCAAAGGCGTGAATCCTTCTGAGCGTGGATGGGGGTCTGAAAGTGATGTGTAAATAAAACCAATAAATAAATAGAGCAAGAGAAAGGTAATAGTTGGCATCTCTTGTTGTCACCAGTTTTGAAGAAAGGAAAAAAAGCCAGGACTTGTAACGACTGAATCCACACAGGAGAGCACCTCACTTGCAGCATTTTGTGCTAGGAAAATCCTTTGGAGTGTCTGATGTTTGTTTTTTTGGTGGTTATGTTACAGAAAATATCAAAGACAAGAGCAAAGCTCAAGCCTCATGTCCTGTGTATGGTCACACTGGGAAAAGGAGCGAGGTGGGAGCAGATGACGCTGCTGCAGACGTGGGAGTGTCTGAGCTGGGGAAATGCAGAGAGCACCTGAATTCCATCCTTGCCCCTTGGGAGCCTGGTTTGCCAGCACCGCCCTGCGCACAGGGAGGGGACGCCCCCAGGGCCGGTGAGGCTGGGGGCGAGGCAGCGGCTGTCACCTGTGCCTCCATTGCCGTTGTCACCAAGCTGCCGGTGAGCTCCCTGGCTGGGCAGAGCCCCCTCGGGGAGCAGGACGTGTCCCCAGCGCTGAGGTGGCTGCAGAGCCGTGTCCTGCCACAGCCAGAGGCCGTGCAGGAGGTGCTCGGGGATGGGACACTGAGGAACGGCCTCTTCCAGCTGCACAGCCGGCTCTGCCAGGCCAGCAGCTCCTCAGGCGGGCTCTGCCGGCAGCTCCGTGGGCTCAGCTCCATCATGCTGCAGCTCATGGAGCAGCAGGGCCCGCCCAGCCCCTTCCACGGGCCGGTGACATCTCTGTGCCCATCGGCAGCGCTGGACGAGGATGCGCACGAGACGGGTGAGTTGTCTTGTTCTTATCGCTCGTGTTAGGAGGCGGTGGTGGGAGAAACGAGGAGATTCCAGGGCTGCTGTAATCCATGGAATCGGCTCTCCCGTGTCCAGCCAGGCTCGTGGCTGTCCAGAGCAGGAGCTGTGTCTGGTGGGATGGGGCAGGGGTGGGCAGCACAGAGCGGGGTCACACTGGGAGCTTTTCTGGCACTGCAACACTCCCACTCCCTCTGAGAAACTTCCTTTCAGGGACTAAAATGGAACAAAAGGTTTAAAAGAAATAGAATTCCAAGAGGGAACATAGTCTGCAAAAACCCCAACTCCACGTGGGCCTGGATGCTGATCCCCGCTGCTGGTCAGTGGGAGCATCTGCCAGGGCAGATTTCAAACTGCTGTATTGAACAGGAAACTGCTTTGTTCATTCCTGGGAGCTGGGAGTGTGTCTGTGCCTTTGCACGGGCAGAGCCACTCCAGATTTTCCAGCTAGGAAAGAGCTGGGGAACTCTTTTAAAACACAGTCCTGGAGGCCCCGAGCAGCTTGGCTTGGGAATGCTGTGGGGAAATAGAGCAATGTCTGCTCTGACTTGTCTCCCCTTCCTCCCACAGCTGTTTCTGTGTTCCTGACTTCCATTTACATCGGGGACACGTGGCTGGGAGCACAGCAGCCGGATCTGTTACTCACCCACGCCAGACTGGTCTGCACTGGCGCAGATTGTGAATTACAGGGTGACCCGGACGCTCGGAAACAAGGGGAAGAAACTCTTGTGTCTCTTTGCAAAAAGATTGGGCTCCATCAGGGCAATAATTCAGGGGACTGACATTGATCTGTAACGTTCTTCTGTGCTCCGTCCTCATCACCGTGAGCCCTGCAAGCCTCCTGAGCTGTTCTCATACAGACCTGCCTTGGTTGGGCACAGAAATCAGGATTTTATTCCTGTGTGCAAACTCAGGGGGAAGATTTTATTCACCATCTCTCAGAGGGACATTCAAGCTCCAGTTTCCCTTTCCTTGAACAGTTTGAGAGACAGTACTACTTATGTAATTTTTATTACAGGCATTTTTATCTTTTTGAAGAAGCAGACTGATTGTGCACGTGTGTGCCCTTGGTATCCATCCTCTCTTTGATACAGGACAGGACAAAAAGGCTGCAGAGCTTCCCACAACGGGGTGTGAGTGCAAAGAACGAGGAGACAGAGGAAGACTGGACTCAGGAATCAGGATGGTCTTCTGGGGTTGAAAAAGCTTGAATGGCTTTTAAAGACATTGATATCAGATTTGGTTTATTTTTATTACCAGCACCGCGGGCCGGGCTCGGGGCGCAGCCGGGGCTCTGTGAGGCTTCCCCGCCCGTCCCTCTCTCTCCCCCTCCCTCCTTCTCCCCGTGTTCGCCTTCTCTCGCCCCCTTTCCCCCATTCCCTCTCCCCCCACAAGCCCGGCTCCTTCCTGTCCTGCCCCTACCCCGCTACTCCCTTCTGCTCCCCCTCTCTCCCTCCTGTGTCCGCCCTCCCTGTACCCCCCCTCCCGGGCTTTCCCTTCCCGTCCCGCTTTCCCCCGCAGCCCGCCCTCCCTCCCTGAATAATATAAAAATTAAAAATATATGAAGAAATATGGTGTAGCAGTAGATATGGTACATAATATAAAAATAATTTATCTATATTATTTGAATATTATACATATGATATATATAATTTCTAATATAATGCATGAATATAAACTATATATATAAATGTGAATATAGTTATGGAAGCTATAAATATGAAAATATTTCAATATAGTTTAAAAGAAGAGGGTTTTTTGTATTTTATTAGTTAGAGATGGGATTTTTATTATAAACAATAATAAATTATTATAAAAATGTAATTTTAAATATCGAAATACGCAATCAATATATAAGGATATTTATGAAAACACAAAAGATCAATAAATATAAATAACAGGAATAGACATAATATATTATATAAATTACATAATACATCAATGTCCACTATAAATATGCATGTGCATCTAAATACGAAAAATAGAAAGATAAAATTTCTTTCAATCTGGTTTTCAAGAAGGGGGGCTTGTTTTGTTCTGGTTGGCTAAGAGGCGGGTTTTTGGCACTTATTTCAGAGGAGTTTTTGGCGGGGACGGCGCCTGTTCTTTCGGGCCGCGTTCCCCGGCCGCAGCCGCGCGGCGCCCCCGGCGGGGGTGGGCGGCAGTGCTGCCGCCTTGTGGGCAGAGCGCGGTACTGCAGCCCCGCGCCGAGAGGCCGCCATGTTGAGTGTGGCGTGTCGCGAGTGTCGCGGACTCGCGTGACCTTCTCGAAATGGCGGCGAAAAGGGCGCGAAAATCGAGGTCCCCGGTGGGTGTTTATCCGGACCGCCTGCGCGGCACACCGACGCCGGCGCGGCTTCGCGGGATTTTCTCTGGCGTTTCAAGTGTACCCGACACGGGCTGTGGGCTCAGCGGCGCCGCGGGCGTGCGTAATTTGGCGGGTTTCTGACCGGCACCGGGGAAAACGGCTCTCTGTGCCGGGGTCCTCTTTTGGCCGCTTTCCGGCCCTCAGCGAGCCGAGCCGGCCCGAATTGTTCCGAAAAGAGCCGAAGAGCCGAGGGCAGCCGAAAAGAGCCGACTGCAGCCGAAGAGCCGAGCGCAGCCGAATAAAGCCGACTTTACACCAAGAGCCGAGGGCAGCCGAAAAGAGCCGACTGCAGCCGAAGAGCCGAGGGCAGCCGAATGAAGCCGACTTTACACGAAGAGCCCATCATAGCCGAGTGTAGCCGGTGGCCGAGCGGAGCCGACATGAGCCGCCTTTAGACAAAGAGCCCAACAGGACCGAGTTTAGCCGAACCGCGCCGAGTCCATATTGTTTATGGTTACGTTTCTCTTTAGGCTTTGTGTTTATTTCTAGGTGGTATTTTTATTCTGATAGATAGATTGAGGCACTATGGGTTTATTCCATTAGGAATAATTTTTTGTTGTAAATTTAGGTTTATTTGGTTGGGGTTTTTTTGTTTTTTTTGGTTTTTTGTTTGTTTGTTTGTTTGTTTTGTTTTGTTTTGTTTTGTTCTGTTTGTTTTTTTTTTTTTTGTCTATTGATGTATTTGGTTCCTGTTTATGAGTTTTATTTTTGGGAACATGGGTATTTATATGGTGGAACTTTTAAAGTATTTTTTTATGTGGGTAGTTATTTTCTTATTTTTTAGTGGTTTAGATTTTTTTTCTATTTCGTTAATTAGTTCGGGTTTTAAAGTGATTTTACAGAGTATCGGTTATTCTTTGAGTTAGTGTCGAGGTAGAATTTTGGTTATTTTGTTTAGTAACGTTCAGGGTCCGTGGCAGTGTTTGGAGTTTCATAAGTTGGTTTGATTTTTTTTAGTAGTTTTTGCGATTTGCTGTGCGTGTTTCTATGGGGTTTTCTTTTATTTTCGTTCCATTTTTCTGACGTGATGAGAATTGTTACCTCAAAGACTGTTGTGTATTTTTTTCGCCGGCAATCGTTTGGCTGGAGGAGGAATCCTGATGTTTTTGGAAGATATTGGTGGGAATTTGGTGCTGTTTGTTTTGTCATTTTATTCAGGAATTGGATTTTAAATGTAAAATTATAAGTATATGTAAACAAAACAAATATGCGTGTAGAAATGGGAATAAACAACTTTTTAAATATATTCCGTCTATTTTTAAAATTTAACATGTAACAGGAGTCATTACATATTACAATAAGATATTCTATTTTTAATAGAGTATTGTGTATATTTATAGATATATAAAGAGACAATTATAAACACAACCCAAACAAATGATAAATATATGAATGTATTGCAAATCTATGCAGATATATAAAAATAATTAAATAATTGTAAATATAAAATAACATAAATCGATACAATACATAGTACATGTAATACTGTATATATCTATTATAATATATTGTAGGAAATAGATATAAAATAGATATGAATATAGTACATCCATATGGTATAATGTATACCAAAGTATAGATATGATAAATACAAATCTAAAAATAGTTTTCAAGTAGTTTAAAATAAAGGATGGTTTGGGTTTTTTGGCAAAAGCAGGGGTTTTAGTATAAAATAATAAATACAAATAATAGAAAGCTAGAAATCTGAGTATAGGAATGTAGCATCGAAATATGCAATATCGAAATATGCAATCAATATATAAGGATATTTATGAAAACACAAAAGATCAATAAATATAAATGATAGGAATTGACATATTATATAAATTCCATAACAGAGCAATGTCCACTAAAAATATGCATGTGCATCTAAATAGGAAAAATAGAAAGATAAAATTTCTTTCAATATGGTCTGCAAGAAGGGGGGCTTGTTTTGTTCTGGTTGGCTAAGAGGCGGGTTTTTGGCGCTTATTTCAGAGGAGTTTTTGGCGGGGACGGCGCCTGTTCTTTTGGGCCGCGTTCCCCGGCCGCAGCCGCGCGGCGCCCCCGGCGGGGGGTGGGCGGCAGTGCTGCCGCCTTGTGGGCAGAGCGCGGTACTGCAGCCCCGCGCCGAGAGGCCGCCATGTTGAGTGTGGCGTGTCGCGAGTGTCGCGGACTCGCGTGACCTTCTCCCAATGGCGGCGAAATTGGAGGCCCCCGGGTGGGTGTTTATCCGGACCGCCTGCGCGGCACACCGACGCCGGCGCGGCTTCGCGGGATTTTCTCTGGCGTTTCAAGTGTACCCGACACGGGCTGTGGGCTCAGCGGCGCCGCGGGCGTGCGTAATTTGGCGGGTTTCTGACAGGCACCTGGGTCAATCGGCTCTCTCTGCCGGGGTCCTCTTTTGGCCGCTTCCCCGCCCTCAGCGAGCCGAGCCGGCCCGAATTGTTCCGAAAAGAGCCGAAGAGCCGAGTGCAGCCGAAAAGAGCCGACTGGAGCCGAAGAGCCGACTGGAGCCGAAAAGAGCCGACTGGAGCCGAAGAGCCGAGGGCAGCCGAAAAGAGCCGACTTTACACGAAGAGCCGACTGGAGCCGAAAAGAGCCGACAGGAGCCGAAGAGCCGAGGGCAGCCGAAAAGAGCCGAAAGAGACCAATTTCCACGAAAATCCCAACTGAAACGACTTTAGACCAAGAGCCGAACCAAGCCCAGGGAATAAATAGTTTTTTTTAAATCATTTTAGTTTTGGGGATTTTTTTTACTCCCAGGTAGCCTGAAAGTTTTATTGCTGCTTTTTTATTCTAAAGCTAGAAAGGAAAACCAAGATTAGAAATATAGGGAAAGGAAAAGGAAAGGAAAGGAGGTGAGAGTGAAAAAGGAAGAGGGAGGGTGGAAAAGGGGGTGAAAAAAAGAAAAACTCGTTGGAGTGGAAAAGAAAGGACACTGGGGAGGAGCGGTGCTGCCTCAGGCCCTTCCCCGCCCAGGAGCGAAGGACCCGTTTGATGCCCCGGCGGGACCGCAGCTCCCGGCGGCGGCGGAGGGAGCGGTGGCTGTCAGCCCGAGACTACAGCTCCCGGCAGGCCCCGCTGCCGGCGCGGCGTCTGACGCAACGGCCGACGCGCCATATCATTGGCTGGCGGCCCGAGGCGGGCAGCTCCCGGCGCCTCTCCCGCGCGGGACGGAGCCGCGGCGGCGACGCTGCCGCCGGAGGGGCGCAGCCTCCGTCCGGCCGCCCGCACGGAGCTGAGCGGCGCAGAAGGGGCGTCCGCCCGGTTCCTCGGCCTCGCTCGGCGCTACCGATGGCGGAGGGGGCTCCGCTCGGGCGGCGCCGGGCGCTCCCGCGGTCCCTGTGGGGCGGCTGCCCTCGGGCTGGCGGGGGCGCAGGAGCCCCCGGGCTGCAGCCGTCTCCCTCGGGCCGCTGCCGCTGCTGCGGGCGGGGCCGGGCGAGCGGCTGCGGAGGCGGTCTCTGCCTTGTTTCTGTGCAGCCGTGCGGGTGGGAACCGGGGCTCTGCTCTGGAGGGGGCTGAGCCCTTGCCAAGGGAGCTCACCCTTGGTGTTACCCCTGGCGGAGGAGAGGGGTGTCGTGCACAGCCAGAACGGCATCAACGCTGCACCAAAGGGGCTGGGGGGGATTCTGCCCCTCTCCCCAGCTCAGGTGAGACCCCACCTGCAGAGCTGCCCCAGCACAAGAAATCTGTGGAGCTGTTGGAACAAGTGCAGAGGAGGCCCTGGAGCTGCTGCAGGGCTGGAGCCAGGCTGGCAGAGCTGGGGCTGCTCACCCGGAGAGGAGAAGCTCCAGGGAGAGCTCAGAGCCCCTGCCAGGGCCTGAAGGGGCTCCAGGAGAGCTGCAGAGGGACTGGGGACAAGGATGGAGGGACAGGAGCCCGGGAATGGCTCCCAGTGCCAGAGGGCAGGCATGGATGGGATCTTGGCCATGAGGAATTGTTCCTGGCAGGGTGGGCAGGGAGGCCGTGGCTGAGCTGGGAGAGCACAGGGGGCCCTGGTGTCCCTGGGCTGGCAGAGATGGATGAGCACAGCAGGGATGAAGGTGAAAGCTCTCCAGCCTTGGCCGGTGACGTGAGCGGGCGTTTGTTTTTGTTACCTTTTGTGAGCATGCCAGAGGCCCTAGGGTGCCAATAAATGGCAATATTAGTGCTCCTTCTGAGTGCTGCTTCCCTCTGCTTGCTTGTGACTAATCCTGAATCTCTGCCCAGCCTGCTGAGCTGAATTTTCCTGATCAGAAAAGGAGGAGCAGTGGGTCAAGAGACCCTCCAGCCAAACACTGACAGGAAAAGCTTCACCTCTGTGCAGTTACAAACGTTCTGTGTCACTGCTGGATGGCTCGAGGCAGTGAGCGTTTCCCACAGGTTACTTTTTCACACCGGTATCTTCTTGCTTTATCTCTGATTATTCTTGCTTTATCCCTGGTTGTACTCCCTTGGCTGGTGGGTGTTGATCCAGAGCAGGACATGCACAGCAGAACAAGGAAAAGGAACATCACAAAGGCGGCGAGGCCGACCCCGAAGGCGATGACGATGGAGTCTGTGGGCACAGCAGAGGTTCTGTCATTTTGCACGGCACAAACAGAGCACAGCGAGGTGATTTACCCTCCCTGCTGCAGGGATGCCATCTGACTCATTTCTCCTTTCAGAGACAGGGCTCTAAGTGCCAATTTGTCAGAGGTCTTGGGAGCCTCCTGACAGTGGGGATGAGGGAGGGAAAAGCCTCTGGTGTGTTCTGGTGCCCAGAGCTGTGCAGATAACTGAACGTGGCTCCTGTTACACGAGCACAGGGCAGGAAGCCTGAGTGGTCACTGCCTAATCCTGCAGGGTCTTTAGGGAGAGGCCCTCAGGGAGGGAATCCCAGCCACAGGGGAAAGGTTCATTCCTGGTTTTTGGGTTTTGCTGGGCCAGCCACATGCCAGAGACTTGCATCTAGCTTAGCTCAGCAGTTTGGGGTTTCCCTAGTGGAATCTGAGGGTAATCATCTGCCCTAACTTTAAAATTAAGGGAATTAGGTGAGCTGCTCCTGGTCCCAGCAGCACCAAATGTTGCTCTGCAGCATTAGAGAGCAAGATTTTCTGGATGGAGGGATTTGGATATTCACACCACTTTCTTGAAGGTGTGGTGCTCTAAGCTTGGAGGCAATAAACCTTGGCTGATCTGAATGCACAGAAAAGCTTTTCTAGGCTAAGTTTCTGCTCCTTTTTCCTACTGCTGTCCAAGCAAGTGAAGGACAGGCAGCTCCTAACACAGAATTCAACCTTCACCATCAGAAAGGCAGTCTCTTGCATTGTTAGTGAGAGAGACATGAAGGTGTTCTGAAAGGCCATCACATTTTCCTGGGCTATATAATAATTGCTCTGGAATAACCTTGGGAAAAAACAAATTTAGTCTCTGAATCCACATCCAAACAGTTTCAGCCATCCTCAGGGATGGGAGGGAAGGTCAAAGAGTATGTTTGCAGCTTGTTGGGAATTGTACATTTCCTTTACTAAAAGTCTGAATGCTTGCCAGTTGCAATGTCAGCCTTGTCCCAGGATGAAAACAGTGCTTTTATGAAAACCTCTTCAGTGAACTTTGATGGCAGTAGCACACGGGGAACTAGCACCCCACACTACAGATTCACAAGTAATCACATTTCCCCTTAGCAAATGACAAAAAAAAAAAAAAAAAATATCTGTCCTTGTAAACAAGAATTAGTGTCAGCAGTCTCATAGCTTCAGATACTGTACGGTAAAGCCCAGAGTGTTTGTTAGTATTTATCCAGCCTGAAGGCAAACAGTCAGGCACACAAACCAGGCACTGGAAGGGAAGGGAAGGGAAGGGAAGGGAAGGGAAGGGAAGGGAAGGGAAGGGAAGGGAAGGGAAGGTGCCCCTTGCCCTGCAGCCTCCATGGAGGAGGGCATGGTGCTGCCTGCTCTGCCAGGAGCAGATGGTTTATCTGAGGAACAAGAGGATTGCCAGTGTGCCCACAGCGGGAGGGTGAGGTGGCTGGGGGAGCAGAGGGAGCTGCTCTCTCCTGCAGGCTCCAGGGCTGTGCCACTTGGATTGCCTGGGCCCTGGGCTCACTGAGGATCTGCTCCTGCTCTCTCCTGCAGGCTCCAGGGCTGTGCCACTTGGATTGCCTGGGCCCTGGGCTCACTGAGGATCTGCTCCTGCTCTCTCCTGCAGGCTCCAGGGCTGTGCCCCTTTGATTGCCTGGGCCCTGGGCTCTCTGAGGATCTGCTCCTGCTCTCTCCTGCAGGCTCCAGGGCTGTGCCACTTGGATTGCCTGGGCCCTGGGCTCACTGAGGATCTGCTCCCATCCCCACCTTTGGCCACTGCCCCACAAACGCTCCGTCCTGGGGCCACTGTGCTGGTGGCCTTGGGAAGTCTGGGTGCCCTGCCCTGGATTCACAGCAGATGAGGTGGAAAAAGAAGGGTCACTGGCTCCAGGGCCAAATATTGACTGAGATAAAATCAATCTCCCCCTGAAAGTAGAGAAAACATTGTGTTCTTTGGAACAGGTCCGGTATGTTTGATTGAGCGTTTCTTTGTGAAAAAGGTCGGTGTGTGTTGGCATCAAAGGCACAAAGAGATGAGGGGAATTAGCCCAGCTCCTTTTGAACCCAAAAGCAGAGCTGGCCTAGCTTCACCCTCATCAGAAACCTGAGTTTGGGCTGGGCAGCTGAGAAATATCCGTGGGCAGGGGCAGCCTAGTTTACTCTTCCTTTGCCCAGGGACATTTGGAGAAGCCCAAAGCTATCAAGTGTTCCACACCACTGGGACCGAAATGAAGAGTGTGGATTTATAGAATTCCCTGTCAGAGCTATTCTGGCTTCATCTTTTAAAAACACTTTTAATGGATTTCATGGAATTCACTGAAGCTAAATGAATTGGCTCTAGGGCTCAGGTGAAGCTCAAACCAAAATTTCCTGGGTTTAAATTCTGCAGTGAGTTGGGTTTTGATTATTTATTTTCCTGCTTTTGTTTGGTGTTCTTAATTTGTTTAGTGGTTTTTTGTTTGTTTGTTTGTTTTGTTTGTTTGTTTATTTGGTTTGGTTTTTAACTGGAATAATGTATTTTCATCTTTTACCAATCTATAAAAAGCTTTCCTATTGCTAAATTTTACCATCACCTTTTGTGCATGTGTGTGTGCATGCTTTTAAATAGCCTATTAGATCATGGGCCAATTAAGATTTTCTGTTATTTTTGCACAAAATTGAGCGAGATGCGCAACACTACAAATAGAAAGCAAGACCGTGGCTTTGTATCTGGGTTTAGATTCATTTTTATGAGACAAATTCAGTCCCAACAAGTTTCAGGGACCAGCCATGTAACAGAGGAAAAGAAGTGCAGAGATTCAGGTCTCTGTTTCACATTAAAAGAATAAAAAAAACACCCTAGGAGGCAAAACTGAGAGCACATAAAGCCAATAATCCTGGCAGCAGCTTCTCTAGGTATAGGAATGTAAATATTGTGAGCAAAGGACAGGCAAAGTATATTCACTGCTTGACTGGTACTTTTACTCCAAACAGTGAAAACTCCCAAGCAGGGATTTGTGGAATTGTTTCCCTGGGTGTTTTCATTAGAATTTGTAAGCCACTGTTCTCCCACTGGTACTTGGAGGAGGAAGGATAACAGTACCAAGAGGATGCACTCTCTGTTCCTCCTGGGCTGCTGACATGGAAAAATGTCTATTTTCATCTTCTTGGAATATAAAAATGCCTGAAAGGTGGCAGACTTCTCTGCTTCTTTCAGGGCTGGGGGGGCAGAACAAGTGGGACTCAAAAGTCATTACAAGATCAGTTTACTCTGCTTTTCAATGGACATAAGGCTGATGAGATTGTAGGAGCCAGGGGAATTCACGCGGCTGGGACGGATGGAGACGAGATTTCTTTGAAGCTAAGTTGTAAAACTTGCAGTTTATTGCATAGGGCGTGGGTTACCGGGCCAGCTGCGGGCTGCACACTGCAGCCAGGAGCCAGCCCGATAGAAAGAGAGATAAAGGGCAAGAGAGCAAGAGAGCAAAAGCAAGGAAAAGAGAGCAAAAAAAAAGAGACCGAAGTTCCCGTTACAATATAATAAAAATCTTCTGTGTTGAATATGCAAATTCTAATTAACCAATCTATCACAGCATGCATATCTTATAACATCTCCATACAACCTATAGGAATCAATACATTAGCATACTATGTTTACATTTTAAACCCTAAATCTTACTCTGGGGCCTTTCTGGCCAGGGTCTGCTCTGACCCTTGGATTGCAGACTTTCAGAGTGTCTTGTTTCATCCAGGGGGGTTTGCATTCTGCTGGCCACACTATTGTTTTCTTGTTGTTCAGTATCTAAGGGATCTCAAAGGTTGCTTTCATTTCAATCTCGCTTATAGTTTCTGTATTTTCAAAATCTTTTGCCAGGCAGTCATATTTATAGGGTTTCCCTGATTCATCCTTCCCAACATCTCCCCCGTCTCGATGAACAATTAAAATATTAGACACTGTCTTATTTGTAATTTTTTGCACACACTGGAGTATGCAGGGTACAGCTACTAAAACTACAATTATTACTACTAGAATAATCAAGCCTATTTTACAGAGTTCCTTTAGCCAAGGTGCAAAGCTCCATTCCTCAAACAAACTATCCAGCCAAGATGGGTCATTTACTGTAATTTGATTAGTCAAATCCTTCAGGTTTTGTAGCTGTTTATGAATGGAAACAGAGTGATCAGATAAGTTCATACAACATAATCCTTCAAAATCTTCACAGCCATGCCCATGTGCTAGTAAAAGAAAATCAATGGCAGCTCTGTTTTGTAAAGTGGCATGTCTAACCGCTTCTTCATCGGTCAGCAAATCACTGATTGCAGTGGAGGTGGCATTTACCTTGTTGCTTAGAATTGAGATGCAAGGCAGCTAGGATCTCAGTAAGTTTTTGGTCTTGTGCTTCTGCTTGTGCTGTTTGCGCTGTAAGAGCCCCTTCAATTTTTTCTCCTAGAGTTTTTCCAAGTTCATTTGCCTGGATAACTGCCACCTGCTGTGGACTCCCAATTTTGTTACAGGCATCAATCATTTCAGGCACTGTGGGTTTTTCTTTTCCTAGGGCTTTGATGACCCTTTTACATTCTGCATTAGCATTATTTTCAATAATGTCCCTTATCATTATTGGACGAGCTATATCATCACCACACTGTCTTTCTGCTGCCTGGATCACCCGGTCCACAAATGTGGTAAATGGTTCTGATGGCTCTTGGCTAATCAGATTGTATGCTTTTTCAAAACTTCCTGCGGGCTGAATTTGCAAAAAGGCTCTGCGAGCCATCTTTTTAATGTCATCCAGCGCTGTTCTGGGTAGATTCACTTGATTATCATTCTGATCATCAGGAGGGTCACCAGTCAACTTAGACATGGTAAGGGTACGAAGATCTACATCAGTACTTTGTCTAGAAGTGGCTAGGATCCCTGTAAGCAGTCTTTTCCATTTGAGTTCCCACAGCATATATTGTGAGTCTGTGAGAATTACGCTAGCAAGATTTTTACAGTCATTTGGTGTAAGTGTGTGTCCTTCCAGGGTACTTTTCAGCAGTTGCTTAAAATATGGAGAGCAGATACCACTGTCCCTTATTGCTTTTCTTAGTTCCTTAATTTCATGAGGTGGGATAGCCGCCCATGTTCTGGGACTGCCTGCTTGCTGGCTAAATATCACAGGCATTGCTAGAGGATCCAAACTTTCTTCTTTGCAAATCTGGCGTTTAACTTCTTGCCAGTCTGTTAATTGAAAATGATCAAAAGAATTTTGTGAGTTTTCTAATTTTTGGATTAATGCTGGCGAATTTTCAGGGTTTAATAACTGACTCGTGTTATTATTCCTCGGGATGTTTTAAACTGAGGCGGGCGCCCTGTGGCCGAGGGACACGGTGGCCAGGTGCCAGCTGGATCACAGGCCCTTCCCTCAGAGCAGTGCTCTGTCCTGGGAGCTCCTGAGCACGGCCGGGCTGGAAAACATTCCCGAATGTGTCTGATGGGAAGGGCCGGCTCTGCAGGGGCCGCACCAGCAGCGGCCGAGGGCCTCTTCAGCCTGGAGGGGGCCGAGGTCAGGGCTCACCGGGGCTGCGGCTCCTCCTGAGGGGCAGCTCCGGGCTCTGCTCCCCGTGACCAGGGACAGCACCCGGGGAAGGGCTGCAGCTGGGTCTGGAGGGGTTTAGGCTGGATTTTAGGGAAAGGTTCATCCCCAGAGGTGCTGGGCACTGCCCAGGCTCCCCAGAGAATGGGCACGGCCCCACAGAGCTCCAGGAGCCTTTGGGGAGCGCTCCAGGGATGCTCAGGGTGGGATTGCTGGGGTGTCTGTGCAGGGCCATGGGCGGGACTGGATGATCCTCGTGGGGCGCTTCCAGCTCGGGAAGTTCTCTGACTTTGCAGTGACTTGATAAAACGCTTCATGTACTGGAATACCCACATCCTTTGCTTTGCTTCCATGACCGTACGGGGTCCAAACGCCCCCGGGCGGTGCTGAGGCGGCTCCGGGAGCGGTTCCGGGGCAGCCTCGGTGTTGAGGCGGCTCCGGGAGCAGTTCCGGGGCCGTGTCCGGTGTCGCTGCCGCTTCCTCGGCGGGCGATTCGAAGGCGATGCCGGGGGCCGGCGCCTCGGCGGGCGAGCGGGACCCGCTGTCGCTGTGCCCGGCGCTGGAGCACTCGCTGTCGCTGCTGGAGCCGGGCGCCGGCCGGGCGGAGCGGGAGCGGGCGGACGAGGCGCCCATGCCCGTGGGGTTCCTGTGCGCCGGCTGCCGGCGGCCCGCGGGCGACACGGCCAGCTGGGTGTCCAAGGACGAGGAGAGCGGCTGCATCCTGCTGAGCAGTGAGTGCCGGCGCCCGCCCCGCGCCTCCCCTCCCGGCCGCCATCTCTCCTTCCCTCCCTCCTTCCCTCCTTCCCTCCCTCCTTCCCTCCCTCCCTCCTTCCTTCCCTCCCTCCCTCCCTCCCTCCCGCTGCAGGTGCGGCCGCCAGCGTCGCCGTGGAGCCGGAGCGGAATCTCCAAGCTGCCCGGCGAGTGCGGGTGGTGAGGGCCGGCCGTGGCTGGGCACAGCCCCGGGGAGGTCGGGGCTTGCCGGGAAAGGCGCTGGGGACAGGCCCGGTGGAGGGCCCGGAGTGTTGGTGTGGCCCCGAGAGCCCCTGGAACACTGACTGGTGTGGTGTGTGCTTTGCGGCCTGAGGCAGAGGGATTTCGCACAAGGACGTGTAGTGGTGGACAAGGGGAATGGCCTTAGGAGGAAGGAAGGCAGGTTTAGATTAAATATCAGGAAGAAGTTTTTCCTGTGAGGGCGGGCAGGCCCTGGCACAGCTGTGGCTGCCCCTGCGTCCCTGGAATGTCCAAGGCCGGGCTGGACACTGGGGCTGGGAGCAGCCTGGGACAGTGGGAGGTGTCCGTGCCACGGCAGGGGTTTGGGTGGGATGAGATTTAAGGTCCTTTCCACAATTTAGTGATTCTGATCTGGTCTTGCTGAGGTCAGCCAGCCTGAGGAGCTGCTGCAAATTCAGGCTGAAAGATGAGTGCCCGTAATTTACACTGTGTAAAGCAAGAATGAATGCTTAAAAAATTATAATGCATGATTGTTTGGGGTTTTTTTTCTTTTTCTTTTTTTAAGGAAAGGGATGGGGTGAGGTGCTTCCTTTTATTTTCTCCTGAATCAATGTTATTTCTCACTTACAGCTTAGTAGAAACCTTATTCTGCTCTGGCTGCTCAAAGACCCTCGGCAGCATCTACAGGTGCACCTCAAGGAGCCTGGACTACAAGAGAGATTTGTTCTGTTTCATTATTGACTCCGTTGAAAGGTAAGTACAGAGTGTTTATGTGCCAGCTCCACTGCACTCCCCAGGATTGCACTGAGGGCTCTCCTGTTATACCTCTGGGAAGTCTAGAGGTGGCTTTTTCTGCTGCTCTGCCCCGGAGTGGTTTTCTGTATTGCTGCTGTTGGCATCACAGTGCTCAGTTGTGAGCACTGAAACAGCCAGGTCTGCCTTTGGTATGAGAAATTGCGTTCCTGCCAAGCAAATACCACCAGGCCCAGGGCACGGGAGGGTTCCTTCTCATTTTCTCTGAGGAGTACACAAGCCAAGCACCAGACAGGCCTGTCTGGAGCCCCTTTGGGCTCAGCATTACCAGCAGGCAGCGTGGCCAGAGGGGCTCAGGCAGAACTCGGGGCGGGTCTGACCTGTGCTGGCCACATCTGCTCTGTCTCTAGGGTGGGCAAAGGCAAATCTGACAGCTGAGGATGTGCCTGAGACTCTCACTCAGCCACTTAAAATCTGTCTAGAAAATGGAAGTGTGCTTGGGTTTAGTTGGTTTATAGCACTTAAAAGTGGTCTTAAGGTATTGTTCAATAACCACCTAGTGAATCAAGGCTTTGTGCCAGAGTTCCTTTATGCAAGCATTGTTCTGATGGACAGTGTTCACCTGAACTAGTTTCAATGTCTCTGGTTTTTTCTGAGGTTCCCATTTATTTTGCTGTATTGCTGTGGATGTTCACCCTCATGCTCTGGACAGCGCTTTTGGGTTTATTTCTTAATTCCACAGCTAGGATCCCTTATTTTTTGGCAGTAAAATTCCCTAAAGCACTGACCTGGCTGCAGAATGGCACTTTTCTTGGAGAGCAGTGCTGCTTCTCCCTCCCAGCCAGCCCTGCAGTGTTCTCGGTGTCTGTGCAATTTTTCAGCGCAGCCCCAGAATCCGTGGCTGTCTCTCAGGGCTCTGGAGGAGTGCTGGGTTTGGATTTTTGCTTCAGGGTGGGAATCTGTGCATGGTCTGACCTGTGGCATCTCAGCTATATTCTAGGCACCCCGGGAAAGCAAGCTGTCATCCATGAGCAACCACTCACTCTGGAAAGTCAAGCTGTCTTGGAAGAGGTGCTGGAAAGGGTGAGATTCAACCTTACAATTAATAACTTGTTTAATTCACCTCTGTGAAACCTTAATGTGCTCCAGTAGTCTCTGCAGAACAGCTTATTTCACCCAGAGTAATTCAGTGCATTGTAGCATGTGCTGGTCTGCTTCATGTCATTGGAATCTTGTGTTATGCAAGATTTTCAGTAACTTTCCTTCAATTTTCATGGGAATTAGCATTTTCTGTCTATCAAGCACAGCATTAGGTTCCTGTTTATGTCTCAGTAATTTGACAAGTTGTTTCTAGTTAGTTCTGATTCACTTCTCCAGATCTTCACTTAACCTTGAGTCATGCTTCTTCTGCCTTTTGTGCAAATGGACTGAATGCTTTTGCTGTAGCTTTGTATTGAAATACAGCATCATAAATCAAGGTGATGTTTTGCTCTACTAAAATCTGGTGGCTGCAGGTAGGAAGAGCTGGGAGC
Organism: Calcarius lapponicus; assembly: GCA_039654755.1. Classification (NCBI taxonomy): domain Eukaryota; kingdom Metazoa; phylum Chordata; class Aves; order Passeriformes; family Fringillidae; genus Calcarius; species Calcarius lapponicus. The sequence goes on along the minus strand of CM077468.1, from coordinate 55,803 downwards.
AAATAGTGCAAGGAAGTTGGAAAGTGAAGGTTGTCCAGCAGAAGCTGAGTGTGTGGCTGTGACAGCAGGGCTGGAACAAGTGGACAGTGAGTGTTAGAGTTGGGTGAGCTTTCACAGGATGAAATGAGCAGGGAAAGTGTCACATGAAAAGAATTGGTGATGTGAGATGAGACGTGAGCCCTTTCTGACTTGCACACGTGCTCTTTGTGCGTGTGTGACCCAGCACCTGGTCATTCTGCAGGTGGACATGCTGCTCAAGGCTCTGGAGACAAGAGTGAGCACCGTGGAGTCGCGTGTGGCTGCTCTGCACAGGCACGTCTGACAGGAAAGCTGCCGAGCTGCAGGAGAAGGGCAGAGGTGAAGGTTGGCCCTGCCATCCTCTGGGATCCCCGGGAACTTTGCAAAGACTGTGGAAGAGCTGGAAGCCGTGCTGGCCTGTGTGGTGGGGGAGCAGTGCTGACCAAGGCTGTGTCCCAGCCAAGGAGCTCCTCTTGTGTCCCTGAAGAGGAAACCCCAGGGGTTTTTTTCTTAATAAACACTTCTGATCAGACAATCTGTAGACTGCTGGTTTCATGTAAATACTTATTTAAATTTTTGTCTCTGGAAGCAAAACATGGATCTCCTGACTTCCCTGCTATTCAGTGTCTACTGAAAATGCTGGGCATTTTCCTAAGCTAATGAAAAACCTCCCTGTGGTTCTGTGATTTCCAGAGGAACAGCATTGAGTTTTTCTTGTCTCCATAGCTTTAGCTTGACTTGTGCTCAAAGACAGGAATGATTCAATAACTAGATGTGGTGAATTGTTAGTTTGGCAGGGGTTTTTTGCAAGTTCAGGGCTAAAATGGGATGTAAGAAAAGGCTTTTTTTGCAGCATTAGATTTTTGCAGCATTGCAGTTTTTCAAGCTTTCCAAGTCACCTCATGCCAATTTAAATTCTCTTGAAATATGCTTAATATGTTGAGGTTTTTTCATTGTTATTTTTGGTGGTGGGGTTTTTTTTTTTGTGTTTTGTTTTTTTTGTTTTTTTTAATTTGGTTTTCTTTTTTGCCCACCTTAGGAAAATTTAACAGATCTCACTTTTTCTTCTCCAGTTGAGTGTAGTGTTATCTTCTTAATTCAAAAAACATTTGCTGTATGGAAAAACCACCTTGCCTTGTGAAAGGCCAGGTAGGAGCTGTTTGAATGGCCAGTGCCACCGTGCCCTGTGGCACAGAGATTCCCAGGCAGTGGGGAGCCCTCTGCCAGGCAGACACACCTGGCCAGGTCCCTGCGGGTGCTGCTGCTGTACCTGGCTGATGAGGTGATGAGCAGCTCGGCTTTCCTGCCAAAGTAAAACCCCTCAGTTTTCCTGTGAATCCCAGCAAACTGGGCCCAAGGGCTTTGTCACTCAGCCTCTGCTTCCGTTGGTTTGGATCCCAGTTCTTCACACCAGGAGTTGCCCCTCCATCCTTTCCCCCCACTTTTCTGTTCCAATCGTGGGACATACTTGGCTTTTGGTTTTTTCCCCCTGCAGTTCACTGCAGATCCCAAAAAACCCACAGGAGAGACGATTTGCTTCCACCACCAGGTGAGGAGCCTGATTTTGGAATGTTTGATGGAATTGGCCCAGTAGCTTTTCCTTCTGGGCTTTCTGTAGTCTGTCCATGGCAGGTGCAGCCCGTGCCTTTAGCTTAGAGCCCTCAGTCCTCAGGGAAATGACCCTGTGGGGAAGTTCTTACAGCTCTGCCTAGTGCTTTATGAATTGGGATGATTTTCTGGAAGCAGGCTGTCCATTCTGACCCGTTTTCCCCCCTCTCCCTGCAGACTGTACCTGCTGAAAGGCTGAGGTGGCACCAGGATCTGTGAAATCCCTGATTCCCCGTGCCTTCCCGAGGCTGAAGCCACATTTGCTGTCAGTAACCACAGAGTGGAAGAGGCTAAAGACTGAAAACTTGGGGATTTTTCTCCTCAATCCCAAGACTCTCTGCAGCTGTGCACTGTCTATCCCTTAAAAGAGTTTCTGGGTTTATAAAGGTTTTTACATTGTGCAATATTTGTCTGTAACTCCATTAAAAAGAGTCATACTGTATCAATGTGGTGTCAATGACTTTGTTTGAGTTGGTTAATTAAAGCAAATTATTGATAAGGGGTTTGAGCATCCCCTAGTTGGAGCTGGCAGCTCTTACTTATTTTTTCTTCATTCCTTTAATTCCTTTCAATTATTTCTTAAGCAATTACTGCAATTAGGATATACAATAAGGACAACAGCATTTCTGCCCTGCTGGATTGGGAAATCCAAGCCCAATTCCTTGGAGGGACTGAGGGGATGGCTTTTGACAGTGGGAATTTGGTGAGGAAGAGAGAGGAGAGGTCCCACAAAAAGTGGCTAAGGCCTGTTCTGCTGGCTTTGGGTGCTCCTACCCCAAAAATCATCCTGGTTAAAGGGAACTTGGGGAAGCAAGGGGCCCTGTGCCGGGGGCCTGTGCTGGGCCCCCTCAGATTCCACCCAGAGGCGCTGGGCACTGCCAGACTTTGGGACAGGGTTACTGAGAGGCTCCGCTGCCTGATGCAGAGGGTTTCCCCGTTATTTCCTGTCGTGCTTAGCACCGGGCAAGTCATTACAGCCCCACAGGCTGAAAATCCCATGGGAGCAGCTGGAATCACAGACGAGCACACAGAAACCAGTCTGGGAGAGGAAATGGGCTGTTCCATAGATTTATTTTTCACAATGCGTTTTGAATTTATACCAGAATCTCTCCCCTCCCCTCAGACCCGTGTCCTTGAGTTTTGAGTTTTCTCATCAAGAATCCTCGGCCTACACTGGGAACAAGAACTCCGTGGCACCGGGGGAGCGGCGGGGTCTGGGGGGTCCTGGGGCCGGCACGGGGGGTCCCCCCGCCCCGGCCGGTTCCGTCCGTGTGGAGCCTCTCCGTTCTGGAGCTCCCGCCGCCCGCGGCCATCCCGGTCCCGATCCCCGCCCCACACCGCGCCCGCCGCGGGAGAGGCGGCACCGCTCGGGACCCCCCGACAGCCGCCACCGACAGGAGCCGAGCCAGGGCCCCGGCCCCGGCCCCGGCCCCGGCTCAGCGCTCGGGGCTCCGCGCAGCCGGGAGCAGCCCCGGTTCGGCCCAGTGCGACGGGCGGGGTGGCCCGGGGGACACGGGCGGGGGTGGCCCGGGGGACACGGGCGGGGGTGGCCCGGGGGACACGAGCGGGGCCGGTCTGGGGGACACGGGCGGGGGTGGCCCGGGGGACAGGGGCGGGGCCGGTCTGGGGGACACGGGCGGGGCCGCGAGAGATGGCCCCACCCCTATCCCGGGCAGGGCGGGGCGGGCTCGGGGCGGAGCCGGGGCTCCGTGAGGCGGGGCCCGGGGGCGGAGCTGAGGGCGGGCCCGGGGGCGGAGCTGAGGGCGGGCCCGGGGGCGGAGATGAGGGCGGGCCCGGAGGCGGAGCTGAGGGCGGGCCCGGGGCTACGTGAGGCGGGGCCCGGGGCTACGTGAGGCGGGCTCGGGGGCGGAGCTTCAGGGCGGGTCCCGGCACCGGCTCAGGTGTGCGGGGCGGGTCCCGGATCGGGTTCAGGTGTGCGGGACCCCAGGGCGGCTGCGCGAGGCGGGGCCGAGGTTATTTAAGACCCGGAAATCGCTTCGGCCGCCATTTGCTCACTCTGAGCAGGCTGCGGACGGGTGGCTCTTGTCCCCGTTCCGCGGCTTTTTCTTTTCTCCTGTTCCCCCCTCTACCTTCCCTTTCTCCTGCTTGTGTTCCCCTTCTTTCTCTGCTTTTCTCTCTCCCCTCTTTTCTCTCCTCAAAGCCGACTCCTTTCCTCTTTCGGCCTCCCCTCCTGTTTCCCCCTCTACCTTTCCTTTTCCTCCCTGTATTCCTCTTCTCTCTCTTACCCACCTTTCCTTTTTCTCCCCTTTCGGCCTCCCTTCTTGTCCCCTCCTCTGCTCTTCCTTCTCCTCCCCGTATTCTTCTTCTTTGTCCCCCAGACCCTCCTCTCCTCTCCCCCTAAACCTGACCCCCCGCTCTCCTCTTTTCTGTCCTGTCCCTATCCCGCTACTCCCTTCTATTGCCCCTCTCTCCCTTCTCTGTCCCCTGTCCCTCTGTCCCCCCTCCCGGCTTTTTCCTTCCCCTTTCGCTTTCCTCCCTGCTATCGCTCCTCTCTTCCCGTTCTCTCTATTCCTTCTTTCCCCTCAGCCGCGGGGCTGGGGGTGCCGGACAATAATAAAGCCCAGAGGGCCGGAGTCCGGTGCCGCCGGCCCCGCTGGAGCCCCCGGTGGGGTCCCCAAGCAGTTCCGTGGTTGTGAACGCAGGGGACACCGCCGGGGCTCCACTTCCCCCATCACACGGGACCCCCTCGTTTGGAGAGGGTCCCGGGGGGGTGGTGGGGGTTTGGGTTTGGGGACCCCCCTGTTTGGAGGGGGTCCCGGGGTGGGGGACCCCCCTCATTAGGAGGGGGTCCGGGTGGTGGGGGGGGTTAGGAAGGGCCCCCTCATTAGGAGGGGGTCCTTGGGGGGTAGGTAGGTAGGTAGGGCCCCCTCCGGAGGAGGGGGTCCCGGGGGGGGCGGGGCGGGCCCCCTCCGGAGGAGGGGGTCCGGGGGAGGGGGGGGGGGGGGCGGGAGGGGGGGGTAATCCCCCCCCTCCTGGCCCCCGCCCCCCCTCCCCCGGGGCCCCCCTCCTCCGGACGGGGTCGCGGCCCGGCCCCCTCCCGGGGACCCCCTCCTCCGGACCGGGGCCCGGGGGGGGAGGGGGGGCGGGTGGGGTGGGGGGGGAAGCAGAGGGGGGGCACGTCACTCTGCGCCGTGAAATACACGTGTAAAAAAAAAAAAACACACACACAAACGAACGGTCCCCCCCGTCCTGTCCCCCCCACCCCACCCGCCCCCCCTCCCTCCCCCCCGGCCCCGGTCCGGAGGAGGGGGTCCCCGGGAGGGGGCCGGGCCCGGACCCCGTCCGGAGGAGGGGGCCCCGGGGGAGGGGGGCGGGGCCAGGAGGGGGGGAAGCCCCCCCTCCGCCCCACCCCCCCCTCCCCCGGACCCCCCTCCTCCGGAGGGGGCCCGCCCCGCCCCCCCCGGGACCCCCCTCCTCCGGAGGGGGCCCTACCTACCTACCTACCCCCCAAGGACCCCCTCCTAATGAGGGGGCCCTTCCTAACCCTCCCCCCCCCCAAGGACCCCCTCCTAATGAGGGGGCCCTTCCTAACCCTCCCCCCCCCCCAAGGACCCCCTCCTAATGAGGGGGCCCTTCCTAACCCGCCCCCTCCCACCCGGGACACCCACCCCCCCCCAGTGTGATGTAGGGACAGCCGGAACCCCGGCAGTGTGGGGCGGTGCTTTCGACTGCAATGGGGGGACCCGCAGAGCGGGTCCGGCCCCGTGTGGGGACCCCAGCGAGGGCGGGGGCGCCGGGCTCCGGCCCTCTGGGCTTTATTATTGCCCGGCACCCCGAGCCCCGCGGCTGCGAAGAAAGAAGGAGAGCGGGGAATAGAGAACGAGAATAGGGGAGCGGGGGGGGGGGGTACGTGAGGGGAAGGTGGGGAGAGGTCGGGGTGTGCAGGGCGGCAGGGGACGGGGCAGGGGGGAGGGCGGTTGGGGAGGGAAGGGAGAGGAGGAGGATGGAGGAGTAGGGTAAGATGGGTGAGGGTGAGTAGGGTAGGGTAGGGTAGGGTAGGGTAGGGGTGAGTAGGGGAATAGGGAGGTGGGATGGGAGGAGGGGGGGCGGGGGGCGGGCCGTAGGGGGGGAGGGAGGGGAGGGCTAGGGGGGAGAGGGAGGGGGGGGGGGTTTGGGGGGGGGGGTGGGTGTAGGGGGTGGGGGAGGGGTGGAAGGGAGGGTAGAAAGGAGGGGGAGAGAGAAAAAAAAAAAACAACAGAAAAAGAAACACAAAACAAAAGAAACGCAGAAGAAAAGAAATATAGAGAAACAGAGATATAGGGCCGCGGCCGGCGGCAACCTACCCCACCGAACCCCGAGTAGCAAATGGCTCCGCTGGGCCCTCGTCGCGCGTTAAATCCCCCAAGGCCCCCGCCCCGCGCAGCCGCACTGGGGTCCCTCACACCTGTGCAGGCCCCGCCCCTCACACCTGTGCCGGCCCCGCCCCCGGGGCCCCGCCTCCCCCCCCGCCCCCCTCCCCGCCCATAAAACCCGGGGGACCCGGGCCTGTCCCGCTTTCTTCGGGAGATGCTCGTCTCGGGATGCTGCGGGAGCGTCGGTCGGAGCGCTGCGAGGAGATCCGCATCGGGGCTGCGGTTGGTGCTGCGTGGAGCCCGAGGCGCTCAGGTAACGCCGGGATCGGGATCGGGGCCCGGAGATTCGGGTCCCGGTCCTGCCGGTGTCCGCTGTGGGAGGCGGGCAGGCTGTGGGTGCTAGGGCTGGATAGTCGAGGCGAGATTGGGAATGGGATCGGGACCGGCATCATTGCCGGTGGGAAGAGCCGGTCCGGGATGGGCGCTGGGACCGAGCCTGGCGCTGCCTCTCCGGCTGCGGCCGGTGCGGGGCTGGGGTCCCGCCGGGGCTCTGGGCAGCCCGGAGCTGGGGCTCTGATGGTGCCGGGCCGCCAGGAAGACGGCGCTTCTCTGGACTGGAAGCGGGAAGGACACGGAGACCGCCGGTAGCAGCCCCGGGACCCCACGGGCCCCGCCGCTCCCTCGGTGCCGCCGCCCGCCCCGGGGGGCGCCTTCCGGCGGACACGGCGGCGCCCCTCAGCCCTGCAGGGACACCGAGCCTGGCCCGGCAGCACCACGGGCACCGCGCTCCCCTGTTCCGGGACACCGCAATCCCCTGAGAGAGCCACAGCGCCCACATCCCCCTGCTCCGTGTCCGCATCCCTGGGGGCTCCCCGCCAAACGAGCGGGGCGGCAGCGCTGGGGCCGCTGCTCCTGCTCTGGCTGTGCCCGGTGCGGGCCGGGAGGAGGCCAGCAACCCCCGAAGGGCTGGCAGCCCTCACGGCCTTGGGATCTGCAGGGAGGAGCTGTGCCCGCAGCTGTGTGCCGAACACGCGTCCCGGCACGGGCACCGGGGCACCGGGAGAGCGCTGGCGCAGACACGGCTAAAGCGCTGCCTGTGGCCCCTCAGCCAGGGGCTGCTCTGAACAGGCCACGGAGATACCTCAGCCCGGACAGAGACCACCGACAGCCCAGAAAGACCCCAAGGAACAGCTGGCATTACCTGGAATGGAGGCACAGGCCGTTTGCAGAGGCGCTCAGACAGCAGTTCCAGTTTCTGGCCTCCCAGAGCTCCTACATCAGGTGCCAGGTATGTCTCGGCCACCCCAAATCTCCTCTCTCCTTTCCAGCCTGAGGCTATCGTCCCTCAGCAGCATTAAAGCCAAGGTCTTTTTCCCTCACAGATATTGAATCCCAAGCAATATACCTTGGAGGTGCCATAAAATCAGAGGTTTGAGCAGGATGAAGTTTGGAACTCTCCAGGGAGCCAGCTGGAAGTGCAGAAGTGAAGGAAAACTTTGGCAGGTGGGTCCCACTGGAGGTGTGCTGAAGACAGGGATGTGCATCCCTTTCCTGAGGGGAAAAAATGTGCAGAGGCTGCTGCTGAGGCTCTGAAGGGAGCTGGGCTTCTTCAGGGAGAGATGTGCTGCCTCAGCACAGGCTGGGAGTGCATCCAGCCACCGCCTTGTCCTGCTTTAAAATATCAACTGGAGCCTGAGCTCCAGGGGAGGAGGGGGTGAAATCAGCTGGGTTCCAGGGAACTCTGTCAAGTGACCCCAGGGACATCAGTGGAGCTGGGGGATGAGGGTTTTAAATAGCAAGTTCTATGGACTATAGACCTGTCCTTGTCCTGATCCCACTGAGCTTCCCTGGAATCTCTGCTGGCTCCTGACACAGCTGGTGTGAAAGTGGTACCTCTGCATGGGAATTTCCACTCTCCATGAGGTGCTGTCAGGTTGTTCCAGCAGGAATTCCTCAGGGAATCTGGGGCTGTGGGTGTAGCTGATCTGAACTAGCAAAGCTGATACCAAACCCCAAATCCAGGCACCACACAGAGAACAATCTTTGTGCTGCCCTGTCAGCTAAAACCCCTGGGCTGGGAAATTTCAGCAGTCAAATGCATGGAATAATCTAAATCCCAGCAGTCAGCATTCCCCAGAGGGACAATCCAAGACCCAGGGTGGCACCTGGTGTCCTTCCCCTGCTGCTGGTGGGACAAATTCCCCTCAGAACGGGCGGGAGCTGGGAGCAGGAGGGGCAGGAGCAGGGATGGGGAATGCAATGTCAGCTGAATCAGCTGAAAACATTCCTTCCCTGCAGGAGCCAGAGCAGATCCCTCCTGGCCAGGCTGGTGGGCAGCTGCTGGGTCTGCTCTGGGGGAAAACACCCTGCCCTGCCAGGAGCCCTGCCTCTGCTTTCCCTCCCAGCTCCTGAGGGTGTCAGGGCCACCGTGAGGGAGTTCAGACCCAAAAAACCCCACAGCCCACAGAGTGAACCATCCCAACAGGGAAATGCAGTGTTGTAATAAAAAATCTGTTAAAAAGACTATGACAACACCGTAATGGGGTTCCCAGGAGCTTTCTGGTTTGCTCCTGGTTCTGTTTTTATGTATTTTTACATAAATGGGCAGCTCATAGAATTTATTCTGGGACTCAGAGGTTGAGCAGGGTTGGCTTTGGATTGACTTCACCTCTGCTCCCACTTGGGCCGAGCTGGGCGGACTCATCACCTCAGCTCTTCCCTCCAAAATATCCCTCACTCATTTCCCTGCAGGTGAGCCCGGGTTTTGCCCCAGACTGTCCCCTCCTTGCCCGCCCTTGCCCTCACAGTGTCCCCTCTGTTCCCCACAGGTGCCCTGGTGACACCAGGGAGGCCCCTCTGCCTTTCTCCTGCCCCTCTCCAGCCCCAGGCCGCTCCTCTGCTCGCTCTCTCTGCCCTTGTCCCACACAGTGGGGCACAAAAGGGGACAGGTTTCATTGTTTTAATCATTTCTGCAATTAATTAATTAATTAATTCCAATTCCCCAGTGAGAAGAACACAAGCTCACAGCCACCGAAGCCTGACAGGTTCCTGCGGTGAGAGCTCAGCGCATGTCCACAGAGGTAAGTCCAGCATCTGAAAGAAAAAAAAGAAAACATGAGAAAAATGTGATTTATTTTGCTTCTAAGTTATTTCAAGTTCTTAGAGCCCAGCCAACATTTGCTCTTGATTTTGGTTGGGTGAATCATGAGCAGTGGGCTCAGGTCATGCCATTCGTGGGGGCAGAAAAAGTAGATTAAACTCACCTTATTTCAAGCAGTTATTAAAAAAGATTTATAACTCTTTAAACACAACACCCTTCAATTACCATAATGTTTCTTCCATGATTTTAACTGATTCTCAGTGTATTTTATAAAACTTAAATTAACACCTGCTCCTTAACAGACTCATAAAACATTAGACAAAAAGTCCTAATAGCAGTCTCAGGCTGCTAGGACACACACAAGAGACCCTCCCCATAACCAAACAAAAAATCAAACTAACGTACCAAAAGTAGACCCTATTAACATGAAAAATACAACTCATCCATATCCAAAAAAACCCCAAATTTATTTCGTCCAAACACCAAATACTCTTCAAATTCTAAATCAAAAGCTCTTTAAAAAGCAACAAAAACCATAAAAAAACCCTTCAAATATAAAAACCCTAAACATTTAACTAAATATTGGTCAAAGCCCACAAAAATATAAAACAATATAATCAATGTCCTAAATACAAAAACCCCACTATACAAATTAGTACCATTCTAAATATGACATAAATAAAAATATTTTACCAAGAAACATATCTCCCTATAAATAAAACTACAATGTAAAGATATAAGTAATAATAGTATCTCGACAATCTAAAGTTTCTCCAAAACACTTTAAAAACCTCAATATTCATAAATATCCACCTTCAATAACTCAGGTATTACTAAAATCAAACAATTAAATTTTACTATATTGAAGTCTAAATCTTCTCAAATTTCATTTTATCACTGTAATGTTCTATTAAATTTAGGTTTCTTATTCCTTACTGTCAGAATTAATCAATTATAAATTTAAATGTTATTTAATATAGCTTCTCCTAAATTTTATTCAAAATCATTCAACAACACTAAAACAATTCAATCAATTGAAATATCTAAATAAACAATCTAATACTACATCCCTTACATTAAGTAACTTTTTAAAAGATATCAAAAATATGCAGCTTTACAAAACAAAACAACAATAAACAATAAATTTTATTTTATTAACACACAAACATAAATATAAAAATTTTAATGAAATCTATTCTATAAATTTATCTAATCCCTCAACATCTATTTATAAAAATATACAACTTTAAAAATATATCAAAAATAAGAATAGGTAATAAAACCTAAATAAACAATTTAATAAATAAAATTAAACACCATAATTAATATATATAACAACATCTAATATTTTGAAGACATTTAAATTATTATAACACTACTACTAATAATAACAACACCTTATTTGTGTTAATATATACAACCATTGCTTAACAAATCTATTAACAAAAATTTCTTAATACAGAGAGAGAGGGGAGATGTGGGAATTGGAAAACCAGGAACTTCCAGAGACACCAAGAGATTTGATCTGCGGCCTGGGAAGAAGCTTGGATTGATGTAAAAATACAATACACAGGCATTAACAGAAAAATAATACATAAAATCGTGATGTTTCTATGGTTGTAAGTAAGAGCATGCCTTAAGTAAGTGAGAAACTGTAAAGGTGAGGTGGTGAAGGGTTGATAATGTGAGGGTGGGGTTGTACAGAGTAAAGAGTTTAGAATTGTAACAACAGCATCTGTGTGCAAGTGAGATAGAAGCGATTGGACAAAAGTGTCCACAGTGCCACAGAGTTAAATAAAGGTGATAGGTTAGAAAAGCAAAATAAACCCTGTGGCAGCTGTCTGTGGGGTTAGAAAGTTACACATTGCCTTGTCACAAAGAACTGTGACTACTCTTGAACTGCAGCCAGCCACTTACTCCTGTAAAGTCTGCTGGCCTCTGAGGCTGGTGTTTGCCTGAGCAATAAATCCTTCTTGCCCAGAGCCACTCCTCTGAGGCTGGTGTTTGCCTGAGCAATAAATCCTTCTTGCCCAGAGCCACTCCTCTGAGGCTGGTGTTTGCCTGAGCAATAAATCCTTCTTGCCCAGAGCACTGCCATCCCCTGGTTGCTGACACTGATGGCTCTGGGCAGGGCTGTCTCTGTGTCTCTGCCAGCAGCCAGGGGTGGGGCTCTGTCACAGACATCTTTTATGAAAAATCCTTTCCTTAAGATTTTTCTTCCTGAGAACTGAGAGGCCTCAGGAACAAAATGTAAACAATGGTTATCTGCTGCCATGGAATGCAGCAGGTGGATCTGTGATTGGTCTCATGTGGTTGTTTCTAATTCATGGCCACTCACAGTCAGCTGGCTCAGACTCTGTCCTAGACACAAGCCTTTGTTATCATTCCTTCTTTTTCTATTCTTAGCTGGCCTTCTGATGAAATCCTTTCTTCTATTCTTTTAGTATCGTTTTAATATAATATATATCATAAAATAATAAATCAAGCCTTCTGAACCATGGAGTCAGATCCTCATCTCTTCCCTCACCCTGGGACCCCTGTGAACCCGGTCCCAGGGCTGGGCTGTCAGGAATGGCATTCCCCAGGCAGTTAATCCAGCAGAGAGGAAGAGAGGAGCCCTGTGTCCCTCTGACTTACCCACAGTGTGGGCAGGACCAGAGCCCTCCAGCGCAGACCCCTGGTACTGAATGAAGCCTCTTGGCTTTGGCTGCTGAAACACTGAAGATTTTGGCAAAGATGGGAGGAGTTTGGTGATTTTTCCTGTCCTGAAAGAGAGGAGGAAAAGAAAATGAAGTCCACTGTGGAAGTCAAGGGATTCCAGTTTTCACACTTCTGCTCTGATGGATCATTATGGGGTTTTATCCATGAGAGGTGACACCAATTCAAACATAAAAGTGCCCTTTCCCAGCATTTTTATTCCTAACTATTTCAGACATTAAAAGGAAGCTCATTTTTCTTATTGCATTCTTTGTCTAGTTTTAACAGAACCATTTTCATCCCAGATCCCACTTGTCGGTCCTTTGCCACTGGACTTTGTACAAAGGGATGGTGTATCACAAGCAATCCCAAAGAGAAATCCCTCCCAAACCTGCCAGGGGAAGGTTCCAAGGCACTCCAGAGCGCAGCCATCCGTTCCTGCCTTGACAGGCCACACAATCCTGTCCCATCCAGCTGAGCTGTGCAGGCCAGGCAGAGGCTGCCCTTCCTCCTAGGGAGCACAGAGAGACATCCTGGGCAGCACCTGGAAACAACAGGGGAAAGGCAAAACGAAAATGTTTACTGTCAGAAAATGAGTGTCTGTAATCAGAACTTCTGGACAAATTTAGTGACAGCACTTTCATATGATAAATATGGGCCATGCCTATCCTTCCAGCCCAGGTGCAAACAGGAAGCAGAGCTACAGGAAAAGCAGGAAGGCAGAGTCCCTTATTTGGATGCATTTCCCAAAGCCTCTTCTGCATTGTACACGGAAGGCAGAGTTATTTGGATATATTTCCTTCTCGGGATATATTTCCTAAAGACACTTCTGCCTTGTACGCCCTTTGTGCTCTTTAAAGAAGGGATTGCTGCTAAAATGGTAATATTTTATCAGCCACAGCCAGGACAAGGTGAGCTACAGCTGCAGAGCCAGGTGTGGGGGGAGAGCTGGAGCAGTGAAGGAACAGGCAATCTTGTCCAAAATAAATCTTGTTTAGATTCACCAGTGCTGGGAACAAGGAAAACACGTTGTCCTGGATGCATCAAGGGCACGATGGCCCTGGTTTGGTTGTTGTCCTTTGCCCCTAAGCTTTGGCTGCACCCCCTCTCCAGAGGAGCAGGGAATTCCTGCAGGGTCAGGGGGAGTCTGCTCCCACTCCAGGGATGTGTCCAGGACAGGAGGGGAGCTGTTCACAGTACCTGACCAGTTAGAAGCCTGTCACGGGCAGCTGAGGCTGGAAATTCTCACTCAGGATTGCAGACCTGCATGTGCCAGGAAGCACCTGCACGCACCTGTGCCCATTTCTGTGATGTGTCAGTCAGAAACCATGTAACCCAGCAACTTGCTCCTCACTGCACCACTTAGAAATGCATTAAAAAACAGAAAAAAACCCCAACCAAACAACAATCCACAAAAGAGAGAGTTTAGTGCAGCATCGACTTAATGTTCTGCTCAGTGATGGACAGAAAGAAGGAGGAAAGCTGTTCTTCCAGTACTGCCAGTTCTGGACCAAGCAGTTTGAAACAGCAAAATTGCCCTCACGTGCAGCTTCCCTCCCTGCCCTGACTTCTGAGGGCCCAGAGGCACCACACAGCCCAAACTGGCAGCACTCACAGCCCCTGCTAGCACGGACACCTTCACGTTCCATCTTGGGCCAAACAAACCCCAGGATGTTTTTGCTTTCCTGTCACACTTGGCAAATTTCACTGACATTTATGCAGGCAGCAGCCACCCTGTGTGGCTCTGGGGTCAGATCCCCTTTGGCACAAAAACCCCAGAGAAGATTGGAAGGAATCTGTTAAATCTTCCTCACACGAAGCACCAGTTTATCAGATTATGCTCTTTTCTGACCCAGAGATGGGGCAGCTGAGAGGCATTTTAAAAACTTTGATTCCATTTTCAGTCTCATGAGAAGGGTGAGACAATACAGATGTTATAATTCATGCCATCACAATCAGAAGCCAACCATTTCCTAATTCCAATACACTGTAAGTGTTTCTTGGCCTATCGGCTTTTGTCACACCATGTTGTAAATGCCTTAAAACCAATCATCTAAAACTGCCCCTCGTGAATCTTATTACAATGCATCTTTCATAGTTCTATTTCTCTAAGGTAGCTCGTCTTATTTACAAAGTCATCCTTTAAAACTTGTTTCTAGCTCCAGTTCTCTCTCAGCAATGTCTGTCCTATTCCGTGGCATTTCTAAGTCAGCATTTCTTATCTCAAAATTTCCACACAGATACACACTATGTGAGCCTTCTGTCAGACTCTGAACATTTCCTGCACATCCATTTCCCACCCCAGAGCTGTTCCCTGCCCAGCACAGGGGCTGTCAGTGCTGCTGCAGGGCACAGGGGCTGCGGGAGCGCTGCAGCTGTGACAACAAAGCCAGCAAAAGCAATTGCCAAGCAGAAAGAGATGCTCACCTGCTCTGATGGCTGAGTCCTGTGGCTCATCCTCACGGGGTGTCCCTGCTCCAGGGAGGATGGCCTGGGGTCACACGCTGCCCTGCCAGCAGAAGAGAAAGGGTTAATGGAGCTTTTGGGACGCATTCTGTCCCCAGAGGGGTTTGACCCAGGCCCGGGAAGCTCTCACACACAGATTATCCTGAGCCAGAGCACTCCGGGGCATCCTGGAGACAGAGAGCAGGAACGAGACACAGCTGCAGCGCCGATCCTGCTCCCTGCTTGCCCAGAGGGGCAGGAACACCATTGCCACCCGACCCTGAGGGCCCCAAGGACAAGCACTGACTGGGCTGGCACTGAAGCTGCCACTTTTCTGGCACTCTTGCCCTAGAGCCAGCAGGTTTCTGTGGGAGCAGGAGTTACTTGTGCAGTTCAGGAGCTGCACATCCCCAGAGCATTCCCATACGGACACAAAGCTTCCCACGTGCCTTTTGGAGTCCAATTTGTAATGTAAGCGCATTTCCAGAGAGTTTAAATGGGAATGAGGTGGCTTGGTGCCAGCACAGCATCAGATATGGGGCATCAGGAGACTCACCAGACGACATTCACTGCAGACTCTCCCCTCTCAGCGCTCCAGCTGCAGTATTCGTATTTCTCACCGAGTTCTCTTTCCAGGATTCCCAGCAGGAAACTGGTGGCCGCTTCCAGATGCAAATCCCCGAGACGCCGCTGCTCCTCTCCCCCCCGAGCCCCCCCTCCCTCCATCCTTTCCTCCTTTTATAACCACGGCTCCACCCAGCATTCAAAGGGAGGCTCCCAGGTGCTTCCCGAGACCCAAATCATTCCAGGTGTTTCAGGAAATAAACAGAAATAAGCTCGTCCCTTTTGGGATAACAAATTATCTTTTTCCGCATTCCCCCTTCTGCCTCCTGTTTCCTAAGGCAAAACACCCGGCTCGGGTGGGGGCCAGGGGGAAAATGTCAAGTCCAAACCCGAACCAAACTTGTTTTTCCATCGTTTTCCCTCAGGACTGTTCAGTTTCCCCAGTGTTCCTCGGCCCCAGCAGCAGCTTCTCTCTGGGACCCGTGGGGTGGGCACAGGGACACCCATCCCGCTGCCTCCCGAGAACGGAGCCCATCCCATGAAAGCGCAGCTGGGAGCGCGGCACGGCTTTCACTGCATGGAACGCGATCCCAGAGCCGCGAGTCCCGGCACAAACTCGTCCCGCACGGCAGCGGGTCCCGCGCAGCAGCGCCCGAAGCGCCCCCGGCCCCTGTGGGTGCCACCCCGCCCGGGCGGCCCCTGCGCGCCTCTGTCCCCTCCGGCCGCGCACCCGAGGGCGCTGCTGCCCGAGCCAGGGCACTGTCCCGATCCTGGCACGGGGACAGGGCGGAGAGAGCGACCCCCGCCTTCTGCGGGGCGGGCACGG
This sequence comes from Calcarius lapponicus, assembly GCA_039654755.1. NCBI lineage: Eukaryota > Metazoa > Chordata > Aves > Passeriformes > Fringillidae > Calcarius > Calcarius lapponicus. Next base: position 40,232 of record CM077468.1, on the reverse strand, counting down.
GGCTGCGCAGGGCCGGAGCCGCAGCCCCGCCGCCTTCTCCCGGGACAGCAGCAGCTGTCCTTGGTCATTCCCGCTGCTCCCAGGGGGTAAAAACCGCCTTGGGAATTTGCTCCTGATAACAGTCATCAGTTGTCTGACGGGAGTCCCTGAAACAGAAGTGAGTATCTGTGACAAATGAGTCAGTGCCCCCGGGGTGAGCGGCCTGTGGTGTCTCACAGAGGGGCATCTCGGGGGCTGTGCCCTCAGGGTGAGCGGCCTGTGGTGTCTCACAGAGGGGCATCTCGGGGGCTGTGCCCCCGGGGTGAGTTCCTCTCTGGGAAGGGGCAGTGCCTCAGGAAGGGGTGCACAGGGAATTCCTGGACACTCACTCTCAGGAGGGTTTGTGGGGGAGCCAGCGGCGTGCGGCAGGACGGCTCCACGTGGCCGTCCTGTTCGGAGACCAAGGTGACGATGATGTGCCGTGGTGGCTCTTGGTGCCTTTGGTCAGTCCCAAAATCCATATCCTGCCCTGTCTGCTCCCTTCTACCGCAGGGAAACTGAGGCACGGGGCTCGCTCAGCGTGGGATCACCAACGCCCACCCTTCCCTATCCCACCCCAGCCACAACAGGGGATGCTGGGTGAGATCACCTCCCCCCGAGGGACCTGCCCGAGCCACGTCCTTCCGTGCCCTCACCGTAGGGACCTCGGTGTTCCAGCTCCTGCCTTGCACAGGCAGTGCCTGAGAGCCGGCCCCTGGCCCCACCCTTAGATAGCACCCAGGACATTCCAGCAGCCAGGATCGGGTGACAGGAAAACACTGTTCCCCCGGTGGCATTTCACCGGATGGGACTGGGTGGCCTGGGACCCACTGAGGCGGCTGTCTCAGCCTCTGCCCCCTCCCGGGCAGGGGGAGCGGGCGGGGCTCTCCGGGGCGGCGCCGGCCCCGCGCGCCGGAGGAGCCGCCGGAGGAGCCGCTTTCCCGCCGGGAGCCGCGCTCCGTCCGGGGCCGGCAGCGCGGGGTTCGGCCCCTGAAAGCCCTCGGGGGCCGCGGCTCGGAGGCGCTTCGTGGGGACCGATCGCATCGCTCGGCTCGGTGTGCAGCGGGGGCGCGCTCAGGGATACGGGGTTCGGCCTGACTGCTGTGGTTCTCGGATCGGGTGGGGATGATAAAGGTTTGTTTGGATTGAGTTTTGTACTCGGATTTTTTTGTTTGTTTGTTTTTTTGCCGGCGTGTTACGTTTTTAAAGGCGTGCAATGGTTTTTACGGGTCCTAGCGGGAAGCGGCGGTTCGGATTTTAATTCTGCTGTGGTGGCTTTTATTAGCGTGAGTGTGTAGTGTTTGTTTTCGTGGGCTTGAGGCAGCGTCGTGTCGTTAATAGCAGCGGGGTTTTTAATATTTATAGTTGCGTTTTTGTTTATTTCTTACAGGGCTTTTGCTTTTTGGTTTGTTTGATGGTAGTGTATATTTTATTGTTACGGATCATTGGGGCGATATTGTTTATGGTTACGCTTCTCTTTAGGCTTTGTGTTTATTTCTAGGTGGTATTTTTATTCTGATAGATTGAGGCACTCTGGGTTTATTTCGTTAGGAATAATTTTTTTCGTTGTAAATTTAAGTATATTTGGTTTGGGGGATTTTTTTTTTTATTATTGTCCTTGGATGTATTTGTTTGGTGTTTATCAGTTTTATTTTTGGGAATGTGGGTCTATATATGGTGGGTCTTTTTAAGTATTTTTTTTATTTGGGTAGGTGTTTTCTTATTTTTTAGTGGTTGAGGGTTTTTGTTTTTCTATTTCGTTAATTAGTTCGATTTCAAAGTGATTTTTACAGAGTATTGGTTATTCTTTGAGTTACTGTAGAGGTAGAATTTTGGTTATTTTGTTTAGTAACGTTCAGGGTCCGTGGCAGTGTTTGGAGTTTCATAAGTTGGTTTGATTTATTTTTTTTAGTAGTTTTTGAGATTTGCTGTGCGTGTTTCTATGGGGTTTTCTTTTATTTTGGTTCCATTTTCTGACGTGATGAGAATTGTTACCTCAAAGACTGTTGTGTATTTTTTTAGCTGGCAGTTGTTTGGCTGGTGGAGGTATCTTGATGTTTTTGGAAGATATTGGTGGGAATTTGATGCTGTTTGTTTTGTCATTTTATTCAGGAATTGGATTTTAAATGTAGAATTATAACTATAGCTATATGTAAACAAAACAAATATACGTGTAGAAATGGGAATAAACAACTTTTTTCTTATATATTCGGTCTATTTTTAAAATTTAACATGTAACAGGAGTCGTTATATATTACAATAAGATATGATATTTTTAATGGAGTATTGTGTATGTTTATAGATATATAAATAGACATTATAAATATAAACACAACCCAAACAAATTATAAATATATGAATGTATTGCAGATATAGGCAGATATATACAACATAATTAAACAATTGTAAATATAAAATAACATAAATTGATACAATACATAATACAAGTAATAATGTATATATCTATTATAATATATTATAGGAAATAGATATAAAATAGATATAAATATAGTACATCCATATGATATAATATATAACAAATTATAGATATGATAGATATAAATATAAAAATAGTTTTTAAGTAGTTTAAAAGAAAGGATGGTTATGTATTTTATTTGGCAAAAGCAGGGGTTTTACTATAAAAATAATAAATACAAAAAATATAAAGATAGAAATCTAAGTATAGAAATGTATCATTAATTCATAAAGGTTAATATAAAAATTGGGATTGATTGAAATGTGCTAAGGAAACCAGCTTTGGGGGGGAGGGAGGGAAATCCTCTCTTACCATGTGCCAATCCTTGTGTCCAACGCATCACGGCAGGACAGCCTGAAGACTGAAAGTGTAAGAAGATGTGGAGTGAAACAGAGAATCTGACAGGGGCATCGAGCACACAAGTGCACGAATTTTGCTTTTTGCTTGGGTTTAAACTCAGAAGTTGTAAGGAATTTGGGAATGAGAAGGGACATGTCAGAAGGAGAAGAAAAAAAGAAGAAGTTGTTGTTAACGTCCTGGCAAAATCTTTTATTCTAGCTAATAAAGGAAGTTAGTTAAAATAAAAAGAGAAAAAGATATGGGTTTATTTCCCTTCACTGTTATATTCATTGGTGGTATATGGTGTGTTGTTTTATTTCTTGGTATTATTAACTCTGTGTAAATTGTTTTTTGAGTGAAGCTAACTTTCTTGATGGGTTGGTTTGTATTTGAGGTAGGATTAAGTTCAATAGGTTTCTTTAATAGACTTCTGATAGGTATTACTGGGATTCTGGTTCTGTTTGCTTATGAATAAACATACAGACTTGGTAGGGCCAGCTCGGCTGCTGGAGTTTTGGGTGTTAATTTTTTAGATGGCTTTTGTTAAACACAGAATAATTATGTAAGTTAACAGCAAATTACCCAATTACCCAATTTATCTAGCTGTGCTACCTAAACACAAAGTTTTATGTCTTACCAGCTTTCTGTTCTTCTGCTCCAAGTAGTTGTTGCAAAAAAGAAAGCGCTGTTATTTTTCTGAAGAGTTTTCTCCTATAACAAGCCTTGACTCACCTTGAATTTGAGTCAGAGGAGCCAAACAGCTGCAGCTGCTCTGAGGGCTTTTATACCCGGTGGGATTTGCCCCCTCCCTTTTCCCGGGTGCCATGGGAACGAGAGGCGGGCACAATCAGGGGTATATTAACCCCAGCCTCTGGTGAGGGGCTCCATTCCCTCTCTGGGATGTGCTGGGGTAGGAGCTCTCCTCTCATTTCAGTGGAGAGGCTCTTTCAGCTTATCCCAGCTTGTTTTCAGCAGGTGTTTCTGGGCATGTAAAGCAACAGAGGCTTGGAAGATACTGTGAAGGAAACAGCATGGAATACAGGGAGTATTTAAGTTCGTGATTTTGGGTTTTGTGTTTAGGGGTGGTAAAGCACATTTGTAATTTCTGGTTTTGTTCTTCTTTTGCTTTGTATTTTTATTAGGAGGAGTGCAGCTTCCAGAGACTCCAGGTTGTGTCAAGTATAGCAGTTCTTTCAGCAGATGCACCATGTCACAAGAGGCATCTGCCCAGTGTCAGAAGTGATGTTTGAGACTGAGGCTTCAGGTGAGTTGAGGATTGTGATTAGGAGAGGGAGGGTGAGCAGGTACCCAGTTAGGGGTTATTGGGGGGCAGGGGGGTTTGCAGGCAGCAGGGTGAGAAAGGGTGTTTATTTGGGGGCCCCACACAAGGCTTTTCAGAAGCCTGGCAGAGGCATTCCCGTGTCTCACAGCACACATGGTCATCCTTGTCTTCTGGTCTAGTGAGATTGATTTTCATTCATATATGTAAAGCAATGAATTGTAGGTGGGAGACATTTCAAGTAAACATGAAATCCTTTTCTTTGTGGAGCAGAATGCTGGGAGAGGCTATCAGCTGCAGTTTAATGTAGAAGGAGATTTCCAAGAGTTCTACTTCTCTGAAGTGAAGTGAAACTGAAGAAGTGTTCGTATGCTGATGGTCTTGCTGTACCATTAGTGAAATGTCTTCAAGTCTGAGATGTCTTTAAATTGCATCAAATATCAAAGGCTTTTTCTTTTTTTCTTCCATGCTGTATCTGAGTAACAGTTGTGGCAGGTGAGCCAAAGCAGTCCTTCTCCTAGGGATATCCCTAGTGGCTAGGGATGCATCCCTTCCATATTCCAGGGATCCTGGTGCTGGGGGTCAGGGTGTCAGCCTGCTGAGAAGGGTGGTTAGCAGCCCTGACAGTGCTTTTCCTTGCTTGTCTGTGTTCTCACTTATTAAAGCAACATGGTTCTGAGACTGTGCTTGAAGACACCTTATTCATGCTAATACTTAAAGACCACAAGAAGGATGTTACTGTTAATGAACAGTTAATGAAGTTAACAGTAAGTGAAACCACTGAAATGTTAAGGCCTTGCTGGTTATTACTGTTATTGTGAGTTCAGCTCCATTCTTCCTTTGAAGAATCTTGCCTGCTCTGTCATGTTATGTATGAAGAGCAATTATGCTGTGGTGAGTCCCTGTGAAGTCTGGTATATGTGGTGGCTAAAATAACAGAGCATATTTCTGTGCTCAGGTATTGAGGAAGAAGCGGGGGGGACAATGAGCAGGGCAGAAAACCAGACTTTAGATGGCTGCAATTTCCTGTGGGGTGTGTGTGGAGCCCCAGGGAGAGTAAGATGTGCTTTTATCAAGGGCTGATTTAGAGACTTCAGCTCTTCTGTTAGGGTAATTTCTAGATTTGGTTGGAAGTTATTGCAAAGAAGAAATCTGTAAAACAATGTTGTAAAGGATTAGAGGAACTACAGAACCTGTCACATAGATACAAGGATAGTAAATACATGTGGGCTCACTTGGTTTCTGCTGGGCTACCATTGCTGTGTTTGCTCTCAGATGTGAGCCTACAAGTATTCTGATGGGTTAGGCTGTAGGTTGCAGGTGTTTTGTTAAATAATATGGAGACCTCCACTGAATCAATGAGGCTAGTGAGACTAAACCATGCACAAATGGGGTTTAGTTCTGCATAGTAGTTGGCAATGTTTCTGTTCATGATGTTGTATAGATTTTTAAATTAGACTTGTTCAAGACTCTGTATGAAAGAATGACAGGGCCTGTAGGAAGACAGTTTAATTTTCTAGCAGCAGAAGAATGTGAAAAGCTCTTTACTGATAATACATTAGGGAAAAGCTGATTATTACTAGAGAATGGTAGTGGAAACAATATGTGGTTGTCCAACTCTGCATCCAATATACTTAATTGTGTTTGGGTTTTCACAAGCAGGAAGTGGACACTAATTCAGATTGTGGAAAAACATGGTTTTCAAAAACACAGCAGTCATTTTATGAAACTTATTGGGCAAATTGGTCACTCTTCTTTACCAACTTAGTCTAATTAGGATTCCCATTATTTTTGTAATCTATGGCAGAGTTACCATTGTCACCCTTCAGGAATGTGCAATTAAACAACCTGTTGATTTTTGGCAGCTTGACCCTGAATACTGACCATGGGGATATCTTACTGGATTACTCCAAGAACCTTGATACAGAAGAAGTGATGAAAATGCTGATGGAACTGGTAACTATTTAAAATCTTGCATTAATAAACAAAATAACTTTTACCTGCAACTCACTCTTCTAGCACTGTTTATAAGCATTAGCTAACATAGAAGTTAAAAGGCATCTGTTTACAAGTCTTGACAGGATTCAAATTCTTGCATTGTCATCTAGCCCAAGTTACAAAGCTGTTTTTCAATGCATATTTGCATAAAGATGTGCTTTGAAAAAGGAAATTTTTTTCACCTAGAATCTAGTGGGTCTTTTAATCCATCATAATTTTTTTTCTCTGTTCTTGTGTGAAATGCTCATACTCTTTAATGTAGCTGGACCTTTGTAATACATGTTAACTTCCACTATTTTAAGAGGAATCTCTATTTACCTTTCTCAGGCAAAGTCAAGGGGTGTGGAAAGTGCCAGGGAGCGCATGTTTAGTGGAGAGAAGATGAACTTCACTGAGGTAAGGCAATTTCTGTCCATGGTTCTTTCCACTTTAGTTGTGCTTATTATGGATATTTATGCATCTGTGTAAGCAAAGTCTGAAAAACTTACTTTAAATACTTCATTGAAATCTGGAGTGATTGTAATGTTTGCTGCACTGCTTCAAGAGAGATTTTTACAGCTCTTACTAAAAATACCTCCTTCCTTCAGTACATCTTATTTTAGAGATTTTGGTGGTATTTTTTTTCTCTCTTCTGTTTTGTGGAGAGGAGGAGGAGTTAGACCTTGCAAAGGACGTGGAGCAGAGTATTGCATTCCATGCTTTTTTGCCTAGTGTTGGTGTTCATGAAGCTTAGTAAACTGCCTAAAGGGTGTGAAGGGAGGATTGTGTAAGACCTTCTCTTTTGGGCTGTGATGCTGCTTGTCTTTTAGTACAGTTAACAGTTGAGAATATAAACAGTCTTGGGAAATGAGCCATGTATTTCAGTAAGAGGATGAGTACCTTCCTCCTTTTGTAAATCTGAAGGTTCTAGTTATGATTAAATCTTTAGTAAAACATATAGAAAGCCAACTGTGCTTTTTCTGATGTTAAAAATAGGATGGGAACTCCACAGTACAGTGGGTTTAATGAGTCTGCATTAAAAATGAAGTCTACTTAGTATGTTTGAGGCAGATTGAGAGAAACCAGTATTTCCTTTGAGTTGGCTATTGACTGGTTTAGCTATTGCACAAGCTGTTTGCTTAAAGTAACTCAGCAGTTGGACATTGTATTGTTTGTGAATGATTCATGTTTGTGAAAAGGCACAGACAGAAACAAATACAGTTTCACTGGAGAAATGGTTCCTGTTCCTTCTGCATTAATGTCTTCATTTCACAGATGTAGCTATTGAAAAAAGAAGGCAGGGAAAGAGGGTGAGGAGTCTTAAATCTGTCTGGAGGGTTGCTTTGTCTCATACTGCCTTTCATGAGCCTCATGGAACACAAATTATTCCAGGGTTAGCCTATCTCTGGCAGTATTATGGAGGTGTTCTTCATTGTGTATTGAGAGCAGGTGTAGCAATTGAAGTGTCAGAAGGGTACAATTTGCACAGAAAGCAGCTAAACACAATATCAAACTCTGATGTGTTCCTGCTGCTAGCTCCCTCTTTTCCTGCACTCACAGGAATGCCATTTAGCTTTGCCTTTCTCTTACCCAGGTCCACTCCTAATAAAGGCCACAGCCTTGGAATCGGGATGAAGCTGGAGCCTGAAGGAGCCAGGCACACTCAGGAGAGGGCAAGTAGCTGACTTTCTGGGATTTGGCCCACAGAACTCTGTACTCATACTTTGGGTTTGGCTTTTTTTATTGTAGCTGACCGAGAGGCTAACAGGCCATCACGGGCCCCTCCGAGGCAGACTCCTTTCGGGTGCAACGTGGATCCACATCACCAATCATCCAAAAGATAAGTCGGGGGCCACGGCCTGGAGACGGGATGATGGGAGAGTAGCAGGTTGGGAGTTCTTGGGACAGATTTAAAAATCAGCAGAGGGAAAAGCAATCTTCTCCAAGGGGCCTCTTGGGACAGCTGAAGGGAGAAGCTCTAATTTTGATGGCAGCTTTCAGGCGGGCAGCGCAGAACAGTTCCGGTCCACGTCGTGTTGTCCAGTGTGCCGTGTTACCTAGTGTGCCTTTGGGGTCCCTTTGGTCAGATATCTGCCCCTTTTCCCCTCGAGGCCCTCACCACGAGCATAATGTGTCGTGTTTATCGTCCCCCTGTTTGTCACGTTCTGTGTCACGGGTGTCTGCACACGTTTGTGCCGGAGCTGCTCTGCCCTGCCGCATAGCCTGCTGCAATAGGACAAGTCCCGGGGACTCGCAGTTTGTGGGGTGTTGCCGGGCTCTAGATGATGTTCCTAGAGAGACACAAGATGTTTGGAGCTGTGAAGTTATCCTGCAGCCCTTTGAATTTTGTCCTCACTTTCTTTCAGATGCAGAAGGATAAAATCCAGGGCAAAATCCATCCACGGCATCAGCCTCCGAGCACGGCCGAAGCGTGCGGCCCCAGGAGCCGGGCATTCTTAGGAGAACGGTGAGCAGCAGAGATGCTGGGTTTTGGCCAGTGTGCTGCTGAGATCAGGCATTGACATTTGGTTTTCTTTAATGTAGCTGACTAAGAAAGAACAGGAAGTTGTTGAACAGCAGTGCCAGCAGGAACTTCCCAGATACAGAGGCCACCTTCTTTTGCACCTGACACGGACCTGCATCCCCAGATGTCTGAGAGATAAGTAGAGGGCTACGACCCACAGAGGGGATGAAAGAGGGGTGCTGGGTTGGGACTCCTGTGCGGGGGGGGTTTTAGAGTTCCCTTTGGAGATGGGGGTGTCCATGAAGTGGCCCTTTAGGCCCTGTAAAAGGAAAGTGTCACTTTTGATGACAGGACCGAGGTGCACAGGGCAGAGCAGTCCCGGTGTGTATTGTGTCACTTGTGTGTCATGCGTTCTGTGTGTTTCGATGTGTCATGTCCTTTACCTTATGCCTTTGAGGGGCCTGTCAGAAATCCTGGCATCATTGTTAGCATCTGTGATCTCTGCATTCCTTTTCCTAGCCCCAGTGCCATAGAACTTTTGACTCAGGAGCTCAGACAGGCATCAGACTCTCTTCTCTCTTTGGAAGCATCTGGTCTGATGTCTTGTCAGGTCTTATTCTGAGCTGTATGCACAGCTGTGCCCTGCCAGGATCCATTATGGCAGGTTAGGCCTTGTAAGGGTATGAGGTTAGGTAGAGGATTCTGACTGTAGGATTCTCAGGCATCCATCTTTGCAGTTCTTGGAATAAATCATTCCGTCAGCATCTTCTTCCTCCAGGGTTCTCTGAGCCTCATCAGTTTGACCTCGGTCATCTCCTCTTGCATTCTCTCAGTCCTTACAGCCATTTTCCTTGCCCAGAGATTGCTGTTGCTGTTGTGTCCCCATTGTCTGTCCCGTCCTGTCCTGTGTCACGGGTGTCAGCACACATTTGTGCCGGAGCTGCTCTGCCCTGCTGCATAGCCTGGTGCAGTAGGTGAAGTACCGGGGGCTTGGAGTTTGTAATGTGGTGTGTAGCTGGACTCTAGATGGGGTTTGTAGATGGACACAAGAGATCTGGAGCTGTGAAGTTATCCTGCAACAGTTTGACTCTTGTCCTAACTTTTTTTCCAGATTCATCTGGATTAAATCTGTGCCAGAGGGCCCCATCCCAGGTGAGGGAGTTCTACTGAGCAGGTCAGTCGCTGTTTGTCTCTGCAGCAGAAGTGTATGTGGTGACTCTGTTACAGCTCTGTTCTTTGTGGGTCTTTTTAGGAAGTCAAGGCAGAGGCCAGCAGTCAAGGCCGAGTGGGGAAGGTGACATTGAGTAGCGTACAGAAGCAGTTGTTATTGCTGGAGTCTCAGTTTCTGGTGCAGCTCTAAGCATCTGTTCCTGTTTCTGTACTTTAGGCAATTCACTTGGAGCATGCCAAGCCCCGGTCACCCACCGGCCGATGCAGCGGGTTTTCTGCGCACGTGAGCCCTGTGGATGCATTACAGAACTCTGCATTGATGAAGCCTTCAAACTTTCTATCTCACGGTGCCATCCGGAGAGCCCTCAGGAACGGCCGAGGAGTTGTGGTGAGTCCAGGAGGTAGGGAGGAGGGGCGAGGCTCCACTCGGGTCACAGCAATGCCAAATCACCTCGTCTCCACTTAACCCAGGCGCACCCTGTGACCCTGTGCTTGGCCTCTGAGCGAGCCCAAAGCGTGCGGCCCGAGGAGCCGGGTGTGCTTAGGGGAAGGGTGAGTAGCAAAATTGTTGTGGTTTTGCCCTTGTGCTGCTGAGATGGTGCACCCATGTTTGGTTTCCTTTTTCTTGGCAGACTAAGAGACAATAGCCTGGTGTCAGCAGGCACTTCCCAGACGGCGCTTCCGCTTTCTTTCGCAGCCGACACGGATCAGCGTGCCCACCTGTCCGAGAGATAAGTAGAGGGCCATGACCCCCAGAGGGGGTGAATGTGGGGTGCTGGGTTGGTACTCCCTTGCGGGGGGGTGAGGGTTTGAGTCAGCTCTGGAGATGAGGGTAGCCAAGAAGTGACCCCTTATGCCCCATAATAGCCAAGTGTCACTTTTGATCACAGTGCTGAGGTGCGCAGCAGGGCAGAGCAGTCCCGGTGTGTATCGTGTCACTTGTGTGTCATTCGTTATACGTTGTTTGGATATCTCATGTCTTTTGTCTTTGTCCTTTGAGGGGCCTGTCAGAAACCCTGGCATCGTTCTTAGCATCTGTGATCTCTGCATTCCTTGGCCTGGCACCCAGGCCATAGATGCGATTCTGATACCTGTCTGAGCTCCCCAGTCAAAGATGCTCTTTGGAAGCATCCAGTCAGATGTCTTCTCAGGTCTTGTTCTGAGCTGTATGCACAGCTATGCCCTGCCAGGATCCATTATGGTGGATTAGGACTTGCAAGAATATGAGGTTAGGTAGAGGCTTCTGACTGTAGGATTCTCAGGCATCCATCTTTGCAGTTCTTGGAATAAATCATTCCATCAGCATCTTCTTCCTCCAGGGTTCTCTGAGCCTCATCAGCCCACCATGAGTTTCACCTCGGTCATCTCCTTTTGCATTCTCTCAGTCCTTGCAGCCATTTTCCTTGCCAAGAGATTTCTGTTCCTGTTGTGTCCCCGTTGTCTGTCCCGTCCTGTCCTGTGTCACGGGTGTCAGCACACATTTGTGCTGGAGCTGCTCTGCCCTGCTGCATAGCCTGGTGCAGTAGGAGAAGTCCCGGGGGCTTGGAGTTTGTAATGTGGGGTGTAGCTGGACTCTAGATGGGGTTTTTAGATGGACACAAGAGATCTGGAGCTCTTAGGTTATCCTGCAACAGTTTGACTCTTGTCCTAACTTTGTTTTCAGATGCAGATGGATTAAATCTGTGCCAGAGGGCCCCATCCCTGGTGAGGGTTTTCCCCGAGCAGGTGAGGCACCATTTGTTTCTGCAGCAGAAGTGTATATGGTGACTCTGTTACAGCTCTGTTCTTTGTGTTTCTTTTTAGGAAGTGAGTCTGGATACCAGCAGTCAAGGTGAGCAGTGCAGAGAAGCAGTTGTTATTGCTCTGCTCTCAATTTCTGGTGCAGCTCTAAGCTTCCATTCTCGTTTGTGCCCTTCAGGCAATCCACTCGGAGCGTGCCAAGCCCCCGTCAGCACCCGGCCGATGCAGCGGGTTTCCTGCACACGTGAGCCCTGTGGATGCATTACAGGAGCTGGTGATGAAGCCCTGAGCTTTTCTATTTAAAGGTGCCATCCAGGTGGCCTTCAGCAGCTGCCAAGGTGTTGCAGTGAGTCAGGGAAGCGGGGAGGAGGAGCGAGGGTCCACTCAGGTTTCAGCCATGCCAAATCGCCTCATCTCCTCTTACCCCAGGCACCCCCTGTGACGACGGCCTCGGTCTCCAAGCGTGCCTGAAGCGTGGGGCCCGAGCAGCCGAGCGTTCTTAGAACGGTGAGCAGCACACTTGTGGGGTTTGGCTGATGGGCTGCCACAATCAGGCACTGGTGTTTGGTTTTCTTTAATCTAGCTGTCTGAGAGACACCAGCCCGGTGCCAGCTGACGAGGTGGCCTTTCTTTGCACCTGAGACCAGCTTCCCCAGATGTCTGAGAGATAAGTAGAGGGCTATGACTCACAGAGGGGATGAAAGCAGGGTGCTGGTTTGGGAATTACTGGGAGGGGTTTTTGAGTCTGCTTTGGAGGTGGGGGGTGTTCATGAAGCAGCCCCTTAGGAGACATAAAAGCAAAGTGTCACTTTTGATCACAGTGCTGAGGTGCACAGCAGGGCAGAGCAGTCCCGGTGTGTATCCTGTCACTTGTCTCTTGTGTGTTATGTGTTGTTTGGATATGTCATGTCTCTGATCTTAGCCCTTTGAGGGGCCTGTGAGAAACCTTGGCACCATTCTTTGCATCCATGATTGCAGTGTTCCTTGCCCTGGCACCTGGGCCATGGATCTTTTGACTTTGGAGCTCAGACAGGCATCAGTATTGCATCTCTCTTTAGAAGCATCCAGTCAGATGTCTTGTCAGGTCTTGTTCTGAGCTGTATGGACAGCTATGCCCTGCCAGGATCCATTATGGCAGGTTAGGCCTATTAAGAACGCGAGCTTAGGGAGAGGATTCTGACCGTAGGATTTTCAGGCATCCATCTTTGCAGTTCTTGGAATAAATCATTCTGTCAGCATCTTCTTCCTCCAGGGTCCTCTGAGCCTCATCAGCCCACCATGAGTTTCACCTCGGTCACCTCCTTTTGCATTCTCTTGGTCCTTGCAGCCATTTTCCTTGCCAAGAGATTTCTGTTCCTGTTGTGTCCCCATTGTCTGTCCCGTCCTGTCCTGTGTCACGGGTGTCAGCACACATTTGTGCCGGAGCTGCTCTGCCCTGCTGCATAGCCTGGTGCAGTAGGAGAAGTCCCGGGGGCTTGGAGTTTGTAATGTGGGGTGTAGCTGGACTCTAGATGGGATTTGTAGATGGACACAAGAGATCTGCAGCCCTTTGACTTTCATCCTCACTTTCTTTCAGATGCAGGAGGATACAATCCAGGGCAGAGCACCCCATCCCAGGTGAGGGGATTCCCCCGATCAGGTCAGTCACTGTTTGTCTCTGTAGAGGAAGCATAAATGGTGACTCTGTTACAGTTCTGTTCTTTGTGTTTCTTTTTAAGAAGTCAAGGCCGAGAGCAGCAGCCAAGGCCGAGCGGGCAAGGTGAGCATGGAGTAGTGTACAGAAGCAGTTGTTATTACTGAAGTCTCAGTTTCTGGTGCAGCTCTAAGCATCTCCTCTTGGGTTTTTTTATTTTAGGTGGTCCACTTGCAATCTATCCTGGCTGAGCATGCCCTTGCCAGGTGGGTGCAACCTTAAGGTATTGGTGTGGCATACTTGTGAGGTTAGAGAGGCTGTGTTTTCACAGTATCTCAGCATGCTTTTGTGCTTTGTGTCCTTGCAGGTGCTGTCGCTGCCCTCGGTATGCCCAGGAACAGAGGGCAGGTGAGTCGGCGTTTAGGCAGGCTGACTCATAGGTGAGCGTTATGCAGCAGCATGCTAAGCGTGTATCTTTTCTTTTTGCAGGTATCTTCTGGACAGCCTCCGGAGTCAAATCAAGATTTGAGGTGAGCTGGGGCAGTGGTGTGGAGGAGTCCCAGGGGTTACTGTTTTTGAGGGCAATAGTCACCTTTTCTGTTTTGTCTTAGGTACCCTGAGGAGCCTTGTAGCCAAAGCTTGCAAACGGCAGCAACGACGCACACGAGGAGAACGTCTCAACGTCCAACCACCGATGGATTTTCTCTGCTCCTCTTCCAAAAGCTAAGTGTCAGGGCCAGTGGTTGCGAGAAGGGGAAAAACCTTCACTATCACGGGGGGGCAATTTGATGTCAGCTTAGTGGAGAGGTCTGTAGTGGGACAAGCTCCCTGAAGTAAAGGGGGAGGGTTTCCCCTCAGCCTCACCAGAGCCTTTGCCAGGCAGGGCAGCTCCGACCCCTCTCCGCGTTCTCGGCGTCCGCATTCTCGTCGTCCGTGGAACTTTGCGTCGTCCGCCTTCCTCGACTCGACATGGTCACGGATCTTTCCCCAGAGGAGCTCACCTTCAAGTCCGGAGCTATAGCCACGGTCACCCGGCAGTCGGCTTCCTTCTCTAGGCTTACTCAGCCTCTCAAGCATCCTCTTAACTGCTTTGGCGCTAACTTCTTTTAATGAGTTACATTTCATCATCACGTGCTATCTTCATAGGGCTTTCTTTCCTTTGGCATCATCGGCCTCTGGCTCATCTTGCGCTCGCAATCTCAGGTCCCTAAGGGGAAAGTGCCAGGCAGTTGCCACTTGTCTGTGTTATATCATCTGTGTCTGTTATGTTGTCCGTGTCTGTGTTATGTAGTCTGTGTCCATTGTCTTCCATGTCATAGGCATTTGTTACATCCCAATGCTTTATCGGCACTATTCTGTGCCATATAGGCTGTATTTTACTTGCATTCCTTCCCAGATATCCCTTATTCTGGCATCTTTACATTTTTACTCTTTGAGTCAGGAAGGATTACGCAAGATGTTCTCATCCATCTTCCTTCTCACTACCAGCTTTGGTAGTGCCTTTTTTCCATGCCATTCTCTTGGACTTCTAGAGAGTGTCTTGCACCCTCCTCATGTGACTGCAGTAGTTCTGTAGGTTCCATCTTCTCAAAGGGTATAGGACTCAAGAATTAGTCTTCCAGAGAGTTATCAGAAGTCCTGGCTTATATTGTATGTACCTATGTTGGCTTATATTGTGCCTACTTATACTGTATGTAAATGCGTCGCCTTATATTGTATGTACTTATACTGTATGTACCTATGTTGGCTTATATTGTGTGTACTTACATTGTATGTACCTATGTTGGCTTATGCTGTATGTAAATGCATCGCCTTATGTTGTGTGAACTTATACTCTGTGTACAGTTGCACTGTATGTGTTTGTTTATCTTGTGTGTACTTACATTGTACCACTTATGGTTGGAGCTGCCCTGCCCTGGCACGTAGCGACAGTTAGGCAGAACAGGTGTGTAAATTTTACTGTTCATCTGTCTTTAATGGGATTTTGGATAGGAAATGTATTGGTCCAGAGCGGGGACAAGTCCTAGCTGTCAGCCACTCGTTGACCACTTTCTGTTGTCTCACAGGTCCCTGAGGCTACCGCTTTCCCCAGACTCTGCCATTTGGCGTCAAGGTGCAGCAGCCAGAAGATGTGTCAAAGCACATTCGTCAGTGTCTCGAGTAAGGGCTGCAGTGAGCCTGTAAGTGGGAAGAATGTGTGAGTGTGTGTGAGAGCACGGACCGTGTCTGTCTGCGTCCGCTCGTTTCTGCGCGTGTGAGCGCATGCTGACTGGTTTTAACCTTGCTTTTCAGGTTTTTCAACTAATTTTAAAAATTGGAATAAAAAATCCCCAGCA
Organism: Calcarius lapponicus; assembly: GCA_039654755.1. NCBI lineage: Eukaryota > Metazoa > Chordata > Aves > Passeriformes > Fringillidae > Calcarius > Calcarius lapponicus. The sequence goes on along the minus strand of CM077468.1, from coordinate 24,800 downwards.
GTGGCTGGCGTGACTTCCAGAAGGTAATTTGATCCCCTGCTCCAGTTGTGCCTCCTTCATGGGATGGCAAAGTGAGAGCAGCAGAAAGAAAGCTCCAAAAGTGAGACCTAATCCCAATACCTGTTATTCACAGCACTTTTTCTCCTGCTAGCAGGAGTGAGTCTGAGCACTGAGGCTGCACAGAGTTTGAGTGGTGGTGTTTTGTTCATGATGGTCATTTTATTCTCACTGCCAGGACATTCCAGCACTGAACTACTGCCAGAGAGGGAGCTCAGTGCTCACTTGCTGCTTATCTTTTTTGAGAATCCCACCTGGTTAACAGCATTCAGGCAATCACTGCTGGATTTAAGGCAGATTTACACCCCCAAAAAGAGGTTTCTGTGGGCACTGCTCTCTAGTTAACATTTTTAGTCACTCTTGGTGGCCTCCCCCTTGTGGTCTCTGAACTTTGAAGGTTTTTCCAGAATTAGTAGAAAACTGCCTGTCTTAATCCTCATGCTCCAAATTTGAAGAGACTTTATTTTCCCAGGATGGGTGAAGAAATTAAATTTCAGCTACTAAAAATGAGTAAAAATGTTTCTAGCCTGAAAAAGAACAGAATTGCACTTTCTGTTCTTATCTAAAGGAAGGATTTACAACTGTCTATCACCTCTCCCTGTATTTGCTATTTTAGTTCTGCCACTGAAGTTGTGTGAATCTAAGGAAATCTCAGTTATTATTTGTAAAGATAGATTTGAGGTCTTCAGTATGCTAAAGAAATCTAGGAAATCTGAAGCCTGTAAATCTCCAAAATCAGCAAAATGTCTTCTTCTAGCGAAGTTGCATTGCAGAAAAGCTTCTGAATAATCAGGCCCTCCCATTTCTTTTGAACACTGATAGTCATTGACTTTGGCTGAGGCTGTTCCAGTTCATTGGCGTACAATGTGGATGTGAACAGACAGAGCATTGTGTGAAGGATATGAGGAGACAAACCCCATTAAACTCTGGGCTTTAATTAAATATGGAAGTTACTCAGACAGTGTGTTGCACCGTGGGCAATACACCCCACACACTCTGGGGTTCAATGATATATGACAGTTACTCAGACGGTGTGTTGCACCGTGGGCAAGCTGTCTGTGTCTGGGCAGATTTCAGGCACATTGGCCAGGTCATTGTGGCTGTACTGAATAAACACAGTTTGGTTATAGCAGATGGGAATCTGCTGAGGGGGAAGCAATTCCAGCTGCTTCTCCCCATCCCTGTCACCCTGCAGATGGATTTCCTGTTTCTTTATAAACCTAGGGGATCACAACCTCACAAGTGTCTGGTAAAATACTGTTAGTGCAGCTGGCAGTGTTAGTTCAGGAAAGCAGCTCAGCAATAGCTGTGCTCCCTTGTGATTTTCTAAAGAGGTTTCCTGCAGATGGTAGGTTGTTCTCTGAAGTGTAACACCTCAGCCAGAGTAGAAACTTATCCTTTAAAAACAAACAAACAAATACAAAAGACATTTGGCTTTCATGCCACAGAATACAATAGTAAAGAAGTCTGTTTTAATCTTTTTCTTGTACATCCTTGTATGCACTCCTTTGCCTAATGGTGACTTGGAGTTCTTGAAGAAAGGCAAAGAAACAGAAATCTGCTTCCTGCTGTCACACAGTTGCTAGTGTCTAGGAGGATTGTCTCAAAATTGGCTTCCAAGACCAAAATTAATCTGCTCTGAATGTGGCACTTTGAGAAATTTGTACTGTCAGCTCCTGAAGCATCTGTTGTATGGAGAGATTCCACCATATTTCAACTTACTTGTTTCCTAAATAAGTGAAAATCTGGCCTCTCAGGGAAATCCTCATTCTATATTGATATTCTTATAGAAATGCCATCATGCATCTACTGTCAGTGACGGTTTTGGGAAGTGTGAACCTTGCAGCTCTTCCTATCCTAAGCACACCCAGCCCTTTGGTTCTCTCCTGCAGTAGCACAGTGGTGTGAGAGCTGGATCAGTGGTTTTGCAGAGGACTGGTGCATGTGATGCCAAGGTGAAGCAGGAATCCTGTTGCACAGTCCAGATTTGATCAGAGCATTTGCAGTGAAATGCTGCTGCACAGTCCGGTTCTGAGCAGGGGTTTGCAGTGAAGGCAGCTCCGTTTTGTGTCTGTGCTTTGGTGGAAGGAGTCAGTCGATCCCTCCTGAGCTGCCCACCCTCTCCTTGCTGATGGCATGATGGGTCCTCACTCTCAAGGAACTCTTGGAAAGCACAGGAGAGAGTAGAACTCCTGCTGCAATTGGATCCAGTACATGACAGGAGTGATGATTTCCCAAAGTGTCCTAGAGTGGTACAAGCCACCATGCTGGCACCATCAGTCTCTACCCTCGTTCTTTCTGACAAACACTGTTCTGTTTCAGAAATTATTGTTTTATTTGGAGAAGAAGAGTGTCCACAGCCTTGTTCAAAGGACACAGTGCAGGCAGGAAAAGGTAAGATTCAAATCCTTACATGAAAATAGAACATAGCCCCAAAGGTAAAAAATATAGTGCCCCCACACACCTTCATCCCTCAAGGAACTTGAAATGTTGTAAGAGTCATGAGCATATTGAATTACTGGGGAATGTTTAAGCACAGATTCAGTGGAGGAGAGAAGAGGACTGCCAGGACCCTTCCCACTGCAGGTTTTGTGTGGTTAGTGCCTTCTGCTCTGATGGAAGGCCTTGGTATCCAGGATTGCTCTGATGGAATCCTCTGCTATGCTGGCAGTTGATGAGCTTTTCCCACCTTGCACACATGGAGATAGCGAATAAAAATCCTTCTCTGTTTGTTTTAGAAGGCTATTTACAGACTGGGTTCAGGAGTGTGAATGCATGAGAGAAATTCTTCTATGGCAAAGGCATAGAAAAAGGCAAGAAGAAAGGGGGAAAGGCCAGAAGAAAGGTAAGGGAAAAGGCAAGAAGAAAGGCAAAAAAGGAAGAAAAAAGGCAATAAAAGCAAGAAATGCAAGAAAAGAGGCAAAAAGACGAGAAAAAAAGCAAGAGAAAAGGCAAAAAAGACAGGAAAAAAGCAAAAGAAAAAAACACAAGAAAAAAGGCAAGAAGAAAGGGAGGAAAGGCCAGAAAAAAGGAAGGAATAAAGGCCATTAAAAGGCCAAAAAAGGCAACTAGAAGGGGGGAAAAAAGAAAAAAACAAAGGGCAAAAAAAAAAAAAAAGAAAAAAAAGGGGGCAAAAAAAGGGAAAAAAAAAGAAAAAGCAGAAAAAGGGCAAAAAAAAAAGGAAGGGGGCGAAAAAAGGGAAAAAAAGAAAAAGCAGAAAAAGGGCAAAAAAAAAAAGAAAAAAGGGAAAAAAAAAGAAAAAGCAGAAAAAGGGCAAAAAAAAAAGGAAGGGGGCAAAAAAAGGGAAAAAAAGAAAAAGCAGAAAAAGGGCAAAAAAAAAAGAAAAAAGGGGAAAAAAAAAAGAAAAAGCAGAAAAAGGGCAAAAAAAAGAAAGGGGAAAAAAAAAGAAAAAAAAGGGGGCAAAAAAAGGAGGAAATAAAGAAAAAAACAAAGGGCAAGAAAAAAAGAAAGGGCAAAAAGAAGGAAAAAAAGGGGAAAAAAAGGGGAAAAAAAAGAAAAGGCAGAAAAAGGGCAAAAAAAAGGCAGAAAAAGGGGGGGAAAAAAAGAAAGGGCAAAAAAAGAAAAAAAGAAGGGGCAAAAACGGGGGGGGGAGAAAAAAAGAAAGGGCAAAAAAAGTGGAAAATAAGGGCAAAAAAAGGAAAAAAACAGGGAAAAAAAGGGGGAAAAAAGAGGGCAAAAAAAGGGAAAAAAAAAGAAAGGGCAAAAAATGGCAAAAAAAGGCGGGGAGAAAGGGCAAAAAAAGGGCAAAAAGTAAAACTGCCGTAAAGCGCGACTGTCGTAAAAGCCGCCGTAAATCGCGACTGTCGTAAAAGGTACCGTAAAGCGCGACTGTCGCAAAAGGTGCCGTAAAGCGCGACTGTCGTAAAAGCCGCCGTAAAGCGCGACTGTCGTAAAACTGCCGTAAAGCGCGACTGTCGTAAAAGGTGTAGTAAAGCGCGACTGTCGTAAAAGGTGCCGTAAAGCGCGACTGTCGTAAAAGGTGTAGTAAAGCGCGACTGTCGTAAAAGGTGCCGTAAAGCGCGACTGTCGTAAAAGCCGCCGTAAAGCGCGACTGTCGTAAAACTGCCGTAAAGCGCTACTGTCGTAAAACTGCCGTAAAGCGCGAATGTCGCAAAAGGTGTCGTAAAGCGTGACTGTCGCAAAAGCCGCCGTAAAGCGCGACTGTCGTAAAAGCCGCCGTAAAGCGCGACTGTCGTAAAACGTGCCGTAAAGCGCGACTGTCGCAAAAGATGTCTGCAGTGCGCCGGTGCAGTCAGCAGGGGGCGCTGTGCCTGCAGTGCTCCAGTGCAGACGGCAGGGGGCGCTGTGCCTGCAGTTCGCCGGTGCAGTCAGCAGGGGGCGCTGTTCCTGCAGTTCGCCGGGCCAGACAGCAGGGGGCGCTGTGCCTGCAGTTCGCCGGTGCAGTCAGCAGGGGGCGCTGTTCCTGCAGTTCGCCGGGCCAGACAGCAGGGGGCGCTGTGCCTGCAGTGCTCCAGTGCAGTCAGCAGGGGGCGCTGTTCCTGCAGTTCACCGGGCCAGACAGCAGGGGGCGCAGTGACCGCAGTGAGCCCGGGTAGACGGCAGGGGGCGCTGTATAAATATTGTATATAAAGTGTATACTAAAAGGAATGAAAGCTGTATGTCACACGCAGATGTAGAAAATTTCAGGCTCCCAGGGAATCAATAGTTTTCTTTAAATCATTTTAGTTTTGGAGGTTTTTTTTACTCACTGCCAGCGTCAGCCCGAGAGTACAACTCCCGGCAGGGCTGGTGACACGGCACAGGGGGTGCCAGGGCAGGGGCTGCAGGTTTGCACTGGTGGCTTCTTTCCAGCACCACGCTGGGGTTTGGTGCTGCAGCTGGGGCAGTGGAATTGAAGTGGGGCTGAGAAAACAAACAGAACTCGACCCAAAAGGGCAAAATTTGTGTGTGACTGGGTTTAGTAGTTTCTTCAGCGCTAAAACTGTTTTCTCACAGGATGTTTCAAGCCTAGAAAAATGATAATATAGGATGGTTTCAAAGCCTAAACAAATCTTATTGAATGCTCATTTTCATTAATGATTTCTGGGCACTCCAGAAAACATTTCTAGAAAACATTGCCTTGTTCACAATGGCTCCTTTGATGGCCAAAATAAATACACGAGGCATAAATATGTGTATTTTTTAGCCAAGTATTTTGCTCAGTAACATGATTAAAAAGTGAAAAAAACTTCAAAAATCAATACTTTGTTTAAGTCTTGCAAGCACTCTGAGATTTTCATGTACACAGAGTTCTCCTGCCAGTTTTTTAGGAACAGTAAATTGTTGCTAACATGCCTCTGTTACCCTGCCATTTCATGTCCATTTCCATGTGTGTTGTGTTGTTAGTCTGCCTCCCGCTTTATGGTTTATTTGGGTAAACTGCCTCTTTTTTAAAATTGTTTTTGTTACCTTTTGTGAGCATGCCAGAGGCCCTAGGGTGGCAATAAATGGCAATATTAGTGCTCCTTCTGAGTGCTGCTTCCCTCTGCTTGCTTGTGACTAATCCTGAATCTCTGCCCAGCCTGCTGAGCTGAATTTTCCTGATCAGAAAAGGACAGGCAGTGGGTCAAGAGACCCTCCAGCCAAATACTGCCAGGAAAAGCTTCACCTCTGTGCAGTTACAAACGTTCTGTGTCACTGCTGGATGGCTCGAGGCAGTGAGCGTTTCCCACAGGTTACTTTTTCACACCGGTATCTTCTTGCTTTATCTCTGATTATTCTTGCTTTATCTCTGGTTGTACTCCCTTGGCTGGTGGGTGTTGATCCAGAGCAGGACATGCACAGCAGAACAAGGAAAAGGAACATCACAAAGGCGGCGAGGCCGACCCCGAAGGCGATGTCGATGGAGTCTGTGGGCACAGCAGAGGTTCTGTCATTTTGCACGGCACAAACAGAGCACAGCGAGGTGATTTACCCTCCCTGCTGCAGGGATGCCATCTGACTCATTTCTCCTTTCAGAGACAGGGCTCTAAGTGCCAATTTGTCAGAGGTCTTGGGAGCCTCCTGACAGTGGGGATGAGGGAGGGAAAAGCCTCTGGTGTGTTCTGGTGCCCAGAGCTGTGCAGATAACTGAACGTGGCTCCTGTTACACGAGCACAGGGCAGGAAGCCTGAGTGGTCACTGCCTAATCCTGCAGGGTCTTTAGGGAGAGGCCCTCAGGGAGGGAATCCCAGCCACAGGGGAAAGGTTCATTCCTGGTTTTTGGGTTTTGCTGGGCCAGCCACATGCCAGAGACTTGCATCTAGCTTAGCTCAGCAGTTTGGGGTTTCCCTAGTGGAATCTGGGGGTAATCATCTGCCCTGACTTTAAAATTAAGGGGATTAGGTGAGCTGCTCCTGGTCCCAGCAGCACCAAATGTTGCTCTGCAGCATTAGAGAGCAAGATTTTCTGGATGGAGGGATTTGGATATTCACACCACTTTCTTGAAGGTGTGGTGCTCTAAGCTTGGAGGCAATAAACCTTGGCTGATCTGAATGCACAGAAAAGCTTTTCTAGGCTAAGTTTCTGCTCCTTTTTCCTACTGCTGTCCAAGCAAGTGAAGGACAGGCAGCTCCTAACACAGAATTCAACCTTCACCATCAGAAAGGCAGTCTCTTGCATTGTTAGTGAGAGAGACATGAAGGTGTTCTGAAAGGCCATCACATTTTCCTGGGCTATATAATAATTGCTCTGGAATAACCTTGGGAAAAAACAAATTTAGTCTCTGCATCCACATCCAAACAGTTTCAGCCATCCTCAGGGATGGGAGGGAAGGTCAAAGAGTATGTTTGCAGCTTGTTTGGAATTGTACATTTCCTTTACTAAAAGTCTGAATGCTTACCAGTTGCAATGTCAGCCTTGTCCCAGGATGAAAACAGTGCTTTTATGAAAACCTCTTCAGTGAACTTTGATGGCAGTAGCACACGGGGAACTAGCACCCCACACTACAGATTCACAAGTAATCACATTTCCCCTTAGCAAATAACCAAAAAAAAAAAAAAAAAAAAAATCTGTCCTTGTAAACAAGAATTAATGTCAGCAGTCTCATAGCTTCAGATACTGTACGGTAAAGCCCAGAGTGTTTGTTAGTATTTATCCAGCCTGAAGGCAAACAGCCAGGCACACAAACCAGGCACTGGCATGGACTCTACTGCAAGGAAACAAAACCAGGTCAGTGAGACGAGCAACCCAACATTTCCCCTGTGCTAGATTAGCACCTAGCACTCCACAATACTTGCATTTATTAACCTCCAGCTTGCTTCCATCTACTGCAATTGGATCCATGTCATCCCAGTAATACTCGTAGGACCAGAAGTGCTCGGAGGAGTTTGTGCTGTTGGCCGTGTCAGTGGCGCCTTTTCAGCCAGCCCAGAGCTCCGACCCAGAGCTTTGCCTCCTTGTGCTGCACTGCCCTCAGAAAGGGAATTGCACAGCCCGTGCCTGTGCCAATCGCTCGGGGTCCCGCGGCTCAGGGACTGCCTGGGGACTGGGGACATCCCGCGGCACTTCAGTGAGACACTGACTCGTGTTATTATTCCTCGGGATGTTTTAAACTGAGGCGGGCGCCCTGTGGCCGAGGGACACGGTGGACAGGTGCCAGCTGGATCACAGGCCCTTCCCTCAGAGCAGTGCTCTGTCCTGGGAGCTCCTGAGCACGGCCGGGCTGGAAAACATTCCCGAATGTGTCTGATGGGAAGGGCCGGCTCTGCAGGGGCCACACCAGCAGCGGCCGAGGGCCTCTTCAGCCTGGAGGGGGCCGAGGTCAGGGCTCACCGGGGCTGCGGCTCCTCCCGAGGGGCAGCTCCGGGCTCTGCTCCCCGTGACCAGGGACAGCACCCAGGGAAGGGCTGCAGCTGGGTCTGGAGGGGTTTAGGCTGGATTTTAGGGAAAGGTTCATCCCCAGAGGTGCTGGGCACTGCCCAGGCTCCCCAGGGCATGGGCACGGCCCCACAGAGCTCCAGGAGCCTTTGGGGAGCGCTCCAGGGATGCTCAGGGTGGGATTGCTGGGGTGTCTGTGCAGGGCCACGGGCGGGACTGGATGATCCTTGTGGGGCGCTTCCAGCTCGGGAAGTTCTCTGACTTTGCAGTGACTTGATAAAACACTTCATGTACTGGAATCCCCACATCCTTTGCTTTGCTTCCATGACCGTACGGGGTCCAAACGCCCCCGGGTGGTGCTGAGGCGGCTCCGGGAGCAGTTCCGGGGCCGTGTCCGGTGTCGCTGCCGCTTTTAGCTTTGTTCTCATAAATTACTCAAAAAAAGCCTTTGTACCTAGTGTCTAGCAATTCATACTTTCCCATTTCCTTTCCCCCCCAGTCTTATGTACTCCCTTTATTTTACCCTTTTCTGTCTTCTAACTTCAGCTTCTTTTATTTTGTTCTATCCTCTGCTCTCAAAACATCGCAGCATCTTCTGTCAGTGTGAAAGCATTTGTTCATCCTAGGTCTCAGAATGGCTGTGAATGTTGCCCTCTTCTGGATCACTTTTTTTAACAGTATTTTTCTAAAAAAAAAAACAAACAAAAAAAAAAAAAAAAAAACGAAAAAGAAAAACAGTTTGAAAAAGCCCAGGAAGAAGATACTAACGTTACCTTTATTACTTGCACATATGGAAAAAAAAATCTGGTTTGGATTTGAATAGAACTTTATTTTGATTTTTTCTTACTGAACTAATCTACTCTATCTTCCACTACTGTTTCAACTGTTGTCATTCCACATGAAACACTTTACTGGAGCAAGGCTTTTTCCATTCCTCCTTTTCGCTGTGCTTGTCCTGGAATAACTCTTGCTGAAAGCACGGGAAGGGTTTAGATTTTAATTAATCCCTCTGGCAGTGGGAAGCCATTCCCCCTTTTCTGTCACTCCTTCCCTTATAAACAGTCCCTCGCTATCTCTCCTGTGGGCCCCTTCAGGTACTGGAAAGCCACAGCCAGGTCACCCCGAAGCCTTTCCCTCTCCTGGAGAGAGAGGAGTGTCTGAGGAAGTTCTGTCCCATCCCTGCTTCCCTGCACTCCGTGCTTTCCCCTTCCACTCCCAAGTTTAAGCCGTGTTGGTCCAGGATCCCAGGGGGCTGCAGTCTGGGGAAACTGGGATGACAAAAGCCTTGCAAGCAGCGATGGATGAGAGACTGCTGCAGACGGGACACTGGGCAGGAATTGTTCCCTGTGAGGGTGGGCAGGCCCTGGCACAGGGTGCCCAGAGACGCTGCGGCTGCCCCTGGATCCCTGAGGGGTCCAAGACCAGGTTGGACATTGGGGCGTGAAGCAACCCGGGCCACTGGAAGGCGTCCCTGCCCATGGCAGGGGGTGGGAACGGTTACGGTCCGTTCCAAGCCGTTCCACGAGAACTATTTTTAACTCTTTTTGCCCACCTCGGCACTGGTAGCTGGGAAAGCCTTCCCTCTAGGGCGGTCCGGCTCCCCTACGGCCCCGGGCTGCTCCCGCCCCTTCCTGCGAGAGCGGCGGCGCTTCGGGGCGGGCGTGGGCCGGGTTGGGATCGAGCATGGCCGGGAAGCGGGGCGGCGAGGCCGGGGAGCGGAGCGGGGAGCCTGCGGCCAAGCGCGCCTGTGGCCCGCGGGACGAGGAGTTCAATGGCGCCCGCTTCAAGGCGCTGCTGCGGGAGCCGGCGGCCGCCGCCGAGGGTGAGGGGCTCTGCAGGGCGGGAGAGGCGCGCCCGGAGGCGGCCGGTCCGGGCTGAGGGGGCTCACCCGGGCTGAGGCGGCTGCCCCGGGCTGGACCCGGCCCCTCTGTGGCCCAGAGCGGGCCCCACACGTGGCGCTGGTGGCCCGGGTGACGCTGTGGCTTTGCAGGGCTGGAGACCTTCGTGTCCATCGCCAAGACGCTGCCGTCGCCCCAAGTGTACGATGTCGTGCAGGGATACGTGAAAATTTCCATGGAGTGTGCTGAGATATTCAGGCTTCTCGATGGAGAAAGGAAACCTGAAAGTGAAGTAAGTTGGATATGGGGGCTGTCATTCAGGGGCTGGTGGCTGCAATCCCGACAATCCCACTCTGGAGAAGAACCAACAAAAGGTCACTAGGGAATGGTCACAGCTGCCAAGGCTGACAGAACTCCTGGAGCATTTGGACAGCGTTCTCAGGCACAGGGTGGGATTGTTCAGGTGTCTGTGCAGGGCTTGGAGTTGGGCTGGATGATCCCTGTAGGTCTCTTCAGGCTCAGGATGTTCTGTGGTTTTATGAAAAAATAGTGCTTTGTGGTGTAAATAACACTGTAAATTTTTGGTTTGGGTTTATTTTTTTTTCTGGAAGTAGCAATGGCAGAAGCACCTACCAAATGGGAGATGCTCCTTTCTGTTCATAGATGTTCTTGGATTTAATGACACACGCAACCAATAGTCCTGTCCCAATCAAGCTGTTATCAAAAGGCCTTTTAGGAAATAAGGGGATCAACAGAAGCAGTTAAGAAAGCAAAAAAGTAGCCTAGTGAAAGTAAATGTTTTTAGATATCTGCCTGATACATCAGCATTTCTAGGATGCCACTGGTAAAGTTGACTTCTTTTTTTTTATGTCAGCTCGACACAATTTTATCCTCCTCAGAATATGATGAATAAACAAAGAGTTCAGTAACTTTTCACTGTGAATGCTGGTGCAGTATTGCTTACAATGTAGTGTTGCTTACAATGTAGTGTTGTATTGTGTGGCTTTTTAACCATCACTTGCTGTTCTTTGCCTTTCAGTATCATTTTAGTCTCTGTAATGTTCAGTGACAGCCTTTCCTCAATATCCCATTGCTAGCAGGGGCTGATGTTTGTAATGGGCACAGTCCCAGTGCTGTATGGATTCTGAATTCTTCTGGCAGGAATTAATTGCAAGATTGGAACATGATACTTTTCTCCAGCACATTTAATTTTTCGTCATCCGCTTAGGAGCAATTGTCTCTTGAAGTGTTGATTCCTTGAAACTTCATGCTCTCAGATGTGATCTTTGCAAAGAGGAAGCATAATTTGGGAGAGAATCTGGAAGTTAATGTCACTTTCGTGTGTGGAAGATTTCCTCTTGGAGTGGGGTTGCTCTTTTTATTAACGGTGGTTATTACTGTTTGCTCAGCTGATAATTTCGAGTCTTACCTGATATTGTCAGGTACTAACATACTTTTTTATCCTGCAGATGCTGTTAATCTTTCAAGCTCTAGAAGCCATTTTACTGAGGACAGCCAGCGACCTCTCATATTTTTCTGTTGTGGGAATGGACATTGTCAAAAAGTTGATTCATTCCTATATGAAACTGGTCTATGCTGCTTTGTATTCTGAAAATCACAGGTAAGTCTTCTTGGTGCTCTGGTGGAGAATCTCTGTCAGGTGATCTGGAGGGACTGTACTAGATGTTGCAAAATTCATCTTGACTTATTGCTAATAATGCCCCTTTATTTCATAATCCTTTCCCACTTGTCATGAAATAATTGCCCGTGGAAATCTTTGCAAAGCGGAAACTGCTACATCAAACAATCCAGTGCGGTAGGATACTTTCCTGATGCTGCAGTTTTTATCAGCTGGGCCTGTGCTGATGACAGCTAGCATGGGTGGTACCTTGAGTGCTGTTATTTCAATGCTGCTTGATTTGTGGGGTGAAATGTACGGTGTGGAACAGGCCCGGGCAGTCTTCCCGTGATGGCAAAAAGAGCTGCTCTCGAGTGCTTTATTTCCCTGTATTTTTTGGAGTCAGGTTTCCATGTTTATATTGGATTTTTCTCTTTCAGACTGACTTCTCTTCTGCAATTTTTTCAGTCTCTTAAGTCTGAGGTCATTTTAGGTTGTTCAGTAATTGTGTTATCTATCCATGATCTCATGCTCGTGTGGATAGGGGAAAGAAGTTGCAAATGTCAGACATTTCAGGACAAAGCTGGGAGGAAGAGGAAAGCAGAGGAAAAAGCAGACTGAAATTGGCTTGTCCAAGGCCAGTGACTCGTCTTTCAGTCTTGGAGCAGAACTGGAAAAGTTTTCTGTGCTTTCCCAGTTCAAAGACTCCACTCTGCTTCCTGCACCGTGCAGTTGATGTTATTGCAGCAGGAATTTTAACGGGACAAAGAATCTCAAATAGGTACACTAGAAACAAATTCTGGGGCTGTGCAAGATCTGCACTTCTGACTAAGTGTTCAAAGGTTGCAGCTTCTGGAGAAATCCTTCTAGAACCTGCACAGAGGAGGCTGCAGATCTCTGATGGGAGATGCTCTGCATTTTCTGTGCAACCTCTTTGATGTGCAGAGGTATTTTCTTTCCTGTATGTCTAGATGGGATCTGTGCTTGAGTCAGGTGGCTTTTTGCAGTTTGTCCACGACAGAAACATGATGGACAGATTGCAGAGCTGTTCATGGCAGTGGCTGTTCAGATGGTGCAGGTCTGCAGTCTTGTGCATGGTGGCCCTGACACATTCCTGCTGAAATAAATGGCAAACCTCTGTGAGTTCAGGAGTTCATAGAATCATGGAATAATTAAGCGTTCTCTAGTCCAACTCCACTGCCATGAACAAGTCCAGCCTCACATTACAGCTTAATTTTGGGGAAGAACATAAAAAGGCATTTCCTTCTCCTTTCTCCCCTCGCCCCTCTTTCCCAGCTGCAGTTCTTACTGCCTAATATAATTACTCTGATAGTTGAACCTCCCTTCTACTTTCTCTTTTAGTTTTAGCCTGTTGATTTGGCAGTTTGTGTAGCCATCCTCCTGGGAATGCCTGCAGGTTTGGCTGGGCTTTGTTTTGTTTTTTAGGGTGAGCCGGGGGTGCCTCACCCTGCTGTCAGCCATGGCGGCTCAGGGCCCGGATTCTGCGAGGGATGTCTACAGTCATTTTGATTTCAACAACAAGTACCCGCCTGGCTTGCTGAAAAGAAGATGTAAGCAGGTAAATTGAGGTGCTGTGTGCCATGGCGTGCTGTGCCATGGCTCCACCAGCTTTTTTAGCTGTCTGTTCAGAACAAAGCTGTTGCCAATGTTTGCTCTATTTTCATCTGCAAGAGCTTAACTCTCCCGTCCTGTGTCAGGCTGAAGCCCTTGATTGTGCCCAGCTGGACACATGAAAATGCCTCATCTGTTTCCAACCAGCTATGGAGAAATAGAAATATACAGTTCCTGTGAACTGCCCTTCTAATGTCTGAAGCAGAGTGAAAGTGACAGTAAACTCCTGAAAACTAGTCTTTTTTTTTGCAGTTTGGTGCTACTGAAAAAGATGGGAATTGGAGAGGGGATACTGAGAGTAATTATACAGAGTAATTGCATTTGAAAACATAAACAAGAATTCTAGTTAATCTGTAGGTGGAAATCGTTAAGAAGAATATGTGAGTCAAGAGAAAAAAGTCACTGTTTTTCCAGAAGAAACTATCTCTTTTCCCTCCCCATTTGCTAAAAATAGCCAGGATTGACCCAAACCAGTGCTTTAGAACAAGAATATTTGTGTCATTCCAAATGCAAGTGTATAATAAATCCAGTGTTGTTTGCAATGTTGACATATTGTTTCTGGATTTTAAAGATTACTTGCAGAGCAAATGTGTAGGTTTGTGTTGGATTTGTGCCATCTGAGATGAAAATTCAGAGTTTTTCTTTATAAAGCAGTCAAGTGGTAGGCAAAAAACCAAACACATCCCTTTTTCCCCGGAACCACTTTTATAGTTTGGAATTGTCAGATTCCATGGATTTTGACCTCACTGCAGGAGCTGTCCACAGGAGTACCTCCACCCTTGATTTTAAATGCTTGGGTGTAGTCTTATGACCACAAGCTGCCTAAATAAGGTACAAGGAAACTAGCATCCAAAAGGTCTCAGTCTTGTACAGCTTTCAGTGAAAAAATGTCACAGCTGGCTATCAGAGGTGAGATTTTAACACAGAAATACCAGGCCCAAAGCTTACAGCAAAATCTTGTTTGTTTCTCTCTATTTCTTCTTTCAACCCTTTGGTGAGTCCCTGCTCCCTTATCTTTTGATTACTTAGAATCTTCTTTCAGGCTCCTTTACATGCAGCTTAATTTTGCACAGCAAAAAGGTTTTTAAAAAAGGTTTAAAAAAAGTTGTAAATGATGTCAGGACTCTGTCAGGGGATGGAGTGGTGGGATGAGGGGTGACTCTTGGGAAGAGGTGTATTTACACTGGATATTGGGAGGGGATTCTGGGCCATGGGGGTGATGGGACGCTGTCCTGCACAGGCTGCCCACAGAAGGAACCGCCCCATCCCTGGGGCGTCCAAGGCCACGCTGGACAGGGCTGGGAGCAGCAGGGCTTGGGATGGTGGAAGGTGTCTCTGCCCCTGGCAGGGCGTGCAGTGAGGGGATCCTGGAGATCCCTTCCAACTCAAACCATTTTGTGATTCAGTGTTCATGTCCTGTGGTGCTGTTACAGGCCAAGCTCGCACTGCTTCCGCTGTGCCTGAGCCGGCAGTTTTATATTCCCCCCTTGTCACGGGCATTTCTGTGATCTGACCAAGCAGTGCACAGGTGGGGAGGGTCAGTGATGCAGGGTTTGCCACGAGATGGCTGTTAGTGTTTCCTTTTTATTTAAATCTGTGGCCTGGTCTCGTACATTGAGAATTGAAAAGCGCGTGAACCGGTACATTTTCCTTTTTATGTAAAAGTGCTCTGTTTAATGCAGGAAGTTTTTTTAGCTGAATTGCATGTAAATGTATGTCTGTGGCTGCATGCAACATTCTTATAAAAGTTGTTCCATTCACCCATTTATGGCACTTGTAGGGATAATCAGCAGTTGCAGTATCAATTCTGCAGTTGGGTACAATCTGTGTGCTAACAACAATTTTTAATTTTAATTTTATATTTTTGTGTTTCCAGGGGAGACCAGATGTCCGCATGGCCTACATTCAGTTTGCTCTCTCCTTTCTCATTGCTGGTGACAACGCAATCTTGGCACAGGTGCTGGAACTAAAAGGTACTTCCTAACTGCTTGGTGGGTTTTTGTTTTTAAGGCACAGTCATTTATAGGTGATAATAAATATTACCTAATTAAAAATGTGAACCAGGTAGAGAGCACTAATGAGAAGCAAAATATATATTTTTCATCTTATTATCTGAAAAGCTTTAAACTTCTTTGGTAGTGTAGTAAATAAGCCTCTCCTGCTTGAGAACAATATGTTATCTGCTAAAACTTTGCAAAAATAGAGTCTTTGCTGACACAGGTTAAAAAACTGTAAATCTAATAGAAAACTTTGAGGTCATAGAGTCAATAAACAAAAAAAATTCATGGCTTCCAGCCTTGCTCATAGGACAGTAACAGTGGATATGTTGCATTAATTTTCTTTTGAAAAGGGTGTACTTCAGTTGCCTTTCTGCCCTGTGAATTGTGACCCTTGGAAAAGTTATGAGACAATTCAGGAGGGATCTAGAAATATTGTTTAAAAGAAAGTGCTTAAGCCACTAGCTGGCAGCAGTAATGGCAGGGGACTGAGAACTGGCTGTAATTACTGACTGCTCCTGCTCCTGCTCCCCAGGGCTGCTGGTTTCCTTTAGGTGCTGGCAGGGGTTCAGTTCTGGCTGGCTGGGGATTGCCCACCTCGGCCCAGGCAGTACAGATGGCTTTCATTCCCCTGCAGGAGCCCCAGGCTCTCTGTAAACTGAGGTTGTCTGACTTGGGGAAGCACTGGTGAGCCCAAATGTGATGGATGTAGTTGGAGATGGAACCTCCAAACCTTTGAGAATCACTCAGTGAAACAATTACAAGTGCTTCAAGGGGAGGAGTATGACATTGCTTGAATTTTAGTGTGGCATTTCAGGGCCCAAAATGCATTTCAAGTTGACAGATGCTGTAGCAGTGTTAACCAGTCAAGATGAGAGTAGGTTTGGCAGCATCAGCATCACTTGCTCATAACCATAGTAATCATCCTTCTGAACTCTGATTGCTGCCTTTGGTTCATCCTGGAATAAAACAGCAGGATAAATGATGTGACATGGAAGAGGAATGGGGAGGAATTCCCTGAAGTATTTTAGTAAGAAAAGAGCTTTCACATTTTGACTTACCATTTGAAATGTCCTCTTAGATTTCATTCCAGCTATTCTTCGCTCTGAAATAAAGGAAGACAGAGTTTCTACTGTCAATCTTCTGCTTTCCACACTGACAGCTAAGGTATGATACACCCTTGAAACTGTGTTGTCTCATGTTGTCTATTTCCTCGCTGCTGAAGGCAGTTCTGCAGTGATTTCCCCCACCATGTTCAGTTCTCAGGGCTGCTGGCAGCACTGCTGCTGCACTGTGGGACTGATGATGTGTGTTGGACGTTGGTAGCTTGGCTGTATTGCTGTCTCAGGGTTGAAAACAGGGAAGCAGGAATTGCTGAAAGATGTGAGAGTTGGTTTAGTGGTGGCTGCCTTTGCTGTGCTCTGTCACCTTCTGAGCATGGCCCTGCCTCTTTCGTGGGCTGCTCTTGTTGCTTGCAGAGCAGCTGCACCTGAGATGTTTTTTATTTATTTAAAAATGTTTTTAGCTCCAGAATCTATGGCTTTTTAATATCTGTTCTGAGCTGCTGTAGCAATGTTGCATAAGCTGTTGCATGAAGAGTTGAGAGAATGAAGGAAAAAATAGTTTGAAATTTAGAATGTAGCCCTAAGAGCCTGCCTCAGACTTGGGCTTTTCACAACTGACCAGTTGAAGCCAAAAATATTCTTTGATTTTGCTATAACACAAAAAAGAAGGGTAATAAAAAAGCTGTCATATAAATGTAAAATAAACCTCCTTGGAACTTTGCGTTTCAAATGAAGCTTTTCCTGTGTGGGAATCATACATCATGATCTGTTGTGTTATTGGTGGATCCCAGCACACTGCATGACTCTTTCAGCTTAGCAAGAAAAATGAGAATTAAAACAATGCCAGCAGTAAAGCACAGCAGAAGAACTTTTGAGAAACTTCCTTCCCTTTCGTTCAAACTTTATTTGTAGCAGGCTTTGCTATGCCTGCACCCAGGTTCCCCTGGTCCTGCTGTGTGGCTGTGATGCTCTAAACATGATCTGTGCTCTTTAACATGAACATCTGTCCTGTCCAGGGCGTGCAGGGTGTGCAGAGGTTGGTGCAGGGTCAGGGTGGAGCAGGAGCAGGTGAGAGAAGCATTGACAGGACAGGCAGAGCCTTTCTTCTGCTGTGTGAGGAGAGCCAGCTCTGTGTGTACTAGAGGAATGAGGTGTGATGCTGTTTTGCCATGGTTTTGTGACAACTTGCCATAGATAGAAGAGTTTGCATTTTTCTCATTTTCAGGTGGTTCATAACAAAAACATCAGCAAGACACAGAAGGTGCGTTTTTTCACTGCAGAGGTGTTGCTTCCCATTGCTTCCCTGTACCGCTGGAATGGGATTACTGATGTCAGCCCTGAGGATTTAAAGGTCTGGCCATTTATTTCTTTGTTACTCTCAGTCCTTGTGCTGCCTTGATTTCCCCTCCTCTTGCAGCCCCCAGCTTTTGAAACCGCTCCCAGTCGCTCTGAGCTTGATGAGCTCAAAAAGGGGAATCTACTGAGCCTGTTTAAAAAGACCCCTCAGATTTCTGCTGCTTCTCACTGGGTTTTGGCTACAGAGTTTTCACCTTTGTGTGTGCCCTCTTGTATTCCTCTGCCACATGCTTATGACCCTGCCACTCCCATGCTGATGTACTGTAAACACCCTTTGGAGGAGATCTGTTTTCTGGTAGGGATCTGCTTGGAGCTGCGCAAATCCCTGACCCCATTCATAAGCATACATTTCAGTTCTGAGTCACTGTAAGTTCTTGCAGTTTCCTGGCAGTCCCTGTAAGTCATATGATTCATGATTTCCCAGCCATATAGTCAAGAGTCTTCTCACCCATAGGCATCTTGAGTTGTTCTGGATTTAGAAAGTTAATGGAATTGTAGAATCACAGAATGGTTTGCGTTGGAGGGGACCTTCAAGTCCTGAAGTTTCTCTTTTTCATCTGAACAAAAGCCAAACTTTGTTTTAGTATTTCTCTGAGAGGAGCCATATAAAATGTAGAGTGAGGCTGATACCTGTGATGCCAAATCTCACATGCCTTTTTTACTCCTTTTGGGTCTTACAGGTGGCTCAAGGTTCTGAGGAGGTGGGCAGAGCAATGGTGCAAGAACTTGTGCATAGTTTCTTGACAGACCTGTGCTTGCTCTCTGAAACATGGCATAACCTTCTATGACCCAAGTCTTGGCACTTCTGGCAAGTGAGTCACTGGGCAGCTGGGATTGTACAGGGGGTCTTTGCTAGAAGCCAAAGAGACCTCACCAGTTATCGTGTCTGCCCTGAAATGCGTGGTGTTAATTCACTGCTTGTCATGCAGAAAATGTGGAGCTGAATTAATTTCTTACTTCTTTGAGCATAAACTCAGAAATTTGCCAGGAGGGTGAGAGATCTTGCCTTCAATTAATAGTTTTGCCTTCAATTAACAGTTAGAGAAGCTGCAGAGTTCACATCCCATATAAAGTATCAAAATAAGGATTTCTTATTCAAAATAAATTTTTTTTGTCTTCAACAGGGGAGGAAATGTGGTACTGCTGCACTTCCTGCTTGGTTTAAAAACTGCAACAGAAGATGAAATGGTTGCTGATCTCGTGGTGAATATTCTCAAAGAGTGCCCAGATTTATTGAGCAGATACTTCAAGGAGAGCCAGTATTCCTTTGTTCCTAGAGTGAAGTCTGCTTGGATGGACAACGTGAAGTTACTCAAGAAGGTGAGAGTGTGGGTGATGGTAAAAAGCCATGCTCAGGGCAGGAGGCTCTATAAACATTTAAACTAAACTGGTAAAGAAGGAATTGGTGTAAGAAACAGTGGAAAACCTCACATCAGGGACATAGTTTTTGAGATGCAGCGACATCGAAGCTCAACTAGAAAACCTTTTGTCCTTTGTGAGTGTTCTGCTGCCTCTTTGTTTAGCCTAAAATGGGCAAGTAGGATCTGGAATCTCTTGAAAAGGGATGGCCTTTAGCAGGGATGCTGGTTGCATACAGGGGGTCCATTTAGTTGAGTAGGAGTCTGGAGGATGCTCTGTAGCATTTTTGCATAAAAATTGACATTTAATGTTGCCATTACTTCTGTCAAGTCAAAATCCTTCTGTGAAATGCTCCCCAGAAGAAGCTGTCATCTCCAGAACTGTATCAATGGGCTTAAAGTTTTGTTTCTTTTCTTTCAGATCTTCGAGGCTCAACCAGAGATCTCCAATGCTTTTAAGAGTTCAGAATTTATTCCTCTTCCCAGATTGCTCTCTGTGGTGATGGTAACAACAGTCCCTGCAGCGTGCAGTAGAACAATGTTCACCCAGGGCTAAATGTAAGAGCAGTCTATTTCAGTGACTTTTAAGAGCAGTCTGTGGTATTTCAGTGACTCTTCTGTCTTAGTTTGTACTGTTTCATTTTAGTGTCTGATCATTCAAGACATTTCTTAAGTTGGTTAATTACTTGTGGTTTATGTTGTCTGCCTCAGCATAAATCTGTCTCGGTGAAGCACTGGAAAATGAATTAAAATCACTGATACTGATTCCAGGTGCCTTTCACAAGCACCAGTTCTGCCTCTGTCCGCTGGTGTTTTAGGCTGGGAATCTGAAAACCTATGGATTTTTTACTGCTAGCTAAGATCTAGAAAATAAGTAATTCAGTGACCAATTTTAGCACACTTTCAGAGTATGGATTCTGTGCATAGCACAACAGGAATCACTGAAATGTCATTAATTCACTTCCTTCTTTTAGCTGCCCAGCACAGAGGTGAAGCAAAGCATCCTATCCCTGGTGTCCATGGTGCTGAGAAGAGCCCTGAGGAACATTCAGCACTGCTTGTCTGAGGAAACCTGGCAGAGGTCACAGATGTACACACTGGCAGCAGTGCAGGAGTTTGTGCAGCTCTACAGAGAAGCTGTCAGCAAGGTAGGAAGAAAGAGACAATTGCAGCAGACAGCTGCTCTCCCTGTACTTTGTCCTGGAGTGGTGCAGCTGAGGGGCCAGGGGATGGTACCTGGGGAGGCTCTGGGTTAAATGGTGAGGGAGGAGCCTGCACTTCCTGACGTGTCTGTCTGATGGGAACGCAGATGCAGTTCTGTGGGGAGACAGAGCTGCAGCGTGAATGGCTGTGGTGCTGCAAATGATTTCCAGGAGCAGGAAGCAAGGTCTCTTCCTGCTTCAAGTCAATGTAGCCAGCAGAGGTTACTCACAAGTAACTGGACAAGAGAGCATTTGAGTTGAAAATATGCCATGAGGAAGAAGAACCGAACAAATTTTTCACAGGAAGCCTTTTCAATAAAATGTTCTTTCCAGTACTTACTTCAGGCACAAGTGGAAGTGCAGCACTTGATTTGAGGTCATTCTCTGATTGCACACAAGGTCAATTCCAACCTTTGTGAAGAGCTGCAGATCTTCCTGTTGGGTGTTTGGGGATGTATTTATCACAGGAGCTCCACAAAGCAATTTACCCTGTTTGTTTTTAGGTTTTACCAGACATGACCAGCATTGTGTCTGTCTGGCACTGAGAGCTGTTGCAATTTTCCCCTGCTTGCTTTTAGGTTTTGCCAGACTGCTTGCTTTTAGGTTTTGCCAGACATGACCAGCATAGTGGCTGTCTGGCAGTCCCTTCTGAAGCAAGAGAGAGAACACAACAACGGCCCAGCAGAGAAAAAGGGAGGTGATGTCTCCACTGTGAAGGCAATGACCGAGACAGAAGTTGCTGAGCAGCATGGTAGGCAAAGCAGGTGGAGTTACAGCTTCTTATCTCTGTGGGAATGAGTGGTGTGAAACCCTGATCCCACCCTTAACTTCAGCAGAATCTCACTTGTATTTACTGCTCACCTGTTCTTTGTTCAGTTCTTCAGGCTGTTAGAATTGCCCTGAGAGCACAGTTCAGCACAGAGGCTGCCCCTGCTGCTAGAAGGTTGAACAGTTTGCCTTGGCTGTCCCAGGATCACAGAGTGGCTGGGGTTGGAAGGGATCTCTGTAAATCATCTTGGCCGATTCCTCTGCCTAAACCCGGGTATCCAGGTCCACATTCACACAGCTTCTGAGCATCTCCAAGGATGGGGACTCCAGAACCCCTTAGGGCAGCCTGGTGTGGGTGCTCAAGTCAGAAAGTGTTTCCTGATGCTCAGAGTGTTCCTGTGGTTCACTTTGTGCCCAGTGCCTCTGCTCCTGCCCCCAGGTGATCCTGGGAGGAGCCTGGCACCATCATCTTTGCACTCTCAGGTGCTCATATGCATTAATAAAATGCCCCCTGAGCCTTCTCTTCAGTCTGAGCAGTCCCAGCTCCCCCAGCCGTTCCTCACAGGAGAGATGTTCCAGTCCCTTCACCATTTTTGGGAGCCTCTGCTGGACTCTCCCCAGTGTCTCCATTTTCTGGGGAGTCCAGACCTGAACACAAAGCTCCTGGTTTGGGCTCCCCAGTGCTGAGAGGAAAGGGAAGGAGCAGCTCCCAGACAGGGGCACCGAGGGCTGTGCCGGCAGAACTTGCTGCACTCTGAGCTGTCCCTTGTGTTTCTGAGAACAGCACCCAGCTGCTTTCAGGCTGGGCTGGGAGGGAGGATGCTGGGGGAGCTTTGTGATTTGGGGTCACTTCCCTGAAAAGCTGGAAAAGCAAAATGGCACCTTGTGCTGGTGTCTTTGCCTTTTCCATTTCAAGCAGCCTCAGTTCACCTCCTGTCACGGGAGCTGCCGCACGGGAAGCGGCGCAGCGATGGATCTGAGCTGTCTAGAACATTCCTGCTCCCCTTGCCTCTCCCTCACACCAACATCTCTCGTGCATGCACGGAGTGTGCCCCGACAGGCTCTGGCAATGCACCAAAAGTGCGCTGGAATATGGTCCCCTGGAGGTGATGGGCCAGCTGCTGGTGAGGATCTGCCTTTAAAATGTGGTTTTCTTTTTTTCTTTTTTTGTTTGGTTTTGTTTTTCAGGTTTCTGGAGAACAAGGTGATACATAGAATTTCTTCCTTAGTCCACACGCTGTGACTAACAAATTTAGGAGACAAGAGACAAAACAAGAATCCATCCCAGGAGAACAGGAAACTTCTTCCTATTCAGCTTGTAAATGAATTTCTGTGTGTTTTGGTGGCGTTAATCAAACATATTCGGTAAGTGCTTTGCTTTGTTTTGTGTTTAGCTGGTTTGCATTTCATCCTCTGCCCAGTTGGAACTTTATTAAGGCCAGGAGGATTTCTGTATCTCTGCTAGATGGATGGCTTTTTTCACCTTCAGTTTGTGTGTTGAGTAGTGAATTTGGATGAGACTTCTTTGACAGGAGGATTTAAGTGTTTGAATGCAGTAAAGTAAAATGTGCTGCACAGTTGCTGTTGAGTCCTTTGTCCTTAACTCCTGGCCCTTCTGACAGCAGGGATTAGAGCTGTGCTGATGAATTAGCATGCATGGCACTTGTGTTTCCTTTTGCCAGGACTAACATGGACCTGGCCAAGCTGACTGAGCTGTTCAGCACCCTGAGCTCCGTGCTGGAATTCCGTGCTGGAGTTGTGGAGGCTTTCAGGGACATGAGGCGATTGACGGTCAATGCCAGCGTCCCTCTCCAGCAGGGAGCTGCTGCTGCTGCTGCACAGGTGGAGCCTTGTCAGCGCAGACCTGCAGCTGCAGCAGGACCTGCAGGCCCTGGCCCAGAAGTACCAACACAAAGAATTGCTCAGTAAGTGCTGAAATGCCTCAAGGAAGGTTTGTTTTGTTGGGGCTGTTACAGAGCAGCAGCTCAGGTGAGGCAGACTTCTCTGGCAGTAGGGCCAATGCCTTCTGTCAGACTGATGGACCCTGAGGGAAGAGGAAAGGACATGGAAGGGCATTTTTCACATCTTCCTTGTGGTGGTTTTGAGCCTTACCACAATTTGGAAGCTTTGGAGAAACACAGTTTATGAAGGGAGAGAGCTTTAAAGTGAAACTTAGTGGCAAATCAGGCTTTGAAAAAGGGTATTCTTTAATGAAATCTTAAGAGAAAAAGCAGTGCCTGGAGGCTTTGTGCTCAAAGGTGTGAATCCTTCTGAGCATAGGATGGGGGTCTGAAAGTGATGTGTAAATAAAACAATAAATAAAATAGAGCAAGAGAAAGGTAATAGTTGGCATCTCTTCTCACCAGTTTTGAAGAAAGAGAAAAAAGCCAGGACTTGTAACGACTGAATCCACACAGGAGAGCACCTCACTTGCACCATTTTGTGCTAGGAAAATCCTTTGGAGTGTCTGATGTTTGTTTTTTTGGTGGTTATGTTACAGAAAATATCAAAGACAAGAGCAAAGCTCAAGCCTCATGTCTTGTGTATGGTCACACTGGAAAAGGAGCGAGGTGGGAGCAGATGACGCTGCTGCAGACGTGGGAGTGTCTGAGCTGGGGAAATGCAGAGAGCACCTGAATTCCATCCTTGCCCCTTGGGAGCCTGGTTTGCCAGCACCGCCCTGCGCACGGGGAGGGGATGCCCCCAGGGCCGGTGAGGCTGGGGGGCGAGGCAGTGGCTGTCACCTGTGCCTCCATTCCCGTTGTCACCAAGCTGCCGGTGAGCTCCCTGGCTGGGCAGAGCCCCCTCGGGGAGCAGGACGTGTCCCCAGCGCTGAGGTGGCTGCAGAGCCGTGTCCTGCCACAGCCAGAGGCCGTGCGGGAGGTGCTCGGGGATGGGACGCTGAGGAACGGCCTCTTCCAGCTGCACAGCCGGCTCTGCCAGGCCAGCAGCTCCTCAGGCGGGCTCTGCCGGCAGCTCCGTGGGCTCAGCTCCATCGTGCTGCAGCTCACGGAGCAGCAGGGCCCGCCCAGCCCCTTCCACGGGCCGGTGACATCTCTGTGCCCATCGGCAGCGCTGGACGAGGATGCGCACGAGACGGGTGAGTTGTCTTGTTCTCATCGCTCGTGTTAGGAGGCGGTGGTGGGAGAAACGAGGAGATTCCAGGGCTGCTGTAATCCATGGAATCGGCTCTCCCGTGTCCAGCCAGGCTCGTGGCTGTCCAGAGCAGGAGCTGTGTCTGGTGGGATGGGGCAGGGGTGGGCAGCACAGAGCGGGGTCACACTGGGAACTTTTCTGGCACTGCAACACTCCCACTCCCTCTGAGAAACTTCCTTTCAGGGACTAAAATGGAACAAAAGGTTTAAAAGAAATAGAATTCCAAGAGGGAACATAGTCTGCAAAAACCCAACTCCACGTGGGCCTGGATGCTGATCCCCGCTGCTGGTCAGTGAGAGCATCTGCCAGGGCAGATTTCAAACTGCTGTATTGAACAGGAAACTGCTTTGTTCATTCCTGGGAGCCGGGAGTGTGTCTGTGCCTTTGCACGGGCAGAGCCACTCCAGATTTTCCAGCTAGGAAAGAGCTGGGGAACTCTTTTAAAACACAGTCCTGGAGGCCCCGAGCAGCTTGGCTTGGGAATGCTGTGGGGAAATAGAGCAATGTCTGCTCTGACTTGTCTCCCCTTTCTCCCACAGCTGTTTTCTGTGTTCCTGACTGCCATTTACATCGGGGACACGTGTCTGGGAGCACAGCGGCTGGATCTGTTACTCACCCACGCCAGACTGGTCTGCACTGGCACAGATTGTGAGTTACAGGGTGACCCGGACGCTCGGAAACAAGGGGAAGAAACTCTTGTGTCTCTTTGCAAAAAGATTGGGCTCCATCAGGGCAATAATTCAGGGGACTGACATTGATCTGTAACGTTCTTCTGTGCTCCGTCCTCATCACCGTGAGCCCTGCAAGCCTCCTGAGCTGTTCTCATACAGACCTGCCTTGGTTGGACACAGAAATCAGGATTTTATTCCTGTGTGCAAACTCAGGGAGAAGATTTTATTCACCATCTCTCAGAGGACATTCAAGCTCCAGTTTCCC